>OX402003.1:8263502-9554070 GCA_947859395.1 Eupithecia insigniata
TCAAAAACTTTCAGCATAAAAATTCTATAAATGAAACGAGTATTTATATAAACCAGCCAAGTGACTCCCACTCCCGGAGTTCTACACGAAGGTTTACGCATTGATGAATTAGTGTGGTCCCAGACTAATTACGACAATCTCTGTGGCGCGAAGTTCTGCCTGCGACGCAGGAGGTTGCGGGTTCGATTCCCACCTCGGGATAAATGTTTGTACGATCTGCAAATATATGTTCAGGGTGTTCTGATCGTTTTCTATGTATAATAAAAATATCAGTACATATAGTATATACTATTATGTACCTATATCAGTTATCTTGTACCTATAACACAAGCGCCGATTAGCTTGGGGCTAGATAATGCTGTGTGAATTGGCCAGTATTATTTATTTTATTTACCAATTCAATGCAATCCACGAATGGATTATTTTTTTGGATTAAAGTGGGTTTAATCCTAAATTAAGCATGTGTCGTGAGTGTGAGTCGAATAAGATGTCGAATGTAATCCATTGATGGATTATTTATAGTTAGAAAAAATAAAATTCGAATCCATCAATGGATTAATCTAATGGATTAGAGTGCAATAGGGCATAAAACATCTAGTTATCAAATCAGCAAGCAGCATTTATCAAGTTCTTTACTGTGAGACGAAGCTCTTTAGTAACTCAGAAAATGCAACAGTTTTAACCGTTAGATATCCCTTTCTTTAATTTAAAAATATATTTTATGATCGTTTTAAAAGTTTTAATTATCTACCTATTACAGTTCCAGAAACGCAGCTAATGTTAAGGTAGAGCAAAAAGGCGAAACAAGCACGTTTCCTGTGTGGCCCCTTTTAATTTATTTATTCATTTAGATTTGAGTTTTTTTATTCATTAATATTAAAGTAGCAAAGAAAATACACAATTCATGAAAAAATTTTCTTTCTACCTATTACGGTTCATGTGATACAGCCCACTGATAGACAGCCGGACAGACAACTGACAGCGTAGGCTCAGTAATGCCGTTGGTACCCTTTGGGTACCTCATGGATGCCAACGAGACCCTATTAATTCTCGGGAAACCCTACAAAATATTGCAAATGCTGGGTAAAACAGTGCGCTACGGCGTAGCAACATTACTACGGCATAGCTACATAGCTACGGCGTAGCATCATAGCTACGGCATAGAAACATTGCTACGGCGTAGCAAAATTACTACGGCGTAGCAACATTGCTACGTAAGTAGGTATTACGCTGCCGGCCGCAATCGCTCGTGTGGTAAACCCTTAACCAAGAGAAGAATAAAGGCGTAACGTCTACTCATTTTGCAAAGTTTGTTGGCTCAGCCTGTGATTGTTGCCAGGATTGTGAAATTATGTAAATGGCGACGCACTTTCAGTAACTTTAGTATTTTGATTGGCTATATTGTGCTTCTGATTTGCTCTCTCTCTATTATTTTGTGAAATTTATAAACTTTTTATAGCATTAGTAATATTTTAGTTTTGTCCATGTTTTTATTATGATTAAAAATAGGTGCACGTTGGTACTTAACCAATACTGAGGTGGTAAAATAACAAAAGTCAGGATGCAATAAAATCGTATAACACTTTTACGGTTGGACTATAAAACAAACGTAAGCACGTTAAACAGGTAACAGTAATAAGTAAATGGATGATTTTGAAATAAGTTGCCGTGGGTTTGCGAATACTTCATACGAAATGTGGAGATAACGAGCACGGGAGATCGTATCGTTATTTTTATTTTATCCTTACGACTCTTGTTAGGTCGACACTTCATTCTGCCTCGTGTTTTATCGGACGCTTACTCAAAGCAGATTTCTTTCCACATATTGTGGAATCACAATGAACCTACGCTACGCCCGATAATCGATAAACCAATTAAGAAATAACCGGTAGGAAAGCGTTCTAACATCATTATAAAAGTTTTGAAGGTCTTTGAAGAACCCTAGTGACCGCTACTGTATTTGTTCCGTAAAATCCTGAACGATCGAAGGAAAATGTGGGAAGAATTAGGTTGAACAGGAAAGGGTAGGATGCAGAGCCAACAAGGGCCCTCGTTTACAGAAACAACATCATTTCACCGCACAATCACCATTAGTGCCGCTTTATTGTGACAACTTTAGTCACCTGTAATCGCTTGCGCACCATCACAACCTCAACTTTCTTAATGAACGTTTAAGAATGATTACTCTTCATCCGACTACCAACGGAGGGGGGTATGAGGTTGCCTTTGATCTTTGAATGTATCAGATTTTATAAATTTGGTACATTTACATTCTATATTAAAAATGTGCCTGTAAGGTTGTAATTTGTTTATGAGTGTGAATGATATACTCCCATACTTTCATAAACAAATTACATGGTGCTAACTTTTCTTTTCTTCTCATTTTTAATGTGGAACTAAATGTGGGAACCTATTAATGGTCACTTTAGTGCTAAACACTGTGTTTATTTAGATAATATTGTACCGGAGTTTCCTCTAAAATTCATAAATAATACTAAAAAGGAAAGTTACACTACTCCCGCTTGTAGAGTTTTGACTAATGAGTCCAAAGATTCCAACTACTATATTTTACTAGTCCTAATATATTGCCCGTATCAAATGCTACCCTATTTATTTAATGTTGTTGGTCCATAATGCAGTAATTTCCCGTTACATACTTACCCATATAATCAGAATAGCGTGGATGTGGTGTGCTGCCCGTCACAGTCTGTTGGCCCGCTGCTGTGGGCAGCAGTGCAAATAAAACGAAATGAAATCGCACACGATGCCGCCTTCTGGTACATATCTACTATTATTTAGGTACTATATTCGTATAAACGATGCAGTCTCTATTGCTATTACGAAGCTTCGAACGTAATACATGTCGGCTCGTATATTTTATTATAAAGCTATATTTGCGATTAGGTTGGGACCCGTACAAATGAAATTACTTTGTGTTTATGTAGCTACAGAAGAAAACTGGAATACTTACAGGAGGAAACTGTTTCTCGCTAGGTAGGTAAATTAAGTATGATTTGGCTTGTGTTCGTCGACATAATCTTTAGTCAAGCTAAATGGAATTAAAGATTCATCATCATTGATCATCAGCCCATATACGTCCACTGCTGAACATAGGCCTCCCCCAAACAACACCACGAATAGCGGTCTTGAGCAGCATAAATTAATGAATAAAATTAAAAAATATTAATTGAAACACAAGCTTTTATATAATTTAGGAACAAAGCGCTTGGAAAGACGAAACCAACGAACCCAAATTCGACGGGCTTATGTCGTTTCACGTGTCTTTTAACTCGTTCTTGTGTCAATCTTCTGTCTTCATTATCAGACCACCTCCATGTTACCATAACGTTGAATTGTCACCAAACATACTTTAACTAAACTTTAAGTTAAATAAAAGTTTGTAAAAATTTTTACACTCTTCAAGTTTTCTACTTTTTTAAATTTAAGTTATTATTGAAAATGTTTCCATGAAAATCCCAGACTATTTAAAAGTGTGTACCTACATAATTATGTACTTTTGCGAAGGAACACGTTCGACCTCCACGGTCCGACACTATTTAGATTTAGAAGCGTACTTGAATCGGTTTAACTTGAGCCGTTTGAATGCTAAACTCGTACCAAGTTAGCTGTTGTTGTAAAGCTTTTGTATGTGTTTAGTTTGAGATGGTCGAAAGCTGTATGTGTTCGTAATTAAACGCTTTGCTCTTCAACTAGGAAGGGACTATTAGGGCCTGTGCTAGATACATGGACTTCTATGTAGTGGGTATTAAACTTTAAGGTTGCTTTCCAGGATCTTAAGCGTAAGGGTACCTACTGGGTAGAAACTGAACTTAACCTTCATCCACTGAAAGCATGGAGAGATAAAGTCCTAAGCTCTAAACATTGGTACCTATATCACAGATTAGATAACGTTACCCTATGTTTTCAACGATCTTTGAAAGTTCGAACCCGGTCATTTTACCTTGGTCAACATTATTCAATGGTCTGACAGATCACACGGCATCCCTACAAGAACTCAGAAGAGTTGTAATTTATATTTTAGAAAGTTCTAGAAACTTTACAGAAAAATGTCTTCCCGGAACATCCGTCAGTTTTATTACAAGGCATTAAAGGGCAAAGTCTCCAAGCTGTGAAATTAACTAGCACCGTCGCCATAACACAGTACCTAGCAAGTCTTTATTATAATTTTATCATCACCTTGGATCTCCGACGGTGCGGGTAATGAAGTTTAGAAACTTGAAATTAGTTGAGGTCATAATCTTACAGGTTATACGGAGTTGCGGCCGCTGCTGCTCCGATACATCGCTATTGTTCGCTAATTGAAGGAGCCCAACGTTGATGCTATGGTTATTGAGCTATGGAATTGATTTCGGTTATATTGAGTTTTAGTCTTACTACCTAGGTCCGGAGTAATTTCAAACTTAGGTCGTAGAGCCCATGCCTGTTAACTAGGAACCTATGATTATTAATCTGTAGAGCTGACTGCGATCACTAATACGATTGCCGTGAGTGGTGGTTATGGCAAAACCCCCTTGTTTGGGGTAGCTCCTCAGAACACATTACATCCATAGCTCGTTCAGCTATGGATGTAATGTGTTCTGAGGAGAAGAGCTTATTCACAGGTGCGTAACTTTTGTACAAGCTTTTATTCTACAAGCCCTGTTAGTTTGTGTGGGAAAAATTTTGCAACTGAATTTTAAAACAGTTATCCTCAACCGCTTGAGTTGAAATTTTGAATGCTTATGTAAGTTCGGTGACATTGTACTGTCATGGTACCATCGAGCTCGTCTGATGATGGAGACAGAAGGTGGCCATAGGAACTCCAAATAAAAACGATGTAACCCCGTTGAGTTTGGGTTCGTTGGATTATCTTCCCAAGGAACAAGGTCCAAGGTGTAACGATAAAATGATGACAAAAGCTTTATTTTTAAATATAAAAGTTTGAATTATACTAGAGATTTCCTTTCTTAAAGATTAAACACGAAAATATCTGTGACATCAAAGTATTGCGAAGTAAGGACATGAATTACGTAAGTAGGTGAATAGAACTCTGTATCACTCGTCTCAGTTACGAATTCAAGCTGGGACTTTGAAAAATTCAAGACGAATGTTACCGGACCGTGCCCGATGTCTCCGTCGCCTCGTGAATAACAAATAACAACAGCCGGAGACATAAAACAATACGAAACATCGAAACTTTTGCCGCATTCGGTCACAGAAAAGATTACGGTATGTCTTTCTATGGCCATGTATGAGAAGGTCAAGCATGACTTATAGGCGTTTCGTATGGCGATAATATGATAAGAGTTTTTATATATGGTGGCTTTCGTGTCAGCGCGGCCAGGGTCGGTCTATTGTGATCGCTAGTTGAAGTGTTCACCCCTGTAGCCGTGGCGCTTATAGTTCACCACTAACCCTTACAGCTGCTAGGAACCGTAGGATTTTCTTTGTGGAGCATGATAAGAATCCTATTTATATTATAAATGCCAAAGTTTGTAAGTATGGATGTTTATAGTATAAAATTTGACTTGTCTAAGTGCCTATTTTCTAAGCCTAAAGAAATAAAGTTATTGATTCTGAGTCTGTTTGTTCCTCTTTCACGCAAAACCTACTGAACTGATTGGGCTGAAATTTGATATGGGTATAGTTGGGACCTGAAATAACTACCTTTTTTTATCCCGATAAATGCGGGCGAAAGCGCGGGCAGTACCTGCATAATTCGTATAAGACATCCTAAACAAACCCATCAAGTTCTAGTACAGTAAATAGTTCAAGATACTGATGAGAGTTAATAAGAACCTAGGTAGGTGCTCTTACATCGCCAAGAATAGAAAAAATTAGTGTGCTTATCATTTGCATTTTTATGTACATGCAGTAGCTTTCTTGAATCGATATGTCTATAACTTTTGCTTTGAACTCTGTAAATAGGTACCTACATACATACATGCTAGCAGCAATGGCACGACACAGTTTCGACTGTTCAGCACAATGGATCGAGCGAGCAGCATTTCGTCTTCTTTTTGTTTTGCATATCCGCCTTCGGTCATTGGAAATAAAACGCCAATAAGATAAAGAGGCAGCGAAAAATAGTTTTGGACTTTGAAGCTATTTTTAACTGTCGTCGATTAAAACGACTAACAATCATAGTTAAATAGCAATCACTAACTGTACTCGAACTTATAGATTTTATGTTAACAAATATGATCAAGAAATACTAAAATCCAGGTGTTTGGAGTTCAAAGTTAAAAATGCTACCATTATTATTTGATTGAAGAAGGATCTCCAACAGATGAGGACTGTAAAAATTGTATCAAAAAACAACAGCAAGGAAATTTAGGATTATTACGGCGGGATTGTTTACCTTTTTTGCAGTGATTTATAAAAACTAGTATAGCTAGATAGATAATAGTATCATTCGGGAGGCTATACCAAATAATGCTTTTAGCAAAATGTTCTTGGATGAAATTGTTCTACGTCCGTAATTTTGATACGCTAGGCTGAAATTGTTCTACGTCCGTAATTTTGATAGGCGAGTAGGTATTTTACTAGTTGATATAGGTATATACGAGTACATAGGTGGATACCCACTATTTATATTATTATATATGAAAATATGAATGCTATTCGCTGATAGGAATATATATTATTATATACTAGCGACCGGCTACGGCTTTGCACGGGTGCAATGCTGATACTGAATTATACATAAAAAACTTCCTCCTGAATCACTCTATGATACTGATGATGATTATACATAAAAACCTTCCTCTTGAATCACTCTATCTGTTAAAAAACCGCATCAAAATGCGTTGCGTAGTTTTAAAGATCTAAGCATACATAGAGACATACAGCGGGAAGTGATTTTGTTTTATACTATGTAGTGATGATATATTAAACTTCGACAAGCTAACGTGTAGCCATACATGCTGCATACATGTTTAGAATTTGCTGAATGATTATAATTTTTAATAAATTTTTATTGACTATTTCAAATAATTAGCCAATTTTGATATTATTTAATAATTATATGATTGTGTATGACGTTTAGATAGATAGATAGAAAATTCTTTATTGCACACTTATTGATAAGAAACAGAAATACAAAAAAAGACAATTTTAAAACTAAGTTACAAGTGGCGGTCTTATCGTTTAGTGATACGTAATGAAATATGATATGGACTATTATTATTTTACTGTAAAAACTTTCGTAGTTTGATAAATTCATTATGAATGTATGAATGAGTGTGCGCCGCGACGCTGAACGAGCGCGACGCGAACCGCACTCACCCTGAAGAAGTCCTCGTTAAGGGATGAAACGTTGGTGTTCTTCCAACACAAACTAGGTTCGTAGTTAACCCGCTTACATTCATAATGAGACTATATTATAATTGGTATATTAGGCTTAAATTATATCATTCAAATGACTATATTAATAAATGTGAATTCGACAAAGCCTTTCAAAGCCCTAGATCTACCCACTACAGTGTTCATAGCTATTTCCCTTAACTATTTGTTCGTTGAGCGGAATCAACTTGTTGTAAGTTGAATTAGCCCTTTCCACCCTACTCCCCTGATAAATAAATCCTCGTATCTCACAGTTCACAGATGAAGCGCAGCAATCCTTTTTGACAATTGAGTTTGTGCTCCCCAAAAACTAATTTACCTTCCATTGTTCCTCATATTTACGGGATTATTACATTTGCTATGAGCAGATATTAAATTGTATCAGAAGGTTTGATCTTTATTTCACGTAGCGTTCACCCTCATGTGCAATACATAGGTGGGTACCTATATTATATACAATTATTATAACAAAGGTGCCTCGTTAGTAAGCTTATAGGTTATACGTGCCTGGTACTTATCAATAATTACTTACAATCAAATTCTGGAACGTTTATAAAGGAAAAAAGATTTCGTGTGGATTGCGAGCAAACGAACAAAACAATAATTATCATAGAACATCTACCTTGTTTAGATTTAGACAATTTATAAATACATATAGTTTCATAACATACGGGGCACTAATCATTGCAAGATAAACACCAATCAGAAATTTCTAAAATGAAATACTTAAATAAAACAATAAAAATAAATGATGTTGGAAGTGCACACAACATCATCTAGCCCCAAGCTAAGCCGAGCTTGTGTTAGGGATACTAGATGACTGATATACATAATATAATATAAACATAGATAGATATTTTTTATTATATATAGTAAATACCCAGAACACCCGAGACAAATATTTGCAGATCGTACAAACATTAGTCCCAAGGCGGGAATCGAGCCCGCAACCTTCTGCGTCGCAGGCGGGCCTTCGCCAGCCGCGCCACATCGGTCGTCTTATACATTAAATACACTTTAAGGGTGTGTTCCTGAAATTCCCGATGATTTAAAGGTCATTAACGACATTGTTTCAGTCGGTATTAATTAACAAGCGATCGACATCGCAATCGAATGAAAACATTATTTTAATGAGCGCGGAGCAAAATGGCAGGCTTTTGAAGAGTTAGTAACTAACAGGCTCCACGAAGAGTTGCGGGAGCTGAACATGAAATAATACCTTCATATTCGGCAATTCAGTTACCGACCTTAATTCACTATAAATAAATAATAAATAAAATATATTGGTCAGTCAATTCACTTGTTGCAAAAACTAAACAAAAACGTCAAAAAATTACCATTTTAATAGTCGATAAACCTTCGTTTGTTTACAATTTCACCTGATGGAAAGTGACGATGAGGCCAACGTGGTATCACAAAGGTCAAGAAGACACCTATTTACTTTGTCTTGAAGAGACTCAGGTTCACAGGTTATCTTTCTGATGTCGCTGTCTATTAACCGACTGTATGTATGTTTTTTTATGTATAAACCGTGGATTTCACCGTCAACTATGGGTCGGTTTTTTAAATTCTTTCGCTTCTGTTTAAATACAATATATAAATAAATAATGCTGGACATCCACACAGCATGATCCAGCCCCAAGGTAAGCAGAGCTTGTGTTATGGCTACTAGATGACTGATATACTTAATACGATATATTACATAGATAGATATTTTTTATTATACAAAGACAATATCCAGAACACCGGAGAAAAATATTTGCAGATCGTACAAACATTGGTCCTAAGGCGGGAATCGAACCCGCAACCTCCTGCGTCACAGGCGGACAACCGCCCGCCCAAATTAAATTAAATAAAACTAAAAAGGGATTGGTTCTGAGTTTTAAAAAAATAGTCAAATAATAATAGTTATTATTTGACTGTTTTTTAATAACTCCGTTTCTTTACTACAGCATTTTTAGTTATCATTTGTAGTAGTGTGAAATTAGTTATATTAGTTTGTTTTTTGAACATCGCATCACATGATTGATTTTATGGTTGGTTCATGGTTCATTTATTGGTAAATTTATAGTATTACACGTTCAATAGGAACATAGTAGCTATACCTTAAAATATACTAAAGTATATAATATAGGTAGATGTTACAATTACAATCTACAATTAAAATAATTAAGAAATACAATTCATTCATCATAATTATGTCATTGGAATAAAGATAATGTGAAATAACAATACTATTTCAGAAATTCGTCAATCCTGTAGAAGGATTGTTCGATAAGCCAGTTCTTTAATTTATATTTAAAGGATTGCGTTGTCTTAGCATTTGTGATCGTGATTGGGAGACGATTGTAGACCGCCGGCCCTAGGATATGTATAAGTTTCGAGGTTTTAGTAAGGCGCCGCTGGACGGCCCTCAGTTTCTGCCTATTCCTTGTCGTGTAAGTGTGATCCATCACCGAACTTAGCGTACTCACTAAGGTGATTACGAGTGTATATGGCTGCTTGCAGGATGACCAGGCGGGACTGTTAGGATCCTTAGTTCTTTAAAAATAGGTCGGGCGGGCGTGTCCCACGGATTTTATTGGTACCTACATATCTAGTTTATGGCCGTAAGCATAAACCGAGTCGTATCTTCGATAGAGAACAATAGAGGATGAACGAACACTGAATGTTGTTAATAATTCAAGAACAAGTAGGTACCCTAGGCGCACCCTCATTATCTTTGTCAAATCAAAATGTTGATTTCTCGCAACCCACAATATGGAGCTCGAGAACTGTCATAATAATCCTCCACCCGAGTAAAATAATACTCACTAATTTCAATATTACCTCCACCATAATACTATTGCCGACAAAGATAACGTCAACATCTCGCCGGATTATCCGAGTCTGTCCCGACCGACGACGTAATCCCGCCGGCGCGCGGTGAATTTTCAATTATCAGAACTCATCTTCTGTGATAAGTACGAACTGATTTACAGTACTGTAATAATTTTAAACATCTAGAGGTAAGCTAGAGTCTACGTGTGAGCAACAGCGGTAAAAGATGAATAAATAAATTAATAGTGCTTGTAAATAAGCAAAGTTTATGAGTAATAGATGACTGATGTACTTAATATAATATATTACATAGATAGAACTTTTATTAACAAAGAAAATAACAATCAAATAATATAAAGAAATTAAACTAGTATTTACAATAGAAACAATTGAGCTAACTGCAGACTGTTGCAAACAATCTACAGATAGCTCAACTGGTCCATATCAATACCAGCCGGAAGCGTCCCCAAGAGGCGGCATTGCCCCGCTTTATGGCAATGCTAATGCGCTGCGCCAGATACTCACCAGCTCTCGGGTCACGCGTCGCTTCGACCAGGCGCTCAGATAATTTTTTGAAAACCCGGAGAGCCTCGGTACCCCACGGACCTAGGGTCTCGACTCCAAGGGGAGCAAATGCGTAGGCTCTGTCGAGACCTGCATATTTGCGCCTCTTGAGATCCTCGGCCAAATCTGCCGCCGAACCAGCCCTCACGGATGTCCTTGAAAGATGGGAAGGCGCAAGTGTGTCGACACATGTAGCGTCCCACATAATAGGCCTCCCCAGCTCCCAAGGGACTAAAGTCATGTCGTCGGGCCTCTTACCATAGTCACGCAACAGACCATTCGGTTCGAGAATAGATGGTACGTTAGCGGTGACAAAGGCCCGTCGGATGATGTCGTTAAGGCTGGCATGGCGAGAAATCCGACCGGTAGCCCTAGTACACGATAATCCGTGATGACCAAGCTGTTCGACAACAGTACCGCACTGGCATTGATGAGGCGCGCAACACCTTGCACCCAACCGAAGGCATGTTGCTATACGGAAAGTTACGGGATCCAATATAGTGCCAGTATTATATGAAGGAAGTGCTTGCAACCAATGTCCTGACTCCCATTTAGAAACGGCCAGGATGCGGGCACGATCTGCAGAGCTGGAGCACGTTTTTAACAAACAATTCCGTGTTAACTCACACAGAGGCCCGTCCCATTTCCTTTGGGACAAAAGAGATTTTGGGGGAGCAGCATCAGGGCAAGCACTATGCCAAGCCATTCGAGCCTCGTCTAAAAACTAAATTTTGAATGAATGTCCAGGTGAGACCAAAGACGGCTTTAAAAATTTTTCCACTAAAGAACTAGTGCTGTAGACAGAAGACAAGAACGCTGGCAGGGC
This sequence comes from Eupithecia insigniata, assembly GCA_947859395.1. Lineage (NCBI taxonomy): Eukaryota > Metazoa > Arthropoda > Insecta > Lepidoptera > Geometridae > Eupithecia > Eupithecia insigniata. The sequence goes on from OX402003.1 coordinate 8,275,057, forward strand.
GACACCTGAAATTTTGCGAATACCTAAGCCTCCCAATTTGACATGTAGGGAGGCCTGCGACCATGCCTTGTCATCGAAACAGATATTCAAAACCGATGATAAAGTATTCTATTATGTTGTCTAAGCCTTCTAAGAGCTCGCTGTGTTTCCACAATTGACAACATCTCAAAGAATACGTAAATTTAGGTACAAACAAGCAAAACCGAATAATTGTTAAAGCCATATGGCTGTTAATTTTGAGAAGTCTGTCCGAGGTTTTGTTGAAATTTTGAATTTTCTCATCTACAAATGACTGAAAAGACTCATCAAAAATTGGTAAACCAAGGAGGCGAAGTGAACATTTATCTACAACTGTAATGTTGGGTGCCAAACTATTGAATTTTATTATGATATTGTTTTTGTCTACACAAGAGTCCGAAATAAAAAGCTCGCACTTTGAAAAATTTAGGTCGAAACCTATTTGCCGAAATTCATCTGTGATGATTTTTAGATCATTAAAAACTGTGTCTACGTCATAGATAGATATATTTTATTATACATAGACAATACCTACACACTGCGACGCGTGACCCGAGAGCTGGTGAGTATCTAGCGCAGCCCATTAGCACTGCCATACAGCAGCGGGGCAATGCAGCCAGCAGCGTCTTGGGGACGCTTCCGACTGGTATTGATATGGACCAGTTGAGCTATCTGTATATTGTTTGCATGATACTTAGAAAAAACTCGGAATCCCCAAGCTAAGCATAGCTTGTGTAATGAGTAATATACTATAAAATTAGTAATATACTAATAATATATTACTGTATAATATATAATATTACTGTAGTATAATACTATGATGACAGATATTCTTAATACAATTCATAACAAAGATATCTTTTATTATACATTAAACATACCCAGAACACACTGAATCAATATCTGCAGATTGTACAAACATTCGGCAACGCGAGGCGGGAATCAAACACGCAACCTCCTTCGTCGCAGGCGGACTTTCGAAGCGCCATGCGCCGCAGAGGTCGTCAAGTGAAGCTGATTGTCAAGCTGAATTTGGTATTTAATCCTTATTAAAAAAGAAAATTACAATAAATCTGAAATAAATTAGAATTTGTATTTGTATTTAAAAGAAAAAAAAATGAGTCAACTGCAGACTATTACAAACAATCTACAGGTAGCTCAACTGGTCCATATCAACCATATCACCAATCGCAAGCGTCTCCAATAAGTAGACTGCTTATTTTAATCGAGTACGAACAATAGAACTTACACGGAAACTTTTAGAAGGTAACTACTGTTTCCTGTTAATTTTGTATGTGGGAGTTACGTCAGTTGGTTTGTTACTGTAAATGCAGCTTCACTCATTAGTGAAGTTCTGGCAGCGCGAATGTTTCAAGCGCAGTCACTCCTCATTAGACATTAAGTACCGAGGAACCTTCATATGGTTAGCTAGGCAACATAACGAGGAAGAGAAGTAGCAGTTTAAATTAGACTTTTGCATTATCCGCAAACAATCGATTCATTAGTCATTCGAAATGTGAATCAATGCGCCAATACTCATTTAATTTAACCACCTCTGCATAATGATCATTGAAACGATCGTGCGTCATCATGATTGATCTCATAATCATAATACAGGTGGATATGGGGGTAGTCGGGCGTCGAACGGTAATAAGTTTTTCGCAATTACCGTGTGACAGTGATGTATTTTCGAGCCGCTGGGTGATAAAGATGATCATTATAAAGAGTTTCGCACACCAGAGTCATTCGGGGCTTGGAGTCACGTGAGCGCTGCGTCACTGGCAACGTCTCGTCAAAGGGAAACTTTGCTAATTAGCAAATAAAGCAAATTGAAGTAGCGTTCCTGTTAAACGTGAGAGTTCACGTTGTGCCGAAATGCCTCGCGCTTGGCTTGTTTAATGCAACCGGAACACCTCGTTATTTTAGACGCATTAATTTAATGTTGCTTTTGGTTACTAAGAGGTTACTGTATCTTGTACTACTGTATCTGTAACGCGTTCACAGCCAAGCTTCAGCCATGCCACCGGCAGGTTTGCGTCGCAGCATACGCGCAATCTAAGATCATGGTGTGCGTCGATGGTCAAAGTGTTAAATGGACGCATGGATAAACAACGGCTAGACCCTCAGAACTGCGAAATATAGGTTAGACCTCATTAAGTACTAATATCTAGGTAAATTTGGTCTAGTTACATATTGTAACCACAAGCCACATTAATGATAACGCTTGCCGTCACGGGGCCAAATTCTACCAACATGTGACTGAAGCATTTCCATGTCGATTGTTCAACAAACATGATTGTGTTTTCATAAAATTACAGTCAACAGAATGTCATATTTGCGACAAACAACAACTAATGCTAATGTGATGTCATAACAAACAAAATGTTGTTTGTTGTTCATATTCTATTCAAAGTGTATTGTATCAATTATATCAGTTTATTATTACAACCAACCAAGCGCAAACAAAAAGAGAAAAATGACGAATTTAAAACTAGTATTTACTTACAGTTAAATCAATTTACAAAAAAAATCGTAGCCGTCACCAGAAGCCAGAGTGCCCGGAATGCTGGCAGCATTGCCACGTTCAATGGCAATGCTCATTCGTTGAAGCCAGCATTCCGATCACCTGTGGACTCTGTGAGAACGATTAGACCCTCAGTAGGCCAAGCACAACGTTTGTTGTTTAGGCTAGGGTTAAATAGAGTAATTTTAGGAATACTTGTTTCGACGAATGGGCTTTGCCATTCAACGTGGCTCTTCTACGTTTTCGAAGTTAGACTAACATTGATAAACCTTATATTTTCTTACGGCCGCTATTTGCTCGTTTTTCTTAACTATACAAAATGGATTTCGTTCATTTCACGAAGCAGATTAATCAAATCTGACTCATAATGTTATTCTTGCTGGGCCACGGCCGTTATGCAGGTAGGCGGCTTGGTTGAGTGGGTGCTTCAATGATAGCTAGGCGCATGGCTGAGAGTTCAATACGAAAACAGACATCGACATCCAAGCGACTAGCTAAGCTACGAATATAGTAGACGCTTGCAGTATAGCCGGTTGCGTACCATTTTTCAGTGTGGCCGCCGGGTCGTAAAATCAGCTTCTTTGTAGAATGTGGCCCACAAGTCCTTTGAAATGTAAATTTTGAATAAAATACAAAGGGCGCTACTATAAAATGACCTACTATAAAACCTTTTTCATAATGTAATTAGTTATTTTTTTAATTATGTTTTGACATTTCTAGGGACTTATGGGTCACACTGTACATATGTATATAGCAGCTATTCTGATGTCGATGTGATTGAAAAGCGCACGTGACGTGCTACGCCGTAGCAACGTAGCACAGTGTCTCGTATCTCGCACGTAGAGTATTGCCTCTCGAATGAAAGTGTGAATAAAATAAACTTGAGTCGTGACTAAACAAGATACTCTCGATTTGAGAATGTAGAAAAGGTATTTATCACGTTAATTTACCAATTTTTCCTGATGTTTCAACTGGTTTACGAGGTTGTCGAGGTCACGTGATGATTTCTGGAGCTTCCGCCTCTGCGAAGCGGAGGCAGCATTTTTTATAACTACCGCCTGGTTTTGCGAAATTGGAATGTCCATCTGCACACTCGGATGACACACAACAATATCCGCAAAGGAATGAGAAACCGGTTCAAAAAAACAGGTTCAATTATCCGTTTTTATAATAATGTGTTGAGATAGCGTAAGTTTTAAAAACTTTATGTAGAAAAGGCTAGGAGAATGGAAGCAGCAATTACTAATGATCTGAATAAATCTATCGCACTAACAGCTAGTAAGCAATAAACGATTAAGTATTGGGTGGTACGTCCCATAATGTCAATGAATAATTATACGTCACTAGGTCTCTCTCGAGTCTTCACTACGTTAAAGACTCAATTAAAGTTGAAATAAAATGTATTTTTTTTTGTTTCTCATAATCCACAAGAAACATAAAAAGCCAGAAAAATAAAATTAAACTACTAAGAACTGTATGAGTGACAACTATTAAGTTATGTATTGGTTGGGATATTATAAAAATATAACAGACCATAAAAAAACGAACGATGCGTTTTAATTGTCCCTGATAGGCGACGGTGAACTCGGCACTTACAATTACGTACAGTTAATTGAAAAACTCGATCCTGTGATCACGAAAAAACAAAAGAGCATGTGTTGCGTGATAAGGGACGGAGAGCACATAATAGGGATACAGTTTGATGAGGAGGTCCCGTCGTAACGATCGCGGGTAAGCTTACAAGAGCCCCTGTTAATTGAACCAAAATGCAGGCGGAAGTTTGGTGGAGAGTTTAAGATCGGTAACAGAGTTGTGGGTGACCCGTCTGGGCGACCGGTTCATAATCCCAGCTAATGCCGTCGCAGACGTACCTACTTCCAGTACTTTGGTAATTCCACTGTCCAGAGTTTGTACTCGGACTTTGTTATATTGCACGATTGACCGTTAAACCGTTGGTCTTATGCCTGGTTGCGCCTGACCTCTTCTCGCCCCGGTGGTGTCGGTCGAGAATGTGTCAAAGGGAAGGGAATAGAGAGTGCACCTGTGTTTGTGCACACACTTGTGCACTATAATATGTCCTGCGCACCTGGCTAGTCTCCATTGAGACTGACCGAACTGGCCGAAGACTTGGCTAGGAGGACATCATCATCATTGCACGATAGGGCTCATACACACGGGATCCTTTTACAGGATCCGTTTATTTTGCCGTGATGGCGTATGTAGTTGTATGTGCGAGTTCACTCACACACCTGCGTTCCGATTGTTACCGCACCGTTTACTGGATCCGGAGTACTGTCAGGTCAGAACTCGCTGCTACAACTAAATAAGCCATCACGGGAAAATAAATGGATCCAGTAAAACGGATCCTGTAAAAAGTAAAACAGATGCTGTGTGCATGAGCCCTTATCTTTAGCGCAGTATCAACTGTTATACTGATTTGTGACGTATCAAAATACGCTAAGCTAGTTTCTTCTTTGTTCAGGTACATCACATTCTTAAGTTGGAAGCCTCGTTTTTAACGTGATGATTTATATAAACTTTTAGCATTTGTACATCTGTTTCCAGTCTTGGAGGCAACGGGTGCATTTGACATGCGATTTATGATTTTAATAAAACTCAGTCGACGCTTACAAAATTATGGCCTAAACTGCTTTTCACTTTATTAAAGAGACTGCTTAACTTATCTTATGCATTATGTTATATTTGCTCCCATGATTGAGCTATTAGAAGTTTATTGTCTAGAAGCTGGGATTGAATTTTCAGTTAAAGACACAGATATACATACCTACAGGGTGGCTTGCTTTTGAGATGGGAGTGAATGGCCAATTCCGAAAACATGAGAGTGTGAAGTCGTGAAAGGAGTCATGTGCAATTTATGAGAAAACCTATTGCGGTATGGTTAATCTAGTTATGAATCCAGTCAGTAGAGACATCATAACATTGAATGCCTAAAGTGAAAACTTGCTCAATAGGGTGGCCTTACGAATGCTTCTCGCCTCGCCGTTCGCCCACGCGCGTCTGGGATGAGTCGTCGATGGTACTTAGGACCCAAGTTTGTTTTAATTAATTTGTGATTCGTATTGAGATTAAACACGCTCATTGATGTCTCATTGTAAAAGCGATTTTTATTGTCAATTTCCAATAGATTTCCTTAAAGTTAGTTTTTAAAAACATTAACGTTCCCGAATCCTTTACTATCTCTTAGTGGGAATCGTTTGTAGGTACTTCAAATGTATCACAAGCTTAGATTGCAGGGTTATATAATGCAAAGAATAGTCATACAAAATATAGTAAAACCGTAACTTAATCACAAAGTTGTAACAAAAAATTTCGTTTGAAACTTTATTTTAACAACTTTCGAACTATTCCGTAACAAAATTTTGATTATATGAAATACCACAGTGACAACCGAAACTCGAACAAAAATATTGAGGCCAAATGGGGTCCATTTATCCCCGTGGTGGGTCACAGCGCAGAGCGACGACAATGACACATTTGCAGTGTAACGCGCGTCGTTTATCCCCAGCCGCGGCAGGGTTAATGTTTTAGAAAAGCCTAATGTGTGTTATCCTTCTAATCCTGTTTGACAATAAACATGGAAGCGGTCCTCGAGTGTGATCTAAGCACATACGGATTAGCGACTTCTAAACTTCATGAAAAACAACTAAAGCCCTGAGCGGAGTTGACTCCGTCGCGTCTGTTTTTGTTGTATTGCAATGTCGTAATAGTAGATCTAAGTTGCAACGGAAGATAACTAAGCTATGGCAATGAAGGGAAACCTAACATGTATCAAATTCAATCAAATTGTTTAAATGGCTAAACGATGGGAACTTTTATGACTTAAGGTGATTCGTCACGGGTTGGCGCGAGATTCAATTTTATTTTTGTAGTTTTTAATTTAATCTTCTTTCTTCAAGGAATAAATGTATCGGAAAAGTAAGTTGGCGCAAATTGTAAACCATTTTCTATTTACTTATGAAAAAACGAACTTCGGCTCATTGGTAGTTTTGGAGCATTTGAGAAAATAAGAACATTTTCCCAAATGCTCCCAAAATAACATTATATCGAAGTTGGTTTTATGATGGGTTCAAAGAAAATAGTTCACGATTGCCCCATATTACTTTTCCGTTAAATTTATTCTTTGTAAAAGGCAGAATAAAAATTAAAAATCACAAAATACTTAAATAAATGAATTTTTTAATCATAAATTATTATTGTATTATTTCATGCTAGACCATAGCGAGACATAAGCGCATTATTTGTAAATCTTACCACCTGTTTAACATGTTTGACGCAAATATATATTTGAATCTTTGAATCTATGATAATTCATACTAATATTATAAATTCGAAAGTAACCGCCGGTCAGTCATTCTATTATCTTTTCACGCCTAAACGGCTGAACGGATTTCAATGAAATTTGGCAGGGATTAGATGGTATCCCGGGGTCGAACATAGGCTACTTTTCACCCCGAAAAGCGCGTGTGGAGCCGTGAATAGATACTAGTATCATCATCATCATCATCATCAGCCCGTACACGTCCACTGCTGAACATAGGCCTCCCCCAAACGACGCCACGAATAGCGGTCCCGAGCCGCCTCCATCCAACGACTCCCTGCGACCGCTACGATGTCGTCGGTCCATCGAGTGGGAGGTCTTCCCACACTCCGTTTCGCATTGCATCGCGGTCGCCACTCGAGAACCTTTACTCCCCAGCGGTTATCGGTTCTACGAGCTATATGGCCTGCCCATCGCCATTTCAGCCTGCTGATTCTGAGAGCTATGTCGGTAACTTTGGTTCTTCTACGAATTTCCGTATTCCGGACCCTATCGCGTAGAGAAACTCTGAGCATAGCTCTCTCCATAGCTCGCTGGGTGACTTTGAGCTTATGCACAAGGCCTATAGTGAGCGACCACGTCTCGGATCCGTAAGTCATCACTGGTAGCACACATTGGTTAAAGACTTTAGTCTTGAGGCTCTGCGGTATCTGTGACGAGAAGATATTGCGCAGTTTCCCGAACGCTGCCCATCCGAGTTGGATTCGTCGGCTGACCTCTTTATCGAAGTTGGATTTACCTAGTTGGACCATTTGGCCTAGGTAGACATAATGATCAACAACTTCGATAACATCGTTCCCCACATTGACCGGTAAGGGTGCGACATGGGCATTAGACATGATATTTGTCTTACCCATGTTCATTTTAAGACCCACTTGGCGGGAAACGATGTTGAGGTCTCTGAGCATCCTGCTAAGGTCTTCCAGTGATTCTGCCATAATGACTATATCGTCGGCAAACCGAAGGTGAGTGATGTAATCGCCATTGATATTGATGCCATATCCGTCCCAGTCCACAAGCTTAAAAATATCCTCCAATGCAGAGGTGAACAGTTTCGGAGAAATGACGTCTCCCTGTCTCACCCCTTTTTGCAGTGGGATCGGATTTGTGGTTTGATCCTGGAGACGAATTGACATAGTGGCCTTGCTGTACAAACACTTCAACACTTGGATATACCGGTAGTCGATTTGGCACCGCTGGAGAGACTGCAGGACTGCCCAGGTTTCGACTGAATCAAAGGCTTTCTCGTAGTCCACAAACGCTAGACATAACGGCCGGTTATACTCTTCTGTTTTCTGTATAATCTGCCGGAGCGTATGTATGTGGTCTACGGTACTAAAGCCTTTTCGGAACCCGGCTTGTTCGGGCGGCTGGAAGTCGTCAAACCTTCGAGCGAGACGGTTGGTGATTACTCTCGAAAACAGCTTATAGACGTGGCTCAGCAGTGAGATGGGCATATAGTTCTTTAGAAGGGCTTTGTCACCCTTCTTATGGAACAGTACCACCACACTTCTGTTCCACGCCTCTGGCGTTTGTCCCTCGAGAATGACGGAGTTGAATAGCCTCTGAAGGACTTTAAGTACTGGTGATCCACCCGCTTTCAGAAGCTCTGTCGTTATTCCGTCATCCCCGGGTGCCTTGTTGTTTTTAAGCTGTTTGAGAGCCGTCCTTATCTCGTAGAGGCTGACGTCTGGGATATCTTCGGTATAGTGTCGGGTTAAACGGGCTCTTGCATCGCCTGCCGTGCTATTTGCAGGGCATTGCGATGAGGTGTAGAGCTGCCCATAAAACTTTTCAAGCTCTCTCAAGATCTCAGGCTTGGAGGAAATGATGCTGCCGCTATCGGTCTTCAGCTTCGTCAACTGGCTCTGCCCAAGCGACAGATCTCTTGCGAACACTTTGGAGCCCTTGTTCCGCTCTATTGCGCTCATAATACAATTGGTATTGTATGAGCGCAAATCGTGTCGCATAGACTTCGAGATCTGTTTGTTGAGCGCACCGTATGTCGACATGTCTGCCGAAGACTGCAGCCTCATTTCACTCCTCTCTGCCATTAACTCCAGTGTGTGACCCGAGAGTCTCTGTGTTTTATTTCTGCGGCGGGTCCTAAAGATGTCCGACCCGACCGCACGGACAGTTTCCACCAGCCCGTTATTTAGTTCGTCCACTGTTACGCATTCCGCGAGGCATTCAAAGCGGTTCTGTAACTCCAACTGAAAGCTCTCGGGATTTTGTATCTGGACAGGGTTTGGGCGTAGAGTAGACCTTATCAGACGATACCTTTCTAGCTTTACATTGATATTCAATGCCGCTCTTACCATACGGTGATCGCTGCCGGTTTTAACCCTGTTGATCACAGAGACGTCATTGAATATGTGCCTGTGGGTCGTCATGATGAAGTCTATCTCATGCTTATAGCCGCCGGGGTGTAGCCAGGTCCATTTTCTGGACGGCCGCTTCTCGAAAAAGGAGTTCATCGCAAAGAGTCCCTCCTTTTCCATGAAGTTGGCCAGTCGCTGACCCCTTTGGTTTCGCTGTCCAAATCCAAACTGGCCCACTCTCAGTTCGTTGCCGCTCTTTGCGCCTAACCGCGCGTTTAAATCCCCCATCACAACAGTGTAGTGTGTTTTCGAGGCATGCATAACTTTGGAGATGTCGTCGTACATGATCTCCACTTCATCGTCAGGGCGTCCCGAGTGCGGGGCATATACCTGTATGACCTTCAGCGAATACCGTTTGGTGATTCTGAGTATAAGGTACGCCACCCTGCTCGAGACGCTCTCGATCTTTACAATGTTGTTGACGAGGGACTTGTGGACGAGAAACCCGATACCGTGTTGGGACAGCTGGTCGCCCTCCCGGTAGTAAAACAAGTTGCCGGAATTAAGGGTTATCGTGTCCTCTCCCTCTCTTCGGACTTCCGATAGCCCTATAATGTCCCAGCGCACCTTGTCTACCGCTTCTTCCAGCTCGATTACCTTCTCGTCGGTCCTCAATGTTCGTGCGTTGTATGCTACCAGGTGCAAGGGTCGTCGGTGTTGGGATTGGTAGCTCAATCTCTGCCGGAGATTCCTAGCACCCCCTGCCCCGCCGTTACCATGGCCGCTACCGTGACCAGGAATAGCGGAGCTGCCGGGGACTGGGGGCCGTTTTCTATTTGTTGCCATCATATTAGGGGGGGGTTTGCCATAATCACCACGCTTGGCAGGCGGATTGGTGATCGCAGTAAGATGTTAGTAATACACAGTAGGAAGCTGCTGCCCTTCCTCTGGTAGGTTCCCTTAGTCGGCTCTTACGACATCCACGGGTTGAGTTGGAGGGGTCGATATTCTATGCCGCGGCCCCACGGCATAGAATATCGACCCCTCCAACTATTACTAGTATAAGTATAATTAAATGAGAGTAAAAGTTTATTCAAAGAATAATATGGCCGTTCAATGGCGTTGTAACATTGCAGGTTATTACAATTATAGTGTAGGTATTAAGTTGAGACCGGTACTCAGAATATGTATGTAATGCGCCAGGTGGCATGAGACCTGCGAAAGACTCCTGGTTTCTTTCATCTTTGGACCATTCTGAGCCGATACCACTGTCATAGTTTAGCGATGGGTTAGCAGAATTCGACCCCTGGCAGATGTTAGATGTAGATCTGTCTTCAGCTTGCCGCTATGGCGCTCATTGTGACCGACGACCGATGTGGCGCGGCGGGCGAAAGTCCGACTGCGAAGCAGGAGGTTTATTACTCTTTCACGCAAAAACTACTGAACCGATTAGACTGAAATTTGGTATGGGTATAGTTTGGGACCTGTAATAACATATAGGCTATCTATATATATATATATTTTTATCTCGATAAAACGCGGGCGAAGGCGCGGGCAGCAGCTAGTTAAGTAAATATATATCAGTCATCTAGTACGCATAACACAAGCTCTGCTTAGCTTGGGGCTAGATGATGCTGTGTGGATTTCCAAAATTATTTATTTATATATTGAGAAAGTCCTCTACTGGACGTAGGCCTGGCTGATGATGATGATGAATTAGACGCTTATTGAATAGGTAGGTTTTGATTAAGGCGCATAGTAATGCGACACCAGCGCCACTCTTTATTTTTTCTTGTATTTTCGTTATGGAAAAGAATTACCAAAAGTTCTCAACGCCAATTGATAAAACACCAGTAGGTATAATAGTAGATTGCATCATAAGGGAGCTAAATAATATTTTTACGGCGAGGGCGCTTTTTTGAATCCAGAGCGAAGTGAGGGATTCTACAGTAGAATCCCGAGCGAGCGAGGGATTCTTTAGTAGAATCCTGAACGTAGCGAGGGATTCAAAGTGTGTCGCCCGAGCCAAAAATATATTGTATTTTGCGCCCGAGTGATACACTCTACTTTTTATCACCCTCTATGAGAAAATAAAAGGTGCCTCATATTTTATTCTAATATTATTATTTAATATAAAATAGTAAGTACATAACAACTAAAACCGATTGGTCTTCATATCAGCAGGACGCAGGTCCAGGTATTTCTGTACAATAGTTTTGTATTTTCCTTGGATTACGAAGGATCGGTCAATTTTTGTTTTTGTTTCTGTCAGCTTTACTAACAGTAAATAATCCGAGTGATTTTCGACATCATCAACAGTTATGTTTATAAGTTCATTGCCAGGACAAGCTCCATGTACTCCGAAAATTAAAGCCACCTGTAACAAAACCGAATGTGAATAAGACAAGTATCTATCGAAGTAAAGTTTACAATAAAATGCACATTTTAAAACACTATGGTTATACTTTACTAATCCTCCATACATAGTCACTTACTTTTACGGCAAGAAATACTTTGTCGGGTGCCTCATTAAGGAAAGTCTCCACGTTTTTGACTGAGAACACTTTGGATTTTTTAGGTTTAAATCCATCAGAAATCTTCTTCAGATACGCTATTAATTTCGAATATGTGTCCAGTTTTACGTCGTTATTAGAACTGACTGTTGATTTTAGCATTGAGTAGGTACTCCAAAAAGTGGAAGGTTGTTTAGTTTTGGCTATGTACTGGAAGTAGGCCAAAAACACTGATTCTGAAAAATTCTTGGCGCCTCTTGCATTTCTCCATTCAATAAAATTACCATAGGCTTTCATATAGATTTTGCAGGTAATAGAGTATCTATCACATTTCTTGCCTCAGTTCGAATACTTTCAGGAGTTAATTCTATTTCACTGTCACTTGAACTCATTTTTCAAAACAAAACCGAATCCGTGAAAATTTACGAAAACGCGGGCTGTAGTTCGCGCGTTTTTAATTTGATTTCTTTTTTTTTTCATTTAGCCGGCGCTGCGGCGGCGGCGCAATATGGTCCGTCGCGTCTTACCAGCCAGTATTTATTCAAACAATATTTGCGTTCGATTTTGCTGGCGCTGAAAACTAAGACGTTCCGAATTCAATAACTGCGTAGCAATACTCTTTTCCGCGCACTTTTTGAATTAGGAATTTATAAACAGGAATAAAAGTTATTTTCTGCCCGCTAAAAGTTCCTTAAAGAAAACACCACCTTTGGGTGCACATAAAGGCGAACGAAGTCGTCTTTTTCGAATAGATGGGATAAAAACTATTTTCCGATACCTCTGTAGCAGTTTTGTTTAATTTGGTATTGGCAGAAAATGGTTTATTGCCCTTGGTGACCTCCAAACGCAATATTGACGGTTGATGTTTCGTTAAAGAGCATTATTCGAGCTCTCGGTTACCTACGATTTACGTCGCCAATTTTCGCGAAGCTGCAGAAAAAGCGACGAGGTTGAAATTAGACCCTCTTAGAGGCGACCTAATTTAATGTAATCAAATTTTCTTTTCTCATTTATAACGCGGTATGGAATTATGGTATGCAGACAATTTATATTATTATGAGGCTTGTAAAAATTCGCAGTCGCAACTCTATGTTTTACTGTTATTATGTTTTTCTCTAGAAATACATATTATATTGCTCCATGAGCTCTTTTAATTAGGCATCTATCTTCTCTTCTAAGAGGTAATTTTCTGTTAAAGGTACCTTAGCGAGAAAAAAAGCAGGATGACTTCAAAAAAAAAGCGTATCTATCTAATGTATAAAAATAATATAAATAATACCTAGGTAAGGATACAAATTAAATTAGTTACACTGGTTAAGGTTCAAATTCTAATTATACTTGAGAATCTCTTCAGGCTCTACTTGTCGAGATCTTGAAAAAGAGACGCTAAAACTACTTTAGTATAATGAATTAAATTGTTAATCATAAACCTTATAGTAAGGTAAGTAAGTAATATGTAATTAAAGTATTTGAGTAATATAATACTTTCTTTATTAAAATCAGATTAACATTTTAATTAATACCAAAGAAAAGACTAGGCTCTACACACCAGTCCGTTAAACACCAGAAACAATATTCGCGGTAAATTCTGTTGATATTAAGCAAACGCTAATGTGTACCAGTTAAGTGCTAGACAAATGTATGGTGTCTCGGGGCGATAGGCTTAGTGCAGCACAAGCAGGGAGGAACTCTGAACTCAGTAACAGTACAAACGTAGGTACTTTAGTTAGTACTTTGTACAGGCTACTATTGACTGTAAGCTCAGTGGAATTTTGAAAAGTTATTTTAGCCAGTTTTTACTCTGCGCATATTATATTTAATGTATCCAACCAAGCTACCAGACAGCAAAAAAAATGTGCATTCAAATATGTGCTTAAACGTATCTTTAGATACATTTTACAGTAATAAAATAGCTCCGGATCTTCTCAAGATCTGCTCAAGCTGTTTTTCATGACGACACTTTTCACAGGAAACATAACTTTACGTCAATTCATACCACGCAGTACGTTATGTTGGATTTTTAGTTTAAGTATAATTTATTTGGGAAACAAAAAGCTACTACTTAAATAATAATAAATTAAAATAAGAATAAATAGAGCTAGAACAGTTTTCGTTTTCCGCTTCTGCTATCTTCGAAACGGTGAGCGATTTATCAGTAGATACCTAGCAAATATTTAGGTACCTACCAATCTAGAGGTAAATAGGTAAAAGTATTAATTTCAGGCGAATCACGACGTTTAGTATATACAACAGTAGTTTTTAAACGAAAATTTATTTCTCCGGAAAATACCTACATTGCCTACTCTGTCTTAATTTCGTACGAAACCCTGAAAAGAACAAAACAATCATAGCATCCCCCAGGGTGCCACACTCGAGTCTCCCGGCTCATAGACATAAATAGCCGTGCAGCTATTTGCTTAGGTCCGATACAAGAGTTTGTGCTGTTTGTACTTGGGATCGCGACTTGAAATGGAGCATGCAGGTGTATTTGTTGATAGTAGATACACCTAAGCAATTTGTTTTATGGATAAACTAGAAATTACGGTTTCCAGGTATTGTACAATAGTAAGTTTTATGTTCCAACTAACAACCTACCCCGGTTTCGAATGGGTAGTAGAGCATATTCTCAAAGGGGTTAATTAGGCAGCGTTTTCGATGAAAACTCCCAGGCGGGTTGACTTTTTCCGATACTTCAACAATTATCGTTATATTTCAACCAATTTACACAAAACCTTGACAAATATATACATAAATTTTCTTCATGAATCACTCTGTCGATCACTCAGTCGTTTTTGAGTTTATCGCGAATAGACAGACAGACAAATGGGGCGGAGGCCTATGATTTATAATATGTAGTGATAGTTAGTGAGGAGTTAGTAGAATCGTCTCTGAAACTTTAATGAATGCTATAATGCGGTTCAAACTGCTTATACCCATAGCAGAGCTACCTACTCTCGAATCAGAAAAAACTAACCGTATAGTTTTTTGTCCGTGAAATCCTAACTCATATAATAAATGCGAAAGTGTGTTTGTTTGTCCTTCCTTCACGCCCTAACTACGCAACCAATCGACTTGATTTTTGGCATATTAGTTGAAAGGATGGAGTGTAACATTGGCTATGTTTTGTCGTGGTAAAACATGAAATTCCCATGGGAGATTTACGGCTTATACGGCTTACGAATTTAACGCGGGTGAAACCGCGGGCAGATAGTAAACTAATAAAAAATATTTTGGACTATTCACATGTTGCCAACAAATCGCTTAGCTACAAGAGTTTGTAGGTGAAGCCGATATCGATACCGAATTTCGCATGTCATGTTATGAGTCAAATTAGAGTCACTTCGACGCGAAGTGAGCATAATAAATAGACAATCATAGGCGTATCTAAACCACAGACATGTAATAATAGTACCTATGTAAACACGAAGTACCAACATTTTCACAAATCATTTGCTGGAGAATACTAACCGACTTCAAAAAAGGAGGAGGTTCTCAATTCGACTGTATGATTTTTTTGTGTGCATGTTACGCGATTTTACTATGGACCGATTTTGAAAATTCTTTCACTATTGTATATAAAATTTATTACCAGGGTATTAGTATTTATACCGCAAAACTTAACAAACAGTGTAAAAGTAAGAGGCTCGAATTCGATTATTAGAAAATTAAAAATTATTTTTTGAAAACAATCAAATTATCACACTGTAACAAACAGTTTCCATGGCAACGGGCGTAAACAAGAGGTAGGTTCAGGAGTTTGAAGTCGGTTTATCGTTTTTTAAAACACGTCAAATTATTTCTAACCAACCTGTAGGATCATACGAACTAGCTTTCCAGAAAGTAATTTGGGGAATTCCCCAAATCAAAGAGCCTACCCATAAATGTAATAGCTTAAACACCCTTCTATTCAGCGAAAGCACAAAGGGCTCATGGTTTTAATTTTTTTACGTCGAGTTAAGCTAGGGTCCGAATTCCCGCGAAGGCAGACAATACGCGGTCCGCTGCAAGCGACCAACAATGCACGCCGCGGACGCCACACAAAGCTCGCACAAGATAATGGATATTGCTTTTCTTGCGAGTTTCAAAGCAGCCTACTTCGAAACCTCTCATAATCCGCTTACGTCTCCTCGCAAGTACGTTATTGTGCTTTAGTGGAAACATTTCCCGGGGCGGGATTCCTGCCTACTGTTACTTTGGGACGTGATACGCTCCACCAATTCAGAGGTAAACGACGATTTATCGACCGGCTTATGTGGCTACCAATTAGAACTTGCTGAATTAGGTTCAGGTTTTTCTTGTGTTGGTATTGAATGAATGATTATTGTACTAAGGTTTAACATATCTTATATTCAAATAAACAATAAACAGTACAAAAGGCGGCTTTATCGCTGAGAGCGTTTTCCCAGGCAACCTTGGGATCGAGATAAGATATAAGAAAAAGGGGGTTGGTATAGACAATATAGTAAAATTGACAAAAATGGGGTTGGTATAGACAATAAAACGATATACATATGTACCTACATAGTATAAAACATAAATATTTCAAATACAAAACTACCTTTACTAACTAACCTAGAAACAAAATAAATGAATACTACATATATAGGTGAAGAAACAAAAAGAAAATATTATAAAAGCTAAAAACTAATTTTTATGCAGGTATTATCAGCACACATATTACCTCCACTGCTTAACATGAATCTCCCAAATAAGGGGACATGGTGATGAATTACACCAACACAGCAGGAAGCTCCTGCCCTTCCTATGGTATAACACCGTTCAAGCGCGCGCCAAGCGCGGCGTCTGTTTGTAGCGATGCAAACGCGCGACAGCATCGCGACTGTAGCGCGAAACGCGTGACATCGGGCGAACGACGAGTGGAGAGGGGTGCTAGCTACGCGTTTGTTTACGAAAAGTCGCCGTGGGCGCGTGCTCTTAGTCTTACGATATCCACGGGCTGAGTTACCTACGTGTCGATTGTTACGCCTAAGGGCTCATACACACAGCATCCGTTTTACTGGATCCGTTTAATTTCCTGTGATGGCGTATGTAGTTGTAGGAGCGAGTTAACACACTTCACAGTATTCCGGATCTAGTATACTATTGTTACAGGAACGTTTTTACAGATTTTTAAGGGAAAAAATCGTTTACTGGATCCGGAATACTGTCAGGTGTGTGAACTCGCTCCTACAACTACATACGCCGTTACGGGTAAATAAACTGATCCAGTAAAACGGATCCTGTGAAACGGATGCTGTGTGTATGAGCCCTGAGCTATTAGGTATACATCAGTCTCGCCAAAGAGAATAATAAAATGTAACCACTTGGCAAGAACCTGATCTATCATAGCGGTCAGACACAGACCGCTATGATAGATCAGGTGGGACAGGTGCGTCGACCACAGTGCAGCTGTTTCGACTCAATTATCCAGTGGGTGCCATAAATTGTGTCCGCCGCCGACACGGCAATTACTGTCGGCACTCATCCGCAAAACGATGTTAATAGTCCTCTGATTTCTACGTTTATACGCCATGTATCCTTAGTGGGCTCATCGGCTAATATGTTTTATGTGGGGTGAACAGCACAAGAAGTAATAAATTCATTTTATTCGAGAACATCACTATAAAGCGAATTATTTAGTTAGGTATGGGCAAGTGAGCAATACTGAACTATTTTATCAATATTTTGTATTTATATATCAATATTTTGTACTAGGTTAATCAGTCAAAGACTCAAAAATCAAATTGCTTTATTGCTGTTAGACCTTAAAGGACTCGCGGATATGTATTTCTAAAGTATACTATAGAAATTTCGAATTTCAAATTACATAAGCAGTTCGTTTGCTTTTGATTTCAATGGAAAGTCTTATGTAAATAATAATCCAAATTAATATTATAAATGCGAAAGTATGTTTATTTGTTTGTTTGTCCTTCCTTCACGCCCTAACTAAGCAATTAATCGACTTGATTTCTGGCATAGAGTTAGTTGAAAGAATTGAAAGTAACATAGGCTACTTTCTGTTCCGGAGAAACATCAAATTCCCATGGGAGATTTACGGGAAAATACCTTTTTATCCCCCTGAAATTCGAATTTAAGGCGGGTGAAACCGCGGGAAACAGCTAGTATATTATATAGTGAGGATTATGACATAGGTAGATAATTATAATTGTTGCATAGGATGTTCAGCATTATGCTCAGCTGAGCATTTTAAAAGGAATTTAATTTTTAAAAAACTAGGTACTTTTTGAATACGTAGTCCTGGAAAATTCAATCTTCTCCATTCGTTTTATCTATTCCATGGTCCTACATAACGGTTCGGGTTATCTCTCAAACGTTTTGGCAAAACATAATGACGGTGGAATGTTCAAGACAAGAGGGGTGGGGATTACTGTAACCACTCGGGTAGTGGGTGTTCTTACGCAAATTTACGGCCCATCTGAGATTATGCTAATAACTTCATTTTAAATTATACGAAGCGAAGTTTTTGACTAAATATTAAAAGGTAACGAATAGTAAAAGTGAAAAGTGGTTGTCGAAACCGAATCTTGTTATAATGTCACTTTTCTGTTGTAAAACGAAGATTTTCTTGTAGTTTTATGACATTTAAATTGCACACCTAGAATATTTGCGTATTTTTCTAGAAATATTCGAGCGACAAATATTTAACGTCTTTTCGAGTGAAAAAAATTGCGGTTTATTACGATATCTCCGGCGGGGAATGTTTCGCAGTCGGCTAGGGTAATCCTCATTCGTTTCGTCCCAGGGGATGTGTTGCTACGGCCAGCGAGGCATGCGAGGCCATCATTGCTCGCAATATGCTCTTATTTATCCAACAATGTTAGGTTATTTCCGCCCCAATGCTCTGGTAACTTTCGATACAGCTTTCTGCGCCTATTCCTGGCGAAACTGATGAGAATAGTTACGTTGCTGATTTCATCCCAAGAAACGTGTAACGGAAATAAAAGCCCTATTCTATTGGTGCGTATACCTACCTAATGGCTCGGGCAGCTGGGTCGGATGGCAACGTTATTCTGTCTTCATTTGGCCTAACATGCTCCTAATCATATCTTTATGTTGCCGATAGAGTCATGCACTGTTTCGCTCATGGTCGGTCATTATTTAAAAAAGTAAACACGCTAGAAATAACAAAATCTATTTTGAAATGTACTCAGGTACACCTTTTTTAGGATTTGTTTTTATTTAATTGATTGATTTTTTGCCTTTGGAACCCCTTATCTCAAAAACCCTTGGACAAGTTACCAGCTACAAGTCTTATTCACCATACAGTCAAATCACCCTAGCTGCCACTGAGAACTGCGTTCGCTTCGCTTACTCCGTTCAAAAACTAAATGACCACAAAATACCATAAAAGTCGTTGCCCGCTGTCTGTCTGTCGCTATGTATGCTTACAAATCTTTAAAACTACGCAACGGATTTTGATGCGTTTTTTTATAGATAGGATTTTTTTATATATTCAAGAGGAAGGTTTATATGTATAATTTGCACGCGTGCGAAGCTGGGGCGGGTCGCTCAGTTAAAAATTCATTTAAAAAAGCCTACGTAACTGTTTAAATCTCCTTTTAAAACACTCAAATCACCGAAATTTTTCTAAGTATTCGAAATAAATCATGGCCTCCAAATAGGATTTCGATAGAAGCTTTTCCGAATCGTACTAACCAAAGGCAGGTAAACCCCATTCATTACATTATAGTCTTATCGGGGAAAGATTCGAACGAACTAAGAAGTTGGAAAATAAAGAGATAAAGACGTAGGCAAAGTTGGACTGCCAGATGGACTATCTTCAATCTTATCGAACATTCGCCGCAGACTTCGCGCGACATGTACTAAGACTTAGTGCAATTTTACTTTTGTTTGGGTCAGAATAAAAAAGATTTAATGAATTCTTATACATATTTGTATATTGCAGCGCAAAAATTGACGAATATACCTAGGAGGTTAAAGTTCACCCATCGTTTATCTGATTATCAGTCGTGTATTTTTCATTATGAATGTAATTGGGTTAACTATGAATCTAGTTTCTGTTGGAAGAACACCAACTTTTTATCCCTTAACAAGGGGCTTTTTCTGAGTGAATGCACGCATGGACGGAGAACGCGGGCGACTGAAACCTCAATCACCCCGAAGTCCCTCGTTGGTGTTTTTCCAACACAAACTAAGGTTCGTAGTTAACCCACTTATATTCATACTAGCGACCCGTCCCGGCTTCGCACGGGTGCAATGCTAATACTAAATTATACATATAAACCTTCCTCTTGAATTTCTCTATAGGTATATTCAAAAAAAACCGCATCAAAATCCGTTGCGTAGTTTCAAAGATCTAAGCATACATAGAGACAGACAGCGGGAAGTGTTTTTTTTTTTTTACTATGTTGTGATGAATTGGTCCAACTTGGAAACTAAATTAGATTTTCTTTCACTTTAATTTAATATTTTATTTAATAAATAATATTTGGATAAATCTATCTCTCGCTCGAATCAATCTATACTAAATGATTTTAATTATACCTCATTTGTATTCAATGTGAAGACGAGCATTTCGATCACTGGTTAACCTTTGTTAATTAGATAACCGTTGAGGAATTAAGTGTCATGCACACACTCATAGACATTAAGATATTCTGGATAATCCAATTGACTGCAGTAGACTATGCGGATTGTTCATGCCGCTATTACGCAAACGTGAGATTACAATACTAACAGATAATTCGATTTGAAAACATAGAAATGTTGGCTGGCATTAATGCAGAAGAAACTAGTGCAAAAGAATCTAGTAAAGTATATGAGTTGTTTATTGAAAGTACTTAGTGAGTTACTTGGACTAGTTAAATAAATGAGGACAAAGTTTTAAGCTTCTTAAATAACGAGCTGCATTATGTAAATATCCGTGGAAGCTTACAAAAATGCAGACTTTATTACAGTACTGAGATAAGAAACTACAAAATCTTGGAATCTGTGCGCTTAACTTTCTCATTGTGTAAGTTATCCTAAGCCGGGCAACTTTCATGCATTTAATGCATTATGGAAACATGGCTCCCGACGAAACTTTTAAAAGATGGCTGGATCCAGCGATTGACGTTTCACCGATGAGTTACACAACTTTAAAGTTGAGTTTCGAGAGTGGAGTTCGGTAAATGTAGAGATACTCTTAGATCTGGAATAGTAGATAAGACGTACGTCAAACAAGAATTTGTAAACGAGCAGCTTGAGTAATGGCTCACAGGCGGAACCGTTCGCAGTTGATTAACTGGCCCTTTGAAGTAATACGGGTGACACGATGATTAATAACTGTTTATGACAACCATCTGAAGCGCGAGCTTTGAGATACGGCGATACAAATAAAAACATCGTTTTGAGGGAAATAAAGTTTTCTTGCCATATTTTTTTGTTTATAGTCGTCGTAATCCTAACAATCATACTGTGGTTGTAAATAAGTATCGTCAAGATCCTTTTTTAGATCATATTTTTAGATGAGGTTTCGTATTAGAAGAAATAACCCGCGCAAAACTTATGTAGTTGCGTTGCGTAATAGTACACCAGGCATCGCAGTGGTCTAAATAATCCCGAACGCTCAATCTATGCCAAGTCTATTGAAAAACTGATTCACAGGGAGCTTTTCGTGAAACTACTCGTAGTCCTATTGTTGATGTCATTTTGTGCGAAAAAGTGTATGAAACAGTTTGATCCGTAGCTCTTTTGCGTTTCGTAGCTCCATAGCTACGCCGTCTCCCGCTACATTTCGTCTGTCAACTTTCCGTAAATAGGGTGGTTAATAACAAGTTTATAAAGTAAGTAATATTTCTTTTGCGATACGGACGGTATGAAATATTAACAGCTATAATTCAGAGATGTTGCGGAAAGAATACAAGGTAATTTCGTCCCGGGGACCCGCACGTGACGAGCTGGCTCCATGGGTGTACAGACGTATTCTTCAATAAGGCCTTGTGAGAGGTTTTGAAGCAGGCCGGTTGAGATGCGGATCACGTGCGTATTATTGGCAGTGGGAATCAGAGGCTGGCGTCAACGCGCAATGCCTCCGCTAGACCCGAACTCTGCTATCGAAAGCGACGTGATATTCTACCTAATATCTTTATTTTATCTAACTGTAGATGTTATAATATCTACAGGACGTTGCTATTTATAGCAACGTCCTCCAACATTTCTATTGTCTTTCCGATACAAGATTTCAAATTATTACAATACTAGCGACCCACCCCGGCTACGCGCGGGTGCAATGCTGATACTAAAATATACATATAAACCTTCCTCTTGGGGGTTGTCCATTGTTTTTATCATTTTTAACACCCCCTCTCCCGTGGTGATATGTCGTGACTCGTGAGGTTTAAGACTAACGCCCCCTCGCCTACCCAAATCACGTGTATTTTTTTTAGTAGAAACAAAGCATCTTTAAAATGAATATCATCTTTAAATACAGGTAAGTATTGCGGTTGTCGCGGCGGGCGGGGGAATCGTTGCGTGGCTACGGCGGCGACTCAAGCTCACACGCCGCATTTCGGTTGTTAAGAAATCGCACGTTCAACGACAGAATAAATACACGTCATATCTCACTACACCCCTCCCCCTCTCTCCTTGTGATATTTCGTGATTTTGTTGAACCTCCCCCCTTTCGAGCCTCACGTGATTAATGGACGACTCCTTGAATCACTCTATCTATAAAAAACTGCTTCAAAATCAGTTTTGAAGATCTAAGCATACACAGGGACAGACAGACAGCAGGAACGACTAAGTTTTATACTATGTAGTGATTAGGATGTCTAGAGTTATGCAGTAATAGCTAACTGTTAGTTGATACACTTGACACCTTATCTGTACTCACTTACTGAGCATGTAAACCTCTCTAGTTAATGTTTATGTGAAGGCCTTATAGGTGGACCATATTGCTTAGTCACGACTAAGCTAATAGACATTGTTATAGCAGTCTCTATATTACTAAACAATTATAACCCTGACAATATACCTAAACACTGACAAACTATTAAACCATCATATCTTGTAGTGGAGGCCAGAGCGAAAGTGCTGTCGTATCTACAGGCTGCTCACAAAGACACACGTACGGGAGACGTCATTATCGGCTCTCCGATAGCAGGCTTATTGTGCACTAGTGTATTTAGGAGCTACAAAAACGTGCGCCCTGTACATCCCGTAAAAGGAGAGTCAAGATTTTGCTTTTATTTTCCTAGTTTCTTCGCTACGAAAGTCTCTAATTTTATATATTTTTTGGTATATTTTGGTGAAACCTCGGCTCTAATGGTGTAATATTATACACTTGTGCAGTCACAATTATCTGGGATTTGAATTAGGGACTTAAAACAGGGTGAAAAAAGAAAAAGTATCAATCAATGTAGTGTAATATGTAGATACCTACCTCTATATCGGTTATCACTCATAACGCAACTCTGCGTAGTTTGGGGCTAATGATGCTTCGTGATTGGTCCCACATTACAACATATAAGAATAAAATACAAAATTACCTTTTTCCTATACAAAACTATAAAAAAGCTCTGTTTTTATAAAAACGCAATCGCGCTCTTAAACCAAGTGGCCACTTATAAAGTCTGGAATCATTTCCAATGTATTGAGAACCTTCAGCGTCATCCTTTGAAGAGCTGCACAAACACTGCTGCAGATAAAAGTTGGTTTTATATAAAACGAGCAATCGCCCGAGGGCTCACTCCCGTGAAATTACCTTTTGAAATTGCCGGAAACCTAACCGAATGCAGTTCTTCGTGAGCCCCATGACACTGACTGTATGAAAAAGTTTACATACTGTGTAACTAAATTCTTTTGTGTTTAAAATATAACGTGTAAAAATAATAGAAGTCCCTTCGTTAAATAAAAGTAGGTATATAATTTTGTGGAAAAGAACTTGGCAGCAGTTTATCGAGTTTCGATTTTGGATCGCGCGGTACGAGTGTGACATTCAAAATACTTAGTAGAAGCCTACCTAATCTATATATACTTATATATATAAAAATGAACCCCTATATCTCTTGATCACGTTATAACTTGAGAACGGCTTTACCAATTGATTTCATTCATCTTTTTTTAATATATACTCTTTGCTAAGCACGTTTTAAATAACTGTCAGTTTTAATTGAATGACAGGACAACGTCATCTATCAGCTAGTCAATGAGGATAAAACCACTCCGTCAGCTACTTTAAAATAAATCAGACGTGTGTCAATACCAGAAAATCATTTGAACTTCACGAAAAAGATTCCTTCATTTCGCGTAACAAAACAAGCCGAGCTCTCACCAGCATGTTAGTGAAGGAAGGTATTTGCGAGTTCATTTGCAATTTACTGTTGCCGGGTAACTGCCGCCGGAACATTACAGTGATGGACGAACTCCATTCGGCTACGTCGGTCCTGCTGATTCCACGAAATGAGATCTCACTAATTTACTGTCTAAGCTCATGCACGGTTCGGTTCTCATTAGTAAAACGCAATGATAACTTGATAAATTGTTTGCGCCGATTTCTCAGTAAAACTACAACCACTCGTGATATATTCGGTTTGATTGCGGCTTTTCACAATATCCCATTCAATAACTGGAATATGATAAGTGTATTTTCTGTATGTGCCGATCGCGTCAGTTGAAAAACCAAAAAGTGTGTGTCCCTTTAGCTTTCAAAGGCTTTATATCAAAACAAACAGGGAGATAAACGGATCAGCGTGATACGCGGCCTTGAGCCGATAAATCCCCATTTAGTGACGTGGAAGTTGACAGCACTGCCCTTGATCAAAGAACGACGCACCCCTACTATACCTTAAACGTCAAGTAAACATGAGTTGGAAGTGAGGTAGGCATCGTACCAATAAGTATACCTACAGCATCAGCCGTAATCCTGCGCTTATCATCCTGCGTCGCAAGATATTAGTGGAGCCGTTAATGTGGGTGGGTTAATAGTAGTGTGATTGTAACGCTAGAATAAGTTAGGCGGGCTCGGGCTAAGGCACTGCGATAAGAAACTTGTCGAGAGCCGCATCCGTTTTGGTTCGTAGAACAATACTAGAGATCGCTATCTAACGAATACGCTTTGTTGGCTTAATTAACTTCACAAATTGTTGTTCCTTTCGTTGATAATATCACGAGTTTAAGATCTCTGAAACCAATTTACGAGGGAGCCCCAATCAAACCTGGAGGGAACTTTTATTAAAGCCAGCGAGGAAAATGATTGAACATTGAATGTAATCAAAGGGATATAATCCCCGGCGAGAGAACACGCCGTAGCTAAAATTTAATGTATGAATAATTGAAAACAGAGGTAAAAGGTAGGTACAAGTAGGGTCGTTATCGTTGTTCCGTCGGGAAATGAGGCTGCCTCGGATTTTTTTCGACCGGAAAAAAGTTCCAGTGCTCATTTTGGCAACTTTTCCTAATATATTGCTACACGTGTTTATTAAGTGTAAGTAGGTACCCAAGATGGTATGTTATTAAAAAATCATTCGTTCTATGCCATTCTGGAAAAGCCTCTACGAAAGTCAGCGAATACCTACCGACAGCTTCGCCGATTACGTATTGAACTCCGACAAATAGAGCTCTGATTGTGGGAAAATACGATGCACTTTCTGGGACAATGCTATGCGCCAATCGATGTAGTGTAGGAGCAAGTAAATAAAGCCATTATTATGTTAAAAGATTAGTCGGGAGTGCTGACGCGACGTCCCGACAGAGCTCTCCAAACGTTTGCGCTCCTTCTATTACCCGCAACTGTTCACTCATTTGCATTTCGCAGTCTGTTACGTAAGCCTTGCCACTAAAGTTTACTTATGCTGGCATCGGGTCACACTTTATGAAATAAGCTACATAGTACACACCCATAATAACTAGTATTTTGTCTCTTAGGTAAAGCTGCAATGCTCAGCATCTTCGAAAAGCGATATAAAGGCGAGCACGAGGCGGAGGATATATGCGGGCCACAATGCAAGCAAAACCGTCCAGATTTACTTGCCACAAAAAGTGTAATAGGTGTCCATAGTAACCGTTAAAGTCCACAGACGTCCCCCATCCCCATTGTTTCGACGGCGACGAAATTAAAGCTGAACGTTTTATATTTTCGTTTTTAATCCACGCAGTTGAATGCAAAGTTTAAAAAGCAGATAATAACCTTTACGTAGATACAACGGCGGGTGAACGTTGTAAAACGTGATCTTTTATTGCTGTTTTAATTACATTCTTCGCGCTTATTCTGCCGCTTCCTTTATTTTTGTGCATTTTCCTTTCAGACGATTGAGTTTTGTGTTGCCAGCTCGGTGCAATTATAGCAAGGGTTGCTTATTAGAATGTCGGCTGTTGTCATTTGAATTCCATAATACAAATACCATCCCTATTCAAAAAGTTAGTTGCATAAATACGTGCTTTCATTTTGACCTAAATACGTGATTCGCCTTTTCTCCTTTGCTAGCAAGCCCCACTTATTTCATTCGTATCTCTAACACGTATAATTCACTTAGCAATTAGTTAATAGTTCCATTCTTAGCTGCAGATAAATAAATAACGAAGTTTCTCATACTTATCTCATCTTCAGAGCACAAATATTGACATTATTAATAATAACACGGCACGTCCGCTCACTACAGCCGATGAATCATAACTAAAATATTCTGTCGCGCTATTTTTCTCGTAACGTTTGTTAGCAGACTTACCAACGATAATTTATCTCATAGTGTTAAATATCGAAATAAAGATGAGTTAGCTGAACTTACCTCATGAACTGTATATCACGGGTACAAAAAATTTCCTTTGAGGTGTAGCACATAAGCTGCTCTATAGAAACAGAAATAGCGGAACTAAAACCACGGCATAAAAAGACGAAAAATCATCAAAGCATGTCACTAAAAGGGGGAGACGTAGCTTTGTAAGCGATGGGAAAAATGTATCTCGGTTTTTGTGTAACGACTTTCGATTTAGTGTAAAGGAGTGCTCTTGCGAAGGGTTGCAGAGGGGTGCTATCACTCCACATCGAGTCAAGTACATTCGTCTGCCAAATAAGGCGTAACTTACTCTGCGCCGCAAATTTACGACGTCTCTTCGACGAAAATACATTCATGCCACTTTGTTTCTGAAAAATTTCAATTTCACACTGCGTTGATCTTCGGTTCCAAATATGGAAAGCCGTGAAATGGACGGTTGGCGGTATATCACCACTCTAAAGGACAGTTCATTGAATTATTCGGTTTGGGTAGTGGTACCTATTGTTTTCGAGTTCAATTAATGCTTGCTCTATTACAGCTGTCTACTATTAGTAATTAAATCAATTGAATAAACTCAATGGACATACACCGAAATGCTTTTGCAAGAATAAACCAGTTTATCAAACAAGATAATTGTAAATTAATTAAATAACCTATCTAAAAACCTATTTAAACATACTTATGTATGCTCTATTTAAGCGGATTGTAACGATAAAAGTTTCCCGTAATGTCAATTTTATTTCAAGTTTTGTGACGAATAGAAAAAGAGACAACGAGGCACCCGTGATCACCGCCAGGAATTATGTGCTTCGAACCCTGAATATCAAATGAAGGTAGCAAAAAGTAGCGCGAGTCTTCGTGAACTTGAACGAAATTACGGTTATGGAGCCAATCGGTTCCCTGACAGGCCTCTCGCTAATATTACCCGCTGATGCGCCTCCAACGACGAATTTTATTAAAGATATCTAAAAACTCATCCACTTCTTTCAATAAGGCGATAGGATTTGTAAATTGATGGCTTATCGAGGGTGCCTGCGGATTACTAAGCTGTCCAAATTGAGTCGCATACAATGAAGGCAAATCATATTTTCACGCATCAAAGTTCTACGACCGATTTATAGCTTGCAAACTGATTCCACCGCCCTATCTTGTTGTCCTCCCATATCCAATTGATTAGAGTTATCCAAAAGTGAAAATCATTTCGCCAAATGTGAAACAGCGTGAGAAACCCATTTATATTTATAGTTACTATACACAATATTAGAATGAAAAAAATATTTAGTAACAATTCCGCGTATACAGCGGGCGGCGGCTAGGCGGAATTGTTACTAAATCTTTTTTCATTCTAATATTGTGCAATGGATTTCAGCAAAGTAACACCTGAATGTATTATTTATGCTACTATACAGTTAATTATACTTGCCCACATTTTACGCGTTTAAATAAGAGAACCCAATAAATCGATGGTTTTCCGACCGCAACGTAAATCAGCGCTCGGGTTTTAATTAAACATCTTTTAGTATCTACACCTACGAAACACAAACACCGGTAATGAAGCTTACCCTCATTTGTTTTGCAAACGTTTGCAATGACTGAAAACTGAGACGCATTTATGTTTCCTTGTCCTATCCAACTGTCTTGATTTTTACACGTTCAAGTTGTTTTTTTTCAACACACGCTCAATGAACAAGACACTTCCGAGCATGCTTTAGATTTTTTTTGAGGTTTAGAGGGATTTAATAAAACAAAACAAAACCATTCTAAATATTAGTGAGAGTGATTTTCTCCATCTATCTCCCCTGAATGTGATAATGTGACAGGAAATAGCAGGCTGCTAAGACAGTGTCAGCGTGACGGATCGTCCGGGCTCTAAGACGCTCTAAAGCGCGGCCCGAGCAAACCTCTCGCGGTCCAAATACAACCATAACTTCATTTATATCATCAGATTAGTCACCACGAGACGTATCACTCGTTTATCACATTTTGTAAACCGTTTGTAAGCTGGTGACAGTTATGAATAGGAGGAACCTATTTCTGGGTAAGCTTTTGAGCTGGAAACCATGAAAGGTATTTTGTCGGAGTATTAGATACTTGAGCCCAGATTTGGTCATTCATTGATTGACCCACTGCCCAAAAACCGAGTTGGTAAACAACTGTTTTAGATTTTCCAATCTAGGTGGGTCGATTTGTAGGTTTTTGTAGGTATGTTTCCCAATTACGGCAAAAGCTTCACAGATTTTATTTTGTAGCTGGAAAATTCAATTTTCTTCAATATCCCAATTAGCTTTTACAATCTCAGTTGAGAAAAATAATACGTGTCAGTAAATATTGTTTGGATCGCCGAGACACAAGTAATCCCGGGAAGCCGGATTGAGCCCGGGATTCCGGGATTAGAGGCGGCAGGACGAGACCAGCAGCCGTCAGATAGCTGGCGCACCCTAATGCGACATTAGCGGTATAACCCTCTCACCCAATATCTACTGCAGTGCAGGTATGCGTTTGATCAGTAGGGTGCCGCATGGCCACCGTTATCCGGCTGAGACATTATATCAATAGCTTCCAAAATTAAACAATACCATGTATCGTATAATTTTGATTTAACTTTTTCCGCTCTCGCCTCCGCCTCCTCCTATGACGTAACCTGAGAATATTAAAGAAATATGTAAGACAACACCCTCGCTGCTAAATTTAGAATAGAAGCTACCAAAACCTTCGTAATTAATTTTCAATTTCAGGACTCTCGAAAACAACCTTACGCCAAAGTAATAAAAAAGAAATCTCAATTCAATTCCAAGTTTTTAGCTAAGCCATCGACTGAGAGGAATATTCAATTTGGTAGTTGCAAGAGGGTGCAGCCAGTTATCGGCCGGCTCGGATTGATTGGAGGGACTCCGGACGCCCTCTACGTATTTACTTTATCAATCAATTTCAAAGATTTCGTGTTCGCAGCAGAGTTCAAGTTTGAGCCTTTTTCATGAACTAATAGAGGTTACAAGTTTATTAAACTGTTTAGTAACAGTCTCGCTGTAGTTTTAAAAAATCCTACTTATTTTGAAAACAATGAAACCGGGTTAGTCCTCTCCATTCTTCATATAACAAAAAAACAAAACATGCGCTGATTGAGCGTAGGCACTTTTACGCGTTTTCGCGTATTATTTCACTTCACTGATTCTACACTTCACAGTCAGGGGAAAACATGTCACATCGATCTGACAGTGAAAAACAACCCTCGTGTCATTTGTCAATGTCAGCCACTCAACGCGGGACAAAACATAATTTCATAGAGACATCCCTGTTCTTGTTACGGCGATGATGCTGTAGGCGTCATGGCCTTCGAGTATTTGTATAATAACATAAAGTTCTCCTTGTTATCTCACGGAATAAAAATGAGCCCTCAGGAAACTTGATATATTTCCACGGTAACAATTACAGTCTTCAACATAATTCAGAGCGACGAGGTTTTTATATTGTTTTAATTTTTAACTGTAGAGAGTCCCTTCAAAATAATACAACCTGGCACCTTTTTAAATACCTGCTTGTCTGATGTAATAGATTTTGATAGAAACTTTTCTTCCTTGCCTACCTCTCACAAACTCAATTGCTATGGTCAGAGTATACGACGTAGAAAGCAACGGTTGTGGTATGGCGTAGCTTGTTACGTCATAGCTTGCTACGGCGTAGCTACGTCGTAGCGACGATGTAGGTATGAGGGATTTAAAATTGTAAAGAGTTGTTTATGTGATGGGAAGCGAATTAACGGTACGTACCCGTATGTACGTACCAAATTTTTAGAATGCTAGAATTGTTTTATCGATTTTATTTATTTATTTTCACTACATGACCGCGTTCTACAAGAGTACATACCCAATTTTGTAAATCGCTTGAAAACTTTGCTAATGTTGGATATACTATAACTGTTGGTATACTTACCAAACTTGGGTACATTACTGTAGCAGATAGCAGGAACAATTATCTGGGAAGACACAAGTGCAGTTTCGGCTACCATAATATTGTAATGCTAATGCATTGTTACTACTACTTAGTGCTTCCGCACACCTACAGCATTATGCGGGGTGTTTGCCAACTATTCCACCACACTCGCTGCTCGCTACTGATAATAATTATTTTAGCTGCTACTATAATGTTAGAATGATATGCTTATACTCTCAGAACTAGAAAATATATTTGCTTAAAACCTAGCTGCTTATCAACGGCAAGGCAATGCAAGGCTTAGGCAACGGTACATTTTCAAGATAGATTTGTTGTACTTTGAGTACCTAAGTGCGCCATGAAAGGTGATAAAATCATATATTTTTAGATCGTAATGAAGGGCTTTTTAGGTACCAAGAAAACAATTGTATCACCTATGTTACGTATAATAAAGCTGTGAATAAAGAAAAATGTTAATGAGAACGATCGCAAGTCCCGATAAGAGGCGCCGCTCCCGAATGAGCGATATTAGTTGTCTGAGAGGCATAAGCGTGAATGATAAATGGAGAGGTTATGTGTGAACAGGAACGGCGGGTGATTGTAGTAGCCAGATTAAATCACGTCAATCTCAGACACCCGCTGAATTGTTTAGCAGAACAATAAAACACAAGCATCCGCTAGCCGTGCTTAGGTAAAATGCTCCGTTTGGGAGCACAGTAAATATAAATAAGTAATAATGCTGCAATGCGGTGCTCCAAGCTCCAATTGACTGTAGTTTTTGGTAAGATATAAGGTGTTTCTTTTATGAAGGCTTTCTTGTTTATTTCATTATTTGGCAAGGACACTACCTACCAGCCGCGCTACCAGTAGTGTTGTCCACCAAGACTATTTTGGATTGAATTATACTGTCGTACATCATAAAATAATCATATTTTTTTTAAATAATAGCATTTGAAAAATAAATAATCGTGACTGATGAAGACCTAAAATTTATGAGTTTGGTAAACACCAAATAACTTTGTATTTTAAATTTCAGAAGCTTGCCTAGTTTAATTTTGCAATCACTTTTTTTATTTAATTACAACGAATATAATAATTACCTAAACTTGTCTACTTATTACGTACATCTTAGGCACGAACTCTTCTGTAATCTTTTATGTCATAGTCAAAGTTATGTGAACTTTAAAACAATGAGCCTATTATGTTGAAGCGTCACATTACAGCGAGAAAGTTCCCGAGAATAGAATGTCGGAGGATGAAGCAAACAAAAAGTTGGGTAATTAGCGTTTCAACGCCGTGGTCGGAAGTTTTACCAAATCATGCGTGCCTTGAATGGGAAAACGGCACATGATGTCTACATAGATAGGTAGACTTAGGAGCTTTATGTTGCTGTTTAAGCTGCTCTTTTGTTCAAGCCTTGCCATTCACATTAGCCCGAAGCCAGTGGGATAAACACGGAATAGTCACAAATGAAAAAGATATCATAGATAGATAATAGATGATGTACATTGTTAATCACGATGCACTGAGTTTCATGGGACGTTGGGAATACTTTTCGTGAGACGTTGGCCATAGGTGCGTTTTCGCGAGACGTTGCGAATGAGCACGTCTCACAAGAGACGTTGGGAATAACTAGGAATAACTCCAACCAGTTTTAATGCCAATTAATTATTTTGGTTATTAAATTGCCATTGCTGGACACAACATCTAAACACTTGTTTTCTAACCTATGCTATCTCATTGTAGAGCACTAGTCTCTTACGAACCTGTCCACGAATCACTCTTATTTGCAAGGTCCCACCCAGCTACCCGGAATCATCGAATTGGTTTGATTAGATAATTGAATTGTTTGATTTGATCATAGAATTGAATTAATCATAAAATACATTTAAGCAATGGTGTTTAAAATTACTTATAATTCTTTCGCCCCTCCTCTTTAAATCTACATATCTATATTTCATCTCAAAACAGAAATATAAATAGAAACAGCGAGAGTTGATAACGAGCTGCCACAATTGATTCAGCATCCAACGTGATATCATGTTTCACAGATGCATTTCCGTCTGTATAAATAATTCAATTCAATTTAACGTTGAATTCACACGAGGCGGTGCCATTTCCAATAGTGCTGGAGTTGCCCATAACAACGTCAGTTGAACCCCATGTTGATTTTAAATTAGCAAACGGATGACCGTCACCCCCTGGTTCCATATGAAGGATTCTGTCCGTGCATAATTCATTTTGACATAAAAGTTTGCCACTATATACACCAGGTACGATCTGTTTTATTTTGTTACTACTATTTTATTCTACGACAGATCCTTAAATATGTACGGTCTACGTTTCTTTGCGGTAAAATAAACACTGGAAAATGATTGCGTCACGTTTTCGTAGTCTCTTAACGACTCATTTAAAAAAGCCTACATCTTCATATAGAGTGCGCAGTGGCGCCGTTGATCAGTATTCTGGTCAGAATTCGTTAGTTTGGTTAGGGAGCCCTCAAGTCCCAGGCGATTCCCTAAACAGGTTACCTAACCACATTTATATCGTCGGCGGAACACAAATATTAGCATAATTAGTTAGTCTGGAGTACGAGAACGCAATATAAATAAGAAACATATACATAAGCAAGGCTCTTCTTTCGACCTTGGGGTTCAGAGAGGAAGGAAATACCTACAGTATGAAAAAATCTCTGAAAAAGGTTCTCCTTACATAACCGCTATATGATGAATTGGAGACCTCGAGTCGTGTACCTATTTTAGAAAATTGACAATGTTCAGCAATTTTTGTCGTTGTCTGAACATAATGTTATCATCATCAGACTATAATTCGTTTCGTTAGTCGCAGTATGCAGAACGCAGAAAGGTAAATTTTAATTTTACAAAAAGTTTGAAATCGAGAAAAAAAACTTTTTTTAAATGTGCTAACTGAATGCCTGGTGCCTTTATTTTGAGATCCCACTTGACATTGCAGGTCTTTTAAAATTTCGACATCACATTCCTACAGAAAATTTTTACTTTTGTTTTTAATTTTTTTTTTGTTTTTTCTTAATCTGTTAATCTGATTCTAGTTCAATTTAATTCTATTTGATTTCATTGTGTGTGACTTTTTGTTAATTTGTTGTGATATTAAATAAATGAGTATTTTAATAACACTTAATTTATTCACAATCTCGTTATATAATACTAGATTTATAACGAGTATTATTACTATCGTCTTGAGTACTATTATTAATTTCTGAAGCACCTGAGTAAATATAAGTTTCTCAGAATAACTTCCATTGTTTGGTCAAATTGGTAAAGAAAGATAAATCTTCTTCAAAAGGCACTTGCCTCGAAAATCTATCAATTAGTAAATAATAGGGATCGACAATTTGTGTTTAATTTAATTATACTTCAACAAAGCCTTTTAATACTAGTAAGTATTCATTCTGATAAATGATTATTCCATAAGGTATGATAAATTTGAATTTTGGCCTAATATACATACATACATATAAGTTCAAGGGAGCATAAAGCACAAAATGGACAATCATATTATTCAGTTAATTCTAGCACAAAATAAAACCACTCCGTTCGCAAAAATTCACCCACATTTAAAAAACATAACTTTCAGTGGCTATGTTTTTAAAACAGATGTTGCTGCTCGTATTCAAAGTACCAATAACGGTTACAACAGAAAGCATGAATAAATAATAATAATATATAATAAATATATATAATAAATAATGTCCGACAATCCTCACAGCATCATCTAGCCCCAAACTAAGCAGTGTTGTGTTATGGGTAGGTACTAGATGACTGATATACGTAATACAATACATTGATAAATATATATATTTTTTACTATGCATAGAAAATACCCAGAACACCCAGAAAAAATATTTGCAGATCAACAAACATTGGTCCATTTGACCTTCGCTCGCCGCATCACATCATCGGTCATCGAATATAAAAGCCCCGTTACAAATACAATTTTATTTACATAGCTAGGTACTGCTACACCGACTGGACCGTTTTAAATTATGTATGAGAAAATAGTGGCTTGATAGAAGTAGGTAGTAGGTATACCAACGGTATTTAGGTTCACAAGGAGTATGGAGTTACCTATACACATCGTCAACCGTGCAAAAGAGAGCTCAAATTAGCTATACCTCTGTTCCATGTGTTGCAGCTGCATAAATAAGCCTGTGGCTAGACTACGATAGGAGGCTTCATGCCACGCTAATGAGCCAACCACTCAGATAAAACCTAATTTATGACTATACCACCCCGATAGGTGGTGATTATGGGCCGTGCACACGTGGCCCACAAATCGCTGCGATTGCTGTCTGCTGTTAACTGCTTTTGTATCACTGAATTATCACCTTAAACGACACAAAATGCAGCCAATTTATACCAGAGATTCGATTTTGACAAAGTTCTGCAAGTCTATCATCGATAACAACCCGGTCTGCTGCTGTACTCATATGTTATTTTTATTTTATTCAAGCAAATTAGTATTTTAAATATTTTTCACAAGCTCAGAAACATTTTTTATTGTTTTTATATTATATCCTGTATTTTAGTAATGGATCTTTCTATAATTTTTAATGGGTCTGAGGAAAAAATATGATGTTTCAGGCGACTTACCGGATGTCAATCCATCATAATTCTGGACAGGCAAAAACACCATTATCACTATGTGACACGAACTTATAAAATAAAAATCCTAACATTTTCTTGTAAGGAGCACACGAAGAAATATCTACTTGGTACTAACTTATTTTATAATTTGCTCTAATGTCTTCTCTCTCTTCGAATGAAATGTATATTTCATTCCGAGTATACATTTCATTCCGAGAGAGCATTATCCTATCAAACTTATGAACTTACTAGCACGTAGTTATGCCAATTTCACATAAAAGTATATTTCCCTGTTTTGAGTTCTTGCCACTGTTATATTTATATATAAGATATAAGACTAGCTGACCCGTGCCCACTTCGTTAGGTGGTAAACAATTTGAGTAGTCTATAAAACTCTCAAATAACGTTGTTTAAACGATGAGTGTTTAAACAAATTCAATAGGTAAAAGAATTTTCAAAATTGGGTCAGTAGTTTCAGAGATTACCCCATACAACCACACAAACCTTACTTATTTTTATTAGTGTAGTATAGTATAGATTTTCATACACCTAGATTTAATTGAATGGACGTCACACAGCTCCACATTTACATAGGTATATTATGCGCTTCAAAGTAAGCTTGATATTACCTACTGGAGAATAGAGCACTACACATCTATTGTCCAGTTCTAAAACTGGAAGGAAGAATTACCAGTCGTCCTAAATGTTCACAATTTCTATCTTGATTCATGGCGTCTCGCAGATCTACATAATTCTCAGCGCGCAGTCTTCTCTCATTAGTTCTGTTCTGATGTATATGAAACGCTTCGTTTAAATTTTGGCGTAAGTGTCCACCAGAAAACGGTTAAAAACCTCGAAACCTTTGCAGGTGAGCAATGCGACCTTCTCTTATTGGTAAAATGTATCTAGGCGTAGAATTGCATTGCAGAAACTTTTTTACTATACAGTCTCGTCAGTTTTCGGATTCACATGTCGAAGATCAAAGTTATATCCGTCTTCGCCACGACAGTAGCTATATAAGCGAGTAGAGACTGAAGAGCATCAAATGCCTGGTGCGTTTCGCCAATGCATTGCAAGCGGTCATCCCGGGTACGCAGCACAATGTCCGGCCTGTCACAGTGCTGATCTACCAGGACGACGGCAACATCATTGGTAGCGAGAGCTTTTTACCAACCGGATGCTGTCCAGTAGGTCGTTTATCGGCATTAATAACAATTGTGTAATAATTTTGTTGGCTTTGGGGTATGGACTCGTATTTTATGTCCTTCCTCGTAGTATGAACTCAAATCATGCTAAGTATCATTCGAATCCATTCAGTAGTTTTTGCGCTATTCATCCCCTCCAAGTTTCATTTGAATACATTCAGTAGTTCCGGCGCTATCTGCAGCCAACAAATTTTACTTTCATCCCCTCTCCCAAGAGAACCCTATTTTAATCCGGGATAAAAAGTATCCTATGTCCTTCCTCGTAGTATGAACTCAAATCCTGCCAAGTTTCATTTCAATACATTCAGTAGTTTCGGAGCTATGCGCGGCCAAGATACAGACAGACAGACAGACAGACATGATGGAAAAAAATATAATTTTTGGCATCAGTATCGAAAATAGAGTGCCCTCCAAAAAAAAATTTCAAAACATCTTCATTGTACAGAATTGGACCTGTTACAGTTTTATTATAAGTATAGATCAGGAAGACATAATTATAAATTATCATGAGTTAAAGTTATGATATCAACATTTAAAGATCAAAACTGTTCATCAAAGCCTAGCCCGGTTATCAATGATAAATAGATGTTCATAGTTGCGGCTTCGGTACTGCCTGAGCTGAAGTTGTGAAGCTTAAAACCCTAGCGACTCGTTCATTGTTGAGAAATTTCGTGGTAAACGTACCATAAATTCTGTGCTCAGGGTAAAGTTAGTGAATAATTTTCCGTGTCTCTGTTTATTATAAGCTGGGAAAGTTGGCTGCGACACTCGTAATGAACTTCTCGAATGTGCGTCGGTTCACTGATTGTCAAATTCCTACAACACGTGACACTAACAAAATAACGTGCTTTGAATTTACAATTTACTGCCAATACATCAATTAGTTTGAAGGTTTTAGTTTATAAGATGGATGTGGATGGAGACCTTTCAATGCGTGAGACTTTTTTCAATGAAAATTACCTGCGATATGTACCTACAAACCGTTATAAAAATTAATTTGTTAAAAACTCATTCATAGCATAAAAATCCAAAATCCTTGTTTTTGCGTAGTGTTTGAAATATAAAATAATTGTCAATACTAAGCATTGTAGTAGGTAAAGAGCTCAAATCGTTAAAATTCTGTAAAATATACAATTTTAAGTTTAAGTATGGGGGCAATGTTCAGAAACACGGTATCTTCAGTTCAGGCCGGTACTTACATAACTATCGAATGAAATTACTGAAACACCACCTGACCACCATATGTCCCAATCTACCTCATGCATGAATTAATTAAATCATATTACTATGTGATGCCTATAGGATGCCATTTACAGGTTTGAAAATACATTTCATTTATTGCCGAATTGTATTTTAGTTTCGAGCGTCCATCTGGTGCTCGCATCAGTGCTCGCCGACCGCGCCTCGCCTGACTATTGCTTGTTGATTTGTTTTAATCCAATTTGCTTTTTCATTTACATTTTATTTGGGTACAAAAATGCTGAATAGTTTTGTAAGCACTCATATAAAGGACTCTGTAATTGAAAGTCAAATTCCTTAATAAAAAGAAAAATAATAAGTAAAACTAAATAAGCGATTCTTGTCTTATGTAATATCTTTTGAATTGTACCTCTATTTTTGTTGGTATACATACAATAAAGTATTTTGTATTGTATTTTATTTTTTACTTAGGGTATATGTAACAACATCGAAATTAAAAATACCTACTTTATGTTTCTAAAGTTTTTTATATCTTTCAACTAATGCTGGATATTCCACATCTGGCGAGCCATATTAGGGCTCATGATAGAAATGGCTATCCGTCATGTCTAGGGTCACCGTTATCGAAATCGATGTGGAGGACTTCCACATAGCTGCATAGTCATAACAAGATTACTATATTCCTTCAAACTTATAAAAATAATATGATAAATGATAAACACGGAGGAAATCGACAAACAAGCCCAAAGCGTTATCTGACCAGCGTGGACGTTGATTCAGGCTGACACACGCTCGGCCCGTGTTGTCCTACCTTTGGGAATGACCATGTCATTAATTACAGCCAGGCAGGTCATAGGTGATTGGCCCTTTTCACTTATGTAAAGTGGACAACATGTCATGAAAGCGAAAGCGCTCTCTATTAGAGATAATCAATGTACTTACGAACGTTGGTTGAATTTATAATAAGTATGAATACACGAGTACCTTAGACCATTTCACCTATAATTTGGCGTGATTAAAAAAAACGATAAACCGACTTAGAAGTCGGTTTATCGTTTTTATTCCCT
The DNA here is from genome assembly GCA_947859395.1 of Eupithecia insigniata. NCBI lineage: Eukaryota > Metazoa > Arthropoda > Insecta > Lepidoptera > Geometridae > Eupithecia > Eupithecia insigniata. Next base: position 8,313,534 of record OX402003.1, read on the forward strand.
TATTTTTATACTGTTTTTAAGTTTTGCGGGATAAATACTAATCTCCTGGGGATAAAAATTTATGGGACCACCTCGGAATCATTTTCTATACAAATAGTGAAAGAATTTTCAAAATCGGTCCATAATTGGCGGTAATATCGCGTAACATATGTATGTACATACAAAAAAAGATACAGTTGAATTGAGAAACTCCTCCTTTTTGAAGGTGGTAAAAAAGAATGAAAGTGGGAGTAAGTATTAAGAAATCACCCCTTTACAAATAAAAAATTCTTTAGTATTATTCTTTAGTGTTATTTCTCACTTTGATTAAAAACAAGAACCGTCAAGTGCGAGTATGACTCGCGCGCCGAGGATTTCGAACTTTTGTCAATTATACAAATACTTCTAGGTTCCAGTTAGAAACATCGTTATCTAATGAATATTTCAAAACAGTAGGTAAATAATTTCAGATGGATTGCTTTGGAGATAGGGTAGATATTTTTTTTTAACTTTTATCAATATATTTCAAAAAGTATGGAACCTCGAAATATTTAACAACTGTTTTTAAATGTACAAACTGATACCTTTCATTTGATAACTCTATAGACCAGGTAGATCTCTTTTAATATTTCTACATAGCAATCTGTAGGTAAGTACTGAAAATGTTCACTTACATTTTTCGTCCTTTAATCTGTACAGATTAAAGGTTGCGGTATATTTATAGTTTTTTAAATTTCAGGTTAATATCTGCAGTAGTTGCTGAGATATCCAAGAGGAAAAAAGAACGGACAGAGCGAGACCTTTAGGGTTTCGTACTAGAACACGAAACCCTAAAAACAAACGACTGTCAGCTGTTAATAGGTAAGAGGGTTCATAGCGCGCATAGAGTTCTAAAGTAGAGAGTGAACGTAAACCTATTATTAGAAGCGCCGACTCTATTATGATGCTAGCGATGAAAAATTCCCATCAGAAATTCTCGGGACTCACGTGAGAGCATGTGGATAAAGCGCTCAAATATCTAAGACCTAATAGGCAGCGGGTATTTATTATTCACATGGCACACGTACGCTGCCTGTCAAACGGAAAAATCCAATTAACTCCCATTCGCTAAACTCGACGCCCTTGCGCGCCACTCACACTAACGACTATTTTCAATAACATTAATGGAATAACCTCTGCCTCATTACATCTGCGGTAATATAATGCCAACCGAAGAACCCTCTTCAATAAAGCAGCTACTTTATAGTTGAATATTTCATTTCAAAAGAACGCGTAATATTTTAGCGGGAGCTATCTCTGTTACTGTTTTTGTATTTATGACAAAAGTAAAGCGCCCTCATTTTTAACCGACTTCAAAAGAAGGAGGTTCTCAATTCGTCTGTATGTTTTGTATGTATGTTACTACTAACTGGCCGTGGGGCCGCGGCGTACGAATATCGACCCCTCCAACTCAACTCGTGGATGTCGTAAGAGCCGTCTAAGGGAACCTACCAGAGGAAGGGCAGCAGCTTCCTTCTGAGTATTTTTGTATTATACATGTAGTATTTTGTGGTGATTATGGCAAATCCCCCCTACATGGGAGACCATCCACTCGATGGACCGACGACATCGTAGCGGTCGCAGGGAGTCGATGGATGGAGGCGGCTCAGGACCGCTAGTTGTGGCGTCGTACGGGGAAGGCCTATGTCCAGCAGTGGACGTGCATGGGCTGATGATGATGATGATGATGTATGTTACGCGATATCTCGGCCAAATATGGACCGATTTTGAAAATTCGTTCACTATTGTATAGAAAATAATCCCGAAGGGGGGTCCCATAAAATTTTATCCCCAGGGGATTACTATTTATCCCGCAAAAAAAAAACAAGTGTAAAAGTAAGGGAATTTGAAGTCGGTTTATCGTTTTTTAAAACACGCCATATTATTATATTCACTAAATGTTTTTCTCATCTGAGATAGCGAAAACTATAAAATAAAATAATAATAATTATCTTTATTGGAACTATAAACAAAGGTACATACATGAAATTGGGTGAAAACGAAAATACGCGTAATGTCGCGAGTATTTACGCCCTCCTCCGAATGCAAGGTAGAGTTCCTTAAATTACTATTTAATTAAACATGCCGAAAAATTAAGACTATGTGTAAAAGTTATACTATGGAAAAAATTAGTTTATAGTATACTAGTGACTTCAGAGAGGAGAAAAAGTTATATAAAAAGAGCCTTTAAAATAAAAATAACTGGGATTGTGATAGCAAAGAGTTTGCATGGTAGTCCGCAGGCTACGAGGACGGTGCATCGAGAATAAAACCAAGTTCATACCTAACGCTCTGCGGAGTTGAAAATCTCAGCTAGAGCTGGTCTTTCAAAGCATCTTGCTTTAAAATGACTAAGTAAAGTTAGCTTAGTTTAACGTCATATTGTTTATTTTATACTACATACTTTCTTTTATAGTTCTTTTGCCTATAACGTGTAATCACCAATAAACCAGTTTATGGCAATGAAGCATTTTAATAATGTACCTATTATACCTATTTTTGATATATGTACCTACTAGCATATAAATCTAAAATAAGACTATATGTAGTCAAAGGTACTATGAATGAATTACCTAATAACGGGCCTTTACTTCCCTTACCACGTCAAACATAGCTTAATTTCTATTTACCCTTATCTTAATAGCGCGGCGTGAATATTTCGTATCAGCACACAATCAAAACGTCCCTAGATATTTGCTTGTAATTTAGTTACAAATACGTGGAACGATCTATTATGCACGAAATAGTTGTTTAATTAAATAGACATGATGTAATTATAATGGCATATTTTGAACGTCGAATATTTCATTAGAGAAAATCAATAGAGAATAGGATAAGATAATCGAGCTAATAGAAATTTGAATAAAGTGCCTCTTGAGAGCGAAAGCCAATAAGCTACTCCCTACCCTCATTTGAATGCAATTATTGATCGGATTAGAAGCACGTTGCCCTCCGCATGCCCTCAGAGCCTGCGATAGGGTCATGTGACCTGTCATTTGCAAAGGGATTTGCACCCCTTTAGCGTTTAACCGTCAAATTTATTGGGGCGACCCCTTATATTTCTGAGCAAACAAACGAAAGTTTTTCCACCTCGGGGTCCAATAAAACCCGACTACATCTATCTGCAGATTTTAATAACGTCCCGCAATAAAATCGACGTTAAAGACAAGATTACAAATAGGAATATGAACACACTCGTATGCGGGAGACGTATATTTTTTGAGGCGCGGAAAGTGTTACGCAACAAAGAACACCGAACACCTACTCAGAACAAATCGTTATTCGCGAGGGGGAGTGAAATAGTGGGTTGAAATTTGAGAATGAATATTTGGGGCTAATGGACCCTGGACTTATCTGGAATTTCCGGCCATTGACGCCGAGAGCAATGAGCCAACAGAATTATAGCTGACACTTTCATTGTCACTGCCAATAAACTTGCCATTTACTTTTGTACAACGACCCTTGGACAAGACTCCGTTCGCTTCCGAGGTCCAATGGCCCTGAAACTGTAGAACAAGATTATGATGATCGAATCTGTTCCATTCAGTTTATTTTAGGTTGCTTTTCAATTGTTCCATTCGACCTAGTTTAGTTAAATAGGTCCCTATTCAAACTGCTAATACAAGATATGCTGATGTGCATAACCCTTTTAGACTTTACTACAAAATGATTTCTCGTTTTGAGCGAATATTAACTGTGTGCCGCCTCGGATTGACGCTGTATGAATGCAAGACAGTTATCTCCCGCACCCAGCCTCCAGACAGAAATGTTATCAAAGTAACAAATTAAATCAGAAATCGACGCCTTTCAGCGTACGATCATCCCATTACGACGGCTCAGGCGAGTGGTGCGAATCATTCTCTCTGTATTTCTATGTGAGTAGGTACTTAGTAATACATCTCGGAGTTCGAAGGCTTGTTAGTCTTGATAGAAATAGAGGGTCGATAGACTAACGTTATTACATTTCATCAGGCTTTTGCACGTTTACTGAATATTAAGTTTCGATATTTCTTTTGAATCATAATGCCAACTGCCTGAACCTATTTATTAATTTTTGTGGCAAGTTTCAATACCTTTAAAATAGATGTGACCTTTAAGATGGGAGTGACTCTTAGTTTAAAGATGTGTACGCCAATATGCAACGGTTTGCGACGACGAACTACTAAAATGTTTATTAAAAAATATGCCACCATAAAGTGTTTATTTTCCAGTCTCAAATGTAATCAAGCCATAACGACGAATACGAGAATATTATAAGAACGTTTTTTTAAATGCAACTCGGCATACCTACTCAACCCAGCTGGAGTGTCGTTGCCGCCGCCGCTAACGTGCGGTTGTGTAATAAACGCTGGCAATAAAAACGAAATGAGAAAGAAAAAGATTTTTAAACTCCACATAAAGATATTACGAGATAAGTAAAGACTCTTCAATAAAGCAGGGGTTATGAATTCTACAAGCCGTAAAAACATCGTAAATTGCACTTGTCTCCACATTCTTAGGTTCCGGGCAACTTTAAAAATACCACTGGGCAAAAGTTTTTAATGCCATACAAATGTTAAAAAAATATCCTTCGTAAAAACTATAAGGGTCGAGTTTCCGCACGTGTAACTCTGCTTAATTAATTCGGGTTAGTGGATAACTAGTTCTGGGATATGTAAAACTTGTGCAAAGCTAACCACTACCCTGAAAAAACAATTCTTGATCTAATGAAAGGCAATAATCAGGCTGTGTAAGCATGATTGAATGCTTAGTAATGGTGAGTCCTAAGGAAACACCGAGGATGCTTAGAAAACCAACGTTTTGTTTGCTGAAACAATTTTCACGAATAATACCTTCGCGTAGCCATAATTTATTATTCGTACAATTCATTTTCATATTCTCGTAACAGAATGTGAATTGATTAATGATTGCCTCGCTTGCTCTCTCTCGCATTTACTCGTTATAGAAAAGAAAACAGGAACTAAAACAATGTATTGTTAAAATCACTAGCCGTTTTACAATAACGACGTCTTTTCGAGAGAGTTGGTAAAGGTCCGACTGAGACGCAGAAGGCTCCAGATGCGTTTTCTACTCAAGAACAAAAGTAAGTTTGTTCCGATTGGTGTTTCTAGTTAATCCCTTCGGGCTCAGGATCACCCCGTTCGGCTTAGTACTCATGATATGTGGCACGTATAGTCAATTCTTCGTCTTCCTCTTCATCGTCTTCCTACTACACTTCCATCTATGATACTTATAAAGCTCTCATGTCGTATAAAATGTCCAATCACTATCTCTTTTCTGATTGGTGATCATCAAAAATCTTTTCTGCATAACTCTTTTCAGCACCTCTTCATTAGTAACCTTCTATGTCCAGTGAATCCTTTCCACATTCCTCCAGCACCACATTTCAAACGCCTTAATCCTTTGCATTATCCAATACATAGATAAGGATAAGGTAGGAAAAATACAAGAAACAATTTAAAAACGAAATTACAAGTGGCGCAAGTCCTATCGCTCAATAGCGATCTCTACTAGACAACCGTGGATGGATAGGATCATTGGATAGGACTAGGGGATCTGTGTGCTCATGTAGGTTTAATAAATAAAATAAATATTCTGCCGTAATACACATGTTACTTAGAGTGTATTTTTTATATTTTCAATAACACTTCACTTTATTCATTCACTGTATTAATAAGAGTTTTCCAACTCATACGCAAAATAAAACTAGCACGTCTAACTAGCCAGCGTAACCCACTAATAAGAGCAATTGTCTCGTAAATACGTTGAACGGTCTGCGTTGAATCCCAGCATTCGGTTTGCATGCAATTAAAACTTGCACAATTAAACACTGGAGAAGGAAAACACGATAAAATTGAGATAAGATTAATTTTCTGACTAGTTTCCCGAAGAGTTTGCTAGCTTGCCCAGTTCATATAGAAAACAGGTTGTTGCTGGATTATGCTCTGATTTAAGAAATATTTTATTCAGACAAACTATTTATAAGGGTAATAGATATTTTAGTAACATATTTCAAATGTATTTTTATTTCTTGCATTCGGTCTTAGTGATTAGGTGAGTTTATATTTATAGTTTATATATGTTCACAGTATGTACCCATTTAGGGTGTTGTAATGGAACGCTGGTTAGGTATCATGCCATTCTACTTAGGATAAAATTGCTTAATATTTATCTACTTTGTACTTATGATAAATATAACGAGTCTCTAAAAGTATAGTTGAAAAAGTCGTCAAGTTCGTTAAACATTTTTTATGAGCATCGCTTTGGTTTGAAACATGTTCTTTTTTCGAGACATCTTATAATTTCTGGGATTTAATTATAAATTTTGACCACCATCGAATTGGTAAATATTCACCAAAACTCCGGATCGGTGAATATTTAATTTTGATGCCGGGATAACCAGGTTGTGTTTATATCTAGGCTGAACATTTATTTTTGGAAAAAAATTAGGGTAACTTAGGAATTTGCTTATTTATAGGATGTACATATGTATATACTAACTAGGGTAAGGATTCTCAGCTAAATAAAGTGGGGTTTACATGTTTCCGGTACTCTAATATTAGAATAATACGGACGCATTTTTTCTGAGTGATTAACAGTTCATTGGCGTCTACGCTGTTTGCATAGTATAATTCCATTATGATGATGATTCCCTCCTAGCCAAAATTCTACCACGGCGGCCAGTCTCAACGGAGAATAGCCACGTGTGCAGGACATGTATAGTGTAATTCTATCGATATATTATTGATAACAGAGATAAAATAATTATGTTAAAAAGGTTTATCCCCTTTTAAAAAATAGACGTAGGTATATTGGATAAGCCAACAAAATCTAGAGTTCTTTGTATTTATTTAATTGAACCAGGGACTCTTGGTGATCAGTAATCTGATCACCCTTATCTCTTTCTTTGCGCAGGATCACTCCCAGTTGCCCCAGTGCAAGATAGTCGAGAACTTGCTCTCTGCAATGTTTCTGCATAATTGTTACTTTCTCGAGAAACTTTGAAGATAGCCACGAGACTGTACTCCGACGATTTGATACTTGCTGTAATTGGATAATGCCAAGTTTTGTTTTAGTAAGTACAGAAACTTTGAAAGTCAATTTTGGCTATTTTGTTATTAACGATTAAACCTATAGAGGTTGAACAGCTTTGTTTCTTTAATCTTTTAGGATCAAAAGGGTAGTTACCTGCAAGACCACAGTCTATTCTGAAACGTGTTTGGAATAAAATCAGCTAGGTGCTAACCGACTTTTGTTTGGGTGATGTTTAACTGAAACACGTTTCTACAATACAACGGCAACGCAATAACAATATACGTATAATACAATACAATAGAAGCTATAAAAGATTGGAAATAAAATTAAGGTAAAACAATTCCGGTCAACTGTTGTTTGGGTGATGTGTGACTGAAATACTTATCTACAATACAATGGCAATACAATATTAATAATGATTGCATTATTAGTAGAGATGTGAAATAAAATTAAGGTAAGACAATTCCCGTTAATAGCAAGTGAGATAAGTTAAGATTTTCTGAGAATATACAATGATTACCCTTAAAAAATGTGTTATGTCGTGCATAACCCGCCCTATTTTTTTCTTTAATCCTTATTTCACCTCATGTAACAGAAAAAAGCTCTTATCCAAATTTTACTGTGACAGTAACATACAGTACGGCGAGGTTTCCCCTTTATCTCTCAAATTACTTGAAGGTATCGTATGTATAATTTATTCCGTACATTTACCCCCAAAATCGCGACTATATCCACTGGGCGACATTTCAACGTCTTCACGAACAAAAGTTTCCTCGCTTTCGGTTTCAAGCTTCTCGTAAATTCTATTGTTCTTGTATTAATATAATAGTATGTAGTTTGTTCCTATTAATGTCATCGTGACCGTTTTATTTTTATTTTTCTGATTTATTACAGACGCCATAACTGAGTCTATCTCGAGTGGTTCCGAAGATATGACGGTTTGAAATTCCGAGACGTAATGGCGCAAAAATATGTATATGTGAAAAATCTATCAAAATATACTTATTGTTTTTTGCTTGCACCTTACTCTGGAACGGTCAAAGAGGTTAGTTAAGTTTCTTGTAGGATACGGTGTACGAATTCGTAGTTCAAAGCAAAAGAAATGAGAGCTCGATCTAGCTTACAAAAGCTATCATTTGGTAGAGATTCGTACGTAGGATATACAGACATCGTAGGTATTTTAAAATGAATGCACCGAGTATGAACTGAAATATCCGACTTCGGTACATACTAAAATTCAAATTATATACAAAACTATACAAGCTAGAAAAAAAAATACATATTTTGAAATGGACTTTACTACCTTTAATATGAGACCTAACTAGATTTAGGTGACTAATTTTACCCCCTTTAGAAACCCTTGTTTCAAAAACTCCTCGCCGGTTTCTCACTAAAATACCAGCATATTTTACATGTCTCATCGGTACACCTAAAATTTTTGACATTAGCTGTCACTTTTGACATTTGCTGTCAGTTTAACCGTAATTGTGCTTAAGCATACTGGTAAGACGAATGTGACAATAATATTTTAAAATCGTAGATGTCCCGTTCGTCCCACTGCCTACATTGATGGGACAAACGGGTCATAATTTTAATTCAGACTATTAATATCCCATTCGGCCCACTGGTGGGACGAAGCTGGTGGGACGAACGGGACATTACGAAAATTTCACGCATATCGGATCAACGGTTGGACAGTTATGCTGGAAGTGATTATTTTACCGTACAGCCAAATTACCCCAGCTGCCCCTGAGGTCCTCATTCGCTTCGCTCACTCCGATCAAAAAAACACTGTGGTTGGTTTTTACGTTACTTTTTTGTGTTGTATTAATCTTACTGATGTAAAATAAAATAAAATTGAAGAACAAACATAATTCGTAAATAATTAGATACAGCTGTGCAGTGTAGAATAATCTAACGTTGATTAATTTTTTAAGGAATTCCATTAATTAAGCGAAGGCCCTGCTTAAGTGTGCAAATAAAAATAAATATTACCCTAATAACTAATTCTTATCTCTGATTTCCAAAAATATCCCCCTACAAAGTAACATTCAACAGATTTATGTTTTATTTCTGCAGTTAATATACTTGATAAAGCTAGTAGGGTACTTGATTATTTAGGAATAGAATCACGTTCAGTTCGTGTGTAATTACAGGGACAGGTCGCAGCGATATAATTAGAGCTCCCATCGAATGCCTCGTTAGTCTACATAGGAATGAGGTCAAGGCACGGTGAGCCTTATTACAGGAGCTTCCAGCGGAAGACTTGCTTTGGTAATACTATTATGAAGTTTATTTACCACTCGTGAAGAAAAAGTTTCTCTTGTTTTTGGTCGAATCATAAGATTTCATAAATCGATTCTTACGAATCACCATGCGAGTATTTTGGTCGGAGAAAATCACGAACACCAATCAGCTGAACAATTGTCACGAAACCTTAATTGACCTACGAATAAGACGTTCAATGGGGAACCTGATCGGCCACAATCTCCTTACATAGGGTCTCAGCACATTCCCAGACAAGCTATAGACTGAGGCCCACAAGGCTAAACCGTGGTCGTTCCAAACAGACCTAGAGACGCTCGATCCTGGCAGAAGTGAAGGAAATTGGGAAGACCTGGAGTGAAATTAAACGCAAAGCTCAAGACAGGACCGGCTGACGATTTACTGTGTGTATTTATATTTTATAGAACGGCTCTAGGAGTACCTTTTATTAAATAATAATTCATTATTGGTCAAATAAGTTTATGTATTTACATATTTATAAGAAACCAAACTTTGATGTCTACAAGGTACGCTGCGTGCTACGGCGTAGCAATTTGCTACGTTGCTATGTCATAGCACTTTGCTACGCCTTAGCACTTTGCTACGCCGTAGCACTTGGCTACGATTGCAACTGTATCCACGGAACTGAAAAAAATTGGGCACAGTTTGTTTTGTCATTTATATAAAAAATTACATTTCATTATCATTACCATTAACATAACAAACGAACAAATAACAAAGGAAGCGTCTATAATGTGTCATCAAAATTAATTACCTTGTAATTAACACCCTTTTAAGAGCACCCCGGCGGGCTTAAGAAATTAAGAGCATTTATATTCACATTTAATCACCTACAAATGGGGTATCCAGGAAATATGCATCAGCTTAACGGTGTGACGTCGGTCGGGCAGACAGAGCAGAGCCCGGGGCGTCAACCTACTTGTTTATTTATTACTTTATTACCCCACTCAATGCGGAGTGGCAGCCACAATGCGACCTCACACTGATTGAATATTAAACGTCTGCCCTACCATTAAAACTTAAGTATTTTTAGGTTTTGTTTTTTTAGGTTTCAGCCGGATTCTTAACTTTTGCTATGTGATCTTATTCAATACTTTTAAGGTTTTTAACCATCTTAACTGTTTTTTTTACATAAATATAGGGTGCCTCGTGACATAGGTACTAAGTCGATATAGAACCCGTGTGATCGAGGATCAACTGTTGATATATAATGAATTGATATTCTTATGCTTTAAACAAAACCTATCGATGCTTGGTATTCAGAATAAAATTTTAAAAATATGCAAAAAAATATAAGTAAATAAACCATTTATTTGCAAAAATTTATCCATAATAGCAACCAAATCCGTTGATGCAAAATTAGCTGGGCACCATATTTTTGAAAAAAGTATTGTTAAGTTTGAAATAAGATTGAAAAAATGAGTGAAACAGTTTTTGTTTTCTTATGAATAGAGGTCATGACTTTTCTCTATCTCTCATGGTTTCGGATTTGGCAATCCACTCTCATCTCAAAAAGCCACCTGGATAAGATCGAAATAAATACGTACGTTTAAACTATATAAATACGTACGTAATAAGTCGGGTGTTTATTAGGATTGGACATTTTTAGATAGCATTTCTTCATAATTCAGGCTAGAAAGGACATTCAAAAGCATAACAGACGTAGGCATTTTCTCTGCGCTCGATTTAGTTACTATGAACCATAAAGCTAGGAGACCTAATAGAGCTACCATATTCAAGAACACTTAATAATAATGTGTTCAGATCGCGTAATTTTAAAATACTTTAAATCTAAGAAGACCTCTTAGTACGGGTCTCCTTGGTAAGTACTAATTTAGAGGTTTAATATATGTATATATTTTGAGGTTCCAAATTCAAAACATTACTACCTTAATAATTTTAAAATTTTTGTTAATAATGATGCCGATTAGCTTTTACTATCAAAACGTCCGAGGGTTGCGCACGAAAACTTCTTTATTTTATAGGAACTTAAACTTTGCTTCGTATGATGTTGTCTGCCTGACAGAAACTTGGCTGAATGACAGTTTTTCCAGCTGTGAACTATTTGATGACCGGTATGTAATTTGGAGGCGAGACCGTAAGTACAGTGAAACGAACCAGTCACTTGGAGGTGGTGTTTTGATAGCCGTACGTCGTGATCTTATGGCTGAATGTCGTAACGAGTGGTCCTCTTCTGCAGAGGATATTTGGGTCACATTAACATTACGCAGTCTCAAGCCTAGGTCAAGTTATAGAATGCATATTTGCACTGTTTACATTTGTAACCAAAATGTAGGTAATTCTATGTCCTTGCAGTTGTCAAATTTTATAGAAAATTTAACAAACATAGTTCTTGAAAATATTTCTGATAAGTTTGTAGTTTTTGGTGACTTTAACCTACCTAATATTTCATGGACAATGAGTAACGGTAGTGTCTCGCTTATACCAGGAAACATTCAGGGTCCGCTCCAATTTGATCTCTTTGATAGTCTTAGTACATGTAATTTGCTTCAATATAATTATTTTTTTAATTTTAATGAACGTTTAACTGATTTAATATTTTCAAACCACGACGTCACGGTTAAATGTTGCGACTCCCCCCTAGTTAGCGAAGATCCCCACCATAAATCATTAGTAGCCATAGCGGATTTCGTACAATTACACACTATAAAACCGGTCCCTTACACAAAGTTTTTCTACTATAAAGCTGATTTTCAGTCGATTCGCGCCGAGCTAGACAAATATGAGTGGCTCGCTGAACTTAGCGGCAGTAGTATTGAGGATGCGATTTCTCTATTTTACAATGTTCTTTACAACTTGCGTAACACTTTTGTACCATCTAAAATTATCACACCGTCTTGTAGGTACCCATTGTGGTATAAGCGTCCACTAATAAAATTACTTAAGGAAAAATACAAATTTCATTCTAAATACAAAAAGTACGGAAACGCTTACGACCGCGATTCGTTTTTATTATTAAAAGAGCGTGCACGTATAATGGAGAGTGAAATGTTCGATACGTACATAAATAACATTGAAAATTGTATAAAAGATAACCCACGCGCGTTCTGGTGTTATGTGAAGAGCAAAAACCAGTCTAATGCCTATCCGTCCGTTCTTCAGTACAATGGCCAATCATCTGATCAAGGAATCGAAATATCCAACATGTTTAGTGAATTTTTTCACTCTACTTTCCTCACTAATACTGCTAGTACATCATTGAATCCCGAAGCGCAATTTGTACCCCAAAAGCCATGTACCTCTTCAGCCGACATCTGCGACATAGAAGTCCTGGAAGACGATGTGTTTAGGCTACTAAAATCTTTAGAACTTGGGAAGTCAGCAGGCCCCGACAATATCCCCGCTGTTTTTATCGTAAATTATGCAACTAGTTTAACCACTCCCTTATCTATTTTATACCGCAGGTCATTCATCGAAGGCCTTGTCCCTACAGTCTGTAAATCTGTTTACATAACACCGATACACAAGAGACGGCCCAGAAATGTAGTTGAAAACTATAGGCCTATCTCAAAGTTATGCATATTTGCTAAAATCATGGAGAAGATAGTATACTCTCAGCTTTATTCAGCACTAAAACACAGTCTCGACTCGAACCAGCACGGCTTTCTCAGAGGGAGGTCTACCACCTCGAACCTATTGCTATGTAGTGAATATCTTTCTCAACATATGTCTGAGCCCTCTCAGGTTGACATTATCTACACTGATTATAATAAATGCTTCGACCGTATAGACCACTTGATTCTTATGCAAAAATTGTAAAGAAGGTATCCGCGGCAACTTATTTCGGTGGTTCTCGTCGTACGTTCACAACCGCCGTCAGACTGGCGTACTCAGTGGGTACTCATCTTCGCCAATGAGCGTCCCTTCTGGTGTTCCACAAGGTTCCTTACTCGGTCCTTTGCTTTTTACAATAATGGTCAATGATATTTCATCATGTTTCAATCACTCAAAAATTCTGCTATATGCGGATGACATGAAAATCCTTTACCCTGTCAAAGACACAGACGATGCGGCCCGCCTCCAAGATGACCTAGACCGACTATAAAACTATTGTACACTCAACAAGCTCGATTCAAATGTTTCTAAATGCTACGTCTGTTCTTTTACCCGAAAACCTAATGTGCTTAAATTTAATTATTCACTACAAAACCTACAATTAACAAGGGTAGCTAAGATAAAAGATTTGGGCGTTACGTTTGACAGCAAACTCTTATTTGACGAACACATTAATTCAATAGTCTGCAAGGCATCGAAACCACTCGGTTTCATCCTTAGAATGTCCCGCGATTTCTCAAGTATAAAAACTTTTAAGTTACTCTACTGTTCTTATGTGCGCAGCCACTTGGAGTACGGTTCGCAGGTATGGAACCCTAGGTATGACATGTATATCTCTCGCTTGGAGGGCATACAAAAAAGATCCTGCGATATGTGCAATTTCGCGCAAAAATCTTCTTGCCTGATTATTATACGAGATGTCGCAAATTTCATTTATTGCCTCTCCAGGAACGACGAGCCATAGCGGATCTATGTTATCTATCTCGCATAGTTAATTGCAAAGTAGATTGCGCAGAGCTGCTGCAACAGATCGGCCTAAATACCAACTTTAGAACTCATAGATACCCTAAAACTTTTCATCTTCATACATGTAAAACCAACTACAGGCAGAACACATTTTGGATAAGGTCATGCAGATGTTTTAACGTTCTGTCCAAAGAGATTGATATGGATATTTTCTTTAATAGGTACTCCCACTAAACTAAAAATAATAATGAGTGATAGATTTTTTGGTACATCTTGATTATATTCCTTCTTATGTCATTTAATAACCCAAACTTGGTAGGAATTTCTCACCTATGTATCTGTAATCCAATTTTTAGTTAAGTAGTAATAATTTATCCATCAGTAGTCGTCCTGTAACTTTGTAGTTTATTATTATTATCAGTCGCTTTTTGTGGAATTTTTTAATTAGCCTTCTGTATTTAGTCACAAACCTACTCTATAAGTTAGCTGTTAATTTCCCAAACATTATTAAAATAAAATAAAATAATGAACATTACCTACTCCCTAGGGAATATAATGAGATAGAATTCGGAACATCAAAATATGCGTGTTTTTTTTTACCAAGGAGATCCGTACAGCGAGTTTTGCAAAATTCAACTAACCCCTGTTCAGAATGCGGAATGAAAACCGAATGCCGCAAAGAAAGTCACCAAATGCTTGCTAGCCTGACCTGAAGAAAGCGATTCCCTATTGGGATTTTGTCACTACTATCCTCAAAGCTGGGAACCCATTATATGATCCCTACATAAGCGTAATGAACAATTAACCTTTTCACAAATACACATAGGTCAAGGGTAATAGTAATTGGTGACCTCAACAATCTCTGAGGGTTATAGAACGGTTTTACCTACTCCCAGCATTACCAGTAGGTATTTTTTTAATCTCTCCGCTGCCGCCGCGGTCACTCTCCAATTACATAATGTTTTTTCCGTTCACTGCATACAATAGCAAGCCCGCGCGGGCCGTTGACCAGTTAAGTTGGGACGAGACAACTGAAAATGTTATCTCTGAAAGTTATAAGTCAACTATTTTCTCGCGGCTATGTATGTTATTCCGGGTTCCGATCTTTACGTGTGCAAATGTCAGCCCGATCTATTCACTAGTTTTGGCGTTGTCTTCGGCCAAACATCTTCAAAGGCAACAAAGACACATTCTTTCGCCTTTATAATGTTAGCAGGATAGTTATAAGTAAATAACGATCTCAAACTTCATTCAGCTTAAAACTAATAATACGCTGCCTGTTCTTTACGATTATTACTGCTAAAAATAGTAACAAACGACGACGGCCGAAGATACATAGAAATAATAATTTGTTCAGAATTTTCATTTGCGATTCAACTGTTTCTGGTCCAAAGTGATATTAACTCTAAATACTAACCCCTCAATTTTAGTCATTTAGTTACCTAACTAAATGCCTCCTCGTAATTTCGAGTTATTCCTAGCGTCTCACGAGAGACGTGCTCAGTCTCAATCTCAACGTCTCACGAAAAGTATTCCCAAAGTCTAACGAAAATGTACCCATGGCCAACGTCCCACGAAAAGTATTCCCAACGTCTCACGAAAGTGAAAGCGTCGTGATAAATTCCAATTAATTAAATATGAAAACACACAGGTACATATGATATCAGCCCATACGCGTCCACTGCTAGACATAGGCCTCCCCCATACACGCCACGCCATTCTTTGGTTAAATGGATACAATTTAATGGATTGGAATAGTAAGCACTATAGCCGGGAGTATGTTTTCTAATAAAATGTTTATAATTTGTGATTGTGTTTAATGTTTGTACCTATTATGTTAATTTCTTTCTTATTTGCTATTTATTTACTTACATGATGTTCGCTTAGATAACACCTATAAGTACGCTTCACTGTTAACTGTATTTTAAACTGTCTGAATTAAGTTCTTATTATTATAATTCTCTTTGTACCTATTATTCTATGTACGTATTAGTCATTGCGTAGGCTTGTTCGTGACGTCACCTCTACGGGTTCTAACGGAAGACCAGCGCTGGCTTGGCCTCCTACGGGAGCTTAGCCAGCATTTAAGCTGAGTTAGGACCCTTCTATAACAACTATATATATACCTATTTTATAAGTGTCTTGTTTTACTGTATAAGGTTGTTATAAATAAATGTATATTCTATTCTATTCTATATGAAAACTTGGTACCTACTCAAACATGTAATGATATTTATAAGTCAGATTATCTTTCAAAAGAGCAGCGCCTTTACTCCGTTGATTAGTTTTTAAAACACTAGTTGGTACTTTTTACAAGTGGGTAAAATTTAGTATTCTCAATGAGGGGCTTTATCTTAGTAGGGCGCTTAGTAAGGAGCAACACACTTTGCAAGTTTGCTTCGAGAGTGCTCTAGAAAGTTCTTGATATAAAACATTAATTGCATTTTTATAAGCATAGTTTAATGTCCCGCCATGTTTTCATTGCAATATTGAGGTTGCTAACTGATTGTAAGTATTTTGCCATTCAATTTTTATTTATTTTTATAATTCAATGGTTATTTCAGATAATTCCAAAAGTAGGTTTAAACAAGCGCTTCAACTTAGTAATTAATTTGTTATTTCAACAAAAGAATTAAAA
Source organism: Eupithecia insigniata (assembly GCA_947859395.1). NCBI lineage: Eukaryota > Metazoa > Arthropoda > Insecta > Lepidoptera > Geometridae > Eupithecia > Eupithecia insigniata. The sequence continues at coordinate 8,330,053 of OX402003.1, forward strand.
ATGTATAGAAAGAGGTCATTGTCATAACGGCCGAACTCCATCAAAGCGAAGAGGAGACGAGAGGAGAAGAGATGTTTGTTGTGATGTTTTAAGCAAACAATAGATCGTCGTTACATCTCGTCGCGTACCTTCAGTGGATACCACCAAGCTAAGATATATCATAGGTATTTGTATGCGGAAAAAACAAAGAAAGATCGAAGCGGAGATGTAAGCTGGCGTCACGCAGCGGAGACGAGAAGAGATGTGAGCGGCGGTGCCGCTAGTGCAGTCATCTCAATAAATATTCGACTCTTACCGCACGCAGCTCAGTTCTGCTCTAGCCAGCACACATCTCTGCTTTAGCCAGCACATGTCTCCGCTCCAGTCTAGCCAGAACGCATCTCCGCACAGCTTCGGTGGAGACACACTAGCTGAAAAACGTCTTTTCTCGTGTCTGCTCGGGACAGCTCCGCATATCTCCGCTTTGATGGAATCTGAGCCTAACGTTTTTATGCTGCACCGTGTTGCTCTACAAAAAAAGATTTATTTGTGTTAACATTTGGTCCTAAGATATTTTTAAATAAAAAATTTAATTATTTAAATGACCTCAAACCGTAAAATTCCATTCCATGAAATATTATAAAACAAAGTGTTATTAAGGTTTAGAGTTCTTCAATAAAAGGGTGTCACAGCGCCTCTAATAAAAGGAATTCGATATGAATAATATAGGAACAAAAGTAAACATACATGGATATCGAAAATTTTATTAAAACGTTCACTAACAAACCGCGGCAAGAAAACATAGTGACATCAATTCCGAATCACGGCCGACCCAGCGTCCAAAAACAAAATTTTCCTGGAATATAATCAGGATTTATTTAGGATTATACAACTCGGCGGTTCTCATGCTTTCGGATGAAGGATTTTTATGCTCAATGTGATTAATGGGATAAAAAATTTACACAACGTTGATATTTTTTGAAACTGCCCATTATAGAATTTTTAATCCATTGAAAATTATAAAAGCTAAACACACGTTTCAGTTTATAAAGAATTTCCACATTAAGCTGTAATCTCAGACTGAGGTGAAACTGTTCAAAATTAAAACTACCTACTAACTATGAAACTAGGTACTTATTTGAAATAAAGGTCACAATGCTTCTTTCTCAATTATAGCAGCTTCTGTCTACTGGAAACTGGTATGCAAATTCCTTTATGGTATAATGAATTTATAGCCTCAACTGTATTTAGCACCAACTGAGCTAAATTTCAATAAGATACTCACAGTAAAGTCTCAGCACAGCAAATTCAAAACACAATCCGAGTATCTGGAGCTGCAGTGGCCTAATTAGGAAATGGTCTGATTAATGCTGGAACAATTCCGTTTACTTGCAAGGCAGAACAATTCACGATCAGAACTATTGTTAAAGCAAGACAATTACAGCTCAATTCAATGTACTCAATGCTCAGAAGCTCAAGCATCAGTAATGCCATTTATAAGAAACGTGTAGGTACAGATATAATTTGAAGGACATGTTCAATGTTGATGAATGTTGATGTTCAATACTCTCAATATGGCCGATGTGGCGCAGCAGGCGATGGTCTGCCTGTGACGCGGGAGGTTGCGGGTTTGATTCCATCTTGGAACAAATGTTTGTAAGATCTGTAAATATTTGTTTCGGATGTTCTGGGTGTTTTCTATCCATGCGTAATAAATTATTTATTTACTATTTATAATACATACTGTACCGAATGTAATGAGTTATAAATCTGCGAGTAGGAAAATTGATAAAAATACTCTTGTAGCCATAGTTCTGAAACGGGTTTTATAAAGTCGCTTTCTCAGCTTAATTCGAAACTTTTTCAAAGGAAAAGTTGGTAAGTTGCTAAGGGAGTGGGAATGGTTTTCGCGACGGGTGGATTAAGAAAGCCTCCTGGAGAGCCTCCATGGAGGAATAATGGAAATGAAAGTTCTAACAGGCTCGACTTGTACGGCTTCTGCAAATCTCGGCTCGGATTAAACTAGACACGTTCGAACCACAACATAAATTTCCTCTTAACACCCCATGTTTTATATGGTGTGTTGCGCAAGGTAGTTACATACAAGGCAAAGTGCCCATTAAATTATGGAATGCGTCTCTGGAGAGGTCGTTTAAGAGTACTCTTTTAATCTATTACATTCAAATCAAACGCTCTTCTGCTTCATTAGGGCTATAGCACTCTAGTCTTAATAAACACAAATACGCAAGCTTTGAAATAACAAACTCAATTTCAATAAACAGATGCATGAAGTGCCGAACAGGGAACTTTGAAGCAAACCGCAACCAATAAATAAGGGGCCACGCTTTTAAAAAGTAGCAATCGGTGTCTGTTTCAGAACAAATTGTACATTCAAGCTCCACTAATGAGATCGCGAAGGGGGCTGGGTCTGCGGGGAGGGAGGTGTCTCCAAGGACCATATTTTACGTTTAATTGACGCACAGCTGTCAGCTAATGAGTCGTAGATTTTATAAAAATGTCTCCAATGAAATTCCACTTTGCAAAGTCTCAAGAAGTTTCAGCAAATAGCGGTTCTACCTAGAATCAAATTAAAATAAAACGTTGATCAATAATTACGGCTCGTGGTTGCCGAAAGTTTGAGTCAAACAGTTATGAAAATGAATTTATGGGAAGAGAACATGTTTACTTAATTAGGGTACTTACACATGATATGTAATATTTTTTGTTTTTTGGTTTCTCTACATACATACATGTCCTATATGAATTCATATACCCGTTTAGCGTAGTATATAAAACCAACATGTCCGTAGTATTTGGTACATGAGTACATACGTATATGTATGTTGAGGCAATGTAATTGCACTGCAGAATGTAGCGTAACCGGCCGAGCCAAACAATCTTTGGGTGAGTGAGCGAACAAATCAGACCAATTGTTTAGTTTATTTTTGCTTTGTTGTACTTTTCGTTATAATATTATTCAAAGAGGAAGTCTGAGGAGGCTGCCAAGCAATTTGGCAGGCGCGCGGCGGTGCTTCGCAGATAGGGCGTTATTTACAGCGGCTATTGGGGCGGGGGTCGTAAGTGTCGTAACTTCTGCTTAAATACCTTGTTCCAACTTTGGTCCACGGGCCATACACATATTCACTCTTCTGATACCAAGTAAACACTAAACCATGATTTTTGCATATGAATAGAGAAAGCCGCCAAGATTTTTGTAATTAGTACCTAGTGTACCTACATACCATTAAATTTTCTTATTTTTCACGCCCTTCTTATGTAAACTAGTTTTTCATTGGGACGTAAAAGTACAAACGTTTTCACGGTAAAATCCAATTAATTTTACCTAGGAAACGCACCACCCCTAGCAAGCGAGGTCAAGAGTTAACCTGAAAGGTAGAAACTACAAAGCAAATGAGATAACGGATATAATTTATTAGATTCGTCTAACTAAATAGAACCCGTAATTCGCCGTCAACAAAAGGCCCCTCGCCCCGTATTTTCGTATACATATTTTATTCACTTTGACGTCCAATTCTACTCGCCTATTGTTGTTTACTATTGTCTGCTCTACCTACTATTGATATAAATGTTTGAGTAGTTTTTGTATTGGATTTATGGTAAATACAAGTGTTTTGTTGTTGAATATTTTTCAAGGAATAGGGATTCTTTACCTTATATATAAATAATAATTGATTGAACTAAGTATTCATCCATCATAAAAACGTACGATGTATTGTTGCGCAAGTTCATTATTCAGTGAACCGTCAAGCCTTCGATTGATTTTATTAAATAACATAACCCGTTATGAATCAATCTGTAAAGTTACTCGGCGGGATCACTCATTTAATGTACCATACAATTTAATTTCCTTGGTACAAAATAAGCTTCTTACAGTTAATTTGATTGGATTCGCGAGTTCAGGTTTACGAGCGATCACTTTAACAGCAGTTAAAGCGAAAGTACAGGTTGAACTACATAATAATGGCTGGTGCTTAGAACCGTAACTCTTGTGTACCTACATGTAGACAACTTTTCATATGTGCTTTGCTCCCCTTGGAGGCGAGACCGAACCGAGACTACCGCTAGATTGTTTTCAACAGTCTGCAGTTAGCTCGACTGTTCCATTTGGAAATACTAAATTTGTTTCTATTTTTAGGGTTCCGTACCTTAAAAGGAAGCCGGAACCCCCATAGGATCACTGTGTTCCGTCTTTCCATCCGTCCGTTCGTCTGTCACCCTCTTTTCTCTAAAACGCGTGGAGCTATTGAGTTGAAATTAGCATCAAATATCCAAGTCTGTAACCCCTTGGAGCCATGATATAAATTAAACATTTAAGTCAACGCAATCAAAAGTGAAATTTTCAAGGGAATCACGTACATAAAATCCTATAGGGTACTCCCGTTAACCTAGAAGTATGAAATTTGGCTAGAAGCAAGGACTTATAGCACAAGTAAAGGGAGAAATCCGAAAACCGTGAATTTGTAGTTTATTCACATAAAAATAATATTTAATCCTCATCATGGACTGAAAACCTGTAGGATACTTCCCGTTGACTTAGAATCATGAAATTTGGCAAGAAGCATGGCCTTACAGCACAAGTAAAGGGCAAATATCTGAAATTTGTAAATTTGTAGTCGACTCACATAAATTTATATTTTTGGGTTTTGCAAGCGACCTAGGCCTATAGGGTACCTACGTCCCGTCGACCTAGAATCCTGATATTTGGCAAGAAACAAAGTCTTATAATTACGGAACCCTCGGTGCACGAGTCAACCACGCAATTGACGTTTATAAAAAAAACTATTAAAAAGCTGTAATTATCTATGTTCATAAATAGATTTTGTATAATTTATACCTTGCCTTGTTCATGTTCGCAATAGAGCCCTCATTCGATGTTATTTGTTTCGAGCATGTCCCGATGTCCGATTTCAGAACTTGGGAGTTTCTGTTCTATCCTTAGCATCTATAGCTAAGATAGAGCCTCGTTCGCATGGTGCTCCCTAGGGACACTCGTACAGTTTACGCTTAAAGCCCCCGGCGATATAATATTTGTGTAGCTAATAAACGCTCACAGCATATGCGGGCTAATGTCTTGTTACGTATTCATAACAGGCATTGTGTCGAGTAGCACACACGATGTTGATTCTATTAGGCTGCGGAAACGAAAGCTTGTCTGACAAGCGGTTTTGTTTTATGAGGCTAGAACCAGTCACGAATACGTTATTGTGCAATAATACGTGACATGTTATTTAACCTGGAACTGCTGCTCATTTGTATAATTAACTTTGAAAGCAATACTTTACCAACACTTTACCAAGAATGATGTCAAAACTTTTCATAACAATCACAGTGGCACCGGCTTTTTAAGGAGTCATTCCGTGAACGTCCCACTGGCTTCGGCTCAAAGTAGTCCGAACACGGGAAATCAAATTTAGTGGTGATTTCATTCCGTATTCGTCCCAGTTTTCAAAGGCAGGGTGAACGGATAATATTTTGTTGACCAATGTTAACGTTGGAAGTTAACTCCTTACCCCTCTTGCGGCCATCATTCAGTCATAATTTTTTGCTCCTTCGCTTTGCCTCATTTCCAAAGGAAAATGGGTCAATTTAAATAAATAAAGGTGATATCGTTTTGTAGTTCTCTATCTTATGTTTTTTAAATACACAAAACATATAAGTTTACGCTAATAAAGAACACAATTGATGATCAAAGAAGATCTTAAAATCCCTTTTGGAGTTGGAAAGATCTGGCGGCGAAGCGTACGCATGTCTGCAAATCTCATTACATTTGGAGGATAAAGAAAATTCAATAACCATCGCTCTTTGTCTGTCTCTACCCTTACAAATTTTATTGGGACTCCGTTTAAATTTTGTATAGAAATCGTTATTTTGTTTCTCTTTTGTGCAACTCGCGGAAAACACCTGGGTTTGATTTAAATGAAACATTGCAATATTTTGAAAAGGTTTCTTTTCATGTTTGATCGTTGATCTAGTGTTATTATCACCTCATGATTTAGACTACAAAGGAGAAGAAGTCAAGCATTCCAAATCGATTTATCATTAAGAAAGCATTAGTAAATTAAATGTTTCTGCCAATATTCTGTCACACGTTTAATTTAGTACTTTTATAAATATTTTCTTCTATCTGTGCAATTTCCTTAATTTTAAGTTCCTTTATAAGCATGTGTTTTACCGTGTCATTTAATTTATTTTTATTTAAATAAATAAATAAATCTGTCCCGACTGGTGTTGTCACTACAATACCAGTCGGGACAACAAAGAAGACATACGGCCATACGGCACTCCGTATGGCCGTATGTCTTCTTTGTTGTGTTTGTAGCAATTGAGTGTTATCTGTTGTCACTGTCAGTTCTAAAAAATAAATATTTCTTAGAGTTTAGCTTTAGAAAGTTTATAAAACAAGCACATACACAATAAAATCAACCTCCTACTTATTTATTGAAAAGCCAAGTTATATTGTAGGCAAAGAAGGCGAAACTTTGTAAGCCCAGAGAAGCAAAGTAAGCTTGCCGAGTAAGTATAAAGTACTTATAACACCAGGGTTCACATTTTGTTCCGTACGTACACTGATACATAATTAATTATTTTTGCTGAAGAGTTAGGGGAATACCTAGTTAATATTGCTTAATACAGGGGAAAGTACAGTTTCATTGCTTTAAGGTTATTTCTATCCCATGGGAACTGTTTTATGGGATAAAAAGTAGCCAATATTTTATTCAGGGCCCAGAACTATCAGTATGCAAAATTCAACCTGATCTGTTCAGTAGTTTTGGCGTGAAGAAGTAATAAACATTGAACCATCTAACCATCCAAACTTTTGCCTTTATAATATTATCATCATCATCAGCCCATACGTCCACTACTGGACATAGGCCTCCCCCATACGACGCCACAAATAGCGGTCCTGAGCCGCCTGGAGTTAATGGATGGCATTGACTCCCTGCGACCGCTACGATGTCGTCGGTCCATCGAGTGGATGGTCTCCCATGTAGGGGTATTTATAATATTAGTGTGATGAGTATTTGATGCAAATACATTAGTGGTATTTATTACGCTGAAAACTGTCTGGGTGTTTGAGTCCCCCGGTCCTCCAGAGTGTGAGCATTAATTAGTTATATTGTACTGTATGCTGCCGGCACCGGAGGCGTTATATTTTGAACCGTTTATTATATAAATGTACCCCTTGTTATGTAAAAATGGTTTCATGTTACGCAACACTAAAATTCAATCCCATTTTTATAATTCCAACAAGATGTATACATAAATGTACCTCTCACAATCCTTTTGTAAAGAACATTAGAAACAGAGAAACCATTGAGGCATTGACCGATAAAATTTAAGGAAGTACCGGTAGTACTGCCTATAGTCACCATCATCATCAGCCCATACACGTCCACTGCTGGACATAAGACTGTACGACGCCACAAATAGCGGTCCTGAGCCGCCTCCATCCATCGACTACCTGCGACCGCTACGATGTCGACGGTCCATCGAGTGGATGGTCTCACATGTAGAGGGTGATTTACCAAAATCACCACACTTAGCAGGCGGATTGGTGATCCTCTTGGCAGCCTATAGTAAGCTTCTATAAAAGCTTTTGTATTCAGCGAAAGCTTACAAAAGAATGCAATTTATTGCTTTGAGTTTGATCCGTAAGAGAAGCTGTTAATCTCAGGAACGCTGTCTCTTATATCTTACTTTTCTTTTCTTAAATACACTGTATTCAACGGGCAAAGTTTCGACGACTGCTATTGAAGGAAACTCGACGAGTGAATTCTTGCGTAAATCAGGAATACGAGTATCCATCAGAAGAAAGTTTATCAAGACAAATTCGTTTTGCCTTCTTCTAGTATGTTGTTTCAAGAAACACACTTATTTCTCGGTAAGAAGAGCTTAAAGTTCTTTGTTCATTGTACTTGGTTGGTAAAATGTAAAGATACATGATCTCACTCGAAAGTTTTATTTCAAAGTCGTTGCGAGGCAGGTGGCTATCAAATGCTATATACACCATGTCTGTTTTAAATGTCTCTATTTCGGAGTTTGACTTCAAAAGTTTTATGCACTCAGATATTCTTTTCAATAAACTAGTCGATACCAAATTGAGCAATGGATAGGTAAGAAAATAATGCGATTCCGCGCCAATTTTCAACCACAAATAAGCGTTTCATTATGGTAAGGTACAAAATTGACGGCGACGCCAAAAAAAAGTCTCACGTGCTTTCAAAACAAAGCCGTTATACAGTATGGGTGTATTGTTCCATCGCTATGTGCTGGTTAGTTTGATATTGATCCCGCCTAATCGCATTTCTAGGCGTTGTGGGTCCAATCACCGAAGATAACTGGATTCTGCCCCCCAACGGGCTGCTACGTGCTGCCGCCCCTGGGATATCAGCGTTCAAACCAATCATTGTTGCGCTAATTAAATTTTGATATTGGTGTTTGGAACTATTTACATTCACTCAGTTAAATAGGCGTGTTTTTTTTTCAGTAGACAAATTACGAATATTTATACTCGGAAACATTTTTCTTTAATAACACAATTATATGAAGGGAACATTCTAATGACATCAAGTCTTTATTTTTTATGCTATTGCTTTTTCATTTGTATGCAGTCATCATTAAAAAGCTTTAAGCACTCTTCAAAAAAAATACCTAAAAGAAATACTTCAAAGAAATATTCTGAAATTTTGCTTAGTCTTTGAAAGAGACACTGAGTTGGATAACCGCTAGTTGGTGACGTTATAAAAGCGTCTAAAAAGAATACTATTTTAGACGCCTTTTTAAATTGCTTCGTACTCTTTGTACGCACGCACGCTCTGTACTCGGCTTAAGAAATATTACAGAATTTCTGTGATATTCAACTAAGTTATAACCTAGCTAGAATCTAGTGACTAGTGTAGCAATTAGCAGAGACGTGCAGGAAGCAGCATGCGTGGTTACACACTGCCGCCAATTTGTATTGCATTGTTGCCTCTTCATGCATGGGTGTGCTTATGAACTGCGCACGTTTTACAAATGAAGGCATAAACGTTTTCTATAATTTAAATATAAGTTTTCTTTGATAACCTAGAAACTAGTCAATCTTCTGACTAACGTGCACGGGTACCCATAAGTGTGGGGCCGTTGCCAATCTATTAGACATACCCATCCATATTATAGCTAGCTCCTAAGTACTTGTATATTAAATAATGTAAAAAAAAGTAAAAATCGTGTATTGGTACAAGTTAGGGAACAGAAATAGTTTTGAAAAACGATGTCATCTGCAGAAGTTTATAACTGTGTCGCAGAATGACAACGCCCTAAAATGTATGCCTAAATGTTAATTTTTATTTATAAATGAATAATATTGTATTTTGTAATTAAGGGAAGTTGTAAAACCTATGTACCTATTACTTATAGGTTAGTTTCATTTATTAAAACTTTCACAAAGATGTTTCAATTTGACATCGAATTGAAAAATGTTGTTTTATAACCACGAGCTTCAATAAAAAGGGAAATTGCGACTCTTCAATAGAATCTACTAAAAAGTAAAGTATGATTCATGATCTACTAAAGTGTGATTGAGTGCTGAATAAATCGGATTATTCTCGCAGCCGTGATGTATGAGCAGAATTTATAAAATATTATTCGTAATGCAAAAATATACTCATTAGTTATGTGTAAGAAAATAACAATCAAATAATATAAAGAAATTAAACTAGTATTTACAATTGAAACAATTGAGCTAACTGCAGACTGTTGTAAACAATCTACAGATAGCTCAACTGGTCCATATCAATTCCAGTCGGAAGCTTCCCCAAGACGCTGGCTGCATTGCCCCGCTGTATGGCAATGCTAATGCGCTGCGCCAGATACTCACCAGCTCTCGGGTCATGCGTCGCTTCGACCAGGCGCTCAGATAATTTTTTGAAAACCCGGAGAGCCTCGGTACCCCACGGACCTAGGGTCTCGACTCCAAGGGGAGCAAATGCGTAGGCTCTGTCGAGACCTGCATATTTGCGCCTCTTGAGATCCTCGGCCAAATCTGCCGCCGAACCAGCCCTCACGGATGTCTTTGAAAGATGGGAAGGCGCAAGTGTGTCGACACATGTAGCGTCCCACATAATAGGCCTCCCCAGCTCCCAATGGACTAAAGTCATGCCGTCGGGCCTCTTACCATCGTCACGCAACAGACCATTCGGTTCGAGAATAGCTGGTACGTTAGCAGTGACAAAGGCCCGTCGGATGATGTCGTTAAGGCTGGCATGGTGATATATGAGTTATGTGTATGTTTTATTATATTCATCATCATCATATCAGCTCATGCACGTTCACTGCTAATAAATAACGGTCCTGAGCTGCCTCCATCCATCGACTCCCTGCGGACCGCTACGATGTCGTCGGTCCATCGAGTGGATGGTCTCATGTAGGGGGGGTTTGGCCATAATCACCACGCTTGGCAAGCGGATTGGTGATCGCAGGGATGGTGTAAAAAAAAATACTCAGAAAGAAGCTGCTGCCCTTCATCTGGTAGGTGATTTAGAATAATATAATAATATTATTCTAAATCAAAAGCTTTCCTGCCATATTGGTTTCAAAAATGAAAAATATTTGTTATTTGTATCAAAGCAAAAACCGAACAAAGTCCATCAAAAATAGTAACCGTGGTGCCTTCTGGTTTTAATCTCGTGCGTTGAAATAAAAAAGTTCCCTTCTGGAAACTTTGTGCGTTCCGATTTCTTTGTTATTTTTAATATCGACTTTATTGCGCTCCAACGGTGGTTGCTAATGGATTTTCAATATTTGTGTTGACAGACAAACAGGGGGATGGAGTGAGTTTAGAGGCATTGCCTTGTATCTTCGAGAACGCAATGGGACAACAAACACGATTGCCAAGCAAGCGGAAGTAATTAGGTATTAGTTAGTACTTGACTTGAGAGTCAGACTGTACTACAAGTAGACTGTTCCTACGTACAGGCAGGTTGATAACTATCACAAGAAGTTTGACTTTAATTTAGACGTTACTTAGCCCAGGTCCTTTCAGAATTATAAGACTTAAATAAGAAGTAAAAGAGTGAAGTTGACGACCGTTTTAACTTTTATAATTAAAACTATAAAAGGTATACTGATGCGTGCTGCCATGTGTTTTATAGCTTTTCACATAAAATTTGCCTCGCTAGAGGATCATAAAAATTCTTATAGTGCTTTATCATTTTATATCAACTTCACCTGCAGAGTGCCAGGCATGCCTCCGTTTAAGCACGCTAATAAATCTCCAGGTTCGTATGTTTGAAATAAATCAAATAAATAAATAATGCTGGGCAATCCACACAGCATCATCTAGCCCCAAGCTAAGCAGAGCTTGTGTTATGGGTACTTGATGACTGATATACATATTACAATATATTAAATATATATTTTTTATTACATACATAGAAAATGCCTAAATCACCCGGGACAAACAATTGTCCGAAGGTGGAAATCGAACCCGCAACCTCCTACGTCGCATGCGTTTGCCATTGCGTTAGTCGTGGTTGTTGGTCGGTTGTAATGGTACCTATTTCAAACGATTATTTTTATTATTTTACTGTACAGGTCCGCACCTAGGGCTGGTGGCACTGCATTATCGAACCGAAACTCAACCAATAAATGAGCACACAATAATAACGTGGCTTATTTTAACGCAAACCCTGACTGGCAAAATTATTGCTACACATTTAGTAAACCAAATGTTGTTGAGGGAATCTACGACGATAATAAATTCGGATTGCTATGAAATATTTATGCCGGCGCACCTACCTACATCATGTTATGTCGATGCTGGGCAACTAGCCACTTACGTCAGCAATAGAGGCCCGCAACTCTTGGACGTCTAACTCTATTACCATAAATAGCTACAGATTTCGGTGGCCACTCTGACCCTACCCATTATCTTTATATTGGAGTGGCGAGATGAGTTCGCAGCATTTTTACAGTCTCCGAAAATACGTCGTATTTTATTTATCAGTTTCGCTTTTATTACAGAAATAATGCTGTAAAAAAGTAAATTACGCCGAGGAGGAAAGTTTAGGATTGCGAATACATAAATAATAATACCTACTTGAATCAATTTGTTTGTGAAGCTAGCTCGTCTTTCCATGACTTCGTTTATCGTCGGCATAGTGAAGACTTCGGGCATAGATTCGTGTCTCCTGTTTCTAAATAGGTATAATAGAAAATGGTCCTAGCACAACAGTGATCCATCAAATCACTGTTTTACGCGACTGCTGGATGCACCAAGCTGAAGACAGGGCGCTATGGTGCTCATTGGGGAGGTCTTTCTCCAGCGGTGGACTGTTATGGGAATACTAGCTGCTGCCCGCGCCTTCACCCGTGTTTTATCAGGATAAAAAATAGTCTATATGTTATTCCAGGTCCCAAACTATACCCATACCACATTTCAGCCTAATCGGTTCAGTAGTTTTTTGCGTGAAAGAGTAACAAATATCCATACATCCATCCATACAAACTTTGACATTTATAATGTTAGTAGGATAGGATGATGATGAAGAAATCAATAATTTTATTTATTTAGGCTTAAAAAATAAGTACCTAGACAAGACAAGTTTTAAACTATACATTTTTATCAAATCTAAAATAAAGTGTTAAGGTCGTTTTGTGTTGGCCTTATATTTTTATTGTGATTTTAGTATTTCTGCGGTCTACAAGGATACTAACGAAAAAGTTGTTAGCCGCAAATCGTAAGCTATTTTTTAAGAACCTATGGTTAAACCTACTTTGATTCAATTGTATTTTGGGAGATTTTAGGAAAGTGTTGATATTTAGCCTAACGTCTCTTATTTTCCCAAATTCTCCAAAAACACCAATGAATCGAATTTATGCTTTTCATAAGTTAATAGAAAATGGTTTACAATTTGCGGCAAATAACTTTTCCGCTAGTTTTATACCTTGTAGAGCTAAAAAAATAAAGGCTTTCAACTCTAGGTATCAATCTACTCCAATTTATCAAAACGATAGTATGAACATCTAATATTTTGAAACTACTACCGATATTCAAAATCAAGATTGTACCAAAAATAGCTAGTAAGAACCAACATAATGATTTTGGCATAGGTTATAAAGCAATGAGAGCCCTGTCTACATAACGGAGTGTGAGTGACAATGGGGTTGACCGCATTACCACCCTGTAGGTCTGTACTCCCTGAATCCATCCCGAATTTGTTGTGTAGGTACTAGTGTGTGAGTGATGCGTGGCGGTCTGCGGTGTGGCTATGCAACCAGCCTGTACATTTCGATCCGCGGTCGGTCGCAGGTCTAATCCGTGGCATCAGCTTTAATTATTTTCGACCACCTCTGGTCTGGACCGCACCGGTTGGTTCTGAAACGTAAAAGAAATATATCTATACTTATAATAAAACTGTAACAGGTCCAATTCTGTCATCATCATCATCATCATCATTAGCCCATACACGTCCACTGCTGGACATAGGCCCCCCTACGACGCCACAAATAGCGCTCCTGAACCGCCTCCATCCATCGACTCCCTGCAACCGCTACGATGTCGTCGGTCCATCGAGTGGATGGTCTCCCATGTAGGGGGGGATTTGCCATAATCACCATGCTTGGCAGGCGGATTGGTGATCGCAGTGTTGGTGTTGAAAAATACTCAGAAGGAAGCTGCTGCCCTTCCTCTGGTAGGTTCCCTCAGTCGGCTCTTACGACATCCACGGGTTGAGTTGGAGGGGTCGATATTCTATGCCGCGGCCCCACGGCCTTTTCTGTTCATTGAAGATATTTAGAATTTTTTTTTGCAGGGCATTCTATTATCGATACTGATGCCAAAAATGTTTTTTTCCATCATGTCTGTCTGTCTGTCTGGGCCGCGCATAACTCCGAAACTACTGAACGTATTGAAATGAAACTTGGCAGGGTTTTAGTTCATACTACGAGGAAGGACATGGAATACTTTTTATCCCGGATTTCAATAGGGTTCCTTGGGAGAGGGGATGAAAGTAAAATTTCTTGGCTGCGCATAGCGCCGAAACTAATGAAGGTATTCAAATAAAACTTAACAAGATTTAAGTTCATATTACAAGAAAGGACATAGGATACTTTTCATTCCAGATTTTAATAGAGTTCCGTTGGGAGAGGGGATGAAAGGAAATTTTTTTTGGCTGCGCGTAACGCCGAAACTACTAAATGTATTCAAATGAAACTTGTCAGGGTTTGAGTTCATACTATGAGGAAGGACATAGGATGCTTTTTATCCCGGATTTCAATAGGCTTCCCTTGGGAGAGGAGATGAAAGTAAAATTTCTTGGCTGCGCATAGCGCCAAAACTACTGAAGGTATTCACATTAAATTTAGCATGATTTAAGTTCATATTACAAGAAAGTACATAAAATACTTTTTATCCCGGAACTCAGAAGGGTTCCCTTATGGGAGAGGATGGAAGTGCAATTTTGCGCGTTGCAGGATGGCACCCGGGGCAAGGGCGGTAGAGAGCGATAGCCCCCCACTGTGGGGGGCACTGGCAGTGGAGCCCCAGGCAGTGGGGCCCCAGGCAGTGGGGGCCCCAGAAGTGGGGACCCCAGCAGTGGGGCCTCTCGGGCAAACCGGACCCTCCCAGTCGCCGCAGTGGGGCCCCCACATTGCCTCGCAGTGGGACTTCAGTAGCCCCCACAGTGGGGGGCACCGGCAGTGGGGCCCCAGAAGTGGGGGCCGCCGGTAGATGGCCCCCGAAGTGGGCCCCCCACATTGCTCCGCAGTGTTACCCCCTCATTAGCCCCCCACAGTGGGGGCACCGGCAGTGGGGCGTCGGCAGTGGGCCCCCCACATTTCCTCGCAGTGGGACCCCCAGTAGCCCCCTGCAGTACCCCCCGCAGTGGGACCCACTCAGTAGGCTCCCACAGTGGAGGGCACCGGCAGTGGGGGCCCCCGGCAGTTTACCCCCGCAGTGGGCCCTCCACATTGCCCCGCAGTGGGACCCCCAGTAGCCCCCCGTCGTGGCTCCCCGCAGTAGGGTAAAATTTTTTGGCTGCGCATAGCGCTGAAACTACTAAATATATTCAAATGAAACTTGGCAGATTTAAGTTCATACTACGAGGAAGGACATAAAATACGAGTCCATACCCCAAAGCCAACAAAATGATTACAAAATTGTTATTTGTGCCGATAAACGACCTACTGGACGGCATCCGGTTAGTACAAAGCTCTCGTTACAAATGATGTTGCCGTCGTCCTGGTAGATCAGCACTGTGACAGGCCGGACATTGTGCTGCGTACCCGGGATGACCGCTTGCAATGCATTGGCGAAACGCACCAGGCATTTGATGCTATTCAGTCTCTACTCCCTTATATACCTACCTACTGTCGTGGCGAAGACACTGGTGGAAGTGGATACAACTTTGATCTTCGACTCGGTCTCACGGTTCGGTTCGGTTCACTAAAAATGTTTACCGCCCAACGAAGTGGGTACGGGTCAGCTAGTGTTATAATAAACTTCATAGAGAGGTTTTTACAATAACTTAAATTTTTGGCGAGTTACACCAAGGAATGCAAATCTGAGCTAAAAACAGAAAGTAAGTGCGTATACTCCGATTTAAAATCCAAGATATATTATGTAAACAAAGACATTTATTAAGGGAAAATTAACAAAAACTGATAAAAATAACAGAAAAAATAGGGTAACAGCAAAGTTATCACTAAAAACTAAAACATAAACTTCAACAACGCATAAATGGCAAAAATATATAATTTGAAAACGAACGAAAGATTAAATAAATGATGAACGAAAGCTTTCAAAACCAAAAATTGTTTCGAGCTTCTGTGGTTTCCTTCGATTTTACCAATTTTGTAAAATATTTTCCACTATTCCTTGGGTTTCGTAACCCCTTCGTATAAAAAAAGATATCCGGGTTTTTGAATTGGAATATAGACTCGGTCGTTCTTCTTTAACACTATTGGAAATATCGAAGATGCTCGCAATCTATGCAAATCACCGAACAAAACATATATCCTCGCAGTTCACCCAGAAGTTGGTAGAGACGGTTACAGGGGCTCCAGAATATTGGTTCTTGACAAAACAAATTCACAAATACCCACCTACATATAGCCACATCCACAATTCTCTTCTCTGCGCAAGTGAATAGGTACCTAACAGGTAACAAGCAGCATGTGAGAATCGCTTTGTTCCCGACGAACAATAAAATTTACATGAGCTTTTGAGACCCCCTGCCTCTTTACTTCGATCGGAATATTTTCGGTTTTTTCGACGAATCGAAAATGGACAAACCGCGAGTTTTCCCGGATATGAATTTAATTCTCCAAAATTAACACTTTCAAAATAGCTTTCTCAACCCAAAGTTACTGACTGACACTTGAAACACAGTTTATCCATTAGCTAAACCTGGAAATCGAATTGACAGTTAAACAGCGATGAGATTAATGCAGATAGGCTACATAATTCTACGGTAACCATTCGAACTTTCGAATTATCTTAAGAATAGGATAGAAAAATCATTTATTGCCTTATAATTAAAACAATAAAGTCGAACTGTATTATTGCCTTAAACGCAAATACACAATACAGTTCGACTTACTTTAAAGACATAAAATAAAATAAAAAATAAGTGAAAAGGAGTAAATTCAGCTTTTGCTACATGCAATAAATTTATATGTATGTAGCGCTGTTTTACAATTTACTCCTCTCGGGTAGCTGGTCACCGAGAGGTTTAGGTGAACCACCTTTACCCATTGTGGACTTGGTATTTGTGAATCAACTTTTGACGATTTTTGTGGCGCCGCGGGGGTGATGGTCTGCCTGCGATGCAGTAGGTTGCGGGTTCCATTCCCGTCTCGGGAGAAATGTTTGTACGATCTGTTGATATTTATTCAGGGTGTTTTCTATTTTAAAAATATCTATCTATGTTGTACAATGTATTAAGTTTATCAGTTTTCTAGTACCCATAACACAAGCTCTGCTTAGCTTGGAGCTACCAACCAACGATATGTGCATTGTCGAGTATTATGTTTATGTATTTATTTTTAAATTCATGACTTCAAAACAGGCGCACACGTAGAAAACTAAAGATAGGTATACTCTTCGTTCAAACATCCCCTTGCTCAAAACTTAACATAGAATTGGGTTGCTACCCAACCCACCTACTTATAACATTTCTCTAGTGAATAAAGTAAATTGAAGGAATGTAGTTTAGACGGGACGAGCCGGAAGGAAAAAGGCGGCAAGAGGGTCCTGAGAGAGCGATTTTTCAAAGAAGGTACATACGTCAGTTTCTTGGTTAGTTGTTGCCTCTGTGATTTACCTACAAGAGCGGAAGTGCTGTAACACAAGACAAAATACTTTTTGAAAAGTTTAGTGGAATAAGGAATAAATTGTTGGAATACTAAGAATTGCATTTCTTTAAGTTAGTGGTTGAATAATGTAATATAGTTTATCTTTAACAGATATGAAAGTATCTGGTTGGGTACAAAAAGAGTGGATGGCGCGGGGAAATTATTTTGGTCTATATCTCGACTATGAATGGAAGAGTGGTAGGGATGATTACAATTTATTATTATTATATATATATTATATATTTATTAGCCTATTACTCTTCCACATTGCAGTGAAATTAGTTTTCCTTATATAAAAAGCACTTTGTGGAAATTATTATAAATATTTTTTTAAATAATAGATTACTTATCACAAATGCGAAATAAATGCGAAATATAATAATATTATAAATGCGAAAGTTTGGATGTACAGATGTATGGTTATTTGTTAGTTCTTCACGCCAAAACTACGGAACGGATCAGGCTGAAATTTTGCCTAGATGTAGTTCTTGGAATGGGATACGTTTTATCCCATAAATCAGTTCCCATTGGATAAAATGACTTTTAAACTTTTCCATAGAACCAACGCGTGCTAAGCCGCGGGCAGAAACTAGGTAAGGATAAATTGCAGATACTTTTTACACGACCTCTTTGTTAGGTACCTCACACGTTTTTGTCTTCGCTATGGTACCTAAGGTTTAATCAGAAAGGTTTGAGTTTGAGTCGAAGAGGTTCTGAGGGTACCTAGATATCTACAGTTATTGGTTGCAATTTGGTAAAACCTAAGACACTTACAGAAAAAAAGCCATATTGAACCCTTACACCTGAGTAGGAGTGGTGAATCAAGGCAACGCAATGATCACCTAGCTCCGCATAACCTGAATCCTGGGGGATCAACTCCGGCTATAAAAGTAAATTGAATTGTTCTCCCGGCTGTTGTTCCATGCAGCGCCAATGACCATTTTTAACTTTACGTCCTCACTGCTAACTTGCCGGCTATTACCCCCAGTCGTTACCACATGAGATATTGTAAAGTCTATGTTCACTGTGCTTAGGTTTCCTACTCAAAGGTAAGTTTTTATACTTGCGATAGAGTTTAAGGAGCCTTTTTGGATTGCAAATGATAACGTTTTTGCTATTATAGTGCGTAAGCCTCACACTGGGGATAATTTCTAAGAAATTTTTAATAAGATCCCAAAAATTTTCGACTTCGACGGGACTTGAACCCGCAACCCTCCCTCAGTACGGGATGCGCTGCGAATTGCGCCACGAGGTCATGTGACGTAGAATTCGAAAAACTCTGGGACTTCCTTTGGTCTTAAGCGCCGTTGCGGGTTCAAGTCCCGTAGAAGTCGAAAAATTTTGGGATCTTATTAAAAAATTCTTGCAAATAATAACCTTCCTACCCTACCTAACTTGAGATTCAGAGCTGTAAACTAAAGGTTACTCAGAAGAACTTATGTTCGCATATTGAAAACTAATATAACTTCCTATCAACAAATTTACCGGCATAATTTTATCTTCGTATCGTCCAAAAGTGTAGAAATATACGTAATGCACTTTCTATCCAAGTTCAGGGCACGAAGTGATTTCCTGTAGCCAAGTTGGCTTCTGTTGATAAAATCTTACTGCAAAAGCAAATCACCACGCGCAGTATTGGGCGCGTAAAGACATTTGGCACTTAGCACGTTCTCTTATCAAAGCGATAACTGCAATAGAGCGTATTCTGCCGGCTCACACGTAAGCAGAACGCCTTCTTATCTCAATTCTTATCTCCTCGCGGAGTCAGTTTCCGTAATGTTATTCAAAGCTTCGGTATCAGTTCTTTGCCTCCAATATTGCTATTAGGGTGGCTACAATAAAACTTGGACAATTAAATGTAAGTAAACGTCGTCGGAACCTGCGAGATAAGACCGTGCGGCGCCCCTTAGGAGGCTACTTTTCCTATTAACAGGGTGGCCGCGCGCCCATAGTTTCACGAACTGTCGCCCAAATGGGATTAGAATGCCTATTAAATCCTCTCGGTTCGCCATCTAATAGGTTAAGTATTTCTTGAAGATTTAAGTGGCTATGCAGAATTTTTTACGGAATTACCTTTGCCCAGTCATAAATTACCTAACATGTCAGAAAATGAAACACAAAATAAATAGTATAGGTCACATATAGGATTTCAATAGCTAGTTTCTTGTTTCACTGGTTTGAACATTGTATAGAACATTGCGGTGATTTATTAATAACGGTGCATCCAGTCCAAGTGACGTGTTAATGTAATACATCCACATTATTAAAACATTAAATTGTAGCAGGTCTTTCAGGTTATAAAACATGTTTTATAACATGTTTTGTCATTGAACCTGGACGCATCTTAAGAAGGTATTGGCTTATGCACTATATTTAATCTCAATCAATACTCCCCTGCGCAAAAAAATCCGGAAGGTCCCCTGTGAATATTTGATGTTCATGGGTGAACATGATCCCCGGTGATCATGGTCACCTTATCTATAATTGGCACAAGTTTAGCTAGGCCCGAGCGACGGCGACGGCTGCGGGCCCGCCGCCAACTTTTACTGATTCCCCTGTAATTACTTTTATTACTTTCCCACGACCATTACAATCTTTTTGTAAAAACATAACAAGTGCTGAATAAGGAAAGTCTTAGAACTATCGATGATATTTTTTTGTCTATAATTATTTGGCGATTAAGTTACTTTCATCGAGATTGTTGAGAGAAAGATTGATGATTCTCATGTCTACATTTTATTTCCCCAAGGATAATCCCGTTGTCTCCAGCTTAAGGAGATGTGAGCCGGATATACGATGGCAATTTTCCTCCAACTATAGAAAAATGAGTAGCATTTAACGTCGTGCATGGCGCTACCTACTCATGAGCACCCACCCATGAGTAGGTAGCGGTATGGTAAGCACCGACTCCGCAGCCCCGCAATACGCAACCAACCGTATACCTATAAAATATCCTTTTTACGCTTCGAATCTACGTATTTTTTACTTTATTCTTTTGTTTATTTTACAGTAATAACAGCGTGAAACGTAAACCTTTTCATCGGCGCTGTTTGCGAGAAAATAATAAATGTTGAATGAAGCTTTGTCGTAGAAATCTGTAAAAACATACCAGATGGCAGTTGGGAACATTAAATAGATATTTTATTAACCTTTGATGCCTACATATTACCTAACTCTTACGTAGGTTACTAACTCTTTGCCCTCTATGGTTACCGTTTACTCCGGAATGCCAGTGAAATCCGCCTGTGAAGAATAATCTTATGGGTAGGTAGTTTTTACCTTTCACTTACTTCGTATTTTTCAAAAAATAACCATAGCTTCGAGTTTCTAGAGTAAGTAATTGTCCAAATCCACAGTCATAAGTCAAAAAAAAAAGTAAAATGTGAATAAAAAAAATCCAACATGTAGTTATTATGCGAAAAAGCTTTGACTTTTCCATCATTGAAACGTAAAAATGTGATTATTCTTTCATGGTCCCCTACCACGGTTGGAGCTGAGCGATGCGAGTGAGTTCCTCCTGACGGATGCCTTGATTTCATTTTTGTGACTTGCTTGACCGACGACCGGGACTTATGGGGTATTTCTATTAATTAATTTGGTAGCCAAGTAAACAAGAGTAACAAAACTAATTGAGTTATATTGCAATCACTAAGATTGCCTACATAATAATAAGTACGTGGATTAAAGGATGGTATTTTTTTAAAAATAATATGGAGAAGATTGTTTGGATAGTATGTTTGCTATACTGTAGCGCCCTGTACGAGGCCTAGCGGCTCTACGCCGTAGCAAGTCTACTGCAATTTTGCAAGGACGTGTTATTTTCATATTTTTCACTCGTGCTTAAATTCGTTCCTAATGATTTTTGAAAGGTAATAATACCGTAAAAATACGAAAACTATATTAATTTTAGAACCTGAACCCATGCACGCCTCCAAAAGGACCGGGTCACTATATGGATAATAAGATAATGAGAGATGAGAAACTGATAATACTTAATAATAATACCATCTTGGAGTCGAGACCCTAGGCACATATTAGGTAAAATGTTACTTCGGTACCCTTGAACGGTGGATAAGCGATGCTCTCTGGGCTTAAAAAAAATATCTGAGCGTCTAGTCGTAGTGATGCGTAACCCGAGAGCTGGTATCTGGCGCAGCGCATCAGCATTGCTATTCAGCAGGGCAATGCAGCTAGCAGCGCGTCTTAGGAACGCTTCCGCATGGTTTCCATCATTGAGCACGGATCAGTTGAGCTACCTGTAAATTGTGTGCAACAGTCTGCAGTTATCTCAATGGTTTCAATAGTAAATACTAGTTATAATTTGTTGCAATTAATTGATTTTAATTTTCTTTGTGAATCTGAATAGCAGACTTATTATAACTTACAAAGTAGCTAAAGCTCATAAAATATAGACATACCTTATTCTCAAACAGATTACAGGCAATAGGGTATTTTAATGAATAATAAATCTCTCCTTCAAACAATTCCAAATTACATTATAATAGGTAGAGTCTTGGCTTGAGTAGCTCGAGTAATAAATGATAGAGCCGTTCTGGGTACACTTTCATTATGGCCCGCTCATTGTGGTCGGTCCCCGAAGAGAGGGGTACTTTCCGTCCCCTCTCGGCTTACGGGACGTAAAACGGAACGCAAAAGCTTAGAATTGAATGCAAGTACGTTATTAATTAGGCATTGGATTATGTAGTACCTTACAGGACAAAAAAAAAATACCGATAAAATTTACAGAAATACAATTGTTGTTATGAATTTTTCTCCAACACAAACTAGGTTCGTAATTAACCCGCTTACATTCATAAGGAATTATGAATTTCTTACAAATTATTTCTGTTATCAGGAAAATCCTTAGCAAGTAAATACGAAGGCGCTCCACCAGTATCAACATAAAGGTCTCTCGTAAATAAAAGCGTACTGTTTCTGAATTTTCAATAAGGAAATTTGATGGTGGAAATGAAAAACAAAGAAGTTTCGTCGAAGTCCGATGTTTATATTTTATTCAGAAAGGGTGCGGCTACGTGCCCAATGCCCTACTGCTTAAATAAACAATACAACAATGTGTTTATTTCACCCGGGTTCTAATTTTGGTATCTACCTACTTCTGAAATTGTGGACTAAGATCGAAGTAGGTAAATTCGCCTAGATCACAAATGTACCCAAGTAGATAGCCTCTCGTATCGTTGAATCATCATCATCATATCAGCCGATCGACGTCCACTGCTAGACATAGGCCTCCCCTAAGGATGACTCCACAATGACCGATTTTGCGCTGCCTGCATCCAGCGATTTCCCGCGACCTTCACTAGGTCGTCGGTCCATCGCGTGGGGGGTCTACCTACACCGCGCTTTCCGGTACGTGGTCGCCACTCTAGAGCCTTGCGGCCCCAGCGGCCGTCGGTCCTACGAGCTATGTGCCCTGCCCACTGCCACTTGAGTTTCGCAACTCTGAGAGCTATGTCGGTTACCTTGGTTCTTCTGCGGATCTCCTCATTTCTGATTCGATCTCGCAGAGAGACTCCGAGCATAGCCCTCTCCATTGCTCTCTGTGCGACCTTGAGCTTTCTGACGAGGCCCATAGTGAAGGACCATGTTTCAGTGCCATTTGTCATTACTGGCAATACACACTGGTCGAAGACTTTCGTCTTGAGACACTGCGGTAAGTGGGACGAAAAGACACCACGTAGCTTCCCGAACGCTGCTCATCCCAGCTGGATTCGGCGGTTGACCTCCTTCTCGAAGTTGGACTTTCCTAGTTGGATGGTTTGTCCTAGGTAGACATAATGGTCGACAACTTCGAGGGTGTTGCCTCCGAATAATACGGGAGTTGGTACTACATGGACATTTAACATGATTTTCGTCTTGTCTATGTTCATTCTAAGACCAACTCTTTCGGAGGCCTACCGAGGTCACCGAGCATACTAAGTTACTACTATCGTTGAATGCAAACTATAATTATTACACCTCTACCATGTCTGTGAATTATTAGTATCTTTCACAGAATTAGCTCTACGATGTCTGTGGTATCTTTAGATGCACGCACACACGCACACATCCTATCTTATAATATAGACTGTATCTACGATACGCATTAGTTATTGATGAGTAGGTTTGTGTGATAGGCGACCCGTAGAGTTGTGTCTATCTATACCGTGCTATTATTTACATAGACCCTCTTGAGGGTTAAATTAGCAGACTAGCTCGAATGAATCACATTGTCCAGCTAGTAGGTAGACAGGATATTTAAAATTCAGGAAATTAACTCGAAATAAAATATCAATTAAAGGATCAAAGACTACCTATTTGCATAGCACCCAAAGGGCCGAAAAATTAACTCGAAAACTTGAAATAAAATGCTCTGAAAAAGATGTACCCAAGTAAGTAAAAACCTTTCAATATTTAGGTAGGTACAGAATCAAGAACCGTTTATTTTTTATTTTAATGCTTCGGAAGCATGAATGAACCTAAGAGTGGTTAGATAGGCATAGGTACCTACTCTTATCACTTACCTACCTACTCTTATTTTCATGCCAAACCTATTAGAGAAAATTTTGTTGCTAGCGTAATTAATTCGTAATATTTTTATAATCTCCCTTAGCCGCGTGCGCGTTTCATACTAGGCAAATATCAGTGTTTTATTTTCTTTAGATCTTACAGGACTCTTGGACACGTCACAAAATGTAAATTATATATGTACAATTGTAAGTACCTTCCTTACCTACATAGACTACGAAAAAGGTGAAAAAGGCAAAAAAGGTGAAAAAGGTACCATTCCATAACCAAGGACAAAAGAGTACAAATATGGATTGAATTTAAAATACAATGCCAATAATCGGCAGTTAGCCAGTTTTGCGCGAAGTCCAACACGCAAATCCATTCTGTATGGGGTCCATTATCCTGGCCGGCCGCCAACGCGACAATGCTTAGGATACATTCTGGCACAGCACCAATTTTCAGGATTATCTCGTTCTAGTAGCAGTAGCTAGCGGTACAAGCAGAGGCAAAAGCTTATCATTAAATTTGGCTCCTTTTTATGCATTACCAAAAAAGGCGCACATTATTTAGACACTAGGTACTTTAGAACAGTTAGAATAAGTTTTTTCTGATGTAAGTGACTATTGAGTCTTTTTGAGATAATTTTTCTATAAATTTCTTTCGTTTTATTTCTCGGTTCAAAAACGGTTACATAACGAAAGAAATCATAATACTAATGGAATATATTTTCCACTTCACTTGCTCAGAAAGTATGACATTGTAGCGTAGCTTAGCGGGCGTTAAATTCGAGTTTATGCTCAAGGAATTTTTATACTAACGTTTTATGCTCTAGGGATTTTTTTTTATTTCTGTCTGAAATCATCAGCCAGTACAAGACATTCGTCCTCTTACAGAAAGAGTCGACTTTTTGGTGTTCCATTAACATAGAACATACATTTCTTTGAATTTATTTTTGAAAATGGAACTGAACGCTCCTGCTCCGCACCGCAGAGGCTAGGCAGTGAATACGTTAATGTTACCTATCAGTTTTTGAAAAGTGTTCATTCATCTAACCTTTGTAAACTTAAAACATCTTGTATTCTAAAACCGAGTATAGTTAATCGGCACACAAGACAAGACCCTACAGAACCTGCAACCTGAATGAAGTACACCGCCGCCGTGTCGGTTGTGTTCTGTTGGTATTTTACGAGTATGTACCTATACATCGCCATGCATTGGCCTAGCCAACTATTTGACTAAGCTAAGTTAAGGCGCGGCGGCGTCGCATACGATGTATGCTTTTGCTCGCATTTGTTCTTACGCAAATGAAAATGCAAGATTTATCATGGATTTGTATTCATTGCAGACTATCACCATATTCAACATGCTCTTTTGGTACCTGCTAGACATCCAACGTCCTGTTTAAATACCTAGGTACATACATGCCTATTTAGTCTAGCCTAGTTTAAGAGGCTGTTGTTCCGAAAGTGACACTTTGATTTAAATAGGTACGCAGCTAATGAGGGCGTTGAAAAGATATCACTCAAAAAAAAATCCACCACGGCAAATCTTGTTTTCGGTTTAATTAAGCTATATTTTTTTGTTATGTATTTGTTGTAAGGACTGGTATCCAGGGATACCAGAGTCCATACGATAACGGTAACTTAGCGTTATCTGGATTTAACGACGAGGAATTGGAAGATTTTTGGTTCCATTTCTTTTTTATATTTTTTTTTACATATTCGGCTTTAAATTTTTATCTATCTGAACGAAAGCTTATCTTAACCCATAGAATAAAAACTCGTTGCGTCTTAACTATAATTTGTTAAATCTTAGGACATAAACCATTTCAAATATAAACAGCAACGGCAGCGTCTCCTGACCTTTGTCCTAAATTCTTTTTGTCCCTTTATCGCGCACTTATTCATTAGAACTCCCCTCAGAGTCACAAGAATAAACAAACTTCTAAAACAAAGCGTTTCGGCACGGAGAAATAAAGCTTCCACAAACTTATAAACATACTAGGTAGCTGACCCGGCAAACGTTGTTTTGTCATCGACCACTGAGGGTTAAAGATTACTACTAACTGATATCGCCATTTAAAAATAGGGGTTGGTGTTAGAAAGGTTAAAATTGAGGGTTATATGTATTTTTCATAAATCAATCATACAAAATTTAATAAAAAACCGTCAAGAAAATATTTGGGTTGGGCCATCCGTATCACATAAAGGGGTATAAAAACATCTCAGACCTACCGTTAATACACAAAAAAAAAAAACATATAAATCGGTCATGCCGTTTCAGACGAGTTTGATTGCAAACACTGTGACACGAAATTTTTAAATACATAGACCTCAACCTATACAAAATACTCAGAAGAACTGGAACAAATATTTGCAGATAGTACTAACATTTGTCCCAATGCGAGAATCGAACCCGCAACCTCCTGCCGCAGGAAGACCTTCGCACGCCGCAAAATATACTAAAAAGCGAAAAAAGTTTCTTTTATTCCTGTCGGCTTTTCTGACTTTGTGTTTGTTAGGTTGGTACCTAGTAAAAGTAGGTACCTAGGTAGTTTTCGTAGATAGTCCTATAAAAAATAATTTAGCGGGGCGGGGAGCCCCACCCTTTAAACTCTTGTGCAGTTTCAGCTTCGAGTCTCAGTGAACACTTTCGATGAAGGATCCCTAGTCAACAGGTTGCCTGAGAGACAAGAGATCAATCAACGATATGGGTATCGATTTTATCCATGAATTATCATCATACTGACGAGTTTATTCAGTGCACTTGAAGACAGCTAGTAAGATGGTTTAAAGCTTGAAGACAACGGTATCTTATTCTTCTGCGGTAAGCATGAAAGCTTTAGGAGCCTACATTGTATTCAAGTCAGTTGGCAAGTGAGTGACAGAAAGACTTCTACTTTTGAACCAATCGATTCTGTTTCACGTGTTTTTGACCGAAGGAACGGAGATACTTTTTGCCAAAGCTAAAAGAAGTAGAAATGTTTTCGACGTCGACTGTCATTGTCAACTGTCAATGTCAAGATTACGAATTACAAAAAAATGTAAATAAGCAAGGAAAAGGCGCGCAGCTGATTCTCTTACACATTTGAGCGGTTTTTCGCAGTTTTTCGTGCTTTTTTCATAATTTTTAACTGAAAACACATTTGTATAGTGCTTTCAATTATGTTATTTATGTTCCTCAAAGTGAAGTGAATAATAAAAATGAGTTCACTCCTGTCGGCTGAACTTTCTGCAACCTGCAATGCTTTGGGAACTCTAGACAAAAAGACCGGAAATTATTTGATTGATGAATTTACACTAAATACAGTGAAAGATCTCATAAGATACTTGCGTCGAGATGGAGAGGACCATGAGATTCGACGGCATTTCGGTCAAACAAAAGTTCTTCAAACAGATTTGCTGCCAATGCTGGTAAACCACTGGGAAAATGATGAGCTATTTGATGTCACACTTAGGTAGGTTTAAGTCACATTTGAGGGGTTGTAAAACTATTGAGTTTTAGCAGAGTTTATACCTAATTACTGCCTTTGATTGTCTTGTATGTATTTGTTGCTTTCTTTATATTAATTTCATCTACAGGTTACTAGTAAACCTCACAAACCCAGTTCTACTGCTGTATAGAGAAGAAGTGCCAGTAGAGCGCACGGCTAGACATAATTACCTGCAGATTCTCACGCATCTTCAGTATTACAAAGAGGAGGCATTTACTAAAGTCGATACATGGAATTGTTTTTCTAAGAAACTAGCAAAAATCTTAGAAATGGTGAGTGTGTGATCAAGTCTTAAGTAACAAGAGCTGTTATGATCCATTGGTTGTTTTAATTCTGTTGTTGTTTTAATGTTTTTTATTAGGACTGGTCAGAAAGAGATGAGGATACAGGACTTATAATTGAACGTATTTTAATCCTGATCAGAAATGTTTTGCATGTGCCAGCTGATCTCGACAGAGAGAAACGGCCAGAGAATGATGCCAGTGTGCATGATCAGGTAAATTTCTGTTTTTACAGCTATTGTTGTTATTACGCCTTAATCTCAAACTGTTATGTTACTGTCGGTCAGTTTTAGGACAACAGCAAGTTTATTTAAATTATATCTATGTTTCATGTTTTTGCTTCAGTTATAAATAATACTTATTTCAAACCCACTCATTGATTCTGAGCCAACCAAGTGTACATTTATATTTCAAAAGATTATTTAATTATGTTTTTAGGTTCTATGGGCACTTAACCAGTCAAGCATTCTGGATATAATCCTGTACATGTCATCGGAGAATGAAAAGCAATACTTTATGCACATTCTTGAAATAATCTCCCATTTGCTCCGAGAGCAGAACCCAAGTAGTTTAGCTGACTCAGCTCTTCAAAGGAGTGTTGATGAAAAATTGAGAGATGATCAAGAACTGCTCACTATTAGGATGACAGAAAATAGACAGAGGCTCAATAAAATCAAACAGTACTCTGCTTCAAGGTATTGCATTTTATTTATTTCAGATAATAAACTCCAGAACATAACATTTAAATTTAAATAAAAATGACATTAAAATTAAATTACACTAAATTCTAGTATTGCAAAATTGGCAAAATTGGCACGGATACCTAATAAACGAATTTATTAGGTATCCATGCCAAATGGTAAAAACATAACTCCTAGAATATCGCTTTATCTGTGAGTCTGTCTGACACAGGCTTGCACATTTTATTCTGTTTCATCGTGAACATCCACTGCTGGAAACAAACCTTTTATTGTGTTTATGTTTACTTACATATATTTGATTTGTTCAGGCACTCTCGCTTCGGCGGTACTTATGTAGTCCAAAACATGAAATCTCTGTCAGAAAACGAAATGATATCTCTGAAGCCTCTGAATAAAATATCAAATCTAGACTTCAATGGCAGCAAAAGATCAAAGTTGGTAAGACCAAAGAATAGGAGACCTGTGGAAAGCGGCATGTTGGAGAGAAGATCTGCATTTGCTATCAGGTATTTACTTTTTAATCTAGTCCCTTGGTCTATGTTAATATTCTTACAAGTCTAGTGAAGGGTTACCTTGGGCTATTTAATAAAAAAATAAAATTTAGGGCATATAATTGTATGAAGCACATATTTTAGGCTCTCCCCCCCTCTCCCTCTCTAATACCAATATGTGCTAGTATTTTGGAAATAGCTTGATGATTGATTTTGTTATATCATCTTAATTCTATTTGTCAATTATATTCAACTAGCTGACCCGCCAAACGTTGTTTTGCCTTCAACCCTTATCACTTAGGGGTATGGAAAATAGATAGTAGCCGATTCTCAGACCTACTAAATACGCATATAACATTTGGTAAAAATCGGTAAAGCCGTTTCGGAGGAGTACGGTAACTAACATTATGACATGGAAATTTTATATATAAGATATTCATACTTATTATGAATGTGAAAGTAACTATGTTTCATTTTCACGCGTAAACGACTGGAAGGCTTTTTACCATGGATAAGCGTATGCCAAGCCATGGGCAGATACTAGTTTACCATTAAAAGTTACGGACCCCTGAATTTCTATTAAATATTCTAGGTTGTTCCTGAAAGAGTTTTGCATAGAGTTCCTGAACAGCTCTTACAACCCCTTGATGCATTATGTAAAGGATGTCCTCGTGAGGGCGAAGGCGCAACAAAACGACGAGTCCTATTACTTGTGGGCTGTCAAAACGACGAGTCCTATTACTTGTGGGCTGTCAAGTTCTTTATGGAGTTCAATAGAGGACATAACTTTCAAGTTGGACTTGTGAGGTAGGTGATTATATTTTTCGATTTGTTTGGGCCTTGGACGTACTGCACAGTACTATTTAACTTTCCTACCCCATATTTTAGCTGGTTGTGTCTTATAAGGAGCTACGTTATAATGAATAAGTAAATAATGCTGGACAATCTACACAGCATCATCTGACCCCAAGCTAAACAGAGCTTGTGTTATGGGTACTAGATGGCTGATATACTTATTACAACATATATCATATATATTTTTTATTACATACATAGAAAAAGCCTAAAACACCTGAGGCAAACAATTGACCCAAGGCGGAAATCGAACCCGCAACCTCCTACGTCGCATGCGCTTGCCATTGCGTTGGTTTTGGTTGTACAACACAACGTTGACAATACTTGTTAGGTTTGTAACGGGGAAATGTCCATCTTTAAAAAGTCACACATTAAATCACAAACAGATACTTAAGCTCTTATATACATCACTACATAGTATAAAACACCAGTGCGAAGCCAGGGCGGGTCGCTAGTAGGTAATAAGTAAAAGCTATTGAGGCTTAATTTAAGACGCTTTAAATAATATGTTTTTTCTCATCCAATGCCGCTGACGTCGTCTACTACTGTAAGTACTAAATGTTCGGCTAAATTTACATCCTATCGTTGCATAAGAACTTCAATAAATTAAATTAGACTGAAACTCCGGGAAATATGACTTGAACTTGCCAATCCTGCATTATACTGCGGAGTTCTCTTCAATTAGGTCATCCATTGTCTTGGTATTTGCGTTGAAGCTTACAACTCTGTGTAATTTGCTCGGTTAAGATTTTCTGGCTGAAGTTATCTTATAAATGTACTCAGTTTTAAAATCGTAGATTTTTTTTGTAAACAAAAGTTTTATAAAGCCATAGAAATATTGGTGGAAAATTCATTCAGGTATCATCATCGGACCAAATTACAAAAGATCGAAACTGTTTTTGATTTTTCAATACGTACCTTTTTTGCTGCGCGGGGCCCGCGCAGCGAAACAGATACATTGCAAATAAACCGTTTAATACGCAACACGTACATAACTGTTTACGCGTTGCGTACCAGACGGTTACATTGCTGATACCTTGCTATCGGTTTTTGTTAACGTTAACATATGTACATACATTTTTACATAAAATATTTTTGATTCTAGAACCGAGTTTCTATCTATTTATTCCTTCATTATTTGTTCTCTGGAAAAGATCGCTCTTAGCTATAAGGCCGCTCTTTGTGTAACTGTCTATTTTCCTGTATATTTGCATTTTCTTGGTGTGCAAGAAAGTGTATTGTTTTCCAAATTCTTTTTCAGTGAAACTATGTCGGTACCCATGTTTCACTACGTACAACAACAGATGGAAAAGTATTACGACATGATATCGGTAGAGAAGAAAAAGTTCGCCCCATGGGTTCGAAGGTTGAACCTAGCCCTTAGAGCGTACAAGGAACTGCTGAATACTCTTTTAGCCATGGATACATGTCCTGATTCCACGGTGAAGGACTCCGCTAAAGTATTGAAAAGCAATATCTTCTATGTCTTGGAATACAGGGAGTTTGTTCTTAACACGTTTTTGAACTACGATGACAATAAAATGCCACGGTGAGTTTGTCCATTCTATAATGAATATAATGTCTACTAAGAAAAGCATACTAATACCTACTATAAAAGCGAATGTAATTCTGTCTGGCTGTTACCTCTTCACGTCTAAACGGCTGAACGGATCCTAATGAAATTAAGCAGGGACGTAGGAGAAAGGTAGATATCCCGGGGCCATAGGTTACTTTTTATCCTGGAAAAGAGCGTCCAAAGCCGATGGTAGAAGCTAGTTATTTTAAGTAATTTTAAAAATCTCTCGTGCACGAAAATTTCGTTTTTGGAGCAACAGATTTGCTTGTTCATTATATGTACATAGTTCCTTTTAGAGAACGGGTAAGTATTGTACAAAGTAATAAGGCCGCCGTGCGACGCAGCGCGTGGGCGCTTTCCTCAAAGGGTAACCCAATCTCAAATTACGAAATCTCTTTCAGATCTTACTTGGTTGATTTGATTGAGACAGTACATCTGTTCTTAAAAATGCTGGAGCATTACTGTAAAAAAACTGGGCTGGTCGTTCAAAAGAAAATTAGGAAGAAGGCAAAATCTAAAAGTAAGTTTGTTCACTTTAGCTTTGCCCTAAATAGCGAGCTTTTCGGGTCTTCGGATAATAAATTACCTACTTGACATAAGTTTTTGATTGGATGACGCAGTTGATTATCCCACTCACTGAACCAAAAGAAGGCTAATAAAGAAAGTACTTATTCGAAGATTTCTTTGTAAGTTGCTTGATGAACCAATTTGATTCACATTCGATAACATTGTTCATTTGTAAGAGTTAGCTAACCCTAAGCCCAATAAATTAGAGTTAGGGTACCGTAGAGTTTTCTTTACATTTCGAAAACGTTTTATTGCTTATTATTTTCCCTCGACTGCAGATAACTGAGCTTTGTGTGCAGCATTTTGTCGTTTGCGTCTGACGTTTTATTTCACGGACGGACGGTCGAAAATGATTGTTTATTTTTACTCATTTAGAACCAAAGAAGGCTTTAACCAAGCCTAAGCCAGTTCAGGTAGAAATCCCGCCCTGGGAAGAAGTGAGGCCACAGCTGGCTGCGGTTTTATCAGGGGGCTTAGAAGAGTACCCTCCACCGTTTGATGCTGCGTCGGATGTACCTATTGATCAGCAAAAGTAAGTACGTCCACTTACAAATATGTATAAATTACATGGAGTCATTATACATTTCAGCCATTTTGGAAAAGGTCATGGATGATTTGAGTTTCAGACCTAACATGGTGGAAGCAAAAGGAAGGTGATCGAGTTTCCAAAAATGGCTTTCAAAGGGGAAATTCGTAGAACTAACTACCGAAGATACGAACTCGGATCATTATATCAATCTGAAACTTTTTCGTTCCTTGTTAAATATTGTAGCTTGTGTAAATAATCGGTAGGTATTCTGTATTTATTACTCAAGGTTTTTTCATAGGTAGTTTAGGTAGGTTTATCATGTAAGTATTATCCGTCAGCAGACCCACTAAAAGATTATTTTAGCCTCATTGTAGACAATTCTGCTCAGAAATATCACTATTATAGGTAAGGGGGCGTCCATTAATTACGTGAGGCTTTTGGGGGAGGGTTCGAGACAAATGTCACGTGAGTGGAGGAGAGGGGGCTCTCCTCCACTCTCTCGGAAAATATCACGTAATTTTATTTCCACGAATTTTATCAGTTCTTCTTAAGGTTGGTCGTTTTGTGTTGGCACGAAATTCAGATTTGTAATAAAAAATCGAAACGATTTGCGACAAACTACTTTTCCATTAGTTATATTTCTTGTAGAACGCAGGAAAAAAACTAATAACCCAAAGAAAAAAATTATCACAATCCTAAGTATTTTTCATTGTTATATTTTGTCACTGTGATTCTATTATAGACCACGTTCTCAGAAGTCGCAACGCTGATCACTTTTACTTATTTATGCACATCATTAAAAATACACGTTTTTAAAAATCTTACGTGAGATTGGGGGGAGAGCAAAATCTCCCGACATGTCTCCAAGGGGAGGTGGTGCAATCGCCAAAATCACCACACTTAATCTATGGATATCTCCTAAAGAACTAATAAATGGGTTATCTGGGATAAAACGTCTAGACCACCTAATAACTCACACGAGCTCCTTCATTAATTGCAAGCTTAGTTTGATTACATTAACTTACATTAATATGCTTTATAAATAAAGTTTAGTGGTCTATCAATTAAAAGTTAGTTAGAACTTAAGCTGGCGTTCCCACGAAGGCGACTCGCGATCGCGACTTGTTGCTAAGGGTGATTTATATCAACATTAACTATTGAAACTATCCGAAAACAATGACTAACTTGTTAATTGGATCCCATATCTTATCATAGAAGCAGTAAACTAACAAATAAGCCAGCTTTGTTGACGTCTTTCTATTTAATAAATTAATTCGTCAATTTAAAATATGTTTTTAAGGGCCTACAATACCTCACCATTGTGTGAAAAGGATAGGCTTGGGATTTCGCGTTCATATGAGCGGGACAGAGTAGAACGTCATAACCGCAAAAATAATGTTTTTGTTTTTTTTTACGGTAAAAATAATAGTAATTTTGAAAATCTAAATCACACCGTCTGCTTTATACTCTGATTGTTTACTGTACAAAGTATCAAGGCTTATTTTAACGTATCTATTGAATAGCGACGGTTTAAAGCACAGTTTAGAGTGATTTTTGGATTTTTTTTTCTATCGAGAAAGTTTCATGTAATCGTGTTTTCGAAACACTAGTGGTCTAGCATCAATCCTGAACTATAACATATTAAAATCTCAAAGTAAATGCTTCAGAATTGTGGAAGATATGATCGTTGAAAATAACTGATTTCAGATAGTATCAACTCTTAACACAACGACGACCGATGTGGCGCGGTGGGCGAAGGTCCGCCAGCGACGCAGGAGGTTGCGGGTTCGATTCCCGCCTTGGACCAATGTTTGTTCGATCTGCAAATTATTGTCAAGGGTGTTCTGGGTATTTTCTATGTATAATAAAAAATATATACATATCTATGTTATATATTGTATCTAGTACCCATAACACAAGCTCAGCTTAGCTTGGGGCTAGATGATGCTGTGTGGATTGTACAGCATTATTTATTTATTTATATGATCTGTTTCGCAATAGGTTTTTTTAACACTAGATTTATCGTCTAATGCGTAGGTACTTAATTATGTATGAGAAACCTGTTATTACGATGTATTTTCACAAAATAATTTAACTAAGAGTTTATTCATACAAAGTGTCATGCTTATTGTCACGGGGAAAATTGACATGAATGAATGAATGAACATAAAGTGTTCATTCATTCATTCATGTTGTACTAGAAAATAAATACATTAATTAAAGATCTTATATCTAAACAACAGTACAAAGGGCGGCCTTATCGCTGAAAGTGATTTCTTCCAGGCAACCCTGGACATCAGCTGCTAAAATGAAAAACTCCCCTTAATAACTTTGCTTTAGTTGTTGGATTACTCTCACTACTTTATTTACGTACATTCTCTTATTAATATTAACTTAACAACGTATAGTGAAATTTAATGGTGGGGGTAGGTAATTGCGGTTAATAAATGAGGGTTCCTAATCAATATGTTATTTAAAACCTTTTGCGATCTGTCAACATGTGTAATAAACTACCCGTCCACTCTCTTATTTGCTGTTTGGTATAGGTAGGTAAGCATACCTACAAAGTTCCCTAATTGTTAACAAACAGTTCATAGACACGGTTACTTTTACGGATAGAAATGCGAATCTGTCGACAAAAAAATATGGGCACTTATGAAAGTTTAAATTTTTATCGAGCCAACACAGTATGTAACAATGACTGTTCTAGATAAGTTTTTCATGAAAAATATTTCAAATTGTATAAAAATTATAGTTCAGTAAATCAATCTGTCTTCCTTATTGTCACGGAAAAACGTCTAATGCAGCGGGCAAAAGCAAGGCAACAACAAAATAACACTATTTTATTTTATTGAATATTCCGATTCTGAAATTAAAGTCACTTAGACGCCTGAAAAATAATACAAAATGCTGAACAAACAACAATCGAATACAACTTCTTCATAAATAAAATCGATTGTCATCAAAAATCTAATCAGTAAAGCATTAAGATATGACTATGTATGTGATGGTCAGTCCAACTACCAAACAGCAAATAGGAGAGTGGAATAAATAAATAAATGTTGTTTTATAAAAAAAAAAATATACGGCATCTACTCATTACACAGCTTAGTTTACTCCAAAATGACGACGCACGAACCGAAACTAATCCATCCTCTCGATATAGTTTCGAACATTCTTTGTTCAGTAAATGTTCGACATTGAGTATTGTTAAATAGGAACATAAGTATCGATTTTCTTTTAAATCAGTTATTTATAATCAATCGATTACCTATTTACGTATAATCGAAGACCCTAGTGATTTAATTTCAAAGAAAGATTACCTAAATTACACAAACGACAACTAAATGAAGCTGTAATTAAGTAATATTTTCACAGGGAGAGCTGCATGAAGAACATTCAGAAATTGATGAGAGGACACAAGTACGAAGACGCCGTGGGAATGTTCCGAGCTGCGAGGTCTGTGTCCTTTACTCACTTTGTTAATAATTGAAATCAATATTCATAATTTGTTCCAAAATGTTTGTTCCAAAATTGGTACTGTTTTTTTTTGATCAATTGTCTGCCATTGCCTAGCAAACAATTCCACTTTTTTTCCGGTGACCCTCTCGCCATTTTTCGCCGAACCACGGGAACATTTAAACCTTCCGCGACCGACTGGCGTCCCCTCTTCATCGCATATATGGCCGGCGAGCCCACTGTTCCACACACTCGCCGACTCCATTCATCCATCAAGTTTCCAGCAAACAATTCACCCGCCTATACTTAAAACAAATATAGCTAAACTGAGAAGAGGAGAGAAAGGGTTTTTCACGTTTTAAAATCCTTGAATAAGTTAGACTAAATTCAATTCTTTTTCTAGAAATCAATTTAATAATAGACCAAGTTAATAGTACCTATGCACATAGCTTGCTTATTTTCACTCCTACACTGAAATTAACTTTTTCTTTCAATTCTTGAATACTAGAATTTAAATGTGGTACAAACTTGTGTCGATGCGGGAACATCTCGACGATCCATGCTCTTTCATTAACTTTCACATTGTAGAACAATGAGAGTTTCTTTGAATTCGTCCTTCAAATAAGATGTTTTTCTTCAACTTTGAGCTTACAATTTTATGACTGCCATGTTGGTTTGTTTGAAAGTAACTTTAGTTTTTAGTATCACTTTAATAAAGTGTTGACTCTATTGTAAACTCTTGTAATATTCAAGCAAAGCATGCTAGTAATAAATAATTTCGTAGTTCCATAAAACAATTCCAATCAACGATCAATCAATTTTTATTACTAAACTGCGGGACGAATACCTTGATCGATGCCAGGGGCGGCTCTACCCATGTACAACAGTGCCCGTGTGCAACTAATAATCAGGCGCCGCCCCACTAGATTCGCCCCACTAGATCAGAATGCATTCATACCAGGACTGGTGGAATCATATCGGACGCTAAGCCGAGTAGCAAAATCCCAAGTAGGTATATCAAGAAAAATTATGGCGAGCGAAGCGAACCGCAAAAATTTTATGATTTTGTTCGGCAGTGCGCAAAAAACCAAAACGAATAAACAATGGCGGTGAGTAGAGAGAACTGCGGCAATTTTGGAGAGTTATCGCTGTTAAAAATAATACGCCAAGCGAAGTAACGCCGAGAAAAGTGAGCCCGAGATAATAAAAGTTAAAGAAATAACTTCAACGGTTAGCATTATTGCACTGGTTGTCAGAGTTGACCAGATTGGTTTGGCGGGGTTCGTGAGAAAAGCGCGGAAGGAAAAATAACAGCGAGCGGAGCGAGCCTGTCTCGTTTCAGCCAGCGATTCACATTTATACCATAGAAATATGATGATGATGATGATGCTCATTATCAAGGAATAAAGTGCACATCACTTTATTCCTTGATAATGAGCCTTAGGGTGGAACTTTACACATTGTACTACATTTTACGTATAATGTGTGTTTTAGAGAAGTATGGCCGGACGAGGGTATATTCGGAACTAGCGGCATCCCAGAGGACGAAGAGTTAAGCATGCTGGAGACTGTTTATAGCACTGATTTGGGAGTAGAGGCCGGTATGTTGCAATATTAATCTTACACTGAGCTGCATTTTACAGCACACCTTTCATGTATGAGCACTTTGTTCGCACCAAATTCTTGGAACAGGCTAATTCTTTTTTTTTTCAATTTGGATTGTTTTTAGTGTTGTCCTCATCACTCGGTCCCAATTGATATACATTTAGTTATCTCATTACATTACACATAAACTTTATTTGTTATTTCGTACACATCTAAATATTACTCTTACAAAAACCACGGCCAAAAATCAAATTCCATTTCATTCAAATTGCGCTCGAAAATTTCATATTCATAGACTTTCTCTGAATTAGTAATCGAAAAATGGAATTACCATATTGCATTGGGCGGTCCACCATTTGGCTAACGTATTTCCCACTTTTTAATGCTATTTCAATATTACAGAAATTGTAAACGATGAAATGGAAACACAGGATGATTCTGAAGATGATGAAGAGGGTAAGTTGTTATAAAATTACTAGTTTCTGCCTGCGGCTTCACTTTGTTGTTCCTATGGAAACGTTTAAAAGTTATTTATATCCCATGGGAACAGATTTATGGGATAAAACGTAGCCTATGTTTTATTCCAGCCGTAGACCTACATCAACTACATACATTTTCAGCCCGATCCGTTCAGTAGTTTTGGCGTGAAGAAGTAACAAACATCCGTCCATCCATCTAAACATCCAAACTTACACATTTATAATATTAGTTTTTAAAGTGATTTATTTATAGAATAGAAATATTATTCATTGCAAACCAAATAATAAAAATAATAAATAGAGAACACAAAAACAAATACAGGTAATGTACAATGGGCGGCCTTATCGCTAAAAGCGATATCTTCCTGGGAACCGTAGGATGGATAATTTATTTATTTAGAATTACCAACAGAGGGTGCAATTAAAAAACACAAAAAAGAGCACTTAAGGCATCACCAAATGTGACCTCCCCCAATTATAGGTAGACTCATAGTCAGTTAATTAGATGTTTTTATGTTACTCATGCGCTATGGTGGTCATTTGGAGAGACCTTTGTCCAGCTGTGGACTACTATAGGCTGATGATGATGACATGAGTGTCACTCTAGCTACGCTTAAACTACCTTAAACCACGATAGCACGATGATTTTATTAACCTGGCGGAGGGAAACGTTCTAAAATGGGCTATAGGGGCAGACCAAACTTCAATGTAGGTAGTTTCGTTCCACTTCAGTGCAGACTTATCGACGATTGCCGAAAATAGCTCGTATGTACATATATATACTAGGTATACTCGTATGTAGGACGAGCTAAATTGCTTTTTATGCAGTTGCCAAATCGTGCAATCGGACGAAAATTTTAAGTTTCGATAAACCATGCAGCAATACTGCAGTCAGTGATCGTATTAACCCATACCAAGTTAAAGATGAGTACCTAGATAGTACCTATTATATTATTATCTGTGACCTGGGTAGAAATGTTATTTTTTTATATTTTTAGCTTAATTATTCACTACCATATGCCAAGACGATCGAAACAAAATTCCCATATTCATTGGGCAGTCTTTTAGTATACTCCAGCCAAATTCGAAGTGGTATGATTGGGAACAAACCGCCCATATTTAACCTAAAATTCACTTTGCTGATTATTATACGCAAAAACCTCTATCGCTTTTAGATATTTGATAAATAATGCAAGTAAGCCTTTATTAAGAAAGAAATGTACAATCAAATAATAGAAACAAATTTGAACTAGTACTGTTACTTAATGTTGAAACAATTGAGCTAACTGCAGACTGTTACAAATAATCTACAGCTCCTCATCAATGATGTCTGAAATTCAACGCCAAGCAGGTGGGTTTATAATTTTTTGCTGTGGTTTTTATACAAACTAACGTTTTTAAATAACTTATATACTTAAAATGTGATCACAATAAAGAAACTTGAACAAATACCTCACATTGAATTTGGCTGAAATATACATAAGACAGTATACCTCATGAACAATGGTCGTTTTATTATTATTAATCTTGCAAAAATAAGGTCGTAAATTATTCCACCTCCACCCCGAACTTATCGTGTTGCAAAACATTTCGTTGAGTCAACTCCGATGATGGGTTTTTTATAACCCTGTAGATCCTACCTTCCCCTGAAGATAGCTAAGCCATTATAAAACTTTCAGGTGAAGAAGAGGAGGAAAAAACAGTGGCAATAGTCGAGAGTGATTTCGATTTCCAAGACTTTGTGCAGAGGTGAGACACTCTTAACCTACTTTACCCTGTTTTCATAACTTGGAAAGAAAATCCTTTAATAGGTATTCCATATACTTGTGCTTAACTGTGTCTTTAGACTGTGGTGTATCTATGCGAATTGTCTTTTAATATTTTAAATATATAGGGTGTTAGTTAAATGAGTGCACAATATCGTGGGGGATATTCTGTTGGTACCACATTATAATATAAAATTAACAAACGGGGTCAATATTATACCTACCCAAAATTATATTGCAAGCTCTTTATTACATTATACTACAGTCCCTCCAAATAGATGGTTGGCATACATTATGGATGGCATTGACCATGCGGCGCGGTCCACTGTCTGCCGCGCGGAATCACGTATAGCTCTGTCACTTTCAGACCGCAACGCGTGAAAGAGCGGTCGCCTTATTTTGGGATGGCTGAGTACGTAGTATAAGGTGTTATAGACAAATTAAAAATTCGGCAAAAATAAAAAAATTGTTTGTGGCTTACTTTGTTTAGTGAAAGTTAATCTGTAGCAGCAGATGAGTAATCTCCAGCGGTATTGTGCACTAATTTGACTAACATTCTGTATATTAGCATAAAGCTGAGGTGGAACCCTTTGGGCTGCATCGCTACAGCGCAGAGCACGAACTCGGTAGCCGATTTATCCACTACCTAGCTTGCCTACTTGCTTTGGTATTTAGTATTAAAATTTAGTTATGTAGGTACATACTATTTTATATTTGGCTTCTTTTTGTTCTCTGTTGTGTCAGGAAATGTATCTTTATTTTTCGAGTTTTTTTAGGGTTTTATGAATTCTCAATTACCTAACAAGAATCGAATATGCTTTTACATACAAAACAAAATACAAAATACAAAAATCTTTATTAGGAACATTACACATATTTCAATAACTTTATTTCTTTAGGCTTACCTACCAAATAAGCACTTAGACATGTACAATTTTACATAAAACAGCTTTAGCTGCGAGACTTGATCCCCCTCCAAATGAGACCCTTGGACGTCGTCATTACAGTCGTCTAGGGAAACATACCAGAGGAAAAGCATGAGCTTCCTTCTGTGTATTTTAAACACCTCTATTGGCATGCAACAGCATGCCTAGCGTAGTGTGAATGAAAAAAATTGAATAAATATAAACTCTTATATTTAGTGTAAAAGGTGGCCTTGTCGCTGAGAGCGATTTTTCCCAGGTAAATTTGGTGTCGTGTTAGGATTATGGCATAACCCCCTTGTTTGTCAGAGACATGTTCCGCAGTGGATGGACTTTGGGGGTGTTACCACACCAATCGATCGATCGTCGATCGATAGTAGGATGAATTAGTCGGCGTCGATTGATAGTTTCTACCACACTAATCGATCGATCGTTAGCATCAATCGATGATAGAATGAATTAGTCGACGTCGATCGATAGTTTCTATCACACCAATCGATCGATGGTGGAATAAAATTAGTCTAGTTTGGTTGATAGATTCTACCTCACCTCTGGCATCGATCGACGTCGGCCGATTCATTAGTCGACGGATGTCCGTCGATCAACAAAAGCTACCACACTAATCGATCGTGGATCAACGTTGATTTAACATTATCCTTTCTAACCCCCACAGCGGAAGTCAAAAATAGACTAAAACTAAACTCAGAAAAAGAACACCAGAAACTATGGGAGCGTCGAACAGACTGCAAGCATATTAAATCATTATTCCCTTCCAAAGATCGGAAAACCACTAACACGATGCTCAAGATGAGCCGCGAGGACTTAAGAATGATGGTCGGTATCATCACAGGTCACTGCGAACTGAACCATCATCTTTTTAAGACTGGAGCCACAGACAGCAGTATGTGTCGTGGCTGCTTCCAAGAAGAAGAAACTGTGGAACACGTTGTTGTACACTGTACGGCCACAGAGGAGGCCAGACACAAGACTGGACTGAAGAGTCTCATTGAGACCCAAACCACATCCACACCCACAGAGAAGCTGAAACGAAGCTGTCAAACACCAAAAGTCCTGCTCCGGTACTTCAAGGAGTTGGGCTGGTCTAGGCAGGGGGATAATGCACAATACGCTCCCATGCGAGATGTCAGTGCAGATCTCAGTTCCCCCACTAAGAATAAGAAACAACGTCGATCGACGCTCGATCATGGTGTGGTAATACCCTTATGTGTGCTGTGCTGACGAGCAAAATTCATGGATTTCCTGTAAAAAACATTATTATTAATGTTCACGGGTATTTATCGCGTTTATTTACCTATTACATATAAATACCCGTGAATATTTAATAATAATGTGTTCAGATCGCGTAAGTTTTAAAAACTTTATTCCTGTGAAAAAGTTTTATAGCTTGGTTAAAGTCCTCGCTTCAGTGAATAGGTTTTTCATAAAGTTAATAGCGGGCCGGCCCTAGGTGTATTTTTTATTCGTGTTTTTTTTTTTATTTCGCACTGCCATCAGGTCGACGATCGCATTGTACGATAGTAAACCACTATTTCGAATGTGTTTTAGTGCTCTTTTCATGTAAATAAATATCACAGGTTCTGTCATCCAAAAGCAGTGAGCGCGTGTGTGTCTCTATTGGAAAAATACGATAAAAATCTGCCTCACACCAATCACTGCATAGCTAAAATGCTGCACAGAATAGCGTGGGACTGCAAACGGCCGAGCATGATGTTCCAGGCGACTTTGTTCCTGGTGTTCCAAAAGTTGCTCAACAATTCGATGCCGCAATTTAAGGTTGGTATTTCATTGGATGTAGTTTAATAGTTATGGACAAAAGTTTTTAACATAAAAGCTGTATATTCAACAATCGTGCGAGCGTAGACTTATTTATCGATATAATTTCAGCTATTTTACTGTGGATAGTGTTCTGTTTACGGTCGATAAGTCCATGCTACCATTGTTTTATGTATGTAATATATTTATGTAACCTGTATTGAAACGATCAATAAAGTTGTTTCGTGAGATGAATGCATTATCCATTTGATGATGCATTTAAACGTAGTATCTAATAGCCCGGCTACACGCTCAAACATTTGTACATGCATGATTGCACAAAAACAGTTTGCGCAAGTAAGATGGAGCGTGTGGCCGGGCTGATCTTGCTTGCGTAAACTGGTTTGTTTTCAGTACGAAAGGGTGTGTTCTCTAAAAATGCATAACGATACTAATGCATATTACAGAGCCGAGATTACATGATGTTAGGTACTATCTAACCGTTCATGTACAGTAACGTTCATCAATGGGTAACGAAACAAACGAACAAAAGTATTTCTTTCGGAAATATAAGACTCCAAAATACTTTCTATCGTTATGTTTCTATTCTACATTATTTACAAACATATAGTAATACTCTTTCCCAAAACCATCTGATTGTTTACGTATATTATGCAAATAAATACTATTTAATTTCAGACTTATTGACAAGTTATTAAAGTAACCCTCTGTTAAGTTTGAAGTCAAGAAATATTTTATATGCTATATTTTATATCTTTCGATAAATAATAGATTGAGGCGCGGCACTTTGCGGAAGTCCATTACAAAATATTACAATATAAAATGATCTCTTGGAGAGACGAAACTAGTTCACGACATACGTTGATGGGTTTTTTCATTGTGTATTTGGTATTTTCTTTCACAAATTAATTTGTGTGTGTGCCTAAAGTTGGATGGTGACTTGACAATTTTATATTGCGTAAGTCTGTTACGCAATATAAAATTGCCTTCTCTGATGGCACGGTATTTCAATTTGTGGGAGGGCGGGCGGTGCACGCGAATGCATTTCGTTGGATCTTATCAGAGGTGTTACGCGGAACTGTTACTAAATATTTTTCATTCTAATCTTTTGATAAAATGAACATAGCAAGTTGTTTTATATTAAAAACTACAAACCGTCCCGCCTTTTTATTTATTTATTTATTTAGTATACTTTGCACCGCATAATGGTCTACTAATTATGCCTGCATGTTTAATAACTTAAGATAGAATGGGTATAGCAAGCTATCCTTAAAAGGTAGATATATGTCATCGCAGACTATTTTGCAGATCTATAAAAGAGGAATTATCCCACCTTGAATTGTTTTGAAAGTGATTAGGCAGCGTTTTCGATTAAATCTCCCAGGCGGCTTGACTTTTTCCGATACTTCCATCTATTTATCGTTGTATTTCAACAATTTATACAGAACCTTGATAAATTATATCGGAAACCTTCTTCATTAATCACCTTATCGATTAATATTAGAATGGAGAAATATTTAGTAACAATTCCGCGTATAACCTTCTCTGATAGTATTCATCAAAGTAAGTTGTCTACTAGTTTCGTCTCTCCACGAGACATCTTCAGGACACCACAATACTCGACCTTGACATTGAGATTGGTAAGCACAGCAACACCGACAGAGTCCCGCCAGTGATGTTGCCTCTCCGAGTAAATGAATACTATCAGAGAAGGTTATACGCGGAATTATTACTAAATATTTCTCCATTCTAATATTG
The DNA here is from genome assembly GCA_947859395.1 of Eupithecia insigniata. Classification (NCBI taxonomy): domain Eukaryota; kingdom Metazoa; phylum Arthropoda; class Insecta; order Lepidoptera; family Geometridae; genus Eupithecia; species Eupithecia insigniata. Next base: position 8,374,171 of record OX402003.1, read on the forward strand.
TGCAATGGATTTCCGCAAAGTAACGCCTGAATCTATTATTTACCTTATCGATTGATGAAAATTAAAACCACATGACGGATTTTCAGTAGTTTTTGAGTTTATCGCGAATAGATGGACAGACGCGGCGAAGGACTGTTTTATAATATGTAGTGAAAAACAAATGTAATATTATAAAACCAAAAATAAAGTAATTACGAGCCTTAGAACGTGTCAGGTGGTTACCAAACGATGAACGCCACTGTACAATTTCACAGGTCTTCATCATGCGACATATTCATAAATCGCGATGAAGTCGTTAGTGGATCATGCCGTTTCCCCAAATCCAATGTAAATCATGAAAAGGTCGTTTCCACTAAATATCTCCCAAGGTCGTAGGCAGTGGCGGCGGCAGTTACGTAAATTCAGTATGTTCTCATTTCACGCTTTCCTCTACCCCTAGCGAAGAGCCACGCACGTGTCACCGTTCGTTTTTTATCCTTAGTTTATACGTCGCGTGGCGTATAAATGAAGCGGGGCCAGATTTTATCGCCCTGCGTTCTAGCGGGGTGCTGTAGACGCTCGGATGTATCTGGAATCTGAACTAACCTTGTGCAAAATTTGATTTCTATCTCCACGTAATAGAAATGTTTTTTCTCTACTTTTTTACGGAGTCAGCGTCTGTAGATTGGAGATAGGTATCGACTTGTTTAGCTGGCGGTGACGCTCCGTTATATTAAATAGTCGTTGGTGGAAAATTTTCTTTGTTCAAAATTAAGTTAATTTTAAATACAATGCTCGCTTCTGGCTTCGGTTTAGCTTGCATCGTTTCCAAATAATAAGCCTTAGACTAAATGTTATTTTCTACTGTAGTATAGTTGCCGTGCTTTGTTCAGTGGTTTCCACTTCGTTCAGCTTTCGTTTGGCTTTCAGTCCAAAACATCAATAAAACAACAAAAGCACACGGTATGCAAATCCAAACATTCAACAGTTAAAGATTTCAATAACTTTGTTTCTTTTGGCTTACAAAATAAGCGCTTAGACAAGTAAAATTGTATACTAAAAACAGCTATAAAAAAGCTAACTAATAGCACTGCGTAGGCACGGTACGGCACACCAACAATTTCACACTTTTTTTGAAAACTTCAAGACACTGTTGACCTACTGATCAAAAGTAATATTATTTTATCTTTTCGATAGGAGCTGGAAAAATTCGCTATATTCATATTCAGAAAATTCACGGAAATTGCTTCGAAAAACCCAAAGGTCTTTGTGGAGCTCCTATTTTGGACAAATTCAAAGGACGCTATCGATATTGAATATGGCTACGATAACGAAACAGATAATAAGTGAGTAAAATAACTTTAAGGCTCTGAATTTATATTTGCTGGTATTAAAGTTATTTATAACTTTGTACAGGGATAAACTTGGGAAAGGAGCATGGTCCGTTGAACAAGAACAAGAGCTAACTAATCTCTATATGGAAAACCAGGCCAACCCGCAAACTGATCAAGGTAAATTATTAATATATAGCTGGTTATATTCACCTGACATAGTTACATTGCCTAAAATAGATATATTTCATTCAAAACTAATTTTAATCTAGGTAGTTTAGTCGCCGCAGCGTGATTAATTAACCCGTACCTAATTCCGATAAACCTTGGTAAATTTGTAGCATCTACAATGTTTATGTTAATCATTAATTAACTACGTTATAAAATCCATATAAGTATGTATGTATTTGTATAGAAGAGCAGGTCACTACTGTCACAAGTATTTTTTTACTTCTCTTGCTCAAAAAGTGTATCATAATAGTGTAGCTTAGCGGGCCTAAAACTCGAGTTTAATACCTCGGGCTAAAAAGTATTTTTTCTTTTTAATTTTTGTCTAAAATCATCAGCCCGTACAAAGCATTCGTTCTCTTACATAAAAACTCAACTTCTTGGTGCTCCGTCAATCTTTTTTTTTTGAAAATAGAACCGTCTTGTTTATGTTTTATGAAGGTTGATTCTTCCCTTCACGGTAGAAAGCGAACTGTTTCGTTGCGGGTTAAATAGAGATTTAAAAAAAAGATGGTATTAGCGCTAAATCTCTAGAATTTTCTTCATTCCAAATCACAAACTTTTACGTTTAACTTCCTGACTTTACTTCCAAATTGTGAAAGTGAAAAATGGCATCAAGTGATAATGCAGATGCTAATATACAAATGGAAGAAAAGGGCAAAGAAATAATTATGACTCCGTTGCCGACAAAATCACATGGAATATATTTAAAGAGTTACGAAAATTTTATGAAATGGAGAGATGAGAAACGTGTGGATTCTTTTACAGAAGGGGTTTTTCTCACTTATTTTGATGAATTATCGAAAAATTCAAATTGTCAACTCTTTGGAGCACATATTCAATGTTAAGAATGACCTTACAAACGAAACACGACGTCGATATTAAAAAATATGTAAATTTAACGGCTTTACTGAAGAAATTGTCCACTGGATACAAGGCAAAAAAAATTAAAGTCTTGACGACACAAGAAATCGAAACATTTTTAAATAACGCTCCAAATAAACAATGCTTGGCAACAAAGGTAACCTACTTATGTACTCTACTCAAACTAAATAAATAGATACCTACCTACATACCTAAATTATGTACCTAGGTTATTACGATTATTAACAAACTTATTTTTTTGTTCAACAGGTTGCTTTAATTTATGGAATCAGCGGTGCATGCAGAGGAATAGAGCTTGCCAATATAACGCTAGAAGACGTAGAAACGGATACAAACCTACAAGCTGTGAGTCTGCCGAACACGAAAACAAACAAAGAGCGTAAATTTGTCATCAGTGGAGAATACCTTAATATAGTTAAAGCCTATCAGGAGTTACGTCCCACTAATTTTTCAACGAGAAGATTTTTTCTAAATTATCGAAATGGTAAATGCACAAGGCAAGTAATAGGCAAAAATAAATTTGGTAACATGCCTAAAGATATTGCCACGTATCTAAATTTACCAAATCCGAAACTCTACACGGGCCATTGTTTCCGCAGAACATCCGCGACTCTGTCGGCGGACTCTGGTGCGAATATAACGACATTAAAACGGCACGGTGGATGGTGGTCCGATCAAGTGGCTGAAGGTTATATAGAGGACTCTATACAAAACAAGTATCACGTCACGCAGCGGATTACGGAAGGAATCAATATTCTACCAAACATTACAGAACCCCAAGCATCTACATCGCGGGATTGGATGAATATGTCAAGTCAGCTGAAGCCGCACTCAGATCTTAATAATGCAGGAAACTCAAGCATGAGTCGAGTCTCTCCAACTTTTACTCCACAACAATCAACTCAAAATATTATCACATCCCAATCACAGAGAACCGAAATAAAATTGCCCGGGAAAAACATATCACTAAACATTCAAAATTGCTCTAACTGCACATTGAATTTTTAATAAAATTTCAGAATATTGTCTAATTTTGAATTGTTTTATTTTCTCGCAATCGAAGTAACTCGGTATATAACTCGGTCTTGTCATCGTCCCTCGCTACGCTCGGGAGTATAACAACCTCGTATATAATGGGATGGTTTAGTCCCTTGTAAAACAATCTACTATTAATGTCCTACCAACTGTCAAGCACGTAGAGAGTAACATATTTCACACAAAGAAAAAAAAATCAAATCTTAAAAATTTCAATTCAATTTTTAATGTGTTGATTTTAAACGGCAGCTAATATAAACTTCACTCAAGCGCCAGTAAACTACCATATATGTAAGCTAGTGAAAGGTTTTCCAATAAATGAATAATAATAAAAATGTTACACAATCCACACAGCATCATCTAGCTCCAAGCTAAGCAGAGCTTTTGTAATGGGTTCTAGACGACCGATATACTTGGGTCTTGGATGGCTGGAAAAAGCAAGTTTTAATACCTTATATCTGAGCTCTGCTGGTTATAATTACCTACTATAACGTCTACATTCAAATCTTATCGTTAAGCCTATCACAGACGTAGCTATAATATATTGTAATATGAATCATAGCAAGGCATAGCGCGATATATTTTCCATACAATTTTTTGAGTGACCGCCAGTGACCGCACACGCAACCATACTTTATATTTCTATGACGTCACCAAGCTATACTGTAATTGCTTGTATAGCTTGCTTTATAGTACTGTATATTATTATATGTAGTTATGTACGTCTGTGATGGGCTTAAGTCTATTGTACTAAATGGCAGCTTTTCAATATTTTTGATATATTTGATATTTATCTATCTAGCCTAGTAACCCTAAGGTGCCTCGCCCCGTACAGACCCAGCGTTTTTCAATATGTACTACATACCTACATTAAGCCGCAAAAGCCGAGTGGGCTTCCATAGTGGATTACGTGCAATCCCTATCGATGTGAAAGCACTATGTCCATAGACGTTTGTAAGCCGACATTGATCGAACGATGTATCTAACGCACGACAGGAAATCTTTTATACATAATACCTACTAATGCGCCTAATGATGCGTAAAAAGCTCTTCTTGTTTCTAAATAGATGTCTAATTTGACTGATCCATTCAAAAGTAATCGAAAGGCGTACTTAAAGAATGGGATTGAAACTGACGTCATCTCTGATGCTGTCCTGCTCAGATCGGAATCGAACTAATTTTAAGCAGGAAAGAGATGACGTCATTCTCATTCCCATATAAGTACGCAGGTTATACCTACCGAAAAATCTGATAAATTCGATTCGTCGCCACATGCACCCATGGGTAAAATTTAAACGGTTTGGTTACAATCTTACTTGCCATTTAATTTTGTATAGTTTACAATAACTGATCTACTTCGCAAAGATTGCAAGGCTCATGAGTTTCTTTAGAAAATTTGCCTTTAGATTTTCTTAGTAATCGTATTTCAAGTTTATTTTCCACGAATATCTAGAAAATCTAAAATGTTACCCTTCTCAAATGAATACCTCAATTTGAATCTCACGGCAAAGTCAGCCCACAGCCATTTCTCTTGAGACAGATTATAATAAGCTTATTAGCTTTATGTCACATTCGTAACTACTGTTATACAAAACTTTAGGCAATTTAATCCTTATTACAATGTAATAATGTTGCAAATTAATGCATGTTGGTTAGTAGTGTTCCCAACTGTAGTAAACTCATAATGTAGAATGCGTTTAGAATTTCAAAAACGTACGTGTACAAGACACGTTGTTATGATAAGACTTGCAACTATTATAATGAAATACTCCGACCTACTTAGGTATGTAAAGTACCTATTAACTTGTAATGTACAAGTTTAATCATGTTGGAGTAACTATACTCGGTTCTAGAATCCTTGATATTTTTTGTAAACAAAGCTATTCCAAAATCAAAGAAATATTGTTGGAACTTGTTTTATGACACTGGTATCATCGTCGGAGGATATTGCAGAAGTTCGAAACTATTTTTGGTTTTGAAAGCTTTTATTAGCAAATTCTAACCTTTTATTACGCATTTGTGCAATGATACGTTGTTAACGTTTGTTTTTATGTTTTTAGTGATTACCTTATTATTTTCTGTTATTGTTATCAGTTTTAGTGTAGTTTTCATTAATTCATTATTAAATAAGAAATGCCTATGTTCAAATAAAATATTTATTGATTCTAGAACCGAGTAAGTCAGCTATAAAACATAAACTTAACACCAGATGTCGTAAAAAGTCAACTTATGTTCCCAGTATTTGAGATTTAAGTTATTATCGCCATCTAAATTAAATAGCTTGTTCCATACTAATGTCACTTCACGAAATAGGAAACCATCTGATGATACCTACAATGATAAATTAAGAACTTAAATAATTCTGTAATTTCATCTCCGGTCCAATTATCTTTCCCAAATTGACGTTAATTAATATAAAATGTAGGCTTTCCTGAAAAAAGGATGAATTTTAAACTCAATATAAAGTTTAAAACAAAAGGCGCTTATTTAAACGCACATCAATTTGGCTGGCATGTTTGGATTAGAATTTTGATGAAATTTTAAATAAGATGTTAAAATAAATTCTATATTTTGCCGAGATCATTATATAGGTCAAATTATTTAATATATGTATGTATATAACAGAGCCGAAAAGTGTTGTACTTTGATGTCAGCGCAAGTTTCATCTGACTTTAAGAATTTTACTCGAAAGTTTAAAAACTAAACTTACGTTAGTTGATATTCATTCAAATAGAAAATTTCTTACAGTAAAATACAAATTCTTCGATAATATTCAAATTAAATGTCACTGAAGTGGGTTTAGCTATGGTATTTGTATGCATAGTATTTATTTATATTCATATGTATTTATTTATTATTTATTTTGTTCAAGTTGCAATCAATCTTGAAGTCAATTTTTTTATTAGGAATTTGGTAAATTACTCATCTGAAAATCTTAAGAGAGCTACAACAAGCCACAACGCCGATGACCACCACTCATGTTACTTTTTTAATGATGAAAAATGACAAGACAAAGCATGCATCTAGTGACGTCAAAACAACGTACAAGTCCCTGTTTGTTGTGACTATAAACATAGATGAAATTCCAGTCTCCCACATAAATCAATTCACGCCTAACCAGGCTAACTTAGATGGCAGCCTATCGCACAGGCACCTCCCAATTCATCAATCATAACTTCGGCTTCCGGAGGAATCTGAATACGTGCACTGCATGTGTCACATGCCAAAACTACCGGCAGCATTGTACACGTGGTATAATATAATTTGACGGGTTTTAAAAACCGATAAACCGACTTCAAATTCCTAAACCTACCTCTTGTTTACGCCCGTTGCCATGGAAACTATTTGCCACTCATTGTAATTATTTCATTGTTTTCAAAAACCTACTACTATACTTCGAATCCCTTAGTTTTCTAACATAATTGTTAAATTTCGACTGTACTGTTGTGGACTGCGTGTTTTGGTGCACCTCGCTAATATAATTTATGCACATTATTTCATTATTATCTCTTATGCTGTGATACCCTTTTATGGGTAGCACTTTGTATAATACTGAGTTAGAATTTACCATTTGTGAAACACTATTTTGTAGAGTAATTTGACTTTCTAAATTAAAATACATATATCCAACAGATGTCATAGACTGGATATTAGAGAATCTAATAGATCAGACGCGCAGTCGACGTCAGGTTATAAAGAAACTGAAGGACCTGGGACTTATATTCAAAGCGCCAACTAAAAAGAGCAACGCCGAAAAACGGGAGAAAATACCCAAGGAGTTTACTGAAGAGGAAGATCAGATGTTGAGGGAACTTTGGGAGAAGTACGGTGATACTAACGGTAAGCCGAATTATGCTAACCAATTGCTTTACTATGACAATAATATCGTTGCAGAATCGTCCATAAGCTGAAAGAAACTCTAGATAGTGCAAGCGGTGCTATTTGCATACAAAGATTAATACAATGGTTTCAAACTTGACACTTCTGATACGCACTCCTCCATCTGTATTTTCTTTCATCAATGGTAAAATATCACAATGTGTAATTTTGAGATGAAGAAACGTTATGTATGAATGAATAATAATCATTTATTTCAGGCATCTTAAGAATATGTAGAATTGAAGAGTTAAAACGCAGATGTTGTATGCGATGTTTTCGTTTTTTTCTATCTCCTGTAAAGGACTCGGAAAAACTCGATTCAAAAATACAACTATTTACTCGTTTGAGTTGTGACAATCAAGATATAGGTACCTACCTGTTAGAAAGTAGAAGCTACCTTCTAGTAGTTTAACTACAGTTTCGATATAAAATGCCTTACATTATCCATCTTATTATGTATATAACTATTTCTCGTATGTCTCCCTCCCTACATAGTAAGAAATACGCTAAGTAGGGCTATTTTCCTAAGCGAATTCCTTCAATTTCTATTCGGAGCACTTTCCATACAAAAGCCCTGGAAAAGCTCGTAAAATCGGGCTCATTTCATGCGATTGATTGGACGTTTATACGGATAGTGCATCTTAAGAGGGGCACTTAACCAAAGGGAAAGGATCAAATGTTGACGAACTTGGTACTACGTTCCTCGTTACGTATTTTATTACGAAGAAACCGCGAGCGTGGCTCTCTCATAGCTTTTGCGTTTACGATATTTTCTCCTTTTAGTATGAGGTACAGTATTCAGACCCGTAACCCTCGGGCTATGTCCTCAGACCACAATTTATCACCATAATAATGCCGTTGCGTTTTATTCACAGCAGGATGCTACCTCTGAGCTTCTTTATAAACTAACTAAAACTAGCGCCGCGAAGCTACCGTTTTAGCTTATAAAATTATGTTCCAACGGTCTGAGGTATCTAAATAAAAAAAATGGGAGGATTATGTATTTTCCACTTGATGATATAAATCAACAAGCGACCTTTGTAAAACAAACAAGGTCATTAATGAAAAGGAATCTTAGCATTATTTCGGGTAACGACCAAAAATATCTCAGCGCGCAAAATAAGCGGAACGAAAATCGTTGCGCGCTATTTTGTTATTAATTAAAATTAATGAACAGACAATACCCTTACCTTAATTGTAGCACCAGCAGTCTTAGTGTAAACCTTTTATAGTATCATTGTTCTACATGTCTTTGAAGAACAAAAAACTTGAGACATCACATCTAAATAAATTGAATATCGTTTACATAGATCGGTTTCACAAGCAAATATCTCGTTTGTTCCTCTTAGAAAAGTCTTCACTTTTTGATATCTCCACGAATGTGATTTTAGAATACAAAAGCTTAAAGGTATTGACATGCAAATCGAACGTGCCGTTTACTCGTATCAAACGAGTTTCTTTTCATATTATTGTACTTACACAATGTTTTAGATCCGATGGGGGCAATAATCCCGCGAATGCCTCGGAAACGGCAGAAGGTTAGCTTCATCGACAGATTGCTCGAGTTAGGCGTCATTACCGACAAAAAGCAGTGCCGTAAAAAGAGACAAAGGAAAAACGCTAAAAGCGCCGGCACGGATGACGATAAATCGAACGGTAAGTTGCTAAATAACTTCACTTTGCTTTGCTTTACTCAGCCGGTTACACATGATGCCAACGCGTTTGAATGAATACCGACTCGACTTTAATTTTTTTCCCCTCTCTTCTTCTACAACTAAACTTGATCGTATTTTATTTTACCATGCATAAATTCTACTTATTCAATACCTGAATGCACCTTTTTCCGGGATAAAAAGTAAGACAGATACTGTAGTAAACTAGCTTTTATACTTTTTCATTTAAAAAATAACTTGAATAATCTGCGTTCCAAATTCGGCGGCTGAATAAAAACCAAAACTTTCGTAACTCCCGATGTTTTTCGAGTCTGCTGGCTTGCATCTCTATTGTTGATAAGTCTGTGAAATATTGCATTTAGTCTTCATTCTCTCACCTGTCAACAAATGGGGAGCTTCATAGGCTTGCATGTGCCAAAAATAAAAGCACATCCGCGCTCTTATTTTAAATTTGCCATAAACATAATAAAGTATTAAAAAAGCTTGGGAAGGGTCCAACTCGAAAACTAACAACCTAACAAGGTAAAGGTCTCTTCTTCTTGACTTTACCTTAAAAATATTGAAGTGAACAGAAATTAAAGTGATCACTTTATTTCCCTGTTTTACTGTTATTTTAATGTTGTGACGTGTCCAAGAGTCCTGTAAGGTCTAAAGAAAATAAAGCACTTTGAGTATAGTTTATTAAGAAATTCGTGACGTTTGTGGTCCGGGCCTAATACATATGTTGCGAGCTCATAACCCTCCTATGTTCGCTTCTATCCTTTTACCCATTGCTTCGCCCCATGTCATTAGACGGTACAGTTGACTTTTTCTTTGCTCTTCCAATAACTTTAGATGAGCATTTGTTAAGATAAATTCAGCGTAAAATTTGTTTCACAGTTTTTGCTGTGAAGTTATTATGAACGTAAATAGTCACCCGGGGCGGCGGAGCTTTATTACGTTACATTTTTATAAACCCTAAGTGAGTTTCGCTATTAGACTAGGGGACACTGTTTGCGTCTAGCATAGATAATTCTGCAAAGCATATAAATTCTATTATATTTTCTCCTTCGTGTTAAATATAAAGGGTTTTCTATTTTGAAATCGAATTGTAATCTTATTTACGAGTAACATCTGCGGTTAATACAAATTCAACTGAACTAGACGCCGCTTCAGAGATAAATGCATGAATACTCAAAGCTTTCATTATAAATGTTTCTATAAAATACGCGTGTGGAAATTGAATATACATAACTGTAAGAATGTATTCGTATTATTTTGCTTTTGAAATCCTTAGTATTACTAAACTACAGTATTACTTTCTTACATTCGTCACTCGCAAATAATACGTTGATATGTATTAAATTCTATTGTTCAAACATAAAATTGAAAATCCACGAGTCTCGTTCGGCAAAGTGATCTCCATATCATTGGATGACTTTCAAAGCTAATCTTATTGAATATCGTAGAGAGCGCATCTGGATCGAATTCGGATCAGTCCTCAGACGGCTCGAGAGCCCCGTCACCCGTCAGACAGAAGCCAAAGCAAACTAAACAAAGAAAGAAACCGAAGAAACTCGAACTCACTGCTAATGAAATCGCCCGCCTACTGGTTAAGGCTGTCGATAATGGTAAGAGATTCTATTCTGCAATTTATTCTGCACCCAATTACTTGTTGCTAAGATTTCGTTTGCGTCAGCAGATTTATCAGAAGCGCTGAAATGGTTGGCGGAAAATTTGGAGGAGGTAGCGTTGGACCAGGAGGCGGAAGGATTCGACCCGGCTGCTGACGGCACGCCTCTGGTCACCATTTCTCAGGAGTCTGTAGCAGCCATGGATAGCGACCTGTTCAAGAAAGTTCTCGAAGGCATCGGAGTCAACCCGCCTAATGACGAACAGGTAAAGAACCAAATAACCCATTTTATAGAACACCATTCCAAGAATAATTCTAATTTTCGTTTTTTGAGTATGCTATTTCATTTTATTTTTCTTTTACTGCGAATTGCCTAATTGGATTCATACAAAGTGAACCTGTATTAACAAAAGAGAATCAATAAACTTAATTACTTTAAAAATACGTTGTTATTCATTTTAATTTCAAGAATGGCTGTTGATTTATTTTTGGTACTGAAAACTAATAAGTTTTTAGCTAGAAATTTAATCAAATTATCATACTTTAATTATTATGAAACGTGATTCTTAATAGCGTTCGTAATTAATCTCAATCAAGGAGAGGCTTACATTTAAATAAATTAAACTGAAGCTGTAACACTAATTAATATCTATTACGTCTAGCTGACAATTTTTTTTTCGCTTGAGGAACTTTTTTTTTTTTTAATATAAGGGCGTACAGTACTTACACCAAAAAAATTCGTTAATATTGAGCTCTAGGATATTATATACAGTTATCGATGTCCATTGCAAAGTCACCAGTAAAATAGAAAGAGAAATACTGTCGACGAACTTACAAATGGGGAGAAACTTTCTGTTTTCTTCCTTTCTTTCCTGAGATCCTTAAATTAGACCGCCGAGTCGTCTATAAAACGACATTTTATCTAATTGGAACCGGGACTCGGTCGCAAAACTTTTCTGTTTAAATAAAAATTGTTATAGGAAAAGTACTGGCGGATCCCCAGTAGCCTCCACTTCGACACGATAAGAAAACGCCGGGAAATCATAATGAAAGCCGTGCATAAAGAGCTTATTATCGACGCGAGCGAGCCCTCAGATACCATCCAGGGGGCAAACGACTCCAGCGATGATGATGATTTGTTTGACAATTTGAGAAAAATGCGCGAGAATGACGACGTCACTAAAACGCGAGAAAAAATCTGTACTTTGAGTGACAATCGCCCGACCAAAAGCATGGTTACCGCGACGCGTAATCACAAACGCAGTCGAAGTGTTGACTCAGATGATGGCAACAGTAAGAAAATGCAGAAGATCGACGAAGATGATGAAAATGACGTTGAAGATGATGATGATGATATCCTGTCGTTCGCAAAGAAAACTTTACAACATGAAGATTTGCCCGACACTGAAGATATTTTGAGTCATATTCCAAGGGATGATATAGATACAGGTAAAGTTGTTATAAAAATTCTTTATACTCGTTTCCGAGAAACCAAAGATATTTTGTGTAAACAAAGACGCATATGTATCAATGTTTAGGTATGTAAACGAAAATTGATAACCACTACAGAAAACAATAAGGTAAACACTAAAAACAAAACCAAAAATTTATCTCATTGTTAAGATACAATGAGATAAATTTTTGGTTTTGTTGCGCATCGGAAAAGGCGGCATAATCAAGTTCGAAAATGTCGAGATTCAAATAAAATATATAGTAAGGCATTTAGTAGATAGTACAAATAAAATAATAAATTAAAGGTGTTAAAATTAATAATAAAAAAAAAATTTAAAAAATTCAAGCTTCTAAGATATCGCCGATGCGTTATGTCGTAAAATATTTTCCACCAAACTCCCACAAAACCAAGGGGTTTTGAGAGCCCCTTTAAAATTTAAATCTCTGATTCAAGATCTGCCTATTTGACCGAGTAAAATTCAAAAGGGTCAATAAACTGTGCGCACTTTTAATTTTAAAATGCCTACTAAATCAAATAAAGTTTTTTCCAATAAAAGCAGTATAGTTATTGTTTGTTCAAATAGGTTACACAATCTTTTTCGTTCAATCTTTTTTGATGTTCAAATATCTTTAGGCAATGGACTGAAAAATTAATTTTTTTACAATGGTTTAGAAGCACGATGACGTCTTATATTGTAATTGTGTAGATGGATATCCATCCAAATCTAATACAAAAATAAAAAAACGTTAAAAAAATCGTTAGCAAGGACTTTGCTGATTTTGACGTCCACCGAAACAATTTTCGAATACTTAACACTATCATCACATCACACTTATATGTATTATTCGAATATTATTGATATTAATATTATTATAATATTTTGGGAACTGATATATAGGATGTAGCCCATGTTTGATTCCATGCCTAGAATTACTTGTATGCAAAATTTCAGCCAGATCCGTTTAGTTTTAGTGTGAAGAGGTAACAAACACCCATCCATACATAGGTATTTATAATATTAGTGTGAATATTATAAATGCAAAAGTTTGGATGTACATATGTAGGCTTGGAATCAAACATGGGCTACATCCCATAAATCATTTCCCATGGGATAACAATCCCCTTTAAACGACTCCATAGAAACAAGAAACTAGTTTATAATATACCGTTTTGAAAATACTCAATAAGTCATTAACGTTTTCACTCAATTCAATTCACCTTTTTCTTTACACAAGTTTCAATAAATAATTCAAGTAGAAATATTATTTCACTGAATCCCTAGAAAGGGTCTCAGTGAAACACGAAAAGAAAGACATATAGGTATGTAAGGTATAATGAGAACTGACAAATCTGACAAGCTTTAGATCTTTTTTGGGCTTTCGATATTTTAGGTAAGGTTTTGTGTGTGAGTCCTATAATAGTCCTAGTAAGTCATGTCTTTTATATAAATCTTATATCTAAAATATAAATAAAGTACAAAAGGCGGCCTTATCGCTTGGAGCGATAAGGGCGCCTTTCTTCCAGGCAACCTTGTGATGGAGAAAAAGATATAAGAAAAAAGGGCTGATAGTGCACAGAAATTTGATTAGTATAATACATACTTACCTATATACAATACAAAGAGTTCTTATGAGTAGTGAGATGATCATATGAACCCCGTTGGGGCTACAACATAAACTTATACCTACATACATAAGTAATTAATTACTTTAAAAGTTAGAGGAAGAAATTTAAAGAAACTTATATCATCATCATCAGCCCATACACGTCCACTGCTGGACATATGCCTCCCCCGTACGACGCCACAAATAGCGGTCCTGAGCCGCCTCCATCCATCGACTCCCTGCGACCTCTACGATGATAAACTTATATGTTAAAGTTAAATTGTTTTACTCTAAATATATTAATAACATATATGCTAAAAGTAGCATATATGTTATTCCAGCTCTAAATCTTACCTTGCCTCTGGTTAATAACAATATTTTGTTAGAAAGTTCTAAAATATCCCCCTTCCTACAGCATCGCCTGCAATCAAATTACGTTTCAAGTTTCAAAACATTTCCCCCATTTCCGTGACACTGTTCGGTTTGTTACCATCAGTTTACTGGGCCTTATTTTGATGTACTCGTTAGATCTAGAATAAAAGAAAATGAACTTTATTTCTAAAGGCACAAAAACAACAATACTTATTAAATATTTTTTATCGGGTATTTATCGCTTTCCTTTTGTAGATACAGTTACCCCGTGACCACGATCGCTGTAACGCGATGGAAACGTAGGTGAAAATATAACAAAAACTTTAAGCCGTCACCAGATGGCAGAGTACCCAGAATGCTGGCAGCATTGCTACGTTGAATGGCAATGCTAATTCTTTGACTGAAATAGAAGCCAGCATTGAATCCAAGATATTTTTAGTCAAGTTTTTATAATGTGTAGTAAACAAACCACGGAATTTGATTCGGATTTTCCAATGAAATTGCGTAGAAAATATATTATTCCATTGGTATCATCAGAGCAAAACGCAGAAGCTCGTGATCATTTTAGATTTTGACAGATCTTTCGTTTCTCATCCGTTTTCAAATTCGAATGTGCTCCTTTTTCGCAGCGAGTTTACAGTGAAATTAAAAGTAGTTAACGTTTTTGTGGGTACCTTGCTATTTTCTGTTATTGTTATCAGTTTTAGTTAAGTTTACAAACATGAATGTCTTTGTACTTACAATAAACCGATAGTTTTGAAAGAACTAAAAACCGACTTCGAAGACCATAATTTTACACTGCTTTAATTTTTCGAGATAAATAAATAATGCTGGACAATTCACACAACATTATCTAGCCCCAAGCTACGCAGAGCTTGTGTTATGGGTACTAGATAACTGATATATGTACATAATACAATATATTACATGGATAGATGTTTTGTACTATACATAGATAACGACCAGAACACCCTGAACAAATATTTGCAGAACCTACAAATATTTGTCCCGAGGCGGGATTCGAACCCGCAACCTTCTGCGTTGCAGGCGGACCTTCGCCCACCGCGCCACATCGGTCGTCTAAACACCAATCCCTTGGGAATACAATTTTTATGGGACTACCTATGGATCATTTTCTATACAATAGCGAAAGAATTTTCAATATCGGTCCATAATTGACGGAGAAATCGACGACCATACATAAAAAACATACCTACATAGAACCATCCACCTATTTTCGCCGACGAGTTTAAGTCGCTTAGAAAAATATCTTGAATTCTCGATTCAAGTATACGATCATTTCGTTACTTTTTAAACGACTTCAAAAGAAGGAGGTTATCAATTCGTCTGTATGGTTTTTGTATGTATGTTACGCGCTATCTTCGCCAATTATGGACCGATTGAAAAAATTCTCACTATTGTATAGAAAACGATCCCGAAGGGGTCCCATAAAATTTGTATCCCCAGGGAATTAGTATTTATCCCGCAAAACTTAAAATAAGTATAAAAGTAAGGGAAATTGAAATCGGTTTATCGTTTTTTTTAAACACGTCATATTTTTGTCTTATCTAACACATATCCGAATAACCTGTTTACGACATCATTTCATGGCATAATTCGCTACAAATATTTATTTGCAGACAACGAAGAGGGCGAACAAATAGTTCTGTCGAGAAAACGTGACAACAGGAGACGCAGAGTTGTTATTGAAGACGATTCTGATTGAGATTACGGTGTTCTTTTGTACGTTGATCTATTGTAATTGTGAAGAGTAAACGGAATTATGTAAGTGAAGTTTTTTTTTTCATGGATCTCACTCTTCGATGGAATTGTAAGTTTCTTAGATCAACTACAAAAGTAAAAAGCTTGTTCTTTGGTTCTACGAAGACAATAGTCAATATAGGCATTAGGTAATAAAATTTCCATAAATCAGCTAAATATCACGTGGTTGAAAAATATTCTAGTCTCTTCGGACAAGCCGACCATATTATGATAGAACTTCAACTCATAGGTGAGTCGCATTTAATCACTAATTATCTTAGGTTTTATTAAGTACTAGCTGCTGCCCGCGCCTTCGCCCAAAAAATGTCTATACATTATTCCAGGTCCCAAACTATACCCATACCAAATTTCAGCCCAATCAGTTCAGTAGTTTTTGCGTGAAAGAGAAACAAACATCTAAACATCCATGCTCAAAAACTTTGACATATGTAATACTAGCTGCTGCCCACACCTGCGCCCGCGTTTTATCGGGATAAAAAATAGCCTATATTCCAGGTCCCAAACTATACCCATAGCTACCAAATTTCAGTCTAATCGGTTCAGTAGTTTTTGCGTGAAAGAGTAACAAATATCCATACATCCACCCTTACAAACTTTGACATTTATAATATTAAGTAGGATTATAATATAATGAATGAAATTATAGCAAAGTTGACTTATTTGTTTATAGCTACAAACTTTGCAGGTGCTATATAGTACAAACATACTGGGTTATTTTCTACAGTAGGTATTTTGTTTATTTTTAACCCAGACATTTTGTCAGTGTAGTAGAATACATTTTCTCTGTAATAGCATATTGCCTGCTGGTTGCCTGGTAGAAATCGCTTCTAAGCGATAAGGCAGCCCATTGTACTTGTTTATGTTAATGTCTATGTGTTTTATTGGTCTTTGTGGTGTACTATAAAGAGTTTTGTATTATATATTATTTAAGTTGGTATAAAATAGGGTTTCAAACGCCATGAATATAATCAATACTGAGTATCGCTTAGCTATCATCTACAATCAACGAGAGTCGTTTGTTTTTGACAGACTATTTAAATTGGACTAACGCTGTTTTTCTCTTTAGTAAACGTGACGTTATAAGATTTTTATCGTCTAAAAGTTAATCCACGGATTTATTCTATTTTTAGTATATCTACTGACAATCAAATAGTCATGTCGTAAGTTGTAATCGATTTTGTCATTGTTGCTCAACATTGTATTATTTTATAGTCTAATCAGGCGTCTACATGTTTTTCTTTTTAGAATCAGAATATTCAATAGAATAAAATAGTAATTCTTGTTGTTTTATTTGGTACTTACTTCTCATTGGCATTGACATTTCACGCGATTTTACGAAATAAAAAGCATGACAAATTGGGTTATTGTGGTACTATAATTTTTATAATAGTTTCAACACTTTTTCGTGGGGAAATCGTTACATACTATCGTAATTTTCGAATTGACAGAATCGCATAAGTAAATGTATCTATGAAATACATATTTCATTCAGTCCTTCATTCCTTATTCAGTCACTTCATAGTCGTGCATATACCAAATCTATATAAAAATGAACCCCTATTTCTCCCGGTCACGCTATATAACTTGAGAACGGTTTTAACGATTTCATTCATATTTTTTTTATGTTTTCTAAGGAGTTTTAGACAGTGTGTACAATAAAAACAAAATTGCGCAGATACTTAGAAAATTTAATAGAACTTAACGAATACCTTTATTATAAACTTTTTTAATGTAACCTTAGCCTTAGCGTTATATACTCTTTGCTAAGCACGTTTGAAATAGTAACTGTCAGTTGTCAGTTTGAATTGAATGACAGGACAACGTCTGTCGGGTCAGCTAGTATAAAATAAATTCGTGGACGGGTTGACAGACCTTAACAATACTCTTAATTGTATGACAAAATTGATATAAAATTTCCCCATTTAAACTTGTATTAGGAAAAATGAAGATACGCTTTATACAAAACTTTCCGTACATCGTTACAGAAAGATGTTTCACTTATTCAATAATATAAACAAGTCCTATATTCCCATGTTTATTATCCCACATAACATAGGAATTCCAATAAGCCCGTATCGAATAGCAATACACTCCTTGAGCGTTGGGTATTTTCTTCTCATTGCATCGTACTGTTGTAGCATGCGATATTGCAAATACTGTGCACAACTGAGCAAAATACATTACATAAACATTTTATTTGGTACAATATAGTATTTTGGTAAACATTAGTAGGTAGGTTTTATATAAAACTAAACTGTATGTAAATAAAATAACACGAATTATCTACTCTATGCCTACGACTTTGTTGTTATTTGGTTGGTAGGTATGTCATCAGTACCAGAACCTTAGTAAGGTGACAGTCCCCCGTATTAGTACATACATACACAAACTCGTGTAAAAATAAAGCCTTGTAATTCAATTTAGTAACTCGGTGAAAAAACTTTGGCAGACGTCTTGATTTTGATTGCCTTTGTTTCGCTCGTAGTTTTCGGTGGAATCTTGTTAGTGGCCACCGAAGTTTTTTTATGTTAAAAATGAGTTCGTAGCTCGTTCAGGCATGGGTATATTCCCGTGACCTACTTTCCGAACCATTAAAAGTTACAACATTTTGTTTGGACCATGTCATGTTCGGTAATGCTTGTTACCCTCCGATATTTTAACGCCCGTCAATAACAATGACAGTAAATATTTACCAATAACGTAGGTAAATATTTACTGTCATTGTTTTTTTTTTGTTTGTTTGATAATCGTAATTGAAATATTATTTGACGTTTAATTATGTTTATATTTGCATTCATGATATAAAGGGACAAGTAATTACGAACCCGCATTTGTGTATTTGGTATAGCTGTATCTGGAGTGCCCAGTTGTACCTCGTACAGGAGGGAGATTATAAATGTCAAAGACGGGAGATGTATATCGCAGGGTGCGCACTAAATCTTTTCACTCAGCATCTGATAAGCACCCCCGACCGACACACCCCTTAACGTATCGCTGTTTTTCTAACATTATCTTAACATTGTAAACAAGCTACCCTAGCCTGGGGCGAAAAGCCACCTGAAATAACATTTAAATTTACGTGTACACAATTCCCCACACAATATTATATTAATTTACCGACGCTCCCGGGACTTGCTTGATTAGCAATACGTGCCAACAAAGCCCTCGCAAAATGTCGAAGGTAGGATTAAATTATCTAGTCATCAATAAATCGACCTTAATAGAGCGAAATTGCCGATTCGATGTTCCCTGCGCGGCGCGGGTTCGCCAATAATGCTGAATGCGATGGCAAATATTTATCGAAATAAAAAGCTAACCCGACCTGGAGGTGACCCGCCCGAATCGCTGGAGTATTTCGCCGCGTCCTAAGTATTATCCAACAAGATTGATTCCTATTCGAATATTCCTTAGTTCTTCAATCGCAGAACACTTACTTAAACGCCTTTAAAAATACAAACGATCGTTTCATCGCGTAATCCCGCGGGTGATCAAGTCGGTGAGTATTTCTTATTCAAATGCTCAAGCGAGCTATTTTAATGTTTTAACACAGCACGCCATCAATCTTTGCCGAGGCCGAACGTGGCCCATTACTGCCGCCCCTAGCAATTATCCACTCGAATAAAAACGCTTTAAGTGTTAAATTAACGATATCTCAGCGCGCAAGACGAGAGACTTGACTAAGTGATTAATTTCGAACCAGAATAGAGGATAGTGATAGTGAACAGAGTTCCGAGCAGAAAGCGTCTCTAGCAAGCTCATTTATTCGCTACATAACAGGCGGCTCCGATTTCACATATATTTAAATTATTGAAATAGTGAGGACGTCAAATGTTTCTCCCAAAGAAAAAATCCTGCGTAGCAAATTCAAGGTGTCCTATCGATTGCGACGAGTTCCGATATCCAGTGACGAAAAATAACGTTCGAGCTCGTACATTATGTAGGCACCTTTGAAGTTCTCAGCTTTAGGTGGGCGTTTCAAACTTGATAACAGAAAAACGGCGTGCAAATCTCGTTGCCCGGAATGTTTCTTATTTCTCCCGTAGTCACTTAGCTGCGTAAATATAAACAACCGTCATTCTTCTTTACGCGCCCGGGGCGGAGAGAAAAGAATGACAAACGAGTTAAAGAATAATGGAAAGTAAATGAAAACAGCAAAATCGCTTTTGTCAACTGTTTTTCTTTCTCTATTGTCGACATAATGTTGAGAAAAAACACGTCATAAATACAAAGTCGAAGAATGGCATATTTGAGTATTTAGATGATGAATTTATACCGGACATTTTTCAGAAGACTTTCTCTGAAGAAATGTATATTTTCCCAGAAATGTCTACAATTTATGCGAGGATTTTTCATCCCGAAAAAGTAGGCAGAGCCCTTATTTAATTAATTTGTTATGCTTTATGTTCTTAGTATGGGTACGAAAAATCACGCAACGTTTTGCGAGTTGCCCCGCTGTTTTTCCGGTTACATTTTTCATCAGCGGGAATACAAAGTCCCCTATATTGCACGCCTACGAAGGAACGTTTTTTCCTGTTTTCAATAACATTCTTAGATTTTGTGATTGAGGGGCACTCATAAATTATTATCGTATTTTCTTAATCCTAGTTGCTTAAAACACCAAACCGAAACCGCTTCCTTTTTTGAAGTCATAATAAAGAAAGCTGTACTCATAATTATGGCCAAACTTTCGAAGGAAAAGATTACTGAGATAAATATGATAAGAAATCCGAAAACATTCTCGTAAAGAAACTTTTAATTTGCAGTAAAATAGCGCGTTTATGTTTTCTTGCGAAGAATCCAACAACATTAAAGAGAGGATGCGAGGGTTCGCACGAAGCACCCTCAGGTAAAAACCAAATTGAATTTTCCCTCGGCCAAATAGAACGGTATCGCGTAGATAAATCTCGAGACTACCACATCCCGCATCTATAGAAAACAAAGTTTAATAGAAAAGTAAATAGAAAAAGTGGAAGTGAAAACATTCAATGTTTGAACATTGAATTTGTGCTAGATCCACAGACCCAAATCCGCACACGGGCTCATAACTTTTGAATTGTTGACAATCAAGCCTACGCTTCAAATTTATGCGACCGATTGGCGATTTCATTTTCGAAATTCGTACCGCACAGTTTTACTACCACAGTTCGAATAACGCCAAAATCAGGTGGCGTTGACTATTTAACACAGATTTTATTCAAACATTATCGAGTAAAATCAGTGACGAAACCATAGAAAAAAAAACTAGGTCTATGGACTAAACGAAAATTTCTTCTTAAATTTTTATTAGGTAATTAGTGGCAGACTTGCGCTAGATATTGCCCGATATCACGCCTAATGAGGCCACGTTCACGGATTTTCTGCAGAATAATTATCTCTATATGGGCCCTTTTAATCGACTCCTTCAGACCGCGCTTTACGGCATTATAAAGCTAATGTTATTTTATAACGGGCCTTGGGCGTGCGTTTAATTTAAGCGGTACGAAAGATGGCGCACTTCCGTTGTCGGCTGTGGGTTTCGGAAACATTACAAATTTTGACTTGCTCCCAAAAAAAATAAAGAGTCACAGAGATAATAAAGCTGTAATTTAAGCATTTTCATAATTTTGTCATGTTACGAAAATCTCGAATGCGTCACGTTACTATTCTAGTAACGCAAAAACCGACTGATGCCATTCAATTCATTTTGACTACACTCGTAAATTGCTAAAGTGTAGAATGTACTAACATTTTTGTTTCTGTAACATTTTCCTGTGCAACAGAACACTCATTTTATTAATTTATTTTCTGCGCCAGCGATATGACAGGGCTTCCGTTTGGAACTCATCGTAGCAGAATCAGTGCGGACTCAGCGGTTCGTTCTAATCGTGCGAGAAACTCGCGTATAAAGCTCACCACATACTCGGTCCGCCTTTGTGCCCATGCTCACTGAGACATATTAAAAATATATGTATATCACACGGCCTGCTTTAAATACTGCTCACTTGTTAAGATAATAAAGTTATTCTAGCATAAAATTCGCTAAGTTATTCAAAGGTATCTTCAAAATATTCATAAATTAAATTATACACAATTAATGGAGTGGCATATAAATTTGAAAGTGTGGCAGTTTGTTTGTTTGAATGGGACGTTCGCGGTCGATCCTCGCCTCCGGTGACATATTTGGGACATTGTCGCGGCAAATAATTAAAAAGTTTAGATTCATTTCAGCGGTGTCAGGAGGTCGAAGCGCTCCGTCGACCGCGCCTGTCACGAACTTGTGCATTAACTTTTCATTTGCAAGTTGGAAACGAACCTCCGCGCAACTTCCACTCGTACTTACCGGAGAGTATGAGGCGCCATCCCTCCACATTTGTTCCCCGATACCGCCCGAGTCTAATCTCCTCGGCGACATCAAGACAACATAAGCTTTTAATAATAGCCTATATGCCCTCCTTCGCAGATTGCAATCGTTCGATCGTTTTCGCTACCGACATAAGACGCTGCACTCTGTTGAGGGCTAATATCACGCCCGAATAAGCAAGATAATCGCTGCCAAACTAAAATCGATTGTTAACGTAAACGACATCTTCACCGACGTTCCCATAACTTCATTTAACTTTCCTAAATTAATTTTCATTTGATCATTTCATTGAGAGATGAGTTATAATTGAAGGGGCGCGTCGCAATGGCCGGGTCCCCCAAACGGAATAATGTCAAATCAATTAAAAGTTGAATTCGGCGGGCAGACAGCCAACCTCCAGCAAAGTTGATTCATTAGTGGTGGGCGCGCCGCCGCCCCGCCGTCGTCGCCTATCAGCGCTGCACAGCTCCACGCGCGCCCACATAACAATCCTTTACGGCAGAAATTGGAAACTTTGCTTCTAAAAATTAATGAGGCGACATACCAAAATAAACACTGCGCTGAGAACTAAGGTGCGGCTTCACAGGGTTTCTCATTTCGGGTTGATTCAGCACTACAGTTGCTGCTATAAATGAATACTCGTCTCGCGGAATGCTAGTCAAATACCGAGACAGAGTATCTCAGCGTCAGCAAATATTTATCTAGTCAAAGACTTCGTCTCGCATGACACCCTGAGAAAGCACCCCTCTAAGCTTCCTCGACATTTTTGCAGTCACCGTCATGGGAATAGCATGCAAATATTAGAAACTCGAAACTTCTCCAGACTAATGCAAATGTTTGCCTTTTTCTTTTGCATAATTTCGTAAATGGAAAAGTCTGTTCGTAAAATTAGAGCAATTTACTAATGGCTGCGGAGTAATTTATCAAATAGGACACTCGTCACCTTTCAGCTTTGTTCGCCCAATAAACAATGTCGATTTCGTTTTACCCCTCGTCAATCAACAATCGAATATTTTAAATCATGCATCAGCAGTCCTCGTTAACAAACAATAATCTGAAACGTATCAAATGCGGGTTTATTTATAAACGATAATTTTGGTTGCGCGTTGGTCCTAGCAGCACGAGGCAGTCTTCGGAGATGTTTTCTTAGTAAACGCAATAACATTTGCATAGGTCCCGTCAACTGCTGGCGTACTCATAAAAGTAATACGAAAGGGATCACACTCGCGCTACGTAATAGTGGAACTTTTCCGGGGATCAGCGAAAGTAATTCCGTACTCAGAGTTTGCTAAACAGGGGTTATTTACAATACCGACGAGTTAAGAGCACGGTAACCGCCGGCAGTGGTGTACCATCTGTCGCCAGGGTCATTACATTTTACGAACTGATCTGGAAGCCAGTCTTCGATAATTTGGCATACTTTGTATGCCTACAGTATTCAAAGTAGGTACTCGATTCGTATACCTTTAAGTGCGCACGTGGGCGATTAGCGTCTGCGTAGATTTGATAAAGGTCAATCCAATTTGCGAACGTTCAAGATTCAATAAAGAATTATCACTTCCGAACTAAACGTATTCTATTTTGATAACAATGTTTGCATTGTTAAAGTATGTTGTATACAATTGTATATCATTATGTAGTTAATAACTCTTGATTTTAACAAAGAGGGTGTAAGAATCGCTTTTAAAATGCGTGTTACCACTCATAACGCAATCGGTTGTAAATGTAATTGATTTCACTGGAAGCCCGACCAGAAAACCCAAAATTAGCGGTGGGAAAAATGAATATAATACAAGTTAAAGGCTTATCCGCTGCGAGCGATTTATTCAAACGACCAATAAATATTCAAGAGTAATTAACCGCCGCCGCCGCGCCTCGTCGATACAGACCAGAATATTTTTCGCTGCCGTCGATTCTATGTTAATCCCCGCAAAGGTAGATTACGAAGTGTTAACTTTGGAAAATTCATATTTTATGCAAAGTAAAAGCAAAAAATAAGCTACCTAAATTAATTACTTTACGTTTTTGCCGCAGCCGTGAAAAAAAATAGAGTTGAGATTTTTCGGAGGTATGAAACTAACATTGAAAATATTAACGTTTATATTTTGTTTTCGTACCCAAATATTTTTCTCTGGTAAACAACAAATTTAATCACAGCAAACGTGCTCTTCATCTCAAAGGCATATTGAAATTAGACTAGAGGTTGTAAGCACTTGGCACAACAAGGCGAGGTTTGCTCACGAAACCTCGCGTATCTTCCATTTGACGGGAGCTCAAAAGATTTCAGCTAACGTTCCTGTGAGCTCAGTTACGTAGTAAGCAACTCTATTGTCCGTAGACAGCCGTAGTCGTCTTCGTAGCGCTACGAGCCTCTACGATGCCAACTAACATTTTGTACCTTTACCTCACAGGGACCTCGTCGAACGTTACAAACTTATTTTTGTTTTTTTTTCTACCATAAAACCTAAAGAGTTTTGTCTTGGTACTCACATTCGTCATGACAATAATACAAGAATTCATACAAATCAATTTTTAGTTTGGCTTGTTTAGGCCTACCGCCCTGCATCGGCTTTCTTATTCTCTTATAATGTAAATATTGTAAATAGTAGATTTTGTTAATAGCGTAGGTTGATAATGTGTTAAATACTTTTGACTCATTTTAATTATCACCCAATTCTTAGTTTTTTTAGTGTTTGTATTTTTTATATTCTTATTTAACTATTTTATATGCAAAATTTGCGAAGCAGACATTGCAAACCGCACTCGTAGAAATATAGGTTATTGGTTCTTGAGACGAAATCACAAGTATATACCATATTTATATAATTATTTACATGTATTTCAAGAAATAAATGCTTGCTTTGCTTTAACTTTTAAATCACCAAAGAATATAGGTACTTTATCTAATTTAAATTTTGAGTGCTCGAATATAAACGAATATTAGCGCTATTTGACCGGCAAAATTGAAAATAGTCGTACAAAACGCAGTTTTGTTCCCAAAGCATGTCCCTCGAGGCTGTTATTCGATAATCAAGCCACCGCGAAATATTCCACTTTAACTGGTGGTTTGTAGCTCCGCAATCCGAACGGTTTATTCGATTTCAAACAAGTAGCTTGAGAGCCGCTGACTGATGATGATTTTCATACACATTCCCTGCTCTCGTGTAAATAAATAAGGGCCTTATCATTATTATAATAGCGGATTGCGAGCGTCCTCAAAACGGAGCGGGCGCGCAACGAACACGCCGCGCATGCGGAGCGAATTCGTTACGCACAACGATATCGCCGCGAATATCGCAGCGTGGACGCCATTTTGTACTGTCTCGTACAAAATGTCATAGGTCAGTTTGTATCAGATGCAAGAATTCATAAAAGCTAGGTCTTGATATTCGCAGGTAGAAACATTGTTCTAGATTAATTTATATTCGTTTGCAAAACTCAGGCATCTTCAAAGTAACAAAGCCAACAGCAGTGTCTCCTCGTCGGAATCCATTTTGTTACGGAGTATATTGTACACGCGACAAAAAAGTTGCGATTTCGCCACGCGTCCGCGACGTCTTCGCTGCGCAGCCGCGGCGTGTTCGCGATGCATTCGCTGCGCGCCCGCCCCGCAGCCGCTCGCAATCCGATAGTTATGATAAGGCTCTAAGACATTATTATGAAATCTTTGTGCAGTGTTTTTCATAATCAAACTCTGGGTATTTTAAAATCTCACCTTCGCATACCCACTTGTATAATGGTTAGGCTTGTGGGAGGTATCTAGATTGAATAAATAAAAATAATAATTTCAACTCAACATGGAACTCTTCACGTAAAAAAGAAAATAAATAATGTTACGAAATACCTTGTAAATCTCAATTTGCCCTCAAATCTGTTACTTGTATTCTAGACAGAGTTCAGGTTCGGTAAGAGGTCTCATTGTCTCCATTAAAAGGTCTAATTAGAATCCTCAAACATTTAGATTCTATTCTCGCATTGTGATCTCATTCAAACTGAAGACTATGTATTTAGTTGAAAACATTACCTCGAAGCCTTTGTCTTTCCAAGCCTTATTTCACAATCGAAAGTCCCCAGTGATTTCGCTGAAATCATTTGAGCGGGCCTATTTTATTTTCAACAAAAGTATTAATATTTCATTCGTTGCAAATGAGATTCCTCGTAGTATTTTCAATTTGACCTTTTCATTTTGATTTTAATATATGATTTATTAATACTAATTTTATTCAAATTAAAGTTTCAGAACCAGTTGAAAATGTTTATTTTGTCAGAATTACAAATTCACTTATACTAATAATATAATTTTCTCTACATGTAGGTAACATGTAGAGAAAATTATATTATTACTTATCATAACTAGAGTTACTTACACGTGTGTGACACGTTGCTCGCAAATCTATTTGTTTCATAACAAACAGATTTTTATATAGATTTTTTATAGAAATATGGTATACTCGCCGCTGCCTGTGCCTTCGCTCGCGTTTTATCGGGATAAAAAATTACCTATATGTTATTCCAGGTCCGAAACTATACCCATACCAAATTTCAGCCCAATCAGTTCAGTAGTTTTTGCGTGAAAGAGTAACAAATATCTATACATCCATTCTAACAAGCTTTGACATTTAGAATATTATTAGTATAGTAAGAACTTTACCAAACAGTCCAATCTGTTGAGTAGTTTTGCCGTGATTTGCGAGCAAATACATAATAACAAACAGTTTTTTTTATTACATCAGTTTTCCAACTTTATTGGAAAAGCATGCCGCGGGAAAAAGCTTATCTCTGCATACAACTACATCGGTTTTTCGAAAAAAGCCTTTTAAAATGAAATGCATGATCAAATCATCGTGATTAGTTTCAAGTTGAACTAACTCCGTAGCAATAATATAGGTAACATAATTTTGAGTGCGGATAAAGAAGACCCTAATACCCAATATGATTCAATAGCTCGGAAAATTGGGTCATAAGGTGAATCGCTTATAACAATTTTGTAGACAATTTCATACAGTTACCTATGTCACACGTTAATTACAACCCTTTGAAAGGTAACGATGTAGCGTACCGAGGCAGAAATGGGCGTCTTTTGAATGTAATGTACACATTGGCTATAACGGAATACACATTTGTCGACGATCTAAATTAGATAGGCAATTATAATATCTCAATTTTTAATAAAATATTAGAATTAAAAAAGAGAGTAGAGTAGCCCACTCTACTCTTTTTTCATACGCAGAATTGTTACTAAATACAAATTTCTTTTTTTTTTCATTCTCATATTTTGTAATGGATTTCGGCAAAGTAACGCCTGAATCTATTTATCTCGATGTTTCAAAAAATACTCAAAACTAATTTCGTACATGTATTACTGAATATTTTCACAATATTTAAGTTTTACGGGACATAGTCATCCCTCGGTAATAATATACCTGCTTTTCCGGGTCGGATTATCAATTTATTTTGCAGCTTGTTTGGGCCTTATCCAATCAGCTTTATGTTACTTTTACTCGTAGCGGTCTCTATTCATAATAGTTGTTTTATTTCGGGGGACACTAATGGACCAGCCTAATTAAATGGATGTGCGAGGGTCTCGATAGGATGTTCCCGGGCGACATAGTACACTGTTCACATATTCAGTGATTGCCCATCGAATCCTGATTAACATCTTGCGCTATGGCACCAGATAACTGATCTGGCGGCCTGTCAATTTCAGTTAAACGATATCCATCGAATTTTAATACAAGTTTTAAAAGCTGTCGTAATTAAAAACTGCGTTTTGCTGCATTGTGTTTTAATTCCCAAGAAAGCTCTTTTGAAATTAACTTTGTAGCTGTGAGCGGTCCAACGAGAATACAATAAACGTGGAAGTGCTTATTTTAAGCATCCAATATAATTTATTTGTATTTCGGATAGTTTTTACCTACTTAGAAGCAACAAGATCCATGGTTAGGATGATTGAATCAATATTAGCTTTAATCAATAAAGCTGATCTTCAAATATCAATAGTTTCGCAACGAATTTGAAATCAAAGACGCAAGTAGTCGCTTGTGATGCCACAGAGTTGTAAATGTCAATTCTACGTTAGCATGTAGACAGTTTTCTATTTAGTTTGGGATCCTGAATCTGCTTGTAAATTGCGGCACAAACAGGAAGACTGGTGCTCTTGAGCGGCTGTGGGTCGGTGAGATCCTTCATTCGGCGCGCTACGTACGTGACGCGACTGCTGACAACTAGTGCTGTGCCATTCAGTCTATCGATCACGCGTAAACAGACACGGTAATCCCTGTAAGAGCTTTCCTGCGATCGTCTTAGTGACAATTTGTTTTGCACACAACAAGCTAGACGAGCAATCGCATTTATCATTGGTTCTTCGTTCTTATTTTGATCGGAACATCCAAAAGTGTTTGTAAATATGATAATTATGATAAATAATACTACTCATTTAACTAAAATTTACTACGTTCAATTATTAAATGCGCGAATCCGTTGATAAATGATTTCCGCGGATTGAGCTCATTTAAATGTGAACAAAGTCCAATACGCTCAGTGCGCCCTGATAAAATCGTTTGTGTCGCATACAATCACTGAATGGCGGGTAATGGTATACCGAACAACACTAGAGTCGCTGAAGTGAAACGGTGCACCAAATGGATTTTTATTCTGTTGAAGTTACGCCAGCCAATTAGTTTTGTACAAGTGCATTGAGAATGCTCGCAACCTCATTACGCCACTCTTCAGGAAATTCAAAACTCAACCGACCTCCATTTACGGGTAAAACGAATTTACCTCGCGGAATTTATTTTTCCCTGCTATCTGTTTAATTAACAATCGGGAGGGGAATGTGATGCCGTTCGAAATTTTAACATAAAATAATAGTTTCCAACTCTATATTATTACCTGCCTATTTAATGCTATTTGTGCATTTTACTCGATGGCAAGGTACTACGTAGGTACTGAATCAAATACACGAGATTCATTGAATTGTCCCAATATTCAGAATGATGGACTAACTAAAATAAAGACTAAGAATTTCGACGGAATCTGAAAATATTCTTTAGTAGCGGTTTTACGCACTTAATATTCTTCATGAGATTTTGTTTGTTGCTTCAGGGCTCTGTTATAAATAATTTATATTAGTGTGGAATACCCATGGAGCCTATACTTATTTATTGTTAGGAAGGCGTCATAGCCTAAATAATATCATACTAACAATTCATACTTGCTTTCTTGTTCTAGAACTTGAACTGTAAACGTTCTATTTCTCCTACAAATAGTTATCTAAATCATATAAGTATAAAACTTACATTTGACGTTTCATACTGCTTTTTGCCTGTACGGTCTCAACCTATTATTTCTTGAGTTAGAACGTAAGAGACGTAAGTACTTAAGTACATTTCAAATGTTGTAGTGGACATACGTATATTTAGTTATTGCGCTCGAGGGCACAGTCAGCTCGTTTGTGGCGTCTCGTTTGCGCCTTCTACGTGACAGGAAATAGGCCGCGCCGTACTCGACGATGCCTAAACAATACACGCTCATTATACACGACACATTATACAATACTATCCCCTCTGTTTACCCGCCAAATGAAGCCGCTTTGACACCCTTATTTCCACGTTGTTAGCCGAGAATCAACTCGAAAAGCCAACTTGTATTGCATTTTTGTCTACCTGTTCGGCTGATCTCTAAACCCACGCGCTAGGGATTGATTTGTTCCTTGAGGATTTCATCCTTGTCTCGCGGTCGCTAGACGAACTTATCTGTCGGCTTAAATGTGGCTACCTGAGGGGTGAATTTTTATCCTTCCCTCTTAGTATTCAGGCGCTGTAGGCTTATAATTCGCCCGAGGGTACGGCGCGAGGGACCGGCGACGCTGACGTGCCCACACGTCTTAAGAGCCTCCCGAGGCCGGCCCGTCACTCCTTGTAAAATAGCCTAGACCGACTTAACAAAACATTGTTCCCCAAATACAAACTCCGCAAGACTCAGCCAGCGTCTACAAATAGTTCCTGTAAGGTAGCCATCATATTGAATTACCTACCGTTCGAGGTCTACGTGGATTTATCATAAAGACACTTTGGTTTATTGCTTCAATTCCGTAAAGTAGGACCTAGTTCGGGGCGATATCTATCGGAACGAATATCTTCGACTTTTCATTTTTATTGGCATCGCTGGCATACCGCTGAGTCAATGTCAGTGGAGTTATAAATGTGGAACTAGATAAATGTAACCTGCAACATTAGCACCCTGTTATTCGGCACAACGCAACGCAACGATTACATGGCGTGTGCGATTTTTCACTGACGCCCACCCCTGGTACGGTACAATTTATGACACGCAGAATGATTTTTCAACATCCATAAGTTAGATTTATATTTAACAGCCGAAAAGAAGCAGAGCTATGTCACCATTGGGGGAGTTTTGTACAAGATGCTGAGTCAGCGATTTGGCGCGCCTTGGATTTGGACTTACGAGTTAACTTGTAGGGGGAGGGGAAATGGATTTGTGCTGTATAAGAGGCATTTAAAGTCGTAAATTATGTACAAGACGGTTTGTATGTAGGTACATACATATATATCCTCGTCGATGCCTCTGGTTTATCTTTTTAAACCATAAACAAGAGCTGCCTTCTTAATCACATGGGTCTTTCGAAAAGGGCAATAACCAACCAGAGCTTTCCAAATGAAAACCTGCGTACGCAAACGGAAATTCCGTTTATAGTAAATCGATAGAGGTTATTTTAATACAGCGCACGGCACACACGGCCAATTAATCGGACCATGCGATAAATGCACAGTAATTTATTTCATTTCGCGCCAAACGGCCGCCCATTACATTTAAAATATAGCACATTCACGCCTCTACAAAATTATTGTACAAATAGACATGTCTATATTTTTTCCTGTAAACAATTTGCTTGAGATGAATTAAGTTAGAACTTAAAGCAACATGGCGATTGCTGTTTTTATAATTTATACACGCTGCACTCACAACCAAGAGATCATTACTGAAATTAATTTATCTGAATACTACGAATATGTCAGGTGTAAATATGTATATGATTTTCTTACATCTAAAAATACCTACGTCACCTTATTCGACTTAGGTTGTTTTGTGCTTACTTTTACCAGGTAGGTAAATATTTATTATCCCGTAAGGCACCATTTTTAACCGACTTCAAAAGAGGAGGGTATCAATTCATCTATGTTTACGCGATATCTCCGCCAAATATAGACCGATTTTGAAAATTCTTTCACTATTTTATAGAAAACGATCCCGAAGGGGTCCCATAAAATTTTTATTCCCAGGGGATTAGTATTTAGCCCGCAAAAGCAATAAGTGTAAAAGTAAGAAAATTTTTAGTCGGTTTATCGTTTTTAAAACCGCGCCATATTAAACACACACATTTTAGTATCTTTGCCCACTTTAGTTTAGGCGAAATAAACCTACTTATTTTTTTGTAATTCAAGGAACTTGTTATTTATTTAGGACGCCCGTTGCCCATCAATAGTACTCGTATAGAAGTTTCTTTGTAACAAAGTCTTGTTAGGCAATCCCTCATGTAGGATCTCATAAAATATTTCGCAGATCTACCACGGTCGGCATTCAATCACATTAGGTATGCGCGTGCCATACGATACATTCCAAGTTCAGGACGGACTAAATAAACTATCTTAGATCTTACTTTACGTGCATTAGATTCCTGTGGTTTATATCTCCGCTGTCATAGATATTAAATGGTTCCTGTATTTCTCGCTAGGCAACGAAAACTATTCTGTGCGGTACCCAAGTTTAGTAGTAATTTTCAATTTATTTATTTAAATTCAATAGGCATACATTTATGCACTTAGAATAGTCAAATAACAATATTTAATAAATAAAATTAACACCCCTTATATTAAGTCATAAGTCTTTTACACGATAATATGCTTTTTCTTGTAGCGCCTTTTTAAGTTTTTGAACATTCTTTCGTTTAATTTATTTACTTTCTCCGGCAAAGTATTATAAAATCTAACACAATTCCCCACAAACTATTTGTTAACCTTCGTTAACCTTGTAATAGGTTGGTCAAACCTATTTTTGGATCTCGTATCGTACTGGTGGCTGTCCGAATGTTTACAGTATCGTAAAATATGCTTTCTTGTATGCATGACGTTTAAATATGTATATGTATATAAAGAGATGGCATTGTTATAATACCTATATCCTTAAGTACTAGTATGAGGCTGTCTGTTGGTCCAAGTCTATAGATTGCTCTTACTGCTTCGCTGGGGTCATTATATCTTTATTGACTAGCTAGTAGCACTATAGACTCTAGAGCAAAGCTCAAAACGATTAGCTATAAATGCTCTATCTAGAGTAAAGAGCATAGAATAACTAAAACACAAACTAAACTAAAACACTATGTTATTGAAATAGTTTGGGCAGCATAGGAAGGGGGCTGTGTCGGCAAATTGAGGGCATGCACGGAGACGCCATCCAGAGCAGCGTTTAGCGTGATTTATTGTGATATATGGCTAGACGATAGAGCACAGCAATAGGCCGAAGCTACGTGATGACGAAACTGCTGGTGTCAACCTTTACCGGACTGCAAGTAGGTAAATTTTAAGGCTAGGGTTGATTTGGTTTTTAGCTCTATTTATAAACAAGTTAACGGAAAAAATGCTGTGAAATACTTGTCCATAAAGATAATTTTCTTCTGTGTTATATTGTGCGGAGGGCTGAATTTTGAACCTCGCTATTTCTCGCATACTCAGACGTTTCCCGTAGGCCAAGCAAATCGATTTTTATCTAGAGTATAATCTAAAATCAGTCACCTACCTACGTTCCGTAGACTTTATCTAAAAGTACAAAGTTTTCATTGAGAATGTAGAAATGACAAATTGACATCGAAAAGATTGCGTAAAACAAGGCGTAAAATATTATAAACTTCATTCCTTCAACTTCAATAATTTACCGCAATATATGCAATGTTCTCTATTCTAGCCAAGACCAAAACTTAACATATTATGAAAGCTTGCTCGGTCATCGATTACAAACGATGAGTGGGCCGAAGATCTACTAGAAATATTAATTTATTTTGAATTTGCACTTGGGCTCGCGTGATTTAACTGTTTGTGGTCCGAAGTGAAATCAACTCGATCTACATTAATGTATGATGCTTGAGTAACGCTTTTCTCTAGCACACATAGGTCACTCAAACAAAGATCTATGACTGAGCAAGCTTTCATAATACGGACCTTAGATTGGAACATAAAAATCTACTAGCGAATCTCCCTACATTTGTGCATCCAAATTAATGCGACCTATGGCAACCAAAGCCGTCAGAGCACTAGTTGCCTATTAGACTGGCTAAGCTGGGTCTGAATTAATCGTTGCAACATGTGGTGTGCTGGGCACACAGCCGTCTCCTTTGATTACCCATAGCTAATGACAACAAAGCCAATATTTATTGCGCTTTGGTCACTAGACAACAGCTGATTTAGATTGCAATATGTGGCTTGTAGCATGTGCATTTAGGTGAGCACATACTGTGAGATTATAGGGGTGGTAGGAGCATAGGTAGGGGAAATGTAGGCTATCGGAATCAGTTTGCAATAGGGATCACTAAAAGATAGCGCGCTATGTCTACAAATCTTGATCGAACGAATTTATTTATTTAAATCACGCTGTGGAGCGATAGAGAGTAAAACTTTCTATTGGTAGGTACCTACTTGTACCTATCAATTTCTCCCTTGAATACAGGTTAATATTCATGTTCGTGTATTTGACGCTATAAACGCGTTAAGTTCACACTATATTAACATATCGATCCCGTCTTACAATCAGTTAATCAACTATGTAAGCGTAGGTATTTAGTTGTTGTCAAAATTAAACCATCGTAATTAGCCTGTGGTGGGTGGTGGCTTTGATCTCATTAGACGTGTGTAGGTATTTATGGAGCTGTGATAACAAATTATAGTTGGTCGGGAAAAGGGACGTTATTTAGATAGGGAAGGTTAATCAAAACAACTCCTTGAAGATGAATTTAATACTGGCTTGGTAAATTGCTAATTCTTTTACCATTCTGTTGTACGGTGGTACATGTTTTTTTCAAACAAGCATCGTGAATCCTACTATATAATATTGTAAATGTCAAAGTTTGTAAAGATGGATGTATATATGGATATTTGTTCCTCTTTAACACAAAAACTACTGAACTGATAGGGCTGAATTTTGGTATGGGTATAGTATGGGACCTGGAATAACATAGGCTATTTTTTATCCCAATAAAACGCGGGTGAAGGCGCGGGCAGCAGCTAGTATAACATATAAATCATCAAAGAAATAATGTAAAAACCTAACTTTTATTCAGTACAAACATAATAAATTCACAAAGGAGTCGTGAAAAACTAAATAAAACGTCTGTAGAGGAGGCCTGCTGACTACAGAGTCAGCGGGCCTCATACGTATTTCCAATATTTCATGAATAATAACTACGATACACGGGATATTCGCTTGATAAATACCTACGAACGAGGTATTGTAATTGAGATACCGAGCGCTGAACACGAATTGTGAAACGCAGTCGAATGTTCCCCATTAATGATCTCCTTTTGTACGCCTAGTGCTAAAGCCTTGTTTACCTCTGCGTTATGAAGCTTCGGAAACGCATTAACTTTTAATGTACTTTGATGGCCATAGCTTGAGCTCACGTAACGGCGCAATCCATATCAAGTTAGTTTATCATCGGCTCGTTTGCAAATAAAAGATGAGGGAAGCCAGAGGAGAGTGGAAGCAGAAATCGTAAAATTGTGCATGTTCCGTAGATCGCGCGGTCGCTCAAGCAGAAAATTTCACTCCTACAAGGCAGTACGCAACATTTACGAGTTTTTCATGGGGCCGTACAAGGCTGGATGCTAGCAACGACCATAAAACCTCTCACGGCTCTAAATTCTCAAATAGGTAGGTAACGTAAAAAGTTGGAAAGAGATGTCGTGAAACATTTCCCTCTGGTAGCATTAATTTTGCATAGGACCGGCTGCTCCTTCCTTCACAGCAATATCGGGAAATTCTACGAATTTCATTTTCCAATTGAAGCTTCGAATTTGTATTCTATTTCTAGTAACTAGCTACCGCCGAGTACGCAGACGTTCCGCGGTTTGGACTTTACGACGGACATTCAACCGTCCATTACCGTCACGAGACGAAAAGAAAAATGAAACTCGATCGTCGTTCTTAAAATGAAGTCGAGCTGCGAGGGTGGAGCCGGGACGATAAATCTCGAGCGGGGACATCGACAGGGCTGCGCTTGCCAACGCACAGGCACAACACCACATTAGGGTCCTCGCTAATGTCCTGGTATAACAACCAACTCGGGAGTAATCACCTACATAAAACATCATTTATAAACTTTATTTCATGGGGAAAAAACGTTAATGTTCTGGATTGCGAGATGTCTCGTTACCAGAGCAAGCGCTGCTGTATTTTGCTCGCTGCCAACCTAATGTTGCATAAACATGCAGTGGAGTTCCTGTTTTGCAAATGATCCATGATCCATCGTGTACCAGAGTAGTAGCTAGGAAGATTTATTTCAACATTTGTGATGCTGGTTTGGTGGGTAAATAGAGGGTGGATAAGTGAATGCTACGATTAAGTGCGTCAGGAGTCGCCGGAGGCATGATGTCAATGTCTACGGCGTATGTGCGTAGTGGGGCTACGCCGTAGACATTTTAAGTGCTTCTAATCTTAGTAGTGAATAGATCTAGTCTAGCTTACGAATTTATCGATAGGTAATCTAAATTGCTTTATCGAGTAAAGCTGTTCAATTTGAGCAACCTATTAACCAGGGACATTGAAGCCAGCTTTATCAATAATGGGGCAAAGCCAAAGAATCGTGTAATTTCTATGAATAGACGAATCAAGTTTAATATTAGAATGAAGAAATATTTAGTAACAATTCCGCGTATAACCTTCTCTGATAGTATTCATCAAAGTAAGTTGTCTACTAGTTTCGTCTCTCCACGAGACATCTTCAGGACACCACAATACTCGACCTTGACATTGAGATTGGTAAGCACAGCAACACCGACAGAGTCCCGCCAGTGATGTTGCCTCTCCGAGCTCCGCGCGCCAAGTGAAGCAATGCCCGCAAAACCCCCCTTTATATAGTCACGGATCAAACAGTGCGCACACAAAGTTCATAGTGTGTGTGTGGCAGTACTATTGTTTGAAAAGATTCGTAATAACGGTGACCGAGGCAAACCTGTACTAAGTTCATTCAACAGTGTATTATTACTATATTTTGTAATTTCTAAATTTTCTAAGACTGACATCCTAAATCCCTTATCACAAGTATGTAAAATAGAAAAACAATGATTTTGACTTAAAGAATGACCAGATTCCAATAAATGTTTTGCAAAGTTAGATTTTTCTGGATAATTGTTTCTATAAGCAGCTAAATGTTCTTTATACCTAACCTGAAAACTACGACCCGTTTGACCTACATAAATACCATTACATTCGTCACATACCAACTTATAAACACCCGATTTTTTATTGTTATCTAACCTATCTTTACCGTTACAAATCTGTTTTAATAAATTGTTTGTTTTGAACGCTGCGTGTACTTTATGTTTAGACAAAACTCTTGAAACTCCGTCACTCAATGGACCTAAATAAGTTAAACTGCCCACAAATTTGTCTATCCTTTCTGGAGCTACGGGATACAATAAGGAACGGATAATGTTTTGTTGTTTACTTCTTATTAAACCATCAACCATCTTTCTACTATATCCATTACTTTCAGCCGTGTGGTAAATAATAGATAGCTCTCTGTTAAAGTTCTCCTGAGATAAGGGGACTGACATCATTCTATGGACAAAACTACGGTAAGCTGATAGCTTATGTTGGAATGGATGACAAGATGAATTTGGTATTGTAATATCTGTGTAAGTAGGTTTTCTGTAAATTTGAAAATCATGCCTATTGTTTAACCTAGTTATTGTCAAATCTAAAAAGTTCAGCGAACCACCAATTTCTAATTCAAGTTTAAATTTTATTTTTGGATGAATTGCATTAAGTTTGTTAACGAACAGTTCTATTTGACGCAAACTTCCAGTCCAGCATATGATAATGTCATCTACATAACGATAATAATATAAAATGTTTGATTCCCCTATAATGTTTTTATTCTCAAAACTGTCCATGAAAATGTCTGCCATAAGTGGACTTAGTGGTGAACCCATAGCTAACCCTTCTTTCTGTTTGTAATATTGATTGCCAAATTGGAAGTAATTTTGTTGCATACAAGTTCTAGTCAAAGATATTAACTCCTCCTTTTCTGCCGGAAGTACTCGTTGTCGCTCAAGATGTCCTTCCAATATTATCAAACTCTCCTCATAAGGTACGTTTGTAAATAAACTTTCTACATCCAGCGATAATAACTTTGCATTGTGAGGCAGGCTAACATCTTTAACTTTGTTGACCAAATCCATACTATTCTTTAAGCTATACTTTGGATTGAATCTAGATCTACTTTTTAATTCGTAATTTAAATATTTTGATAAACCATATGCTGGTGCTCCTATGTAAGAGACAACGGGCCGGATTGGAATATTATTTTTATGTATTTTAGGTAAACCATACAACATTGGTGTTCTTGGATTCATAGGAATTAAATATTTAAGAGAGTTTGGAGAAATAAAGCATGAGTTTTTTGTCATTTCTTTCAATTCCTGTGTGAAAACTTTGGTTGGGTCGGAATTCAATAATTCAAAATCATTGCCCTGTATAACCTCATTAACCTTCTGCACATAAGTACCCCTTTCTAAGATAACTACAGTATTACCCTTATCTGCTTTTGTTATCACTAAGCTATTTTGATCTACCTTATTCCTCAAAGTTTACCAAGGGAATTAAATGTTTTTAAATCTTTAAGGAATAAGGTAGATCAAAATAGCTTAGTGATAACAAAAGCAGATAAGGGTAATACTGTAGTTATCTTAGAAAGGGGTACTTATGTGCAGAAGGTTAATGAGGTTATACAGGGCAATGATTTTGAATTATTGAATTCCGACCCAACCAAAGTTTTCACACAGGAATTGAAAGAAATGACAAAAAACTCATGCTTTATTTCTCCAAACTCTCTTAAATATTTAATTCCTATGAATCCAAGAACACCAATGTTGTATGGTTTACCTAAAATACATAAAAATAATATTCCAATCCGGCCCGTTGTCTCTTACATAGGAGCACCAGCATATGGTTTATCAAAATATTTAAATTACGAATTAAAAAGTAGATCTAGATTCAATCCAAAGTATAGCTTAAAGAATAGTATGGATTTGGTCAACAAAGTTAAAGATGTTAGCCTGCCTCACAATGCAAAGTTATTATCGCTGGATGTAGAAAGTTTATTTACAAACGTACCTTATGAGGAGAGTTTGATAATATTGGAAGGACATCTTGAGCGACAACGAGTACTTCCGGCAGAAAAGGAGGAGTTAATATCTTTGACTAGAACTTGTATGCAACAAAATTACTTCCAATTTGGCAATCAATATTACAAACAGAAAGAAGGGTTAGCTATGGGTTCACCACTAAGTCCACTTATGGCAGACATTTTCATGGACAGTTTTGAGAATAAAAACATTATAGGGGAATCAAACATTTTATATTATTATCGTTATGTAGATGACATTATCATATGCTGGACTGGAAGTTTGCGTCAAATAGAACTGTTCGTTAACAAACTTAATGCAATTCATCCAAAAATAAAATTTAAACTTGAATTAGAAATTGGTGGTTCGCTGAACTTTTTAGATTTGACAATAACTAGGTTAAACAATAGGCATGATTTTCAAATTTACAGAAAACCTACTTACACAGATATTACAATACCAAATTCATCTTGTCATCCATTCCAACATAAGCTATCAGCTTACCGTAGTTTTGTCCATAGAATGATGTCAGTCCCCTTATCTCAGGAGAACTTTAACAGAGAGCTATCTATTATTTACCACACGGCTGAAAGTAATGGATATAGTAGAAAGATGGTTGATGGTTTAATAAGAAGTAAACAACAAAACATTATCCGTTCCTTATTGTATCCCGTAGCTCCAGAAAGGATAGACAAATTTGTGGGCAGTTTAACTTATTTAGGTCCATTGAGTGACGGAGTTTCAAGAGTTTTGTCTAAACATAAAGTACACGCAGCGTTCAAAACAAACAATTTATTAAAACAGATTTGTAACGGTAAAGATAGGTTAGATAACAATAAAAAATCGGGTGTTTATAAGTTGGTATGTGACGAATGTAATGGTATTTATGTAGGTCAAACGGGTCGTAGTTTTCAGGTTAGGTATAAAGAACATTTAGCTGCTTATAGAAACAATTATCCAGAAAAATCTAACTTTGCAAAACATTTATTGGAATCTGGTCATTCTTTAAGTCAAAATCATTGTTTTTCTATTTTACATACTTGTGATAAGGGATTTAGGATGTCAGTCTTAGAAAATTTAGAAATTACAAAATATAGTAATAATACACTGTTGAATGAACTTAGTACAGGTTTGCCTCGGTCACCGTTATTACGAATCTTTTCAAACAATAGTACTGCCACACACACACTATGAACTTTGTGTGCGCACTGTTTGATCCGTGACTATATAAAGGGGGGTTTTGCGGGCATTGCTTCACTTGGCGCGCGGAGCTCGGAGAGGCAACATCACTGGCGGGACTCTGTCGGTGTTGCTGTGCTTACCAATCTCAATGTCAAGGTCGAGTATTGTGGTGTCCTGAAGATGTCTCGTGGAGAGACGAAACTAGTAGACAACTTACTTTGATGAATACTATCAGAGAAGGTTATACGCGGAATTGTTACTAAATATTTCTTCATTCTAATATTGTGCAATGGATTTCCGCAAAGTAACGCCTGAATCTATTATTTATCTTGAATCAAGTTTATTTAGATACTGCGGGATTCAAGTCTGGGTTGTCAATACCAATGGAATATGTTATCTTTAGAATACGTTCCAATATTTCATTGAACAATTTCGATATAGGTCGGTAGAGTGGGATCTATTGATCGTGGGCTCGCGACGCAACCCCATATTTTACAGTAAATAGTTGTCCTGTAAACGTTCGTTTGAGCATCGCCTCCATTTATCGTGGAATTGGTCTGCGGCTCCCATCCCTTACCGGCCTAACACACTGGATAACGTGACATGACAGCGCATTGGCAACCACTTCAAATAGGCTCAAGGCGTACCCGTCATCCTATTATATTCCCTACGAATGCTGACTTTCCAGAACTTGAATATATTTTTTATTCTTATTTCCGAGAAACGGGTTTTGCCATATACTGACTAATTGATCGGAGTGAGCGAAGGGAACAAAGATCTTTAGTGGCAGCTTGGGTGATTTGGGTGTATGGTGAAATAGTTACTTCGAGCATAACTGCCCGACCGTTGCGTTGATTCGATTTGCGTGAATTTTGTTAGGTATACAGACAGATCATATTTAATTCTTTGGAGAAGTTTGAGAATTAATATTATGGGATTCTTATCTTATTGTAACAAAGTACGTTGGGAATAACCTGCAAAAAATATTAAGAATTCAATATTTTTTATATATTATAAATGTTTCTTATGCATACCTAATTATTTGTGTCATTAGGTCTCGAAATTTCAAACCGTCATAACTCCTGAACTACTCTAGACAGAGCCCCGTTATTGGGTCTAAAACAAATCAAAAGAATGAAACTAACACGGTCATGACGATATTGCCTACTACTAGTAAAATAGGTGGCTAAGTAAATATGCAATAAAACTACCTAAAAATAAAAAATTGTAGCGGCACAGGTGGTCATGAATACGACACGTAAACGTACATGTTTTTACAGCTTATCCTCAAGACGAAATGAGCTCGGTTTTGCGAGACAAGGACGAAAGAACACCGCGCGGGGAAGGCGAGTAAGGAAGGCAAGAGCCGCGGAACGGCTAGCCCGCGCACAAATTCACAGATTTTTATTTTTAAATTTTGTTTTCCTCTCAAATAATATTATACTCTTTCGCAATAAAATAAAACCATAATCCTCTAAAGTATTTATAAGGGAACACGTAGACGAAATTTCATTGAAATATGTTAAATAATCACCAAATGAAACTGGTTTTTCCGTAGGAGTATCTCTGTAAAAATAAAGATTTAGAGGCAACTTCGAGTTTTTTTTTATCGAGTCAAGTTTATTCAATCGTGTTTCGGCTCCCATAAGTTACTAACTAGAATCCTAAACTGTAGATGCTCATCAAAAAATTATAAAAATTTCAATAATTTCTTGCTTTAAAATAGATCTTTCGTACAGTCAAAACGTGGGTCTCACTTCACCTCACACACCACCTTACCCACCAAATGGGGAACTCACTTCACCTTAAGAACGGAACGGATTGCCTTAGCCCCCATACAAACTTACTTTCCGCTTCATTTGGAAAGTATGTCCCCGATCTTATTGAAATTTTCCATACGTAATCCGATGAAAAATAGCTATGTTTGTAGTAGTTTAGTTTTTCAAAAAACATAATGATCTTTAAATGAGAGCGAAACTAATTTGACCACCAAATTGAGTCATTTTAAAGCGATGTTTATGCATGATAGACACCTTTATTCGAAAATCTGTCGCGTTGCAAACATCCTAAATATATTCAACATTATAAATAATCAAAACTATTTCTGAAATCAATCGTTTATTCAAAATTCACACAGCCACATGACAGCTTCGTATTGGATGGTTAGACGCGCTTTCTCGCGCGCCCCATTTCATTCGACGTGAAACAACAATAAATCCGCATGGGCCG
This sequence comes from Eupithecia insigniata, assembly GCA_947859395.1. Taxonomy (NCBI): domain Eukaryota; kingdom Metazoa; phylum Arthropoda; class Insecta; order Lepidoptera; family Geometridae; genus Eupithecia; species Eupithecia insigniata. Next base: position 8,416,170 of record OX402003.1, read on the forward strand.
ATCCGTTTTCGTTTGGTAGAGGTTCGTAGCCTTCTTAAAGCACTATAATAAGGTAGGACCTATTAAGTATAAGGTAAGGTAGGTCAGTACACAATAAGATTGAAACTGTAGGTACCGTGGACCGTGAACAGAGGTCTGTGGATGACACGAATAACAATCATTCAAATACAACTCGAATAGTTGAATCTGCTATAGACTCATTCATCACTGCCTGCTCCACACGTCTTGGTTCTGTGCTTTGAATTGTATCTAGGACACGGCTGTAGGGGAAACCGGGGTTCAAAGTGCCGGGGGTACGTAGTTCCGATGCAAATTACTTTGGAAGGAAATGAGATAGCAATATGTGTGAAGTGCGGTGCAAGACGTCATACCATCGCGCTATTGCCTCAGCCATTTTAGTGGCGCCTTGGCAACCAGCAAGTGTGGTAGCCGAATGGAGGTTCATAATTGTCACTTAAGTAAATATTTTCGTATTGAAACTTTTTGGTCTATATCGTACAGTTGTATAGCTATTAATGTGCGACTTGCATTTAATTGTAGGAAAATCTATTGGGAATGTTACAATAAAGTCATTATTGACGTTATGTTACCTATTTTAAAAGAATTTTAGATAACCTTGAAAATGAAATTTGGGGCTCTAAGTTCCGCTGGTCCGGGGCTAGTTGTTCCGCGGAACTTTGAACCCCTTGATTGTTTTAGGATGCGAAACTACAAAAGAAAAACGGGACGGGGTAAGATTTCTGAACTAACTATTGCCAAGGCTGTCTACAACAACTAAACGAAGAATAAGAAAATCAGCATGATTGACAGACACGCCAGAAAAGAATGCTTTAGCTATAGAAAAGGCAAGAAGAGTGAAAGGCAAAAGCCAGACTAATGAAAAGGGGATTAAAAAGGGAAAAGCATCTGGAGAGGGAAAGTCACACAAATCATCGGATGGTAAAGAACTTGTAAAGAGAAGAGTTCTTCAAGACGATAATCCTTCAAGTGATGATAAAAATTATGGTCTACAATGGTACTGTATAATTTTTTCCGACGAAGTCCTTCCCTATGTTTATCCTAATTGCAATTCTGATGACGAAGCTTCCGAATAGTACAAAGTTGATTAGATTAGACTGAATAAAGACTTATTACTATAATTGTTAATGCTAGTTGATTGATCTCAATGTCATAATTAATACAAAGTTAAAAGTTGATGAATTATAAGTGTTACTTTTGATGATTATTTGCCAAAGATAGTAATTTTAATCCCTATTTTTAATAAATTACTCATAAATATTTAATTCAATACTTTTGTGTTTGATTTATACATATCTATACACTACAACTGCAACATTAACAAATGAAATTGCTGCCGGAACAACTTGCCTCAACGATGGAACAACCAGCCCCATGACGGGGTCAGTTGTTCCTTATCGATTTTTCACAAACAAAATATTCTCACGCTAAAAATATTTAAAATTGAGTAAATACGACTAAATCAATTAAAACTAGTATAAATTCTGCATCCATAAACGCATAAATATTGAATTTTAGTCCATTTATTGTCGATATTTTTGCGTGTTATTTGAAAATCGGCACTTCGAACCCCGGTCTCCCCTACTCTAGTGCCGTTGATTCCAATGATTGGTCTTGCTAATCGACTCGTGGTTTTCGACTAATAGCATCTATGTACCGTAAATGCGGGTCACTTTAGCCATTTTTTTGCAAAGTTTTTACTAAAAGTTTTGTAACTTTTTTTGTAGTTGAGTTAATGGGTTCTTATTATTTTTATTAGTAGCTCAGATGTATACTGAACAATAATACATGCGCATTTAGAAAGAAAAACTTGAGCAAGTATTTTTTTTTTGTTTTCATTTTGACCAATGTTGTTCTTAGGGGATGGTGACTCTGTCCCACGACTTCCTTGTGGCAAAAAATGGTTTAAAATCAATTAATGGGATAAAGCCTCCCCTGTAGGTACTTGACTTGACTATCTAAGGAAGGTTAAATGCTATAAAATATATAAAAAAAGAAAAAACTAACTATAATTCAACTTTATTTATTCATGAAGCTCTGAAACAAAACAATATCGTTTAACTTTTAAGAACTAAGCTTTTCCAGCCAAATTAACAACATTCTTAATCATAATAATAAGATGAACACAGCCAAACTCGAATTTTAATCTAAAATTTTAAATTTCAGCCTTAATTTGAGATTCAAGTCCGTGTCTTTAATTCTTTTACCTTAATGTATGAGGTAGATAACAAGTACTACCTTATATAAATGTTTGACTGGTATAATAGACTTTTAAATCGCCAACATTAAACTTATTTGTCATTCAATTCAGGGAATGAAAAACAACCCTTTTTTCAAATTTAGTAGCTTTTATTTTACATATTATATGGCCCCAAATGTACAGTTGCTCATCTTTAATTGTTGGCCAGCGCTACTCTATCCAGATGTATGCAGTATATGTCCCTACAATACCTACGTACCTAGTCATTCTTTTTTTTGGTAACAATAAGGTCGGTGGGTGACTTTTCCCATGGGCCAAAGTACCCCGAAAATGTACTTAAGGACCATAGACTTCGTATTTTGGGATTAGGTGGACAAAACTTGTGTATAACCTCAGAATTTTCGGTATGTTACCCTGCTAATACATACATAACATGAATATAAACAGTACATAACGTGAACTTACCAATACACTGACTTCTAGGATAAAGTTGCCGGGGGAAAAAAACTCAAATTTCTATTGAAAGTTAGTTTACCGGTACTGACTAGTATGAACTTGGGCGTAGATCGAAAAAATTGCACTGTAAACAAACGGCCGTAGTACCATCTACCAATCAGCGTTGGAACTACGATGATAACTCAAACCATATAGACGTGGCGGGGATTCAAATCTTTTTCCCGGTTTGGGTCAACTCCCAGGGCTAAAGCCACCCACCCGCATTTACGGTATGTATTTCAATAAATCTATTAATTTACCGAACTATACGTGAGCAACGTCTTATACCTACTTATCTTGAGTGGTCAATCTTTCTTATGTTAGATACTTGATTTTAAAGTTGGTTACCTAGATTTAATAAAACTTTTTTCATACTTATGCTAACAAATCTTAAATGGGCCTACGTGATGAAACGTTTTGGCATTTGACAAATATTCCCCAAAAGCAAACATCACTGAATTCGTGACTAGTTTAGACGTAACCTTTGCTACATTTTCGGACGGTCACTGAATAAACAAGAAAGGCGTAAAACTGGGAACTCACACAAAAATTCGCTACCTATGTGGATTGTGCGAAGTCTAGATATTTTGATTATTTTACAATTACAAAACTCTTTATTGTACACCACGAAGAAAACATTAAAAATAGGCATTACAGAAAACATGTACAATGGGCGGCCTTATCGCTTAGAAGCGATCTCTTCCAGGCAACCTTTTGATGATTGTCTGTCATTACATTACATTGATTGTGTTTGTGTGGTTATAATAAAGAGTTATCTATCTACATTTACATAGTAGCTATATTTGCTATCATCATCATCAGCCTATACACGTCCACTGCTGGTCATAGGCCTCCCACGTACGACGCCAGAAATAGCGGTCCTGAGCCGACTTCATCCATCGACTCCCTGCGACCGCTACGATGTCGTCGGTCCATCCGAGTGGATGGTCTCCCATGTAGGGGGGGATTTGCCATAATCACCACGCTTGCCAGGCGGATTGGTGATCGCAGTGTTGGTGTTTAAAAATATATTTATATATATTTGCTATATACATATATAATATGATGCAGGATGAAATATCTAGCATAATTTATTTGTAGGTATTTTTTACTTATCCTAAGAAGGTATATAAGTTGATATCAGGTAGGTAGGTAGCGCAGAACAAAAAATATCCATGTTTAATTTCACTACGGCTCTGGGAAAAAAAAATCTTGGTCTGAATTACTTAGCTAGCCTTTACAACTTCGTAAACAAACTATTCCAAGAACCTACAACATCGCAGCTTTTATAAAAAGCTTAATTAGGGATACAGATTAATGTTAAGTAAGGTTTATCCAAACAGTTCTGTTTGAAACATTGCCTTCTTTCAGCACATTAGCGAGTAATTTATCCTACTAAGTACGAACGCAAACTTTGCAGAACTAGCACAGTTCAACAGACTGCACCATTTTACCCAATTAGAGTTGAAAGAAAAATGTTTGGAGTTCAGAATGAGGCACGGGTCGGCTATAGTTTACTTTTACTACATCCTAGAACATGGAGTCGGAAGTAGAAAATGGGCCACCTGATGTTTAGTTGCCTTTGTAACAAGCGCGCGTAACGAAGCAGTAGGTATCTCGGAATGTAGGTCTTCATAGAGAATCTGTCAAAACGACACAGCAATGCTGGTTGGCGCCAGTGGTCAGCAAGATGCCTGCCCTACTTCGCACCAACTATTACAGAGCTCTGTCTAAACTGCTATGCTTGATGCCCTAGTTATTCCTCTGGTGCCACTCCCAAACTGTTTGGTATAGGTACCTATGTGTGTGTGTATATTGCCAGTAGGTACGATAGGTACCTAGCTAATAAAATGTCCACGTGATATGTTTGCTCCATACATCTTCATTTCAATGACCATTCATTTGCGATCCATGCGGCGGCCCGTCCTCCTACCAGATTAATGGTTATTCGATTTTCTGCTTACGGAAGAGCCACCTTCAATTTATCCCGTCTTTGACAGCAATATTTCATGGGTTCCTTCGAGATAGCAACGTAAATAACACGTTAAATGCCCAGGCATGGGAATTGAAACGGAAGGTTTAACGGGCATATACGAGAAAACCCCAAGAAGGTTGCCTACGGGCCTATTAATTAACCATAAACACGGATTTAACTCAGTTTTGCCTTCAGTAACACCATAAAGAGTGGCACAAGAGTTTCCTTGTTCTTAAGAGGCCCAACGGTGGGTAAAGTTGGGTTGTAAATAGTAATGGATGCAGAAGTTTTATCTGTCAGGTTATTATTTATGTAACTATCTATAGTAATAGGGAACGTATAAATACAGTACCTACCTACAACCACCATGAAGAATCTTTTTCTTCAATGTTCTAAACCTAAAAACATATTTCAGAAACAATCCCGATAGGTATGCAAGGTATATACTGGCGGTGGCGTAAATCCGGAAAAATTGCGAAAAACCAATGAAAAATACGCCTATTTCGGTTTATCCCCAAGCAAACAAGCGCAATATTATTTTTTAATCCGGACATATTGCAGACGACAAGTTTTTGGGACAACTTATGTGGAGTGGCCATGTTTGTTTGGTCATCGCGTCAACTAGGAGCCATCTAAATGAAAAGAGGCGATGGTCTTGTTTTGCACCATACGGGTTGCTGGCTAAATAACAAAAATCTAGGGCAAATATTGGCATGGCATGATCTTTATGATGCGAGCAGCATAAGTATAAAAGGGTAGAATGGAAACCATCGGATATGCCAATTCATTTTTCAAATGGTTCGCCGGCTACAGAAACTTTCGGTGCGTCAATAAGTCGTGAAAGCAATATCTTCACGGACCATAGGGCACGCTTCGCGAGTTACTGCCGAGGAAATGTTTAAACTTGCCAACCGGAATTTGTTTACTATAACTGAGCCAACATAAAATGATATCCTAAAAAAGATAATAGATTTGGCTATCTGCAAGGCATGAAGACCATCGGTGAAGGTCTTCTTATTTTGGTTGAACATTGGTTTTATGTCTCTAAGTTTTCTGCAGCTATAATAGGCGTATAACGCAAACAATACAATTCACGAGTGGCCTCTATGATCCACACAAGAACTTTTAGAAACTTATACGTTCGTTTCTCTCGTAGTAAAAATAGGTGATACGCTTTCGTAGCTCAGGCCTACGTTATTGCTACGCCGTAGATAGCTAATCTACAGTTCAGTTCATCATGGAGCTACTGTGAATAATTCGCTCTAGCTATGCGGATCTAACTAGAGCTACGCGTTAAGGCTAATGCCACACTATCAGTGGCGTAGCTAGGTAACCAAAGGCCCTGGTGCCTAATAAATAACTATTGGGGCCCTATTTGAACTCAGTGGCGGCGTAGCGAGGGCTGGTACCCGGGGCGGTTTTCTACCAAGAAGCAAACAGCGAGCTAAATTGAAAATGTTCATGCTAAATCACTTGAAAATATGCCTAGCCATAAAATGCTAAATTGGCAACACTGCGCGGGAAAAATATGGATAAAGTAGCAACAATCAAAATGAAGAAGAAACGGGAAACGTAATGCTAGGTGCACTAGAAAATGTCGATGGGTAATCCCCGGCAAACATTTAAATCGATTATCGTTAGAGATTATCGAAAATTGGCGGTAGTACACCTATACTTTAATGTACTAGAGAATAGCGTTTCTCAAGCGATATTTTTTTGTAAAATGGCATCAGGCATGGATTTTTAGGGTTCCGTACCCAAAAGGCAAACGAAGCCCTATAAAGAGCGCCCCGAGCCGCCGAAATACAACGCAAGCATCGTTTAAAATCTTGTTGTTTCGTCCAACGCAATGATTGAAAAAGACTTTACAAAGAAAAATTAAAGACAGTGTCAGAGTCGTCAGCTGGCAGACGGAAAATTTAAAACTAGCGCGTAAAAATGATAAAAACTAAAATAAGTGCGCGGAAATTTCATAAAACTTGTTCCAGGTCACACGTGTTTTTGGAAAAGCCTTACAAGTTTGTGAAAAAAAAATGTTTATTATTAAGTATTTCTATTACATATGCGAGGTTTCTATTTAGCTGTTTTCTTCACTTTTACAATTTATGAGTACATTATGAACGGCCAAAGTTCAGGTAAAATAAGTGAGAAAAGCTGATTTTGGGAGGTTCTTACTGAATTTGTTTTTAAATATTACAAAATTTTGCTGCTATAGAAACCTAGATATAGTGCACAAAATATATATTTTATCAAAAAATCTGAAGAAATTTTTTTGACAACGCCATAATCACGTACAAGCATTTGTACGGAAAGGGTTGGCTGCCCATAATGACACTCTGCTGTCTGTCCGTCTGTCACGTGTCTCAAGCTCGTAGACGGAATAAGGTACAGACATTTTGATATTTTATGTAAAATATTATAATATATTAAAACCAAATATTTAATTAAAATACAATTTAATTATTTTAATTATTTTTCCATTCATGAAAAAGGAGAAACCAAATAAAAATTAAATCTTAGACTAGCTTGTGACGTATCTTCGTCTAGAACTCATTGAGTAGAGTACAAAGGAGCACCGGGTTACTATTGTAAATAGCAGTGGGATTTGCGACAATCCTTAATTATTTTTCACGTTATTTCATAGAGATATTTACCAAAAAGCACGTGTTTGCTTAAGACCTTAAATCAATTCATCAGTTTTACGGGTCTTCGATTAATTCGTTTAAACCGGTGCATAAAAGATAAATCTAAAATCTATGAAACATAAAGTCAAGAATTATTTAAGATTATCGCGAATTTTACAATAGTTACCTGGTCTAGGTCCAAAAACTAAAAAACTGTTCTAAATTTAAATTTCCCGCCACAAGCGAAACGGTCCACCTTAACACCAAATAGGTAATGAAAACGCCTATTAATAATGTAGTTGTAAGCTGTGACCAAAATAAACAAACATTTTATCTTTCATGGTTTTTTTACGGAACCCTCTGTGTGCAAGTCTGACTCGTACTTGGCCGCTTTTTGGATTTACCTGGATTTACCTAGCCCCTTTTTAATAAATCGACAAAGTCTAGATTGGGTAAATAGGTATCGAATTATTCCGAAATCCGTTAGCCATTATAATAGCTTCTTCCGTTTATTCTTGCCCTAACCCGCTAAATCTGACGGCGAACTGCACAAACAGAAAAAAATTAGGGGCATTCCCTACAAGTTCTGAATTTCTTTTAACTGAGTTGCCACAGTTAAACTCGTCTTGCTATCTGTTATATGTATTTATATTCTTAAGATGGGAAAAATTATAGAATGTTTGTTGTTTTGCTGGTCAGGGTCCGAGGGCCCCCTGAGCTTGAGGGGCCCGGTGCACGGCACCGCCTAGCCCTCCGATAGCTACGCCACTGCACACTATCCGTGCCAAGCTTAGAGCTAAGCTAAGAGAGCTACGCTTGTGTACAGGATACACAATGTAGTCAGGGCGCTGTACGCGTTCGTTCGCGTAGCGACTCAATTTCGACCTAGCTAAGCGCGTCGCTCGCGGTCGGGCCACTTCTATAGCATGCATACGTCTGTTCGCTAGGATCAGTCACTAAGCGAGGCTGTTGATAATCGTAACTATATAAGTCTGCAGCTAGTCAATTATAATGTATCAGATTATTTTTTCAAAGAACCTTGCATTAGTAACATTGGTTCTAAGCTGGTAATTCACCAGCTAATTATACTATTATCACGCAGGTAACTTGGGAGCTACGCTTTTCGTAGCTAGAGCTCTATTTGCTACGCCGTAACTCATGGATACAAACTTAGCCTGTGTACGTTTTTTACTACGTCCGTATTCAAACGTTTTGTGGTACGTCTCTCCTTAATATCATATATGGATGATGACTAAGAATGCTCCTTCAAAGTACCAACTAGGCTAGGTTGCCTGGAAGAAATAGCTCTCAGCGATAAGGCCGCCTTTTGTACTGTTTCTTTTTCATTTAGATATAAGATTTTGTATTAATGTTAATTTAAGTACAATAAAGTGTTCATTCATTCATTCAACAGCGTTCATTTGAGGGTAAGTATAATCTTATATATACAATTTCCATGTCACAATGTTAGTTACCGTACTCCTCCGAAACGGCTTTACCGATTTTTACCAAATTTTATATGCGTATTCAGTAGGTCTGAGAATCGGCTACTATCTATTTTCCATACCCCTAAGTGATAAGGGTTGAAGGCAAAACGACGTTTGGCGGGTCAGCTAGTAATAAATAAGACAACAAACGCATAAAATAAAACAGGTACATTTTATTGAAAAAAATATGTACACAGCAAAACAAATAAATAATCTTATGTTGTATATTAGTCTATAAAACATTAATTTCATTGAAATAAAATACTATACATAACTACGGTAAGTTTATGTACATAATACCATTTCAGAAGGAAGTGCTGGCTATTTGTCTAAATATAATTAACAATATCATTTTAACATTAAATACTTACTATGTCGATATCTGGATTCACAATTACTATTTAGGAATAATTGAATCTCTACATACATTTAAAATACGATGATATAAAAACAGTAAGCTATGTGATATTATCATGATTAATCGGACACCAATATCATTAAATATTAGTAATCTGCACATTTAATAAATCTAACAATGTCAATAACAAATCATCTACATCTGCATACTACTGCAACTTTTAAAGTAATATTAATATTTATCAGAATTGTGAGTAATTGAAGCGTTTTAGATTTGATATTTTAAATAATCTTCGGTATACAATCAACATCAAATAATATTAAAATTATTCGTTTATATTGACATTTTCATAATATGTAGTTTATTTTATGGATATTGGTTGTCAAAATCTGTAAATTTAATTACCCTCCTTCGTGGTGGGTGGATCTATATGTATATACATATAAAAATTAACGCCTATTTCTCCTGGAACGGCTATAACTTGAGAAAGGCTGTACCGATATTATTCATCTTTTTGAAAATGTTTTCTAATACTTCGGAGAAGATGCTTCCATTAAAAAAATTGCGCAGAAGCTTAGAATATTTAAGAAAACTTAACGACCTTTGATATAAACTTTTTTAATGTAACCTTTGCCCCAGCGTTATACTCATTGCTAAGCACGTTTGAAATTAATTTGAAGTTTGAATTGAATTACAGGAAAACGTCTGTCGGGTCAGTAGCAAATAAATACTTATTTGATGCTGATTGCAACACAAACACTTATCGATAAGGCGACACTTAGAGTGAAAATACTAATAAAATAAATTAAAAAGTAACAGACAATAATCTTAGTTACCTACGTGTGATAATACCTAGATAAGTGAGTGATGTAAGTATGTGTTAACCTCTATCTCGAATGCCCACACCTGTTTTTAAGTTAGAGAGGCCTATTATATCCTATTGTAAAAACTCTGGGACACCATCTATAATAGCTACACTTTATTGGTATATGTCATAGAATCAACATCATTGATATACATAGTAAGTTTAAAAATCTTGTAGAAAATGTGTAAATGGCTGCGGTTTTGATTAAATCTATAAAATTGGAAAGACATCGGTCACGCGTGTAGTCAAAAATATTATTTTTTATATCCTGGGTGTGTCCACAAGTAGTGTGATACCAGTAGAGTAATTTTGCAACCATTGTCTATACCATTTACTATTAACCCATGTCAATTTTTTTTTATATCATTGGCACAGTTTGTTTTAGAATGGATTCATAGAAAACTATGTGCGCAAAACTACGTATCGGATAGCTATACTAGTTCTAAAACAAAGAAAATACTAAAAAGCCAAAAGAATTTCGGATTACCCGCGTAAACAGTGACTTTCCGCCTAAATCTCACGATCTTAGTTATTTTCTTTCTTTCCCGTTTCATAATGATATTTACTCATGAGTAAAATTATTTTAAACGTAAAATGTACCGCATATGTATAAATTAATAATCGTACTGTACTTATCCATAAACAACCGAAAGTTCCGGCGAGTTGCCTCGCGAACAATCGCTAGGCCTGTGTTATTGTCAATTACTTCATTCTATACCTACGTTTTAATATGCTCAATATTTGACTAGAAATCATGTTATACTTATTATTTTTCTAACAAAAGAAATAAACATTTACAAGGTATTTATATAGCATAATTTCTTATCAATTTACAGTTTACTAGCATTGTACAATACATCGATGACAGGTTTTGATTAATAGGTAATATTAGTTTTTTAATATTTGATATTGAGAAAACTATTATGTAGACACCTATCTTACAGCTAAAATGCGACGACATTGATTTAGAATCATGTCCGTCGAAAATCTAAACATCTAATGGATCGCCATCTGCAACACAAAATCAATGATAATATAATTTTGTACAAAATACTTTAGGAACCTCCGACGCTCAGAAGGAATTTTGACCCAATATGACACAATTCAAATACAATAAACATCAATAAATTCAATATGTACAGTGACCGAAATAGTTACGATACGGAATGGTAGATAAATCACTGTCAAGTAACAATATATTCAGGCATTGAAATAAATTTATTACAGAATCTCGTAATTGTTCTATCTACGGCTATAATTTATAATAATTATTCAGTATAAACACGTAGAAGGTTAATATCGATAAAAATTAAATGTGATGCTATTATTACAAATGACAACATTGAATCTAAAACATTTAAGAATATAATATTGTGATGTCCCGCGTTACAACAGTCTCAAAAGATGCACATGCAGCAATATATACCAGTATAACTACACGAATGAGGCGGATTTTGATCCTACAATCATAACTTCGGAATTATCTACATGTGTCTTTAATTCTGGCCCTAGAAAAAAATAAGAATTAAAGGCCCGTAAAAGCTTACTCAGTCATCCAACTATGTTTGAGTAACGTTTATACCATAGAAAAGCATCAGTCAAGCATAGATCGATGACTGAGTAAGCTTTTATAATACGGGGCTTAAACTATCATTTTTTGTCATAATAAAGACCCATGACACGTCGCCAAACGTTTCCTGGTACGATGAAGGGCAGGGCGCGCTAATGGACGCGACTAGCTGCCGCGCGCGACCGCCCCTGTCATCGAGAGCTGCGCAGCCGCGCACCATCGCCCGTCTTCACCGGGTTAGGTGCTATCTTCACTGGATTCTTCTTCGAAATCTTATCTTTACACTTGACTTTCTCGAGTTTCTTTGTTCTTTTAGGAGTTTCAGTGATGGGCGCTACATCGCTGACCTCTGCGCTCGTGCCTTCGAGTGCGTTATCTCTCAGTTCGCTCTTTTTGTCCAACTCCGCCATTGCCTCTTGGATCGCGTTCTCGAGAAGGGTGTTCAGTTTTCTACTCCTGTTCAAATAAACAAACATTTCAGTAAAAAACTAAAAAACACCTGTTAATGTTTTCAGCTTCACAATCTGTTAAACGAGCGCTTATTAGTTGACTTTGGGTTGGGTTAATAGTTTTACAGAATAGCTTTAAAGGTAAAACGTATTACAAAACGTCATCGGTGCGACTACAAAGGAATATACTACGATATCTGGTCTCCTAGCACGGGGATTGTTCTCTAGGCTAGAATAGACAATAATGACATCGCATCGTCATACATCGTGTACATTATTGAAGTTGAAGGAATGAATTTCAAATAATTTACGCATTCGATGACAAAGTGACGTAATTTTTCTCTAGTCTACCCTAGACAACGATCCCCGTGCTAGGGGGCCTGTAATATGACCGAAAAGACTCAATTGCTGACATCACATCGAGCGCTCAAGGCTTCAAAAGAGTAAGTCTCGGTTGTTCGTACGTTGATTAACTAATCACAGAATAAATCTCTTGTCAAATACAAATAATTCATTGTCTTTCCGGATAGACGAGATATTATCAGCGTAAAAACAACCAGCTGTAAGTATGACGGAAGCTATCAAGTCGCGCTTCAATTTACAAATATCTTTATGGAACCGACCGAAGTCACAAGACAACGCTGGTGTTTACTCCTTTGTAGTTACATCCTCGTTGAACCCGCGCGGACTCACTTCCTATGCTTAGTGCGGGCAGCATGATGCGCCTCCAGGCCTTCGGTCAGCGTGAGCAGCTTCGAGTGGTCGACCAGAGTGGGCGCCTTGTCCGGTCCGAACCAGCGAACGCTCCAGCGGCCGCCATCGTCGCGGGCCGCCAACTTCCCAGGCCAAGACGGATACCCCTTCACGGGACCCCAAACGAGATCGCCAACATCGAACTTCCGGGGCTTTTCACCGTCCCCAGTGCTCTTCGCATCTACCGACCGATCATCGATTAGCTTCGACATAACACCTCCACCAATCCGCCTGCCAAGCGTGGTGGTTATGGCAAATCCCTCCTTGTTTGGGGGATGTTCAGCAGTAGATATGTGTGCTGAAGAGGAAAACCCCTCCACCTTGGTTCCGTCACCGTTAACTTATTGTGATATGTGAGCGTGACACAAATGGTGAGCTTTTAAAGCTGAAGTTTTGCGGATGTGATTTACAAGATTATTGAAAACACTTTTAAATTACAATATTTGAAACGAGATAGTTTCACGAACACAATGGAAAAAGATTCAATAATGTTTGGGCAGAGAAGTCAAAGTACTTTTAATTTGAGTTCAAACAAAGTCAAACAAATTCCTTTTTCCATTGTTTTCAAAGGTTTACAAAAGTACAGTAAAATGAGATTTGTGCATTACTTACAACAATGAACAGATGAAATGATGATCTTTACAGTGATGCGTTAGTAATGGATTCCAAATTTTGAGCCAATTTTTGTTACGTTCGAGTGGTGCAATGGAAAGCGACAGAAAGCCTGGTGAGAACGTTTTTCGCTGTTTCGACTCTCATTAGTTTTCCAGTACACCCTTTATACAGCTGTATCTTGTATTAACCCAACCGAAAGAAAACCAATGACCAATAGTATCGCGTTATGGAGAAGCTGAAATATACCACAATACAATATCGTTAACTTCATCTACCATGTTACAATTTCAATTTTGTTCTCTGTCACCGGAAAAGTACACAATCCGGAGCATTTTAAGAATTTTAAGACTTCACTTGATTGTGACAATTTGTTATATTAATGCGAACCGGCTTCGATAATACTCTTTGAAGAGTTGTTTCTAGTGCACAGGGGTATCTTATCATATTTTGTATATAACAATTTGTCACAAACATAACAAAGACTGTGATTGACTCTAATTTTGTAAGATGGCGGTAATTTTCCACAATTGCCTACTTTTCTGGTGACGCAACCTACGCCAGGTATATTAAGGTTGTCGCAGATCTAGACCACCACACTGCCTCACAACACATAAATGTAAATTCGAATATGGGCTTTAACTCGTAACGATTTAGATACATTTTATATTGACGGCATCAAATAACAGCAACTCGCGGCCACTTGGCTTGAAGGGCTTGAAGTTTGCGAAAAGCCATTTTGTCAATTTTAACTGTACATATCTAAAGATTGCGAGATTAGGTTCATATTTGAATGCCAATTGTTGTGTTGTGTGGTAGCGGTGCGGCCCAAGTGAGCTATGACCTTATATAGTCAATCCAAAACCAATACAAGACACAACATTATGATAAATTTTGAATTTGGTTAGGTGTGACTGAAGCGTGAGATGGTTCTGGATATTAGTAGGTTGTGGCGTTATCATTCATAAAGGGCTCAACACACTATTGAAACGCCACGCGACGAAACGTGCCTACAATGTGATTCTGGTCATAGAAAATTGATACGATTAGATTCAACTCAAAACACATCGCGTTTTATCGGGTCGCGTGGCGTTTCAATAGTGTGTAATCTTAAGTCACACGAGATTTATGACATTTTTTATAAGAATATCATGAGTAAGGTCAGAAAGCTTTGTACATAGTATAGCTTCAGTGTCATATTGTGCTGGAAAAGAACTTAACAATTTGTTTTGATTTTAAACATTTGTGATTAGGCACTTAAGCTACTTATATGGACATTGCATTGTTGAAGAGTTTCAAAGCGGATAGAAAGGATAATTACTCACCGTCATTAGCGCCTACGTTATGTCGATCAAATGCTCGTGACAAGCCGGGGTCTGCGCTCGACCCAGATGGTTGGTAATGCCTGGTTTGTGGTTTATCCGATGGCATTCTCATATCATACTCGTTCTCTTTAGGCGCGTGGACCATATTGTAACTGTTTGTGCGCATAATTTTGTCGGATCTGTACGTTGAACCGTCTCCGAAGTCGTTTTTCCTCTTGTATGTTTGCGGGCGTTCGTAGTAATTGGACGCCATGGGAATATGAGGGTTGTGTGGGGGTAGATTCATGTTTTGGTTGTAATGTATCTCGGAAGACTCGACAGGGTTGTGGGGGCGGCCTTGACGCATCATCGGCATGTTGTTCATCATATCTGGAATAAAAGTTTTTATGTTAGTATTTTTCGCTAAAGCTTTTGTAGACTTTATGCAGGTAAAGTACAGTAAACTAGACCTATAGAGTGCATCTACTTCTAGACAAATCTAGAAAGAAATCATACAAGGGGCCAGTATTGCTAGAAAGGTCCTTAAATATATCTCATTTTCTGTCAGACCTTTTTATGCAGCTGAACGGATCTTAATGAAATTTAGCACGAAACTAGATTGTATCCTGGAAAAGAACACACAATTTTTGTTTAAAATACAGACTTGAAAGGAGCGTAATCGGGGACGGCAATTTGTATGGGTGTGGCGACATCTATCAATTCTTCTATGAACTATGATCTTCTAGATGGCGCTATGTGTAAAAAGTTCAATAATGATTCGCCAAAGGATTTGTATGTACGGCCTCCGGCCCTACACAGTACTTAATAAATCCATGTAATTGGCAGAGATAGATTGTTTGAATAGTATCTCGGGTGGGATCATAGGTTATTCTTTTATCCCTCAAAAGTACGGCCGAAGACGTGGGTCGAAACCAGTCACACTAATATTTTATAAATGCGAGGGATGTTTGTGACTTCTTTAAGCTAAAACGACTTTATGGAACAAGCTGATATTTTTCATAGTCTATACTCCGATTTAGAATCCAAAGAAATCAAAAACAGAGAAAGAGAAGAAGAGAATCAGAAGAATTATTTTATGTCAACAAAGTTATTTATAAAAAAAAAATACAAAAACTGATAACAATAACAGAAAACAAAAAGGTAACAGCAAAGTTATCACTAAAAACGTAAACACAAACTTCAGCAACGCATTCCCACATTTGTAGCTAAAAAAAATTAATTTGAATTCGAAAACGAACGAGCGATCAATTAAATGATGAATTGAAAGCTTTCAAAACTAAAAATAGTTTCGAGCTTTTGTGCTTTGCTTCGACGATACCAATGTCGTTAAATATTTTCCACCAATATTCCTTGGGTTTTGTAACTTCTTTGTATAAAAAAATTATTCAGGTTTTTGAGTATAGACAACAATCACTGTACCAGTCCTACAACAAGTATAGCGATCATTGTCAAGCGAAGCAATGAGTATACAATAACTACCGAAACAAGAATAGACAAAAATTACATCGCATCGTCCAACATTGCGTAAATCATTGATTAAGCAGTATGTATGAAGATGTGACGTAATTTTTCTATATTCTACTATAGACAATAGCTATGCCGTGCCTATAGTAGAATATAGAACCACCGCTAGCCGTGGGGTCGCGGCGTACGAATATCGACCCCTCCAACTCAACCCGTGGATGTCGTAAAAGCCGACTAAGGGAACCTACCAGAGGAAGGGCAGCAGCTTCCTTCTGAGTATTTTTAAACACCAACACTGCGATCACCAATCCGCCTGCCAAGCGTGGTGATTATGGCAAATCCCCCCTACATGGGAGACCACCCACTCGATGGACCGACGACATCGTAGCGGTCGCAAGGAGTCGTTGGATAGAGGCGGCTCAGGACCGCTACTCGTGGCGTCGTATGGGGGAGGCCTATGTCCAGCAGTGGACGTGTATGGGCTGATGATGATGATGATGATGAATAGCTATGCTAGACCTAATAGCATAACATTAAAGGTTAAAAAAATACCCCGTAAAACGCGTGCTAAGCTGCGCGCGGAAGCTAGTAGTAATAATTGTTCATACTCACTATTAGAATCATTGTCTGCGTGGAAGTCATTTCGCGGCGCTGGCCACGTGTGCTCGCGCGCTTCTGCCATGTCTTGTTCGCTGCTCGACACGCATTGGACCATAGCCTGGAAATAATACAATAGAAAATTTGATAAAATATAAAGGTCAGACGATGCCACGAATAGCGGTCCTGAGCCGCCTCCATCCAAGGACATACATATTTATAATATTTCATTTGTAACCTTTTCTCTTGCAGGAAATCGAACCGATAGATTTTTAAAAAAATATGATATCGTGTATTTTTGGACCAAGGGTTAGTTGCTGATAAGAATCAATCTTTGCAAAGAAACACAGTATTGAAAATGGCAGGCAATGGCAAATTGCATTTATTAAGTTTAGATTTCAAACAATGATCTGGAACAACTGTAGGTGTATTTTATTTCGTCGGAAAGGCCTTCGGATTTAATTTCGGAAACTTTCCTTGCTGCTAGCCA
This sequence comes from Eupithecia insigniata, assembly GCA_947859395.1. NCBI lineage: Eukaryota > Metazoa > Arthropoda > Insecta > Lepidoptera > Geometridae > Eupithecia > Eupithecia insigniata. Next base: position 8,433,452 of record OX402003.1, read on the forward strand.
GGATACTTAGTCTGTATTTTAATAGGAATATCTTCGACAAAACATCTATTTGTAACGTTAGGACTTTTCTGTAATTCTCATGGTTTCGAATTTGGCTATCCACTCCCATCTCAAAAAGGCACTCTGTATAGTCAATAAAATTCTCTCAAAACTTAGGTTATTGTAATAACAAAGTTACACATTCGTTTTTGATATGAGCATACATACCGATGAATTAGCGTCCGCTGGCTCCGGTGACTTGGTCGTAGTGTCAGCATAGTTCCCCTGCGTGGACACACACCGCTGTGCGTAGAGCCGCGGGCTGGCGGCCGCCTCGAGCGCGCCCAGAGGACTGTGAGTGGTCGTATCGGGCGGACTGCTGCCCGACACGGCCTGCGTGCTAGGAGACTTACGCAGCGTCTGCGTAGACACCGAATGACGCACATGACCAGACTCCAGAGGCCCAAACTCGCTTATAAACTTCGCGTAACCCTCAGCGTTTTCAATCTTCATCTCCTCCGGATTTTCTTTCGCTTCCTCTTGAACGCGCTCCGGCGGCATTTCGATAAAGTTACGCGATTTCTGCACGATCTGTTTGTTGATCAGCACGTTCGGATCGATACTGAGTCGCGACTGATTCCCGCTTTGTAGATTTAATGACGACATTTGCGTGTTGTGAGAGTTGGCGACTAGAGTTGTCTGCTGCTGTACTATAGTTGTATTCTGATGGACGAATGTGGAGTTAGTTCTGTTGTTAGTCGCTTGCTTCGGAGAAACCGGCACCATGACCGCTTGGCCCATTTGATTAGTTTGTATAAACTCCTGGGCTTGCATGTTGCCGGAGCGAACTTGCTGGCCGGTGTTGAAAGTCATGTTGGTCGGACTGAGATTCGCAAGCAGCGGGCTTAGCTGTCCGTTGAAATTGGGACTGTTCATCATGACTTGGCTGTTAGGAGAAAGGAATTGAGCCCCAGGACTATGTTGCGATTGAATTATCTTCCCTTGCTGATTCTGCGCTCTGATAACGACACCACCGTTGGTGCCCGTGAATACACCCGAGTTCTGAACAGGTGTCAGAACGTTTTGTCCGTTTACGGTCTGCAGCTGCAGTTGCATGGGCATTCCCGTCGAGTTGTCCTGTATGATGGTAGTGCCATCTGCCGTCATCATCATACCGCCAAGGTTGGGCACTATGAATTGTTGGAACGCCGGGAAATTCGGCATTACTCCGCTGGCGTTATTGATCAAGTTCACCGGCTGAAGCAGATTGATCTGCTGCGACGGCGATGTGTTGGCAATGATCTGTTGAGATCCATAGTTGTTTGCGTTTCCCTGGCCGTTCATGACGATATGCGCAGGTGTTCCAGACTTCCCGGGTACTATGGTCAACGCTTGCAACATTGGAGTAGGCGAGATATTATTATTCGGAGACAGTTGAAAGCCTCGCGGAGAAAATTGCGGGCTCGTGTTATGCTGAGGAGAAGAGTGCACCATTATGTTGCCTTGATTCTGTTGCGGCGCCGTTATTTGCAACACGTTCGTTATGTTCGTAGTTTGATTTTTCTTCTTCTTGCTTCGCTTCTTTATATTTTCAGGGGATAACATAGTCACGCCCTGCATGAAACTCTGGTGGCTTTTGACTTCCATTTGCCGCGTGGTATCGTTACTCGACTGACCTGACACGATGTTCCCGGCGACTATTTGTGGCATTACCGTGTTTTGTTGTACTACTTGACCGTCGACTGACATCATGGGGTTCTGAATTACGAAGGGTGCTTGTAGAGCATTAACAACAACCGTTGGCTGGTTCACCATGGATTGTACGCCGCCAACAGGAGCCATGTTCTGACCGGAAGCGCTCACGTTAGCAACTGAGATAGATCCATGCCCCGAAGCTACCGTCGAGATCATTTTTGGCGGTGGAGGTGGCATTTGATTATTTGACACGATAATCTGCCCTGTGGAAGATATCAAGATCTGTCCGGGCGAAGTTCGTTTGTGGATCGGAGGGTTCGATAGCGCATTATTTGCTTCAGACTTTGATGGAATGCTTCCTATAACGTTCTGAACCATTTCTAGCGGAGATTTGGATATCATGTTCTGCGCTGTAGTTCCAGCAATGTGGAGCGGATAGCTCGTCGGTAAGTTAACGGAATTGAGGAATGGATCGGGTTGATTGTTGGGTATGGCGTAGGTCGTGGCCATGCTAACGCTCTGCGGTGGAGGTGGTCTCACGAAATTAGCTTGCGCAGCGTTAATGGATGTAGTGGCGGTATTGGCTTTACCGGCCAAAACGGAAGTTACCGTATCCCTGGTTACAGAAAAACCGCTCGCCATCGTCGTCACAAAGGTTTGAACGTAGCACGCTTGTATCAACGAGTAAGCGGGCCCGCCGCCCATGTGCGGGGGTGGACAATACCCCGGCATTGAATTTTCCGTTCTCCTTCGAGACTCCAATCGCGTCAGCTCCTGAGATTTCGCTGCAGGTTTCACTCCGACCATTGATATGTTATCTACCTCCATGAGATTTTTGTTCACGTTGTGGTTCGAAATGAAATGCATCATTTGCGTGCCGGATAATGATGTAGGCGGGCCGGGCGAACTGTAAGGGTAGCCTTGATTGTTTGGGGTCGAAGGGTTACCGTTAAAGTTATCTTTGTAAGAGTGAGAGTAAGCTGGGCTTTGAATGTGATAGGAGCTGGTAGGTAGCATCTGGGAGCTATTACTACCGCTGCTATGCGGTGTGTCGGTGTTCCGAGAGCTGTTTGACAGCGTGGGGGAAGGCTCGGGCTGTTGCATAGTCTCGGATACGTTACTAGTGCTCACAGTACCAGCTTGTATCGGACTGCAGTTGCCATGCACTGCGTTTCTTTCAATGTAAGTGGATGATGTGACCGGATTGTCGTCGAAACTGTGCTTCGGACTGGACGTCGAGCTACCATCGAGTTCTATGCGGTACATGTTATGTTTCATATATTTGAGCCGCATTTGGTTGTCGACGAATTCGGGGCTTTTGGAGGAGACATTACAACCCTTACAGCATTGTGGCATGGCATTATCTGGTCCTTTGTCTGACAGCACGCTGCTATCCGGAGTAGTGTTGGGAGAGGGCGAGGCATTGGGTGCGTTGTTTCTGTACGTAACGGGTCCCTTTCCCGGCTTCATCGCCGTCCTTGGATTATCCATTTGGTGCTGAGGAACAAAATTGGTGCTATGCGATCTGTCAAATTGACTTCCGTCGTACGTTGATTTCAAGCCAGCTTGTCTCGAAATTGTGTTGTTGAGTAGCGCAGTCTGCTGAGCTAAATAACCACTAGGGTCGTCCATGAATGACGGAATAATATTCCCCGTGTCTCCGATAGGGTGTAATTTTGTATCGTGTGGTAACCTCAGATTGCTACCGAAATTCAGTAGTTTATTTTCAGTTGGGCTGTTCTTCTTCTTGCCCTTGGCACTTCCTTTGCCTTTTTTCTTTTTTGTTTCTAAAGCGGGCCACTGCTGGCTCATCATGTTGTAGTGTTGAGGCAGCGGAGGTACGCGCGAGCACATTCCTTGTGGAATGTTCTGTTCGTTGCTTGAAAAAGAGCTGAACGAGCTAGATGAATCTTCCGACATATTCGCATTAGGATCTTCATAGTCGATGTTCTCTATTTTTTGTAGTTTCGGAGAGGGGCTCGTGATGGGATGCGAGTTGTTTCCGTCAGGTCGCTTGACTTGCCACGGCGGTGTCTTAGCGGGGTTGGCCTTCACTATCGTGCCGTTTTGTATGACGAGCTGCCCTTGTGCTGGATACTGCTGATTCTGAGGATTGTTCTGACTCGTGTTATCCGAAAGCTGGTTTCTGTAACCCTTCATTGCCATTTCGATTTGCTTCTGATTCTGTTGAATGAAAATCTGTTGCTGCTCGTTGATTTTCTGCATGACTTCCGGCGTCAGCGCCTGGTTGAGGCCACAGAACGTTTGGGTGTCGTCTTCTTTGGGATACTTCTGTTGCGGTTGTTTGTCTTTTCTCTCCTCTTTTTGTTCTTGCTCAGGATTCGGAGGCATCATGTTAGATGAGTTTTTATTGTAGTTGGGATGATAAGTGTACGCTTTGTTGATGCCGATGATCTGTCCATTGGCGCCTCGCACGGGCATTCCGTTATTGGGATTGTTGGTAGCTGCCGTTTGTTGCCCGTCGGGTTTCTGCTGTGTTATCCAGCCGCTGTTGACTGTGATGTAATGGGAACTTTTCTGCAAGTGTGTGTCTTTAGGATCGTCTGGAGCGGCCGGGTTGTGGATGTGTTGCGCCTGCGCATAGCCGGGCATATTCTGTGCCATGGCGCCCCGCGAGTTTATGCCCGGAGGATTTACCTCTTCTTGAGGCTGAAAAAGAAATAAGATTTGATTAGTTCATGGGATTAGAAAAGGAAAAAAGCTCACTGTCAAAGCCAAAAATCTTGTTCAGAAGTCAATTTATCAATTAGGATTTAACAAAAAGCTAAACTGCAATAATCAATCCCGAGCAAATTACATTAAGTTAACCGGCCATTTGGCGATTCTGAAATGATAAATTGCAAAACTGGGAAGAAAGGAAAATTTCCGGAGGCGCAAGCAGCGCTGGCAACGATTCAGCTCTTATCACGGCTATGAATACTTAATAATACACAAACGAACCTTGAACTCGCCGAGAGGTCGTTCCCTCTGCACCATCAGTTGGGACACACTCATGTTAGCCGGGAAACTGGCCCTCTTCTTCATTTTCTTCTTTAGCATCGCTACTTCAGTGCCCGCCACTGAAAAAGGAAACGACATGAACATTATCACCGTTTGATGACTTTTAAGCGCCGCTCGTAAACGATTTATTACACATCGCCTTTGGTTTCATTTAGAAATACAGTTAAATATACGTGTAAACTCAATAAATAAATATAAAAATTATCTCGAAGTTCAATTTATAAATAGACGTGCTCAAATTGAACAACCTAGCCCTTGAGGTCAATCTGCTAAAAGTAATTGAAGTTGGAGTGTTCAATAAACAAACGTACGCGTCGTCATTGAGTTGGCGTCGGGACCGACCGGGTGACTTTGTGCTGCTCTCCAGACGACCTAATAATTTCAAAGAATAAAGGTACTTAAATCCCTATCTTAAAGAGCATTACTCGTTAAGGAGCCACATTCTCATTTTATTTAGTCAAGCGTTTGCCTCGAGAGATTTATTTTATAGAAAAGATACTAACTGTTATATTCAAATATCCCAAATGTAGAGCGTTCAATTAACTCTATTGAACCGAATCCCGACCAATGAAATCACAAAAAGCCAGATAACCAACAGGGGAAATGGAAAATGCGCGGTCTCAATACAAATAGGAAGAGGAAAGAGCTCCAATGATTGACCCATTTATATGTAAAACGATACTGCCGATAAACATCGCTGCCTTCGACAGCCGGGACCAATCGATATTCGTTCCAACTCTAATCAAACTTTTAATTAATGCTAAAACAAAGCGAATCATAGAACGATCAACCTAATTTACAATCGTTATTTATTTATCGAAGGAGTTGATAAAGTTTAAAATGTAGAGTCGTTTCGGTAATTCTATAAGGATTCATAATTAGTTAGCGAGGCGAGTATAATACCGTTATCTATTTGCACATTATCTGGCAGATTTGCAATTAAAATAGGGGCTGTATGGGCGGCGGGCGCGGCAGGACCCTTCGAGGGTGGGCCTCGGGGAGGCAGGCGTGAGGCGGCGAGCGCGACTGGCAGATCAATAGTCGGCGGGGTGCGCGCCCACGCCAGCGCCGGCCGCTCTGCACCACCGCCGATTGTTTCAAATTACACCCGCTCCTTTGTTCCCGCCACTGATCGAGTCGCCGCAGTTTTTGTTTGCTCTAAACGGCCGACTTCCTTTACGGTAATTACGCAATCCTGCGGCTCGCCGTATACACTTCCTTATTTAGCGCTCACGATGCTTAATCTTCTTTACGAGCATCATATCTCCCATCGAAATGAATCGGCAAATTTTTATAGAGCTTACAAATTAATGTTATAGTTCCTTACAACGTACATAAGTACCTGCTAAGACTTTGAAAGGTTTCCTACGGTTAATAGTACTCGGGCCGTTTACAGAACCTTAAGATAACCTTTATCTTAGTGAAGTTTATATAAATTATTTTGCAGTGCCCTACAGGGTGCATGTATTATTGACCTAAGCTAATATTAAGAGCTATAAGCTGTATAAATGTAGATGTGAGCTAAAGAAATAAATAAATCTAAACAGTGAACATTTTAATGAAATTAAACCTGTCACTAAATAAATCATTCAATAATGCAATAACCCTATACCAATAAGACGATGAATTGCCAAAATTAATGTACCTACTAAAGTATTCAAGAACATTAACATTTACATGAACATTAGGTTTACATAATGCAAAATTGTACAACACGCTGCGATCTCTAGTTTTAAAAGGGATAAAATTAAAGCTGGTTGTTGTACAAATATAGAGGTGGGGACAAGGCAGCTAGGATTGCAAAGGGGGTGTTGGGTGAAATGCAGGTTGTTACTCCCGGACCGACGGCTGACGAAGTGCAGTTACCCGCTATTCATGCCACACTAAATGCACCCCCTTACCCCCTTCGTCTCTCGCTAGCTGCCACTTAACAACAAAGAGACCGCTCTACCCTCTTTGTTATAAGAAACAACTCAGTTCTCCGACTCCGAACAACCACTTGCATAACTTGCTCCCTCTGAAATGGATAGTGGTAACATATCTGCTTTGACTCGAGTGCTTACAAAAATATGCCGACATTAGAAAAATCTTTGATGATTATTTGCATTTAAAAATAGGTGGGTACTTAAACAAAGCCCGCGACGGGACGCAATCGTCTTAAAACGTCCGCAATGTAAAGTCAAAGTGTCGCATTCTAAAACGGAAGCAAAACGACCCCTAAGCTCCTAAACCGGACCGTTTTCAGGAGAGAATGAACCATTACATTATCAAAATAGTTGGTTAAACTTAAACGAAACATCAGTTGGTAATGAGAAAAGACGGAGGAATGAGGGAATCTAGTTAGTGTCAACGGCACGGGCCGGTAATGTACGGGAGCAGGGTTTCCCGGCTAATCCCGTTCGGTTCACACTCATGTAATTGGATGAAGGAGGGCCGAGAGATTGCGCCTGGAGCACCCGCCCGCTAATCGGATAATAATGTTCCTGAATGTTCCCGATGAACCCGCTCTCAGATCAACCCATGCCGTTTAACTTCGTGAATTCAAATGCGCATGCATGTGTATATTGTGAAATCAATCAGATATAATGCGTGGGAGAATATGGATCATCATTACACAAACCCCAGCCCTTGATAGAGACTTTATGGTTTAAGTAGTGGACGTTAAGGGCAATAAAATATGAATATCAATATTAAACAAAGAAATTTCCACCGGTAAAGGTAGGTAAGGTTTCCATTTCATTCGACAAAAGAAACATGCATTCGAGTACGAAATTCCATACCGATAAAACTTTATCCAACATTATTTCAAACAATAGAATTTCAAAGCGTAACGAAACGAATTCTTAGCTTCGCAAGCTTTGGACATAAAAGCTATAGAATTACTTTATGAAAGTTTAAGGACCGCGTTCCCGGACAAACTCAGCTAAATGATAAACTGAATTGAATAAAGTGGGAGTAAAAAAGTCGTAACGGCTTCCCTCTGCATCGCATGAATACTGAATTGATGCATTTTAAAAACGATTTACTCTTTGTTGTTTCGCCAGAAAATCTCTTCCTTTTCCACACTATTCTCCCCTTTCTTCATACACAATTTGTTTATTGTGATGTCAGCTCACTGTTCCTTACTTGTCAAATTGAAGATTGTGTTCTGTCATGTTTATTTACCGCCCCGAATACTCCAAGCTACTCGGCGGAAATGAAGGATCAACTTTGCGAAATCAACATTTTCTCGTTAAAATGATGGATTGAGTGAGGGTTATGGGGAATTTCCAATATTCCTGATGTTTTGACGATTAAGGGGTACCAAAGTATATCACAGAACATTCGGTCAATAACAGACTATTTTCATCTCTTTGAACGTTTCGTTGTTTAAGCATTTTGCAGGTATCAATCGATCGCCCTTTATACACTTATACAATTTCGTTTCCACGTCTCATTAACTGCAGAATATTTTTTTTCCTCGCTGTTTTATGTTTGTACGTATACGATTCCGTATAATATTGCTCGCGAGTATAAACAAGATTATTTTAGATATGTTGGTCTAAAAACTAGTTTAATTAATGTCTATTGAATTTCAATTTACCTTTTTTGGGTTCAATGTCCTGCGGAGGCGGCGTCGCCGGCGAATGCGCGCGCGCCTGCAGCGTCGCCAGGAGTTTCCGCTTGTGGTTGCAGAGCTTCGTCAACTCAGCACCGGAGGCTGCTTGGTACGGCTTACTCACCACCTGATACATAACAATACAACTACTTACACTCTTAACAAGATTAAAAACTATTGCGTAGTTAAGCCACAGCAAAACGTCGTACAACATAAACAGAAACATCGCAGATTATATAATAATGATCCACTCCGGAAATATTACAGACAACGATCGTACACCTGAATTAAGTAATAAATATTGTCAGTATAAACTGTAATTTATAGAACGGTAACGTATAGTTTAAATACACGGCTACTTCGCATCCATGGCATTAACCAATAATCGACGAGTACTGCATTTCCTGATTTCACGCCAGCGAATCACTGGTTACGATCTAGTTCACAGATCTAACATGAACAGGTTGGCTATGTAAAAATAAAACAATTTCTTCCTCTAACATGCGCGTGCTGTGCTCATGATAATATTTTCGTTATGCAATTCGTTCCGAGATTGGTAATGGCTCTATTATCTACGTTCCATTAATCACAAGATCCCAACACGTTTTGAATTGGAACGTGTAGCGAGTATCGGGATTGCAAATTAGTGCATTGTGCTCGCGTTTGCAAATCACCTTTAACCGTAGGCGGCGGCAGTAGCACCGTACGTTTAGGCTGCTTTTCCACGAGAGATGTGCTATGCTACTTTGCTATAGATGCGTTTGATATACACCAATCATATTTATTGGTCCATTAGTGGAAACGGAGTCAACTAAGCTACGTTTTTATATATGGATGGATGAGTGCTCTGGATACGTGCTATGGATGGTCGAGAGTGGTATAGCTTTGTGCAGAGCAGAGTGATCACATCTTACGCGCCCCGCTACATAGCTTGGCATCAGTGGAAACGGATACATTGTTTCGTAGCTTATCTTTCAGCTTTTTTTTTATTTATTCGTATAACAATTCAAAGACCTTTATTTTATGTTTATGTAAGTTTATAATACTTAAGTAATTATTATATTTTTATTTCCTATGTAACTCAAACGCCACCGTCTATATTGTTCTTTTATGTCTCGTCCATCCCAAGGTTGCCTGGAAGAGATCGCTCAAAGCGATGAGGCCGCCCTTTATCTTTCACATCCTTGTAGCATAGCTGCATAGCACATATCTGGTGGAAAAGCAGCCTTAACCATAGGCGGTGGTAGTGCAGTACGCTTAAGCTGAGTGTGCATTATTGGATTCGGTTGCGATAGTGTTGTGAACCGTTGTGCTAGATCGGTGAGTGCGTCCGCCATTCATTACGGACGGACGCCCACTGTGCACGGTTGCACACGCAAATTGCTGCAAGCTCGCCCGCTGACACAGCTGTATTTGAACACTACACGATGTTTGTTACAAATGGGAAATTGTTCATGTTCTCGTCATAACTAACAGGTACGTTAGCAAGACGACGCTAATAAGCAAACGGTTACAGCGAGATAATATCTCGCTGTATTCGTTCACATATTATGTGAAACTGTAACTATAGGCTGTAGAGAAATGCAAAAAAAAGAGCGTTTCTTACTGTAACTTTCGAATATGTAGCTTTCCTTAAATCGTATAACGAAATAAAGATACCGCATTGGGGAGAGAAAAGTGGAGGAAATTGCATCAATGCACCGACAAGAGCTAGCCTCTTTAATCATACTCATATATGCGAAAGTTTGGATGTATGGATGTTAGAGTGATCGCAAAACTTAATGAGCTCTGTGAACTTAGGCACGGAAGCAAAACTGCGCAAGTACAATCACATAGAAAAGTGATATTTACCAACTAGCGACCCACCCGGGCTTCGGCTCGAAATCCTTTTTTATAGTGCTAATAGACACACCTGTTGCAGCTGCAGTCCGCTGAAGTACCATTTTGAGGTTGAATTAAGACCTTCATCGGCTTTTGTCATGAAACTCATGACATTGAACACAATTTTACATGTTTGACGAAGCAGTAAGTTAAACCGCCCGAGAGGCATATTAAAATTTTAAGAGAAACAGCTAATATCAGGGAATACTCCACAAAATCGCAAGAACAAATTATCAAGTCAACGAAACGAACACCGAACAACCGTCAAAGACTTTGCTGCGTCATTGTACTCAAAAACATTCATTCGACAGTATTGCCAACTAGATTATAAATATATTTGCTACATAATATAATTTGCTATATAATTATTTTATTTTTTAAATTAATCCGTCATTGAATAATAGATGTTTTTATATATTCTATAAATATTGAATAGCTAAATAAATTTATGCAGAACAAAATGTGCTAGACAAAATAAAAATACGCCAAAATTCTTGCTGGCAACCCTGGTTTGACAGACAGAAAAGTTTGTGCCGCGCTGTGGATATGTTTAACTTCTGTATAGATCGAGCCAAAATTTTGCAACCATTAAGTTAGGGATGAACTTGGAATCAGACTTCAGATTCAGATTTCAATAACTTTATTTCTTTTAACTTACAAAAAAGCACTTAGAAAAGTAAAATTTTATACTATACAGAGCTTTACAATATAGTATGTGATTATTATTAAATAGGAAATAAGGTGTTATTGATTTTCTCTTCATTAAAATTTTTGTCCACTTGCGTAAGAGGTGAAAAAACCACTAGTAAATTAATATATCACTTTTGTGAATAACATATACCTAGGCTACTTTTCATTCCGAATTTTCAAAACGCGTGCGAAGCCGCGGGTAGAAATTAGTTATACATACGTATGTATATATGTAATTAAATTAATTAAGTAAAGTAAAAATTGTTTTATTGGCATATTATATGTAGTCTTATAATTTATCAGCTGCACAATAACATGTTTATTACTGCAGTGATTCGAACAAAATGAGCAATCAATTTTAACGTAGAGCTTAATAAACACGACAGAATTAAGTGCTTCATGTGGCAAACAGAAGGCTGCGTCTGTCCTTGTTCCCCTTAGCGGACAATCACATTACTAAACGTCGAATTATGACATGCAGGGGCCGAAATGTGCTAACCGATCGCTCACTATGGCAATGGTATCGTCGCAGAATCCTACTAATATTATAAATGTAAGTTTGTAAGAATGGATGGATTAATGTATGTATGGATGTTTGTTCCTCTTTCACGCAAAAAAACTACTGAACTGATTGCGCTGTGTTATGGGTATAGTTTGGGACCTGGAATAACATAATTATAGGCTACTAGCTGCTGCCCGCCCCTTCACCCGCATTTTATCGGGATAAAAATAGCCTAGGTATATGGCATAATTATCTATTATTCCAGGTCCCAAACTATACCCCATACCAAATTTCAGCCTAATTGGTTCAGTAGTTTTGCCTTTTCAAAAATGTGCAATTCTGCGACGATAGCATTGTGATATGAAATCGAAGTAAGAAAGTATATTCATAGACCATATATGTTTAAATATAGGGAGATATGTATAAAGTTAACATTTATCACGCCTATGTTCCCTACAGAATTCCACAAAATTATTTTCTGAATGATTTATATTAGTCGATATAAGCCAACGTCTATCTCTCGTCTACCTATACAATAGTTACGTGTCCATCCAAAGCTTGCCTGGAAGAAATAGCTCTGACGGATAAGGCCGCCCATTATGCAACTGTTTCTATGTTTGTGTTTTCCTATTTTGTTTTTCTTTATTATGGTGTGCAACAAAGAGTATTTGTATTGTATTGTCGCACTCACTTGTTCTTTGAATCATTCATAAAGTTGGATGCTATCTGCGAACATCTATCAACATTTTAATAGAACAGTCCAGGTCGAAAATGAACATGCAAAACGGATACTAACCAAATTATACGGACATTCAAAACAAGACTGCTATAAATCTCAATCAACAAAGGCAAATATTGTTGTGTTTTTGTTGCACCTTTATTTGCAAGGTTTTTTATTATTTTGTATATGGAGACCGGACATGGTAATGATCTACCTGATGTTAAGTGATAACTGGTAGCCAGCAAAACATGAAACGAAGTTACCAATCCACACATGTGTATATAATTTCATTGTCTTTATATCCTTAGTACCTAATAAAAGCAATATGCAGAATTCTAAAATAAAATAAAAACTCTACCTACTCCACCCATAAAAGTCTGGTAAAAGTCATCATATGCTCAACCATTCCTGGTTAGGTTGGTGGTTGCTGGTTAGGTTGCCTGGAAGAGATCGCTTCTAAGCGATAAGGGCGCCCATTGTACATGTTTTATGTAATGTCTATTTTTAATGTTTTCTTCGTGGTGTACAATAAATAATTTTGTGGTTTAAGATATTTATTTCTCAAAAGAATTTATATTCACTTATAGAGAAACACTTAAAATTAGGTTTATATTATTGTGCCTTAGAATAATCTATTACAGTAATAAGTAATAGTGTAAGTAATTTTGTAATTGTAATTCCTACCATCGGGTTATCTTGATCTCATATCAATAAAGCATTAATACAGTAGAGCCTTGCTAATCCGGACAGGCAAAAATCAGGCCTTTGGCGGATTACCAAGGCTTCCGGATTATAGTCTGCAATATGTATTTTCATAGGTAATAAAACTAACTTGTTTACATAATCATACTTTCTTTAATTGTTAAAAGATGCATGAATTTAAATATTTGTCTTAAAAAGTCTGTAATACTCTTCTGCTTACGACTCTCGACCTTCATTTCGAAAGTGTGGTCTCTGAGCCGAAGGAAAAACATAACATCTTCTCTTCTCTATTTTCAGCCCATCTCAAAGCAGTATTAAATGCTCCCCACTGCTTCAGAATGTGGACAACTTTATTGATAGTGAGGAACTTCATTGCTCGCACCATCATTATCTTCTTCACACATTGCAACTCACATGATCTCCTCGTCAGTTAAGACTTCAAATCTTTCTAATTTCCTTTCGGCACCACCGACGGCAGCCCATTCTTGGGCTTCTGATTCGATAATTTGTGGGTTTGTGGGCCCCCTCAGCGTGTTTGCGAGTAGTTCAGCTCTGGGTACATCATCTGGTTCGAAATCACTATCAGAGGAATGCAGGATGTAAATTCTGCCATGATGCTCTCGCGAACACCCTTCCTTCGTCCGCGCTTAGGTGTCCGGATTACCGCGATCACCTAATTAGCATGGGTCCGGATTAGCGAGACTACTGTATAGCTAACTGGCCCGCGACTTCGTCCGCCTGGAAATTGTGACAGTGGGTAGCATTTTCAACTTTCATCCCCTATTCCCTTTGATAGTTTACCCCCATGAGGGTTAAATTTGTAGAAACTTTAAATGACATTCTTATCTATATCTAACAAATCAACGGACTAAAAAATAAATTACAAGCTTTTCGCTTTAAAAATTACGATTCTTCTATACAAGCTTTCAACCCCTCTTTTAAACCCTTACAACCCTATTTTCGCATTAAAAAGTAGACTATATGTCCTTTCTCAGGCTCTAGACCAAAGATTTATATATCTTTGCTCTAGAGTATATGTGTACCGAAATTAATTTAAATCGGTTCAGTAGTTTTGGCGTAAAACGTGACAGACAGACAGAGTTACTTTCGCATTTAAAATATTAGTAAAGATAAGGATTGTTCTTACCTTGAAAGTACAGGACAGGACGAAACAATAATACTGTAGCATACAGCAATAATTAAAACCAGTTAGATTCAGACAATTGTTGGAAGGTTGAACGGTTATTAAATTCAACCACCTGTACAGGCATTGACAGACTTATCACGTACCTATCATATAGATAGGTGCGTAGTATAATAAATATATTTCATTTCATATATTATTGTAGCATAAATATTGAGCTTACAAGCTATAGAGTCACAATTTCTAGTTGAAACAGTTAAAAAATGTCCGAGCGCCGTTCTACATACCTATACATACATTGTTATTAGATTGTAGTACGATGCAAACCAAGAAAGTAAATAATACAAGAATAAATTCTAAAAGTAAACTGAGGAATCATTTGTAAACAATCTATCTATGATAACTAGATGTTCGCTAGAGGCAAGTTTGGAACACCTTAACAGAACACATACGTCACTAGCTGAACATACCTCTACCAAACAAAGGGAGTTTTTTCGCCATAATCATCAAGCTTGGCAGGCGAATTGGTAATCGCAGTGTAGGTGTTAAAAACACATAGAAGAAAGCTGCTGCCTTTACTCTGGTAGTTTCCCTTGCCAGCTCTTAGGACATCTCCGGGCTGAGTTGGTAAATAGAAAAATTTAAAATTGTTTTTTTTTTTGTACAAATTGTTAGGTACTCTACCTTCATGTTAAACAGTTGTTAGGACACCCTTTTAAGTAGTGGAGGGGTCGATTCTAACGCTGAGACTGTCACGGCCAGCACTCCTAGCACGGGGATCGTTCTCTAGGGTAGATAAATAATAATGATATGGCATCGGTCATTGTGTGTACATTATTGAAGTTGAAAGAATTAATTTCAAATAATTTACGCATTCAATGACGTAATTTTTATAGATATATATATATATATACGGTAAAATAAAGATTCTACCGTAGACAACAATCCCCGTGCTAGGGGGGCAGGTTCGCAAGTAAAAATAAGAAGTGTCATATCATAATACAACATCTAAAGTAAGGTTATATTAAAATCCAGCTTTATATACTATAATAAAAACTACAATTAGTTGTCAACCAAGATTCAGAATTGTTTGCAAGGTTCGCAACAAACAGGCACAATTACCGGCTATGACAATACAGTCTTTGTTACTGCGAAAGTTAATAGTGATCCACCTTAATGGGATGCTCGTCTGAGTGGACAGATAGATAAGCTGTAAGCTAGGGACACACTGGGTTCAAGGGCAATTCCGCTTAACTAATCACTTGACAATGACAACAGTATCGTCACAGACTTACACATTTGTGAGACGGAGGGACGTGCTTCAAGTCCATGTTGAAACTTTTCGATCAATCTGTCCGTGCAAATAGCGCCGCTCGCACTATCTAGGGTTTCTTTCATGTAAGGATTCTACGTCAGGATTCTCCGACGATACCATTGGCCCCAGGTTAACTATAACTACGGTGTGCATCATCATCATAATCGATTACATTTGACAATCGAAAACCTCCGACGATGTCTTTACTTTTCAACGGCTGCACCGATTTCATCAAGCAAAGGTAACATACATACACAATTACACACTCAAATCAAAACATCGGGGAAGAAAAATAAAGCAAAATACGCGTCTACGTAGGAGACGCATCAGGCTATTTGAATGAGAGGTCACACAAAAATATTGGTGATCAGATCAATGACATGTTTTTACTTTTAATCGCGAAAAGTTGTAATCTATGGAAACTGGATAATTTAGATCGCCGAAAATAAAGCCCTACAGTTCACATAATCGTAAGTATTCAGTCAGATTGACTTTATACATAGAGTCTAGGTTCTCATGGTCTACTGTGTCGTCAGCCTAAGCCATTCTGCCTGCACAATGTGACGGGTCATTTCAATATGAATCCAATCAACGTGATGGACGCCACATTGGACGTAGGACACGTCTCGTATGGAACATGTCGAGCAAACTAATGACATTGCACTAATTGATACGATTCGATGCAAGGATTCAGTGGAAGAGCAGGTGCTTGATATCCCATACACTTTATCCATATGTATGATTGTATGGCAATTACAAGAATAGATCACAATTGCAATTAGGAATGTTCATTGCGTTACTTTAAACGAGATCTCGGTAGTACGTTTTTTCTTTCGATTGAAATTCAATTCAATTGAAGTCTGGAACAGGAATTCAAAAACCTATATTGATAGCCAAGAATAAACGAAGAGAAGTCACAATAAAATGACAACTGATAGAGATAGAGTTGAAGCATTAATCAAGCTGAAAGTTTGTGTCGATAAAACAACAGTCACTAAAGATAGACAGAGGAGCAATTTTGGTCGTTTTATTTGCGTCGGCAGCTGAATGTCGAGTAATTTGTCGGCGCATCGTCGAGGCTCACCACTAATTAACGGGGACATTTACGGCTGCCAAACTTGCCTATATCAGCCTTCCTGCCGCCTCAGCCACCCTGCGTTGACAGGGAACATTCGTGCCAGGGAACATTCTCTCTTCAACTCATCCCACTTTATTATCAAACGAGATACATAACTAAGTCGTGAACTAGCCAAGTCTTTCAAAATTGGACAAGTAGATGGTCCTATATTTCATCACAATAACAAGGGACCTTGTTTTAAAAAGGCATAAAAATGCAAACTGTTTTATCCATGTTAAAACGCCGGACGAGCGAAAGTAATTATTATGTCGTTGAAAGCCAAGAGGACATTAAAGTAAATAGCATTCCCCTTAGCACTTAGTACTAGCTAAAATCTGGAGCGCTCATTTGAATTCTCTTTATGGTATGAGATAAAAGTTCCTAAGCATCGCTAAGCAACAAGATTTTAAACAGGCACTTTGCTTTGTATTGATACAATTACACACAAATGAGTAGCTAGGGCGAGGGTCGTGAGCCGTTTTATTGAATATCGACGGCCTTGACCTCCATAGCATAGCCGAAGGGGGATGATTATACACCGCAAGGGGAATACTTATCATACGTCCAATGATAACTGGTTTCTATAGATATTCAATGCTGAATCTTTTCATTTGAATTGAAGCACTTAGCCAGTTATTTGCTACTAAGCTGTTCTATACGGTCTAGTCGTCTCGAGTTTATTTTTATAGGAACGTCTGCCTGCATATAAAACTCAGAACGTAATTAGATTTTGATACACTCCACCGAGTTCTCTATAGCATTAGTAAAAGCAACGAGTACCGAGTACCTTTGCATAAGATAAAATGGTAAACAGGCCAGTAAAATAACAATATACACGTCAGAGAGTAAGTCGAAAGGGCATATAAGTCTGTCAATGTATACGGCTCCATTCCGCATCGGGAGCCGATCTCTGGCTCACAATGGTCAATAAACAAAGCTTGTAGATTGTAGACAAAGCCAGAGTCGGCGGCTTGCTGCCGTATCTCGCCATCACAGGGGCGGCGGCGAAGCGTGTCGCTTACGGCTGTCGGTAAATATACATATTTACTGTGCCATATGCATGCACGTATGTTAGTTACGACATACGCTGCGCCGTATGTTATTAGCTGACCAGTAAGTCCAGTAACTGCCTCTGATCAGTTACTAAGAAGGCTTCGAATAATCCATTAGGGTCACGGTCATATCCGAAAGATTCATTTAATTTAACATTTATTTAAAACTATACTCCGATTCATAATCCAAGATTTATATTATGTCAACAAAGACATTTATGAATAAAACCTAACAGAAAATTTATAACAGAAAACAACAAGGTATTACCTTGTTGTTACGCAGAGTTATAACTAAAACAAAACAAGCTTCAATAACGCATATAAAAAAAAAAAACATTTTTTCTACACGTGTGAGATCAATTATATGATGAAAAAAGCTTTCAAAACAAAAAAATTGTATCGAGCTTCAGTGATTTTGTTAAATATTTTCCACCAATATTCCTTGGTTTTGTAAACCCTTTGTATAAAAAAAAATATCCAGGTTTTTGAATCGGAGTATAGTGTGATTACCAAATTCAACCGATACCTGATGTAATTTGTAGCGCAATAAAACCAAACGAAACCTTTGGCTGCGCATGTTTCTTACATAATTAAATATTACATACAACATTTCACAAGTAGGTATTCGAATTGGTAAATCATGTTTATTCTAGGTAGAGTCGAACTCATCAAATTAGATACGTAACCTAACTTATACAAAAAGGTTACTGCCTTCAAACCGTTAGAAGAACCAAATTTAAACTTCAATCACATCATCATCATAACAGCCCATACACGTCCACAGCTGGACACAGGCCTCCCCATACGACGCCACAAATAGCGGTCCTGCGCCGCACTATGGGTCACGAGCGTAATTATCGTATCAAAAATCTGTAACTTTCTCAGTTTTTAAAATATCTTTATGAATCTTTCGCAATTATAATTTTAGATATATGGACTACAAATTAAATAAAAATAAATAAATAAAAATCCTTTATTAGTATAAAAAAATTGCCACTAAACTTAATAAAAAAATATTGTTAGGTTCTCGCGGATTTTAACTAATCCAATGGACATAATTAAAATAAAATTCTACATTGACATAAAAAATTTTTAGGAAAAAAATTGTTTTACGTTAAATTAAAACTTACATATTTTGTGTAACAAGTAATAAAAACCTATTACAAACATTACAAAAGATAAATTGGAAACTAATAAAAATAATTACTATAATAGAAGTACTTTTATATATATAAATAAAAACTAATAATCGTAAAAAACTAAATGAAAGTTTTGGTTGGTTAAAAATCTAAAAGATTTATAGCTTCCTGCCACAGTTCTTTCGGAACAGTTTCGCTTGGTCTCCTTAGGCTAGAGATATATGGATCAGATGTATATAGCAATGAATGAAAAACGTCCTCATTTGTAGCTGACCTAGAGCATTTTCTGGAATGTCCAATCGATTTTTTTTTGTAGGCCTTATTTCGGGACTCTTGAGCATCTTCAGACAATTGTCCAATTGGTAAAACAGCAAAATGTTTGATTATTTTCTCTCCGTGGATTAAGATCTTGTGTACAGAAGAGGGCATGTAATACCACCTATATTTATTAACGTATAATTGTGCAGTACTCTGAGTGTATTCACCAAATATTTGAGGGTTAATTTCATGTCCAGATGCTAAGGTCTGCAAGACGACGTATAATCTTTTGATTATCTCCTCATCAACTCCCGTAATTTCAGAACTACAGTGGTAGTTCTGAAAAAATCGACGAGCCGTATTCCCATCATTACTATTGCCTGATCCTTGTCGTGGTTTATCTACGTGTAAACCCATTTGATTCCTAAACTGCCCTTGTACATATCTTTTTTTTCTAATCTTTTGAGTCTCTTGTTTTCCGGTGTTGTGGCCGACCATTTTTGAAATGGCAGATTGTAAGATATGTGTAATATTAATTCCATGCATCGAATACACGCATGCAGTGTTGACAAGCCATACTGATAGGCATCTTGATTTTCGGGCTTGGATGCAACCTTACTTAAATCGTTCATTTCTGTTGATCTAGCACCACATATAGTACACACTGCTCCAGAACTAGTATCAGTTAATACTTGAGCTACTTTTCCATCAATCATTGTCAAAAACAATTCATGATTTAGATAGATAGATAGATCGAAAATACTTTATTGCACACTTAACAAAACAGTTTACAAACAATTTGAACAAAAAAAAAGAAATGTGACAATTGGCGGTCTTATCGCTCACGAGCGATCTCTACCAGACAACCTTGTTTTATTTCATCATTTTGTTTAATCTTGGAAGTTTGTAAACTTTCTATTTGTGATTTTATATCATTAATAACAGCTCTAGTTTTCTCTGGATTTTCGTTTGAAAATTCCATGAAAATAGGTCAACAATACCTCGGAGATGAGCATATTTTATTTTCCCATATAATTTCATTAGAGCTCAAGTTCATCATCATCATCAGCCCATACACGTCCACTGCTGGACATAGGCCTCCCCCGTACGACGCCACAAATAGCGGTCCTGAGCCGCCTCCATCCATCATCGACTCCCTGCGACCGCTACGATGTCGTCGGTCCATCGAGTGGATGGTCTCCCATGTAGGGGGGGATTTGCCATAATCACCACGCTTGGCAGGCGTATTGGTGATCGCAGTGTTGGTGTTTAAAAATACTCAGAAGGAAGCTGCTGCCCTTCCTCTGGTAGGTTCCCTTAGTCGGCTTTTACGACATCCACGGGTTGAGTTGGAGGGGTCGATATTCGTACGCCGCGACCCCACGGCTCAAGTTAATTAGTTTTATTGGAACTAACGAAGCTATGAATAAGTTAGCGTCTGATATTAATTCACTTTCTCCTTCTAATCTTTGTTTATATTCGCTCTGTCCCGAAGAGCCGTCACATCCCCATTTAGTATATAGTTTCATACTTTGTAATTTATACGTAGATTCAATCTTCAAAATACGAGCCACAGTATGATCTAATAAATCCTGTAATTTTACTTTGGCACCGATATCAGTTATCTCAATACTACGTACAGGTGGGTAGCAAGATAGTTTTGCATTCTTCAACAGATTGTATGATGGAAAAACAGAGCAATTCTTTTCAGCAAGAACAGATCTTAAATATGCGTATTGCGACTTAGTTAAATTTAAATCAATGTATAAACTTAAGGCTTCATGAATAGAATACGCACTTACGGTTGGTGTTTCATGGAGTATTTGCCTTCTTATCGTTTTCTTCTCATCTCTGCTTAATGGCCTCAGCATAGCTACGAGGGAAGCTTCTTCTGATTCCCCTTGTGATCGAAGTCCCTGTACATACGCGTTCTGTATAAATTCGAGTCCATATTCTTGCACTAATTCCATGTTCTTTCGTTTCTTGCTTCTGTCTGACAGGTCTTCATATGTTTTTGATGGTCGACCACGACCCGTAGATGTTCCTGGTGTGGGACACGATTCTTCATCATCGAACACAATTTTGAACTCGCTATCTAACCACGAAGCGTTTTGTTCCAAAAATCGAGATTTGGTTCTTTTAGCTTTCGACCAACGATCACGGAATTTTTGTAAGATATTTTTTTGTATGTTTTCGACAACTTTTTGGCGTTTAGTTGGTGTTAAGTTATAGTTTTCTTCCAAATATTTAAAAAGATTTTCCGAAGTGGCATCGTTCTCGAATAAAAAAGAACATAATTCGCGTTTTGATACAATGAATTCACACATTTTAGTTTTTTTAATACACTTGTTTCCACGAAACTAGCAAAACAGTTTAAATGTTTGTAGTTGGAACCTGAATCCCTTTTTATAGTGACAGTAATTGATAACATATTTGCACACGACAGTACAGATATTCATTGCGGTTTCTTGCACACGTTCCTCGAAACATATTCCATTGGAAATTGATAACTTATTTATTTCTTTGCGGTTTCCGGTTCGGCAAACGCAATATTTCGTTTCTTCCTTTGATAAGGTGATAGCTATTATCAAATAATGCGGTTATTCTCTATTTACAGCTAAAATAATTGTAAAATAGGTACCTTCATAAATTCAGTTAACCATGTTTTCCACTTCAAAAATAATTAAGTTTTATTAAAATAAAACAATCAATACTAAAGTTAAGGTCATCAAGTGAATAAAACTTAGGATATTTGCTACCATGTAAACCAAATTGTCCAAAAAATCTACTTTCATGATTTTTCCCGTTTTTCCCACAGTACACTTTTTTGCCTCTAAGTCAAATTGGGCCAAAATTTTATTTTAAATCCTGTGAGTTTACAGATCAAGGAACGTTATAGCAGTCGTATCTCTTTGTCGGTAGACATCGGTAAATACGAAAACTCAATTTGAATTTTTAAAACTGAAAAAATAGGAGGGCTTTCAAAAATGGTCTGTAAAAGCTAACTTTCTTAGCCATATAAAAATATGCTTGAAATTCTTGGAAAGTGTTACGTACCACGCTTTTAATGATGTATAATAAGTTATAGTTTATCAACAAATGTTTGTAAAAAAAACGATCTGAAAGTGTCATATCACAAATTTTCCTACATCAATCAATCTACTTCCTTACATACAAGTTCAAGCTATCGCTATTAAAATATGTTATTATAGCATATTTTTTGTGGTATATAATAGTTCAATTATCCTACTTTATATATTCACTGAGGAAAATGTAGAAATCTAACTTTTGACAAATTGATTTTTGGCACGAAAATTACGCTCCTGACCCATAGTGCGCCGCCTCAGATTGGTAGCTCAATCGACGCTAATATCGAAGCTATAACTTCGACCACATTTTCTAATAATTGTGTAACCCAGTTAAATAATCTTAAAATAAAATTATCGAAATACAAGAAGATATAAACTGATTACTGAGCTACATAGTCCAAAGGTGAAATTTATTACGACGATTTCTAATTTCTATACCAAACAAGGTTCCTATCGGATTGGAATGTTACGTACTGCCCTGCGCTCCGCGCTCGCTACTTTCACCGCGCTCTGTGGGAAAGCCAGCGTTTAGAAACCCAACCGACATTGCGTTATTCAACTATCAATATGGACGGATAATAATATAGATATTCGGAAACCAATTCGATAATAATTTCTATTAAGGCGCATCGGCGCAAGACCAGCGTTGGTTGTAATGTAACGTGTTTACAACTAACTCATGCTGAGAAAGAAACCATTTTGTGACTATGCAAAAATTATTCTGCTTTGTTTTTTATTTTTAAATCATGTTTGTTTTTGTTGAACTACAAATAAAATATTCATTCATTCTCAATGAAGTAAGAAAAAACACATCGCAAGTAGAAAATAATAAATATTAATAACTTTGCTCGTCGAAACTTCGAAAGTTGTGCTTGGAATCTGTGAGCAACATGGCTCGAATACATGGATCATGACCTCAATCGATCTGTTAAATGTCACTTGGTGCGGTTGCCACGCGGAAGAAACACAATTTCTTTGTTCTCTACAAGACGAGACAGTACAATGAGATTCCGCGGTAACAGTGCGAACTTTCCGATAAATGGAAATCGTTTAACTGACGCCCGAAGGGATTGTATCATTTTGAAATGTCATGGGTTCATGGCCCTTCCGCGTGCAACTGATACCGGGTTTCACTGAACATTATTACTTATAGTTATATATTTTAATTGTTCGTTTTACAAAAAATATAAAGCAAAGAGCTGACTCCGGTAGAGCAGACAGAATAAATAAAGATTTCTGAGTAATAGAAACAATAAAATAAATCGCTGATTTATTATCTGTATCGTCTAACTAGACAATAAATATTAGAATAATGGTCTATAAACGTCCTGGCAACTGAAAGTGTGCGCGATAGGATCCGTCTGGGTTGCCTGCTCGACGCCTGAGGGACGGCGACTACCTCACGACTCATTGCTTCCAAGACATAACGCTTGTAAGTTTTATGACAGGTCCTTTTGACTCTATCGAGTCATTTCCAAAGGCTTATACATAGTAGGGCAACATCTAAGAACATAACATACCTAAATATATATTATGTACTTCGAAATCAATTGGTCCTTGGGTTTGTTATTTGTATATTATCGCGCGTTTGAGTGTCAGTAACAGAATAAAATATTTTTATGATGTCGTTAAGATTTTTGTACTTCCATGTTTGCTTTTGATATTGAGGTACATTGTTAAGATTGTTTCAATTTGAGTCATTTCAAATAAATGTTAAATTAGAGTTTAAACACTTGTACAAATAAAACTATGCAATCCAGCAGATTTCAAGTGGCCCAGTAAGATATAATAAAGGAAAACAGACAACACATTTATATAACGTACACATTTCAAATGGCAATAATTTTTCAATCAAGTTCTAAAACGTCTTTTGTCGTTCCTAAAAAACCTAGTCGAGTACCTACCTATTAACAACACGTTTATTTCAAGGATACCACGTACCATAAACGTGTATCTATAAAAACTAACGACCTTGACGACGGAGCAAAAACTTGTATAAATTCGAGTAACAACACTATAAAAATTAAAATAAATTTAATTATTTTGAGCATTTATTTAACAGGTGCTTAAACAGAGTTAGATAAAAAGGGCACTTAATTCGAAGCGGTTAATAAGACTGTGTTATATGGATTTGATTGTCGGTATACAATTCACAGCGCCGAAAAGAAAAAGAACTATCACCTCGTTTACACGTAAATTATTTCCAAGTTTTATTTAAAACAAGAATTATGTAAAGTTGTTTTGTAATAGCAGACAGGAAGGAGGTTGCGCCTTGTATCTTGATATCTTTTCAATAGCTCAACATCGAGCATACTAATCCGAAAGCTGTCATGTTAACTAAATTGCATTGCAACTGGATTGCAACAAGACAATCGCAGCAGTGGAACTCTTGAACAATAACGAATGTGGGCGCGCTCCGAGCTGACTGACAGATACGCCCAAAAATACTTTTCAACCGTATTGCGATTGCACAAATCAATTATCCTACGTTCTTTTAAATAAAACTAACTATACCTTATCCAAACTCGATGTAGAATGTTAGTAAACAAGCCGCCCATACTTAACCTAAAATTCACTCTGTTGCCGCGCCTTTTTATACGCAATTTACATTACTTGCGGTTTTGAGATCCTTCCTTAAATAAATATTGCTTACAAGTTATCTGAAACTCGACGCCAAGCAAGTGATTTTTAGTTATTTGTGACGTGGTTTGTTTACTAACATTCTACATTGAGTTTGGATAAGGTATAGTTGCTGCCCGCGCCTTGCCCGCGTTTTATCGGGATAAAAAATAGCCTATAAGTTATTCCAGGTTCCAAACTATACCCATACCAAATTGCAGCCTAATCGGTTCTGTAGTTTTTGGGTAAAAGAGTAACAAATATCCATACATCCATCCATAAAATTTTTCACATTTATAATATTAGTAGGCTGTGACAGTAACATAGCATAACAATTTGAATGTAAAAGAACTTGCCAATAGTACACCAACTCACAGCGCAAGTTATAACGAGCTACAAAGTTTGCTCTACCTTTACTCAGGCGATATTGAATTCCACAAATACGATTTGCAGCCTGATCTATCGAGATCTAAAGATTTTAAATTCAAGCGTAATAA
This sequence comes from Eupithecia insigniata, assembly GCA_947859395.1. Lineage (NCBI taxonomy): Eukaryota > Metazoa > Arthropoda > Insecta > Lepidoptera > Geometridae > Eupithecia > Eupithecia insigniata. The sequence goes on from OX402003.1 coordinate 8,458,471, forward strand.
TAGCAATTGCTGTGTTTTATTTACAGCACAAATTATGTTTATAATATTATACAGCACAAAGTTAAATGTTGTTTATATTGTGTTTCTCCGTCCGTGTGCCAACAAAAACCAGCACTGCAGCTTTGCACCGTGTTGAGTAAAGATGACCGTGTAAGATAAAATACTGTAGGTACGTTAACAATCGAGACAATAATTGTATGGATCGAGACTTCAACGACATTTGTATGTATCTAATCTATTTATAGACTCAATGCATATTGGCGGTGTATAGTGTAGTGTTTGTGAGTTTAACTATAAGTAAAGTTGTTGTTTCTTGTTCTTTAGAAATTATTGTTACTAAAAATAATACATATAAACGGAATATGTTGATATCATTGTTTTAAAGCGTAGCAAAAATGTTGTCTTCTGTGAGAGTAAAACTGCGTAGGTAACCTTGTAAATTCAAAAGATTTTCAAGCATCATTACATCCCTAGAACGGCATACACCAAAAACAGAATGAAAAGATAAGAGTGGATCAATTCAATGCTCCCTCTACTGAATGCAAAATCGAGATCAAGCTAGTGTACATATCTCAAGACGAATGCTCGGAACAAAGAGGAATCGATGAGATTGCCGGAGTGTGGGTACAGGAGACGAGTGCACCGACCTCCCCCCACCCCCCCACGGTACCCAGTGCAATTTGTACATTTCAAGTGCACACAAAGGCGAAGCGAGGAGGTCGCAGCAAGCTTTGACAGAATTAACTTGTCGCACAACTGCGAAGGCTCACCTTTATTGGATCGTCTGACACGAACACGAGCTAGTTCAAATTTAACGGACTTTCACATTTATTTGTATCTAAACGGCGTTGAAAAGTTCTGTTTAGAACTTTACATTGTTGTAGTGTTTTGAACAGATAAACATGAGCTTGGTATGTGACTGAAATGTAATTGCTTAGTTGCTTTGCTATACAAGCTTGTTAATTCCATTCCAATCTGTCCGTGAATAAATACAAAGTAATCGTACAAGCCGAATAGCACAGGCCAGCATTGTAAACAAAGTGGGACGAACTAGAGTGAAATAACGAGTCACTTGTTAAGCAATGTCAGGCGGTGCTCTGAATAAACATAATGTCGCCCAACTCCTTATAATGCTTTTCTTGTTATCATTGACACGTGGATCGTGGCTACGCGTCTAATAGAGTAGTCTACTCAGAAGCATTACGTTGGTGAATAAGCAGCCTTTCAATATTAGATTACTTGGCTGGCTGGAATCGGAATGTAGGTAAAGTGGATGGTAAAGTGCTCAACATTTGATTCAGCTACAGAATAATAGTGTTATATTGACGACCGATGTGGCGCGGCGGGCGTAGGTCCGCCTGCGACGCAGAAGGTTGCGGGTTCGATTCCCGCCTTGGGACAAATGTTTGTACGATCTGAAAATATTTGTTTCGGGTATTTTCTATATATAATAAAAAATATATCTATATACTTATGTAATATATTGTATTATGTGTATCAGTCATCTAGTACCCATAACACAAGCTTTCAGGGTTGGCATGATTAAAACAAATGGTTTTAAAACACATGTTTAAAACAATGTTTAAAACAGTTTGATTTTAAACCGTGTTTTTTATCACACGTTAAAAAACACAGATTAAAACAAGTTTTAAACATTGTATAAAACGATGAGAAAAAAACAAGCTTTAAAACTACTTTTCATTGCGAATGAATGATATAAAATGAAAGTAATATTTTTTTGATAAGTTATTTATTCAGTCCTATATAAATCCTGGTACCTACCAAGTACCAGGATTTATATGGGTAATGGGATAAGATAACACGTATTTTTGAAACATGCATTAGATAGTATAGAATATTAAAAATTTCAATTTAAAATCAATCAAAAACAAAATTATAACAAACAAAATTACCTATATTTAATAAACATTATAAAATCAAAATTGTTTGTCAGTCAGGAGAGTAAGACAATATGACAAGATCAAGATAACAATTATTTTTTCTTTTCCTTATTAAGGTATTTAAAAACTGTAACAAGTTTTGCAGCTTTCTCTGTACCCAGTTTATTTCGTACGTCAGAATGAATAAACCCAATTGTTGAAAACAGTCTTTCAATTCCAGCACTTGAAGCTACAGCAGTGTGAAGCTGAGCCACTAAGTTCATTGTTTGACCATTAATTTGTTTTTTTAATGACTGCCACCATTCGAGAGGTCCGACCTGATTTACTACATGATCTTCAAATAGAAAGTTATGAAAGGGATCTGTCATTGCCCTGTATTTAACAACATAGGGCATCGCCTCTTTGTGATAAGCTTCTATAAATAATAAAGCCTCAGAAATATCTTCACTCGTGAGTTTTTCACCCCTGTACTTAGGATGTAGTAAGTTTGCTGCAAAATGAGCTGGAGACATTGCCATTTCATAACGAGCTTTGAACTTTCTTAAATCATCCAATGAATACTCGGTCTCACGCAGTCGTACATTCTCTCCCTCAAACATATTTTTAAGCTCTATCCATGCTTCAGTCACTTCGCCAATACAGCAGGATGTCTTTTGGGAGATGTCAAGTGTAACTGCGATGTTTTCCAGTTTTTTGTAGAGAGCCTGGACTTGTTGCTTCAGCGCCATGTCATTTACTTTCAATGAAATTGACAGATCTATAGCAGTTGAATGATTTAAGCATATATCTGACATTATATGCCAATTTTCTAATAACACTTTTAAGCAGTCAGCCATTGTGTTCCACCGTACCTGTTGTGGTATAACAATTGCTTTTCCACCAGCTTCTTTATATTTGGCAGATGCAAAGTGAGTGTATTTGAAGTACCGCATTATCGACTTAACTTTATCAGTAATATCTTCTGCATTCAAATCCTTTGCTAGAAGGTTTAATATGTGTGATGAACAGCCGTATGTAAGTATATCCTCGTGAGAAGCTAGTTCTTCCTGTTGGGCTAAATCTCGTCTCATACGGCTCATATTTGCTGCGTTGTCTGTCACTACACTTCGCACCGTACATTTGTAAGTTTCACATTGTTTTATTGCCGCAGTAGCAACTTTAACCAAGTAGTCAGCTGTATGGCTTTCGGCTCCTGTGTCTATTGTATCAATTAAATGAGATGAGTCTGTCAACACATCGGTAACACAGACACAAACTATCGAGTCCTGCCTGACATTACTCCACCCATCAATTGCCAGATTAACAACTTTGTTTTTCAATTCATTTTTTACGGCTTCTTGAGTCGAGTTGTAGACTTCGTCGAGTAGCTTGCTAGCAATTTGTTTGCGGTTTGGAGGTTTATATCCTGGGCGTAAAATTTCCATTAATTTCAGTAACTCTGGGTGTTCTACGTGGTTAAAAGGCGTGTTAGAGCAAACATATAACGAGATAATTGTAAATCAATTTTCTTCTTATCTTCTTGACTTGTAGCAATAATAAATCTTTTCATTGAAATGTTCACGCTCGCGCTGCTGCTGGTACTGGCATTTTTAGATTGAAGAGTAGTAACAGAAGATGTGGGTGTAGCAGAAGAATTATCTGAAGATCGGGAAGAACCAGCATCACTCAACAACTCCTCCTCCACGTCCCTGTCCGCGTCAAGATTTGCGTCAGTGTTAGAACCGGTGGTGGTGCTACATTGCTGGAAGTGTGCCTCCATTCTTTTCACAAGTCCAACTAGTTCTTTCTTACATTTTCTGCAACGCACCCTATTGGTCTTCAGTGTGGTATTTTTTTGGGGGATCGATGTGAATTGTTCCCAAATTGCATGCTTTTTGCGTCCTGGAGTTGACATTTTTATGAGGTGTTATCAGTCGCAGAATTAATAATGAAATGAAATGTGAGAAAGAAAGGCACTCGTATTTATAGAATTCATATTAAGTAATTCCCCGCCGGTAAAGTCCCGTTAGGAAAGTCCCTAATGGATGGCTGTCGAATGGAATAGTGGTTATTTTATTCCCCTCATTTAAATATAAATATTAGGGATGGGCCTAACTTCGGCATTCTTCCGAAATTCGGTTGAAATGCCGAACATTCGGTATAAGAAAAGAGTGAAATAGTTGCACAATTTTGATTTTAAGATTAATAAAACATAAAAAAAATCAAATCTGTCATACTCACTCATACCTGATTAAATAAATAAGCCTTTTACATAATTTAAAATCATGGTAATTTATTTATTAATCAAGTAACTAACTGTCATTATCAGTTTCCTTTTTCGACATTTCAATCTTAAGTTTTAGAATTAAAAAATCAAATTCAATAAGTTCTTATTAAATTAGGAAGTCTTATGATTTGAATCAAATAAACTTTTTGAAAATTCAATATATTAATTACTTATAGGTATATTTTATTGTTGTTTGTTAGTTGTTACCATATAAGTGCAGAATAAAAACCGTACTTCGGCATTTTTTATTTTTACCGAATGTTCGGCCGAAATTCGTATTCGGTTCAAACCACATTCGGCCCATCACTAATTAATAAATATTGGGGGTGCCCCTATTCATAGAATAGAATTTATAGTTTATAGGTATTTCCCCGCCGGTATAGTCCTGCTAGGAAACATTCAGGGTGAATGTAAATCGTTTAGTAGTGATTAGAGATACGCAACATAAAATAAATGTTTATCCATTGATCGTTTTTTGTCAATATTTATTTTACTATAGAAAATTTGAAAAGTCAAAAGATCTAGTCTGGAAATGAAACATTATAGGTCGAATTAATTTAAAATAATGCCCTAAACTAAAAAGGACAAAAAAAAACAAAAAAAAAACAAAACAAACACTTGTTTAAAACAATTTGAACTGTTTGTTTTATAAAATTTTAAAAAAACTGTTTTTTTTCCAACCCTGCAAGCTTTGCTTAGCTTGGGGCTAGATGATGTTGTGTGTGTTTATTGTCCAACATTATTTATTTATTAATTTATCTATGCTAGTAGATATCTAAGTACTTCATAGCCTCTCATTTCAACAACCACATTCATGGATTGCTAAAATACGTAGTTCGTTCAGTTTGTAATTTAATGTACTGAAATGCCGAATGTGTTTGCATCAATAAATATAACAAATATGATTCGGCGCGCACTTCGGCGTTCTATTTTTACGATATGAATTACGTGTATATGATTTTTATACAGTCACCAAGGACAGGCTCCGAATCAGGGATACATTAACGTTTAAATTTATTTGAAGCTGCATAAAAATTACAGTTAACTTTAATTATCTGAGGCATAAATCCAGAAAATAGCATTTTAATGAACACGCTGGACACGCATTCGATAAAGGTTTCACGTAAAACGAATTAATTTCCACCATTACGAATTTTAAAAGATAAACGATCTGAACATTAATAAATCCAGTGGTCAGCATGTCGAAACGTTCTTTACGGATACGCTGTTTTATATACGTTATCGTTTTAGTTAGATACACGAACAGTATCCTACTAATATTATTGATGTCAAAGTTTGTAAGAATGGATGTATGGATATATGTTACTCTTTAACGCAAAAACTACTGAACTTATTGAGCTGAAATTTGGTATGGGTATAGTTTAGGACTTGGAATAACATATAGGCTATTTTTAATCCCGATAAAACGCGAGCGAAGGCGCGAGCAGCAGCTAGTATGCTATAAAATTTATAAATATTGATATTTTATTGGATGAAAAACAATAAATTAGTGTTAGCGTAATTTAACAGATAGGCTCATAATTTATCGTTCACACGATGTGTCAAGGTAACACTGGCATGGTAATTGCCCTAATTTATTAACGTCTGCCTCGCCTTCTGTGTAAATTCGACCCTTCACTCGATCATTTTGCGAAATGGCGATGATAGAACTATTTCGAGCACAAATCCATCTATTTAAGAATTTGTTTCGACACCAAATGTCAAATACCAGAATGAGAATCAGAATCAATAACTTTATTTCTTTAGGCTTACAAAATAAGCACTTAAACAAGTCAAATTTTATATCAAATAAGAAATAAGGTGTTATTGATATTCTCTTCACTTCAATTTTTTGTCCACTAGTGGAAGAAGTGAGAAAGAAACCACTAGCACATTTATAATATCACTTATGTGTCTAATACATGTTTATTTTGCCTATCTAAATCTAAACTTAATGCGATTTAGATACATGCCAATATTTCTTTAGTGCTAAATCTTTAAATATAATTTTTTAATACCTTTAAATCATATTGGTAGCCAGATGTTATCATCATTGTATAATCGGAATATATTCAGGGTTGATAAAAAACATGATAAAAAAAGCTAATATTTTTTACATACACAAGAATTCATGCGAATGCATGACAAACACTATATTTTACAGTAACTTAACTGAATTACGTTGGAAAATATGAAAGGAATTAGCCTTAAATTGAAATTAATTACACTTAACACTTAATTTGATGTTTTGTAGCAGAGCATTTCATCGACTATGTACCCACATATTATGTACTTTGAAAATTTATAAGATTGAGCAGAATTTACTAGCCTATATCCATTTATCCATCAGTCAGACTATATACAAAAACTTAACATTTTACATGCAAATGATTGTTAATCATTTCTTATATCCTGAATCGTAAACATAAAATAAACTGCATAATTGCAAACATCATGATGATCGTCTACGAGAAGTACCTACCTATAACGATTTCCTGTAATGAATAGACGTAGACATACGTTCAAACAATAACTTTAAATAGCATTCCATGGCTGACGCAAATCGCTGGCGTTTCTTTGTACATTCATAATTTCATGGTACAAAATCTACAACATTATGTTTCATCAATTAGTACAGAAACTATCAATTCAGAACTATCCTACTTCCTACTAATATTCTATATGTCAAAGTTTGTAAGGAAGGATGTATGGATGTTTCTTCATCTTTCAAGCAAAAACTACTGAACCGATTAGGCTGAAATTTGGTATTCCCGTACATATGTAGTTATTCTGTGCTATAGGCTACAGCAGCAATACATCACACAGTAATAATGAATGTATTTTCTAACCATTTATAGTATAAATCCTAATATAATATTATAAATGTCAAAGTTTGTATGGATGGATGTATGGATATTTGTTACTCTTTCACGCAAAAGCAACTGAACTGATTAGGCTGAAATTTGGTATGGGTATAGTTTGGGACCTGGAATAACATATAGGCTATTTTTTATCCCGTTAAAACGCGGGCGAAGGCGCGGGCAGCAGCTAGTTATTTCATAGTTTCTTTTCGTTTTTGCAGTTTCTATTACACTATCAATACACTGAGAGAAGTTAGTAAAAGGACTTGAGATTAGTATGATATTTGACATTGAGATTATCTTACCTTAGAATCAAAACTGAACGCTGTCTCAGGTCTAAGTGGACAAGGCAGTCCACATTTACACGTCCCCGTCGTCTGAAGGTACTCCCGAAGTTGCGGCAAAGTACTCAACGCTGTCCCACTCGGGCTGAAAACAAATATATATATTTTAAAACCTATTTATAGGAAGGCTATTGCCCAATTTTTATAATAATAAGAAACAGAAAGATGTCAGTGAACACATGTTCAGAATTCAATTTGATACTTAAACCTTAATAATAAGAATATCAATCTTTTAGCAAGCTCTTTAGGACAGATGTTTTGTTTGCAGACTTCGAGTTAAATTGGGCGTGTTCGGTAATTTGTTTCAGTTCATATAAAACATATGTAAGTACCTACCTATATATAAACGTTCTTAACTTTTTTGATTGTAACTCGTCATCAATCAAAGAACTTACCGATCGAATTAGGTACATAACTTTTATGATCGCAAATCCCATCGTTTTATCGAGCTAATAAAAACTAGATGATAAAATTATAATATTTAAGCTTCTGCCCGCGGCTTCGCACCCGTATTTTCGGTAGAATAAGTAACCTACATATTATCTAAGTTATATGCTATGTTGTAAATGTACGCCTTTCATCGTGATCTAGATTCCTAAACCTACTGAGATTTAGGAAATCTTAGATAACAAAATAAAATGCAAATTTTAAAAATTTTCGCCTTATAATATTAGTAGGATGTACAGTGGGCGTCTCAAATAAGTAGCACTAAATAAAGTTGATTAATAAACTTAGTAAATTTCGTATAAGGCGTCTAATCGTGAAGCTCGACCTAGTTTATTTCAATCTTAAATGATTACGTGTGTCGTGTGGAGCAACATATTCAATCCAACCCAGAACATGATTTACCTTTATCACGGTCAAAATTTGCATAAATGAGCTGTGAATATTTTTAATATTCATTTTGTTGGTGTGGAGCGTAGAGACAGGTTCGTTGTAATAAACGCTCCCTGCAACGGCAGGGGTGAGATTCATTGACTCGTGTAAACGACTGAGAGGATATTTGCTGAAAAGCGATGCAAAAGCATCTAGTCAACCGTATTTACGGACTCCAGCGGAGCTAATCATGCGGCCAACTGACTGCGGCCCGGTCAATCGATATTTAATTTCTAGACCCCTTTTAACATCGCATCGCTACACTTAGTTACATAGTAATGAACACCGCAAAGGATTACCTAAATATTCCTAGAATTCCGGGAGTTATTTTAACGATGATTCCTTGATAAATAGTTGATGATAAAACGTTACTAAAAGTTCAAAAGGTAACTTAGTTACATAGTAATGAACACCGCAAAGGAATACCCTAAATATTCCTAGAATTCCGGGAGTTATTTTAACGATTACTTGATAAAAATAGTTGGTGATAAAACATTACTAAAAGGTAATAACAAAAGGTATTCAGTGAGAAAGAGTAGGGAAAGGGGTGGGTAAAGGGTACCCATACCCACCCTGGTAGTAAGTATAAGGTAAAGCCAACTACGGTAGTATTATTATATACCGGTTTCTTCCCGCGGCTTCGCACGCGTATTTTCGGTATAATAAGTAGCGTATGCGCTATGTAAGGTAATGCTGTAAATGTACGATAAATTTAATCTTGATCAGTCGTTTTGAAGATCTTAGGTAACAAAACAAGATTCACATTTCACAAACATTCGGCTTTATAATATGCGTAGGATTCTCTGCTACCAAATCAGAATGTAGATGTGCAGCTGTGAGTGTAATAAAATAATGATGGTAGAGTACGTAAGGACGCTTGAATGTGTGTACGAACACACGCCGCAAGCATACATAGCCCGGCTGCGTCAATCTATTCGCTATACAAACAGACTCTTTCATACGCGTCACGTGATAATTCTGGGCGATTGTGCACGGTCTGGTACACACGGTAAAACTAAACCGCGACCGCAAAAAAAGATTTTTGTTAACCCGCTTTTTTGTTCATACGCGGAGTCTGCGGCTTTGACCACTATGTATGGTGTTTGCGGTCGCGAAACGGGTAAATGGAACTAAATTCGCGTAATGAAATCGCGTGTTACGTTTGGGGGAGCGTTCACTTTATATGTAGACAGCTGCCGATAATAATTATTTAACACGCATACCCTTTTGCACCGTGCACACGTCACTATTATTGAAGTTTTTGCATTTTTGTAGTCGTGATTGTTTAATATGTATTTAGCTCTTCAAATCGAAGGATCATGGCACATTATCACATTAATCCTACTAAATATTAGATGTCAAAGTTTGTGACAATGGATGTATGGGTGTTTGTTCCTCTCACGTAAAAACCACTGAACTGATTGGGCTGAAATTTGGTATGGATATAGTTTGGGACCTGAAATAACATATACATAGGTTTTATCCCGATTAAACGTGGTCGAAGGCGCGGGCAGCAGCTAGGAGAAATATTTTTTGCACAATTAAATCTAATGACTACTACTTACTAAGTGACTATTGGCGGTCTTATCGGTCAAGACCCTAATCAGAAACATAATTTATTATATCAGTTCATTGCTTAACTTAGTACATCATTGATATGCAACGAGTTTCATTTCATTCAATTAAGTAGAAGATTTATTTATTTGTTGATTGCTCGGTATTTTTAGCAGAGCAATTCATGATCAGAAACGATACAGTGATTATTTATCTCGAAGCCAATTTAAGCCGGAGCTTAAATGGTGTGTCATCAGATCACTTGTCATCCGTTCTAAGAAAATAAAGAGATAAACAAACCAACTACAGACCGCACAAAATCCTTGAAACTTGCACAAAATTAAATGACTAATACTTTCAGCCTACTAGTCCCCTTCAATAAATAACCTTTATCGTTAAGTGTAAAGCATGTAAGTACACAAATAAATAAATATAATATATATTGAAGCTATTCATTGTGTGAAACATGTCTTTCGTTCGGTGATCCGGCGCAACCGGTTGAGTGGTCATATTTTTTATCAAGTACATTCTTAGTTTTTTAGTAACTTTAGACACGATTTAAATGGCTGAACCGGCAAGTAATGGACTTTTTAGTATGTTATTGACACAAGCAGCGCTACTTACAGTAAGTACGTACCTACCCTGTTTATGCATGTTGCCTCAGACATGTAAATGAATAATGTTGGACCGCATTATCTAGCCCCAAGCTAAGAAGAGCTTGTGTTATTTATGGGTATAAGATGACTGATATGATTATACATAATACAATACATACACAGATAGTTATTTTTCGTACAAATATTTATCCCAAGGCAGAAATCGAACCCGCAACTTCCTGCGTCGCAGGCGGACCTTCGCCCACAGCGCCACAACGGTTGTCAAATAATAACAGTATCGAAAAGTGAATAATCAAATCAAGGGCTTTAATAAGAGATCCTTCGCCTAAACAATTTTGTTTTTTATTTAATACTTGTATCTGAGCGCGGCATTATGCGCCTTCTTCCGGTATTAGACATACCTAGTTACGTCGTAAACTCTACATTTAATTATTATACTTGTTCGTCGAAAATCAATTTGAATGATGTTCGTTACATAATCTGTCAACTCGATAAACATCACAGCTCTCGTTAGGTTAGTACCGATCTCTTTCGAGTCGATAAATTTGCATCACTATTTTTAAAAACAGTGTTTATGAAATATTGCTTTCTTTCATTCTGTTGGCATTATGGACATAGTACATCGGTCGTAGACTGTAACCTTCAAGTATTTGGTCGGCATTCACTCAACTATCAAATACTTTAGTGTTGCGAATAACTACGAGTATGATAGTTTCAAAAGTTTTATTCACTCACCTGTCAACAATTGGGGAACGAAAGGCGTGCATGGGTCAAAAGTAAAATAATCCAATAGAGTATAGTTAACAAACGCGGTTGAACGTTCATCTATAGAGGCAGAACGTCATGTGAAATAGGTGAAATGTGCTGGCCCTCAGCCAATGTATGCTGCAATACACACAACACGACGACAGGCCGTTCTATTGAGAAAACCATTCAACGGAAGTGTTAATATTTAGTAAATTCGCGCCCTGATTGTTTTTCAATGACCAACTCAGGCTCCCTAACAAACAAGATGTTATGAAAATAAAAAATAAAACATTTTAAAACATTGAAGTAAAACATGAATTTTATCTTTACCTTCATATCTTGCTAGAGTTAAACGTAACATCTCCTCTCGTGAAAGAAATCAGAAATTAAGATCTACGACTATTTATGGAATTAACGCAGTTAAGATTAGAACTACCATTATCCACTTAAAATAGGCGCATCCAAAGCAGCGTTAACAGCGTTCAACGGAGAGTTGGATGAAGTAATGGAAGATTAGTCTCGCATTCTCTGATGAGGAAAACAAGACCATAAACACGGAAGCTTCTGTTTATGGTTAGATTGCTTCCACCCGTGGCTAAGCGCGATAAAATTTAGCTCTTTTGCGATAATATTTGCATCCCCGTGTTACCATCTATAAATCCTTACCAAATTTTGTTCAAGATCGGTTATTTAGAAAAGACATATCACATTAATGACAAATCTGCAGTGTGCCCTCTCCTATTTGCACGCCAGTAGTGACAAAACATGTAGGTCATAATGAATTTTTATTTTAACATAATGGCATGCTCACACCATGTTAATACTCATGTTTTAAACAAATAAATGATTATTATTCTTATCGGTTCAGCTATTTATATTAGGCTTGAAAAGGTAAGTGGTAGACGGAGAGAACAGGTCATAGAGAATGTATTTCCTTCGAATATACTTAGGATTTGGGTTCCATAGGTCGACTCTTTCCATACCACCATGCGCAAGCGCGCCGCGTGCCTGGTGCGCAGGTTGCGGGCTAGCTCCAACACCGCCCGTCCTGGCAATGATAGCCGCTAGAGTGGGCTGCCCGTACACAAGGCAATGCTGTGAGCGACAACTGCCCAGCAATTACTTAATTCGTTTCTAAGTTATTCTAATTAATTGTACCTTTAAATGAGTTTGTGCTTGAAATACTTTTTTTTTTTTAATTTACTTATAACCCAAATCCATTGTAATTTCAAGGTACAATATACATAATAATGTCTGTCTTTTTGTATATTCTACTAATCTTACTATCCCATTATCCTATTCTACTAATTATTATAAAGGCGCAAGTTTGTGCCGTTGTGAAAAAATTTCGCCATAAATATTATTATATCGCGAAAATATTAGCCGAAGACAACACCAAAACTATTAAATAGATCGGTTTGAAATTCTTCTGAAACCTGGGCCTTGAATAAAATATTGGCTATTTTTATTCCATACACGCGTCGCGGGGCAGAAACTAGGAATTCTATAAAGTGATAATTTACTTGCTATTTATAAACAATAGACGCGTATTTCAGTCCACATCCATTACTAGAAATTGTAGCGATAAGCAGCAGATTGTACAGTCAAACAAACATTTGTCTAAATGCATCATCAATATCAACAACGGGGTGAGACGATGCCCGCACACCGATAATAACAACGTGAGTCACGGAAGGGTTTCCCTCAATGAGTCACTAACTAGCAGTTTGCAATGCTCAACCGCAGCTCACTAAAACGGCCCAATGTGCGTTATTTTAAAAGCCCTGAAGGAGATCATTAAAATGTTTAAGAACTTGTCATTACCGGCATGCTTTCGTTTGTAAAAATTGAGTTGTTTGTGGTTTCGTTTAAGATTTAAATAACACAGGAGGTATCTCAGTAAAGTTTCATCGTGTGAATTGCACCTGTCTATAGCTTGGTTTGAGCTTAAGTGGGTTTAAATCAGAGTTGGCATGATTAAATCACGATTTAAACCAATAATTTTTTCAAGAAAATCACTTATTAAATGTTGTTTTATTTCTTTCCTTAATTTTCGTATGCATGTGTATTCTAGCTCTTCTTTATTAAAAAAAAAATTAAGTATACCTACTTACCAACAGCAATAGTGACTATTCCTTTTTTTTACATTACATATGCGGAGTGCATGTGTAATGGGTCTTCTTTCGCGTGACAACTCCGTGAATTTGTTTTTTGCATAAATAGGTACCTATCTTACAAAATGCTCTATCTAGTTTTTGCATTACAACTTTTTTCTTCAATTAAAAAAATCATGATATTCTGAAGATTTTGTAAAAAATAAAAAAAAATCGTATATTTACCAACCCTGGTTTACTTAAATTCGATTATGATCTCTAAATTAGTCATCACTATTACTAACATACTCAAGAAACCATATTTATAAAAAAACTCAACATAAAAATCAAACTGCAGCACTGCTTATACTCGTACATATTGTAGGAAAGAATATTAAATCGACAAATACTTGTGCGACTGCACTATAATCTACGACAAATTTCTTGTTGTTTTTTGGACAGAATTTGCACTAGGTACCTACCTAATATCGATTAGAGCAATTTCGTACATTAAATGCTGATTACATTACATATTATCAGTCCATGAGCACGCAAATTGGGGAATCAAATTTGATTAAGGTTAGTACACAATTGCAACAAAAATACAACAAATCCAATTGAGCCGCCCCCAAATCTTATAAGCAATTGAATGATTACAAAATATGTTGACAAACGTATCCAATTGTTTACCCTAAACTAGATACGACAGCACACGTCATCGGTCCCCTTTACAACAAAATGAGCCTGGTGGAGTAAACAGTGTAATTGGATACAGCTTCGAACGCTTCCCTCGAGTCGCGGGCGAGAGACCTAATATGAATAACACTATACTCTGGTTCTAGAAACGATAAATTTGTAAACAAAGGGCTTTCAAAATCAATATTTTGGTGGAAAATCCTACTTCCTACTAATATTATAAATGTCAAAGTTTGTAAGGATGGATGTATGGATATTTGTTACTCTTTCACGCAAAAACTACTGAACCGATTAGGTTGAAATTTGGTATGGGTATAGTTTGGGACTCGGGTAAAACACGGGCGAAGGCGCGGGCAGCAGCCAGTATTATATATGACACTGGTATCATCGGACCAAATCGTAGAAGTTCGAAACAATTTTTGGTTTTGAACCTTTTTAGCGGCGCTTGTGTGTAGTTTTTGTTTTAGTGATTACCATGTTAACGTGTTGTTTTTTGTCTTTTATCAAACAGACCTTTGTCGACATAAAATATCTTGGATTTATAGACTGGAATATAGACAAATTTATAAATTATGTCGTTTAATTTATTAGAAGCAAGTTCATAATTCATAATTCTTTATTGTACACACATATAACATCTTACATAAAAATAAACAACTATTGGTCATTACAAAGGCGAGCTTAACCGTCTTAACCGTAAAAGAGTTTTCTTACAGCAAACCTACGGTTATAATGAGAATTTATGATGTCAAGTTATGAAAATTCTGTAATGTTATCGGTCAACTATCAGATCACATAATTTGATGTCGGATAACTTGAATCAAATAAACATTTCCTTACTTTGACTATCGATGACGAGCGACGTCTGGGAAAAAACCTGAAGTAACATTGTGTCGTTGTGATCTCAAATCTTCTTTTGAGTAAATCAATATTAAATCTATGCCGGGTGTGGCCAATTTATAGTCGATTGATTTAACATAACCTGTTGACAGCGTGTCCAGTTAAAAGGACCTCTTGTAAGACTACAAACTTCCCTATTTATATTCTGTTTAGGACTCGTGGGATCCAGTAGGGGAGTTCATTTTAGATCAGGAGCATTTACATCGATGCGTCGGTTAAGCGCGCGAGCTACAAATTGAGCTTTTATTTATTCATGTTGGGGGAATGAGGTTGATATGGGTCGGGGTCGCTCAATAAAGGACACTCTTAGGTTGAAACCCGCTAAAGGATTTCTGTACCCACGTCATTGTTTTACTGACACATCATTCGACACATTTCGCAACTCGCTTTAACAAAAAGTAGGGATATGTTTTTGCTCGGAAGATCGGTTCCATTGTTTCGACGAATTCATTAGACATGAGAAATGGAACCTAATACATACCAAGCAGTATCAATTAAATTGCTCATACTAACTACCATGATAAAAACGTTCACGGTCTATGGTTCTGAAAATTATCACAAACAACTTTTTTAAGGATTATCGGTTCCAAGAGCTGGCGGGCTTTTAGATTTATTTACGTTGCTGAGAATATTTTTGCTCGGTAATTGGACTATTTCTTGTATTTCAAACGACAGCAAATTGTTGAACATGAGAACTGCTTATTTTATATTCTATTTACTTTATAAATCAGTTTATGATGATGGATATGTTTTAACGAGACGATTTCTTTGTTGTTTCGTTGAAAGTTTTTACTGTTGCCACGCACGTTTTTATTCGGTGGAATCTATCTAGAACACTTAAGGCTCATATGCAGATATGGAGTTAAAAGTCTAGGTAAATTTACGAGCTTCCTCCATTAGATAACATTGAATTTATAAGCACCTCCTGTCATATCCAATAGCATGGCAGAGGCAGGTGAATGGCCGCGCGAGCTGGCACCGGCACGCGAAGCACGCGTTACCTTCACCGATTTGCGAGCATTTACTTACTCGATTCAATGGTATTTACAGAATTATTATCACTTTACAGCTCAATAACTAGAAGAAATAAAATCTACAGTTAGGTGGAACAGGATAAAGTAGAGCTGGTACGAGTATCAAGGTACTAAAAGCTTTAGCAGTTTACAATGGCATCATGAGAACACCCTAAATTAATAAACTTATCTTAGGTTAAGATGGAGATACAGAATGATAAAATGGATGAATTTAACTGGACAGTCAGTTAAGATGCGAGTAAAATGTTGTCCAGTCAACTTCAGGTTTGCGGGTAACACCTGCCACATGCCAAGCGCAGCCGAGCACCGCGCATCGGAAAGAAAATAAATTTACTGGAATATAGGACTTGTAACATCGCCTAGTTTTTGTAATGCATACTTCATAAATAGTTTTTTTATCCGCCTGGCAAGTGGCATGGCAACCTTGACTCGGTCCCCTCGAGCTTCTGTGGGAAAAATCGTGAGTACACGTTTCGTTTGTGCCGTCTGGAGCCCATGTGAGCAAGCGCATCCGGCGGATTGTGCGCGAGCCTCGATCTTGCATCCCTGCCCTAAGTTGTTTATTTACCAGCTCATTATATTGTGATAAAAGATTTATGACCAGAACAGGCTACGTTAACACATAAATAAATAAGACTGGTAAACTCCGTACTCAAAGCTTATTCATAGGTTGTTTGATTTTTTTTGTTGGGGTAGCAAGGAAATCTACGATGAACTTGGATAGTAAAGATTTCTAACAATCTAGTTTTTACACGGCTGTCGGCAGTCTAATTAAGTAACGTTAATTTGTTGGAAGCGCTTGCCACCCAGCGGTGACTGAGCAATAAAAAATGTTCGACTTTGCTTACGTAATCTGTATTATTTCCGCGTCAAAAGCTGCTGCGGAGGTCAACGCGTGATCTAGCCTTTCGATGCCTTTGTGTCTATATATTTTAAGACTCCGCACAAGGTCCTGCCTATTGTTTAATTACAATGGAAGTTATTGCCAACGCTAATCTATTCGGAGCATAGAAACATAATATTTAATAAGTAGGTATATTATATATTCGCCAAAGTGTTGGTAGATCGATGGACATTTTCTTAATAGACATTTTCCATACAGGTCGTTTTGGGCACGCCTTGGGCAGTTTACTAATTAATAGCTCTTATTATAGAAATGCCGCATAATAATTGCCTTGAACAAAAGGACAGTACTTAAAGCTAAGATTTTTCAAATGACCATTAAAATCACATCTTTTTGTTTTATATTATGCCGTTTATTACTCATTGTATTTCACAAAAGCCATTCATCATTTGACGGCCCATAAATCTCAAATTAGGAACATTGTAAAATTTTACTGACTCCTTGCGGGAATGTTAGGGTAAGTTCATATATTGTTTTTGTTAAATAGAAGTGTCCATTAAACTATTGAGGTTAAGAAAAAGTCCTCAAGATTTAAAAGTCAGGATCATGGGTCATCAAAATAGGTTCAAAACAAGCATTTAGGAAATGGTTTATAAAATTATAAAAAATAGATTCGTAAAAATATTAATATTTAGCTAACTAGGTCATAGGAAAAGAATACGAAAATATTTCCGTGACCAAATTACCCATTGTATTAATATTTTTTTCCTTGTTAGGTACGTTCTGAGTTATCGATGACCGACCACCTGATGGGTGGCAACGTGTGTCAACGTCTTTAAAGTCTTTTGTTGTTATTTTAAAGGAAAGTCGGAACGAATTGTAAATCGGATCAGAACACCGGGTGACGCCCATCAAATTCGTCGAAACAATTGAAACGACCCGTATGGGCATTGAAGACGCACATTGTGCAACAACCATCGCAACAAAGGAGGCCAGAGAAATCCCAAGTATTTACAATGCTACTTTCGAAAAAGTTGACTGTAGTTCTTTATCTTGCCGGGTCGTTTCTGGGTGTGCTGGTCGTAAATCAGTTAGGCAACAGCTAGCCCGCGCTTCAATAAGCGGAAGAATGTCAGAAGTCTTTTATTTTACAACTATACAAGTCAGCTGTTCTTCGCAATAGCATGATGCTATTGTGCATAATAATTTACGAGCTAGTGACACTTCATTTCCTTGTAAGACCGTCGCAGATTTCAGATATGTTGAGGAAAATGCTTTAGAAATTAATATTCAAGGCATAGAAATATCCTTGAAGTTATTTTATCATCTTACTTTTTATTATATAGGTGTACCTAGATGTAGGTGAAAGTAGAGTTTGACTTGCTTTAAATAAAATATGGCTCAAGCAGTAAACAAGAAGGGATCACCAAGGGTTTTATTTTATTACACAAGGTGTAAGTTATGGTAAGTATTGTTCAGTAGATTAATGCATTGTACTGCCAATGACAGATAAGAGCCGCGTAATGAGCACAAGGCGCGCTACAATGGAATCTCCTTGGTTTAATCCACGCCTACTAACTGCGTTAGAATTTCATGTTATAGAATTAGGCTGGAATAAAAACGAGACATCGTATGTCATCTTTTTGTAGTTTATATAAAAGAGAACGAGTAAGTGATAATCTTATTGCACATTAAGTAATGTACGCTTTTCTAAGGATTAACGTGCCAGGAATCTAGGGAGCATGCTGTCGCCACCCCGCACCTTCGTAAAAGCTGGCAGTTTAACGTGTCAACAACAGAACATAAATGTTTAATATACCATCAGGATCTTATGGAGTCTAGCGCAGACTGATCGTCTGATTACGTACAAGTATTCCCGAGAAACAATTGATAAAATCGAAATTATTTATCGTGATTTAGAGGCAATTTGTTGCTTTCGGGTTTACAATTATAATTACTTTTTATGTTATTTTAAATTGTAAAAGTGCAATTCGTCTGATTGCACAAATAAATCTATTTTATTCTTAACTAGCTAACCCACCCGCGGCTACGCCCGCGTGAACTAAGACGTCGCGGGCACCAGCTAGTATCTTTATAAATTATAGCCCATTTGTTATTCTGATGTATAAGCTATATTATTGTAAAGTTTCATTAAAATCAATTCATTCGTTTTTGGAAAAAGAGTAACAAGCTTTCGCGTTTATAATATTAGAGTAAGGATTATGGTTGATTTTGAGGCTTGCTCAGGGCCATATTACCACATTACAGTGTATCTTTCCTCACATCGAGAGGTACGTCCGCACAGCTGCTTGACTGGTTTGTCCACTTGCCGCGGATTGATTTAAAGTTAACTTACCATCCACGTAGGCTCTGTGAGCCGTGTTTTCGAGATGCTTCATTAACGCATAAACTATCTTAAGCATCATTGTCCGTATCGGATATCGAGTTGAGTAGGTATCTACTTTAATAGATTTTTACCCGACCTGTGCAAGAAGCGTTTTACGTTATTATTTGGACGACCGATGTGGCGCGGCGGGCGAAGGTCCGCCTGCGACGCAGAAGGTTGCGGGTTCGATTCCCGCCTTGGGTCAAATGTTTGTACGATCTGCGAATATTTGTTTCGGGTGTACTGGGTAATTTCTATGTATAATAAAAAATATATATCTATGTAATATATTGTATTAAGTATATCAGTCATCTAGTACCCATAACACAAGCTTTGCTTAGCTTGGGACTAGATGATGTTTGCATTGTCCAATGTTATTTGTCCAACATTAGGAGATGAATAAGTATCTTCCAAGAGACAAGATGTACTTAAAATTTATTCATGGTTTTCAATGGGTTGCTTTGTTATCCACGTTGCGCGCATTTTTATGTATTTATCATATATTCTATTCAATTTAATATTAAATTCTTAATAGCGTGTCGGCCACGCCTTGTAGACGTATAAAATACCCATATACAGGCTCTACAACTGATCAAGAAGTTCATGATGCACAGACGAGACAGGCGACATGCAAAATGGAACAACATTTCCTTTTCTGATAACCAGGACCCTAATAATTTGTTTTGAAATTCATAAACAACGCGCGATTGTCTTTTGTTTTTTCATACAATTGTATTTATCCGCGCTGACGACGTCGCCGTCACAAATCCAGTCCTTCGGTCCGTACACGAAAACAAAAGAAGATCGCGCCCTATATTCATTCGACGCTCTTATTTTCTGTTTGTTAGTTCAACTGATAGCCAAATATTCAAGGGAAACGCTACGCCAGGTTTTTTTTGTTCACTGATTTTAGTCAGTATTTAGTGTAAGCTAACCAGCTGATCCTATAGTTTAGTAAAATCTTTAAAAGTTTTGTTATCGAATTTTCTTCAATTATACTCATCGGTCATGAAGCAAGCTTCATGCTTGGGAAAAATAAACTATCATTGAACAAGTTCAATGATAGTTTATTTTTCCCAAGCATAATTGCATACTAGGTACAAAAGGAGAACTTCTCCAGCCTTGAGCTACCAGCAGTCCCCTTAACTGGTAACGATCTTCTTACGAAAATAGTTTGTTTAACATCTAGCCTGTTGCATCCATTTTAAATTGTAAGTTTTGATTTCAAGTAGGTACTTACCTATATTTTATGCTTATTTAAGTATTTATAAAATATTGAGCCCCTAAAAAATTGTATCCCCCCTCAGTATATTGATATCATATAACACCCATTACTGGTAATGGTTTTACCTCTTTTTGATATGATATTGGGTAAATATGGGTTGGGGTTACTTATAGTTGATGTTTTAGACTTAGAGGAATCAATTCATGAAAATGTCTTACTTAAATATCATGTTTAGTGTTCACACCATAGATAACAACCAATTATAGGTATGCATTAATATAGACTTTTACATGTATTTTTGTAATTTCAATAAATTTTACGAAGTTATAAGAAAAAAAATCATAATATATTTTTATGTCTGTCTTCAATATTTTTCATGGAATAATTATCTAGAATAATCTTCATTACATACTTCGTCGGCTTGATAAAAATCGGCAGTTTTCATTTCGACATATTCTAAGTATTTGTCAAAAGTAACCGTGTCAAAGATGAATACAATGTCATATACCTACAGTATATTTTGCACACATTAAATCCACCCAGAATTAGGTACAGACTATAGGTTCTATCTCTAATAATGCATTTCTTTTCAATTCTATTTAAATTAAGTATCTTGGTAATGCATTGTACTTTCAAACTAAGGGTCATCATGGTACCTAGCACAATGCATCATTTTCTGACATTCATAATGAATAAGACAACATTGAAATTATGGGTGCATACCTATTAAAATACTGTGGTACAAAAAACTATTGTTTTGAAAACTACCTATTTAATATAATACCTATGTTATTATTATAAGTTTACCTCTTCTATCATCTTATTTTCTGTTTGCATGACTATGAAGTTCCTTTATTGTTGACAGGTGAGTGAATGAAGACTGAATGAGAGACATAATTCAATGTAATGAGTGCAAGTAATGTTACCTAGTTAAAAATTACGATGCTCTTACCTCAGGTAGAGGACCGAAGTTCCAGAAATGATTCTTCTCCAACCAAGGGGAACAGTTATTGTATTTGGAGAATCACTTTGTGCAGTTCTAGAATTATCATGAGGGTCCGTCGGCTGTGCAATACTTGGAGCTGGCAGCACAGCTAAAACTACACCATCAGCAGTTCGCACTAGTTGTGGCGTGTTTCCTTCACTCTCACTATTAATCCCACAATTAACACCCACTTGCTGATTCAATATACTAATACTTTGATTTACAATTGATTGATGAGATACACTTTGTTCTAAAATCTGATAGTTCACATAACTTTTTCCTACTGAAACCTCTCTGTCACCATTTGATCCTGCACTATGAACCGTTACACTCTCACTGAACTGATTATGCCCTTGCCGCAGTGCTATTTGCTGCATAGAGGGCATATTATCAGGCACTAAAGGTCCCGAACATCTCGTCTGATATGGCCCAAGATCTACTGACTCAACTGGAATTCTATTTGGAAATTCAGCACTGGAGAACTCCACACCCACTCTGTTAACACACTCCTGCTGTATTTCTCCAGGGACCCTCTCGTTTCTGCTTTCTTCTATACTTAGACAGGGTTCTTTATACTGCTGAGATAAAGGTAAGAATTCTGTTTTCTGAGTAATACTTTCAGCAGAACCATATAGTGCAAGTTTGGTGTTGTCTCTGAGAGGTGCAGGCGCGTAGTAGAGAGTGTTGGGCAGGGTCCTTGGTTCGGGCTGCCTGTAGAGCGCGTGCCTTAGTGGCGGCGCGCAGAGGCGCTCGCCCGGGTGCGGCGGCGGAGGCTGGCGGGCGGAGCCGGGCTCTAGCTGGCGCGGCTCCACGTAGACCAACACGCGCGGCGCGCCCGCCACTCCCGCTCGCGACGCGCCCACACTGGCGGGCTTTCCTGACATCGTGCACACACATCACACGCCGCGGAGCCCGACTGTTTACTACCTGAAGGCGCCGCGACGCGCTCCTCCGCAGGACCGCAGGACGGCGCTCCACCGGGCATCGCTTCCAAAACCCCTAGCATTGCTCGGTGGCCTCTCTCCGTGGAGCCGCTGCACCATCGTATTTTGACTGTTTTTTGTAGGAACTCATCAATCGTAATCGGTTTACGATGGGCATAAAACAGACAAACAACTTTATGGCGGAGCCCCTATTGGCTCCATTGTCACCTTTTTGCATCCGACGAAAAAACAGGTAGCTTGATTTTTATTCTCCTGTTTTTATTACGACTAGTTAGCACTAAAATGAAATGACACACTTTAGATAATATAAAAAGGTCACCGAATGAGAATTGTTCGCTTCATCTTCACGGACAAACGATCATCACTGTTAGCTTGCTTTTTCACATTATTACAATCTCGACCACAGGATATCTATAACTATTTACGCGTCGAGTGATACCGAGTCTCAATATTTATTTGAAAAGGCACATTTCACAAGCAAATAATAATGCTTTGCTTACATGTTACAAAGCGAAACACTGCGAAAACGATGAAAGACAACGAGAAACGAACGAAACTGAAGTACACTCACACAACATTCATGCGTAATTCACCTTACTTCATTCACACCACAATAATGGTGTGTTCTCTTTTTCTTTCGCTTTGAAATTATACAGGAAATGAAAGAGCCAGCAATATCAGCAATTCATGTTGCGTAGCCTTTTGCACTGCTTTGCCGACAGTTCTTTTACGTCACTTCACGTACGGCATTCTATTTTTGTCTATGCTATGATTTTGTTCTTGTGTTGTTCTGACTTCACTTCTTGGTAGGTGAAAGCCAAAAACTGGAAGCCGTCTGTCATTGTCACCATAATTATTTACATCATAGTCAAAATTACCCTGGAGTAATGTAGCCCCTTTAATAATTTTCCATTATTTGGTGCAAAAATGTGTTCAACTCACAAATATTCTTTAAGTTCACGTCAATGTTTTTATGATTATCTGAGTTCGGTACATGCAACAACTGAGTTATTGAATTATCATGGAAATAACCAAAGATCGAATTGTTTTTAGTTAGAGCATTACATTAGGGACTAGATTTTTTAAGTTGGCAATAGCTCTATTAGGCAAAATTCATTCAGTGAAGTGTGTCACTCACAGTCGACCAAGAGTGTGTTTTCAGCATAGTTTTCAGCCTTAGAGTATCTAGAACGGAGATGTCAACGCAAGGCGTACCCCTCTGCAGGCCATATGGCCATACACGTTATATAAAACTACTTCACTCGTAACCGCGACCATTAGCGGTCGTTTCGTGTCGCGAAGTAGTGCTCAGTGAAAATGATGAATTGTGCGGTATTACGGTGTAAAAGACGATCAGAGAGAGACATCAAACTTAAGGTACCACGGTATTTCCTATCACAAGTAAGTGATATTTTTGTCAATTGTTTTTTGTAATATTGTTTAATTTAGATTCAAATGGAATAGCAGTTGCGACAGTCTTAATACGACGCCAACTTCTTGGTAGAGGGTGTAGGTGAGTAATGTGAGTATAAATTTCTTGGTAGAAGGCGTAGTGTGGGGACTAGCTGAATGAAATTGATTGAGTGAATGATGTAATGAATAAAATGCCATGTGTTTTTTTGTACCCATATTTAACCGATTTAAAAAAAGGAGGATCTGTATTGGACTCGGAATTTATGTATACAACATCATTTCAAATTAGTTAACGAAACACGGGGAAAGGATCTCTATCGGGAATACATTACTTGGAGTATTTAGAACGGGAGTAGCCGAGCGTACGCAGTCCGAGGTACATGAACAGTCACTTGTGTCTGTTTATAAAAACTAGTTTGCTGCGATTGTCTCTATCATTCTGCCTTCAACATGTCGATTTGTGGAGCTCCCTTAAAATTTTGGTGATGCTGTATCGTTTGTTTATTGCTATTTGCTTTGTACTTTTTGAACGCAGAAACATATAAACGTGATTTTTTGTACAGCTGGTGTAGTATGTAAGATGAAACTGCGGTGCATAGCTAGTTCTTTATAAATAAACTGTGGATTGAAATATCAATACAGTACAAGTAGATAATGATCGAATATTATATTAAATTTTAAATACAGAGATGCTCCTAATGCTTAAATAAATTACTACAACGTATATAGTTTCAAAATCATTGAACTATTTCCAAGGAAAGGACTTAATTCCAAATATTGATCTACATGTCTATGATAATGATTTCGTCAATCACAATATGGAATTAGGAAGATTGGTTATGCAAAAGTATACAGATACTAGAATCTCTTTTCTTATGAAAAAAACAGATCCAAAGAAATGAGTACATCACATTTACAATAAATTAGTCCATTTTAAAAACCAATAGTGTTAAAATTATGTAATATACATTTATATTAAACACCAAAATATCATGTTTTTTAAATTCCTAGCCATACAAATCCGCGTGGGGCAGTACATTTGCTAACAGCCGCTATTCTTCTCCTGCTCTTTATTTTTCTCACCCCACCACACCAATTAAGAAAAAAAATATTTATCAAAAAAATGCATTCATGAAAGATTCATCGAAATCAGTTCAGTCTTACAAGTTCTAAGACTGAACCGATTTCTATGAAGATGTTCTAAGTTAGAACCCTAAGGTTCATAATTGCGTAATATTTAATTGTACATACAATAACTATTAGCGCACCGCGGTTTTACTTGCGTAGATAGAATATAGCCTTGTGTTACTTAACAACAGTGTACCTTTCTAAGAATAATTTTTAAAATTGGTTTAGTAGTTAAAGAGATTACGTCCTACAAATCTATAAAAAAAGGAAAAGTATATGATTTTGAACAATCCTGATTTCATTCATTTGAAATCATTCATTTTATCGGCCTTGTTACACCCCATCACTACTTTTTGTGTTAGTGTGTAACTAAACAATAGTGTAACAACAGTAATTCTTTAATTGTGTGCTTGTTTTGTGTTTGTGTACAAGCTTTTACTTGCGTGTGCGTTTATCATCATCATCATCATCAGCCCATACACGTCCACTGCTGGACATAGGCCTCCCCCGTACGACGCCACAAATAGCGGTCCTGAGCCGCCTCCATCCATCGACTCCCTGCGACCGCTACGATGTCGTCGGTCCATCGAGTGGATGGTCTCCCATGTAGGGGGGGATTGGCCATAATCACCACGCTTGACAGGCGGATTGGTGATCGCAGTGTTGGTGTTTAAAAATACTCAGAAGGAAGCTGCTGCTCTTCTGGTAGGTTCCCTTAGTCGGCTTTTACGACATCCACGGGTTGAGTTGGAGGGGTCGATATTCGTACGCCGCGACCCCACGGCTTCGTTTATAGGGACGCTTAATTTTTCTGCATTAGTGTGCGTGATTATGTAAATGTGTGCTGTACCGTGCTACCTCGCCTCCCGCGAAGACAGACTGGCAGAATCATTTTAGTAGTAAAAGTAGCGCTTGGCAACTCCTTTCTAGATACTCTAAGTTTTCAGCGTTGCCGGTGCGGATCCTTCTGGTCTGTTTCGGACTTTTTTTGTAGCTTTGCGGATCTTTTTGGACCAAGACGGCGGCATATCACTGTATCTAAGTATACTGTGCACTATTGTAGCAGATAATATTATTATAATACTAATGTACTACCTACAGTGAGTTATATGCCGTCGTATAATACAATCATGAGCAATTGAATCGACTCAGCCCTACAAAACTTACAAAGTGTAGGTAACTTTTTCAAACTGCCTTGATTATATAAAATTATTATTAATTTAAAGCTTAATCTTTATGCTTTTAAATTTGTACAACCTTTTTTTAAATATCTTTATATCCGTTAAGTATAGAAAATGCGCTCTGTGCGGTAGCCACGCGGGCGCGTTACAACCTCCTTTAAAAGCCTCTACAAACAGTGCACACTTATTATTCGCTAATCAGACGTTGACTTTAACACACCTACGCAAGTTACGATCGCCGATTTACCACCACATGGTATGGATACAACTGAAGAAGCCACTGAAGTTGTTGCTTTGCTGCAACAAGACCTTAGCCAGCGAGAATTCGCTGGTCGACTTAACCTGAGCCAATTTGCTGTGTCAAGGGTGTACAGAAGATTCTAAGAGACTGGTTATAACTCTAGGAGGCCTGATACCAGTCGGCGCCGGCTAACTTCTGAGAGAGATGATCGTTTTATTTATCTTTTCGACGAGTCTCAAAAATCACCATCTCATCCTTGTTTCTGTCCAGCAGCAGCTGAGAGAGGTTCAAGGAGCATCGGTCAGCCAATGGACGGTCATAAGACAATTGATAGAAGTGAATCTCAATCCAATATGGCCAGCACACCACAGCTCACCGACAAGCGCGCCTTGAATTTGCTCGCGAACACGTGGATTAGAGTGCTGAGCAATGGCGGTCAGTCCTGTTTACGAACGAGTACAGAGTGTGTCTACATGGCTGTGACAGGAGAGCTCGAGTCTACAGACGTCCAGGCGAGCAGTTTGCATAGTGCTGTTTTGCCGAAACAGTGTCCTACGGCGGTGGTTCGTGTATGATGTAGGCGGGCATTTCGCTCGAATAAAAACGGAACTCGTTTTCGTTCCTGGTGGAGGCTGAGGAGACGGTCTGACTGCTGCGCGATATGTGGAAGATATTCTTCTGAACCATATCTTTCCTCAAGAAGGTTTCATCGAGGAGGGCTTTCTTTTAATGCATAACATGATGCTGTTATGCAGTTTATATATTTATAATGCAAAATGTTATTCGAACACAATCGATAACGAAAAGTTAAACAATAAAAAATCGTTTTGTTTTGCCTTGTCAACTCAATTAATATAGTGTGCAAACTGTTACTAACTGTAACGGGTGGTAACGTCTGGTGATGCCTTATGTGCTCTCTTTTATAAACGTATTGCCTATTGTGTATTGATTGGTAGTTCTAAATAAAACAAAATTAACAACTCTATGAAAGTTTTTTATCCACGAACTCTCACTAAAATATTATTTCATTAGCTGTTTTACACTAAAATGCGTTGAGCTGAATTTGATCATCCTACGGGAACACTGAACTTTTCCGGGGTGAAAAGTAGCTTATGTGATGATAATTCACAACATAAAAGCTATCTGTGTACCTACCAAATTTTATTCAAATTCTTTCAGTCTTTTGAGCATGAATGTGCGTATCGTAACGAACACACACAGCATCATACCTACATTTGCCTTATTTTTACCTATTAGTGTCAGTCAGAGATTACGTATCTCAGTTCTTTCTATTTTCAGCTTAGGCTATTTTTTGATATTTTACAAAACGAATCTTTTTGTTTATTTCGGAATTTTCGGATCTCTGCGTTTGGTTCGGTTCGGAGCTCGTTCGGAGCTTTTTCATTTTGACTGCCGGCAACACTATGTATACCTTCCTTGTATTCTACTTGTACTTCACTATTACCAGATGAGAGGGATTCCGTACAAATTCGTGGGTTTTTTCTACTTTGGGGGGAAATTCGGGTGGGAAGGATTGTTGAAGGGGTAAAAACCACTTTGGCGAAATTATGGAGGTTTTCTTGGGTATCTCAATTATTCAAACACAAACATAAAATAATTCACTACTTTAGTGTACATAACGTGTATACCACTTAAATTCAATTGTCCATTCATCGTAAGAGTTCGTGCAAGCAAGTTATCTTTGCAATTGTGGTTGTAATCGGAACTCGTCAAATCGTTTTGTAGCACAAATATTTATTTCGTTTACACTAGCGCCAACAGCCACGCACGCGCAAAGTTCGTACGTTTCGATAAGAATTAAAATATATTTGCTTATTTTTTTTCCTATAAAAAGTGTTTTGGGGGTTTTTTTCACTAAAAGTAAAAGGTTGGTATAAAGTTGGGGGGAAATTCACATAGTGATCTGGCAACACTGTTGTACTTACCTTCTTGGTTCCATCCATTGTCATGCATGCATGTAAAATCGAGGAACATTTGCTGAAATAAATATTTACTCACTGAAGAATCACAGCTTCTACTATGGGAAAAAGAAAATCGGACACTCCCGAAATTGATCAATCTCGGTAAGCCCGGCTTGTCTGTGTGATGAACTCCGTGTGGTGTGGGCTAGTTTTATGCATTGAGCGAATCACAGTGAGACATTATTTTTTCAGATCATCCAAGTTATTGTTCAATAGAGCAGACAATCTGGTCAAGAAACTGAAAGTGAAAGAGGATATTCAAAATTTGGATGAAGTTGACAAAAAACCAGCATGGATTGACGAAGATGATGAACAGTTTGAAGGTAACACAGTTTCCAACGTCAAAAAGAATGTACCCCTGTTCAAGGACAAGCTCAAGCAAAAATATGAAAATCTGGTAGGCACTCCTGGATGGGCCAAATTAAAAATAAAAGAAAACAACGATGAAATTTTGCGCACTGTTGGCCATTTACACAATAAGACAGACAAGCATATTCTTAGAAAAGAAGTACTTGATCTAAAAAGGCTGACTAAAATAAATAAATCAACAAATAATGAAGGATCTATAATATCATGCATTGAGTTCCACCCTACAGCAAGTGTTGCCTTAGTGGCTGGAACATCTGGGTCAGTCTCACTTTTCTCAATCGGACGAGAAACCAACAAGCTTCACAACTTTAGAGTCAAGGGATGGAATTATGTCTCCTCTGCAAATATTTTGCCTGATGGATCTGAAGCATATCTTTCATCTACCAAATACCACCAGTTTTGTGTGTACAACCTGATGCGAGGTGAACCAAAATTGGTGGACCTGCCATCCAGAATTTCAAAGCCATCTGACTTCAAGTTATCAGGTGATGGCCAGTTCATAGCAACATGTGAAGGTTATGATGAAGTTTTTCTGCTCCGTACAGGATCCTATGAGTTATTGAGATGTTTGAAACACAACAGTAATATTATAACTATGACATTCAGTCATGATAGCAAAGAGCTGTATTCTTATGGAAGTACTGGTGAAGTCACTGTCTGGGACTTGTCTACCTACAG
This sequence comes from Eupithecia insigniata, assembly GCA_947859395.1. NCBI lineage: Eukaryota > Metazoa > Arthropoda > Insecta > Lepidoptera > Geometridae > Eupithecia > Eupithecia insigniata. The sequence goes on from OX402003.1 coordinate 8,487,736, forward strand.
ACCAATCAAGAAATTCAATGATAATGGGTGTGTTAACGCATCATGCATTGCAACGAGTGTGTGTGGCAAATTATTAGCCACTGGTAGCCAAGAAGGCATAGTTAACATATACCACACATCAGAGTTGACTACATCAGATCCATTACCTCTTAAAACTATAACTAACTTGCGAACTGCTATTACTCATCTCAAGTTCAATCAAACCACAGAGATGTTGTCCATGGCATCTAAAATGTATCCAAATGCCTTGAAAATTGTGCATATCCCATCATACAATGTGTTCAAGAACGTACCTGAACACAACTTTGACTTGAATAGTGTTTATACAGTGAACTTTTCCCCTAATAGTGGTTTCATGAGCTTGGGAAATGATAAGGGCAGTGCCTATTTATATAGGCTTAAGCATTACAAGAATTATTAAACTTTTATATTCAGCATGTAGCCTTTCATTGACCTAAACTTGCCAGTCTCTACTTTTCTCTACCAAGGGGATTCTCATGAATTTGGTAAGGTCTAGGAATCAACACAACTTTAGTAGATCTTTAGGCCAACAGTATCCCCAAGGAAAGTAATTAAAAACAAAGTTATCTGAAAAAGGGTTTATTTTCGTAATTTTGCAGATGTGTCAAAAAAAATATAAAGCTGGTTCTTGTTCAAAACAAAAAAAACCCTACACATCACAGAAATTATCTAAGCAAATAATAACTCAAACATGAGTTTAATTAATTTATTTAACAGCACAAATAAACAGCTAATGAAATAATATTCAAATGCTGACTGAGGTCACAAACAGAAATTACTCATATAGGTACTCAAATAATCACTAAATATGTAAGCAATTTTTTTTTTGCCTGAATCAGAAATTCTGTATCTGCTTAAATACATTAATAGTGCAATGTATCCTAAATAATATTCATAATATATTTTGTTAATAGTTTGTATATAACCATAACTATGAGGAATAGTCACTGGGCAGTACAAAGCTTAAGACCTTACTTACATTTATGGGAACAACATTGTGATAATTCCACTAAAACCAATCAAAAAGATAACTGATAGGAGCAAATTCAAAGTGATAATACCACAATGCAACAGGGTTCACAGGAGCTCTTTGGCATGTTATTTTTCTGCAGGGATAAATTGGTATAAAGTGTATTTGTTACATGAAAATTTCAGTAGCTGTTTTCGGATGTTCTATTTTATGCTGTACAAAAAATTAATAGACTAAACCATTTGTAAATAAATGGAAAATTGTATTATCGCTGATCACATTGTTATGCTTTTATCCGATACCAATTTTTATTAAGCTCAGTAATAATATAGTAGACTGAACATAGACCCAGTGAGAACTACTCATACTAGGTTTACAATGACAAAAGCTAGGTAAGTACATTATCTAATCTAATAATTGGATACAATAATGATTACCTATTGTGTTATTATTGCTTTTCTTCCATAAGGAGCTCATTGTGTGGATAGAACCATGTTTCCTGCCAATTATGTTCTACTGTGTTCAACAAATTGTTGACATTTAGCTAATAAAGTTAGCAGTCTAGCTAGTAGCGCATTGGACGCGGTTCATGCCAGGGCCGTGTTCATCATCTTCGTCGTAAGCTTGTCCCGGGCCAGCGCGGCGCCGGCACCTCTCCTGATCCGGATCTAGATCCATCAATGTGCATTCTTCAGCTAGCTCCGGAATGTTGGTCTGTTGGCATAGACAATATTTTCAGATAAGTAGAGTAAGACAGCGGAGAGGAGCAACATGCTCAACGGGTTTCTTTCAAGACACGCACATAAAGGTTTATTAAGCCTTATGCGCTATTCTCTACCCAGAGTGATAGCGAAAGCAGAGTTAGTAATATGCGTTACATACGAAAAGTCTAGCGGAATAACGCGCGAAACCCTGCGTAATGTTTCGCTGTCGCTCTGTCAGAATGTGCTCTAAGACGGCTTAACTATATGATTATTACGTTAAATCGACCCATCGAGAAAGCAGCCTAACGCAACGATATTCATTTAGTTAAATATCATAACGAAATAACTAGCAATTTTGTGTTTTCACACAATTTACTTTATAGTAAAATCTTCAAGTGAAACGTACCTACTTCCGCACAGGTACCTACCAGAGTTATTTAAATGCAACATACATGACGTATTGATTGACCTTGTCCCGTCTACCCACTCGCTACTAGTATAAGTAAGTTGATCTGATTTTACGAGGGGACGACGGTCCGGAAGTGCATCAAGTTACGGGTTCCCACTTCGCGTGCTTGTGTAGGTACCAGGTATATACCAACCAAACCCCAAGATTGTAGGTACCAACTAGACTTCGTTTTCGCGTTATCGCCAATCAAAATCGGGAGACCGTTTAAGTACTGGGAAGTTTTTCGCGTCGACCAGTGGTGCGCTAAATCAAATCATAATGTCGGTATTTTGTGCTCTGAAGGTATCACTAGTCAATAAGTACATAATATAGCGTTTTTATCTTGTAATGTTTGTATTACATTATGTAACCTAGGTGCCGTGCCACGCAATTGAATCATCTTTTGGGCACACAGAGACTGCCGAGACTGTTAATCTATACAGTACTTTTTAAGTTATGGGACAAATACAAATCCCTTGGGAATAGTTTTTATAAATAAATAAACTAAAATTATTTTATTTCGGACTACCAAAGATCCATAATTTGTTAGTATTTATGGGACGAACTTGGGATACCCAATTTAATTGCAAAAGAATGACTAAACTCGGTTCACAATTGATGGAGATCCGAATTCAAAAAAGTAGGAGGCTGTATATAATATGTATGTTTTATTATACTTAGAGCCACCTCCATAAAATTATAAAAGAATCTCACCACAGGTCTAGGCGGCAAGCAGTTCTCTAAGGCGGGAATAACTTCAGGCGGAATAGTTTTTGGGAAATTAACTACGAATTGAATAATCAGTTGTCCTTTCTCGAATGGATTCTTGTACATCGGCATACCTGAAACACGAAAGTTTGAAATAAATTAACGTATTCAAATTAATATTATATTATCGATGTAAGTTACTGAAAGCTGACGCGATTATCTTTTGTTTTTTCATACCACTCCGACGGCGACGTCACAAAGAAGCCTACTGTAGTTCTTTTCATCCGCGCAGTGTGTAGTTCTCGTTTACGTATGAAAGGGGCGTTTTCAAACGAATTTTATGACTTGACTTTTTAATACATACATATAATCTATGTAGTAGATAGTCAGACGCACCCACGCTCAACATTGTACCTCAGTATCTAGAGGCTTCCAACTACCTAAGTATAGACAACGATGATATTCAAACTGTAATATTTCATTTGCCAATAAATTGAACGCTTGTTCACAACTTTAGTTGGTTTCCAAATTTCAATAACTTTATTTCTTTTGGCTTAACCCAATAAGCACTTATTGTTAGACAAGTCAAATTAGTTTCTTGATTACTTACATCTATACCATTGGACTAAAATTTCAGTGTCAAATAAAATGAAAAATATACTATCATAATTCCAAAATGAAAAGGCAGCTAAACTTCGCATGATATTTATTTTTCGTTCGATTAGGATTAGAGTATCGATCGAATCGAAATTTTTGAAGCAAGCCTCCAATACAAAAACTAGACGATCGTGCCAGCTTTTATAACTGAGCTATAAGTTCTATGATCGATCGATACTTATGCCAATAGTTCGTTATCGTCGATCGCTAAGATAAGAACTATAAAAATGCGTCTATTATGCGATCTTAAGAACCTACAAGCGATTTCTAGATTATTTTAACAATTTCTTAAATTTTTAGTGCGTTAAGTTCGAAGCACTCTTTTTTACTCATTCAGATTATATCAACAATGGTCAGACTGGAGAGTGGAAAGCTTTGTCCTTGTTATGTGATACTCTATTCAGCAACATGAATTTCCGTAGTTATAAGGAAAAGTTTTGTTGTTTTTACCACAGAACTGTATTGAGATAGAAGCAAAATGTGTATGTACCTTGCGTGCCGAAAGTATCTAGTTTCGCGCCGCGAATATTAGTCCCCTCCCAACCGCTTTCCGCGTGTATCGTTGGGATATAAAAACAATTGCTTTATACTCAATAATTAACTGCAAATACCACAAAAAAAGTGAAGCGAGGTATTTCTTTTAATTTTAATGTACTGTTTGTCCTAAAATATCATACAATTATTAATAATAAGTAACTTTGCAATAGTCTCCTGCACCTGGCGGAAATTCTGTTCGGGTGTATCATATTGTGCAACCAAGGATGATGCCCACTATGTTTAGATTAATTTTCATAAAGGGCCTCTGTGCTGTTGGCTTCGGCTTCCATGCATGCCTCCCAAAGGACAGGCTCACTATATGACCCGTGAACATGGAAATGAGAAACTAAGTAATATATTATTTTGCATTTCCTCTGACAATTCTTGTCGATATTTTGAATCTATACAAAACGACACAGTCAGAAATAATAACAACAGAAAAATATAATTCACCCATTTCTAGGCTTTGGTCAAGTGAATAGGTTAAAAGTATGTCCTTCGATTCACGATGAAGATATTAAGAATCAGTTTGACGCGTCTTAATCGATGCTTAGCATCATTTTCGCCCCGCTTGTGCGTAACATCACTAAATTACACTCGTGACGTCAAAGTACTACCAACGCAAAATGTTACATACTCTGTTTCAATACAAATCGACTTATTTGTTGCTTCTATCTCGATATAGTTCTGTGGTTTTTACTTTTACACATACTAACAAGAGTAAACGTTTGAGGGCGTAAAATTAGAAATTAGTGATTGATGTTGTTCCTTTTGTTAACATCATGGGTTACAATTATTGAAATATGACACATACCTTCATTCATGACACACTTTACTTCACAATGCTTAGTAACTTCTCCCGGCATAACAGTTATCACAATAGCCCTCTCGTCCAGGGTTCTTATGACCTTCTGAAAACCACAGAGAGACTCCACTAGCTCAATGTTCAGTTGGATAATGAGATCATTGCCTGATCGCTTGAATGTCTGTAAATTAATTATCATGTCAGCTACAGTGAAAAAATTTGATTAATTTAATTTCAATAAAAAAATTACAGGTGGGCACTGTTGTTTTTAAAATTAAAATCTGTTTTTATCCACGACGCATATAGATAGATAGATAATGCTTTATTAAGAAAAATCTATAACAGTTTGGTAAAAACTAAAAGAAGTCGCGGCATTATCGCTTAAAGCGATTTCTTGGCAACCAACAACATACATAATGCTGATCTTCAGCGCTCCGTGGCGAACCCTGAATAGTGCAATGTGATTGTTTAGAACAAAGCAAGCACTGCTTTCTGTCGTGTTAGCATATTGTAAAGGCAATAGTAAGAATGAATCATGTATAAATAGATGTACTCACTTCATGTTCCTTTTCATCAAGGACAATGATTAGGTCACCAGGCTCCATATCAGGCTCCTGGTCTCCCTCGCCACTGAATACAATCTTCTGGCCATCAGTCATGCCTTTGTCTACATGAACTTCAATGATCTTGCGGTCCCGGACAGTCTTGCGGCCCTATAATTATTCATATTGTAATTATAACAGACAACTATCCCAAATTTTACTATAGCCATGACGGTCACAGCGGCTTGTGAATGGACCGCTTCAATACAGACTAGGGATGTCCTAAGAGGCAACTATGGCAACCTACCAGAGGAAGGACAACAGCTTCCTTGTGTATTTGACTGCCTTCACTGCAATCACTAATATGCCAAGCATGGTGATTATAGGAAAAGCCCCTTGTTTGGGGGAGGCACAGCAGTGGACATAAGATTGCTTATAGGTAAAGTAACATTACCTGGCAGAACTTGCAACGATCCTTGGGATCAATTATCTCCCGCTGTCCCCGGCATTCGCTGCAGACTGTTTGGATCTGCTGGATCATTCCTGGAGCAAGTTGTTGGATCTGAACCTGCATACCGGTACCTCGGCAAGCAGGGCAAGTCAGGACTGAACCCTAGAACCAAAATTTGTCTTTTCTAAACATATTCAAATAAAACTTGTAGAAAATTTAGATGTTTTCTAAAATTTTCTGACATAGGCCGAAAAAAACTTTGGGTTGCTGAGAACATATGTCAACAAATCAATCACAAATTCAATTATTTTGCTTGAATATAACTGTATGAACAAGAATGAAGTGTCTCTCACCTTCTTTCCACCACGGCCCTCACATTTATCACAAATGATGTTCTTCATAAGGGACAGTTTCCTCACAGCTCCACGATACAACTCCTCAAGAGTGACAGAAAGTTGATGGATGACATCTTTGCCCTTGCGCTCACGGCCGCGTCTTCGGCCCCCGCTGAAGCCTCCACCAAAGAACATGTCAAACAAGTCCATGGGAGATGAGAAACCACTGCCCCCTCCCCCACCCTCCTTCAAAGCTTGTTCCCCACCTAAGAAAAATAATCCAATGTATATTATAAAAGGACAGTGTTTGTTTGTATGCCCAGCCTTTTCTCCATGACCATCCACTGCCACCCACTTGTGGTCGCAGTGGTAGAAGGCCCTACATGTGCACTTGCAAGTAAGGGAGTTTGGTTGTTGTAGGACCGACCCATGGTATAAGAAAATAAGGTATGCTCTTCCGGGAGTGTCGCCAGGTGACGTCACTGTCCAGTTGCTACTTCATTTCAACAAAATGTAGAAGTTGGGAAGCAAATGTGAAGAGTCAATTGAAAAATCAATAAAAAAATTACAATCGTCAATTATATTTGTTAGATCAGTCAAAACAGCGTTAGTTAAACACGATTCAATGTGATAAATAATTGGTAAATACAGAACCACATAGTTTTATCAGATTCATACCGGAGCTCGGGGAGTTACGATTGTACGCTACTGGTGTCACCAGGAAACAGAGTCGTCTTCTCATTCGCCGATGGCGTCGATGACGTAGCCTGGCGACATCCACGTGACCATCGATTCTCGGAAGAGCATACCTGTTTTCTTATACCATGCACCCACCAATATGCCAAGCATGTGATGCATGTGATGTGGATGTGGGTGGTAAAAATGTGTAATGAGATATTTCTATCCTTTTCTAACACATTGTATGACTCTAGGTTCCGAAAAGTACTGAATGGCGTAAATTACATAAGTGCTTGATAATATCGAGGAATTTCCTATAATATTTCAGACTTTTCCAAAATGTTCCAGACTTTACAGATTTTTCCAGAATATTCTAGATGATCGAGAATAGTCGGAAATAATATTAAATTTTAAAATGATGTATGATCTGTAATCTAATCATCTAGAATGCTTTCAAACATTCTAAAATGTTATTGAATGTTCCAGAATGATCTAGAAATTTCGAAAATAATCTATAATTTTAAAAATATTGTACAATCATCGTTGTTCTAAAAGCTCTTAAATGTTCTTTTATGTTCATGAATAGTTGGAAATAATTTTAGAATTTTAAAATGATATAGAATGGTCTTTAATAGTCTAGAATGCTTTTAAACGTTCTGGAATGTTTCAGAATGATCTAGATACCATTTCGATAATAATCTATATTTTAAAATAATGTGGGATCATTTATCGTCATCCTGAAAGCTCTTAAAAGAAATTTATCAATTGAATTCGTATACACTAAATACATCATACATTTAATGGTACTAAGATGAAACTGTTTTATAATCATTGAGTGTGCAATGTATTTTGACCCAAGCAAAGCCGGGTTTCGCTACTAGTTCACATTACAATTAAAGCATGACATTTAGAGATAATATAAATATAGGTATGATATTATAATTATTTTGTCTGACCCACCATGGCTGAGGCAGATAGTTAACACTGTTACCAGGCAACCATGACCAATGTAGTTATTTGACATAAAAATTTATGAATTAGTATCCTACAAATATAATATCAATGCTGCATTAATGCAATGATCATACAAACCTTGGTCATAGATTTTCCTCTTGTCTGGATTTGAGAGAACTTCATAAGCTTGTGAGATTTGTTTGAACCTTTCGCCTTCATTTGGATTTTTGTCAGGGTGGTACTTCAAAGCAAGTTTCCTATATGCTTTCTTCAGTTCATCTGATGTGCAATTAGGTTTGACACCCAGTATGTCGTAAAACGTAGTTTCCTTCACCATCTTTCAAATTGGTTTTACTGTAAAACAATGAGATTGATTGCCTCTCTAGAAATTTCTAGATACTTGTCTAAGGATTAGATCAGCTGATTCAAATACTATTGCAACTGATTCAAGTATTATTGTACAAGTTGGTTTTGAGCTATCATGTTTGAATTGGGGTACATGATAGGGGTTACATGCCTGAACAAATTTCTTAAGTCCTGAAAAATAACCTCTTTCTCAATGAATGGCCATTGGATGTATAAGCGTAAAATCGAGAAGACTTATTGTAAGGGTTAGCGGAATAGCTTTTGACCACCTAAGAAACGCAAGATATCGATTTCCCTCAATAAATCGAAGAGAAATGTGATTCGTGAAGCAGACTCCATAGCCAATAACTCTACTTACCAATCAATAACAATAGGAATTTTGCCTCTCACGATTTGGGCTGGCAGGTACACAATTTGCCGAATTTAATCAGAACACGTAAAATTGAACAGGAACAGCTTGAATGCGGTTTAAAATGAAAATCACAAAATCACACTCCAGTGACGTTTTTTGAGTGACTGAAAGAAAATTGATTGGACGGACGTACGTAGACACAACGACGAACGAAACGAAGCGACCGACACTCTATGCAACATGAAATAAGACAAGCAAGCTTGCGGTGGAGTTTCGTTCGATCGAAAACGTGCACGTTCTAGAAAATTCTACAACCACCTCCACAGACCACAGGACTACACCACCAAATTAAGTTGATAAGCTCACATCTTGTGTCTCTTTCACAGACAGTTCTTATATGGAGTAGAAGAATGTAATAGCACTTGAAAATGTAGATAGAAATAATTTTGTAGGCTTTTATACTCACACAACTAGCACGTCAATATGGTTTGTCATTGTCAACTTCAACTTCTTTATGGCACTTACGCAGTCAACGCAGATTTTATATGTATAATAAAAAATATCTATCTATGTATGTATTGTATTATGTATATCAGTCATCTAGTACCCATAACACAAGCTCTGCTTAGCTTGGGGCTAGATGATGCTGTGTGGATTGTCCAGCATTATTTATTTATTTATTATTATTCTTCATGCCTTGACGCAGTGTCTGCATCAAACCCTAGATGGTTAATTTACACGCTGCTAGCTAGCGTGCGAGTCAGCCTGCCGAGTAACTCACACTGTTTGAACGTCACTTACGATTAACTTGCACGTGCGAGTTGGAAAGTAGCTAACATCTCAGTTACTTTAAAAAATTTTGTTTTCACTCATCTGCTCGCCCGGCAGCAACTCGCACATTGCAGCATCTCGACCGTCGTCGCTCACATCGTTTCGACGTATTCGACAGTAGCTCGCAAGTACAAGCCAGACAGTAGTGAGAGGACCCGTGTTTTTTTTGTATGCTGCGCCTACGTACGAACGCGCTTTTATCGGGTTTTCCAAATCGTGACACAATATTGCCGTCATAAAACACGTTCACTCGTCATCGCGACAACTCGCAAGGCTGGGCAACCGAGCAGCTACATACTGGCTAAGCAGCAGCTCGTGTGTAAACTAGCCTAACACGTAACGTAACCCAATGTGCGTTACATCCATCCATCCCATAAAGGTCCTATGCAAGGAATTTTTTAAGTTGGTCCTAGGTTTCATGACTTGACTTCTTTGTTATTGGCATTAAGTGTTGTGGTGTGTTATTGGCACTTTTCTGCCAATGTCCAGTTCATGGAAATTTCTTAGTGATGGAATGGAGGCGGGATTACAACAATATTATGAGCGGTTAATTTTAAAAACGCCAATACCTACAATTCTGCCAATGTCAATTTAGCGTCAGCTTTTTACACTGTCAGATGTCTTGTCTTGTCACTGTCATTTACCATTTAGTGTTACCGGCTAACGAAGCAAGCAATTTTCCCAAATATGCGAGAATCTTTTATTCAGTTGACTGACGCATCGGGTTTTTATACTTTGTAATTTACTATATTTCTTTCATTTAAGTTATGCATGTAGATATGAAGCGATTTATAGATTAAGGTGGTAGTCAAACTTGATAAGTCAAAGCTTGAAAGAAGTTCTTTGTTGTATAAATCAGCTTTTTACCCGACTGCACAAGATGAGGTTTATTTTATTTATATACCCGTTTTTCAATTTTTTTGATTTGTGTTTTAGGGAAATCTTTACAGCCTCCGCCTGGCAACACTTGGTTATCAATTGATTTGAAAAGAGGCTGAGGTAGGCTAGCGCAGCGCACTAAAATATTATTTTTAGTTTTACACAGTTTTTAGTCGGATTAGCGGTATCCAGTGCTACAATTAATTTATTATCGTGTGCACGTATCTTTAAATAAAGAAATCCATATTTCCATAGCCATGGCAGAAAAACAAATAAAAAATAAAGTTTGCATTATTGGATCCGGAAACTGGTGAGGCTTCTTCTCTTATTACACAAGTTACTATTTTTAATCGTTTTATTAAGCTAAAATGCTCCTCCACCATTGCTACGTGAAAGTACCTTGGAAATAGTTGGAAGTATGTGACCTCTAAATCAGCTTATTTGGTGACATAACCAGTGTATAAAAATTAAGTAAATTTATTGTATTTATCCTAGGGGATCTGCAATTGCGAAAATTGTGGGTCGCAATGCCGCTAGACTGCCAAACTTTGAGGACAGGGTCACAATGTGGGTGTATGAAGAAATGATTGATGGCAAGAAACTCACAGAAATCATCAATGAAACTCATGAAAATGTGAAATATTTGCCTGGACACAAACTGCCTGAGAATGTGGTAAGTACTATTAAAATACTATTACCCTATTTAAGTAGGTAGTTGGATCCAAAGTAAATCTGTAATTCAGATTGTAGGTTCTGAACTACCTAGTAGGTAGGTACTTATCTACTCTGGTAAGATTTATCAACAAGCTTTGTGGAAAGAAAACCCTATCACAACCTCATTCTTTTGCACTAACCATGACATTTTGTGAGTAGTTAGCCTCGTAGATAGCTACTCTATTTTTGTCTTGCTTCCTTACAAAGCTACATCATTGCCAATGCCACCTCTCATTGCTTATTATGTAATGAACTGTAATACCTATAGGAACCATGTAGATCTTCACATGTTGGAATCTTACCAGTTAATCTTTTAGATTAAAATGCTCATATGTTCTCTAATACTAGTTTACTTTGGAATTCTTACTATTTACTGGGATTTATTTAATTCACTTGAACTGGAACACTTATTTTTAATAATTTACCTAGAGTAAATGCAATGATTTTTTTTTAGACACATGCTCTTTTACTGTAAGCTTAACATCAGTAGGTCAAATAGGCTTAAAACGGCTTTAATAATACTTTGATTTCAAACGCAGTTCTTAAAAAGCTCCATAAAAAAGATTCCATTGTTACTTTGCGGAAGTCCATTGCAACACCAATCAAATGAAAAGGCAAATAAAATCTATTGTTTTATTCCTTGGTTCATTTGTTTACTTATCTAATGGGAAATATGCACTAACTCTTTGTATAGATTTGTTCTTTTTTTAGTTTTTCATATTATTATGTTTTACAAAAGAATTATCAAAAATTATCTCCACCCCAGTCCATAACGCCTAATTATTAGCTATAAAAAATAAATAATGCTGGACAATCCACACAGTATTATCTAGCTCCAAGCTAAGCACGGCTTGTGTGTTACCTGATAAACATAATACTATACATATATTACACAAATAGATATTTTTTATTATATAAAGAAATACCTAGAACACACAAGTATTTGCAGATAGTACAAACATTTGTCCGAAGGTGGGAATCGAACCCGCAACATCCTGCATCGCCGGTGGACCTTCGCCCGCCGCACGACATCAGATGTCTAGCTAAGAGTATGTGTATTGCCTCTGTAATAGCTTTGTTGCAGAAAATGTGAATAAAAGTTAACAAAAATAATTCTCCTTTCCACAAATCATTTGCATTTTAAAGACAGCTTCGCCGTAGACGTTCTCACAGGGTAATCGTGCGGGGGCGAGGGGCGAGACGGGGGAAGGGTGGGTGCATCCAAGCTGTATACCTACATCACTTTCATATGTAACTCGGGTGTAAACTTTCAAGGCTGACGCATATATGGTTTTAAATTGGTTATACTGGGGCATATGACGACCCGACGCGACGTCTGATTGCTTTATTTTAGCTCGATAATTGTTTTACGGCTACGGTACGCATCCACGATTGTCTGGCTGCTCGTGCGCGATAAGACCGCAAATTGTCACATTTTTTTAAGTTTTTTAAATTTACGCGATCTAAATACATTATTATAAATATTCAAAAGGTAAAAACGCGATTACTATGCTAAAGCACAAATCAATTTGCGTTATAGTTTTTCAGTAAAGTGTACCACAAAACTGCTCAAGTTGTGGGGTAGTAAGGGCTCGCTTCGCTCGCCCTGATAATAATGTCACATTTTTGTACCAAATTGTTGGTATTGTTTGTTATTTGTTCTGTAAAGTGTACAATAAAGCATTTTATATCTATCTATTATCTTCAAAGGTGTATATTACTTTCAAACACGCTTTTCAAGTAGCCTTGGTTGTCCCCGGTATATTCTTTACATTTCCTGCCAAATGAGATCCATTAAGCCGTTTATGCTTGAAAATGTACAGACAGACAGAGTTAAGTACTTTCGCTTTTATAATAGGTACTAGCTGCTGCCCGCGCCTTCGCCCGCGTTTTATTGGGATAAAAAATAGCCTATATGTTATTCCAGGTCCCAACTATACCCATACCAAATTGCAGCCTAATCGGTTCAGTAGTTTTTGCTTTGACATTTATAATATTAGTAGGATTAGTATGGATATGATATTGTATGAGACGACCGACGTAGCGCGGTGGGCGAAGGTCCGCCTGCGACGCAGAAGGTTGCGGGTTCGATTCCCGCCTTGGGACAAATGTTTGTACGATCTGCAAATATGTATTTGTCTCGGGTGTTCTGGGTCATGGATAGATATTTTTTACTATACATGGAAAATTCCATGTATAGTAAAAAATATCTATCCATGTAATATATATTATGTTATTGATATATATTATGTTATTGATATACATGATATAATATATATTACATGGATAGATATTTTTTACTATACATAGAAAATACCTAGTGCCCATAACACAAGCTCTGCTTAGCTTGGGGCTAGATGACGTTGTGTGCACTGTCCAACATTATTTATTTGTCAATCTGTAAACCTACTATCTTTTCTCAGGTGGCCGTACCGGAGGTAGTGGACGCGGCAAATGACGCTGACATTCTTATCTTCGTCGTCCCTCATCAGTTTGTGAGGACTCTCTGCTCGACACTCCTCGGGAAAATCAAACCGACCGCAGCTGCGTTGTCTCTTATCAAGGTAACCTACGGAATTTCAATTCCCGAAATTCTGACTGTGCCTTCCAAGTTGTTTGCAGGCAGAGTCATGTTGAAAATAGCAGCATTATTTCGGTTATAAATAGCTTCATATCATTTGGACTGATCAGAAACATCTTGTTTAGAACAACTGGGTAAGTACCGTAAAAAGGGTTGTATAGAGACTCTAGGGTGAATAGAAATGGACGAAATACTGGACATCCTTTTGCAGAGGTCAGATCCACTGATACAGGAGCTGAACAGTCATGGACTAAGGATACTTGCACTGTTACAAACTAGGTAATTTCTTGATCCAGTATTTCGTCCATTTCTATTCACCGCGTTTTACCTGGTACCTAAGATGATTTTGGTATTTGCACTTTCTGAGATTCAATTCCTTACGGGTCGATATTAAGACTGTAGTGATCGATGCGTCGCGTTTACAGAAGGCAAAACTGTGACTTACGACATAATCGCGAGGCACCCATTCCTGTCTAAAGCTATGACTTAATTAGGGTAAAATTTACTACCCTGTGTTGTAAATGTATGTTTCGGTCTGAAACGGACCTTAATTTTTGTAGTGTAGAGACTAGAAGAAAAAGTTTTAAAAGTTTAACAGTCTTCTTTTCTTATCTATTTCCGAAAAGTAAATAGATAAAACTCACTGCGCCTGTATATTTCTATTACAAAATAGATAACTGTTTTTATCTTCTCTGTACATAAGCATGTATATGTGATGTCGGCCAAACTCATGAAAGAATGTAACAGTTTGTTTACTTTTAGGGCTTCGACATTGCCGAAGGCGGCGGCATCGACCTTATCTCTCACATTGTCACAAGGTCTCTCAAGATTCCGTGCGCTGTGTTGATGGGAGCCAACATTGCCTCTGAGGTAAGTAAGACCCATTAGCGATTATCCAAGGAACTTAGAAGAAGAAAGCTAGGAATGATAGTAGGCACAAACGAAGTGTAGCCAAAAAATGTGACAAATACGTCTCATTTTCCCTATTGACGATTCCGACGTGAAAAATCTATTAATAGCAATATATGAATTCTTAAAATGTATAATGTCCCAAATAGATAACAGAATCCCTGTCTGCTCTATTTTCTGTGATATGACTCAGGCATTCGATTATGTCGACCGTGGCATTTTAATAAAAAAACTAGAGGCCTACGGGATCAGAGGAAATATTTCAGACTTACTCTCGTCGTATCTCAAAGATCGACGACAAATAACAGAAATAACGAGATTAGAACGGAACACCAAGTGCGAAATAACTTACAAGTCTGCAATTAGAAACATTAAATACGGAGTATCCCAGGGAAGCGTATTAGGACCCTTACTCTTTATCATATATATAAATGACCTTCCGAATACAATTAATCAACCTATGACATTATTTGCTGATGATAGCACAGTGACTATTAAGTATAAAGACATTAACTCCTATAAATATGACACAAATAATACTCTTAATTCAATACTCTCCTGGCTTGACAACAATTTAAAAATAAATATTACTAAAACAAATATAATATATTTCAGTCAAAGAGCGAAAATTCCAATGGATATTAATCTACAATTCCGAGGTTGTAATGTAAATTATGTGAAGTACCGCGCACGCACTCTAGCCGGTCGGTCGCATTCGTGAGCGCTGCAATAGTGTATTAGTAGAAAAATGTCTAAAACAACGATAACGGCATTAGAAAACCTGTTGCTCCAATTCATTACGCCTATCGAACGTAAAATCGACGGTGTGATGGAAGAACTAAAGAAATTAGAAGATAAAATTGACAAATTGGAACGGAAGAATCCAGCCAAGCCCGACGAAGCGGGTAGGACGGAGAATTTATCCGAAGCGAAAAAGATAATGACGGACAGTCCCACTGTCACAGCGCGAACATCGCAAACCGGTCAGCGGCTCTCTGCGACTCTCCCCACCACGGCAGCGCGCGTCACCGCGCCGCGACCCAAGCCCAACACCCCGCCGCTGAGTGCTCCGGCCCGCAGTCAGCGGGCGCGTGCGCCGGCGGTCACTTCGCAAAGCGGGTCCCCGGCGCTCGCACAGCCGCCGCCGCCGATGCCTCAAACGAATGCCGACGTTACTAGTATAAGTAAGACACCAGACCCGAGCGAGGGTTGGCAAACAGTGAACCGGAGACCGAAGGTACATCGCCGAAACCTAGTAAAAGGTAACGGCTCACTAGATAGCGAGCTAATGACCGTCGAGCGTGTACGAAAATTACACGCCTGCTTCTTTAAGCCTGAAACAACTCCCGACATGATACAAGCTTTCATGAATAAGAAGAGCCCGAACAATATATATAACGTAGACAAACTGAAACTGTCACACACTTATTACTCGTCGTTTGCAATTACCGTGCCTTGCAGTCAATTTAAGTTTTTTACATCGTCCGAAAACTGGCCCCAAGGCACAGAGATAAGCGAGTGGTTTCGGGCCGGCGACGGACGCGCGAGAGGCACGTCCACCAAGACAGCACAGCGGCCCAAACACAGCATCGGCGCCGCCAAGCCCCGGGACAACTTTACTGCCGTCAACCCGCTCCGCGCAGCCTCCCCCAGCCCGCTCTAAGCCACCCCCCCAGCCGTCGCGAGCAGCTCGCGCCAAGAGCCAACTCACTATCTGCCACCAGAACATTAGGTGCTTACCTAATAAGACTAGGAAACTGGAAGTGCTTTTGACTAAGGACTTGTCCTGCGACGTTTTGGTGATAACGGAACATTGGCTAAAAAGCCACGAACTAGTGTCTGTTACGTTAAATAATTTTGACTTAGTATCGAATTATTGTAGACCGAATATCGCCCATGGTGGAAGTTGCATATATGTTCGCGCAGGCACGAAGGTGACGAACAAACAAGATTATTGTGATCTATCACAAGAACAGGTATTTGACGTGTGTGCCGTGCAGCTTGTTGTGGAAAAAATACTTGTAGTAGGAGTATATCACTCCAATCAAACCGACGACCATACGTATTTAAAACTATTTGAACACCTCCTCCTAAAGATATGCTCCGAAGACTTGGATGCTATTATAATGGGAGATATTAACATCAACTTCCTAAAAAATACAAAAAGTAAAAAAGAGCTGGTAGATATTCTATCTAGGCACAATTTTGTACAGCTTGTAGATGTGGCCACTAGGGTGGACGGGGATACGTCCACTTTACTCGACCACGTATACACGAACCTCTCCGCGGAGCGCATCGTCAGCTGCGCCGGCGTCTCTACGCACCTCAGCGACCACGACGCGCAACGTCTCCGTGTGTCTCGCGCCCCCGCCCCCCGGCCGCAGTCCGTTGCGAGACGTTCGATGACTGCGTCTAACAAATTAAACTTTGGTAGCGCTCTGGAATCGGTTGACTGGACTTCGGTGGTAGAGCGGTCGCAAAACTGTCACTCTCTCGCTGAAACTTTAATCGCGGTCATAGTCAGTAAATTTGACATCTGTTTCCCGGTTAAAAAACAGCCTTTTATTCCAAAACATAATACCTGGGTAGATAGCGAAGTGCATGACCTAAAAATGTTTTTGTTCGATTTAATAAATGTAAAAAAATCCTTTCCCGGAAATACTGACCTCATAGACATGTCTGACCGTTACACAATAAAATACAATTCCTTAGTGAAACAAAAACGCCACGAGTTCTTTTCTAAAATAATTCACGATCATCCGAATAAGGCGAAGTGTATGTGGAGCGTCATTAATACCGAACTCGGACGAGGTAACCGCGAAAGAGTCGATTATACCGACCTCGTGAGAGACTCTGCCGGGGCGCCCTATAGCACAAAGCAGCAATTAGTAAACGAGCTAAACCTCGAATTTACGACCGCCGCCAGCAAGTGTGGCGCCCCGAAGGCAAACATCACCAGCGCCTGTACGACTTTGAGCGCCAACACAACAGTGCGCGATACCTCGCTGCGACTTAGATCTTTCACCGCGGACGAGATCGGTAAAATAGTGAGGTTCCACATTGCACCTAAAAATAGCACCGATCTGTACGGAGTATCATCGAATCTACTTCGTACCGTCGCAAACTCACTCGCCCATGTCATTGCTTACCTTTTCAACACCTGTATTCGGGAGGGCGTGTATCCCGCGACTCTGAAGCGGGTTAAAATATCCCCCTTATATAAGGGTAAAGGTAGGAAGTCGGATATGAAGTCCTACCGACCGATATCACTAGTACCAGCGATTAGTAAGATATTTGAGGTAGGACTTAATAAGAGACTTTTATCCTTCATGGGAGAGGGAAACACAATGTCCGACAGGCAGTATGCGTACAGAGCCGGGCGCGCAACAACAGACCTGGTGCGAGAAGTATTGTGGCGAGTGCTGAGCGCGCGCGAGACGGGCCAGCACGTCGCCTTGCTGAGTTGCGACCTCTCGCGCGCGTTCGACACCGCTGACCATCACTTGATTGCCAGCAAACTAAACTTTTATGGTATACGTGGCCCGGTGCTTTCCTTACTAATCTCTTTCATGTCGCACCGTACACAGACAGTGGTTGGCGACCAAGGGCGTTTGAGGTCAGTGGAGCTGGTGAACACTATGGGGGTACCGCAGGGCTCCTGCTTGTCGAACACATTGTTCAGCCTACTGCTCAACGACCTGCCCGAGGCCGTGAGCGAGGCGCAAGTCTACATGTACGCCGACGACGTGGCAGCAGTTGTGACCGCGCCGTCAGCTCGCGAACTTGAGCGTAGACTGAACAATGTAGTGCGAAGGCTCGAGCAATGGTTCAAATCTAACGGTTTAGCCCTAAATAGAGAGAAGACCTGCTTCATGACCTTCAGCCTCAATGGCGCACCTTCACCACCCTATACCGTGATCGCTGGTAACTTCACACTGCAGATGGTCGACAACATAAAACTTTTAGGGTTCTACATTGACAGCGGACTCACTTGGGAGGTACATATAGAGGAGCTGTGCTCCAAGTTAGGCCGGACCTGTTTCGCACTGCGGCGGCTCGCTGGCACCGCGTCTCGAAGCGTAGTAATGTCATGCTACTTTGCGACCGTCCACAGCATCCTTACCTATGGTGTAGAGCTGTGGGCGCGAGCCGCGGATGTGGAGCGAGCCTTCGTAATGCAGAAACGCGCCGTGCGCGCGATCGTCGGCGTGGATGACGATGTGTCGTGTAGAGACTTGTTCAAAGAGCTGGAAATCATGCCTCTCCCCTGCGTACTCATTTATCAAGTAGCCATTTTCACTTACAACAACATCGGTAAGTTCCAAAGGAGAGGTGTGAACACCGCCCGCGCCCTGCGCAGCAACAGGCTAGCTCACATCCTCGTCACGCCCGCGCACAAGTTACGAAAGTCGGAGAGGTCCGTGTATATAATGGGTCCCTCGGTCTACACAGGCTGCCGGACACGATTATAGATGCAACTTCCACAATGGTTTTCAAAAACCGACTAAAAAATGGCTTTTAGAACGTATTTTTTATTCTGTAGCAGAGTTCTACGAATTACCAATTATTTAATGAATATATAAAATATCAATTATTGTATAAAAAATCAATGATAATTATTTGTACTGTTATATTAAGTCAATATATTAAATTTTATATTGGTTACCTTTTCTGACCTGTAACTTGACGTTATCAATAAATGATTTGTATTTGATTTGTATTTGTAATAAAGTTGACTCTTCCCGATTTTTAGGTATACAAATTGACCATAAACTTAATTGGAAATGCCACATAGACCTACTGGGTAGACGAATCAGTAGCTCAGCATACGCTCTATGCAAACTGTCCACAACTGTAAATATACAATCATTGCTCACAGCTTATTACGGGACAGTAGAATCTATACTCAGATTTGGGATAATATTTTGGGGTAACTCTACCGACAAAGATATTATATTTAAAGCGCAAAAACGAACTATTAGATCCATGTTCGGCATACCTATGACTGATAGTTGCAAACCATTATTTATTAAGCATAAAATTCTTTCACTTCCGTCGCTATACATTTTCGAAGTTGCGTTATTTGTAAGAAAAAACCGTCATCTGTTTGTAAAAGTGGGTGACATTGCGGCACGTAACAGACGAGATAACAACAGACTCTGTATGCCTAGTTGCAAAACTGCACTGGTATAAAAAAGTATAGTCTGTATGGCACCTAAAATTTATAATAAGTTACCGAAGTCCTTTTTGAATCTTAGTGAGATTATGTTTAAAGCTAAATTAAAAAAATATTATTAAGTAAATGCTATTACAATATTAATGAATTTTTAGTTGACGATCTAAAACTTTGACCATTTATTTAATTTTGTGAACAATTTTGCGTACTATAAAAATAATTTTAAATATTTGCATGCCTAATTTTAAGGTAGAACATAATTGAAGCATATAATATATTTAAGACCTACAACTGTACTACATTATGTTGAAGCAAATAAATTGATCTTTATCTTTATCTTGTCCTTTTCATATATGTACGTGCGCTCGTGTGCGTGAAAGTAAAACCTATGCTTGTGTCAACTCGCACATAGATCAGTTTTTAGCATCAAAATCAAGAGAATTGTTCCTTGTTTCCTCTGCTGTGACAGCAGCGTGTTTTACCTCTATGTCAAGAAAGATCTCTTAAAACCCTTAATTTAAGTTCTTATTAGCATCAATCATCCATTATATCAGATAGCTATAGTAAATAAAAGAGAGAATAGATAAAAAATTATATATTCTTTTTAATTAGTTGATACTCTAGACATGATTACAACCCTGACAGAAGATTTAGATCTAGATATATCTAGATCAATTGCAATTGAATCTGATTTAATTAATTACAACTCTTACCACGTGTTTTTTTTGTGTTGCGATTTAAATAAAAGTGTATCATCTTGTTCTTCCGTTTGTTCGAAACAAAATCAAGCAAAATAAGACCCTAAGTGAGCCCTTATGCAAATTATTTAGCTTGTTCTGACAAATAGCTAATGTACTATGAACAAAAGTAAGAAATCGAATCATTCATCTCATCATGGACCGAACATTTGCTTACGACTGCACTCGCACGCAATGCATGCAATGAACTCCCGTTTGCTCCCTCCCGCAACACACGCCGAGGCCAGCAGCGCCACAGCGCTAACCCTGTGCGAGCGAGAGGGAGTGAATAAGAAAGCCGATGCAGGGCGGTAGGCCTGTACAAGCTAAACTAAAAATAGATTTGTATGTATTTCTTGTATTATTGTCATGACGAATGTGAGTACCAAGGCGAACCTCTTCAGGTTTTATGTAACTACTATATTTTTAATAAATAAATAAAATAAAAAACGTACATACTGAAACAAAAAGTGTCGTGTAAGTATGGTCACAAACTACATCCATTCGCGGCTTTGCACATGTAATTCCGGGAAAAAGTAGGCTACCTCCTTACCTGGGATACCATCATTATCCTTGCCAATTTTAGACGTGAAAAAGTAACAGAAAGATAGATTAACAGTGAATATGATTATTTAGAAAAAACTAAAACTGACTTAATTTTACACTGTTTTTAAGGTTTTAGTAATCCCTCGGGAATACCTACATTTTTTATCGGACCACCTTGGGATCATTATACAATAACTAAATAATTTTCAAAATCGGTCCATAATTGACGAAGAAATACCTACATAAAAAAACATACGTCAGCTGAACATAGAACCTACTCCTTTTTTAAATTCGGTTTATAAATGATAGGATTACTTGGTAATTTCTCATTATGTATTTTTCTGTAGGTGGCAGATGAGAAGTTCTGCGAAACAACAATCGGTTGCCGCGATGTTATGCTCGCGCCTACGATGCGCGACATCATCCAAACTGAGTACTTCAGGGTCGTTGTCGTCGATGATGAAGATGCTGTCGAAATCTGCGGGGCCCTGAAGGTTTGCTATTTTTTTTTTGCTTTACATTGAACACGAGTTCTTTGTTATCATACGCTGAACTTTGCTTTTGTCCGTTACTATAATTAGGTAGTAATGTGAAGCTGTTCCACAGAAGGAGACATTATTTTCATTGCTTTTATAGGTATTTCAGTGTTGTTTTGTAGGTAGACCTTGAGAGTGCATAACAGGCTGCTTTTATGGATTTAGGAATATATCCAGAGACTAGCAGTTCAATTTTGCAAAATCGAAAATGCTCCCTGCACGTCCCTTGAATCGAAGTTTGTAACAAATTATTTTCAGCTGGTTTTATTTCTTGTAGAACGCAGAAAAAGTTAAAACCGTTAATTAATTTAAACTCCTGCACATTAACGGCAGTGTTACATGCCTTTATGTAGCTTCCTACCCATCAAGGTAAAATAGTATAAGCCACATAATAAAACAATGTATTTAAATTATTATTTTGCAAACTCCTGTTCACCTTGAACCATCCACTCGATGATGTCTATGCCTAGTAGTACAATATATGCACAGGTACTTCTGATTGTTTATCTTATCGGAGTGTTATTAATTTTTCTACATATCAGGTGATCTACACTCAGTACTGGGTCAAGAATAGCCTCTACACCTTACCTGGATTGTGGCGTGCTATTTTTAGACTAAATGTTAACCGGAACATCAGTTAAATTGCATGCATGGCGTGAAGAACCAATTTAAAGCCTCAATAGAATATTATGCACGGGCATCATTGAATCTTGAGCGCATCTCAAGATTCAAGAATAACTCACGAGCGAAGTGAACGAGTTACTAGAATCCTGAGTGTGCGAGGAATATGATCACGTCCAAGGCGAGACAGCTTTATGCACGAGGAGTATACTCGAATTTTTACATTTTATGCGAGAAAATAGTAAAAGTTTGGTAACTGGTTTTGCGGCATTACTTCCGCCTTCTGAACTGGAGCTAGTTCGAAGATCTCGTGCGGATCTCCTTGGTATATTTTTTTACATATATTTTGTTGTTCCGAAAGTCCTTTGGGAGTAATGTTCATTATTCCCAAGGGTGTCGAATTTGGAACCTCAAAATATGTATGGAAATAATGAGGTCGCTTTAATGTGTTCTGTATAGTACGGGTACGTAACGTACTATACAGAACAGAGATCTCATTTGATTTAATTGAATTTGGTAAAACCTTCACGTTTTTCAGCCAATAGGGCGATAATTACTTGCGTTCTGTTCCGGTTACATGAAGTTAAGAGTACGCTTTTCGAGCAAAGAGTGTGAATAATATATTTTTATAGTATCGGTTCCATAAAACTGACATCGAGAGAAACTTTATTGTTTTTGAAATGTATACAAATTCGAAATCGCCCCACAATAATAAACACACAAACAAAAAATAAGCTTTACATTACATACCATACGCCGAAAATATAACTTACACTCCCAGTTTTGAAGTACAATCCAAATTTACTGTATAGTAATTTACGTATACTTACTCTCACACTTAGGATAATTTCTTTCGGGTTCAAGCCCCGTCAAGGTTTTTTTTTTTGCAATATTATTTAATTAACTACTTTTCCAAAGAACATCGTAGCGGTTGGCGCTGGCTTCGTCGACGGGCTCGGGTATGGAGATAACACGAAGGCAGCCGTCATCCGTCTTGGTCTGATGGAGATGATCAGGTTCGTCGATGTCTTCTACCCTGGCAGCAAGCTGAGCACGTTCTTCGAGTCTTGCGGGGTCGCTGACCTCATTACTACGTGCTATGGTGAGTTTACTTCAGTATTTAGTAGGTTTATTGCAATCATCACCTTATTCTTAAAGGTCCGGTAACTTAAAACATTTATTATTCTAACTAGGCAGTGTTTTATTTCACTCTGACTCATGTCAATAGAAGAAGACGGTGAGAAATAACCATAGGCTTAGTGAAAATATCTAAGTCTATGGAAACAACAATGCTTTAATGTTAAATAAATAAATAGGTAATTCTGGACAATTCACACAGCATTATCGAACCCTAAGCTAAGCAGAGCTTGTGTTATGGATACGAGATGTACATTTTGTCATATATTGTACACTAGCTGCTGCCCGCGCCTTCGCCCGCGTTTTATCGGGTTAAAAAAGCCTATATGTTATTCCATGTCCCAAACTATACCCATACCATTCAGCTTAATCGATTCAGTCGTTTTTACGTGAAAGAGTCCTTAAATCCATACATCCATTCATACAAACTTTGAAATATAATATTAGTAGGAAGTAGGATAGGTTGTTCATGTACGTGATGTTGTTCATGTACTTTGTACTTGAACAATATAATACATCGGGCGACAAGTCTTGTCTTATTATTGTGTATGTACTTGCCTATGTTTTTTATTTAACTTTTTGGTTTACAATAAAGAGTTATGTATTGTAATGTATGAGATGCATAGTTCAAAAATGAAAATGAATAAATATTTATTTTCTTGAAATTTCAATTCAGGTACAGGTTTCCACACTAGGCAAAGCCTGTATCGCAGAGACAAGAAATTTGATTTACAATATCTAAATTTCGGACTACATACTTACTAGCTATGAGCGATATAATTAAATAAAAATATATTTTATTTGGGAAACGCCAAGCATATGGTACCTTAGAATAAGAATAACATTATGTATGTTATCAGACTATTGTGAATAAGGGGGATACAATGTCAGATCTTAGTGCCTAGGTGAGTTTAGGGCTAAGGTGAGGTTAGTTAAGGTGGTATTTTTATACACGCGCGATCTTATCTGGCTTAATTTAAACCTAATTAGGCATGCTTTAACATAATTAAATAACGTATATAATCTACCTTCGAACTTACCTAGTTTTAATTAATATGTTATAAAGCGGGCTATGGAGAGTGCTATGCCCAAGCATATTCTATCACGGATTCTATCACGTAGAATCCGGAATTTGGAAATCCGTAGAAGAACCAAAGTCACCGACATACTACATATGTAGCTCTCAAGAAATAGTATCTATGTACCCAAGAAAGAAGAAGTAGCAGGTCATATAGCTCGCAGAACTAATAACCGACGTGGAGTTAAGGTTCTCGAGTGGCGGTCATGATGCAACGCGAAACGGGGTTTTCGGAGACCATCCACTATGGACCGACGAGACGGCATCGTAGCGGTCGCTGAGAGTCCAGCTGTGGACGTGTATAGGCTCATATGATGATGAATGAATATGTTTAGTAAATTGATTAAGATTGGATTTATTACAATTGGATGACACAATCATTGAATAATAAAAAGACCAATAACTAGACTCGATCGATATAATAAAAAGACTTATAAAATTTATGCAAATGCATATCATATTTTAATTAAAATATTGATGAAATTGCAATGGACACTAGCAAGGTGATTTGCGTGATATTCATAGGTACCTAATGGATATTATTAACTAAGGTTATCGTATAGAGAATTATAAGATAACCTTACTTATCGGCGGAAACTCTCGTATAAGCGGCGTAGATATCCAGATGATGATAAAAGCTGTGTAAATTAAATACTCGTACATTATAAAAACAGGCATATGCATTATTAGATAGCGCGTAAATTATTTGTATGCCCAGGAGAGTTCACGACTGGTCACGAGTATGATTCATGGATACGTTCAAATAATATAATATTAGTAGGCAATCTATTGAAATACAGGGTGTCCGGGCATTGAGATTTTTAAATGAAATAAATCTGTTGTTATATGTTATAAACACATATTAAATCTAAATTAATTTAGATTTCTGTGGTTTTAATATAACACAAAGTTGTGTTAGATTAAACCATTTATAAATCAAGACTAATTTTAATGATATTTGATTTGTTGGATTTTTCTCCGTCCGGAATAGCAGATTACTAATAAAAAATAAATAAAATTCATGAAAATAAAAAGAATCGTCTATCTTAGTTTTTCGTACGTAACGCCATCTCTGATTCAGTCCCAAAACCCAAATTTTGATTGTACGAAAAATCTATTTCCAGGCAAGAAATCATTGAATTTTTTATAATTATTGATGAGCATCTAAAGTTTAGGATTCTAGTTAGTAACTTATGGGAGCCGAAACACGATTAGAAAAAAATTGCGAAGTTGCCTCTAAATCTTAATTTTTACAGACTCCTAAGGAAAAACCAGTTTCATTTGGTTATTATTTAACATATTTCAATGACATTTCGTCTACGTGTTCCCTAATAAATACTGGATTATGGTTTTATTTTATTGCAAAAGAGTATTATTTAAGAGCGAAATCAAATTTAAATAAAAAATCGGTTATTTTGCCCGCGGGCCGCATGTTCCGCGGCTCTTGCCTTCCTTTCTCGCCTTCCCCGCGCGGTGTTCGCTCGTCCTTATCTCGAAAAACCGAGGTCACTTCGGCTTTGGTCTCTTGATCGGGACGCAATACGCTGCGGTATGCGGCACAACATGGCGTCACGACGCAACGTCGACTGTCTGTGCGGAGAAGCGGTTATTCACACCGCAGCGTGAGACTCTAGACTAGACGTTTTTCATACGATTATGTGTCTTCACATTCAAGCCGCGTCGAATAATATATATCTAGCTCAACCGCGCCATGGTTTTTAAATATTTAAATTTCTAGCATAATTTTTAATCAAATGTCACCGGACATCCTGTATAAAATAAAACTATTTGCCGTGCTCGGTTCAAAGTATGCTATGAAGAGACCGATGATAAAATATTGTCATTCGACGGCCAAAGGTTAATGTAGTGACCTCAAGGTGGGTTTCAATATGAATCAGATCAATGTTCACACTCATTCACATTGAATCACAAAATTTCATGAGAGTCTCATTAGAATATACGGTTTTCGTTTTTTTTCTTATTATTCTCATTATTAGAAGCTATTGGCAAATTATTACGTGGTAAATGTACAGGCTTATGGGGAGGTCTGCTATTAAAATGACCATAACGATTTGATAAATAATAAATAACGAGACTGGAACATTGCATTTTAATTACTTAAGTTTAAGACGAATTAGACTTAGCTACTCGATGCTATAATGCATTGACCATAGATGACTTTGATAATAACTACCGCAGTTAAAATTATCGGCCGATTGTGATTGTTTACATCGCTCAACCATATGGTAAAGCAAATCTTACTACGTTGCAATAAGAACTATTGATGAATAGCGTCAATTTATTACTTTCTTTATCAGGGAATACTATCTGACACGTTGCATACATTAATCAAGCATTATTAAATTACAGTATTTTAATTCATTTCGAGGCGGCTTTAAATGTATCTGCACCACCCACCGCAATTTTTTGCGCAAGTACCTACCGAGTAAGGGATATTCTGTACTTTTTGACGATTCATGTGACGTGCCGCCAGCGACGCAGGAGGTTGCGTTTTCGATTCCCGCATTGGGACAAATGTTTGTACGATCTGCAAAAATTTGTTCCGGGTTTTCCGAATGTGTTCTATGCATAACAAAAAAAAACTGTATTTGTTCTGCATTAATAGAAAATAAGTTATCTCGTACCCATAGTATAAAATTTGACTTGTCTAAGTGTTTATTTAGTAAGCCTAAAGAAATAAAGTTATTGATTCTGATTCTGAAATTATCTTACATACAGGTGGCAGGAACAGGAGGGTCGCAGAAGCGTTTGTGAAAACCGGTCGTTCGATCAAAGAGTTGGAAGATGAGCTTTTAAACGGGCAGAAACTCCAGGGACCAATCACAGCCGAGGAAGTCAATCATATGCTTGCCAATAAAAATATGGAAAACAAGTAAGTAAAATAGAAAAATCATCACCCCAAGTTTATTGCCAGAAATAAATGCTAAGCTAGATAAGATAATATTACTTATTGTATAAATAATTAGAAGATTACATGAGAGATATGGAAGTGCTGCCTACATTATCATATGTAAAACACAATAAAGCCAAAAAAGGCTAGTTACAAAAGTTAAACAACTTTTCAACTACGAAAATTTTTATTTGCGGGTATCAGATTTAAAGATTTCGTATTTCAATAACTATTTCTTTACGCTTATAAAATAAGCCCTTACAAGTTAATTAACTAACAATAAGTAAAATTTTATACGATAAAAGCTTTATATTATAGTAGTAATCTACTATGTATATCGGCAAAATTTAGGGTAGGTATCATCAACCGATTGATTTTAAAATTGTATAACGACAGTCCACTTCACAGCGACGAGAAATATCTACATAGGTACGTGATAATCACGCTTGTTTGCCAAACAATTGTAATCAAGAGATTTTATAGAGCTCTTTGTTTTTCTTACTGAGCATGATTATGTAATACGGAATGCATTTCGAATTAATCACTTAAAAGCGATGTATTGGTATTTAACCAATACATCGCTGCTATTTAAGACCGTCCACTCGATGCATCGACGACATCGCAGCGGTCGCAGGGAGGCCATGGACGGCGGCTCAGGACCGCTATTTGTGGCGTCGTACGGCTCCCCCGTATATAGCCTATGTCCAGCAGTGGACGTGTATGGGCTGATATGATGATGATGATGATTGGTATTTTAATTTCTTGTTTACACGTTCGTTAAACTGTTACAGTTAAAGTAATGGGTTTGATGCATAGTCAGTCTATTGTAAACGACGAGCCATAAACCGTTTATGCGTAATTATGCAAAACGTTTATGCGTTACTATCTGCTTCCCGCGGCTTCGCACGCGCTTTTCATGTACCCTATGTGCGTCCCCGAGATACCATCTACCTGCCTGCCAAATTTCATTAGGACCCGTTCTGCCGTTTAGGCGTGAAAGGCAACAGACAGACAGAGTTACATTCTTTATAATATTAGTAGAATTAGGCATATGCCATCCTAACTAATATTGTAAATGCGAAAGTGTGTTTGTTTGGTTTCCTTTATGCCCTAACTAAGTAACTAATCAACTTGATTTTTGGCATAGAGTTAGTTGAAAGGATGGAGAGTAAAATAGGCTATAATTTTTGTCTTGCTAAAACCAAATTCAATTCCCATGGGAGATTTACGGGAAAAAAATACCTTTTATCCCCGTAGAAAAGTCAAATTCGAATTAAACGCGGGTGAAAACGCGGGGAACGGCTAGTACCTACCTACATAAATATATTTACATTCATGCATAGTTGTCATGTAACCAATTATTTCTAAAAATAATCTAAAAATCCCTTTGTATGATAATTTACCGCTCTTTGCGTAAGATGATGGGTAGAATAACAATGTATGTAATTGTAGTGTTCAACGTTTAGTATTTTGTAATGGCGGTTATCCTAACCATACCATACTTAAACTATGAACTACCAGCATAGTATTATATAATCTATGATATGAACGTTATGTTATCGCCATTATGAACCTTGGGTTCGGTACAAAACTCGTACAGGTTTTAGTTTAATCTGTGATGACGTATATTATATATTTTATGATTAATGGAATTTTACTACACTTTAGATACGCAGCGTGTATTTTTTACAGGGGATTAGTCCCTGAGAAGTAGAAGTATAGTTTTCCTATAGCTTTTAGTCGTGTTACTTCAATATCATTTTTGCACATCGGAAAATTCTGTTAAATTATGGTCTGTTCTGCTATGTACTCGTTTTTCTAACGTTTTCTTATCTTCATGGGCAATTTTGTATAGTTACCCAAAAATCTTCTTAGTTTGAAAGACGGGAACAACTATGTTAAAAGGTAGTCCTAAAGACAACTGTTATTTTGCTACGCCAAATTGTAAGGTTGAACAAAAATAGCAACTGAAATATGCATCGGTCTTGGCTTGTCTCCACGGTTCGACTGAGGTCGAGGAAACTTTATCAGAAGTGAAGGACTTCTGCTTGAAAGAAACTGTCAATTGTGGAGTTTGCCGCAGAAATTTTCCGACCATTTATTTTTTTACCCAGGCTTATTATTTGCGCGATTTTTTATTTTAAAAATCAGTGCACCCTGCTCGTTGAAAACCATTGGGTAGTTATTGCGCTATTTTGCTTCTTTCATCTGTCAGCCAACTTGAAGGCTTGTTCCGTTATTTGGAAAATCGGCCCATATTATTCCACTTATTGACCAGAAATGAGAAGGTTGTATGTAATTTACGTACCTTACTGTGTCTGTGTTTTTGGTTGTTACAGCTCTATAAAACTAGTTTAATTAAAACACCTTGTTATATACAACAAACTGAAATGGTAAATTACTCCTTGATAGATTGCCGAAAGAGTTTTTTTTCTTGTGTTCCACAAAATAACTGCATTAATTTTCTCTACATTTAATTTATTAATGCGTTCATTTATTCTTTTTATTTTAAAACATATTTGTAGTACTTAACATGTAAATACATATCCTGTTATGTATTTGTTGTAAATACTAGTTTTTTTAGTATAGAAAACACTTTACTTTGACTGTCCAGGTAGGCAGTGTACAAACTGCCGCAATTTTTTTTTGTAATTTGCCTAACAAAATATTTACGGACTGCCGACAACCGAACTAAATCAACTGATCAAAAATTTCTTTGCTACAGATTCCCTCTTTTCACCGCTGTGTTCCGCATCTGCCGAGGCGAGCTGAAGCCGTTAGATTTCATCGACTGCATCCGCAGCCACCCTGAGCACATGTAAGACGGCCCATCAGCTTATAGAAACTATGACTAGTGCCATGTACACTGTAGAATAGAGTCATTAATTTATTTATGTACATAACATGTATGTTTATCTTTCTTTACAGGGTGCTAGTACTTAGATTGTTTTATTTGAATTTGATTCTATGGCTGTACAGCTATGCTTGAATCGGTGGTGGTCTGGAGATTGAAATTGGATTGTAGCTTTTTATCCTATACTGAGGCCCAATTGTGCTAAACCAATCGCTACACTATGTCAATCGTCTCGGCGCTAAGACGCCACGTAGTATACCAAAACGTGTTTTAGGTAGCGATACTACGACGGACGATACCATTGTCGTAGTGAAGCGATTGCTTTAGCAAAATAGGGCCCTTGTTATTGGTAAAAGCATGTAGGTAATGGACTTTTCACCTTGCATGGTATAAAATTTTAATCACTTGATGAACTTTTGGGTCTGGTTACTAGAAAAGTTATATAAAATTCTAAAAGAATTTGTTACTGTGCTGTACAGTCATAGTAATCTAAGTAATAACATGTTGCATAGAATAGAGCATGTAGTTACCCAGTTGTTATAAATTAACACCTACCCGATTATTGTTATAGCTAGTATAATAACAATATCGCACGTCGCTTATTAAATGCGAGTGATAAGACCGTTATCGCCTCTGATGTATTATCTGTCAAATGAGCAACCAAGTTTTGCTGGGCGCGGATCAGCTGCTCGATTACACTAAATGATATGGTAATAATTCGTTTCGATCATATTGTATTACAATGGAAGTATTGCGGAGTAAAACACAAAACAGTCGCAAAAAAAAGTACTATTCTTTCTCTTAACGCTTGGTCTTCAAGTGCTGTTTGCCATTTTGTGACAAGTGTTGTCTTAGTCCTGTTAAAGTCATGAAATTTATGGGCTTCTGATTTGGCTGGGACGGGCAATCATCGTTTATCTATTGTATTGCAATTCGATGGAAACGAAATATTACCCATACATCCATCCATTTAGTGTAATCAGACCGCTGTTATCAAGTTTAACTAATAGCTTCGGAATAAATGAACACTGTCGAGTGGTTATTGTTGAGATAAAGTTTATTGATGTTGTGCAGCTAATTCTAGTGCGTGTTCAAAAACATATTGTTAATACAATAATATTGTTTATGGTGACGGACGTTATAAGAGAGAAGAATATTGTTTATTTCTGAATCATATACATACTTGATGTATAGGTTTATATTTTCATATGCACATTTCATTTTAAGAAATTACTAGATGTATAGTATGACTAAACGTAATTTGAATTAAATGTAGCGCGTAGAAGTATTGGTAATTTTTATTGTAAGTTTAAGTTACTAATTAATTTTTGAACTAGTCCCACGGTTGTAGTTTTAACTTATTTATTAAATGAATAAATTTCAGATTTGCTCCGAAGAATATTAGTATATATTAAAATCATGAAAAGAGAACTACTAATCAACTAACAATGACTTCATATATTTTTATGTTTAATTGTTTACATTAAGTTTTATATGCATGTTGTGTTTTATAGTATTTTGCTTGGTTTTACAAATAATCAATGTTTTCCCATTGTAATAAATATTTCATGAATCGGATGTCTTTATGATTTTACTTTGCTAACATAAAATATCATCATTCAAATATAAAAAAGCGTTTAAAAATTTCAACTCAATATTTTCCTAAAATATCGTATTTATTTTGTCCAATGCATGCGTGTTCAGATCATCAATATTACTTTATTGTAGTCCCTCATAATAATAGTTTCTGCAATCATGCTTTCGTTGCTCCTTATTATCTGCGGTGGATAAATAGTGCAACAAAGAGTAATGTTTCTTTTTTAACATACAATTTTAGGGCACAGCCGCCGATCAAATGTTCCCTGTGACAGCCATAACGGACATCGTGTGTCGTCGAATCCATTGCACTCAATGCACTCATTCATCATCACCATACACTTAAGCCGAATATGTTTTAGAAACCTAGAAAAGTGAAGTCTAGAAAAAAGAAAAGTGATTGGAGTTTTGGTTTTTACATTGGACTTTATGTCTAGGATCTAAGGTGCATTTCCATGTGTATATAGATAAAAACACAGTTTGTGAAACAACTCCAAGATCTTTTCGATCATCATGATTTTCCAAACTTATTATAAAGCGCTTCCCATATAAGTAGTTCGCGCCACAAAGTTCGAGGTTCTTGATGAGAGTTTATGGTTCTTGATGAGAGTTTATAAATTGGCGGTTATGTAAGGGTACCTATTTAGTAAGTTTAAAAAACCAAAAAATTTGTGTAAGTTTCTCTTAATACCATCGATCTAAATACAATTCGGGAAATGGAGCACGTTCTCCCAGCGTTAGCTCAAAAATGGCCTGTTTTTTGTTACAAGTAAACGCAACCACACGCTTTTTCCAATCTTGTGCAATACACCTATCTAATGAACAAAAAAGATGGAAAGGCGTACCCACCTAGACCGAAGTGCGACCGAGACAACAATACGCTACCCGTGCACGACGACTCGCAACAAGACACAGAAATCTAAGCTAGTATCATGTCTGTGCAACAAGACGTTTATTGCTCTCTTTACGCCCGAATGTATCGTATATTTTTATCCATGTCTGCAAATGGCGAAAGAAGGTAGAATAATAATTAGAAAATTTTAGGTTTTGTTTACGAGTGAAAAGTGATGCCTTGGGCATTGTTTATTGTTCTGGATTTATTTGTACACCTAGTGAACGAACACGAGGGCATTGCTGCAGTCTTTTAGTCAATAAATCACACTAAAGTACGTTGTATAGCAAGTACGCGTAACACGAACGCGCCGCCGCCGCCGGTTTGACTATGAATCGGGTGGGTGGACCTAATTTGAGCCTAACTTTCGAGTACCCCATCTCCCCTTTTTAGTTAGATCGATGCTTATTACTACCGAACTTCGTGACGCACACCATTAGGTACAATGTTTTGTTTACTTTATAGATGCGTTCAAATTCACTTTATTATTTACGATCTTCAAATTTTATGTAGAAAATATTTTTAAGGGTCTTGCATTTATAAAAGTGTTTTAACCTTTTCAGTCTAGGGCTAAGCCTTTATTCACGATTAAATGAACTTAGTTCAAATATTCTATTTAAAAAAACATTGTGTACTCTTAGCCATTTTAAAACTAGTCTTGCTAGAAAGCTTAAATATACATATTTTAAGAATAATTAAGCCCAAGAACTTAATTGGGTAAAGTAAGGTAAAGAGTATAGGTATTAGATATAATTCACTGTTTTTTTTTATTTTACAACGAAAAAGTACCTAATGCCTGTTTCTTATGTCGTTACTAATATGAGGTGTCCAATAATCAACACTGCGAATTATGTTAATTTCTACATGAGCCATTATAAATATCCCTATAAAATTCAGAAAAACAGAAGCCTCGTAAAATAAGCTGCTACCCTACCTACCTAAAGATTTTTTTGCAGGATTCGGATAGTTAGAAAGTCGCATTGCTGTATAAGCTAAGGTAAGATGTAGGCTTCTGTTTTTATGATACACCCATTTTTTTTATTATTAATCACGAAAAGAAAATACAATGCATTAAAAGTAAACTTGAAACTGTTATTATTTGTGCTTCGCCCATTAATGCACTGAATGGAAATGTTCTCGGCTTGCCAGTCATGAATGTTACAGCTCTTTATTACTAAAGGCATGTGTTCATCAAAAAATAATCTGGCGTTTACATTTTTAACAGAAGTTTTCATACATTTTAAAGCAAAGTTAACCGAAGCTGCTTTATGTCCGATTATCTTTCGAAGAACACCACCCTTCCTTAGTCTAGTAATTAGGTACCTATGCGAGCTATTCCGTGATCAATTGATCATACACAGGTAGGGCAGGCATAGGTTTTTATGTAGTCTAAATTAGGACATTAGATGTTGAATGTGATGTGACTAACCTTCCTTGGTAAGTAGTAAACTGTAAATCATTACTTCAATTCTATAATTCCCCTAACTTTAACTCTACTTGCGTAATTTAAACTTAATTCTGCTTTTAAGTATTTTCTGCCCAAGTCTAATCTTTCCTTAGTAGGTATCTTAAATGTCTTCTTTCGATATTGTTCCTATTCTAATACTTATCTCAAATTCTTAGATCTCTAATACGCTTCTATTATTAGGTATATAATATTAAATAGGTATGTATTAGCATTCAATTTGTTTGTATGTACTGTACGCCTATAGTGGTATGTGAATGCCATTGTCTGAATGTGCGTTATCTTTTGGCAAACAACTAATATATTATTTTTATTTTCAGGGTTAGGGTCTGAGGCCGTTGTAGTATTACGACACGATCCTAAAATAGTTCAAGTGATTAGTACAAATTAGCTGTATCTAGTTTGTAAAACTCCCACCTTGATACAAAAATTGTATTGAAAGTAGTACATTAAATACATTATTTTCTTTATCTTCCTGTATTATGTACTTGTATGTATTAAATTATGTATCCTATATTTATGTACCATACCTATGTATTTTATTAATACAACTATACTTAATATATTTCTGTGAAATTAAAAAACAAACACTATGTAGAATGTATTTATTTAGTTTATAAATGCTATACATTTTCTTTTTTCTACAGGCATATTTTTTATGTAGCCATTGTAAAAATCTAATGCTGATATTTCTTTTTTACCAACTATTCTCAATGATCTGAAATGAATATATCTTTTGTCTTTGCACAGCACCTTGATTGAGTTTGTTCTATTACAGTATTCAATAGT
Source organism: Eupithecia insigniata (assembly GCA_947859395.1). NCBI lineage: Eukaryota > Metazoa > Arthropoda > Insecta > Lepidoptera > Geometridae > Eupithecia > Eupithecia insigniata. The sequence continues at coordinate 8,522,516 of OX402003.1, forward strand.
CCCAGGGTTCAGTTCCAAGTCAGTTGGAGACTGATCTTCTATGAAAGCTTCAAATAATTTTATCTGTCTATCTTTGAACGTTGTTGTGAGCGAGTGAACTCCGTACAATGCTCTATGGAGGTTGTAAACATCCATTGCTGTCATCTCGTGCCATCGCACCTCACTTATATTCTTGGTTATTTTCTTAGCTGAAAAAAAGGTTTTTTTATATTATGGCATAGACTATTAATTAACGCTTTTTGTCCAGCCTCTGCGACACGAAAAGCAGCGCGCAGGGGCGGCGGCGGTGACTGGTAGGGCTGCTAGATGCACATGAATACTGTAGGCAATGCAATAGTTAAAAGTTCTCCTCATATGCTTTTATATTCGTACCATAAGTAACTCCATCTTTGCTCTGAGGTTTTGCATTCTCGAGGCTCTTTGGTAGAGCCTTCAGACAGTCCACCAGCATATTGGCTCCCATGTCAGACAACTGCTCTGTGAGTTCTGGTAATTTTATATCTTCTGAAACAGGCACTGTTCTTTGGTTTATTATTGCACCTGAAAATAAAAAAAATGGTTTCAACTGAGATTAAACCTTGTATCATTGTTGTTGTATGTGAATTGAAACTATTATCAATTACAAAGTTTTATCAAAATATGGAAGGCCTATCTCAGGCAGTGGAAATTTGTGGGCTGATATGATCTGCCCCCTAGCATGGGGATTGTTCGCTAAAGTAGACTAGATAATAATGACATTGCATCTTCATATATATTGCGTACATTATTGTAGTCAAAGGAATGAATCTCAAATAATTTACACATTCTATGACAAAGTGACGTAATTATTCTCTATTCCACCCTAGACAACAATCTCAGTGCTATGGGGGCTGGAATTCATAATCTGATGATTTAGTTTCAAATTCTTACCCACATCAAACACATTGGCCTGAATCTTCATAAGTGAGACACCTGTTACCTGGTCACCGTGCATCAGGGTGTGAATTATGGGAGCTGCTCCTCGCCATCGAGGAAGCAGACTTGGATGGACATTCACCATACCTCTGAAATCAGTTAAACTGATGAGGTGACATACCAATGTGGTAGGTAAAAGTACAAACAAAATGGGTATATCAATAGAAATACAAGTAAAACTGAGTCTATGGGTATCACAGTTGGTGTTGGTGACTCAGCTGGGTTGGGAGGGAGGTAGGTTGGTGCAAAATTTCAGTGTACGAAAATGTAGGCAATTGTGTTTCGTCAATGTGTCGGCAGCTCACCCATTTATCCTGTTCTGCCTTATACACATCTGTGTATAAGGCAGAACAGGTTGTAGTACAGTAAGTACCAAGACCTGTAGCATTGATATTACTTACAGAGGGAATTTTTCAAGGAGATCATCTTTTATTAGGTGGCCAAACGCTACAATCAGTCCCAAATCGTATTCTCCAGCTTGTAAACCGTAAAGGGGCCATAATTTCGTAGTGATACTCTCTGCCTGTGCATACTTCTGAACTTCAGAATTATTCTTGGCATTGCTTGTTATTACAAGATCAAGGCAACTAACAAGGTTCCCAGATTTTCTAAGTGATTGAAAAACACTTGATTAATTACGAGAAGATCCAACAAAATAGTGATTTTGTGTAAATATATGATTTATATAAACTCACGTAAATTCGTTTACTTTTTTGAGACTGCTAAAAGCTATATTATCAGAACCAAAGAACAGCAGTTTGTATGATCTTTTGCTGCTGTAATAACGTAAATAACTGCATTTTTCTGAGTGTAATCGTATTCCACGAGAAAGGTTAGAAATCGTAAACAACATTTTTGCCAACAAAACAAAATCAGCTGCATTTGACAGTGACATTACTGTTGACTTTGACGTAAAGATGGTAATGCCAATATGAGAAAATCTAAACTCAACCTCCTTAAATTTTTATATATTTTTCCTAAATGCGCAATTCATTCCTAACTGACACTGGCAGAATTGCATCAATCCAGATGCAGAGCCAAAGCTAAAAGAAGAAGAAAAAACTTACATGTTTGATTTCCGTTTCCTGGTACATCTTTTCGACGCTTTGCCACTAGATGGCGCTAAGTAACACAAATCTGAGTAAGAGGAACTTTGGAAACTTTCTTCAGGAAGTATTTCAAGAAACTATAAATAAAATTCAGTTTTATGATTACCACATTTTATTGTTTAGTTACGACATACATGATGCTGAAAATAAATAACAGGTATTTCTACGTAGATCGTGAGTACCTACAACAAGATTTTATTTATTAGCACATTAAATAAAAATGCAAACCTACCTACCTAAAGTTATTTACTTGCGGTTTTGAGTAGGTACATTATAATCCCTGTCATTTTATGGTTTCACTTCGGACTCCTTCCGTGTAAACAATGGTGTAAACTTATATTAGAGGTACCTTCATTTTGACGTTCTAAACGTTGTCTCAAAAGTCAAGTTTTATCGTTAAACCCGTTAAACCAAGTAATTTATATAATAACGTAGTATATAAATTCCTTGGTTGAAACTCAAAATTCAAAGTGCTTTATTTTGTGAAGAGAAATAATGAAACATTTTATTATTAAAGAAACATTTTTTTCCTTTAGACTTTACAAGACTTTTGGACACGTCACAAAATTTAAATTACTTACCTACGTAAAAAGTTGGATTTTTTGATGCCGACTCAGTTTCATGTGGAAGTTAGTCAATTGACTATGGGGAAAACCGAACGAAACAGAATAGATACATGAAAACTACCCTAAAAACCTTTAATTATTTTCCTATGAAGATTATTTAAGCTATTATTTTTATGTATGGTTGACCGCAGCGCGCTTCCCGCCCTGTATCTCAAAAATAAGTTGAGCGCATGTAAATAATCAATGTGAGGATCAAAATTAGTAGAAAATTTTATGTGCTACAAGTTTTTATTTGAAGTCAACATCATTGGAGCTATGAAACGTATATAATTGCGAAAACCCGATTTTTCTTAAAAATCCAAGACGATATTTTATTTGACTATTAAGACAACTTTACTAACGCCATAATTACGACGTAAGTATACGAGTTTCCAGTTGGGTATTGCAGCAAAATGCTGAATTTACTCCTTTTGCCTCAAGGCCTCTACACACCAAACCCGCCGGCCCGTCGGCTTTACCCGGCGGGTTGGTGCCGGATCTTTACGCGGGCCGCAGTTTATCAAAAGGGCTGCGAAATCTGCGGCGTACCTGTGTGTGAAAGGCGAGCGAGCTGAGCGAGCGAACATGAAGTGCCGCCGGCATGCCCCGCCGGTGAGCGCGCGCGGGCGCAACCTGCTGGCATGATTATTGCAAAACAAGCCCGGGGCGGGCAAAGCCGGCGGGCCAGCATGTGTAGAGGCCTTTAGTTTTTTTTTGTTTAAATTGGTAGTGTAATTATGTATATCTTGACTTTTTTAAGTTAGGGCAATGAATGATTTTGTACTGTATTGTATGTAAGTCACTATTGCTATTACGTTACGAACGACACCACATGTTTACAAAATAATGTTACGAATGTAAAGAATGGATGCTGTAGTTAAATAGCGACGCAGTATAAAGCTACGCTTCACAGATCTACACGGTAGAGTGCTACACCGTAGGGACCTACGAAGTACAGTGCAACATCGTAGAGGGCTAATAGCCCGGCCACACGCTCAAACTTTTGTGCATGCATGATTGCACAAACACAGTTTGCCCAAGCAAGATGGAGCATCTTAGAGGATTTAGAATCCTCTAAGTGGAGCATGGATGGATGTTTGTGCCATCATGCATGCACAAAAATTTGAGCGTGTGCCCGGGCTATAAGAAGTACAGTGCTACGCCGTAGGGAGCTACGAAGTAGAGTGATACGCCGTAGAATGCTACACCGCACCGTACGAACGAAGTAGAGCGCTACGCCGCCGCGCCGCGCCCGCGCCGCAGAGTGCTATACCTAAGGGTGCTACGAAGTAGATTGCTACGCCGTAGAGTGCTATGACCTAGCTCTCTATAGCTTTACGGTGGCGTAGAGAGCTATATAGTAAGTAGAGAGCTACACCGTAGGGAGCTACGCAAGAGAGCTGCGCCGTTAAGTTCTACGTCGTAAGTAGAAAACAACACTACAGGATCCATACGGATAGGTATACTTACATTAACATCAACGACCAAGATAATTTGATTACCATTTTTAACTTCTAGTGTGACTGAATATTATAATTAAACAGTGAATTAAATGTGAGATGGCTAAGAAAATATACCTATAATATCTATTACCATTAAACATTTATATAATTTCAGAGTTTTGAGAAACATTGCTACGAATAGAGCGCCTATGGAAACTTTTCTTCTTAGCGAATTGCGGTTTCGAGAACCAGGATGGGGGACTTACTACAGTATCCTCGCAACTTTTTATGCTACTTGTAATACTTCTCTGCGAGTCCTCGCGTTTCGCAACTCTCGACGAAACAGTTTTAATTTTTGTGTCGGCGGCGTCTGCCCGCGGCGAACTGTCCGACTGATATGGAATATCCTTCATCTCAACAACTTCTACGTCAGTATCGCTCAAATCTCTACTCGCTCGATGAATCCTAGTCACGTCCGTGGTATAGCCGATAGTTTTGAGAGTACCATCCTTTCGCCTCGATTTATCGGCGAAAAATATTTTTTCAAACTCTTTACGGAACTTGGGATGAGTTATAATATAAATAAAAGGATTGATACATGCAGCTGTTTTACAAAACAATGCCGGGATCATGGACGTTGTCGGGGTTATTAGATCTTTCTGGCCAAATATTCCTAGGAGAGCTACAACGGCGTACGGTGTCCATGAAACAAAAAATAGCGCGATAACGACCATGACCAGAAACGCGAGCTTGATTTCCGCTTTGCGTTTGGTTCTTTCCTTGACGTGTCTAGAAGATAGTTGATTTTCCTGGTTCGCGCTCGTCATGTTCCTGTTGCCGACAACGACTTTGAAGATGCTGATGTAGCAGAAGGTGATGGTGCAGAAAGGTGCGAGCCAGGCTGCGCAGAAGAATACGAAGATAAAGTAGCGCGGCGAGATCTCGTCTGTGAGGTAATCAAAGCTGCAGCTCGTTAGGTACCCTTCGGGGACATAGTGTCCGTATCCGATGTCTAGGGCGGGGATAATAGAAAACGCTCCGGCGTAAAGCCAAGCGATTATTGCCATTAGTCGGGCTCGTATCGCGGTTAAGGCCCGCAAGGGCTCTAAAGGGCGCACCACGGCCCAGTATCGGTCCAACGCGATTGCCGATAATGTCGCTATCGATGTAGTGCCAGTTAGGCCACCAAGAAATCCGTACACCACACAACCTGAAACAAATAATTTTTACGTTTTATTCCAATGAAACAGTTTGAGAGGGGTCTGTAGTTTAATAGGGGTTTGTATGTATGTATCTACTGCAATAGCTGTCAAGGGGCAAAGACATATTTTATTGATAAGAAAATTTTCGGCACTTTATGTGCTAGATAAAAGTAGGTACCTGTTTTCCCCAAGGCCGGGCCCAAGTTGAAAGAGTTGAAGACAAACACGGGTGTTTTAGCCAGCATCAGAAAGTCGCTGAGGGCTAGGTTGGCCACCAAAATGTTGCCTGGGGTACGGAGAGTACGGCATCTGAAAATATAAAATGAGTCTATAATGTAAAGGTTGTCGGATATGTATGTCAATATTTAGACAGCACTGTAGATAAGAGTTTACTTGTACATTGAGGATGCTGTCAGAAAAGGGTAAAGTTGTATAGCGAATCGGAACAAATAGATTCGAATTCTATTTGTTTTGTGATTTTATGTTTGTATATCAACAAGAGAATGTGAAACAGCAAGATATCAGCAACGAGTTTTCTAAAAGCCAATGATATTGCGATTCGCGTTATTGTGGCGTCCTTATCTTGCTTTCGAAGGTTTCTAGAACAGTGCTTTTAAAAATTGTTGGGAAATTATATTTTATGATATGGCCTTATTAAGGGTAGGTACATTTTGGTAAAAGAAATACCTATTATGTTCTGTTCAAATATTTTGCCAGGATGTTAGTTGTTTATTTATAATATTTGAAATAAGATAAACGTACCCTAGTAAATTGGGACCTTTATTATGAAAAACAATTGTTTAATGTACAATATGTTGACTGCTTTTATGAAAGTTTTTATAACTAATCGTGTTTTCCTGTGCCTAATGCCTACTCGTAGGTATAGCAACAATTCAAAGATCAAGTACAGCAATTATTCGTTTTTATTTTTAAAATAATTACATACGACAACAGCTTTGATTAAATCATCTCATTTTCATCCGATTTGACACTCCGAAACGCTGGTATCATGGACATAGTAAGTACCTACAACCCAGGGAAGTCGATACCGAGGGAAGTCACCATGCAGGGAATCGAAATCGGGGTAGCAAATCCTACCTAGGTGCTATATATAGTACAGCCGTAGGTCGTGCCTAGTAAAAAGTTCTTTGACAGATACTCAAAGATCTAAGGAGCTCTCTTCCTCTATTGGTACTCTTCACGTGAGTCGTATAATATTACAAGTTTTGGATATAAGAGTGCAGACACATATTGCCAATAACAAAGCAGCCAAGTCAAGTCTGATTGACTTAACACGTTCTCACGTTTTTGGTTGCCTTGAAGAAATTTATCTAAGCGATAAGGCTGCCAACTCCATGGCATTTTCTAAAGGATGAGTAGGATAAGTTTAATAAGGTATGTATGAAATAAACTATGTGTACATATGTACATCTAACTACCGACAGGCTGTCAAAATCAGGCTTTACGTCGTGCATAATTTTTGTGGTCATGTGATTGATAGAGGTTATTTTCTTGTAATTACCCTCGACGGAGCGGAGACGGTACATGCGTTTTGAACCGACTTCAAAAGGACGAGGTTCTCAATTCGTCTGTATATTTTTATTTGTATGTTTGTTACGCGATATCTCTGTCAATTATGGACCGATTTTGAAAATTCTTTCACTTTTGTACAGAAAATGTCCCCGAAGAGGTCCCATTATTTTTATCCCCAGGGGATTATATATCAAATATTAAAGTGCTTTATTTCCTTTAGACCTAACAGGGCTCTTGGACACGTCACAAAATTAAAAGTACATGAGTAAAACAGGGAAATAAAGTGATCACTTTGACTTTTTGTTCACTTCAATCTTTTTAAGGTAAAGAAGCGAACAAGAAACCTTTACCTTGTTAGGTTGTTAGTTTTCGAGTTGGAGCCAAAGTCGTCTCATGCTTTTTTTTCCTCTAGATAATCTGATATTTTGTAATAAGCCTTTTTACAAAGGATATGTTTGATAGTTTGTTTGAATTTATTTATTGATAATTTTTACAACTCACTCGGTGTTTTGTTTTAGAAGCGTATACATTGCCCTTTTAAAGATACACTAATCTTGTGCAACCTAGTTTTGGGCAAAGTGAGTTTGTTCTTATTTCTAGAATTTACGTTAGGTATGTCGCAATTTTTAGGGAATCGATCGATATTTCTGTGAGTGTACAGTAAGTTTTCATAAATATATTGATATGGTACTGTCATTATATTTATTTCCTTGATTTTATCACGCAGGGATTCTCTAGGACCCATGTTATAGATAGATAGACGCTGCAGATATTAACACCGTATTTGTGCTGTAGAAGAGGGCTGTTGCACGAACAGCCCTCTTCTGCAGCCCCACAGTAATATGCCATAAGACATAATACTATGGAAGTAGCTGAAATAGATAAGTCTAGAAGTATCAACGTCTGTAAGATGAAGGATTTTTTGACTGCATACGCTGCAGAACTAAGTCTCTACCATAATTATTTAATTAGTATTTATCCCGCAAAACTTAAAATATGTGTAAAAGTAAGGGAATATGAAGTCGGTTTATCGTTTTTTAAAATACGCCATATTGTATCAAATCAACTCCGTAGTATTAAAGAAAAAAATTAAAATAATACAAATAACACGTTTATATTTGAATACAGTCAACATCCCAATTTTCATTTATTGATACTGAAGTACGTTCGAAAAATGATTGCTTAACCGTGTTAACTTTCATGAAAAGGCTTCATGTATTGACACAGCTGTTGTACCAAAATATATTGAGATACGTAAAGATATCGTTAGTTATACGTTTAACTCATTCAACGTAGAACTTATCCAACGAACCGGAAATGAAAAGTATTTTCTTTATTTTCATATCTCTGGCTGCTATTGCAGTGGGAGAACAAGATTTTTCAGACCCTGTGGAGGTTGATTATCATCAGGGATCGCCCGCAAGGCCACAAGATCCGGGATCAAGAAAGGAATTGAATATAGAAAATGTTGACCGCAATCATGAATATAGTGTACAATCAAGAGATGAACACGAATTTTTAAATCGAGACGCAGGTATGTGTATCCTTATTACATGTTTGTGGTAAAAATAGCTTTTTCGCGTGGCACCGCATGAGTTTTTCCGGGATAAAAGGTAACCCACGATCTGCATCTAAGCGAAATCTCAGCACGGTCCGTTCAGTAGTTTTAGGATGAAGAGGTAACAAACATCCCAAATTTTGCATATATATATAAGAAGTATGAGTATTTATTAGTGTGATTTTAATAATTTAAACCCACAAATTTATTTTCTGTTTGATATATGCACCTATCTTACTTTTTATGACGAAAAAACGCGTGTTTTGTCGCGGGCAGAAGAAATAGCAAATAAGACAACAAAAATAATACAATCTTATTCTATTGCTTATTCTAATTTAAAAACTTAAGTCATTTAGACGCCTTTGTCCGTAAAATAATTAAAAATATTGAGCAACAATTACAAAATCCATTACAAATTATTTGTAAACAAAATCGATTGTCATAAAAAATCAAATCGGTAGAGCATTTGCATTAGGTACTCATTGAATGTCAGTACCTATAACTACCAAAAAAATATGCATGAAGTAGGTATACATACTACTTTAAATAATTTCTGGCCGAGGCTTCGCACGCGTTTTTCTAGGATAGATAAATAGGCTCAGAAGTATAGCTAAGGTAATATAATGCTAAGGTGCTAGGGTAAGTATAGCTAAATTATTCCAGGTTTAGAACTACGTATCAAATGTTAGCCATCCATCTATCTAAACATACAAACGTAGTAAAGTAATCATTACTGTGATTTCAATGCGGTTTCGTAACAAATGCCATGGTAAAGTTCAGCATTCAATGAAAATGTTTTCTTGACAGAATAAACTGGTTGGAACTCGTTATTCAGTTAACTGCTTTGTGAAACACAATCAAACAAAGTTTTGTACGCATTTTGCTATATTTCTTAGCTGACGCAAAACATTAACCATAAATAATGAGAAATGCTGGAAATTACACAAATTTTTCGCAATTTTTATCAACTAGTGCCGTAGGAAAAAGTTTATTCGTGTTTATTTTCATATCCTTTGCATGTAAAAACTTACAGTTTCTTAAATAAGAATAAACTTTTTAGTCATTAAATAAATAAAATAAATAGGTATATAAAATACTAGCTGACCCGTCAAACGTTTATATGCCATCGAGGTTGAAGATTATTATAATACTAACTATATCACTATTAAAATATGGGGGTTGGTGTTAGAAAGGTGAAAGTTGAGGAATATAAGTATTTTTTAATCCGAAATCATAAAAAAGAAAACAAATAATTTAAAAAAAGATTAGGCTTTGGCCACCCGTGTCACTTACGGGTATAAAAAATTGTTAACAACCTATTGTCTGACCTACCACACACATTGTACTCTAAAGCGAGAAAGTGCCCAATTCCTATCGAGAGTGTCATTTGAGGCGCAGCCGAGGGCCTCAAATCGAGGCCATCGAATCGTCTGTATTTTAAAACACGCCTAATTATTTAGAAAAAATACTTGTTATCCTTATATATCATTAAAATTAGTGCTACAACTAAACACACTTTTGTTTTTTAGAAAAAGCCATGAAATCCTGGGTCACAAATATGGATTGTTCCGAAGCACTGATGGGCGAAGTAAAATGTATCATCGTGAAAAACCTGAGCGAGGAATATTACAACAACCCCGACATAACTCCATCGATGGCCACTGCTGGGATTGAATGGCTGATCAGGAATCTTCATGCTGAGGGCCAAGTAGACCCTGTACTAGACATTATTATCCACAAGCACTTTAAAGAATACTTAGATCTTGAATCATAAAATAGTTCCAAAAAATACCCCCTGTGTTAGGGGGTCGTCCGTTAACCACGTGATGTTTTTCAAATGTCTTTTTTAATACACCCTCCCCTCGGTGATACGTGTGATATTTAAGACTGCCCAAAATCACGTGTATTTTTAACCGACTTCATAAGGAGGAGGTTCTCAATTCGTCTGTATGTTTTTTTGTATGTTGTTACGCGGTATCTCCGCCAATAATGGACCGATTTTGAAAATTCTTTCACTATTGTATAGAAGATGATCCCAAAGGGGTCCCATATTTTTATCCCCAGGGGATTTGTATTTATCCCTCCAAAAAATTAAATAAGTGTAAAAGTAAGGGAATTTGAAGCCGGTTTATCGTTTTTTAAAACACGCCATATTATTTTAGTACAAAGTATACAGTTTCAGAATATAATAATCTTTAAATTCAGGTAAGTATAATCATGCGGTTGTCGCGGCGGGCCCGGAAACCCTGATTGCCCTGGCAACGGCAACTTAAGCTCACACGCCGTTTTTCGTTTGTTTAGAAATCACGCGTTCAACGATTAAATAAATGCACGTGATATGATATCTCATTACACCCCTCTTCCCTCCTTGTCATATTTCGTGATTTTTTCAAGACAAGAGTGAACAGGTGTCTTCTGGATCTTCGTGATACACCATCGGCCACATCATCACTTTCCATCAGGTGAGATTGTGGTAAAACGAAAGTCTATATACTATTTAAAAAAATTGTCGAACCTCTCCTCCTCCCTCCCTTTCTAGCCTCACGTGATTAATGGATAACCCCTAGGCTCACTATAATCAAAAACCTGATAACATAGTTATTCTTCAATGAAGAATAACTATGTTATGTGTAACAGGGTGGTTAGAAATTTATACATTAATTATTACTGTGTGATATATTGCTGCTGTAGCCTATGGCACAGAATAACTACATATGTACCAATGGCTTCACTAAGATTAATTTCACCATCTTTAATTTTGTTCGCAGTTTTGTTGTACGATGTTATTACTGAAGTTGTAACCAAAATATTCTCTTTCATCAATGAACCTATGGGTAATAATGTTTTTGGGTCGGACCATACTAAACGTATGAAACCGATATGGTTCTGACGCGTCACGACACAATAGTGTGTTTCTTCCTTTGAGTTTAGCTGATACATCTCATTGAGATGTTAGACCACGTGTCGTAATTCATAGTCGAAATCATCATGATAACTATTTTATTATTTCAAAATTGATGTAAGCAATAATGATTTATCATTTAGTTCCTTTCGTTTTATTATTGATATACCGACCAATTTTTTTAAAATACAAATAGCAAACGTTTATTTCTCTAGGATTACAAAGTAAGCGTAGAAAGTAAGTAAGAGTAGAAAAGTCGAATTTTAAACTAAATTGTTACCAAATAAGTTAGTCAAATTATTATCAAATAAGAAATAAAGTGCATAATTGACTTCAATATTTTGACCACAAGTAGAAGTGAAAAAGAACGTTAAAACCACGTAGATTACTGGAATACCAAATAAATATTTAGCTAGCTACAAGGTTACTAAAATCTGATAATTTGCGGTGAGCTAATTAATATTCTCCACTCGTTCGACCCGACCGCACTCGATGTTGAAATCCAAATTATAAGAATTAGTTAGATTGACTGTCATTAAAGTTAAGCTCGGTTGACATTATTATGATCTGAAAACCTCCAAACGCAAATCAGATTAAAGTACGTCAAATTGCGATTGTTTGAAAGTTTTCAATGAAAATCTGTGGAAAATTCGTTGTTGTCGATTGTCGAAAATCTGATTTGCATTTGAGTTTGTCTTATTCTTATATACCTTATTATCTTCGGGCTACATGCTGAAACATTTGTGCATGCATGATCGCACAAACACAGTTTGCGCAAGCAAGATGGAGCGTGTGGCCGGGATCATCTTGCTTGCGCAAACTGTTTTGTGTAATGTAATTAGTAACTCTTTTTGTTGACCTTTCTTGATTTATTACTCAAAAAAAGATTATTAATCAATATAGTTTTTTTTTTATTTTTGCTTAAACTTGAGGAATTTAACTGGTACCTATTAAGGATAAAATACCCGCTTGTTGTAGATAGGGAATGCAAAGAAATGGGTACCTTACCTACATTACCTAAGTAGGTAATTTCACAGTTGAACAAAAGAACGTTTTCATCGGAGAACGGTTTCAACACAAAGGGTGTTACTGTTTTGTTGTCTATGACAATTCTATAAGCTCAGGCTTAGACCAGCTTTTATGAAATAATTAGTTTACTCTGATTTTCTTGTACCTATATCCACGAACAACAGTATCTTTAGTATTCCAACAAATTAGAATTTATAATATAAAATATAATATAATATACTGCATATTGTAAAACCAAAAATAACCATCGTAACTGTCTGTCTGAACGTGAAAAAATCAAATATCTGATGAAACGGATTTTTATTCTACGGTTCTCAGGATTAAACGGAGCGATTCATGAGGAAGGTATCCATCTATTTATAGGTAGGTAGGACCTACCTATAAATATAATATAGCTAGGTACCCTGTTAAGTTTAAAGTCGATTTCTATTTGAGACTAGTAGTGGTTGATGTCGGTAAAAAGTTTCGCAACTGTTTTAACGAAGCCGCCGATGCAAATGTCTTACGGCTAACTTCCGCCAGTTGCGGTCCCCAGTTCAGCTGATTGTTGATAAGAATCCCAAGATTTTTGACTGTTTTACTAATTTCAATTTGTCGAAAAAGACTGGCGGAAGATGAGCTCAATCAATCTTTGACACAATTGGTGAGCTTCCAATTACGATAACCTGGGTTTTCGTTGGGTTGACTTTCAAGTTTTCAACCCATGAGTGAGCATTACTCCATACGTGAATATTTTTTTTTTAATTTTTTGCGTTATATTTAATTCGATATTTATTACATGGATGGGTTTACCTAAACGCTCCACTGGAGCCTGGGTATAAATTTATAAGTCGTCTGCATAAAGATGGTAAGGAAGAAGAGAAGAAGAAGTTGATTTGAGATAGAATTAATAAATAGTTCGTTACAACAATGTACTTATTACAAAATCACTCCTAATGAAGAGATCTTTATAAACTGCTCTGCTACCCGTGCGAAGTCGGGCTGGGTTGCTAGTTACCTATAATATAACAATGCATACGGCAGTGCAGCAAAAATTGGCCCTTGATTGCATTGAAATAAAAACACAAGGCGTGTCGATTGCAGAGGAATGTAATTATTTGGAAATAAAAAAGTTTCAGATTTATTAGTAATGGAAACACATACATCCGAAAAAGTGTAATTGAAATTGGGTGTCTTTGTCTAACTAAACTTGTACGTTGAACGTAGGCTGTTAGGATCTTTGTACCTACCTGGGTAATATTTTTTGGTAAGTTCCTTAAGGCGCGCAGCTAGTATCATGTCTGTGGTAAGTTCATATTTATTGGTAAGTTACTGAAAACAGGCGCGATTGTCTTTTGTTTCTCGTTTCTCGTATACTGGCCTTCCTTCATTACGAAATTTTGTTTCGCTTCGTTCAATCGGCACTTACGCCTTCTCTAACGGAAAGAAAACTAAAATTTCTTACGAAGTTGAATTGCCTTTTCATATTGGAATGATGATATTTCTCATTCCATTTTATTTTACACTGAAATTCCGGCCTTTAGAATGTTGGTAAAAATATATTCAAAATTCAAAGTCATGAAATTCATCCGAAAACGACTTTTTCGTAAGTAAGCCAGGGATAAAACGATGAGTTTTGCGGCCGTACCTACTTCACGACGTAGGCTAGAGTATGTTTCCATAAGCGACAGATTTGTGACATCAGCGTGGTTAAATAAAGGATGTTAGTAAAATTAGTGCACACTATCGCGTGGGGATAATTTGTTGGTGCCACAGTATAATATAAAATTAACAAACGGGGTCCAAGGTCAATATTATACCTACCCAAAATTAAACAAACTCTTATATTGCAAGCTCTGTATTACGTTATACAGTCCGTCCAAAAAGATGATTGGCTTACATTATTAAGGGCATTGACCGTGCGGCGCGGTCCACTGTCTGCCGCGCAGAATGAACTCATTGTCAGTCTGTTTCGTGATCACGTATAGCTCTGTGACTTTCACATTTGGGCGGGGCCAGTGAGGCGACAATGACCGCAACGCATGAAAGAGCGGTCGCCCTATTTTGGGATGGTTAAGTACGTAGTACAAGGCGTTATTCGAGACAAATAAAAAATTCGGCAAAAATTAAAAAGTGTTTGCGGCTTACTTTGTTTAGTGACAGTTAATCTGTAGCAGCATGTGAGTAAACTCCAGCAGTATTGTGCACTTATTTGAATAACACTCTGTATATGAAAAAACATAAAACAATTGCGCCAGCATTCAGTAACCTACAAGGATTAGAATTGCTGACGTGGTGGCTCTGAAACAGATGCCTAACTATGGTACCTGATCTAACTACGGTAACATTATAAAGTAAATTACATATAATATGAGAAGTTTTAGGATGTAGTTAGTAACTGTTACCGAAGTTGTGTACGTTACGTTACGTAGTAAGATGAAGTTTAAAGTTCTTCGGCAGTTCTATTGAGTCACGAGTCACAAGTTCAATTTAGCTTTCTAAGCATCCCTGATTTCAATTTAGACATAACGATTTGGAGGCATCTTTAATTACGTAAATAAATTGTCTTGTGTAAATAAATAATTTGAATTAAAGAAATTGACAAGGAAACGCAAATTTTCGTGATTTATTTATTTAAATACTTTATTGCACACATTTAATAAAATATACAAAAGGTGGCCATAATGCCAATGGCATTTTCTACCTGCCAACCACACATGGTAGAAAACAAAACAAATAGGCGTGCTATAAATAAATCTAAGCTATGTAATAATAAGTCTAATTAGTTAAATTAGAGAAAACTACAGCAACATAGTAATAAACTTAACAAAAGTACATAATATTTATAGATATATACAATACATATATACAATATTATAGTAGTATAATAGAAATTAATAATTACATGATGTTTCCTTTTCTTCGTTATGTTTATGTACTTAGGTATATATGCACCTATGATGCCCTGGGCTACCTTAGGTACCTTAAATATAAAATTATATAAAATTGCATCATCTATTTTTATTACCTATCACTTTTTTTTGTTATTTAATAATCTACCTACCTACTTACATTGTGACTATTAAGTCTAGTATAATATTAATTTACATTCAGTTAAACGATTGTGAGACCGTGAGACGTGAATTTGCCGTGTGGTGCCGGCATAGGCTTAGACTTTGCACCACCTCAACTCTTCCCGAGAGAGCGTCGTAAGAGGCGACTACGGGATATCCACCGGGGGGCGGGCAGCAGCGTCTCCTGCAGAATCTTGTTTTTTTATGGTATACATTATATTCCTTCGTTTGACCACAATCTCACCTGATAGAAAACGACGATATGCCGACGTATCACGAAGGTCTAGAAGACACCTATTCACTCTCGTCTTGAAGAGACCCAGATTGTAATAAAACGGAAAAACAGAAGCAGGCAGCGAGTTCTATTCCATTCTTCCAGCAAACTGGGATCCCCAACCCCGCATGCCCAGCGTGGGGATTATGGGCCCCACCATGATATACAATCCAATAAGGTGCTTATCAGAGGGATGCCTGCGTCCAGCAGTGGAGTTAATATAGGCTGGTGGGGTGAGGTGAGGTTGTGTATAACTCTAGTAGGTAAAATTGTTTCTGAATAAATAAAATGGAAATTTTCAGATTGATACTTGTAACCTTTATTACCAAGAAAAATTACAATCAAATAATAGAAACAAATTAGACATAGTATGTATTTACTATATAGGTAGTCGATTGTTTATAACAGTCTTCAGTTAGCTCAACTGGTCACTGTTAAGATGAATGTATTGTTGGACAACTCTGGGGCGCAGCGGGCGACGGTCCGTCGGCGACACATAATGCGGTTGCGGGAGCAATTCCCGACTCGCGACAAATGTTTGTACGGTCTGCAGATCATAGTTGCGGTTCCGGGTGTTCTGGGTGTTTTCTTTGTATTGTACTAAAGTAAAAAGTATCTATTTACGTGTATAATTTATTGGAATAAGTATATACTTATGTATTATCTTAGCACGTATGTGTTAGTGCGGGTCCTGGATAACTGATACCTATCAGTTATCTAATACCCATACTTCCACTTGTGGACAAAACATTGGAGTAAAGAGAAAATAAATAAAACCTTGTTTCTAATCTGATAATAATTACTATATATATGTAAAGCCGTTTATAGTAGGTATTAAGTTTGAATTGTCTACGTGCTTATTTTTTTAAGCTTATAGAAGTAAAACTTTTGAAACTATCATGGTTATTTACAACACTTAAGTTAACGGGATATTTACCATGATGTGAAATATTGGAGAACTCAAAACTCAAATCATGGTAAATATCCCGTTAACTTTAGTGTTATAGAAATGTGAAATCATAACACACACGCTCTGTTTACTTTGAGGCTAAATGATGCTGTGTGGATTGTCTAGCATTATTTATATTATCATGTTGAGATGACACTATGTTTGACACGGATTGATTGCTGTCGCTGATATCAGAGCTCCGGTAATGAGTTGGATGAATTATCAAACTCGGCTATCCAGATTCCCCTTTAGATTAAGAAATAAATACCAGTTTAATTATCAGCAGATAAGCCAGTTTTAATTTAAACGGGTTTTATAGCGTGGGTTGGAGACAAACAACAAACGATTAACTGAGTATTTAAAGGGCTCACGTGAGGTTGATTTTATTTGTGTAAAGTACGTGTTCAGTGAACCTAATTGAGAAATGACTGGAAGTTATGTTCACATCAGTCGCTCCGTGACCACGAACGCGATAAAAAGGAAAAAGGTAAGTGATAAATACCCGATAAATAATCATTATGATATGTCCATTCCAGGGTGGGGCAAAAGTAATCACCAATTACCCTATTGGAAAACGCTATTAACTATTGCAAATGGCGCCAAATGTAAAAAAAATTACAATTCGGTTTTGACAAAAGTCAAAACCGAATTGTCATTTCTTTTTTCAAACAAACGCACAATACAAATCTTCAAGCTATACGGTTTACTCCCATAGTTTACTCCGCAAGAATGCGAAATAGTTTTTTCTATTTTTTTGCGCAACAATTCGTCGGTTGTGTTGGTGCAGCGTGAATTTCGTCGCAGATTTCCTGACCGCCCGACACCATCTGGACAAACAATGCGGCATTTGGCCACTCTTGCCTTGAAGAGACTGGGACAACACGAGATGTTCCCAAGGCCGGCCGGCCCCAGAGCAGCCGTTCTGCTGAGAATATCGCTGCTGTTGCCTAAGATGACGGCGGCGCGCAGTACAGAGCCATGATAACCGATTTTTTTCTTCCTCAAATGGATGAATTGGGACTGGAGAACATGTGGTTCCAACTGGACGGTGCAACGGCGCACACTGCTCTAGCAGAATATTTTGAATGAAGCATTTCCGGGTCGCTTAATCTCTCGTTTTGGTAATTTGCACTGACCGGCCAGATCACCCGGTTTAACCGTTCAAACTTCTTTTTATGGGGTTTTTTGAAATCGCGGGTTAACGTCAACAAGCCTCAGACTCTTGAAGCCCTTATGTAAAATGTGTATGTATGTAAAAAATGCTATAAAACGGGCCCATATGCTCATCAACTCTGGCGGCGGGCACTTGGCCGATATCATTTTCTCGACTTGATGGAATAAATTCTAATGCATGAAATAAACAAATTACACAAGCTAAACCAAAGTTTTTTGGATATTATAAGATAGCTACATCAAGTATAACTTATATATATGTATAACTTATATTATAAGATAGCTACATTAAGTATAACTTGATGTAGCTATCTTATAATATCCTGTGTGTACCTACTGCGGAAATAAATAAATACAAATACTTAATACAATACCGGGACAAACTGTTCTATGTCCACGATCTCGTAAAACATGTAATAAAGTGACTTCTAAATAGTCATATAATAATATTTATTAGTTTTTTATACATTGTCTCTTTCGTTCGACTTTTCATATACCTGTATGATTTTCAAGGGCCGCATCTAGGTCCAGCCTGGGTCCAGCTGTTTTAAAAATGTGTGTGACGAAGTTTTGAATAATATTAAAAAAAAAACGGATTTCCACAGTATGAAAACCTAACGAATTCTCGGTTAGTAAACATAAACAGAATAAAGGAAATATCAACCATAATAGTGTTATTATGTACCTATATAGCTGAATAATCTAATTATTGATGTGATTTAAAGATCAGTGATGAACACGATTTTGATCATATGCATTTATTGATTAAGGCGATTGTTAAATTTATGTAAATTTAAGAACGAAACATAATGCTAAGCAAAGCAATTTAAGTTTAACGGAAAGAAATCATTAAAACACATATTTTGTTTATAGATAAATAATATAGCTATGTTTATTTATTTGTAAATGTGAAATATATATCGGAATAGATTATAATGCCACAGTTGTAATGCCCCCGCGCCCTTATCCCTGAGTTCGGCCCCATAGATTGTCCATGTGTACGTGATATTTTTATGTAAGTGTAATTGACATGCATAGTTTTAGAAATGTTTGTTCTGAAGCATTTTTTTGATAAATGATGTCATTATGACATTTAGAGAGACAAATAAGCTATTATGGCCAACTAGTTTCTGCCCGCGGCTTCGCAAGCGTTGTTTCTATGAAAACGTTTAAAAGTTATTACTATCCCATGGGAACAGATGTATGGGATACCTGTGTGCAAAATTTCAGCCCTATCCATTCAGTAGTTTTGGCATGAAAGAGGTAACATACATTCATTCATACAAACGTATGACATTAGTGTGAAGTGGCCCTCGTCTTGGCCTCTAAATGTGCAATAATAAAATTCAACAAGCAATACCAAGTTATTGTACTATAATCATTGAAGCAAAACCTTTGTTTACTTTAACAGCAATGAATAATAAACCGAAGAAAAGAAATGAGAGAATTCCTCGACTATATCGGCATCGGCACATTCAAGCCTGTGAAGTGTATCTGAATTCTGAAGTCCAAAATTTGTACCTATTGTTGTAGACTTCAAAGCTCTGTTTTAAGGGCCTCAAACACTCGACAAAAGTCCATTGTGACAGTATTGGGTTTGCAAACGGAGGGAATGTGTAAGATCTCACCGGAATAAACCGGCACCGGCACACAATTTCAAACATTCTTGTAACTAAATAAAGGATTTTACCAACCAATGAACTCTACTCTTCCAAGGCTTAAACCGTTCCTTCTAAAGGACATAGCCGGCTAAGTAGGTGTGAACGGCCCCCACGCGGATTCGTTCAAAATTTTGGCCGAAAGTTGCGTTTGATGGTAATCCATCAAACGCAACAATCTCACCCCGAATTTCAATCTTGTAGCTGCACTAGTAACAGTAAAATATAAAAATACAACTAGTATTTTAAGTGAAGATTTTTTCTTAGGATCGGCAAGACCGATATTCATGAAAAAAAAAGTATTTTGTAAATATATTTAAGGCAATACATAAAAATAAAAAATCAAGAACACATTCCACCAACGTAACTTCCCGAAAAAAATATATAATATATTTAAAATATTGATACTTTCGATCAATTTTTGGTGCTTTGTCATTTACGTTACTGAAGACTTGGCAGCGTCCGGCAATCGCAAGATGCGACGCACTGCTTTTAATAGCTATGGTAATGATAGCGACGATGATTAAGGGAGGCAGTGAAAATGAAAAGAAAAAGAATATAGGTGATACGAAGTTCACGGGGTTATCAAGTTATAGGTATAAAAAGCTAAGCAAAAACTTGCCTTACGCAAAATAAGAGGTTCAACATAACCACAAGGTCGTAGACAAAAAATCGAATTATTGTTTAGATTTTTATGGATGCACGTTAAAATCTACATAATACATAGATTACTGGCCCATAAGATATATATTATTATGTATATATTATTCGGCACCTAATTTATTTCACTAAGGTTTTAGGTTCATCTATACTTATATGTATTATAAAGAGGTAAAGTTTGTGAGTTTGTGAGGTTGTAGGGGTAATCTCTGGATGTAATAAACCGATTTTGAAAATTATTTTATCAATAGAAAGCCACGTTATTTGTAAGTATCATATAGGTATGTATTATATTAACAAGTAAGAATCTTTACCGCCCAACGAAGTGGGCATGGGTCAGCTAGTAATAAAATAATGGAGAAGGTAAGTTTTTTATAAAATTATTTATATGAACCCAGAAAATAACAAATACCAAATAATACAATTACAACTAGTATTTACACATTTATATCTATTACCAAAAATCTAAGCCTTGACCAGAAGGCATAGAGTGCCCAGAATGCTGGCAGCATTAGTAGGTTGAATAGCAATGCTAATTCGTTCGCAGCATTCCGATCCAACAGTGGACTTTGAGAAGTTTTGTTTTGTTTAGTTTCGAAACTATTTATTTACAAATACTATTAATTATAATATACTAGCTGACCCGACAGACGTTGTCCTGACATTCAATTCAAACTTCAAATTTATTTCAAATGTGCTTAGCAAAGAGTACCTACATATATAATGCTGAGGCTAAGGTTACATTATAAAAAATTAAGTCGTTAAATTTTCTTAAATCTTAAATATCTGCGAAATTTTCTTGTTTTTTTTTAACATAAGAATAACGACGGCTACGCTGTTTTAGAAAATTAAAAAAAAAAGATGAATGGAATCGGTAAAGCCGTTTTCAAGTTATATCCGAACCAGGAGAAATAGGGGTTCATTATTATATATTGTATAGATTTATGAACACTTAAAATTTAAGTAATTTAACTAACCGTTAAATTAAACAACTGATCAATATCAATACCAGTCGGAAACGTCCCCAAGACGCTGCTGGCTGCATTGCCCCGCTGTATGGCAAGGCGCTGATACTTATCAGATTTTAATTAATAAACGATTGCTGATTACTCAAAGTTGCCTGAATTATTGCAATAAGACCATTCGGCTGTAAAAATAATAAAGGCTGTATGAGTGATTAGCTGTAGTACTGAGTAATGTACAATATTTATAACAATAATCTGTATTGTGTTACTTACAATTAGCTACCTCTCAAGTTGCATGGCGCCCTAACAGGGCTCCTAATACCTAGCCTTCTAAGTGAAATATTTAAGACCTCTCATATTTTATGTATTAGGATTGTAAAATAAATAAATACTTAAACACCAGAGAAAATAATAAAAGGACTGTTACCGGTGGATTAACCTGTGCACCTTACCTTTTTGTTTTACGTGTGCTAAGTAGAGGTAAATTGGGCCACTTCAATATCACGGTCGTTAGCTTTAACGGGAACACAGAGCGTTTGGATTTTCTCTTAAATTCCAAATCGATGGATAAATTCAGTAAAAAAGATTTTATATTAGGCTCATAAGAATTTGTTACAACAAACGCCCATTTTACAATAAATCTAAGTTTGATGGTTTCATAGAAAATGGTTTATAATTTGCGGGAAACTTAATATCGATAGTTTTATTCATTGTAACGCAGAAATTAAAAACCACAAAAAAATAATTATCTATTCTGAAACTCCATTACCGAGTCTTCAACCGGGAATCTGACATTTTGCGCGAAATTCGCGAATGTTATAAATATTTTCTGCATTCTACAAGGAATATAAATAGCAGAAAATTTGTTTACCGTAAACGTATAAAATTATCCAAAACTCCAAAAGGTACTTTTGGAGCTAAGAGCTACCGCCCATTGTACATGTTTTATGTAATGTCTATTTTTAATGTTTTCTTCGTGGTGTACAATAAAGAATTTTGTAATTGTAATTGTAGCTAAAGAGATGTATGACAAAAAATCAAGATTTTACCAAAAGCTCGATTATAATATGATTTATTGTAAGATGGGTTCATATATAGAAAATACTTTTATTGCACACTTAAAACTTGGAAACAATTAACAAATGAGACTATAACAACATAAGTGACAATTGGCGGTCCTATCGTTCAAGAGCGATCTCTACCAGACAACCGCATAGACCGCAGATCGATTCAGATGTAGGTTATACACATATTCGTGAGTATAACACTCATATTATTTTTGTCACTAAAAGGCTTCATTTTATTAGAATAAAAAATAAAAGATGAGCGACGAAAATAATACGAGTTATACAGGGAGGAGATTTATGTAATACTCTAATAAAATTAGCAAAGTAAGTGCTTACTAAAATTTATAATCGTGTATAGAATGGGTACCTACTACCTACATACACATTTTCTTCATTAAATCAAAAGCTCGGCTTTCGTAAGTGGTAAGCCATGCTCGGTTACTCGATAGTATCGTCTCGCCCTCGAGATGTTCCTTTTTTGTGGGTTATTCCCAACGTCTCACGGGAGACGCACCTATTCCTAAGGCATGACTTTTCCCAACGTCTCACGTGACACGTTTTATGGGATTGCCGTAGTTCCATGTCCGTACGGTAGAGTGCCTCTACCGTGCTCTATATCGACCTTTAGGCACATAATACGCGATTGTGTGTTTCGTTTCGTTTTTTATGGAATTGGTACAATAATTCGGTGTATTGGCCGAAAAGAAACACGTAATTACGTATTTAGGGAAATAAAACATGACAGGACAAATCAAGATTCCTTATATCTTACATAAATACAACGTCTCGAGGACGACTCGAGTGATCGAGTAACCGAACTCAGGGTTCAGGAACCTACCGGTCTACCTATCTCGGGAATTTCGCCGAATAATTGAGTAAAAGCCCAAAGGCCGGATGAAGCACGTCTAATCTTCTTATCACGTTTTTATTTCTACGGGAGAGTTCTATTAACATAAATATTTCGGGTCCAGTGCAAACTTATCGGAGGTACCCGAATTTGACCCGTAAAATGTTATATAGAATAGTTTTTTCTAATGATTTATTTATGTACTTGGTAATAACAATATTTTAAACGACTTCCCAAAAACGTCGTACAAATAAGTACAGCTATGTTTGTAAGTTTCTTTATTTCTCTATAACTTTTGAATGCCAGATTTGGGTATCGTTTAAATACATATTATCCCGAAATTTTAACTGACGGTAGAGGCTCTATATTAAAATGTGAAAAAAAACTTCGAATATAAAGATTAAAGCACGTTCCAAAACTATTTTCGATTTTAATAACTTAATTTCACTCAGGACAAGTCAAATTTTATGCTATAAATTGCTATAAAATTTACTTTCATAATTTTACATACAACATGTACGTGTTGGTTTCTAGAATCCAAAACTTATTTGTAGGCAAATGAAATGATGAACGAAAACTGTGATAACCAAAAGTTGTTTAAGGCTTCTACGATTTGCTCCGATTATTCCGTAAAATATTGGATAAAGTACAAGTTTACGGTTTTCGGATTTCTCTATTTACTTGTGCTTTAAGTCCTTGCTTCTGGCCAAACTTTATAATTCTAAGTCTACAGAAAGTACCTACCCTATAGGTTTTGGTCCATGGCAATTTTTTTTGTGAGTAATCTACTTTACTGTTTTCGGATGTTTCCTTTTATTTTATGCTGAATTACCTAGCTTGTTGCCAAATTTGACTTTTAGACCCGATTAAAGGTAACCTACCTTAAATAGGGTGAATCCGATTAAGATACATGCAAAACAAACATAAATTTTATCTAGTATGTTCCCAAATAAAGCCTTTTATATTTTTTTGGCTGCAAACGAAAGGTGCTTTAAAGTTTATGTAAAATTTGCGTGAGACAAAATTGCAAGTATTTTGTCTCCAAAATGTACCTAAACCACAAAACAAACAGTACGAAGTTAGATTCAACTGATAGGTAATTTATCAAAACAGTATATTGTAAACCAGGACAAAAAGTACATACATACCGACATACTATTTACAAAAAATAAATTAGTTATGGTTTGAGATATAATTTAACTAACTACTCGGTCTAGGTTTGGTTTTCTAAAGAAAGGAAGGCCCTTCTGGACCAACAAGGTTGTACGCATAAAAGGATTATACCGCAAAGAAATTGGATTGAAATCAAAATCACATCACATCACTTTTAAAAGGGTTGAATTGAAGAGGTTGAAGGTTGCATGAACCGGAATTCAGACAGGTGAAAAGAAATCAACATGAGCAAGGACTTTTCGGGATCCTTCTCACGGTTTATTTTTATGATAGCTAAACTCCAACTTGTATACGTATTAGGTAGGTAGATATAAAGTGCTTTATTGCACACTTCACAAAACAATTAACAAATAATACAAACAGTTTGGTACAAAAAATGTGACAATTCTATTGACAATCTTATCGCTCACGAATGATCTCTATCAGGCAACCGTGAACCGTGAGTAATTAAATTTTTAAATACTAAAACTGGTCCTATGTATTTTTATATTCCGGGTGCTTTCCTGGTTTATTAGTAGTCATCTATGGAGCTTTCTTAAACATTTCATTTATGTAGGTACTGTATATTAAACTCAGTCAGTTAAAAACATCTACCTCTGTTAGGTGTGTAATGTATTACCTAAGTACCAAGGTAGGTATATGAGTTACTTTCTAGTATCCAGCTAGATGATGCTGTGTGAATGGTCCAGCATTATTTATTTTGTTACAATGGGTGCTCGATGATAGATTTATGCAGATGGTAGATAATATCTACCTAGGTAGGTATAGTTGAGCAGGTGCTCAATGCAAGAATACCCCGGTTCTAAAAACATAATAACTCATACTTAGGGAAATCGCTGTTTACATAACTCGCGCGTGTCAGAATCGTGGGCTTTATCTACCTACCTTTTATATTTTTAGATATAATCATGGAATTGCCTACCCTACAATGCAACCTATTAATTTGGTAATTGGGAATAATGAAATCAGAACTCAGAATTCAATACCTTTATTTCTTAGGCTTATAGTTAAGCACAGACAGGTCAAACATCGAAACCATAAATTATTAGGTATCAAATAAGAAATAAGGTGTTATTGATATTCTCTTCACTTCAATCTTTTGTCCACTAGCGGAAGAAGTGAAAAAGAAACCACTAGCACGTTTCACAAGACTTATGTCTAATACAGTTATATTTATCACCTGTGTATTATATCTACAAGAATAGATAACCTTATAATTTAAACTTGACACTCAAAAATATCGATGCTAAAACAAACTAGGACACATCTAGAAAAAGGTTCTATAATGTACAACAGCTTACCATACTGAGAGATGGTTTCAGTTCACAGTTCCAAAAAGAGTGGCAGGGCCAGCTCACCATCTGTCTTATATAAAATTAGTTCAAACAACCGTCGCATCGTCGGTTGTCATTATGCCTCGCGCCAATTTGCCAAACACCGGCGAGTGTTCGTTTCATAACTAGTTACATTGATATATCTTCTTATATGATAATTTATCCATGGCACATGTTCTTAAATATTAAATCAACAATTAAGATACTGATTACATCGATTAAAAGACATTATGAAATAGCATATTCATTATACAAAACGAATTTGTCTAGTATTTGAATTTCAGCGGAAAACATGTAGGAAATCAAGCCTATTACATTTTATCATTGAATATCTTTTGAAATCTGATTGTTTACCACAACATACCCTGGTTACACTATATATTTATAACTAAACAAATTAAAATATCTTACACGCGCGTTACCCATCGCCGAACTCCCTTCGGCGTTATCCTAAAATTGCTGCTATGTACGAGTATATTAGGTACAAATGATAGGGGATGATAGGGTTAGGGTCAAAAAAGTTACAGCCAGTGTCACTCGGACTGAAGTAAAGACTAACGATACCCCACACATCCAAATCTGAGCCCTGAGTCCAGTTGAGTATATCCATACGTGACCGTGACGTCTCCTTTTTCTATGGAATTTGGTACAGCGCCTCTCTCGTGCGGACAGGGAACTAAGCAAATCCCAAACAAAACTGAAACGTCACGATCACGTCTCAATACTATCGTCAACCGGACGCAGGGCTCAGATCCTTATCATTTGAAGAATGGTAGCATAAAAAACCTCATAATGTTCATATGCACACTTATTGAGACGTGAAAACATTACACTCCTTTTTCGGGCAGACGTGTAAAAACTTAAGATATGATCTTTATTATTTATTTATTAAGGTACAACAAACGAGTACATTAAACTTATCTTGAGCAACCAAAAATAGAAAATATGTAATTCAAGTATTTTCTTCTTTAATAAATGCCAAAACAAATAACGATGCAGGAACAACTTATAACGACTGGATTTAATTTCAAGGGTGGGTTAAGTTGGCGATAAAAATAGCTGAGGACAGTCTTAACAAGTTGTACCCCCAGTGGGTACACTTTCTCAGACTAGATCTATTGATAGGATCATTTGAAGATCAATGATCTTCTTCTGAGTATTATCAACACCAACACTGCGATCACCAATCCGCTTGCCAAGCGTGGTGATTATGGCAAAATCCCCCGTACATGGGAGAACATCCACTCGATGGACCGAAAGACATCGTAGCGGTCGTGGGGAGTCGATGGATGAAGGCGGCTCGGGACCGCTATTTGTGGCATCGTATGGAGGAGGCCTATGTCCAGCAGTGGAAGTGTATGGGATGATATGATGATGATGATCTTCTTCTTATTTTACTTCCTGCTCTTATCCCACACTAGGTGGGGTCGGCAGAACATGTACCTACTACCACTGTCCTCTATCAACGGTCATTTCTGTACTTAGACCTTTCTTAACCATGTCCTCTTTCACACAATCCATCCATCGTTTCTTCGGTCTTCCTCTCTCCTTATTTCCATGCACATCCAAATTTAACTTTCTTCTCGTCACATGATATTCTTCTCTCCGCATAACATGCCCAAACCACGCTAACCTGTTACTCCTCATTTTTTTGAAGAGCAATGTTCATACTTCCAAATCCTATGTCTTTTGAGTTAGAAGTCATAGACCTCAAACATCAGAAGCCATACGTTTTGGAAGGTTATCCCTGTTCATTTTCCTTTTTTGTACCTTATTTATGGCGTTGACTGTATTTACGTAGGTACTAGATATTTCTTGGAAACAGAAAATGTCTGCCTTGTATTATGAATTTGCTAAAATAGCGTCTGTTATTTGTATTCTAGATTACAACGAACCAATATAATTTGAAATTACATGTAAAATTCATAGGTAATGCGAACTTTAGATACCTAATCTAATAAATTCTAATTCTTCGGTGTGCATTAAGTAAGTATAATTATTACGGAGGAGCTGCCAACAGCCGTTCCTAAATATAAGGTACACAAATAGGCCATAGGTACAACTACGTTACTATATAATGATAATTAAAAGGGCCAGTGCCCGCGTTTAGATGCAAATATTGTCAAATGAATAAAAATGCCAATATTCTGAGTAAGAGTAAGGGCTCATACACACAGCATCCGTTTTAAAGGATCCGTTTGAATCCCGCGGGGATAAAATTATCTCGGAAAGATGGAGAGATAATTTTCTTTAAAAAAAAATATAACTTCTAAAATAGTTTCACAATATTATTTTATTTTTTACCATCGACCCGCCCCGGGTTCGCACGGGTAATATACCATAATATCTCGAAGGGATTAGGCAGCGTTTTCGATGAAAGCTCCCAGGCGGCTTGACTTTTCCGATACTTCCAACAATTATCGTTATATTTCTACCAATTTATAAAAAACGTTGACTGAAATTATATATTTAAACCTTCCTCATGAATCACTCTATCGATTGGTGAAAACTGCATGAAAAACCTTAGTTTTTGTGTTTATCGCGAACAGACAGGTCATGCGACGAGAAGAGTGTTAAGATGTGTGGAAATAAGGGGTCTCCCCTTATTTAGGAAGACCGAAGAAAAGATGGATGGATTGTGTGAAAGAGGACATGTTTAAGAAAGGTGTAAGTACAGAGATGACGACTGATAGAGGAGAGTGGAAGAAAAATACATGTCGTGCCGACCCCACCTAGCGTGGGATAAGGACAGGAAGAAGAGACAGGCGCGGCGGATGACTTAGTTTTATAATATGTAGTAATTATTTGCTGTTATAGCGAGAAGAGAAATACACATCAAGGAAGGAAAATATACCTAGGAAGAGTGGTCAGTCGGTATTGGATAAGAAAATAAATGGCATATATAATAATTATTTTAGATTACTAGAAGTGAAAAAGAAGTAAGTGTCAATCATATCGGCAATCGATATTTCTAAACCAGAATAAAAGAGATTTCCTAATTGATAACCATTTGTTGCCTGTCAATCTGAGTTTACCGTTGCCAAATTAGTTCAATTAGACAATTAGGTACGTAGTCTAACTTGGCCAGCGGCCAAACTCAACCTCAACCATTACGGTACCTAATTAATTAAGTCAAGGACCCCATAATATTACTTTCAGCTCATTTCAGCGATTTAACCAATATACTGAGTAGGTAAATGCTTATTAGATGTTTTTAGATAATAAAGTGTAAGTAAATAGTATGATTAAATAAATAATGCTGTGTGATTATAAACTTATACGGATCCTTAGATGCGAGTCCGACTCGCATATGGCCGGTTGGTAAACTTAGTTACCCTTTTTACCCAATTTATTATGCTGTAACCAATTTACCCAGTGTCCATTTTACCCCAAACCTCAGTTTATGCCTTCTAGTCCGGTATTCACAACTCGTGGATAACTTTATTACTTACTCGAGAACGGGATATTTCCTACTTTTATCAATAAAAACTTTGTTATATCCCTTGAATAAAACCAATACATGCCTTGTCAGGATTGGTCTTCAATCGCATAAATTTATGGTCGGTAAATTGGTAGAAGCATAGATAGGTATTCCATAGAAGTTATCTGTCGAAACTATATTTGAAAATATGATATTTTATAAAATAAATATAGGAGGGCAATTCTGGAAATATATCTACTCGATAAATATGGCAAGAACTGTCAAAATATTTCATGATATTCATGAGCGTAGCAAACAAGTATATTCTCAAAATCTGCAATTCGATATCTATCGAGGGTTTTTCTTTGATGAGTTGATCGATAAGTCGCAAGAGATGCAGTTTTGGCGGAAGGTACTACTAGATATTTATCACATGACTGATTACACACTGATTACTGATTACAGTATCACTCGATAAATTATAACGTGATACTCAGAATTGGCCCCCAGATTGAATTTACTAACAGGGCTGACGTAGTCAGTGTTTGGCTAAAAGCCCTTTAAATCATCATCATCATCATATCAGCCGATCGACGTCCACTGCTGGACATAGGCCTCCCCTAAGGATCTCCACAATGACCGATTTTGCGCCGCCCGCATCCAGCGATTTCCCGCGACATTCACTAGGTCGTCGGTCCATCGCGTGGGGGGTCTACCTACACCGCGCTTTCCGGTACGTGGTCGCCACTCTAGAGCCTTGCGGCCCCAGCGGCCGTCGGTCCTACGAGCTATGTGCCCTGCCCACTGTCAATTGAGTTTCGCAACTCTGAGAGCTATGTCGGTTACCTTGGTTCTTCTGCGGACCTCCTCATTTCTGATTCGATCTCGCAGAGAGGCTCCGAGCATAGCCCTCTCCATTGCTCTTTGTGCGACCTTGAGCTTTCTGACGAGGTCCATACTGAAGGACCATGTTTCAGTGCCATATGTCATCACTGGCAATACACCATAAAAGCCCTTTAAATAAATGTTAATCTGCCTTCGCGTTTTTAATTTGTTTTTTCACTGACTGCATGCCTCTTTATCAGCCAGTAACTTTTAATAAAATATTTTCGATCCATCTCTACGGTCACGGAAACATAATCATCCGTAAAAACATCCGTTAATCGTTTCATAATCATCCATAAAAACATCCGTTAATGTTTTTACGGATGATTATGAAACATTAACGATCGTATTCTTATAAACAAGTTGATGTTTCTAAACTATAAATCGTTTATGTAGTATTACCGAAGTAATATTACCTAATCTGTGGTATTGCTTGCTTTGAAAGTCTCTACCAGAAAAATCCTATTCTAGGCGGTTATAAATGAGCACGAAAACCAATCAGCGATTTTCGAAAATCCATCGTCACGTCCAATGTTCAGTAGCCAACGTGATTAAAGGTCATTTTTATTTCAAGGATGGGAGACTGACTCGATATTGGACACGGTAAAACCGTACTTCATTTATCGAATCAAATATATTGTTGGCCACAAAATAAATTCACTACCTACGAATGGCTCCCATCGAAACGGGAACCATTCGTTTAATATTAATTTAAAAGCTACTTGGCGATTAAATAATAGTCCTAACTAAATTGACTAACAGCTCCAAATAGATTTGAATCAGCAAAAGGGAGTTAAAGAAAAGACGTTTTGTTAGTATTTATTTTACACTAGCTGCACCTCGCGGCTTCGCTCGCGTGAATATTGGTGTGTCGTCGTGGAGAACAATGTCAGATTCAGATATTCCAGTGTGATTTTCGAAAAAATAAAAAATGAATATTTATTATTTACATTATAGTTTATTTGTATCGAAGTTTGAGCGAATTGAACCAAGGAATAAACATTTTCATACAATATTTACCACACCCTGTTTAACACCCTTAACGAGTGATTTTTTAAATAGCATACATAAGCCTATATCCTATTTCAGAACCTAAACTATTCACATTCCAAGTTTTATCAAAATCGATAAAGTACATACGGAGATTCTACGTGGAAACCAACATATACAAACACACACAAACTTTCGCATTTACATATAATATTAGTAGTATTAGTAGGATATTTGGTTAGCTGAAAAAATCAGCTAAAGAAAGGACAAAGAAAATCCGAGGAAATGAATTCGTAAGAAAAAGCTGAGCAAGCACTCTGCAACTTTTTAGTAAAAGCTCAGCTTTATTTGACAGTTAGCTGGATTCAGAGTACGTGTGAAAAATTGTGTCGCTAGCTAGATTTTTAATTTAATACGATCTATCTATCAATTTTACTCAGATAGATATACCTAATTTGGTACGCTCCTTGCGTTTATTAAATATTCAAGAAGTTCGACGTTATCCCGTCCTATAAGCGTAAAGGGACATAAATCATAAAGTAAGGTTTCTAGTCTTACACAGAGAGTAATTTTCTCATTAAAAAAATAGGTACCTACCTATTTTTTATGAGAAAATTCCTCTCTGTGTTTTATGAGAAAAAACTCTCTGTGTAAGACTAGAAACCTTCATTCGTTTGGGTCTGGGTGATCGCAGGCAACGTTGGTTTGGATATCGATTATCATTATTTGTAAAGTCGACATCATTAATCCTACTTTATTATTATAATCGTAATATTATAAATGTCAAAGTTTGGTATGGATGGATGTATGGATATTTCGTACTCTTTCACGCAAAAACTACTGAACTGATTGGCTACTGGCTGAAATTTGGTATGGATATAGTTTGTGGACCTGGAATAACATTTTAGCCCGCTAATTCGCGGGCAGCAGCTGGCTACTTTTTAGCCCGCTAATTCGCGGGCAGCAGCTGGTCATAAAATAATCAAATATCAAATATTCTAAAAACACTCCGGTCTTGAGATTTTTAGGTTTATGGTTTTTTGGTACTTTATGAACGTACGTTTATGAACGTAGGTACCGACTCTAGCAATACGAAATAACTTTACCTAGACTCAAGACAATATTTAGCTGAATAATTAGATGCATGTCTCATTTGCGTTCCTCACTGCTTTGCATGAAAATGGAACTCTGCTTTAAAGATGCTCTGAACTACTTTAGAAAATAATATTATCTACAATGAAATAATGAAAAAAAATTTAAACTGGTATTTACTTTACTTTAGAAATAATTGAGCTAACTGCAGACTATTACAAACAATCTACAGGTAGCTCAACTGGTCCATTCCATATATCAGTCGGAAGCGTCCCCAAGACGCTGTCTGCATTGAGTTGAGCTACCTGTAGACTGTTGATTGTTGGTGTCTGCAGATAGCTCAGTTTCTAATTTGTCTCTACTATTTGATTGTAAGTTTCTTTGATAAGAAAGGCCTTATTATCTATATACTTAGCTAATAACCACTTATCAGTACTGTGACTGTAATAACCTACGTCAACCTTTCAGAAATTACAATCTTGATTACCATGGCCTGGTAAATCCTCTTTGGTCTTGTAATCAGAAGTTAATTTTAAGCGAAGCGGACATTTTCAGACTTATTTGACCATGAAAAGGTTTTCATTCATCTTTTTACAACCCACGACAGGGAAAATGGTATTTCTACTTATGTCTTCTATATCAACTGATAACAAAGGCAAAGAATTAATTAAAGTAACCGAGTAGATATAAAAAAGGTTCCGTCATGCGTTGTTATTTACTAAGTCCAGGGAAAGGTTTACGTAAAACTTTATCAAAGGAATTGTTTTACACTCATTCATAAACACAGCGGCTTGATTATGGAAAGCGAAAGCGACGTTTGTTGTGCGTGACACGAAGAACCTCAGAATACCTCGCTTGTAAAACTTTTACAAGTATTATCATATAAAAATGTTATGTCGCTTTCAGAATGATTCACTTTCATTCTTGCAATGAACAATCTTCAAATAGGTTAGGATTTTAAAAACACTTTGTATCTTAATATTTTCAATAACGTTAGCCGTAAGTTTTTTGGTTATATTTTAATTGGCCAGACCAGAGACTATAAACCCAACACGACCTATATGTTTGATGTTAGTTTTGTAGAAAAGTACCAGTATTATTTTAGTAGAACTAACAACTTTGTTATGATGAATTAACTATTCAACATAACAAAGTACATAGTTAGTTCCAGTGTCTTCTTCCGAACACATAGCCGCCTCGCCAATTTGATTATGTTAATAGTGGGGTTATATCTAGGCTAACTTAGCGTTAGCCTTATTAACGGCTAGGCTAACGCAAAAGGTTACTTATTTGCGTGCCTTTGTTTTAATTCTATATCCTATCACTAGCTGCTGCCCGCGCCTTCGCCCGCGTTTTATCGGGAAAAAAGAGCCTAGGTATTTATTCCAGGTCACGAACTCGTACCAAATTTCAGCCCAATCAGTTCAGTAATGCATGAAAGAGGAACAAACATCCATATATCCTCGCAAACTTTGCATTTGTATTATTAGTAGGATTATAACTAAAACAAACCTGCAGTACATAAAGAGCACCAATATGTTTCCAAAACAGCCAATGCACAGCATGACCAAGTAAAAACTGCCAAGTGAGTAGTGGAGCACCGGGTGCGGAGGTGGAAACTCCAACCAGTGAGGGTTGATCATCAGGAGGTAGTCATCACTGAACAGTCCGAATCTACGCCACAGGTCCACCGGCCAGCGCTCCTTAAATCTCTCAATCAAAAGGTCGCGAGTTACATACGTCGCTGAATATACTTCTAGTATTTGCTTGGGAGTTTTAAGCTCCCCCACGGAGCCATTCACAGTCTTATCATTCAGTTTCCGTATGAAAGGATTAGACATCCTTCTCCGCCTCTTCCACTGCCGCAAATCTAGCCGGTGCCACAAATAATCTTCGTGACACTTGAACGGGTTGCACACAGATCTCGATACAATATCACTGGTGTTATATACATATTTTTCGTCAACAATATTTTTATCTTGTTGAGAAACGCTAAAATTCACACATTGAATGATCACTGCAATCAGAATACATTGTATTGCATGCGACATTTAGATATGAGTAAAGTTTTCGCGCGGCCGGGAGATAATTGGACACGACCGTCCGCGAAGCTTCCCGGGACAAAATGTTACACTAGACTTGTGTAGTTCGCGGGACCGGGAGCGGGAACAACGCTGCTCGTAAGATGCGGTAGTTTTGTGAAATATTTATTGACTGTGACAAATTTATGGAGTTTCTGTTTGTATGTGACGCACGTCGCATGTGGCAGCATATGTTGCACGCGTCTATTTCAAATGCGGCCTTGCGGTAATTCGGGAGTTAGGTTATTGGAAGAACTAAACTCGGCCTAGATACTTAATTTGAAATTGGTGTTACTGCAAATGTGGGTCAGTGTAAGTGGGTAAGTGTAACTGCATTTCATAGTTAAAGAATCAACATGCAACATCAACACAACTCCTGCACTGAGCTCGGTCTGAATAAAGTGTAGGGAACGGAATTAATTTGAAAGAGCGCATTCATTATTAGGTTTATACGATGCGCGCATCCATTCGTGAAAGGAATAACATATGTATTTATAACTCCTGGATCCTCGCAGCATTTCTGAGGTTTTGTATATCTTTGAATAGAACCTCGGAGAAGTAAAAACATTCTATTGAAATACTGAATTAATGAACACTTTATTGTACCTATTAAAATTACATAAAATCTCTTATATCTAAAATTAAAATAAATACAGTACAAAAGGCGGCCTTATCGCTGAGAGCCCAGGCAACCTTGGGATGGAAAAAAGATATAAGAAAAAAAGGGCTGATAGTGCAGTGATAGTAAACAACAGAAATTTGATCAATATAATACATACTTATACAATACCAGTTGAGCTATCTGTAGATTGTTTGCAACAGTCTGCAGTTAGCTCAATTGTAAATACTAGTTTAATTTGTTTATATTATTTGATTGTTATTTTCTTCGTCAATAAAGTTTAATACCAAACTACCTATATTATCTACTAACCTAAAAACAAAATAAACTACTACGATGCATCTAGAGCAAATGATAATATGAGGTAATAACCAATCAAGCTGTTATAACACCTGAAGTTACAGATGACGGAGAGAATGAAATGAATGAGTTTAGACAGCTGAAGAGAGGAAATGGAACTTCAGTTTCGATTTGAAGGAGTATTTATTATATCCATATAGATTCATAATTAATCTGATATCATGAACCTCACAAGTATCTTTATATAAATCTGATATCACTGCATTATTATAAAACAAAGTCCTCCGTCGCGTCTGTCTGTTCGCGATAAACTAAAAAACGAACAGATTTTCATGCAGTTTTAACCAATAGATAGAGTGATTTATAAGGAAAGTTTAGGTACATAATTTGTCACGGTTTTGTGTAAATTGGTTGAAATATAATGATTTGTTGGAAGTGTCGGAAGAAGTCAAGCCGCCTGGGAACTTTCATCGAAAACGCAGCCTAATCCCTTTGAGATGTAATAAATCAATGCATGATGATTCACGGGCAGGTCAGCCTGTATCAAAATAAGTACCTTGGTACCTTTCACCGCTATTTACATAGTAGTTTTGTTGCGACTGAAATAATCAAGAGTGGACGAAATTTTGGTAATTAACAAAACCTGACCTTTTATTTTTATAAAACGTCAGTTTTTTATCAATTAGGGTAATTGACCTTTTACTTTTTGTCTGGTCATATAGGTCATTAATGTCTGGTCATATTGGTCAGTTGAGTTCCACTAAACCACTCACCACTCAGTAAACTATAGGCTCAACACTGTGTGATATAGACTAAACACATGTCGCTCATCTGTAAACAAATAATTAAACTACCCCTCCCTTGGTGTATAAGGGCTATAAAAGGTAGATAGATAGATAGATAAAATATTTATTTGACACTACAACTACAATACAACACACAAAACAAAGATCACATTAAATTAGGTACATCATACATATTATCATAACACAGAAAATCTAAGAAATTATGGGTGGAACAAAGCTCGGAGACAAAAAGTCGGTACATGTACATTATGTAGGTACTAAACAATCTAAAATTAGGAACGGATTAGTGAAAATTATGTGTGTGCTGCAGCTTGTCAAAAAGGCAATAACTCAGCTTAAAGCTTTGCTCGAAGAGCAAAGCACTGATTTTCAGTATTACCTCTTGAGACGACCAGAAAAACGAAGCACTAACAAAACAAATAGTGTGTGATGTGATGATGGCATGTTGTTCTGTATATAATTCTGTATTCATGATGAGTGCTTGACTGACGCAGTGTTTGAGCACAAGAGAATAGATATAGGTGGATGTATTATGGCGGTACAATTTGGTCGTAGGTATACTATGGTTAAGCTAGATTAAGAGTTAGGTGTTTAAGAAGTAGAATTAGCAGCCTCAGTACTTCCTATCTGAGACAAACGAAGCGTTTCGGAATACCCTCGATTTGCTTATTTAACAGTGAGAGTTTGAGATGCGATTTGAAGGTGAATTGAGTGTTGAGATTACGTAAAGGTGGAGGTATATTGTTCCAACACTTCGTTGCCAGATATCGAAAACTACCTCTGAACGCTGCTGTTTTATATCTATGATACTGGAGTGCAGATCTAATTGACCTTAGACCAAGAGTCTTATTTGCGAATTTTAACTTAGAGTACAAACATTCAGGTTTATTGAACTTGATAACATCGAAAATCAACCCCCCAAGTTGAAGCTCTCTGCGCGATTCCATGTTGAGCATAGACATTTTGTTTAAGTAAGGAGTAATATGAGACCGAAGCGGGATAGTGAAACAAAATCGGCAACATGCGTTCTGTACACGCTGTACCACTTGCTGGGTCCGAGCCAGCAATCGAGGACCATATACTACGTCGCCATAATTCAACCTTGATAGAACCAATCCTTCGAAGGTCAAATACGAGTAGGTAAGCTTATCCTGGAGGTACTCCAAAGGGTTTGTTCCCAACTCTACAGATTTCTTTAACAGATTCTCTACGAATTCCTTGTACCTATAGTGAAGATTTGCATTGATGGCGTATTGAGATGCATTTCATTCAACTCTCACTTACTCAACTCTTGCACATTTTGTACTCGGACTTCCTAGAGCTTTTATGTAAAATGGGCCAGTTTAACGGTATCTACAGGCTCTCGTTCCCCGAGCTAATCTACCTCAACGGCGCATAATAATTATTCTTTTAACTGCTCCTGAACATCTCTATTAGAACTCTACTATCTTACTTTTTGATATGATATTTTAAAAATATCGTAATTATTTAGAAACCGTTTTTAATTTTTTTCTGTCTAGGCTGAGCTTTTCTAATTTCTTGCATAAAATATAAAAAAGTTACAAAAGCTTTAACGACATATATTTTCCCTGCAAATGCAGAACTCTATATGTAAATATAAGCATTATAATAATAGGGTTAAAATAGAAAATATTAATTCTTTGTTTTGTGTACGGAATAAATTGATTCTTTAAAAAAAAACGGACTTCAAATTCTACTGTTTCTTCGAGAATATATTTTTTATGGGACAAAAATGACTGAGTAATCGAGAAACACACATAAATCACACATCTTTAAGGATGGTTCACAAATCGACCAGTGATATAAATTCCGTAAAAGAAAATGCGGCAATAGTAATAATAAAGTTATGCAATAGTGTGAATTTTAGTTTAAATATGGGCTCTTTGTTTACTCCGTGTGCGCCTGAAATGTTTTATGAGATCAAAGAATTTTTTAATATTCAATAAATTTCCTAGTTATTTAATTGTAAGTTAAATATTCATCGTCATCATCATCATCATCATCAGCCCGTACACCACGAAGCCACGAATAGCGGGCCTGAGCCGCCTCCATCCAACGACTCTCTGCGACCGCTACGATGTCGTCAGTCCATCGAGTGGGAGGTCTTCCCACACTCCGTTCCGCATTGCATCGCGGTCGCCACTTAAGAACCTTTACTCCCCAAATAAATATTGTACGTTCGTAATTAACAGACAAACTGTTGTTTCCACCTGATTGTTTATGATATTTTTGTACACAGTTTCGACAATAATAAATCTTTATCTTATCTAAAAAATATCCATGCAGCCGAACATAGAACCTCCTTCTTTTTTTCAAGGCGGCTAAAAAAGGTTTCGACAAACAAATACATGAAGAAAGTTGATAATCGCTCACTACAGGGGAGCTGGCCTGGTTTTGTTTGGTTAAATTTACTTTATTACCATTTTGGTACCCAGCTAGACAAAAGATAAATAAATAAAACGTCAAGTGCGAGTTGCACCGACCGACGCGGTGACGGTTCCGTAGAAACATGTACAAGGAAGCATAAAATCTACTAAGACGCACAGTGCTCACAAATTTCCTGATATAGATACAATTCAATAAAAAAATAAAACAACTTTAAAAATAAAGTTACAAATTCGGAAATGAATTTTCCCTTTACTTGTGAGATAAGACCATGCTTCTTGCCAAATTTCATAATTCTAGGCAACGGTACCCGTTAGGTTTTGTATTTGTATGATTCCCTTGCGAGTTTCTAAATATTTATTTATTAAATTTAGGGGAAACTTCGGTACAATATTCTCTAAATAATGTGTTTATTTAGAGTTTAGCACTAAGGTGACCATTAATAGGTTCCCACATATGCGAGGATAAACGGCTGTATCTTTTGATTGTGTTGACTAAGTTTGATTACGGATTAGACTGATTAGA
This sequence comes from Eupithecia insigniata, assembly GCA_947859395.1. Lineage (NCBI taxonomy): Eukaryota > Metazoa > Arthropoda > Insecta > Lepidoptera > Geometridae > Eupithecia > Eupithecia insigniata. The sequence continues at coordinate 8,561,128 of OX402003.1, forward strand.
GTAGGTAATGCGTTTCGGAGAAAAGGGATAGACAGACATACAGACGTACAGACGGAAAACAAAGTGTTCCTACTGTGATAGGCTTATCACAAAAAAAGGAAAAAGGGAGCCCTCATACGCTTATGAGGGCTCCCTTTTTCCTGTTGGGGACGGTAAGGAAACCTAAAAAGGATTTAAGCCTTTTCATACACGAAGTTTTGATGAAATTTGTAGGACACAAAAGTTTTCATTCTTACTTTAAGCTTGATAGCGAGTGTTCGAGCGACTAGTAGTAAACTCTAAGCGTTATGAAGCGCTTGCTTTGTTAACGGGTGTTTTTTCGTTGAATGTAAGCGGGCGTTTGAATGTCTACGGATGACGGACCAGATGATTTTAAAACGCGCGTTACTAAAAACGCTCAAAACTCGCTCTTATGGTTTGTTCGGATACTTTTTACTGGTCAAGTCATGGCGAACTTTGACTCTACTTTTTTCTTTAATGACTCTAGGCTTTATCGGCTCAATATGTAACTGCTCCTGATAATATACATACCTACCTACCAATCTCCTGGAGGCGAGATCTAAGGCAGACTGGTTGTATGTTTCCTTTATCCTTTAGCTAACAATCGATAGTTTCTCTCTCAAATATTTGTAGATTAATTAATTTAAATCTGAAGATCTGAGTTAAAAGGATTATGAGGGATCCGTGGCCTCTAGATATTTATTGGTTGTGACAGCTTCTCGAAGTAGGTCCGTAGCTTAGCTTTACCATTTATAGAGTACTTACTAGTGTTCTACCCGTGGTTTTGCACGCTTTGTTTCTATGGAAATTTTAGAGGGGATTTTTATACCACGGGAACTGCTTTATGAGATCAAAGGATAGCCTATGTTTGATTCCAGGTCTAGAATTACCTGTATGCAAAATTTCAGCCAGATCCGTTCAGCAGCTTTGGCGTGACCTCATCTTTTCATATGTACATCCAAATATTCATTCAAACTTTTGCATTTATAATATTAGTGTGACTACTACAACTAACCTTATATACATAAAGAGAACGATGACATTTCCCCAGCAGCCGACTGTAGAAAATAACAAATATAGGCCTCCAAGCGTCTTCTGCACCGTTTCACTGGGAGGAGGGTACTGCAGCCAGTGGTCGTTTACTAAATCCAAATAGTCGTCGGAAAAGTATCCGTGTTGTGTCCATCGCCATACGGGCCAGAGTCGCTTGAACTGGGCAACTAATAAAGCGTGTTTGACGAAAGTGTTATTGAGTGAGGCTGAGCTGGTGTTCCTTGGCTCATCCGCTTCAGCGATCCGCGGCGCCTTATCTGGGTCACTATTGTTTACCGCGCGTTTGTCCCGGTTTAATACCATTTCGGAGTTGTCTCCATGTCTCCAACGTATCGTCTTTGAATTCAAATCATTGATTGCACTTTCGATACTTAAGACTTGGAGTGTCTCTTGCACGGCACCATTGCACAAAAAGCTCAAAACTATCACAGTTGAGAAGTATAACACGTATTTGCGATGCATGTCAAAGTTTGAGAGGACGTGTGTTTCACCTGGGTTCCTGCGGTATACAGGGTAGGCTCCTTGGTCAGATTTTGCGTGATGCGGTCACTCTATGTCACTGGTTTAGCGGTTGTTCCCTTGGGATCGCTCTAACTTATGCTTAATGGATTAAAGTGGCCTGGTTTTAGTAGAGTCTGCACGGTATGCTATGGATGATTAATAAATCCATTTATTAGGTTGATTGGCTTGACCTCTTTAATCTAAATTGGAATCATTTTCGTAGACAGTTTAAATAGCGATTCCGCTTAAATTTTGAATAGGACGTGTACATCGTTTCGGTGATAACAACAGGTGAACTAAACGGCATTTTTAACAAGGTAAAATTATGTATGCCGAACCTGTACAAAACTTGCAATTCGGACCCTCGCGGACGACGGGTAACCCATGTTTCACAGACCAGTAACTGTCCTAATACAAGCTATTGCCATTCCATGTTGAAAACATGTTTTTTTCCTGTTTAAGGCAAATATTAAATTGCCTGTTTCCCTCTTGAGGTAAATAAAAATATTTCGTAAGAGACAGATATCGCTAGAGAGTGATATTGGATTGCAGCCAAGTAGTTTACTATATTATTTTACGAAACAAAACTTTGTCTCAATATTTTACTACTTGTGAACGTGTCTTGTTTTGGAATTAGCTTGTTAACATAACTACCGAACGAAATTATTCGTTCCGCTTGCAGAAGGATATGTAACTGGCTAAAATATGATTGGTGATTTGTTATACCATGCAAATATACGTCAAACTTAAAAATGATTGATAAGATATTTTAAATTCGTTGTGCAAGGGCGCGGGGCAAGATTGAAAATTTGCTTCAGTACATAGTATAAGACAAAGTCGCTTCCCTATGTATGCGATTAGATCATTAAAACTACGCAACGGATTTTGATGCGATTTTTTTTAATAGATAGTGTGATAGTGATTCAAGAGGAAGGTTTATATGTAAAATTTAGTATCAGCATTGCACCCGTGCGAAACCGGGGCTGGTCGCTAATAGGTAATAAAATAAGTTTATGGTTTACTAGCTGCTGCCCGCACCTTCGCCCTTAAAGCTAATGTTGGGTTTCCGTTTTCCAGAAAACATGAAATACTAGTTGGTGCTCGCGCCTTCGCCCGCTATTTATTTAATACAATACAACGCTGGTTTAATAGTGCAATATTAGCTAAAACATGTATACTGTTATAAATAAATAAATATTCTATTCTATCGGGATAAAAAATATGTTATTTCAGATCCCAATCTATACCCATCCAAATTTTGAGCTCAATCAGTTCAGTTGTTTTTGCGTGAAAGATGAACAAACATCCATACAATGATACTCACAAACTTTGACTTTTATAATATTATCTCCCCCATACCTGACAAAACAAAAAACAACCGCGCCAGCAACATTTATCTATCATCATCATATCAGCCCATACACGTCCACTGCTGGATATAAGCCTCACCCATACGACGCCACAAATAGCGGCATTTATCTATACTGAGTACTAAATTAGACGAAATCCTACACCTCCCAGGTGTATGAGATTTAGTCTAACATGAAATTAATTAATGGTAATTCGATAATGCTTATTAAGTAAATAATCACTTAATTGGTTTATCCATTTGATCGCAGAGGATTAAACAATGATCGTTCGTAAACTATCCTTATAACATCTATAGTTTTGTAAATAGAACGGCGGGCCTTTGTCACCGCTAACGTACCAGCTATTCTCGAACAGAATGGTCTGTTGCGTGACGATGGTAAGAGGCCCGACGGCAAGACTTTAGTCCCTTGGTGGCTGGGGAGGCCTATTGTGTGGGACGCTACATGTGTCGACACACTTGCGCACACTTCTTCTCTTCTTCTGGACAATCTTTCAAGGACATCCATGAGGGCTGGTTCGGCGGCAGATTTGGCCGAGGATCTCAAGAGGCGCAAATATGCATGTCTCGACAGAGCCTACGCATTTGCTCCCCTTGGAGTCGAGACCCTAGGTCCGTGGGGTACCAAGGCTCTCTGGGTTTTCAATAAATTATCTGAGCGCCTGGTCAAAGCGACGCGTGACCCAAGAGCTGGTGAGTATCTGGCGCAGCGCATTACCATTGCCATACAGCGGGGCAATGCAGCCAGCGTCTTGGGGACACTTCCGACTGGTATTGATATTGACCAGTTGATCTATCTGTAGATTGTTTGCAACAATCTGCAGTTAGCTCAATTGTTTCAATTGTGAATACTAGTTTAATTTGTTGATATTATAATATTGTTATTTTCTTTGTCAATAAAATTTTGCACGCAAACAAATTCAAAATAGCTGAACGCGACCAAACTCAAATATTCTTATAAGTAGAGTGAAGCATGAGTGCCATTTCACACAACCCGGTTGTCGGGTAGCCGGTGCCGGGTAATCACTGGCAAAATGTATAGCTTTCACATGTACCAAATAAAATGCAAATAAACGATTGATTATGATTATGGTTACGAGCGTAATTTGTAAACTGGTACCCGGCACCAGCTACCTGGTAAGCGGGACGTATTAAAAGGCAATGTAAATCCAAGTCGCCGGAGGGATTCGACCACTTTGATAGATCGAAGTGGCTTTCTAATAAATGGTTATATCTGGATACCTTAGATGGTCTATCGATGTGGCATAATAATATTGTTTATACCTTAGCAGGTCAAGAGGAAAAAAATTAACTTTGGCTCCACCGGTGGAGCCTGGCAGTGAATTTTAGCGGCCGGAGGGTGAATAACAGCAAGCTATGCTAAACTATGTTAGATTAGCTTTCAGTCTGCAACCCGCTTAATACAGGTACAAATCGGTTTATAAGGGTTAAGTTGATCACCGAAGTAATGAAGTTTCCGTACTTATATTGTATTTATATTAGTTAACAAAAATAAATTATAAATATATATATAAATAAGGAGAACGACAACATTTTTTTTGGCAAACAATCAAATCTGCTAAATCCATCACATTTCAGTCCGACGCGTTAGTGATATTAGCGGTATCATCTACGCCAAATACTTTTATCTACAATTTAGTTAAGTATCTACTTTTTCTTTATTCAGTGGTAGCAACATAAAAGAAAGAAAGAAATAATGCTGGACCATCAACACAGCATCATCTAGCCCCAAGCTAAGCCGAGCTTGTGTTATATGTACTAGATGACTGATATAAATAATACGTTACATAGATTGATATATTTTAATTATGCAACCCAGAACACCCGAAATAAATACTTACAGAAAATAAATTATGTGCATATAAATTCTTATTACTTTTTCACGGAAATACCTTACTCAGAATGTGTTGTAGTAAAGATGCGCGACTGTGAATGATTTCATTCGAATTATTCGACCCGACAAATCACTAGAGCAAATTAGTAACTAATTTGGTTAGTTTGCCGCACGTCGTTCCATTTGTTCGACTGTCTGAGTCGGCCTTCATTTCATTCGTTATTCGACGTGGATTGGTTGGATTATGATCGTTCGACTAACAAAGTCGACTCTGAGCCATGAATGACCCATTCGTAGAATCATTAGTTACTAATTAGTAGTTGTCATTCGACTTTGAAGATTAGTATATTACTAATTTTCAAGTCGAATAAGGAAATTAGTAGTTTTCGATTATTCGAATATTCAGATAATTCGCAGTCGCGCATCTTTATGTTGTAGTGACACTAATGCTTCACTACAAAGTAACTTACCGGTTCCTTAATCAACGAAGTCGTCTTGCGGAATGCCTCTTTTTCAGAATGTAGGAGGACCGTAACGAAATAAGGATTTACTAAAATAGAAAGGAATAGGGTCAGAGGGACACAAGGTCAAAAGAAAATACCTATACATTGCTCCGTTCTCGCATTTATTTTCTTTGACTGAACAAAAGAATGCAAAGTTTTATACTCTTCTTCTTTTTAAGAATAGTGATTCGAATCTCCTCGAAAAATATCGGGACTAACGGAAGCTTCGTTATTTATGCTGATTGATTACGTGTCTATACTCAGATTCAAAAACCTTTTTATTTTATGTATACAAAGGGGATATGTTTATATCACCAATCCGCCTGCCAAGCGTGGTGATTATGGCAAATTCCCAACATGGGAGACCATCCACTCGATGGACTGACGACATCGTAGCGATCGCAGGGAGTCGATGGATGGAGGCGGCTCAGGACCGCTATTTGTTGCGTCGTATAAGGGAGCCCTGTGTCTAGCTGTGGACGTGTATGAGCTGATATGATGATGATACAAAGAGGTTACAAAACCCAAGGAATATTGGTGGATTTTTTTTAACAACATTGATAGTTAACTTTGAAGCGAAGCCCTGAAGCTCGAAACCATTTTTATTATTAGTTTTGAAAGCTCTCATTCATCATTTAATTTATGTTTCGTTCGTATTCGAATTCAAATTTAAACATACACATGTGAGGTTTAGCTTTGTTCAGGTGTGTGTTTTAGATTTTAGTGATAATTTTGCTGTTGCCTTGTTGTTTTCCGTTATTGTTAAGTTTTTTTTCTTGTCGGCTTTTGTGTTTGTCGGCATAAATTATCTTGGATTCTAAATTGAAGTTTAGGAAAAATTGTATTCATTCATTGAGTCAAAGAAAATAAATGCGTCGACGGAGTTTATATTGGCTAGTGAGCTTTCTTTGCACAAGAGAAAATTTGTCTCGGCGTTCTAATTCTATTTCATTGCATCATTGTCGTTATTTTTTAAAGACTTTTATGTTCTGCAATACGATGTCGCTAAAACTAAACAAAAATAAATTCCAAGGACTAAAAATGTTGGCATCCCGAAAAGAAAACGATGGTATCATTTGACGACCGCGCGCGGCGAGCGAAGATCCGCCTGCGACGCAAGAGGCTGCGGGTTCGATTGCCGCCTTGCGAAAAATGTTTGTACTATCTGCAAATATCTGTTCTTTGTCTTCTGGGTATTTTTATGTATAATAAAAATATCTATCTACATTATGTTTGTAACAGTGTGAGGTTAGTTCATTTGTAAATACTAGTTCTAATTGCAGCCAGCCTCTTGGGGACGCTTCCGACTGGTATTGATATGGACCAGTTGAGCTATCTGTAGATTGTTTGCAACAGTCTACACTTAGCTCAATTTTTTCAATGGTAAATACTAGTTAAATTTATTTATATTATTTGATTATTATTTTCTTTGTCAATAAAGATTATTTCCTAAAAAAAGTTCTTATTTGTTTCTAATATTTCATTGTAAATTTCTTTGTTAGTAAAGATATATATGTATGTATATTGTATTATGTATAACAGTCATCTAGTGTCACCCATAACACAAAATCTGCTTTGTGGATTGGCCAACAATATATGTAGTATATTTATTTGTAGTGCTGAAAAACTTGTTTACTTTAAGGGATAACTGAATAGACACCGGCACACAGTTTAGCGTCGTTATAGCTATAAAGACTTATGATTTGAAAAATAAAGGAACTTACAAAAGTGTTCCCAGCATTTCACAGATTTATTTTATGTAAAAAGTTTAGATAGCGCGCGACCATTTTTCGGCAAACGGAAAACTTGACATTTCATAACTAATGGGAGCTCTAATGGATAATAAAATAAAATCTAATAGGATATTAAACTGCGTATTTCCTTCTGGCAGATCCGCTTACGAGAGACATTTTTTGCCAAAATTTCTTGCTGTTTTGGATCAGTTGTAGATTGTTGTGTGCGTGTGTGTGTGTGTGTGTGTGTGTGTTGTTGTTGTGATTGTGTTATGGGTATTCAATGCACGAACTGAAAACTTATGTATTCTCATAGCTTTGAATTTTAAAGTCTTAGCTTTACAATTCTATTCTATCCAAAGCATATCTTTACAGCACTGTCCATTAAGTATTATTGCTTTTTATGATGATATTCACGACTTTTCGCGGCACGGCATGGCATGATGTCATCCCTAAAAAACCCAAATAAAACTAACAAGTAGTTCAAAGGGGTATTTAAAGATTAAATATTAAAATAAATTCAAATGCAAATGTAAAGAGATTTTCAAAACACATTCTCGAAGCCAATAATTATGGGAACAATATATTTGTATGACAATGAAATGCAATCAACAATCAAACCGACAAGACAAACAGTTTCAGAAAAAAAACCTGATTATGTCAACCAAATATACATAAATGTAAAAGTTTGTATGTCACAAACGCGTGCGACTGACAAAATAAAAATGTGGGGCTCTACATTTTTAAAGGGCCCTGATTCCACTAAATTAATCGCTTTACCAGAACAATGCTATGGTCTGTAAATAAAAAATTCTGGCATTTCACATTTGATGATTGAAACTACAGAGAAATGGAAAGTATCGAGGTCATTCTATCGATTTCTCCGCGCAAATACCACCGCACGCACTATCTAAGAGTTTCTTTCATCTATGGACGATTCTGCGACAATACCATTGTCATAGTGAAGCGATTGGTTAGCAGAATTTGGCTCCAAGTTGTCAGAAGAGTGGAAACTGTCCGAGCGTCGGATGTGGAAGCTAACAGCCCGTTCAAGCCCGCCAATTGCAAAAAAGTGCCGTGCCTCGTTTTCCCTTCATCCACGTTCGTAACTACATTTCATAACTGGTTGTATAAGGATTTTTTCAATGTTTCATAACCAGTTATAAAACACTTCTTTTTCTATTTTCTTAACGAGAATCTCTAAGTCATGTATGGTCTCCTGGTTCTTTTTTCGTAGTAATGAATATTGTGAAATTCATCTTTTAATGACTGTATTGTAATTATTCTCCATAGCGTTTACCTAATGCTAATAATTCCATAAAAAATTATAAACCCGAAATTACTAACAAACCAACCACGAGTCCTGTTTTTTACACGACTGCCAAAAAAGGAGTGTAATGTTTTCCTGCATGTAGACAGATATGTGAGTTTCTTTGTTCCACCGAAACTTTTAAATGCCTAAACAGATTTGAATGTAAGAGCAATCTTAAAAATCCTTAAATAATCGAGCGATACTTAAATATTTCTATAGTTTATTTGATAAAAAATTAAAAATTACCTTTTCTCCAGCTACTCTCAAAAATATTGTCAGTATTGTAGGAAGGACCTCAAATAGTAAAATGGTGCAAATTCTATTCATATAACTTAAAAATCACTTTTTTGTCGTAAATTTTGTTAGGACAAAAAAAAATTTAAGTTAATTATGGGGCAATGTTTATATTTATGATCATTTATTTCCACCGTAGGTACATATTAATACACTTGATGTCTTTCTATTCTTAAACATTATTACTTAATTATTTCATATTTGTTATACTATACTTGTTTTTGAAAAGCAACGAAGGACCATAAGGGATTGTACGCAGCAGAAGTGAACACATAAAAAATTCAAAATGTTTGGCTGTAAAAGGGCCTAGAGTTAATAATAATGTCAGGAATAACAACAAACAAACTGGCCGTGGGGCCGCAGCGTACGATTATCGACCCCTCCAACTCAACCCGTGGATGTCGTAAGACCGTGGTGGTTATGGCAAATCCCCCCTACATGGGAGACCATCCACTCGATGCACCGACGACATTGTAGCGGTCGCAGGGAGTCGATGGATGGAGGCGGCTCAGGATCGCTATTTGTGGCGTCGTATGGGGGAGGTCTATGTCCAGCAGTGGGATTTTTACACGTTACAAAATTCAAATGACGTAATTAAAACTAGGAAATCACTTTAATTTTGGTTTACTTCAATATTTTTATGCTAAAGCAAAGAAGCGAACATAAAACGTTTACCTTTTTAGGTCGTTAGTATTCGAGTGGGAGCAAAACTCCTCCCAATCTTTTTTATCGTCTAGATTATTTGATATTTTGTAATAAGCCTTTTACAAAGGATATGTTTTATCATAATCTTCATGTAGACCTCGTTTGCCTACGACCCTTAATATTATAACAATAGTAATTTGAGTTGCCTAAGCGCGACCTCTACCTTTTCTATGAAAACTTATTTGTGAGCGCAATATCCCTAAAGGTAGACGAGAACCTCAGATAAAATTTCCTCCTCCGCTCATCGAGATTGTATGTTCAGCAGAATAGACTCTTCCTGTTTGTATTCGGCGTTCGCAGATGGCGCTAGCAAAGTTTGATCTTGAAAATTCGTTGCCTGTTTCTTACGGAACGTGGCTAAAACACTGCTTCGAAACAATACCTACTTATTCTAAGAGTATTCAAATTTAGAGCGAAAAAATGTCTGATGTTACTCTCGCAAGAAGCAAAACCTTCTTACTTAGAAGAATAAAATTGAGCAAAATACAGGATGTTTGGTATTGCGACCAACATAATTTGATCATGAACTACATTTTTCCGGTAGAATCAATGTCCTAAGTCACGGTTGCTAAAAAATATGAATTAAAGTTTTTTTTGAAAATCATGTTTGTTGTTGTAATCTAAGTTACTTTTGCTGTATTCATCAATGTATATTTATTTTGAAAACACAACAACCACTTAAAAAAATTTACGTCCATTGAAATTAAAAAATCAGCGTAAACTTTAAAAAATCTAATCATGTCACCAATAAAATACCAAAGTGCTTTATTTCCTTAAGACCTTACAGGACTCTTGGACACGTGACAAAATTCGTTTACATAAGTAAAACTTGGAAATAAAGTCATCACTTTAGTTCAAGTAAAACTTGAAATCTTTACTTTGTTAAGTTGATAGTTTTCGAACTGGAATCAAATCGTGACAATTTCTAAAAAAATGATATTGAGTCTAAATTTCTTAAAAAAATCTTCTGTTATTCCAAACCAAGTAATAAGATATAAGTAAAAAGTAAAAGTAAAAAGATTTTTATTTGCCAGAACAGATGAGTAATGTACAGCAAATTAACCTTAAATAAAAAGAAAAACTGTCAAAATCGGACTCCACTCAGCATGTGCTATGGTAGAGCAGATCATATCATAGCGCTGGTCTTCCGTGTAGACCGTGTTGTGTTACACATAACATATGAAATTATTTATTAGGGGGTCAAAGTTAAAATTAATTCATAATTAAATCTTATTTTCTACCTTTACCTACATATACCAAACCACCATACCGTTTATGTAGCATTTGATAGCATGTTTTTCACCTAGATGGATCAAATACAATTTTCTGATTGTACTTAGCTACAAATGGGTGCGTCGTCGTCAAAACAGTTTATTCGTAATCTTATTGTGTATCAATCGATCAATCATGTTCACGGCTGCTATCCTTAGGCAAAGGTCGTTAATTCTACATCCAGTTCATCCGCAGGCAATGCTGCCTAGTTGCCATCAATCATTCAACTTTTATGAAATTACCTACAAACATTATTTTTTTCCTAGAATTTATTTGGTAATTCCGTGTAATACCCAGAAAATTTCCTCTATAAATATTCGATATAGCAAAATCCTACTAATTTATTTTCTATGTTATGAAAGCGAAAGTTTGTTGAAATATTTGGCTGAACTCAAAGCCAAAATAATTGATCGGATCTGCCTAAATTTTTTCATGGATATAACATAACATATGTCTACTAATCAACATATGTATACTACTACATTATAAATGCGAAAGTGTGTTTGTTTGTTTGTCCTTCTTTCACGCAAATTATCGACAAACCTAACCACAAGCACGAGTAAATTCCATGGATATAAATACGTAGCGTGCTATTTATATCCTTTTTCTGTGAATTCTAATAAGTCCAAGTGAATAATCCGAGCCGTCGTCTTCGTGGCGGCAGATTCCGTTTCCTTTGAAATAATCCTTGGTTAACTAATATCGGATTTAGGATATTAAGCAGTTTTGTTGTTACACGACAAGGTTTTCATTTTAAACCTGTATGAAAAATATGTATATTTGAAATAATCTGAAATATTGCTAAAAAATAAACATTTTGTAAAAACCGACCTAGAATCGTACTCACCTTGAAGAAGTCCCTCGTTAAGGGCTGATACGTTGGTGTTCTTCCAACACAAGCTAGGTTCGTAGTTAACCCGCTTACATTTATAAAGAAAATGAATTCGTCAAACTACGAAAGTTTTTACTGTAAAAATTTGTAAGCAAATAATGAAAAACCCTAGAGCGTAAAATAAAACTAAAACGAAGCGAAACCGGCCATGAAATTTATAGATAACATGTATTTCTATCATGGTTTGACGAATTCATTCTGAATGTGAGCGAATTTATTTGTGTTGGAGAACTTTAACGCAGGGACGCGGAAGGCGAACCGCACTTACCCTTAAAAATGGTGGGTGTTCTTCCAACACTACTAAGGTTCGTAGTTAACCCTCTTACTTTAATGAATGAAATGTATTAAAGTCCGGGAAGAAATAATATAATAACATGGACGCATAAAAGTATGTTGGCGTGATGATATTGTTGTATTCCAGTAATACTGGTGGCAGGCAGGGAGGCTATACCTCCATGTAATTGTTTTTATTATTAGATTTATTAGTTTTATACGTACCTACCTTATAGTTGTGTTCAACTACACACGTGGACAAATTTAGAGGAAAGCAAAAATAAGGTAGAACGACATAGAATAATTGCTTGTTCCCAAATCTGTAATTTTTCGGAATGTTAAACGATACCGATAGACTAGAAAATATACCAGACGTACAGGACAAGCTCGTTAATGAGTAGCTATAAAAACGAAAACAATCATATACTTAGTTGTGATCAGTAAATTAAATTATTGTAAAATACATAGTTGTCTACCTATACAAATGCAAAAAAATACAAAAATGTTTATTTCATTGTTAAAGTATTACAATAAATTGTATCCGTGATCGGAGCCTCCTTTTAAGTATTAAATACCTGTATTAGGAGGCTATGTATGCTATGTAGTTGATGATTTAGTTGAAACCGGTGACAGTATTTTTGATAGGTAAGGTACATTTTGCCTCGGTCGTATACCAACGTAAATCAAGTGAATCCGTGGTTAATCCGTTTAAGATAAAGCACCCACTAAAGCCAATGCTGTTACCCGCCTGAAACTAAATTAATGTTCAGTAGAAGGAAATAGACATGGTTTATATAAGGTATGGCGGGTATGGAATTCCGAGAAACAATGGTCACCTGGGGCACTTGCACGTCATCGGCGAATAAGAAGCGAATGTGTTACCAGTAGCGTAAAATCGTAACTCCCCGAGCTCCTTGTATTACCTGATAAAACTATGTGGTTTTGTACTAACCAATTATTTATCACGTTAACTCGTACTTAAGTAACGCTGTTATGATTGAGCTAACAAACATAATTGACGATTGTAAATTTTTATTGATTTTTCAATTGACCCTTATCACATTTGTTTCCCAACTTCTACGTTTTGTTGAAATAAAGTGGCAACTGGAGAGTGACGCGGTAAGTGTCACTCCCGAGGTGCCAGACCTTGTTTTATTGGATCATGGAAATAGGATGATGTGATGACAATATATTTTCATTTGGCCAGCATAATGCCAGCATCTTTTATAATAATAATATAATATAATAAATATCCAACTCAACCCGTGGATGTCGTAAAAGCCGACTAAGGGAACCTACCAGAGGAAGGGCAGCAGCTTCCTTCTGAGTATTTTTAAACACCAACACTGCGATCACCAATCCGCCTGCCAAGCGTGGTGATTATGGCAAATCCCCCCCTACATGGGAGACCATCCACTCGATGGACCGACGACATCGTAGCGGTCGCAGGGAGTCGATGGATGGAGGCGGCTCAGGACCGCTATTTGTGGCGTCGTACGGGGGAGGCCTATGTGAGCAATGGACGTGTATGGGCTGATGATGATGATGATGATGATAATAAATATTTTATTTTATTTATTAAACAATTTTAATTTTGGCTAGACAGACATTAATATCATGGCTACAGACATGCCATAGTTAATGATAGACAAAATATCATTTACTGACTTGTCTTCTTCTTGAACTGAGTAATTCTCCCTTATCTCAATCCTAGAGCCAATAACTTTTCTTTTAATAAATGAGACATTATATTACGAATGCATTTTGGCACTGAGCTAAGGTCGCTGTTAGGTCGATTGCATTACTCACTCGGTCATTAGTCTAGGGGTCGCACTAGTTTTAGGAGATTACAGTATGTCAAAGCAAGTCAAATATACGTATCTATGTATATGACTTTAAACTTTATTTTTGGATATTTAGAATAGAATATGAAAATCAATTTCGTTGCACGAGCATAGGTGTGAATATAGTACTACAAAGCAATGTTCTGCAACGTTTGAAGTATTTGTAACATGATTGACACCCAACCAAAAAAAAACTAAAAAAATTAATAACAATATTAAATGATCTCCCACATCGATGGACCGACTATATTGTAGCGGTCGCAGAGAGAGGCCTATGAGCAGTAGTAGACTTGTATACGGGCTGATGATGATTATGATGGTAGTAAAAGATATGAGATAGAAAGAAGATTAATTTAACCATATCACCAGGTAAAGAGAAAAAAGGTATTTAAAAAATTTACATGAGATCAAAGCCATTGCTTGTCATTTATAACACCTACTAAGCAGCCTTTATAGCTTATTTGGGAAGATGTAAGTGGTGAATTGCCGATATCATCGTAAGCGCCGTATAATATTCAGATGAATACATAACAAGCCTACATAATCGTCTACATTCAATATACAAGATAACCCCTCTTTACGTATACTGACAATGAGATGGGAGACATCCTAATCCTGCTACTGTGTTGGTATGCGAGTGTCAAATCATATTTTATTTCCATGAACACGTATGTCAAACTTTCCCGCATTTAAGAGTTAATGTTAAGTAAAAAATAATAGTAATAGTATTAAATAGTTAATAGTATTCCAAAAATTACAGATTTAGTATCCTTATCGTTAGACTTATCGTGTACTAGCAACCCGCCCCGGCTTCACACGGGTAGTAGAACATATTATTATGGTAGAATGGGTATAGTAGATATCTGTATATAGTAGCTATCCATAAAAGTTAGATATATGCCATCGAGAACTTTTTTGTACAGCTATAAAAGAATAACCTTGAATTGTTTTTATATCTCAAAGGGAAAAAGGCAGCGTTTTCGATAAAGTTCCCAGGCGGCTTGATTTTTTCGGACACTTCCAACAATTATCGTTATATTTCTACTTATTTAGACAAAACGTTGACAAATTATGTACTTAAACCTTCCTCATGAATCCTCTATCGATTGGTGAAAACCGCATGAAAATATATTCAATAGTTTTTGAGTTTACCGCGAACACACAGACAGACGCGGCGGAGGACTTTGTTTTATAATATGTAGTGATATTTCGAGCAAAATTGCTGGGTTAGACGGCGTGGTTCATAAATTAATAATCACGAATTCAGCTTAGTGGTAAAATTGGTAAGCAAATCTGCCATCAGTGTGAAAAGCAGCTTTGTAACCCAAGATCAAAGTTCATCTCAATATTGAAATCAGGAAAATGTTTCTCGCGGTTTTAGCCTACATAAAATTATATCAGTAGACTTCGACGGAGTTCAGAAGACAGTAATTAAATCTTAATGTTTAGATATTAAGGTTCTCTGCTTCGAAACCAAGTTGGGTGAGGCGAGAAGATCAAGGGTTTCAAATATCAAATTATCAAAGTGCTTTATTTCCTTTAGATCTTAGAAGACTCTTGGACACGTCATCGTTTGGCCGTTGTGACATTGCTACATTTGGTTTTACATTTTGCACTTTACGCGTCGAAAGGAAGTCGACACGATCAAACGATTTAACAATAGTGATCGAACTTTTGTTGTTTATCTTTACAGTTTTAATGTAATCAATGAAAAAGTAAATAGAAAATCATTTATTTCAAAATTAAATACACAAAACAAGGGGTAGGTCCCTGGTTTCTGTTTTAGTTTAATTTAAAATGTATTACAGAGAACCAGTCTTCCCTCCTTTCTACACATGGTTTCTAAATTAAATGAAGAAATAAGCATCAAATGTATCATAATAACACTAATTTATGTACTTACTAAAATATCTATGTAACCATCATTCTATCATTCTATGTAATATATTATATTAAATAATATAATATATTACTTAGATACATTACATAGATATCAGTAATCTAGTACCCATAACACAAGCTCTGCTTAGCTTGAGTCTAGATGACGTTGTGTGCACTGTCCAAATTTTTTTTTTATTATTTACTATCTAAAACTACTGTTTAGTTAAAGTATCTCACATGGGTAGATTGACTCAAAGTACGTGGATAATATGACTTAATACAGAATATGTGTCACGAACAATAGAACAATTATTTATTTATATTTTATAGCATTGCCATACAGCGGGGCAATGCAGCCAGCGTCTTGGGGACGCTTCCGACTGGTATTGATATGGACCAGTTGAGCTATCTGTAGATTGTTTGCAACAGTCTGCAGTTAGCTCAATTGTTTCAATTGTAAATACTAGTTTAATTTCTTTATATTATTTGATTGTTATTTTCTTTGTCAATAATTATTTATTTATTTATAATCATTTACATCTATACTTACGGGCACACTCAATGCAACAGAGTACCTCGTATTCTAGTCTTGTCTTATAGTTAATCTTAAAATTAGAAAATTATTAAACATTTTAGAAAAACGAATACGAAGTTAATTAACAAAAATCAGTCAGCTAAAAATTGTTTAGCGGGAAGCGGATTATAATATTGGGCACACGTATTAACTATAATTATTAACTAAGGTTGTTCTATTTTACATACTTTTTTTGCCACAGCAAACAAGAACTCTTTAATGTAATTTTACAAAAAAAAAATCTGTTTGGTCATAGTCGAATATTTTAACCATTCCATAATCAATACTTGTAGAGATTGTTCTTTCAGTTGGGAGTGGTTTCAGTTCGCCACTCTGATTTTTCAAACGCATGGTCGTTTATTGCATAGTCGTGCTTGGCAATCGCGCGACAATCAGATCCTGTTCTTATTACTCAAGAAGAATCTGGAATGTGTAGGTTAGGACTGTTGACTTTGTCCGTGGTAAAATTTGTGTTCAAATATTCTACTCATAATATTTTCTAGGAATGTTATGTGAGACAATTGTTCTATGTATAATTCTCTTACTCTCACATAAAATTCCTATTAAATGGAACAAACAGTTATTCATCGCTCCGACAGAGCAACTTACCAATATTTTACTTCAATCTCATTCAACAAAATCTTAATGGCGTAATAAAATTAATTTAGAAACGACAAACAGTCATAAAGTTTCCAGTCTATCGTTGCCATCATGACAAGTTCAGGCGCGAGGTTACGGTAACTAATTACGCAACTCACTGAATTGGAACTCCACTCCTTAGAGGCGTCGCTATTTAAACTTTATGAGGGACTAGCTGCTGCCCACGCCTTTGCCCGCATTGTATCGGGATAAAAAATAGCCTAGATGTTATTCCATATCAAATTTGTAGTTGCGTGAAAGAGGAACAAACATCCATAAATCCAAACTCACAAACTTTGATATTTATAATAGCTGTTTCCCGCAGTTTCACCTGCTTTAAATTCGAATTTCACATTTCTAAGGGGATAAAAATTTCTTTTTTTCCGTAAATTTCCCATAGGAGTTTGATGTTTTACCAGGACAAAAAGTATGTTACTCCTATGTTTCTCTCCATCCTTCCAACTCTATGCCAAAAATCAAGTCGATTGGTTGCTTAGTGCGTGAAGGAAGGACAAATAAATAAACAAAAAAACATACTTTCGCATTTATGATATTAGTAAGGATTCGGATGGAAGATTCTGAATGAATTGAAAGAAATGAAGTGAAAAAGATTTTTTCTGGCTCTTTAGCATCTTAGTGTATTCTACAAAATTGTCTTCTTACCTATCAAGGTATTATGATGGGGACTAGAGAGTGCACATGTGTTTGCTCGCAGACTTGTTCACTATAATATGTCCTGCGTACCTGGATAGTCTTCGTTGAGAAAAACAGCCGCGCCGTGAACGAAAACTTGATCAGGACGGCATCATCATGATAGAAAAAATACTATAAATTGTTTAACTGTTCAGTTTAATTTTGTCTTGAATTTTAAAAATGTGATGTTATCATGGGAAAATCGCTAACGACAAGCTCCTCGTCAAACTAGTCGATGGATAACATATGAAGCCAAATTCACAACCACAAAGCTCTAATCTAAATACTGAATAGAAAATATTGCTATTCATAGAACACCATTCCACGAATAAATTGCCTCTTCATGTAGCGAAGCAATCAGTGTATTTTTGAGCCAATCAATCGGTCGGTAACAAAAACTGCACAACGCAGATCGATGGATTTGCGAATAGTTTGTGAATGTCTATCTCAGTAGGTTTGTGCACAGAACTACTGGGAATAACCAGTAGTTCTGTGCACAAACCTACTGAGATAGTCCTAGTAGTTCTTTTTTTAATATTCTGACTAACCTGAAACTAATTGAGGACTTTGAGGCATTGGTCTGACTATGGTTCCGTAACAATAAATAAATAAATAATGCTGGACAATACACACAGCATTATCTAGCCCCAAGCTAAGCAGGGCTTGTGTAATGGGTACTAGATAACTGGTATACTTAATATACACTACATAGATCAATATTTTTATTATACATAGAAAACATCCAGAACATCCTGAACAAATATCAGCAGATCGTACAAATATTTTTGCCGAGGCGGGAATCGAACCCGCAACCTCCTGCGTCGGAGGCAGACCTTCGCCCATCGCCCCACAGAGGTCGTCCAAACTACTTAAACTAAGTTTAATCTAAAATTAACCAAAATAATTATATTGGCCCCCTTTTTTTATTATTTTGTTTTTAGTATTTGTTGTTATAGCGGCGAGAAAAAAATATTAACTGTGTAAATTCCAACACTCTACCTTTTACATTTCATGAGATACAGCTCGCTGACAGATGGACGGACGGACGGACAGACAGCGGAGGCATAGCCATAGGGTCCCGTTGGCACCCTTCGGTTACGGAATCCAAACAAGACGGTAAGTTACTGGCCTATGATAATAACATTTTTACTGGCAGATGCTGTTATTCCGCAAGCTGAAGACAGGGCGCTACGGGGCGCTCATTAGAAGAGATCTATGTACAGTACGGGACTAGCTGATGATAATTGAATAATTTTTTCTTTTTTGCTGACTATTGGAATTAGTGTGAGAGATATTTATGCCAAGCAGGTTAGTTAGGTTGGCTCACGTTAGTAGCTAGTATTGCTACGGCGTAGCAAAGATGCTACGGCGTAGCAAAGATGCTACGCCGTAGCAATGTCTACGTCGTTCCGTAGCACTCTAAGGTTCGCTTGCCTATGGATAAAATTATATGGCAATGTCTACGTCGTTCCGTAGCACTCTAAGGTTCGCTTGCCTATGGATAAAATTATATGGCAATGTGAATTTACTGCGGTTGTATGCCGCACACTTGCGCCACCACCTATTTTTATTTATAATAACGCTAATCAAAGGAATTTTCAAATATCCAATGTACAGTTTACTAATCATAAGCTTTTTTTATGCTCATAAAACAGTTTTCTTTTATTTCCTTTATGCAGAATAGCGAAGTTGCTCTTGGTGGCCACAAAACTCTGTTTTTGCTTCTTTGTCCAAATTATATGAAACTAAACTACTTCAGAGGCATTAAAAAAGCCTAGGGTAGGTGTTATAAACTGGAAATTGAATATTTGAAAATTCCTTTGATTAGCGTAATTATAAGTAAAAATAGGTGGTGGCGCTAGTGTGCGGCATAAAACAGCCTTAATGAGTTGTGAAATGATACAAATATTTCAAAATTTTATATAATAAGACACTTAAAAATCTTTGAGCAAGCGCGGCTGAGCGCGTGTCCGTATTTTGCAGGTATTTCCACTAAAATCATAATTTCAACCTCTATGGGGTCCAAAAAAATATGCCATACCAAACGATATGAGTATTCCCGGCAGTCAGAATTAAAATGTAAAACAAAGTTCATAAAAATAAAGTCGCAATATTTTTTCGAGCAAAAACATTTGAAATGGTGTTATGTTTATCCAAATGAATAATACCCTTACAAAACATTGACCTGCTTTGCTTCGGCTTTGAACAAAACAGGTGGGTGAGCTGTGTAAATATTTAAAGTGATAACAATGGAATGTTTTAACCACGGAACTCAAAATTAATTTTATCATATTACATTAAAATTACGGTAGTTCTTCAAATATAATTAGGAATTCTTTTTGTTTGTATGAAGTTAGCTAGGTTGTATGTTGTATAAGTATATTTAAAAGATTAATAAATTCTTGAACTAGTTTTTATAAATTAAATAAGATCAGAATTTTTAAATATGATCAAATTGGTAAGAATTAATTTACCCAGATAAGAATTATTCAAGAGAATCGAAATAGAAATGCTTTCAAAGAATATTTCTTCCACTTTAGACCCATCACGGGCCACTTTTATCTTTGCGAGGGAAGTCTCTAAAAAGCTTCAAGCGAAGTATATTCATACAGCTCCAGTAAAAGTCTGAGAGGTGCCTTTAATGTTTTTTTCAAGGGTAAGTCAAAAGATTTCATCATATAAATACCTACATATATGTATAAGATTCGATAAATATTATTTCAAGCCCAAAGTGTCGCACAGTTTGCTCCAAATCACTTTCGAACACCATTATTATAAAAGGGATAGTCTATTTGCTCGAAAATAAAAACAGAAGAAAGTCGATACTTGATAATGAAAAACAAATGAACGACAATATAAACAAAACTCTGTAAATGATGCTGAGAGTGGAGCATGAAAGGGCTACGGAACAAATGCAGGCTTGTCCGAGTACGGCCCTTGATTTGACAAAAACGAGTGGAGTGCCCTAGAGATTCGCCCTACCAGATTGCGTTTAGTTTATTGCTCCCCTACCACGTTTTTGTTGAGCAAGCACTGCCCTAATTATTTTTTGTGAATAAATTAGAATTATTTTCATTTGGCACGTTATAAAGCAATGTTGATAAAGGATTTGTAATCTGGGGACTAAAAGTGTACTTTTATGAAATACTAAGTGTAAAACTGATAGTAGTCGTGCCTATATCATTCGTGCTTATCATTCCTGATATAGCTCTAACCTCAGGTTAGAGCTAGTTTTACACTTAGTATTTCATAAAAGTACACTTTTAGTCCCCAGATTACAAATCCTTTATCAACATTGCTTTATAACGTGCCAAATGAAAATAATTCTAATTTATTCACAAAAAATCATTAGGGCAGTGCTTGCTCAGTCCATTATCATCATCATTCATCATCATCATCTTATCAGCCCATACTCGTCTACTGCTGAACACATGCCTCCCTCATACGTCATTCCTAGATAATTGTTGCTTAATTACCTACCGAACTTGACCATCTAATATAAAAAAAAAACTGATACGTTAACCAGTTTTATTTTTATTTTAGGTGGTTACAATCAAATAACTTTTAAGTACTTTAACTTCTGATTGACTGGTGTTACCACTCCGAAAGGAAAACTCAAAGCGAACATCGCCTTTGATGCACGTACGAGTAATGTTTTGTTAAAACCCTGAGCTTATTAATTTACAATATTGGTCGTGGAAAGGTTTGAGTACAATTCAAAGCTTCGTAGAGCTTCTTATTATTTCTTGAAACGCAAATATAGTACCTATACTTAATTATGTTACTTCAATCAATTAAGATACATCTGTCATCAAATTCAGGACTACACTCTCAATCCTACGAATTTTATAACTGTCAAAGTTTGTGAGAATGGATGTATGGATATTTATTCCTCTTTCACGCAAAAACTACTGTAGTGCTTGGGCTGGGTATAGATATAGTTAGGGATCTGGGTAAAACATAGGTTACTTTTTATCTCGATACAACGCGGGTGAAGGCGCGGGCAGGAGCTAGTTATTAAATATACCTACTCAGACACTTATTAAGACAAGACAATCAATAGGTAACCATGAACGGCTGAACTCTAAAAGACCACAATACTGGGCAATAACAATAAACATAGGAATTTAGCTAGCTTTGTGAATTTAACGCAGCATTTCCTCGGTTTCTGGGTAAACCCGATGAGAAGTGAAAAACGAGCGGGTAGCCAGCGGTCGCGTCATCACAGTTTGCCTTCGTTTTACAAAGAAGGGCAATATTTTTTTGGCTTACTCTGATCGTTATCAGGATTAGGACAGGCTCAAAAGATGAGACCACAGCTCCCGTTGAACTTCCTAATTTAAAAACAGCGCGGTGAAATTTAAACTGCTTAAAAGTTATTTCCCTGACTCACTAAGTCGCGAGATAAAAAGAGGCTTATTGAAAACGGGACCACAAATTTGAAAATATTTTTGACCATGTTAAAGCAGCGGACACATTGACCAGGTTAAATGTAGGTTACTTTATGACTTCCGTGTAGCGAGCACCAAACAATAAAATAACGCTGCCGTAAACGGTGTTGAGTTAAGGGTAAATTGAATAATTCGAGAAAAGATATCGTACAAGAACGACCGCTGCTTCGGTTAAACCGCAATTTTGAGGAAATAAAACCAGCAATTTCCTTTGAGCTTTATTTAACTTCGATCATAAATTCAGGGCGTATTGTATACTTTCTTTTCCGAGGGGTTAGAATTATGAATGAAGTGCTATTACAGTCGTACCCAACATTGTGTCTAGGAAGCAAAATAAAACTTTTGTTTTTCATTCTTCTTTTAAGGTACTACGATCATAAAATATGTAGTACAGCTTACCTTATTAAATACTAGCAACCGGCCCAGGCTAAGCACAGGTAGTAAAGCATGTAATGATAGAATGGGAATAGTAAGCTACCTTTCAAAGATAGATACAAACATATATGCCATCTTGGACGTTTTTGTAGATCTTTATGAGAGGAATATGCCACCTTGAATTTTTTTATTATATCTCAAAGGGATTAGGCAGCGTTTTCGATTAAGGCTCCCAGGCGGCTTGACTTTTACCGACACTTCCAACAATTATCGTTATATTTCATTCAATTTGCACAAAACCTTTGTTGCGACAAATTATATACTTAATTTAAAATTATAACTTTGATCACTCTATCGATTGGTGAAAAACGCTTGAAAATCTGTTCAGTAGTTTTTGGGTTTATCGTGAACAGACAGACAGACAGACTCGGCGGAGGACTTTGTTTTATTATATGAAGTGATATCCGATTTATTGTTTATAATAATAGTGAGTTTGATAGAAAGAGCCTACTTCCAAGGTTACCAGGTACCAAAAATTTACCTTATCTGTGTCCATGTTCCTGATCGATATCGTCGCTGGCAAAATTTGAGATAAGTATGAGTTAGTAGCTGGATATAAATCTAACAGGCAGGACTTTTCACATTAAAACCTGCTTATTCCGATGAAAATGCGATTTGTGCAACTCAATCCAACGTAGACGTGTCAAAGCTGTAGGGCGCTGACTAAAATGAAAGTTAATAACGAGTTTACGCTACAAATCCCATCCTAACTTTTCCGTTTCCATTAGTAGAGCCGCCACAGAGCAGTGACAATGCAGAAATAGGAAGTTGTGGATAATACATGTCTATTCTGTACTTCCTTATGTATAGGAATTCAATGTGTTCTCCCCCCTACGTGATGTGGCGTCTTTCTGTAATGAAATGAGATGACATTCAAACGTTATAAAATAAGAAGGATCAATGGCGCGGGAATTGTATGGTTACAATTTTTTATTCATCCCGAATCGATTGACGATATTGAAAAAGGGTTTTAACAGTAGACACTTACTCGTAACTCTCTTTAGCCGTATATTTGCACCATAATCTAAAAGAACTCTATAAAATATATATGATATTTTGTTAGGTTACTTACACCTCAATCGAATAAAATAAAATAAAGAACAGTACACTTATAGTTTAAACTGATCATTATTAGCAGTAAACTGAAATTTTTGGGTATTTCTTCCTAAAACCCTAAATAATTCGTATAAAATCAATGGTGATACTAACAACCATGGCTCAAATGGTTCTAAATGGTCTACTCCGGCTTCTCCTTTAAGCTTTGCACTTAGCTACTAATCACTTTGTATGTATATGAATAATACCTAGACGTAGTTTCAGTAATTCCAGAAACGAATACTTTATTCACTAAAGGCCAATGTTTGCCAAATATAAATATTAAATAATGCTGGACAATTCACACAGCATTATTTAACATAAGCTAAGCAAGCTAAGCTTGTGTTATGGGTACTAGATAACTGATATACATAATACAATATATTAAATAGATAGATATTTTTTATTATACATAGAAAAACGACCAGAACACCCTGAACAAATATATACCTAATAGAATTAAATTTAAGACGATAACTCAATAATAATATCATAGCAAACATACGTAATCTAATTTAATATTGTCGCGTATGTTGTATATTATACGGTTTTATTTAGGATTAAAGCAAACATGACCCAATTGTAATATCGGATAGAGTTTGGATCATCCGCGGAATTCACAACTACGTAATCCTATTGTTATAGGCACGGCAGTAAGCTCGCGCTATGTTTGTGAGAGTGTTACGTAAGTACATATGTACTTTTACAAAGACCTTCATTCTTAGTAAACATCAATATTTAACTATAAGCATTTTGCTATGAATTAAATTTTTCCCCGCAGTTTCACCGGCGCGGCGTTAAATTCGAATTTCACATATCTAGGGGGATAAAAAGATATTTTTTCCCGTAAATCCATGGGAAACTGATGCGTTATTAGGACAAAAGTAGCCTATGCTACTCTCCATCCTTTCAACTAACTCAATGCCAAAAATCAAGTCGATTGGTTGCTTACTTAGGGCGTGAAGAAACAAACAAACAAACTTTCTAATTTATAATATTAGTTAGGATTGCTTAGAATTTAATTTATACAGTGCAACCCAGTAACCCTATATATTGTGTATTTTCTTCTGTTGACATTATTCTGCGGTTGCATTAAGCCGCTGTCCCACTAGTGCACATGGAGAGCTACGCACGCGTGTCTAGTTTCGCGTTGCAATAAAATTTATATGATATGTGTAAGGGCAGCAGCTTCCTTCTGCGTATTTTTAAACACCAACACTGCGATCACCAATCCGCCTGCCAAGCGTGGTGATTATGGTAAATCCCCCCCCTACATGGGAGACCATCCACTCGATGGACCGACGACATCGTAGCGGTCGCAGGGAGTTGATGGATGGAGGCGGCTCAGGACCGCTATTTGTGGCGTCGTACGGGGGAGGCCTATGTCCAGCAGTGGACGTGTATGGGCTGATGATGATGATATGTGACCGCTTTACTATTATTATATTTATAATAGTAAAATGGAAATTGCTTAAAATTAAAATGTAGCTACACGCATAGAGTAAAAACTCGCTGCTATCTCAGGGTACACGTTGATTGAGGACTTATTTACATTGAAACATTTCTTACAGAAGGTAATTAGTGTGTCGGTAGCGGCACATTTTAAGATATGTATTTATGTAGCGGTAACTTATAATCGCGGAATATGAAAATTGATTGAGGAACAAGAAAAAAATGTTATTTTGCGAAAATATGATTTCAATTCAATAAAATTCAAAATAAGGTTGCAGAATATTCGGCTGTACTTTACTCTACAATACGAGTATATCCTTTGAATCGGGGCCAAATTTTATCAGCAGCAACAAAGCTCAGATACTAGTGATCGTTCGGGGCATCGCACCTGGCTCCTGTGGGAACTTTTAAAAGTCGTACTCTAAAGGCGTTTTCACCTTTCAATAAACACCCACACAAACCTACTCGTGTAGCAATTTGAGCTGTGTTGGTCGGTAACACGGTCAAATAACATTTTTATATGTACATATTTTTAGTAAAACTTTTAAAAGAATGGAAATAGCTAAGTACCTCTACTTATAATATTGTAATAAGTTTGTTTATCAGCTTCAAGTGATTTACGTGAGAGGATAAACAAATTTCCGGTTTAAAGGTATCAAAAGGCTGTGATGAAAAGCTTTGATATAGAGGACGCCGCCGCCGCAAACATGATTTTCCCGTGGCGAAGCCATTACTCGGCCCACTGAAAATATTGCAAAAGGTTTACCTACCTTACCTAACACGGCAATTTGTGCACAAACAAGATTTCGCTTCATGGTTTCTAATCTAATCAGACCTAATTTTCCACAAAAAATAGCAACTGGCTTTCACTTTCGCATTTTACAGTAGCTATAAAATTATTAAGCTCCGTCCACGATTTTATTTTCTGTTTGGTATATGCACGACTATGAAGTTCCCTAATTGTTCACAGGTGATCGAAGACGAAACAGAGAAGTGTTTTATAGACAGTTACTTTTGACAGATAGAGATAGGAATCTGTCGACTCGAAAAATATGAGAACTTACGAAAGTTTAGATTTTTATCGAGCCGACACAGTGTGTAATGAAGATTATTCTAGATGATTTTGCCATAAAAGTCTTGAAAATGGTATAAAAATTATAGTCTACCACAGTAACTCAAATAGTCTTACTTTTTACCACGGAAAAACGCGTATAATTTCGTTAGCAAATACATATATTACTTTTTTATTCTATTGAATATTTTGATTCCATAAATAAAGTAATTGAACGCATAAGTATGTCTGTAAAATCATAAGAAATATTGAGCATGAAAAAAAAAATCAATTACAACCTCCTCATGAACAAAATCGATTGTCATAAAAAACAGTAAAGGATTAGGAGCATTTTATGGACGTCGCTATCACTATGATTGTCATTCGAACTACTAAATAGCAAATAATCTAATAATTGCAAATAATAGAGTCTAATAAACTATACCTCTTTACACCGAACCGAATCATCTCATTGTCCATATGACAGTGACATGATTGAAGGAGACATATCTCCTCCTTGGATCTAATTTTTTTTTTTTATTAAATAAGACGAAATTGAAGAAATAGCTTGTTAACCTACTTCTCGTTCCATGTTTAAAGCAAATGTACATAAAAATAACAAAAGAACGTGGGATTCACTTCATATTTAGTTGGAACAAAAGAGTGCATTTTCACACAATACTGAGTTGGTAAGTTTGGCGTTATTTTCCATGACACGTTTCATTTCATTATTATAAAAGGTAGGTACATATGTGAATTTTAGGATACTGTTCAAACAATCCATGGCAGATAGCCAAAGGATGGTGCCAGTATAATAATAAGCGCTGAACAGGACATGAAGGCTCAGAAGTCAGAATAAGCTGTATCGAAATTATTTGATTATGAATCGTGTTATATTGGTTACGAATTATTGTTGTATTGTTCAATTATTTGATTATATTATGAATCGTGTTTTTAACCAAACAAACCAGAATTATTTCATCGACAATCGACATAGACTCTTATATGCGTTTCATTGGAATAGGTACCATTAGGCACCATTAGGCCGAAAAACCGACTGCACAAATATAAATATTCCGATCAAAAACAAAATGCCCCAAAACATCAGCAAGCATTAGCAAGTAGGCAAGTAATAAAACATCCTTTTATATTCAAAATCATACATTCGTGTAATGTAGAAACAAAACTAACAGCAAGAAGAAAGTTTCATATCCCCACGAGTTAGCCGCTATGAATCTAAGATGTTTCTCGTGTAAATTTTGATTTATGCCCGAGCTTGGATCCAAAGGTCGGACTGACGACCCTCTTTACTTTACAAACGCTTCAGAATACGAGATACGTTGCCGAGATGCTTTCGGCTCAGTGTCTGATGTAAATGTGGCTAGTGCTTGCCTTGAGTGTCATTTCTTAGTGGACTCGAAACATGGAACTGCAAATGAGTACAAAATAGAATAGAATAGAAATACTCTTTATTGCACACCAAGATAGAATAACAAGACAGGAAAACACAAACACAGAAATAGTTGCACAATGGGCGGCCTTATCGCTAATAGCGATTTCTTCCAGGCAACCTCAGACCCAAAATGTTTGAATGTAAAACGAAATATAGTAATTTCAATAGGATATATAAACATGCAGGATTAATTTGAGTTGCTTCATGTTCAACCACAACACGTTATCGAGATTGAAACAGCAAACCATCTTTGAGAGCTTTTATATGACCGGTAATTTCAGGCTCCTTTATTACAGAGATACCTAGGCTGGCAACTAGTAAATTATGCTGAAGTAGGTATGCGTTTTATCACTACGCATATTTTATAAGCCTATTCTACACGTATACAATATGTATATGAATTATATGTTTATAAATTAGGTAAATTGCAAAGGTCCGACAGTCAGAAATCTTTTTTACTATGATAGTTAAGTAAAAGCTAAGTAGACAGGCAATTAAAAGGCAAAAAGGGATACATTTTCCAAGAAAGCGTCTCAATGAATATAAATCCCTACTTTTCAAACCTAGGCGAAAAACTAAAAATCAGTGCGCATTTCATGAAATCCTTTGCACTCGAGACTCGCGCGCTTTTTCTATGAAAACGTGGTTTCAGCGTCGAGCATATCGCAAGTATTTCTCTGTCAGTCTTCTTTCTGATACTGCACATGTATCAGACAGAAGGCTGCTGAGAGTTTGCAGTCTTAGGAAATACTATAAAGGTTTGTGATGTAACTGTTCGAGTGAGGGACGGTCAAAGGAATGCGATGCGCTATCGACTCGCATATTTATAGAGGGAGGAGACCGCGCGATGCGGGCACAGATCAGACAGATTCTGGCACCCCCCGCGCCCTTCTTCACACCCCAGCCTTTCCCATTACAATGTCATTGAAACATTAGCTTAATACGACGGAGGACGGATTATGTTCAGCACGCGGATAATCTTTTGGTTTTTTGGGTTCTTTCATCTCACAGAGAATATTGTGAGTTTTAATACGTGATATAAAATAAAATATATAACGCTAGATTATCGGATAGGTACATTCTGAATCTAAACATGAAATTTTTGTGTGATTCACCTCAAATAAACGTTATTTAACATGAATCTCTACAAATCCCTCTCACTCTTTTATATATATATAATGATTGTTGAATAAAAGTCACAATTACTTAATTGAAAGAAAATTATCTCTAGTAAAAAAGTTTTCGACTTCTATTATATTAAAAAATTAGCATTATTTACGAGGTTCGAGTACAAAAAATGGTAAATAAAGTGCTTTGCTTTCATAATACTTTGGCAGGGTGTTAATTAAAGCGATCACTAGCAAACAATACAATAGAGTGTAGCGACGTAAATTTGTGCCGCTGCTTTACAGTAATTCAACTTCATACAATCATTCCATCACTTGCCTTTTACGATTGACTTTTTAGAATATCAATGTCTCACGCCTAACACCAAATCAGAGAAACCGGAACTTTATGATTATTTTACCGATCTGAAGGTCGATAATGAGTTTGACGACAGCTTTTTGAAAGTCGTAAGATCCTATGAATGAAGGTTGCAGTGATGTTGTAAGGCTGTGTTATATTTTACAGTGTGTATCGGGGGTGGTGGTGTTGTGAGGCGGGCGCACGGGTGCGGGGGCGGGGACGGGGCGGGCGGCGGCGCGCAGGGCGGCAGTCCTCGCCGCGCCGCGCCCGGGCCCGCCGCCCGACTCCACAGCTTTACGTAACGATGGTCGCGGCGAGCTGATGGCCGCGCTCGTATGGTGGCTGGCGGCCTGCTGCCTTCTCCGCGCCGCCACCGCCGGCAATCCCGACGCCAAGCGCCTCTACGACGACCTCCTCTCCAATTACAACAAACTCGTCCGGCCCGTCGTCAACACCACCGATGTTCTGCGCGTCTGCATCAAGCTCAAACTGAGTCAACTTATCGATGTCGTAAGTATATTTTGGCTACTGCCGGTGGCTTCTTGTATTGCCATTGTAAACATTAGCGCACTTTTAAAATAGTAATAGAAGTGCTTCGGGGTAAATCAGGATGACCTATATATAAAAGTGCAGTGTACACCTTGCACTTGCGCGCCGCATTTAGATTTCTAATAGTCAAGAATTGCATCAACGCCTCAGGCTTGTGACCCAGTTTTTGTAGAACACTTTAGTTTTACGGAACTAGCTCTAGTTCGGAGCTGTTTGTTTGTGGAGCGCATCTACATCCCCGGCGCCGCGCTGTCTCGCGGCTCTATGCAGGTACAAGTATAACGTTGTTGTCCAATCACTGAAATAAATTAGGTGGATTTGGATTACCTACAAAGCTTACGGTTTTTACTATAAATAATTAACAAATATTTTGGCTATGCCGAATATAACCAGAACGTATCGCAAGCTCGATTAGCAAGATCTGGTGAGTTTATTTCGCAATATAATTGTCGAATTCCAAGGCAAACTTACTAATTGTAACATATATCTAAAATTCTGAGATACAGAGTAATTCGATATCTAACCGGTAGATATAGCACTATTGTTGATTATATACGTTACTTAGAATAGACATATCACATTAATGACAAATCTGCAGTGTGCCCTCTCCTATTTGCACACCTGTAGTGATAAATAATAGATTCAGGCGTTATTTGCGGAAATCCATTGCACAATATTAGAATGAAAAAATATTTAGTAACAATTCCGCGTATAAAAGGTTATACGCGGAATTGTTACTAAATACGCCAGTAGTGGCAAAACATGTAGGTCATAATTAATTTTTATTTTAACATAATGACATGCTCACACCTTTTTAATACTCATGTTTTAAACAAATAAATGATTCCTATTCTTATTCTTGTTTAGTTTTACAGATTATTCCAACAAAAGCTTTATTGTTTCGCTACTGGGGATGGTATACAATACAGTTTCGGAAAATATCCATTCAACCGCGATGGACGGCCATTGGTTTGGAAATATAATCTATTCCATGATTTTTATGGTCATTAGATAAGTATTCAGCACAAAAGATAAGATGAACTATCATTGAGGAAATTAATAAAATTTTACAGACAGCCAATTGAGTTTTAAATCGTAGGCATAAATTACCTTAACATTTTCTATATGGTCATCATAAAACGAAACCCCCCTGAAATAGCTTCACCGAAACTTTACATTGACACACATTCTTTCACAGCAAAAGTTTACTGATTTGCTCGGACGAGCATTGTAACTTTACAGAGTCTATCTTGTTCGAACAACCAAGAGCCTAAAGGCAATTTATCAAAAATGTAGTCACGGCTTACCTTGATTAAAGGATTAACTGGGGTCGCAGCTTAGATGGTAGCCTCGACCTTAATCTGGCAAGCTTGCATCGCGACAACAATGAAACAAAGGGGACGAACGTTACTGGCCGTACAATTGCCGGCACTTTTACAGCGGCCACGTGACGAGAACGGAGCGGGTCACGTCACGTCCTCAGGTTATTAGCTAATTCATAAATGTTCCCCAGCAACAAGCGTATTTGGACGATAACGCGAAGGTATCCACGTCTTTAGCCTGGGATAAGCATCATTGTAGAAAAGATCGATTGCTCTGTCGTGCATAGTAAGCAAAATTGTCCACAGTCTGAATTTACTTATTCTCCGAACAGTTATATCTAGGAGGTAAGGCAAAATAAAAAGTTGACAGACAAAATATATTTTTCGATATTTTAGACAAATTAAATTTTGCGTTCCTCGAACCTTTTCCTCGAAATACGCCTATCCTCATTTATTTACCAGCAGCGTTTTTATTTAATAAATTGAAAAGAAAAGCAGAGCCGCCTTATTGCGCACCTAAAAGCATTTTCCCAAGCTTAATTGAAGGTGGCGTAATTTGTCCCCAGTTGTTTCCTAGCACGGGGAGTGTCTGTGAACACATTTATATGTATAGGGTTGTTGTCCAGCTGGAAGATATATTAGCCCACAAACCTCGCAGTTTTATAAACCCAACTAAATATTTTATCATGTAAGGTAGGTAATCAATAGACTAGTAGACGTTAGTATCAAACATTGCCAGGTGACCTAATTACATAGACCTATTTTTATAATTTGTACCTACGTAAATTTCATTCGCGAAATCTAGAAACTACATCCAGTACCCAAGTATTTTAATTTGTGTGTGTGTGCTTTTATACAGTAATGGCGTTCAGATTATGTAACACAACATGTTATAAAACATAGTTATTTAACATGTTTTATCAGTGTGGATTATTTATATAAGAAAATAAGTATGGATGATTTAAGATAAGATAAATTTTATAGGTTCACAAAACAAAAAAACAATGATAAAAAGGGTTAAATAGAGAAAAAAAATGTAATTTGTTATTTAATCTCGACGCACCTAAGAACTGTACAGGATGTTTTTTTGAGACGGGAGTGGATGGCTAAATCCGAAAAAATCTGAGTAAAGTGAAAGGAGTTCACAACTTTACTCTCTCAATTTAATTTGAGCTCAATTTATGAGAAAAAAAACTGCATACTTCGAGGGTAAACTCTTTACATACAGGCTAAGTTTTCGGGATAGCGGCAAGCACCACCAGTTTTTCTGAAAATATTATCTAAAGTTTTATATATAGGGTGATTGCTAGCTGGATGCAAAGCTTCAAACCGATGCTAGTACAGACCATTTCAAATATTTGCCCCATGGTTGTCTAAGACGAAGTCCCACTATTTTACGATTTTTTTGGTTTATCGGAAGCAAACTTGGTTTGCTGGTGTTAAGAACCGCGGCAGTCGTATGAACATCAAAAATAAGTGATTTCAAATGAAAATTTGTTTAATTTGCAGCATAGTAATTAAATTTTTTCTCTCATTTTTGTTTGTAGGCCCTAATTTCAATGACTTGCAAGCTATAGCGTAAGTGATCCCGGTGAGAAATAATAATACTCAAGAGAAAAAAAATATTTTCAATAAGATTTGAACAATAAACAGCTCCTGTTTATTTTAAAATGGGCGTCAATAAATCACATCATCGTCTTCAAAAAGACGTCAAGAGTACGTGACTTAGAACGAATATATATATGTATATCGCGTTTCCAACTGCAGCTAGTCAACGGAGATATTGCAATCGGCCATTTCCTACATTTTTTTGATATAATTATATTTAATGCATGTAAAATCTATGTGTTTTTATGTCATATAATTCATAATGTCTATGTCTCGAACTCGCAGACATACCTTGGTTTATTCGCAAGTACAAACTAATTTAACTGCGAAATTTTATACAGGATGGAAAGTTTAAAACAACTGAAAGCGATGGGACCACGATCAATAACTATCTGTCGTGGTCCTAATAATGGGAGGAACGACGAGGAAACACTACAATAAATGATTTCCTTAAAATTTAGTGAACTATAAACGTCTGTAAGAAAATGCCTTTAGTCACAGATAGCTAGGATCACACATACACACACACACTACATTATAATACACATTACTTTAATAAGATAAAAAAAACAGTTCTTTGTTGTTTAAACCGACTATTCTTAGCAATTAACTGTTAAATTTTGGTGTTATCCTTAAAAACAAAAAAAAATCTTAACAGCCAAGACAACCATGGATCAAATGAATTTAAATGGTCTGTGCTAATTTCGACTTGAAGCTTTGCACCCAGCTACCGATCATTCTGTATATTTACTAAAATAGGCATTTCCTTTCATTTCAATTTTGAATTTCTTTGCAAAAATTGGTCAGCAACCGAATCCGTAAGTGCAAAAATACAGCGTCATATTTTTTGCAAAAATCATTCGATACTATTTCCTACAAAAGTAAAAATTAAACTCATCTAAATATGCATACATCCAAGTAGTGACTCTTTTCAGGACTTTTCTCTAACTCTCATGGTTACAGATTTGGCCATCCACTCCCATTTCAAAAAGCCACCTTGTATTTCTAGGCATACAGAAAATAACATTTGGAATAACGCATGGACTACTTTTATTCGGGTCGGTGTGAATAAAACCGCGAGCATAAACAAGTATAAGTAGTTAGGTATACAGAGTGAATTTTTGGACGCGGCAGTAGGTACCCCTTACCTAGCAATACCTTATACGGTGCAGGTGGTGTATAGTAAAAAGTCAGAAATTGCCAAAAACTTTTCCTATTCATTTTGTAAGAAATCACATACTACAAAGCATAAAAAAACAAAATACAAACTGATTATGTAGAGTTATGTCATTGTAAGCAAATCTAAAAATTGTGATGGTATCGTGTGAAGTTTTGATTGTGTAATTTAGAAAGTTTTTGAGTTAAAATTTTATTTTCATTGTAGCAAATCCTGTATCAGCTAACCTGGGTAGGTTAAAAAAAGTGTGGCCAGGACGAAGTAAAAAAAAATTTACTTACTCATAAACGTGTAATGTTGCGATGTCTGACTTTTCAGTACGTAATTTTTTTTTTAAATTCTATTAAAGGAGATGAAAACTTCTCTAAAAAAATGGATAGTATCCAAAGATCATTTTCCGGTAACTACAACGGTTAAACCTACCTCCCCTTACTGCCCCATTCAAAAAATCCACCCTGTATTGTATATCAATAAACCATACAAATCGCTGCGGTGGCTCTACATACGTTCACGTCGCACAGACCATCATTTATTAATCGTATTTTAAAAGCTTAATTAATTGGACGTTCATATATCTGCTTTATTGTGAAACACTCGTTTCATTTTGTCATAATTCCGTCAAGCATATTAAGCCGTCGGTCCTGCGCCTGACCTCTCCCCGGTCGTGTCGGTCTGCCGTCCCATCAGATTATGAGAGTAAGGAAATAAAGAGCGCATCTGTGTTTGCGCACACACTTGTGCAAGGAACGGAACGGGCCGCCTTGGACAAAATTCGGCTAAGAGGACATCAACTCCGTCGTTTTTCTCTAGAAGTCATTTTATCTGGAACAATATAAACAAATAGAAAGTTTTTGGTAGCTATCGCCGCTGTTTGTCGTGTGAGAAATGTAATATCCTTCGGGGATATACCAGACGCTGATAGCGAGCCCAGTGGAAATAAAATATTTACCAATCTAGATTTCGTTTAGATACAACCGAAGAAGAGCATCATTCCTCTGAATTATAGAAGCAAGTGTAACCTACGTTAAATTGTATACTAACAACCTCATTGAAGAAAAACTGCTAGTATATTTTGTTAAACCACGAGAAGGAGCTCCTTCTTTTAAGTAAAAGTATTACAGGTGACAATATCCACTAGGCTTGAGGCGTATTTATCGTCACTGATAAAAGTCACAGGTATAGAAAATTGGCGGTATTTCACAGTGACAGAAACTAAATATATCTGTGACTGTCTCACAGGCAGTGCCAGTGTCACGAGTGCACGATATTATATCGTTGTTATTTTATTATGTAGGTACCTACGCAATAAATAGCTTCAGCTAGATAATATCGCTTCTATATTCTCTCTTTGATAGTATCACTAAGTCAGAATGAGACACACCAACACCATGAAATGTATATCGCAATGTAACAAAGTTGTTACATTGCGTTACACACATACAATTCTAGAGGAATTTACGTTACGTAGCGGTACTATTGCTGCAATAAATATATATTTTATTCAGTAAAACAATGAAATTGTACGTGATTGGTAGAAATACTAGCTAGTATTTTGTCACTGGTATTTGTAACAGATATTTTGAAGTCGCAGTAACGGAAGTCACAGGTATCGGATTTTGCCTAGTATAACCCAAGACTAATATCCACTTGTAATACTTTTCTCGATTTTAATTCAGGAACTATTTAACTGATATTTATAAAACTCTACCGCATTAAGTGCTTACATCAAACTTGAGGTTATAAAATAATAAAATAAATAATGCTGGACAATTCACACAGCATCATCTTGCCCCGAGCTAAGCAGAGCTTGTGTTATGGGTATTATGACTGATATACACAATACAATATATTACATGCATAGATACATATATTTGTTATACATAGAAAATACCCAGAACACCCTAGACAAATATTTGTAGATAGTACAAACATTTGTCCCGAACCGGGAATCGAACCCACAACATCCTGCGCCGCAGGCGGACCTTCGCACGCCACGCCACATCGGTCGTCAAAATATTCCTGTCCTTAAGTACATATTTTAAGATTAACGCCCGAATACTCAAACGCAACTCAGATTTAAGCGCGTCTCAAGTCGCCATATTTTACAGTTTTTAATGAAAATCTGTCAAAAATTCGTCACTTGAAACGTACTTAAATGTGAGTTGCTATTGAGTATTCGGGGGTTAATAACTCACATCTCTGTTATCACTAAATATTATAATAATTTAAATTTAGAAAAGCATGGCAAGATATGATTATAACAAATAGCAGATGCAAATACGTTATTTGCATTTGTGAGAAATCATTCAGACGCGACGTGAATAACAATTAATTCCAGGCCGAGGTTGAAGACTGATTGTTCTACGCGAGTATAATAATATACTCATGTAGAACAATAGGGAGCATATTATATGTATGTTGAAACTTGTAATTAGCCCTCAGGAGCATATCGTGCATGTATCATTCATGTTACTTTAAGCAAAGACCTTATTGTCAAATCATAGCTGTAAGTTGTCTTAAAATTAGGAAATTGCAAAATGAAATGATAATATATTTATTGCATAAAACATGGTGTACAAGGTGATACTTAAGTTATGAGCTCATTTTTAACTATTCTATAGCATGCAATTAAATTACTTACGTCTAAGGCTTAGAATTAATAAATTCATTAATATCGTAAAAATTACATTCATTAAGCCAGTTAAATAAATTTTTTTTAAATAAGTATGTAATCATTCAGTAATTTAAATTCATTAGGTAGGTACCATATTGAAAACTTTTGCACACATTGACTATATGTGTAAAAGTTTATAATGCTGGACAATCTACAGGGCAATAACTAGCCATCATCATTTCAATATTGTGAAGTAGAGTCTGAGAAGAAAGAGGGTAGAGTAGAGTAGACTTATTTTACTAATTATGGCTTCAAATCGTCAGGGGAAGTCTATTTGACATTAGTGACGAGACGTGATCGTGACGTCTCATTTTTGTATGGGATTTGCATAGTTCCCTATCCGCACGATAGAGGCGCTGCTGTATCAAATCTTATAGAAAAAGGAGACGTCACGATCACGTCTCGTTACTAACGTCTAAGAGACTCACCTCAGTTCTCCCTCAGCAAGTCAAAATGTTTATAAATGATTTCTGGCCTAGGCCAAAAATCATTTATATACATTTTGACTACTGTAATTTTTATTCTATTTTTAATTCAAAGCGAAATAAGAGAAACTTCTTACTTCGTTAGAAGCTTTTCCAATAAAACTTGAGTTATTAAAAGTAGACCTAGGTATGGGTTTTCAAATCATGAAAAAGGCTTCTACAAAACGGAAATTTATAAACTTTCAGTGAGT
Source organism: Eupithecia insigniata (assembly GCA_947859395.1). NCBI lineage: Eukaryota > Metazoa > Arthropoda > Insecta > Lepidoptera > Geometridae > Eupithecia > Eupithecia insigniata. Next base: position 8,597,931 of record OX402003.1, read on the forward strand.
TTCAGGAAATGAGAAAGTGTGGAGAAATTTGGGTCATTTATTCTTATAGCTTAAAGTTTCATGGCCTTTTTAACCAACTACAAAAAAGGAGGAGGTACTCAGAAAAAAGTTCAGGTTTCGGGTTTCGTTCGCACTGAACATCGAAACTTTTGTATTTCCTCGCTTGCTTCCGAAGTGACGATAAAAGTACAAAAAGTTTTCTGCAGTGTAAACAGAACCCAAAGGTACTGAATATAAAAGTAAAAATTCATTATCTCTCACTGTTTTTCTGGGTCCCAAAAATCGATCTAAGTCAAACGTTTGCTGATGATAATTTGGTAGGGTGCTCAATGCTTACCTATTATTTATTTACTATGGGCCATTTGGGTCTCATTCATTGGAAAAAACATTCCATACACTCCTTAATAAAAGTATTCAATAATGGGAAAAAAATACACAGGGTAGCAGGTACCATTGGGTAGGTAGCTGGTAGATAGGTAGGTAGTTGTTATAAGTATGCAAAACTGATCTGTTTTGAATACAATGAATAATTCATCTGAATCTACGAGTAACGATCTCCCTGTATTAGTCATTTAAAAGGAAGATTGATTTATAGGCAAGATTAGTGAAGCTCATGAGTTCAACATAATAAACAAGCCTCGTTTAATTCTGAATCTCAAGTTTATAGAAGGTCTATTTTAATTTGTTTACTATTTCTGTATTTATTATAAAGACGACAGGCGACGACAGCTATTTTCTTCTCGTTTCTTCGCTTGAGACCGTTCTTAAGAATAATGACTGGTTTTTAATTAGGTCTTTATGAGGTTTGTTTGAATATTGTTGGAAATGAATAAGTTGTTGCTTTGTTTTTTCAATGATAAGTCGGCTATATTTTGTATTTAATTTGGTTCATAGTATTTAATGTTAGGGACTGTATTCTCAGACCAAAGTCTTTAGCATCTTGACACTTCTGTAATTAAAGTTAATTGCATTTTCTACGACATGCAATTAATTTGAGCGCTAAAATATGCAGACAGCTTTCTTGGTAAAGTGGTTTTACTTAATAATGTAAAGGATATGAACGATGTTTTAATTTAATTTTACTTTGAGACACCCGCCGTAGTTGAGCAATGAAGTATATAGCGTAGCTAATAAAAGAGTCAATATCTTTTTGGTTTATTTATGTTCTTCTCTTAAAACTATTTTGAGTGTTGAAAAAGTCGTTCAGATACTATCAAATATATGAGAATTTATTACAAATATTAAAAACCCCCAACATTTATAATACTAAAACATCATAACGATAGAACGGCTGTACAAATTTTTTAGCAAACATACATAGGTGTGAGCACTACCAGAAACGTTATCAACCTTCAATAGAAACAGAAACAAAATCGGTTCATGCGTTATGGTCAAATATGAACATATTAATTTCGAAACCTATCCCTATTTTGTGAACTACATCCAATTTTTATGTTTTTGCAGAATCTGAAGAACCAAATAATGACGACAAACCTGTGGGTTGAGCAATCATGGTACGACTACAAGCTGCGATGGGAGCCGAAAGAGTACGGTGGAGTGCACATGCTTCACGTACCTTCCGACCACATTTGGAGGCCGGACATCGTGCTTTATAACAAGTGAGACCGACTCATTACTATTAAGCCTGCTAATAAGATTCATAAAATTTATTGATAAATTAAAAACAAGCAGCGTTCCACGTAGAATTCCGGATAAAACTTACTAAATAATATTTCATATGAATCAACAATGATATTCAATGAAATGAAAAACGTTTATTTGGCACGACACAAGACATAATTAAATAAAAAACACTAAGCTAGGAATTTATGATAAATTTATTAAATATGCTATGTCTCGCATAATAGGTAGGTTGATACTCGTACTTTTAGTAGGCATTACCTTGACTTGCTAAGTGCATTACTCTACAACTTCAAACATTCATTTTAGATTTGCTTAATTTTTCTCCTATTTAGAGACGATTCCGAAAAAAGAAGTTAATGTTCTATGTTGAGATGTACCTAATGTATTTTTTATTGTTCTTAGAATTTTCTGTTAATTATGGAACGGTTTTAAAAATTATTTCGCTATTGTATAAAGAATGATCCCGAGGTGGTCCCATAAAACTTATATTCCTGTGGGATTAGTATTTATCCCGCAAAACTTAAAAAACAGTGTAAAATTTAGGGATTCAAATTCGAGTTTTTTTAAGTTTTTTCGTAACAAGCAAATTATTTATACCAGACCATAAACAAATTAGATTTACTTCGATAAAACTCTGTCAATGAATCTAACCAAGCTTTTAGTAAATGAGAGCATCGAACATTTATCTATAGATTTTTTTTTCGGTCCATTAGGTCGATACCTTTTACCTTTATTTAACCTTTTCTCAAGATTCTAATAAATTCGGAATTCTGCTTGGAATTCGCGGTGTTACGTGATGTGAACCAAATTATATTGAAGATCCATTTTATCTTGACGATCAGAAAATGGCTTCTAAAATAATATTAGGGGAACAAATTTTTCTCCAGGGCCCTGCTGGCTTAGTCTTCATCTACCTACTGGCTTAGTCACTCTTGCCAAGTCATGTTTAGTGAATTCATTATCAATTATTATTCACTTATTTATTTCAGATAAAAAATCCATAAAACACAAAATAATAGAAATGTCAGTCAGTAAAAGCACACATAAATTATATATAAGATTAGATTTGACAAATTTAGATGATAACATTGGATAAAACATAATGAAAATAATTAGATAAGTATCTACTAAACTAACGACAATTAAAATAATAGAAAAGACAGTAGAATTATAATAAATTGAATGAATAATCAAAAAAATAAACATCAATGAATGAATAAAACAATTTTCATATGAAGTAATAAAAAACAATTTGTTTTACTATCTCCTACGTGTACCGCTGTTTGTCAATTATAATATTTTCGTATTTTCACTTATTTTCTCTGAATTTATTCGATTTGTATCTACTAATGTTGACACGTTTTACACCCGATACAGCCCTTCAAAAATATTCTTTAGTTACCTTCCAATCCAAATTACCTCCCAAAGCTACAACAAAGATTAAGAAACACTACTGATCTCGCTTCTGTATTTTATAAGGTTACTAAAATCACAACACTGACCAAAAAAGCAATTTCCACATTCCTTATATAAGACATAATACATATGTACCTAAAACGGTAAAGTTAAAACAAGTTTCACAAAAGTTCAGTCTATAGCTTCAAAGGTAACTCGAAACATTTTCGAAGATATTTTCCGTGTAATTTATGCAGGACTGGTACGCAATTGCTTTAACGTAAGGACAATATCAAGCTCTTTTGTATTCAATGTTTATTGTGCAAATACATTAATCCGAGGCTCGACAAATAGTGAGGAAACATTATCTGCTGTAAGCGATCGACTCTGTTCAGTTATCGCTTTAATCTAAAGCACTATAGCAAAAATAAAAATATTTTGCAGTGTTATTTTGAAAAATGAACATAGTGGTTCTCTCGTTCCTTTTCTTAGCCTTTCATTTGGTGAGTGAGTTCATTTGGTGAGCGAGTCATTCATCATTAAGATGAATGAAATCGTTTAGAAAATTAGTAATTTGATCAAACTTAAAATCGATTTTAGGTCACAGCAGACCCTGACTGGCAAGGCGTGAAAAATGTTTTTCACAAAATGACGTCTGGATTAGGAAAACTTTGGTACGATATGAAAGACGACTTCAGTGATGTTCTATACAAAACAATGAACGCTGTGCACGTAATCAGAGACCACATATAAATATTTACTGACAGCTTAAACTGTATTTTTATTTTCAAAATATTGTAAGTACTCATTAATTAAAAATCTTTGAATAAGATTTTTTGAATTGTATGTGGCAGTAATTTTGTCCCACGTGCCACCTTCCAGCGGACTTTGATAAATGGCCGGCAAGCAATCGTTACTCATTTCCGATCCTTTCCTTCGAATTGTGTGCGCAGAAACCGACTACATTATGTGCACCTTTTTGCTTCCCCGTCCTTTTGAGTCTGTGTGGAGCTGGCCCTTTCATAGTGATTATAATGGAATAATCCCTTATAAACCAATTACCTTCTTATTTATATCCTTACAGGACATTTTAATTTATGTAATAGTTTTAAATAGTATTACGTAGTACTTTAAATAATTTATTTAAAACAAAATAAATATTCGAAAGTGTTTCGATGCATGCATGTTTATTGATCGTTATATATAAGTTTATTAACCTAAAGATCTCTTACATTGGATTAATTTTAGAGGTGATTCCGATATTGCCGCCGCGAGCCTTTATAAATAACTAATGTGACAGTTGCATTTCCATTTACAGCTCCTGACTACGAAATGTTACTATATATCATGAGCTGAACTTTCTCATACCTAAATAAAAGAACCGAAGTACACAAAGGAACAACACGAGTTTTCATTTCAACTCCATCTTACGAACATTAAACATTCACAGATATGATGAAATTTGTGTTTTCAAACTACAGACAGAGCCTTAGCTCAATTTATGAAAATGTTAAATAGATTAGAGGTAGGCACATGACACGACAGTACACAAACACGCACGTGAGTTAATAACACGGTAGGTACCTACGCACGTAGCGTAGAGCCGATGCAGGACAGCTCGAGTGCCAGAGGCCGCGGCTGGCTTGTAAACTTGCGTTCACATTACAGTGCCGATGGAAACTTCGAGGTAACGTTGGCGACCAAGGCAACTATCTACCACCAGGGACTGGTGGAATGGAAACCGCCCGCGATTTACAAGTCTTCCTGCGAAATAGACGTGGAATATTTTCCTTTCGACGAGCAAACGTGCGTTCTTAAGTTCGGTAGCTGGACGTACGACGGATTCAAGGTAATTTGGCGCGGCTCGGCCACCATCCACGCTGACCGCTCTGTTTGTCCGCAGCGCTGACGGCAACTACGAGGTGACGCTGATGACGAAGGCCACCGTCTACTACAACGGCATGGTCGTGTGGCAGCCGCCCGCCGTCTATAAGTCCTCGTGCTCGATCGACGTCGAGTTCTTTCCTTACGACGTGCAAACCTGTGTGCTTAAGTTAGGCAGCTGGACGTATGACGGCTTCAAGGTGACGCCCCGCTGAACGCTGCTTGGCGCCGCGTCGGGCCGTAGCGTAGGGCCCGCCGTTCCGGCATCTGTCCATGCAATAGCTTGTTGGCTCGAACGTATTTCGTCGTGTAATTTATTATTACTTTTCTGTCCATGTGGTATGTTAAACTCACTTTACATACGACTGTACGACAGTCATACAGTCGCGGCGTGAAGCGCGCGGCACCGCCCGCTCCCCGCCCGGCTCGCTCCTTAGATCTGATATGTTGCAAGTTTACAATTTCTATTGCGATGGTGATGTTTTAAAGTATGTGGAGTAGCGGTATGTCGACGTGCGTGACCACGAATGCTCCAGAATATCCTCGGCCGGCTCCACGTAGCTCGTTCGGCCTTCCTCGCTCGACAAGGAAAGGTATAAAATTAAAATGCCAGGTGATATGGGATGCAATAACGTCACTCGGTCCGATCCTTTCCGACACATCCCACTCCGTTTGCTTCTTTCCGCGCTCCACAGAACCTAACGTCACTATAATATTCCAATTACTAACTAATCTTGTGGCATTTTTACGATGATGAATGGTCAGCGCGCGGATCGAAATGAAACAGAGCCTTACCCCTCCCCAGTCCCATAGCTGGCTCCGCTCGCGCCACACACTAACACACACGCGCGGACACACCGGGCACACTCTGCTTGCTGCATGCTCCCCTAGGGTCGATGTACACACTACTCACCGCATGACTCCGGCTTGCCTTCGAACCACTTGCATTCCCGATCACGGCGGCCGCTAGCCACGAGACGTGGCTGCGGCTAGACACAGCTTGACACGATACCTTACACGCGAACAGGATGAGCACAGCACGTCGAATCAGACTGTGATATATATTAATAAATCATACATGACGCTCAGTACACAAAAGAGCATAATAGTCATCATATTGTTGCATATTTTATACCTTTCCCTATTAGCGACTTTCCCACTGGCTGCTCTAATATTGGTGTCGCTGTCAGTCCATTGCATGATCTGTTTGTACCGTACACGTAGGTGTCATTTCGTTGGATGTGAGACATGGTGATTCCACTCAAAGCCAGACCCGGGATTCTTAAAGCACAAAAATAAAATACTTAGCCGAACAGTTCGCTGGTAGAATTAACCAAAACATTGGTTTCTAAATTCTATTGGCGAAGCGTTCCTTGCATGATGTTACTACACAAAATGGAAGCTTCCGCCTGGTGTCACCACCTTGCCTCATATCTTGAGTATCATTGTGTAGTATCGCGGATATAGTTACAGAGCTATTAGTCAGTATGTGAAGCATGTTTGTTGGGTGTTGTCACAAGGCGGAAGCTGGATGGACGGTGCATCCGCGCGACACACACACGCGCGGCGGAGCCGGCGCTTTCACCTCCGTATCCGATTGTTGTAGCATCGTTACACATGGAGTGATGTCCGTGAGAGCCTCCCACTCCCCCTTAAGCGCGCTGTGTAGCGATGCCACCATCGACATACGGAGGGAGTCATCATCCTACACACTCTTGTTGAAAACTTCACGATCATTGGTTTTTCGGTGTTCTGTGTTCGCGTTGTTGTTTCTTAGCATGATTCGGAATATTGTTGTTGTCTTCATTATGTGGTAAAGTGTCGTAAAAGGATTTCATCTCAGTTTATCTAGGTACATCCCACTTGGCACACTCTGTGATATTGTTTAGTGGCATATTACTTCGAAGGACACCATGGGCAGAACATACTTCTACCTTTTGTTTAAGTTTTGATGAAATGATCCACATTTAGCCTTCCACCTAGATGCAACATACAAATAGAGGGTTTTCGCTCCAAATATTTATATTTTCTACACATTGTGTGACAGGGTGCATGTATCTAATTATTAATAACCGTCTGAATAAATAATAACTAATGTGAAAGCAGCAAATAAATGCAATAACTAAATAGAAAATATAAACACAACAGTAGGTATAAAGCAAAAATAAATAGAAAAATCCTTAGAATTAGATACCTAACACACATCTAACCGTATTCAAATAGTAATTACCATTCGAATCTATTTTCTACTTATTTTTGCTCTATACGAATAATTAAAGTAGTAGATGTATTATTTATCTTTATTGAGACCAGAATAAGTTATCTAACTATAGCCAATGGCAAAGTTTGTTTCATTATAACCCATATTTCTTGGTAAGTTCTGACTAACAAAAATGTTGTAAGTACAACCTTGATTACTCTCGTAAGCTTTCAAATACAAGAGATCAAAACCTTACCTAATCTAATTTTCCTCCTCCTACAAAATGAGGAAGATACCAACTGATGGACATAATCATCTCATTAGTTTAAATAGATAATGCTAAATATAATAATTCTAAAGAATAACAAATTGATAGTACAAGCCATGAACAATGTAAATATGGATGTTTGAATATACATGTTTGCACAGGTGGACCTAAGGCACATGGATGAGCAAGCAGGCAGTAACGTCGTGTCCGTCGGAGTAGACCTCTCGGAATTCTACATGTCTGTAGAATGGGACATACTCGAAGTACCGGCTGTCAGGTCGGTAGCACGTTTATTTGAAAACAACGTTTTTACCGCGCCACTCACCAGTCTAAAACATCGACCAAACCTGCGCATCAAACACGCAGGACGCGAAGCGCGGGAGTGTCATCAACGCGAAACTTTTCCCTAATAAAGTGCCCGCGTCTCGGAGGGCGTAGGCATGCAAGGCGCCATTGAATAGCCATTGCAGTGTCTGTCTCGTGGCTGACACTTCGCTTCGCATCGCGCGTGTTTGACGCGCAGATTAAGCCGAACCTTAAAGTGGGTAATAAATCATCTAATCTTACGGACTTGCAACAAATGCGCCCCGATAAGCCTGGATTTGGAATCATTTAGATTAGAGCTTTCCAGTGAGATTGCGATAGAATATAGTTTGAGACTAGCTAGAAACACATAAGCGATCGAGGCTCGTCGGCTTACCGACGATCTTGTTTTCTTAGAGAAATTCGAAAAAGTAGGTAAACACTTTTCGACTTCTTTCGCATAAGCCAAAAGTAATATTTGCTCTCAAGATTGTCAAGGAACTTACCTACTTAACTAAGTCGAAACTTCCACGCACTTTGCCCCTGTCTCTGTTTAAGTTTTAGGTTAACGGTCCCCGGAGGATCTTAAAGAACTAATTAATTTCGACTTATATCGATCGTTAACTATGGAACTTCGATATGGTATTAGAGAGTTTCGTGTCAGGCACTTAGGATCCAGAAGATCATTTCAAAGTTTCATGTACATAACTCCTTTCTAGGAAAGTAATAAAGTATAGTTTTTTACCCACTTACATATCTTTCGGGATCGCGGTTGACTTCGATTGAATTTCTTTTAGGTTACGATAGTTGAAAGTTATATGTAACTTGAAAATTGCAATTTTGTATTGTCTCAAACAGATCGAATGTTCTTATCCTACCAACTAAATGTTGGAAAACTCATTTCCATTTTAGCAATATTACAATAACTTTTCTGTATGAAATAATGATAGGTCTATTTCTCCCCAACTGACAATTAGTGCTGCAAAAACATATAGCAGTATTTAGTTTCATTTAAGAGGAGCGTGTTCCAGATAATAAATGAAATAGTCCTTAATAGCAGCCACAATACATTTTTCCCTCAACGTAGTACCTACTCTGTAACCATTTATGTCTGCTCGACTGTTCTCTCATTAATAAAAGCTATTCAGGAAAAATAAAAAAATAGAGCGATTGCGAAAATAAATATCATTTGAAAATATATATCTATGTTTCTTGCTTTTTTTGTAAGGCAAACTTAAAAAATAAGTTATTATGCGGTTTTCAATTAATCCTTTAGCGTTGTAACTATAATTGATTATCTCATTTCAAATTTATTACGTTGCACTTGTTTAAAAGTTACTGTCGCTTTTTAAATATTTTTCCCCACTAAGCACACGTTGTGGTATAACAATGGAGATAGCAGACAAAGCATAAAAGTCGTCGCTTGTCGGTACTCTGGTTAGTCAGAAGTCAGTGCACAACTGCACTTCACATTATCCGGTACGATATCATGGAATGGCCAACCATTTTGTAAACGCTCTACGACACTGAGTTTGCGATCTTTGCTGGTTGCAGTGTGGTATTTTTGCGATCAGACACAGCGCCGCGGTTACAAGGAATATCGATTGCAAGTGGTAAATACGTACAAAATAATAGTAGCGGGTAATGTGAAAGCGGCCTCAGGAGGGCCCTAAACAGCCACGGCCCTCCGCGCGAGTGTCATTACTACCCGTGTCACTCGGCCAACACTCCCGACATTGCTTTTACGACGTGTATCCGCTTTGCAGAGCTAAGCCTTGCTTGCTATAAAGGGCCCGTCTGATACGTTTACCATGAATTTTAACGGCTTAATGAGCTTTGAAGTGAGAAGATGACTTAATCTGATGTTAAAAATCACTTAAGGATGAGCTTGAGTGTAACTTGTCGGCCCCTTAGGCTTTCGAGGTTTTGTGGCTGATGTTTTTTACTGTTTAATACTAAAATGTTATTTTGCGTGTAATTTAAAACGGATGGGGACAACTTTATAAGGTTTATTATTTTTTTCATTGCAAAGAAAACAAATTTGTTCGTCGAGGTATAAAAAGGCGGTCGCAAACTCCAAAACTAATTAGGAAAAAGTTGGAGCGTAAAAACATCATTTATTTACTTTGAGCCAGCTGCAGGAGTAAGTTTAAGTTTCCTTTGGTAAAGTTGACAACAGGGTCTGTCCCTCGTAATGCACTTACCCCGAGCAAAGCGGTGCAGGTTTAAAGCTACGCAAGAAAATCCATTTACAACCGGTCCATGACAACAATCTCTTTTTAAATCTTTGTTATCGTTGTAAGCTCTCGGCTAGTCGGCATGCCCGTATTTCCCGCAGTACTGACTGCCAACTGAGCAAATTGAAGGAATTTTCTTAGTAATGTCAACTGCTAAATTGTTTCGGGCAAATACGCGCATTTGCAAAATAGTTTGCTTTAATGTCACGCAGTGGGCAGTAAAAATTCTACAGCGAAGGTTGTGTCCTTCAACGTGTCCAGGCACACAAGTGGTGTCGCCTTCTAAAGTGATTTCCCCTGAAACCTTATAAAAGTCATATTCATATTCCCTTCGATGCTTTTACGACCCACTCACTGAAATTACGTCGGGCTTACGATTCTTACGAGTACGATAAAAATATTTAGGTTTTACAGCATTTAAATTTTCTACATGGAAGAAATAATAATCGACTTAAGGGCTGACATCCCATAAAATGAAGCACTGAGAACCAATAGCCGGAGAAAACAAACCTTTAAATAAGTCTTCAAGTTACCGTCTTTCGGCGGACGTTCGGAACAGGTTAACACAAATAACATCGTTCTAAAATAGAACCACATTATATATTCGCGATGCTCTCGGTTGTTTTCGCACATTTCTGTTCCACTTTCAAAGCTACCCAAGCGATAGATTTATGATACGCTTCCATGAAATTAACTTTTTTGTGCAGAAACGAGAAATTTTACACGTGTTGCGACGAGCCGTACCTAGACATCACGTTCAACATCACGATGCGAAGGAAGACATTATTTTATACGGTGAACATTATCATCCCTTGCATGGGGATATCCTTCCTCACAGTACTGACATTCTATCTACCATCGGATAGTGGGGAAAAGGTATGATTTTTCTTTATAATGATTTTGAAGGTAGTCGAATAAAAAGCTCAAAAATCTGATTTTAAAAACGCACAACCCCCTAGACCCTCTACGCTACGACGCTACACTATCGTAGAGGGTACTACGAACTAGAGTTCGTAGCACCCTCTACGATAGCGTAGCGACTTGCTATGACGGCTACGTCGTAGTGAGTTTCAATGTCAAGCTTTAGTCTTGGTGATTTTTAGAAAAGATTGGCTACACGCCAATCTTTTCTAAAAAATGTATTCAAAAGTGGTATTGAGATAAATATTAAATATATTTTATTTTGTGCAGGTTACCCTCTCCATATCAATTCTGATTAGTCTCCACGTGTTCTTCCTACTGGTCGTAGAGATTATTCCTCCGACGTCACTGGTTGTGCCCCTACTGGGAAAGTATCTTATATTTGCCATGATACTTGTCTCTATAAGGTAAGCATTACTTAAGGACTATCGCGAGGTTTTTATTTTTTTATCAATGGTGAATAAAGTGGATACCAAATTTATACACACTATATGTCTAAAGCTTTGCTGAAAAGTTAAGCTGGATTTTACCATGGTGATATGTATTGCATTAAACTAAATATGCTGGGAATAGTAACTGTTGAAATTACGAAAAAAGTAGCCAAAAAGAAATTGAATTAAAAAGTGAAAATGAGGTAATTATTACTCGCAGGTAAATCTGTAAACAACCGTTTCATTCTTTCATAAATAAAACGCCGGGAAGCATTTTATTAAAAGCCCACCATCAAAAGATAATAAAAGTAATTATTTAAATACGACCGAAATGGGGCCTTTCACAATCCGTCAAATTTCCATATAAATTAAAAGTCTTTTCCTAAACAAGATATTTGACATCAACTTTGGTTAAAATCAAATTTTTTACGAATAATCGTAAAAAATTTGATTTTAACCAAAGCTTTTCGATTAAATTAAGAAAGGTAAAAGTTTTCAACACTTAAGACTAATTATACCTACTTTCGAATGAAACGTGTTTTATTCCGGTTCATAAGAAAGCAAAAACTTGCTCTCTGCGAATCGGCACACATATAGCGAAATCTACGTTTTATACGTAAGCTCAGTGTACACATAGAACGGTATAATGAGCTTGTTATTGCTACGTTAGAAGCAAGTCGAGGTAAGCATTGTTATGCTGCTTTACTGTATAGACTAGAAAGTCGGAAAAGCCGGACAAAACACGACATTAAAGTTAGTGTATACCGGGAAAACGCGAGTTGACAAAGTTTGTATAAAGCGGAAAGTAGGTGGCTTACAATTATCTTGATACATTTTAATGACTCGTAATGTGTTATTGATTGAAATGTAGCTTTATATTTTTGTTCCATAACAAAAGAGTTACAAAAAAACAATGAGAATTTATGAAACCGAAAGATTTATGAATACGGTACTCCACACAGACGGGATCACAACTAGAAATAAATAACTAAATAGTGCTGAACTATTACTAGCCTCAAGCGAAGCAGAGCTTTTGTTATGGGTCCTAGATAACTGATATGAATACATAGATAAATATTTTTTATTTTACATAGAAAACACCGAGAACACCTGGAAAAAATATCTGCTAATCGTACGCGGACCTTCGCCCGCTTTGCCTAGTGCGAAGGCCGAGGGCTAATATATTATAATTGTAACCTGGATTCTTTATATATATATTATTTTATTTCCTTTACATTTGTTTTTTTTTTGCCAGAATAAATAAAATAACCTGTCGATTGACATCACTAGCCTCGAAGTTATTACCCGAGCCTACACATAAGGGTGAAGGAGAAAATGCTTATTTAGGGCGAGTGTCTCACTCTTACCTCGATTGAAGAGGACTCTTGAAGGTCGCTTTTCAATATTATTTTATAGTTATCACGTACTGTTTATTTATTCGGTGGTGGTTATTTTACTGAACACAACTTTATTTACAGTAACGAGTAGGTACTCGCTTAGATTAAGTAGGATATAAACTGAACGAAAGAACAACGACCTCTGTGGCGCGGTGGGCGAAGGTCCGCTTGCGACGCAGGAGGTTGCGGGTCGTCGGAGTTCCAGCATTGGACTTCTATGGGCTGATATGATGATGATGATGATAATTTTCTTTTTTTTATAAGAAACAGGACGGTGGCAAAGATTAAAGGAGGCCTATACCTGGTAGTAGGTGACTTAAAAGGGCTGATAATGATGATGATGATAAGAAACAGGGTCGGATGGCATCAAAAAATATTTCGTGTAAAATGCCAATTTTTTGCTGCATCCTGCATATTTTTTTAAACTCTGAAAATGGTTCAAAGTTTTAAAATATGCACTGGATGAAAATTTCTCTAAAAAATATAGATAAGACCGTATCGTAAGACCATTTTCCGGTAACTACACTGGTTAAGGTACCTCCGCTTACTGCACCGTCCAAAAAATCCACCCTGTATAGGTGATAGTATTTGTAATCTAGTCTCGTACATACTGAGCATTATCATTATCGTATTTAGGTAGTAAATAGCAATCTAGATCATAATACAAGAGTTCAAATACATCGGTAAACAAGTAAAATAATATCCTGAACTAGATTGTATGGTAGCGTTGAGATTCAAGTGTTTATCTTTGGAGAAATCTCGGAGCTGTTGAATATGGATGGCATTATTCTAATGAGGTGATTGCGGACAATTACGAGTTTTATTGAAACGAAGATGTTAATTGGAATCAATACTGTTAAACCTATTGATCAACCAATTAGTCGAGGATTTAAGGCGGTTCCTTGACCCAAACTAGCGCCGCCACCTATTTTATCGTATTATTACGTAAGACAAAGGAAATATCAAAAATCCTTTGGCACGTTTGTGATACCTATAATATCGTTTTTATCGTTTTTAGGCCACCAAACTCGGTTTTCACATCTCCTACTAAGCTATACAATATAAAACTATTACAGAGGCATTAAAAATAAGCTTATGATAAGTATCACAAATGGGCCGAGGGATTTTTGAAAATTCCTTTGTTTAACGTAACAATACGATAAAATAGGTGGCGGCGCAATAACGGCGCCCTTAAGCCGTATTGTAAATAAGAATGGAATAAATCAGTTAACCCTTTGACCGCCATAGTCACCATACATGACAAATCACCTGAGGACCCCTCAGCCCCAACGACATATAGAATATCTTTTGTTCACGTTGTGCTTTGGCGTAGAGAACACGGGAATGCGTTTTTGGTGTGTCGGTCAAAGGGTTAAAGGTAGATTATTATTTAACTACTTCATAAAAAGCATGATGATAAGTTTTAAATCTTCAGAAAGCGATTAAGTTTACGATTAATATATCTTCACGTAGGTATGTTTAATCATTGTTAGCCTAAAAGGTGAGTGTTTGGTTCGTTACAGTAAATCTTCAAATAAGTAAACAACGTTAAAGCGTACTCTGCTTAAATATATACTTTAGCCCTAAAAAGAAAAGGTTGTACCTTACTCAGCGAACCCAATTCATTTACATCTCAAAAGGATAATTTTACGTTTTCCTGTTTCGTATACGTTACGTTGGTGGTATTAACCGTTCATTTCTGATCATCGTAAATGCGTTCACACGTATTGTAAAAGAACTTAATTCGATGGTTCTACAACATAAAATGTTGTAAGGCTAATGCCTTTAGGATAGGTTTCCGCCAATTCGTTTCCAATTGAAATGTATTATATATGAGCCGTTTTTCTGTTTCAGTATAAACAGAAAAACGGTGTCAACCTTCATTTCGATCACTGCAAACGCGCCATACGTATTGTAAAAGAACTCAATTCTACTATAACACAGAATCCACTCACACTATTTTAGTTATAGTTTCTCTATAAGTGAATTTGTAATTCTTAAGAAAACCTCAGAATACCGCACGGCCATTTGTTTCTTTAACTTTAGGATAGGATTCAGCCAATTCATTTCCATTTGAAATAGATATGATCCGTTTTCCTGTTTCAATATATGCGTTACGGTGGTATTTTTAACCTTCATTTCCGATCAACGCAAACGCACCACAAGTATTGTAAAAGAACTCAATTCGATGGTTCTAAAATATAATACATAATTCTGCACGACCATTGCTTTGCCTTTAGGATAGGATTCAGCCAATTCATTTCCATTTGAAATGGATATGATCCGTTTTCCTGTTTCAGTATATGCGTTACGGTGGTGGTGTTGAACGTTCATTTCCGGTCTCCGCAAACGCACCGCATGGCACCCTGGGTAAAGCGGGTGTTTATCCACATCTTGCCGAGGCTGCTCTTTATGAAACGACCGCAGTACAAGTTTGATACTACTAGGTGAGTATTATCGTTCCTTTATTCGGTTTTTCAACGAATACGCTTATATTTGTTCCTCGGAAATATTTTTTATTGGAATGATACTATGTTAGAAAATTCAATAATGTTTGTTTTTTAAGATAAGTTTGATAATTACGAGATGGCGTGGAAAGCAATATAAGTCCCTAATTTAAGCTGTGTTCGTGTTATAAAAGTCCTAAAACCTCATTTTCGTTTCTGATTTTGTCCTAAAATAATACGACACAAGTAAATTTCCTACCCCAAATGGGTGAAGCGCAAGCGCGACACTAGAGGTGAGACTCAGTACCTAACTTCCTAACTTTCTTCAACCTCACAATTAAAGTCAAATTAGCTCAGACTTCATCTGGGTCGCTTTAACAAGTAGGGCGAGTCCACGCTTAAGTTTATCAGATTATCATTAGACATACCTTCGTCATCTCTTAATATACGAGTACTCGCTTTTCCTTTCAAAGCAAAACCTTTAGACTAATAACTTAATATTTTAATGATTAGGTATTTTTAAGCTCGTAAGCTCTGGTGTGAAATAGTCTTATCTAAAACCGAGTTCAGCGACAAAGGTGTAATGCGCCCACTCATTCGACCGGGTTGCCGTAACAACCGCACATTTGTAACCAGATTAAATTTGCAAATGTTTGAAAACACAAACTCGAGAGATTTTATTGTTGGCTTTGCTGCCAAGGTGTAACTTTAATTCTAATTTTCAGAGCAACAATCAAGGCAATGTGGAATTGAATTTTAGATTGTAGAATGTTCTTGAATTAATAAATTTAGAGAACATTAGTTTCTAACGCTGCTTTATAAATATCGTACGAATTAAGATATTTTAAAGGCATTGGAGGTTCTCTTACTTACATTTTGGTCCTAATTAACTAATTACATCAGAGGTTTTGCTAAAAAATGGAGCAATAGCTTAATGATCACTCCGGTTATCGAGATAACCGGATAATTGAGCCATTAAAGCTTATTAACAGCGACAGGGGTTAATATTATTAAGTTGTGAACACGGGCAAGCAATTATGCGAAACATTGACCGCATATTTGAAGCGGCATCTATAGAGCAGAGGAATTCACGAGTGCTTCTTGCGGGCGGTTTCACCAGTCACCGTTGTAATTCACTTGAGTCTATTAGCGTGGCGAGTGGTTTAATAAACCGGAACCGCAGTGACCAAACATTACGTAAATGGATCGCCGCGGCCAGATTAGCCGCAGGAGCCTAGTCCGAATCAATCTTGAAGTGACTTTATGAACGTGGCCATTGGCTGAACCGGGGTCGGCAACGAGCCTCCCTTCTTATTACTTTGACTGATTCGATAGCTCGGCACATTCCGAAAAGCGAAAATCACTAAATGCTGGGGGGGAACTTCGCAATTTACGGCAAATGGTTATTGTTTTGTCGTCTACGATGAAGCGTATTTTTATTAGAGTCCTGGAAAAGCCTTGTGCACGAACATGAGCATATATTGATAGGATTTTGTAAACAAGGCCGAGTAACTTCCTAAGATAATTGCGAAGACCTTGCCAAAAGGAAGCCATTGTTGGAATAAAACAGAGGATGACAACTAATTTTCTGGCACGAATGTTTCCTCTGAAATAGCCATTCATCGAATAAAGCTCAGATTCCCACAATATTTCTTTATGTATGAATAGTCGAGTCACTGAGTCCGTACCGACCAAAACGCTACGAGCGACGTTTAATTTCCGTCCAACCAATTCAATGGTGTATGAGACAAAAACTGCTACGATTCATAGCTACGGAGCTACGACGTGCTACGCCGTTACGGTGCTACGAGAGTATCCGGCCAGCTGTTAAAACGCTACGAATTGAACACTGGATTTCAATTTTCGCATTGGACGATCAAACTAGGGCATTATTACAAAAGGAATAGGAAATCGCCTAACAATAAGAGTTATAAAAACTAACTACTTTTAATAAGAATTAAGTAATACTAATTTAGCGATATTGATAGAAATTACAAATCAAAATATTAAAGTTCATATTTGATTTTCCATTTGTCTTGTTGTGTTTTATTCAATTGCCCATAAGATACTTGCTTTTGCAAGTAAGATACTTGCTTTTGCATCACCGATCGAATTTTTTATCGAAGCTTCATTAACGTTAATTAAAATCACCAATATGTGGAAAACAGAAAAAACAAATATCATTCATAGAGAAAAATATAGTGACGTAAATTCAGAATACGAAGCAGCTGTTCACTTGAAACTGATTATGCATCGTTTGTTTGACATGCATCAACAGAGGTTCGTGCTGAAAGCCAGCGCCATTGTAAACTCCAGCAAATTATGCTGATCACGGAACACAATTTCCAGATTCATTTAACATTTTACTGATTAAAACTAGACTGCTGTCCCAACTGATTCGTACCTAAGATAAAATCAGAATAAAATATCTTTGTTACCTACTTGCCTCCTTCGTTGGTAATTAAACGATGGGCAAGTGTGTTTTCTTCAACCTTCATTCTCGAAGCGGTGTAATTGTCCATGGTGAAACCTAAATATAACCATTAATATAATATATATCTCATAACGAGTTATATGTTAGAAACTACAGCTAAAATAGCCATGTTTTGTTACACGGTTCTATTGTAATGAAACGATTGTAAATTTTGTTTTATTGCAGCTTCGTACTCGAAGTTTTTCCATGATGAAAACTAACCTTATAACGAGATATTTGTTTGAAAACCACAACTAAAATAACCCCTTAGTGAATTATATGTCCCAAAAAGTAAAAGAGCTATTTAACTGACTTTTTCCTTTACGTAACTTTATCTATTGCCACGAAGATTACCGTGTTTGTTTTTCGTTAAGGTCCCGATACACAGCATGCGGCGTGGTGGTCAGATGCGGCGGCGCTGCCCGGCCGCTGTATCCGTACCGGCTAGCGGCTGCTGACGATGACTGCTGCGCGCCGGGCGCGTGGCCGCCGCCCGCGCCGCCGCCACGACCGCTCACTCGCACGCCTAGTAAGGAGGACCTCACGCATACCACCTACCTCAACTCTGGGTAAGTCATGCAGCTAGTATACTGGTAAGATCATACGTCTCTGTGATGTGATGTAATCCACTGCAGTGAGACAGTACAGCAATACTCGAACGAAAGCGTTGGAGAAGTGTGATAGGAAGCCTGTAGGTACCTAGATCAGCTTTCATGCCACTACTATGCACTCGTTACACTAAATCAAGGCATTATGCACCACCTGTGTGTCAATAACGCTGACGGAATGGATAAAAAATTTACCTTTTTCTTTCTACGTGTTACATCGTTTGGCAATTAGAGTTTTTGAGGATGATAAAACACAGCATATTTACAATTACATAAAGTTTACGCCCTACGGATGTGTACCTTGTGTTTTGGGCAGTGTTAATTATTTAAAGAAAAACCTCTAACACCTCAACTCGGTTTTCGGTTTTAATTTCGGGATGAGATATGTACATAATAAACAAGTGCTTTACTGAAGCTTATAACAAGCTTCTTATATGACACTTAAGGATACAGTCGGCATTGTTTTTATTCATCACTTTTATTTTGGGACTGAAAATATTATCCTCACGACGCAGGCTGCATTGCCTCGCTGTATGGCAATAGGTACTGATGACTTAAAATTACTTCAACAAAACGTATTTTTTTTTCTAGCATGGGTGACAGCAACAGATTCGGCGGCAGCTGCCTAGTCCACGGTTCGACCGAGGGCGGAGCGGCCGGGCTAGCCAGCACAGAAGACGAGACGCTAAGTCCCGTGCCGGACCCCCCACCAGGGTTCAGCCACTCCGCCTGCCCGCCCGAGGTGCACCGGACTTGTTTCTGCGTCCGTTTCATAGCGGAGCACACGAGGATGCTCGAGGAGTCCACAAAAGTGAGTAGAATTGAAAGGTTCGTGGGAGTTTCCATGACGATGATGTGTTGATCTACACTAGTGTAAAAAACTGTCTGTATCGCCTACCCTTTATGAGTGCTTACCTATATTTCTGAGTGAAGGCGAGATATAATACAAATGAACGGTAGAATGAAGTCACTTGATTGAGTGGATATCATAAGAGCCGACTAAGGGAACCCAAAGATATCCCTACCAGAGGAAGGATTTCAGATTTCCATAACTTTATTTCTTTAGGCTTAACATATTAGCACTTAGACAAATAAAATTTTAGGTGAATACTATAAACAGCTATAAATATAGTAATACTAGCTACTGCCCGCACCTTCGCACGCTTTTTATCGGGATAAAAAATGGCCTATAGGTACTATGTTATTCCAGGTCCCAAACTATACCATTACCAAATTTCAGCCTAATCGGTTCAGTAGTTATTGCGTGAAAGAGTAACAAATATCCATACAAACTTTGACATTTATTATATTAGTAGGATTATCAAATAAGAAATAAGGTGTTATATTGATTTTATCTTCACTTAAATTTTTTGTCCTCAAGTGGAAGAAATGGAAAAGGTCTAATACATGTTTATTTTGCCTACTTAAATCTAAATATAATACGATTCAGACACATGTCACTATGCAGTAGCTTCCTTCTTTGTATTTTTAACACCTACACTGCGATCACTAATCCACCTGCCAAGCGTGATGATTATGGCAAAACCCCATGCTTGGGAGAGGCTTGTGTGGACGTACGAGTATGTACTCATGCGTTTAAATACCATAAACATTTTCAAAACGTTCCTCAGGTAAAAGAAGATTGGAAGTACGTGGCGATGGTGCTCGATCGCCTGTTCCTATGGATATTCACGCTGGCAGTTCTCGTGGGCACCGCCGGTATCATCCTGCAGGCGCCCACGCTCTACGACGACCGAGTGCCCATCGACAAGCACTTCAACCAGTATGCTACCTCCACGCTCGTGCGGTGTCCGCCGCCAACGTAATCCTCAAAGCATTTAGTTCTGCCAAGATATCTGTGAATTAACTATCGATCTAATCTCTCACAATAACTCAAAAACTAAGTGTCCACCGGCAAGTAACTTCTGCAATATCTTGCAGAAGTCAATGGAGACTGTTTCTACTGAATGCGATTTTTAAACTACCGTTAACACGTGGGACTTGCATGTTCGGCAAGTAACTAAAACTTGCAGTTGGAAGTCGCTTGCACAAGTCAACTTCCGCAAATTTTAGCTGGACATTATAGCGGTGACTGACTTAATTGATTGCAGCAAATAGCAAATGATAGCTAAATGTGTACTCCGACAAATTTGCCTTCACATTGCCCTCCTACATAGTCTAAAAATCACTTTCTGTTTTATGTTTTTTTTTTTTAGAAATTGCACTACTTGTCGCGACAATCATTTTTAAAAATCATTCCTCGCCAAATATATCTTTTTTGGATGTTGTATTGTGAGTTATTAACAAATATTGTACCATGAGTATAGCTTGAGCATAGCTAAATTTTCAGTTACTTCACAGATATCATGGTCGAACTATAAGTTTGCGTTGATACAACACGATAATTCACTGACGACAGCCTTGTAATACTTACACGGTAAATCAATTTGATCATATTGAATCAGGTGTTGTATCAGTTCGGACGCAACAAGTATGAAATTACAGCGGTATTCTCTGCGGCTCGCTTGTGAACAGAAAGACAAATCAATGAAACGAAACAAACTTCTCGAACGAAAATGTCATGTTTAACTATTTTAAGACTGATAGAAAACTTACGGAGAGTCACGAGCGAGTCGCTGTAGAAAGATACTTCGCCGTTGCAACGCAACACCCAACGCACACCCGTCCCGCCCGGAACGTGTTCTATTCGACGACACGACATTTTATCTATTCCTAGTATTCAATTATAGTATTTCATCTTTCCTACTTCCTTACTCTTGCACCTAGTCTTATGCTTCATATCTTATCTCGTAAGTTTAATTTCGCTCAAGCCCCAAATTCTCCATCGATTGTCAACTTCGTAATGTGACAATAAATAGGAACAGTATTTCGTTAGCTTTGTGATAATAAACGTACACATCACCAATATTGAAATTAGTGTAAGAAACGATACACCACCAAGTAATATTGTCTGTGTTCAATAAAAGTTTGTATTTAGATAGTAGCGTCGTAGAGCATATCTCTTTAACAAACATACAATAGTATACCTAACACCGTGAAGTATCCTCAACGCACCACGCTTTATCTAACAGTTAAGTAATTAGTTGTCACGAGTAATTTAGGCGTATTCATAATATTAGCGCTTAAGTAGACATCGAATCTATGATAATCATTTGGTACTTGATAAGTCTTACTGTTACTATCAGAGTAGGTATATCTTCAAACTCTTCTAAGTGTATGTGATTATTTTGTCGTAGAATAGAACATGTACTTTTTACATATGATGCGATTTTATTAGAAGATGTATTTTAAGATATTTAAATGTAATAGGAAATATTTTAGTTAAATGATTGTAAGTCGTGTACGCGAATCAGAATTGTTTTACTGCCAAATTTTATAACTAGGCATGTTTTGTGGGTGAAAAATAGACAGAACCATTACGAATAGCTCAACACTCCATATTTTTATAAGTCTATCAAACAAACCCTAAATCTTTTATGACATCATAAAATACCTATTAGTAACAATTTAAGTGATGGATGCTCAATTTTAGAAATGAGTGATTTTTTATTGTGGCAAAGAACCTACCTATTCAAATTAATTGTCATATAATTAACATAAATACACGAAGTAAAAATTGCAAAACATCTGAAAAACAATAGAGCGCATTAGACAATTAATTTGAATAGGTAGGCTATTCAAATTAATTGTCTAATGCGCTCTATTGTTTTTCAGATGTTTTGCAATTTTTACTTCGTGTATTTATGTTAATTATATGTAAATATTGCAAAATGTTAAGTAGCATGTGTGAGAGCATTCGTACCAAATTTCGAAAAGGAATTGACAATTTTATTGAGAGCCTTTTGAATGACTTTTCATAAAATTAAAACGAAATGTTTGTACAAACTTATAAAAATTTATTATGTAAACATAATCTGAAAAATGATAAAAGTCAACGACGTAATTACAAAGGCACTTAGAATAAGTACTAAGAGCGATTATAGAATGTGTTGGTGCATAGCATTAGGTACCTACCTTAACTATGAAATAAATATAATTACGAATAGACAATTAAGCACGTTGGACTGCTCGCAGTAGAGTAGCGCGGCTCAATAATAACTGTAGAATAATAAGTTTGTAATTACCTATTTATATTGTTAATAAAACCGTTATACATAGAAACAAGGCCATTTTACTCATTGTTTCCTATCACACGTCTAGCAATTCAGGCGTAGCAAAAACACTTGATGCTGTTTTTGTATTTTTCAGCTTTGCCATAATTGATGCGGCTTTCCTGCTCTTACCAAATAAATTTAGAGCGCTATCTAATGCTTTTTTATCATTACTCAACAAAGAGTGGTAATCGTCGAAAGCTGTGGAACTTTTTGTAGTTTGAGATGGTTTTGTAGTAGTGAGAATCACACGAGTTGTCGTTCGTCTTTTAGCCATAATAGTAGATTCAGAAGGAAATCTCTTAGTTAAAATAATAGGCCTGCTATTTGTCACGGTTACAATTGACTTCTCAGTAGAAACAGATTTTACAGTTGTTGATGAAATGCGTGCCCGAGTTTTTACAGCTGATTTGGAAAGAACTTTTTTGCTAGAAATCCGCGGCTTGCGTCTTTTCGCAATTTTAGTTTTCGCAGTACTTGCAGATTTCACAGTTGAAGATCGATTGCTTGCTTGATTTGTATCAGTTGAGTCAGATATTACACTTTTAGTAGTAATCACAGGTTTGCTGGTTGTCACGTTTTCGGTGGATTTCTCAGTAGTAGACGAAATGCTAATCTGAGTTGTGGCACTTGATACAGAAGAAACACATTCAGTGGTAGACGGATTGCTCGTTAGAGTTGATTCAGATGGAATATTTTCAGTAGACTGCATTTTCGTCCGCGTTGTAGCAGTTGATTCAGAAGGAATATATTCAGTGGTAGAAGGAATGCGTGTCCCAGTTGTACCAGTTGATTCAGAACGAACATATTCATTGGTAGAAAGAGTGCTTGCTCGAGTTGTATCAGTTGATTCAGAAGTAACATAATCAGTGGTAGACGAAATGCTCACCCGAGTTTTATCAGTTGATTCAGGAGGAAAATTTTCAGCAGTAGACGGAATGCTCGCCCGAGTAGTAACATTGAATGAAGAAGCAAAATTATCGGCTTTAGATGGAATACTCGTTCGAGTAGTAAGAGATGATTCAGAAAGAACATTTTCAGAAGTAGAAAGAATGTTTGCCCGAGTTGTATCAGTGGATACAGAAGGAACATATTCAGTAGAAGTAGGAATACTTGCCCCACTTGTATCAGTTGATTCAGAAGTAACATACTCAGTGGCAGAAGGAATGCTCATCCGAGTTGTATCAGTTGATTCAGAAGGAACAAATTTAGTGGTAGATGGAATGTTCGTCCGAGGTCTACCAGTTGATTCAGAAAGACCATTTTCAGTGGTAGAAGAAATGCTCGTCCGAGTTGTATCAGTTAATTCAGAAGGAACATATTCAGTGGTTGATGGAATGCTCGTCCGAGGTCTACCAGTTGATTCAGAAAGACCATATTCAGTGGTAGACGGAATACTCGTTCGAGTTGTATCTTTTGATTCAGAAGGACCATATTCAGTGGTAGATGGAATATTCGTTCGAGTTGTATCTTTTGATTCAGAAGGACTATATTCAGTGGTAGACGGAATACTCGTTCGAGTTGTATCTTTTGATTTAGAAGGACCATATTCAGTGGTAGATGGAATACTCGTTCGAGTTGTATCTTTTGATGCAGAAGGACCATATTCAGTTGTAGATGGAATACTCGTTCGAGTTGTATCTTTTGATTCAGAAGGACCATATTCAGTGGTAGACGAAATACTCGTTCGAGTTGTATCTTTTGATTCAGAAGGACCATATTCAGTGGTAGATGGAATACTCGTTCGAGTTGTATCTTTTGATTCAGAAGGACTATATTCAGTGGTAGACGGAATACTCGTTCGAGTTGTATCTTTTGATTCAGAAGGACCATATTCAGTGGTAGACGGAAAGCTCGTAAGTGTTGTATCAGTTGATTCAGAAGGGCCATATTCAGTGGTAGACGGAATACTCGTTCGAGTTGTATCTTTTGATTCAGAAGGACCATATTCAGTTGTAGATGGAATACTCGTTCGAGTTGTATCTTTTGATTCAGAAGGACTATATTCAGTGGTAGACGGAATACTCGTTCGAGTTGTATCTTTTGATTCAGAAGGACCATATTCAGTGGTAGACGGAAAGCTCGTAAGTGTTGTATCAGTTGATTCAGAAGGGCCATATTCAGTGGTAGACGGAATACTCGTTCGAGTTGTATCTTTTGATTCAGAAGGACCATATTCAGTTGTAGATGGAATACTCGTTCGAGTTGTATCTTTTGATTCAGAAGGACTATATTCAGTGGTAGACGGAATACTCGTTCGAGTTGTATCTTTTGATTCAGAAGGACCATATTCAGTGGTAGACGGAAAGCTCGTTAGTGTTGTATCAGTTGATTCGGAAATAACACTTTTTGTACTTATATCTGGCTTGCTACTCGTAACGGTTCTAATCGATGTTTCTGTAGTCACGGGTTTAACTGTGATAGATGGAATGATTGTCTGAGTTGTAGCACTTGATTCAGGAGGAACACCCTCGGTAGAAATCATTGTTAAGGTTTCAGTTGACTTCTCGGTAGTTTCTGGCATAACAGTTGTAGATGGAATGCTTGTTCGAGTTGTATCAGATGTTTCAGAAAGAACCATTTTAGTAGAAATCACATGATTGCTACTTTTCTCGGTTTCATTCGATTTCTTGATAGTTACAGATGTATCAGTAGGAGATGGAATGTTGCCCCAATTGGTAATGGTGGACTCATAACGAACATTTCCTGTAGCTAACACAGGTTTGCCACTTGTCAGAGTTTCAGTCGATTTCTCAGTAGTAAAATATTTTACATTAGTAGATGGAATGCTCGTCGAAGTTGTAACTGACTCAATAAGAGTATTGTTTGTACATATTCCAGGCTTGCTACTTGTCACAGATGCAATCAATTTCTCGTCCCTAACAGATTTCATAGCAGATGATGGAATGCTTCCCCGAGTTTTACGCGGATTTATGACATTATGGTGTCTATGTAAAATATATTTCACTTCTTTTAAGTCTTTCAGTTCTTCTTCTTTCCATTTTTTAAGTTCCTGATCTACACTCTTAGTTTTATTTAATTCCACTTCATCGAGAACCGAATTTATTCTCTGTTTGAATTCAATTTTATCAATGCTATTACTATGTAGTTTTGTCAATACTTTTTCGAAAACCTGATTGATTTTGTGTTCTGTTTTATTTTCGTGTATTACTTCTTCATCGTGTATTTTATCAATTTTTTTCATGACCTTCGTAATATCTTGTTTCTTTTGTTCAATTTGAAGTTTTACAAAATTTTCGTTGACATGTTTTGACAGATCTCCGAGCTCCTGTTCTAGTTTTACGTTCATATTAGTGAGCAGACGAGTTTCAGTAAGCAAATCATGTTCGACTATTTTCATTTCTTTCTCTAATTTATTAATTTGGGGCGTAATTTCTACTGGTTTTGGCTGGTTTATTATGGTGCTTGTAGTTTGAATGACGGTGGTATAATTTGGTGAAATGGTTGTACTGGTAGTACTATGATTCTGAATCGAGCCAGCTTCATTTTGGGCTTCTTGGCATTTTTTATAATAATCGGGTACTGTGTTGTTTCCCGTGTACACTTGTCGAATAGCCAAAACAGTGCAATCAAATGTATCCTTCAAGTCGGTTGCTGCATCACTGAACAATTTACCGACACTAGATTTCCATGAGCTCCAAGAGGTGGTAACTTCGCTAAAGAACGAAGCGGATGTCTGGAACGACAGGGTTTTCAATATTAATTGAAACAGAAAACACAATAATATAACGAAAATACAATATATTTTTACCTGCTGTGTTAGCACGAGCGAAATAATTATCACTGCGATTGTCGTATTCATTGTGTTTCCATACAATATAGTGATTTTTATCGCTTTTGCGACTTTATCAATTCAAGGCGGAATATGGACTAATTAATTTTGCTGTTAATAGCGTGCCTCAAAAGATTACTACGTTGTGCTTATTTGTCTGGAGTTGTACGTATCAACCAACTGATTAAACACCTACGTGTGAAAGAAATCGGTAAATAATGGGGTTTGGATAAAGAGGATGGGATAAAACAAAGAACTCCGTAATTAGCAAATATCATTTATGAGTTACTTACAATATATCACATAAAGTATACTTATTTACTACAAAACACCTTGGAAGTGACGAAAACACAAAGCGGCCATCATGAATCCAGCGTGTAGAACGCGACATGATTAAAATAAAATATTTTTATTGATCTTTTAAAATGTCTCAAATGGTTTTAATAATATTTACCTAATACCTAATGTTTATTCAGGTGTTCATGAACAATAGTCAAGTCCACTCATAAAAATGTCATCACAATAAGATTAAATTTGAGTAAAACCTACAATAGGTTCAAAATTATTTATTGTCACACAAATATTTGTTTCTAATAATCTGACATAAGTCACGTTTGAATATTAATTGAACAATTTTATATATGTATATGTATGTATGTTACCTATGTATTATATGATGAGATATTTCATTTTACGTTAGTTCAAGCGTTACACATTCGTTTTTATTATAAAAGTCGATCTCCGGCGATGTTGTCAAAAGGCAATGTTTATTTGCAAAGCTGTCAGATCATAAGAACTGCATTTTGGCACAGCTTGAGCATATTTTATTAGCTACAACGATTTTATACATTTCTTCTTAAATTACAAATAAATATGAATTTTACAGGTACGTATACAGCGTGTAGGTACATCAAAAGGTGTTTTTTTATGTATTTAGGTATAATAAAAATATGATTTTCAACAAAATATAACGTCTTTATAAAACTGAATTGATTTACTATAAATCTAAAAATAAATTAGGTATATCATGTAAAAATAAAACAGTGGTAAGTATAGAATAAACAGTAGGATACTAACATTGGAATGTTACACTTCATCTATACTTTATAAAATAAAGTAACTAATAAAATAATGTGTTGCCTTCGTGTAAAGCTGTTTTGGCAATGCTTGGCGGAGCTGAACTATATATAACATAAATTTACACTAAAACATAAACGTACGTTAAAAATAATACTAAATACTCACAGATTCCATTTAATATTGTTCAGATTTAATATAATTTAGCGAAGTAATGGCACGCCGTTTATATTATCTCCTATTTATATACATACTCGTAAAATTTATCTAATATAAAATATCTAACACTATCTTGAACACAGTAACCTTATATTCAAATCCAATGTAAACATACACAGTTTTTGGGCATTAAAATGCAAATTTTAAAATGCAGATATTAGAATTTGTTTTGTCGTGTTTCTGTTAATAATGACTTGCCGCAAAATATTATATGAAAGTTCATAATCTACCAGATATAATTTTATTAATAATATTATAAGTATAGATAAGAATAATCAATAATCGGTCTATGCACTCGACTTTTTGTCGACTAACAGATTGCGACGAGTACATAACTATAAATACCATATAAATTAATCTAGTGATATTTCAAAATTGCTTTTGATACACGTATTTAATGAGTTAAATGTTTTGACGTCGTTGGATGTTACAAGTAGCACGTTGGTTGAGGGGCTGCTTATTAAACGCCAGCATTTGGTTTTATGTGGGGGTTATTGCTTAGTGAGGGAGGGCTTAGTGCGGGGGTGCTTAGTGAGAGGGTGCCTGTTTAGAAGGGGGTGGGTGTCTAGTGAGGGGTTACCTGCTTAGAAGGGTGCATAGTGAGGGTTATCTTTCACCTAAGTGACGCTTAGCCCTCTTTCGCGATCGTTCAACGGACAGTCAACTGAATGCTTGCGATTTTTACAGCCTACCCGTCTAACTAGCGGGCTAATTACATAAACATCCTACGGCGACATTTTTATAATACAATAGAAAATATCAACTAACATATAAATATATTTTAATTTGTAATTGAGGGTCATCATAAATTGTAATAATTTGATTAATATTATGAGACTTATCATAAAAAGGTTTCTTTTTGAATAAGATATGTTTGAAACAACCTACAAAATAGTCTTAAGATAAAAACATTACGCGACTCCTAGAAACGGAGCCGACCTCATCACATTTCATAATAATTAGAAATTTTTAAAGCTTATTTTCATAAAAGGTTTCATCGATAAACATTAGAAAAATAAAATACCATTTCGAAACATATCATAAAAGAACATTTTCTTAAATTATTTCATAAGATCGAACAAATAAGAATTTCATCAAAAACTATAATAGACATAACTCCAATAAATAGGAACCTATTAACGATATTTTGTCTCCTAGTAATTGTTTATCCGGAATAAGTGGAAATTAATTAAATCATTAATGAGAGATCACCAACAATACACAACAACTACGTCCTTATCACTTTAAAAAGATCGTATCAAAATATTTTAACGACATGCTGTGTTCCAATAAACTTCACTTACACTTTCAAGTCTTCCAAAAAGATTTAATATCCACTCAATGCCAGACAGATTCATTCGGCTCTTAGCTTTATGCAACAAGACATAAAATATCCAAAAATAATGTTTTTCCTTTTGTAAAACATTAACAAGTGAGCTTACCCATATCACGGCGTATTGGCTTCCGTATTGTCACTGGAGGTGGATACATCTTGTTCAGTTGGTGGGTTCAGAAGAGTGTCTTCTTGGGAGGCGTCCCTTTTAGGGGGGATAGGGGCACCGTTGAGCTTTGGCAGTGGCGGTATGGGAGGGATGGGGGAATGCTCACGTGACGTCGCCGACGACTGGGCATTGGGCACAGGCAAGCCGTTTGCCATGCGTTGGTAGTGAGGCTTCCATTTGTTCGCCGGTGGAGTGTAATTGAGATGATCGTACTCCATTTCTGTAAGGAGATAAACTTCGTATAATATATATGAAAACAAATAAAAAAAATGTTCGATGTTCAAAAAATCTTAACGTAAGTTGGTCCCCTCGGGATCCAGAATAACGCCCTTTCGGCTTAGGTAGACATGTTTCGTGGCAATCTGTATATGTCGTTGCCGAATCGAAAATCAATCAAAAACAGAAAGCAGTCCGTTTGTAGAATGGCTATACCGATTGTAAAAAGAAAGCTGAATTGTTGGGAATAGCGAATTAATTTTATTCGACGAGATGGCTAAGTGACTTTTAGCTATATGATTCTCATAACGTTGATCGTTCAACAATCGGTCATTAATGAAATTCGCCGGTCTGCAATCGGCCTAGTCATTCTACAAAAGGCCTGATTCTACGATCCGGCAGCGATATATACATTGGCTTATAATGAAACAAAAAAAATATTATACTTCTTGTAAAGCGAAACTAGGGAAACAGAAACAATTTTCAAATTGCTCATCAGAAACCTTTGAGGCCAACTTGTGATTAACATTACATTCAAGGATTGCTACTTCTAAAACTAAGTAATTGTATTTTTATCTTTACTCTGGCCAAACGACAACAAACAAAACGAACAAAAATTCAAATTCAAACAAGTTGTCAAACATATCCTTTGTAAAAAGGCTTATTACAAAATTTCAGACTATCTAGAAGATAAAAAAGCTTGGGACGGATTTTGCTCCAACTCGAAAAATAACTCTAAAAATAACACCTAACAGGCTAAAGGTTTCTTCGTCGCTTCTTTACTTTAGTCTACATACCGAAGCGACCGAAATCAAAATATCACTTTATTTCCAAATCAGTGTTTAATTTTAAGAATTTGACCTGTTCTAAGTGTACATTTATTGTATTTACGGAAATAAAGAAACTTTGACTTTGACTTTGAAACTCAACTCTCTTATTCACAGAATTTTCACTACTTTATTTTAGCTCTTACTTACAATATTTTACTTTAAAACCTATTGTAGTTTGAGAAATTCATTACGAATATCAGCGGGTAATTACATACCTTATTTGTGTTGAAAGAACAATCCTAAATTTTTTTGTCAATTATAGATTTCTTGTTACGAGTTGTTTACGAACATTATTTCTTGAGAATAAGCAGTTATATTATAATAGTTTTCATAGTTTTAGTTTTTGTTAATTATATTTACATTTTTTTCCGATGGTGTAACCGATATTGTCAGTTTTCTGTTAAATATAAGGTTTATTTATATGTATATTATTCATCTCTGTTCTGACAAAATAAAAATATTTTTACTTTTTAGAATGCCTCGACTATCGTAACATTATCATGGGGAAGACTTTTGCCCAGGCGATAGCACAGGCTCGCAAAACACATGAACTAACCATATCCTTCCTTGTGTTTGATCTCATCGTAGACATGGTCCAGTTTGTTGTCGTCCACATACTGGTACAAGTTGGGATTGTTTGCGTCAGCATCCTTGTTCTTCAGAGATGAGAGGCCGTCGTAACCTGAAAATCCAATTTCACATAAATTAAATACCAGATTAACTATTACGAAATACATATAACGGTATCTATTTATTTAATTAACTATTACGAAATACATATAACGGTATCTATTTATTTAATTAACTATTACGAAATACATATAACGGTATCTATTTATTTAATTAACTATTACGAAATACATATAACGGTATCTATTTATTTAATTAAAATACCAATAGTTACAGTATAACTATTAGTCTCTTAAATAAATAAATTTACAAAATGTTTACAAATAGTTTCTTAACACTAATACAGCATTTAATATTAAATTTCTTGGAATACAGCATTGACATGTTACTAAATAGAGTATTATTAGTTATCTATTATTAGTTATGTGCCTAACAAAAACATAATGGTTATTCGTTTGTCGCAAAAACTAAACAATTTTGACAGAACGAAGAGGTCGCAGTTCTTATTTCTAACGTAAAATATTTATGATATCAACCTTGCGTTGCTGCGGTTTGTTCGGCGTCGATTTTCGGCGCGAAACAAATGCAGCAAAAATGCCCACAAATCATAACAATTTAAGCTAAAGGTATTTTTTAAAATTTTGGCTTTGTCTAAAGGGACTTCAAAGGGACGGAGCTGTAGGGGTCTTATTTTTTGTCCAAATACCACGGCATTCGATTTGACTATAAAAAAATAAAATAATAAGTTTTGTTGAGTGTTCGTAATGAATAGAAGATTCATCATCATCATCAGCCCGTTACTTACACTGCTAAACACAGGCCTCCCCCAAACGACGCCACGAATAGCGGCCCTGAGCCGCCTCCATCCTATGACTGCTTGCGACCGCTCTACACTAATGTCGGTCCATCGAGTCTTACTACACTCCGTTTCGCATTGCATCGCGGTCGCCACTCGAAAACCTTTACTTCCCCAACGGTTATTGGTTCTACGAGCTATATGGCCTGCCATCGCCACTTCAGCCTGTTAATTCTGAGAGCTATTTCGGTAACGTTGGTTCTTAGAAGAAGATTACTCACTGTCAATAGAACTAGAAGCATGATTCCTTAGTTTCTCCAAAGTAGCGTTGTTTAGTTTTCCCGGGCCCAAGTTGTTCAGAATGTGTGTCCCGTTGTTGAGCAACGTTGTGGAATCGTCCGATCTAGTCGAGCCTTGGTACGCGTACACTGGGTTGTCGAAATGTTGTTGTTCTGTTGGAAGAAAAAAATCATTAAATCAATTTATATATTTTGTGTAACTAAGAACGGAATAAACTACCTATAGTAAGAAAATTTGAATCTAATTTAGTATTAATCTAAAATATAGTTCATGTGTTACAGAATTTGTATATTGTAAGTTTAATTGTGATTAGTTATCATATCACAAGTTTTTTTGGCTCTACAACCTATAATTTTTCAAGATAAATGGTCGACCACATAGTAATTTACCATCAAGATACATTATGGTTAAGCGAAGCTATAATCAACGCTTACAAAGTAGATTAAAACAAGTATTCTTATTTTTCTTTTTACTTAACGCCATCTACTATTGTTGACGAAAAAGCAACCGTTTGTGAAACACATAAAGCACGGTCTAGCTTACCAGGTTGAGCATTAGGATCCGCGGTGTAATGCACATGGGCGATCTCCCTCTTCAGATTGCGCACCCTCTTGCGGTAATAGAGTACAACTAACACAGCAGCGGCCGCGCAGAGAAGTGCAAGGATCACCATTACCGCTGTGAGGCCGGCGGAGGATCCTGCTGCACATACATACAATCGAAATGTTATAATATGTAAGCGTAGACTAGTCGGCCGCCTGATATGTCTGGATGGATGAAGTGGAAGGCGATCTCTACAAACTCGATGGTATTAGCGGGAGACAGATCAGAACCGAGATGCGGATGCCTGGAAAAGTCTCGTGGAGGTCAAGATTCACTTTGGGTTGCTGATTCACAGGTAAGTAATACATTTTCTACATCTGTATGTAAACAAACATATCTCAAAAGGTCCTGTTCGCAGTATTTTGACTTATTTTCTTCATCATAATCATCATAGCGGCCCTTTATGTCACCCACTGCTGGGTATAGGGCTCCTTCAATCTTACTGCAAAATAAATCTTATTACTTCGAAGCACACAAATCATAAACGTGTTACCAAAAGAATTCGTCTGAATGCAGGCTCTGTTTTATCATGAGACTACGCACCAAAGTAACCGTTGACAAGTTTTGTCAACTGGCTCGCTGACTACAACCTGTTGTCTACAATATTCCTACACAGAGATATCAAACCAACCCGCACGGCTGTGCCGACTTTGGTGTGTAGGTAAAATTTTAAATATCTTTGAATAGATACGTTTTGTTATTTATTTTAAGGTAGTCATACCGTGAGCCTGGTCGATGTGTATAGCGTCTCTCGCCGGTACATCGCAGTTCTCCCCGATAAAGCCGCGATGACAGACGCAGCCTTGCACCGGATCGCACACCCAGTTGCCGACCGACGAACAGTTGCAAGCCTCCATGCAGTGGTCGCCGTAGTAGCCTTCTGGACAAACTGTTGACGAAAGTATATCCTTTTATGATATTTGACATGTCAATATTTTTGAAGTTGATAGTATAATATTATGACCCTGTTGTGTCCCAATTCAGGTTACTTTTCTGCTTCATTAACGCGAAAGCGATAGTTACTCAACCCCTAAATACTCGATCCAACGTAGCACTAAAATTCGCTGCGTCCCGACGACCATATCTATAAAATCAAATCTAATTTGACTATGATTTGATGCAGAAAATTGGTTAATTGCATTGATAGAAGGTGAAGAAATAGATGGTTCTGGCAGAATACAGTTAAAAAAAGACAGGAACCATAAGTCGAGGTCGTAAAATGCGCGATGGGTCGACGACAGTTGATTTCTGAGCGCGTTAAGTTCAGGAATGAGAAAATTGGCGTAAGCAGAGTGATGCCACGCGCGCTAAGTGCTCTAGCACGCATGTTTTACGTACTCCACTGCGGCTGAGTCTCTTAAGCCTGCCCGATTGTTATTGAAGAGTTATGAAGGTAGTATACTAACACTGCGTGCAGTAGAGGCCGGTGTATCCTGGCGGACAGCGGCAGTAGCCATCATTCTGTCGGCAGGCGGCGCCGCGCGCGCAGCGGCAGGCGTGCGCGCAGCCGGCTCCCCACCACCCCGCGGGACACGCCTCGCCGCACGACACGCCACGCCAGCCCGGCTGGCATTGACATTCACCTAGAATTGACATATAGTTACAAGACGGAATATGGCAATACGCATTCCATCCCAAGGTTGCCTGCGAGCAGCTTTTTGTTGTGATCGGTGTCCCCCACGACACCCACTTCTTCCCTCCTCTAATGGGGCTCCCGAGCAAAGCCATATTGATTAACATTTTTTGTAGGGCTGTATAGAGGTGTCAAGTGATTTTGAAAGCAATAAAAATTTTGCCCCCAAAAAAAGCCCCCTTTTTAAGGTTGCTACTGGATGCCGGGCCGTCGTGATAGGGGGTTAATACGGTATTGTATACAGGGTTCCTTTTCAAATTGGATGAACAAAAAATTCACCACCCCTTCGTCATGTAGAGGAGAAACGGTTTTAGAAAAACAATACTAAAAACTTACAGTTTCCAACGAATACAACTTTGTAACTCCATCCAAGTCTGGTATATTTTTCAACTATATAATCAATACATAAATATCTCACCAGTAACATGATGGCAGTCGGCGCCGTTCTTACAGGTGCAATGCTTGGCGCAGTTCATTCCGTATGTGCTGACTGGACATGGGAACTCGCAAGCCGCGCCGGTGAAACCACTGTCGCATGTGTACTTGCCGGTCACTGGGTCGCAAGTTTTGTTGTCTGGAAGCATAATATTGTGTTAAAATGGGCAATAAGAACATGTGGTTTGACGGGAAGTTGACATAGTATTTTTTCCAGATGTGCACGTAGGTACGCAAATTCTTTCAAACCAAACCGATGAGCTCGGTTCCACTTCTATCTATTCAATCCCTAAGAATTTACTACTGGGTATAAAGCCTCCTATTCGTGGCGTCGTCGTTTGGGGGAGGCATCTGTTCAGCAGTGGATGTACACGGGCTGATAATGATGATGATGATAAGGTCTCCTTCGTTAAACCGTTTCAGACACGTGACGTACGTTCCACCTCTTGCACATCACTGGTGGAAGGCATTTTTTAAACTTTTTAATGAGCCTAACTAAGTCAGCGAACTGCGATCTGCATCAACATCTCGCATATCTCGCGGGTTGGTTATGCATAATACTTTCAGTATTGTGCATAATCAACCCAACTCCCTAAAGTAGCGGAGTAAGACTTTTGGGCTTGACAGCTGCGTTTCAGCATTGAGTAGGTGAAGATGTGAGCCTAACAATAACGGTTCTCTTACTGAGTGGCGAGTGCGGACAGCGCTGGCTGCAGCCCGCGCCGTAGGTCCCGGCTGGACAGGGCTCCGTACAATTGTTCCCCGTCCAACCGGCGGCGCAGGCGCATTCTCCCGTGGTAGCGATGCAGGACGAGTTGTTAGCGCAAGGACAGCGCTCGGAACATTCCGCGCCGAAGGTACCCGGCTTGCATTTTGCTAGAGTTTCGCAGTTTACGCCTGGGGAAGCAAAATGTTCTCAATAAGACAAAGGATAAAATGTATAATTAATAAATGATACTGGACAATTTAAACGGCCTGCCCCCAAAAGTAAGCAGAACTGTACTGAGGTTGTCACGAAATAGGACAAAGAAGGGCATGAAATAAGATATACGAGTACATACACAAACATAGAAAATTATAATTTTCACTATGACATTCACAACAGCTATCAAACTTAGATAAATAAGATTTTTATTTGCTTCTGCAACACACAGTAGTACACAGGTTGTTTATATGCAGACATTTGACGGAACAAAAAACAGGTAGTATAAATTATAAACAGGTAGTATAAATTATAATAAGTAAGGTTAAACAGAGGTTAAGTATAGTTAACTTCAAGATTAATGATTAATTGGTAATTTTCTAGTGGTTTTTTCGTCAAATGCACATTGCTAATCATTGTTTTAAATCTCATAACACCTATAAAACGCTTTTGGAAGGTTGTCCAATAAATAGTTTAAACTTACGCTCGTTCGGAACACATAATTATAAAGTACAATTTAACGGGTATTTATCGCGTTTATTTTCACACAGTCTGACCACGACAATGTGTAAGCCCGTTGAAACGTCGGGAAAAATAGGTAAATAAACGCGATAAATATCGTTTAAATTGTACTTATAATTATTCTGTCTAGTTCAGCGATGTTAGTTGTTGACTTAACATTATGCACATGCAACATGCAAAGGTCGAGTAATGTAAACAAACATCAACCAATTATTAATTTCAAATGAATGGTTCGTGCATATTTCCATACCTTTCCGTGATAGACCTGAATAAATGAGGCGGTATGAAATATTTGTAGTCTAGTAAGCAATGGAACAAAACAACCAGGATGTAAAAATAGTAGGAAATAATACGCTTCAAGAGTTTTTAATTTTAATTTTTAAACAAACCAAGTATGTTCCTATTTTTGTTTGCGTTTGATTATTCGGCCCATAAACGCCCCATAACGTCTTATGTCGCGATATTTTGACAGTTAACAATGAAGATCTGTCAAAAAGTCGTCACTAGAGTCGTGCTTACATCTGAGATTCGTTTGAGAATTCGGGGGAGTGATTTTAATTGATTCAATAATTTTTATTTGAAATGGGATTTTTTTAGTTCATTTATGTTTCTGGACACAATTTAATATGGAATAAATAAAATCTCTTACGATGGTGAACAAGGCCTTTCCCAAAAATTATAAATAAACGCTAGACAATTCCAAACCGCAGCATCCAACACCGAAGTAGACAGAGCTTGTGTTAAGGGTATGAAATGACTGATGTACAGCTGGAGAACGTCTTTTAGCATATACAAACATTACACGCGGAACACCCAGACCCGAAGAAACATTTGACCAGCGCGGTAGGATCGAACCCTGGACCTCCCGCGACCACAGACATCTTTCAAAATTACTTATCCATCAAAAAATCTTTTAGTTAGCACCAAATAAACAATATCAGCGAACAGCCAAAGGCAGATCAGGCGGGATGAATCACCAATTACTATAAAATACCCAATGCCCTTTTCAATAGCGATAAAAATAAACAAACTACCTTTCCACTCAGGTTTGCAAATACACTTCCCGGTCACATGATCGCAGCCAACCGCGTTCACGGAACAATTGCAGAGTGAGTCGCATCCTTGCCCGAAGAAGTTTGGAGCGCACTTGTGTTCGCAACGCAGACCAGTGTAACCTGAGCCGCAGATGCATGTTCCTGTAAATAAGAGAGAATTTTAGGTCAATGCTGGTATGGACTCTAACCAAAATGCGCATCTTCGGAGTCCAATTACTCGCAAACGATTAATCATTTCACAAAACATTGAAAATCTTTTCATTTCATTATAAAACACTATATTAGACTATTGCAACACCCCGCACTATGGGATGCCGGACGGAAATGCCGAACTGCCCTCCTTATGAAAAGTGCAATAA
This sequence comes from Eupithecia insigniata, assembly GCA_947859395.1. Classification (NCBI taxonomy): domain Eukaryota; kingdom Metazoa; phylum Arthropoda; class Insecta; order Lepidoptera; family Geometridae; genus Eupithecia; species Eupithecia insigniata. Next base: position 8,635,203 of record OX402003.1, read on the forward strand.
GTAGTGCGGTAACTAATGCTAGTTATTGCACTTTTCATACGGAGTGCAGTATAATAGTTCAGCTTTTCGGATTTTGTATAATTTTTCTTTGTTGCAAATGTTGTTGTTGTTTTTATGCGCCTAAACGGTCATGTTCCCTGTTTAGTGCTTTTTTTAGTAAATTCTTCAAACGAAATATGTGTGAGGCCGTGGCGGATCGCTAGTAGGTATGTACATATTTTAACTTACCGTCAGCAGGATCACAAGAAGCGTTGTTTTCACAGCTACAAGGCTGGCGACAGTTGATACCAAAAGTTTTTCCGTCGCAACGTCGATCGCATTTCAGACCATCGTATCTGCAAGTAAGATAACAACGATAAAAACAAACTAATTTTTTACGACTTCTGTGGCGCTGAAAAATCACAAAACTTTGCAACATTTTTTGTTTTTAACGGCTTTCATTTGTTTCTCGTCGTCCGTCGAATTTTCAGATTTAAGCTGCGCGTGTGCCTTTACGCGTTGTTGGAAGCTTTTCATTTTAGTGGCATTAGAGGTGCTTGTTACCTTGGTCTTTTCTGTTATTTTTATCATATTTATTTTTTTTGCTTCCTTTTTATATACCTTCGGCTGTTCAGTCATAATGAGATGTGGTCTTGGGTGGAATATTCAGTTGCTATTCCAGTGTATAGCACCATCTTAATGTTGGGACACTTCAGTTCCTTTGGTCAAGGTTTAGAATATGCCATCTCTTGAGGCGATTAATGTGGTCCTTGTCTTGAAGTAGGTCTTTAGCCAGTGTCCACGGATCTGCTGGGTTGTCCCAGTGGGCGGAGAGGTGATACTCCGACGTGGCGCGTCCCCGGGTTGCGGATAGGGGGTTCTGACTTGCCGATAGCTTCCATAAGGGAGTTATCGGTAGGGCAGCGCGGACAGAACACTAAGAGAGGGTCCAGGGAAGCTTGGAGAAGCACAATGTTCTGTTAGAATATGAAATAAGTTTGAGCGTTACTATCAGAAGGTGGAATTGTATCCATAGACCCCTATGCATCTGACATTGGCAGGAGTTGCTCGGATACAGATATACCAAATCCTAAGGTTTGGCGTCCGCCGAGGGGATGTATGGCCGAGGGGAGCTCGGTCGCGAGCCCTCGCGCAGAGAGAGGACCACCCCCTGTGGCGCCCGCCACAGGGTGGTGGTCCTCTCTCTGCAACTAAGAAAGGACAAACCAACATGAAAATGGCGAATTGCATAAATAATATACCCCAGGAAGGTACCGGCCTCACCGAGGTCGGAGAACCCTTCACTGCTCCGGCAGTCAGATCTCCCTCGTATTCTGGGGAGGACAGCAAACGCCAAGTTGTAAGGAGGTCTTCTCGCGCCGCGGCGGAGAGGACGGCTGCCATAGCAGCGAATTATAATAATATGGATGAACGACAGTATGAATCGGATGGACCAAGTGCGCGGCCTTGGAGGTCTGTAGCAAAAAAGAGACGTGGAAACGATCCTCTAACTGCATCTAGTGAAGAGGTTAAAACGTTTGAGGATTATCTGGACAATCCTAGTAATCGGAGGAAAGAATTCCTCCGAAAAAAACAGGATAAATCCGGAGTACCTTTAACATCTGGGTACGTTGCCCTGTACCAGTTGCCAAAGCTATAAATGAGGCTGGTCGACTACTGGTAGAATGGGTATCTGCACGTATCACAATGCTGCAGCCAAGACCTCTGAGATGCTACCGATGCCACTATCAGGGCCATGTCTGTGCCCAATGCACAACCGAGATTGATCGCAGCGACGAATGCTACCGATGCGGACAAACGGGCCATAAAGCGGTGCACTGCACGGCTGAGACACCCAATTGCTCCTTATGTGCGGCTGCAAATAAGGCAGCAAATCATGTGGTAGGAAGCAAATCCGGTTCGCCACCTAAGCTAAAAGCGGTAGCCAAATCACCGAAACGCCGGGCAGAACCTAGCTGTCCCCCACTTCAATTGGGGGAATGCGAGATGATTACCTTTTGATGTAATTATGGCTAATACATTTCTACAGGCGAACATCAACCACTCCGCCGGTGCGCAGGACTTGCTTCTGCAAAGCATGGCCGAGTGGTTGATTGAAGTTGCGGTAGTCAGTGAACCATACTTCATGCCACCCCAAGATAACTGGGTTGACGATGTTAATAGCTTGGTTGCGATAATTATTTCAAGCGCTGCCGGAGCTTACACATCAACACTAGCAAGAGGCAGAGGGTACATTGCGATTTTATGGAGTGAAATTATCCTCATTGGTGTCTATTTTTCACCTAACAAAACTCTTGCGGAATTTGAACAATTTCTAGATGAAGTAGGAGCATTTATTAACCAGTCTCATCCCCGTCCTGTGATCCTCATGGGAGATCTGAATGCCAAATCTACAATCTGCGGTTCCCGTGCCACTGATGTACGCGGCGAGGCTCTCGAAGAATGGTTGACCATGATTGGACTAACAATCCTAAATCAAGGATCCATAAATACTTGTGTGAGGTGGAACGGTGGATCGATTGTTGACCTCACGCTTGCTTCCTCCTCCGTTGCAAACAGAATAGTAAGTTGGACCTTATTAGAGAATATTGAGACTCTTTCATACAATGTATATATCCGATTCGAAGTCTCTACTAGACTCTCAGAGCTGGAGACTATCAACAGTAATCGCCAGAACAACCGTTCATCATCATTACACCTAGATGGATTCTTAAAACGCTGGATAGAGAGGCCTTGGTTGAAGCCGCTATAGTTAAAGCCTGGGAGTACCCTCTAGAGGCTACAGTAGAGATTGAAGATGAAACAGACTGGTTTAGGATAGCCATGACTGAAATCTGTGATGCTAGCATGTTCCGAGCCAAAGAACGTCCTCCAAAGCGTCAGGTCTACTGGTGGACCTTAGAAATTGGTAACCTGCGTATTAGAGCCTGCGTGTGCAGCAAGGCGCCAATACACGAGGCACCGAAGGCACAGACGACGTGACGAAGAGGTTGAGATTCAACTGTATGCGGCCTATAGAGAGCGAGTCACTGAGCTACGGAAAGCTATTTCGGATGCCAAGATCCAGGCTAGGGCAGAGCTCCTAGACAGTCTTAATCAGCATCCTTGGGGAAGACCATATAAGCTGGTGAGAGGTAAAATTCGACCATGGGCGCCTCCACTTACCGAAACTCTATCACCGAGATTATTGGAAGACGTAGTTTCAACCCTGTTCCCACGGAGAGATGGGTTCACGCCTCCCGAGATGTCCACCACAACGGTACAAAACACAACGCAATCAAATGATATACCGCATATTTCGGAAGTAGAGCTTCGTCTTGCAACCTTAAAGTTCCGTGCCAAAAACAAGGCTCCCGGCCTGGATGGTACTCCAGGTCGAGCCTGGGTACTAGGACTAAAGGAATTAGGTGACCGATTTAGGAGGCTTTTAAACGCATGCCTAGAGTCGGGTTCATACCCTAAGCGGTGGAACACTGGCCGATTAGTTTTGATACGGAAAGTGGGGCGTCCAGCGGATTCTCCCTCCGCCTATCGCCCAATAGTGATGCTCGATGAAGCGGATAAACTTTTTGAGCGGATTATCGCAGCTCGCTTCACCAATCACCTACGCAGTGAAGGGCCAAATATTTCTGACTATCAATTCGGTTTTCGAGTAGGTCGTTCGACTATTGACGCTATTAAACGAGTGAAGGCTCTCTCTGATAGCGCACTTCAAGACAAAGATGTTCTAGTTGCAGTATCTATAGATATTGTCAACGCTTTTAATACCATGCCTTGGCCATGTGTAACAGAGGCATTAAGGTATCATAACGTACCTCTTTATCTCAGACGAATTGTTGAGGCGTATCTTTCTGAAAGGTATGTAACATATTTAGGTCGTAAAGGAATATGGCAAGAATGGGAGATGTCGTGCGGTGTTCCACAGGGAGCGGTCTTAGGTCCGCTCCTATGGAACATCGGGTACGACTGGGTACTAAGAGGTGAACTTCCCGGGGGTGCTAGCGTAACCTGTTACGCTGATGACACTTTGGTAACTGCTCGTGGAGCTAGCTTTGAAGAAGCAATCAATCTGAGCACGGTGGCGGTAGCTTCAGTTGTCAACCGAATCGAGAGTTTAGGTCTTAAGGTAGCGATCAGCAAGACTGAGGCAATATGCTTCTATGGGCGTCGAAGGGCACCGTCGCAAGACAGCCACATTCTGTTCGGGGAGTCTACAATTGTTTTAGGATCCTGTATGAGGTACGTTGGGTTGTTCCTAGACAGCAAGTGGAAGTTTGGGGAACATTTTAGGCACATGGCTCCGAGACTTATGAATGAAGCTTCCGCTTTAAAGCGACTGATGCCGAATCTCGGAGGACCAAAAGGAGGTAACCGTCGCCTGTACTTGGGAGTTATTAAATCCATGGCTCTCTACGGTGCGCCAATTTGGGCGGGAGCTTTGTCAGAAAAAACAGTTCCCTTATTGAGAAGACCGCAAAGAGTAATGGCTGTTGCGTCTGTACGTGGTTACCGCACTGTTTCGTACGAGGCCAGCTGTGCTTTAGCAGGATCTCCTCCATGGGATTTGGAGGCAGAAATACACGCGGCAATGTATGAATGGCGCGCTGAACTGAAGCGTAGAGGGGAAAATCCACCACAAAAGCAAATTGTCGAATGGCAGAGAAAAGCCAAGGTAGCCCTGATAGACAGGTCGAAAGAACGATTGGCGACACCAAGGGCTGGCTTACAGACGATAGAAGCTCTATGGCCAATTCTAGAGAATTGGCTCGTCAGAGAACACGGGTCTTTAACCTTCCGGCTGACACAGATGCTCTCAGGTCATGGATGCTTTGGAAAGTATCTGTGTCGTATAGCCGGAAGAGAACCAAATCCGAGCTGTCACCATTGTGATTCCGAGTAAGACACGGCGCAACACATACTTGAATAGTGCCCGGCCTGGGAGAGCCCGCGCCGGGGGCTGTGTAGTGTGATAGGTAACAGCAGCCTGTCTCTATCTCTTCCGGAACTGTTGAAGCAGATGCTGGACTCGAAGGAAGTCTGGGATGCGATGGTTGTCTTCTGTGAAGACGTCATTACACAAAAAGAAACCGCGGAGAGGGAGCGAGAGATTACTACTGACCTCCCTATCCGCAGCAAGAGAACAGGGCGTCGGAGGAGAATCTTCCACGCTCTCCTGCGGCCACCATAAATAAATTAACAGGTCGAGACGGCGACCAGGGGGGTGGATGTCGTCAGAATTCAGGACCTGGAGGCGGTGCGCGCGGTATTTTCCACGCGCCTCTCAAAGATGAACTCCATCTTTAGTCGGGGCCTTCGTAGGCCAGCACCGTCGGGCCCGCGGAAGAATTCGCAAGTGTACCCGTAGGCCCGGCAAATACGTGCAGAAATGTAAACACAGTGGTGGGTTTAGCTGGTAGGAGTCCAGCATAACCTTTCTTTTGCCCCTTACGAAAGAATAGTATCCATGAGGACTCCCCCACTATAAAAAAAAGGTCTTTAGCCAGTGTGTTGCTGTGGTTATCTAGTCTTACTTTGTAGAAGTGTAAGACTAGATTATCATATTTATGATGGATTTGTTTTATAAAATATTTTGGATGCCTACTAGAAACGAGGTTATCGCTTAAATGACTGGTAAGGTTCGCGATCTGCCTTGAGTCTAGTCAATGCGGCGATTACATAAGCTTGTCGCCGACTAGACGTCCATTACGCCAAAGTAAAGGTGTTTGACTAAAAAACAGAGCTGAGGGGCAACCGGTCAGTACATGCTGAGTAAACACCTATTTCGGCACCGTTTATGTAACTTAGCATAAAAACTTCCATGTTCTATGTTTTGTTTGTTTTGTACATATTATACTTAATGTGTGTGTCGAAATATATGATATTCTATTACGTCTAAACTAAGATGCTGCCTCCTGCTGGCGGCCGCTGTAAGCTGTTTAAACGGTTCAGACCAAGTGTGACTCACCCTCGTTCACAAGTACAATCTCCCGTCTCAGGCGAGCAGGTAGAGTTATTCTGGCAGTCGCAATCGTGCTTGCAGTTATCGCCGTACCGGTGAGGCGGGCAAGTCTCCTCGCAGCGGAGTCCGCGGTACCCGGGAGCGCAGAGGCAGGATCCTTCAAATAAAGCTTAGGTTTTAATTGGTAAAGGGTATTGCGTTGCTTATACGAAGTTAGGGCTACGGCTATGTATAATAGGTACAAAACTTTAAAAACACGAAAATGAAATTTAATGAAATAATTTATTTGACAAGACACTTTACTATAAAACACCAATTTGTTGCAGACCTTACAATTAAAAGACTAGGTACCCAGTAACTTCCGAAACCTACTTGAAAAACCACCGATTGTTGAGCCAAAAAGTATCAAGTCAGCATATTGCTGAGTAGATAAGTCTAAGTTACCCTTTGTAAAGTAAACGAAAAACGTTGCCATCCTCACCATTTTTATTTCGATCGATAAGCACAGGCTTTATTTTAGCTATTGTGAAATCTGAATACACAGTTGCCATTGACAGGTGAGCAGAGAGCGCTGACATACCTCACACCGGCACGTAAAGCGACAACTCTTGCCGTAGGTGAGTATCGGATACTGCCATGAGCAAGTCAAATATTATTCAGAACACATCATTCCGTCTCGCACCAATACAATTAATTTATAGTGGTACCTCATTAATACACGTACGGTAGGTACTACCACGTTTATAAGTTACGCCGATGTACCTGCGCCGAAGATGTATTTTAAAATGGCGCGCAATTATGTCAACCAATCATAGCGCGCCACATGTACACATTACATGTTGCCGTCTGCTATTGGTTGTTACGTACGCGTCATTTTGAGGGTTAGCTGCGTCGCATCGTCTTGGCAGCCGTTATTCCCCTGGTTAGTGAAGATGAGCGAGATAGCACGAGTAATCTTTATTCTTGTATATAAAAACTTAATGTAAAGCAATCTGAATGTAAGCAAAGTCTGTATTTCATTGGTTTTAGTCAGTGTTATACTGTACATCCATTGTTGAACATGCCTCCCTCAAACAAGGGACATTTGCCATACTCACGTTTATCAGGCGGTTTGGTGAATGCAGTGTAGGTGTTACAAAGACACAGAAGGAAGCTGCTGCCTTTCCTTTGGTAGGTTCCTTTAGTCGACTTTTACGACATCCAAGGGAGAGATATTTTTTTTATAGTCGATAGACTTTCGTTTGACCACAATCTCACATGATGGAAAGTGCCAATGTGGCCGACGGTGTATTACGAAGGACTACAAGACATCTATTCACTCTTGTCTTGAAGAGACCCAGATTGTAATTAGTCGGAAAAACAGAAGCATACAGCGAGTTCAATTTCTTAGCAGTACAAATGATGAAGGTGGAGGAAAACCGCTTAGTTCGCGTGGATGGTATACCCACCAGATAAGAATGGTATTTGTTGGAGGGTATTTTTACGCCATGACTGCCCTGGCCAATACGATAGTAAAAAATTACCATTGATAGGCGAGCAGAGAGCGTTGTTCTCACACCGGCACGTGGAGCGACAACCCTTGCCGTAGGTGAGTATGGGACACTGCCGCGAACAAGTCTCGCCGCCCCATCCGGCGGAGCATTCACACGTACCGGTCCATGGATCGCACCTGTGAAGAAATAAAGAAATGTAGACATTGGTGTTAATTAACATGTTACAAACTATTAGGACGGCACTGAAAATGATGCCATTCTATTATTTTAGTAATAAAAAATGTATTGGATTTAGATAGATAAGATTTTATCAACACCATCAAATCTTATAATATTAACTTACAAGCAAACACGTACAGTAGGTACAATAAATTAAGTACAGCGCCTCTATTTTGCGCATATAAAACTACGCAAATCCCATACAAAAATGTAACGTCTTACCGTCGAAGAACTCGGGGCTCCGTAAGAAACGGGCGGCTGAATTGGCCATATTTAAAATTACGAAGTGCGTTCTAATTGTGTTATAAATAATCCGAATTCGTAAGTACTGTAGCGTGAGTCTGGCCGGAATTTGGTAACGAGACGTGATCTAGACGTCTCCTTTTTCCATACAATTTGGTACAGCGCCTCGATAGCTTCACGTTACTAACGTGTGGAGACGTCCAAATCTCTAGGAAAATGACAGAATTGCGAGTCCGAATGATGCTGACGTTACTAACGTAAAGATTTACTTATTTATATAGAAATAGTATAAAACCGTTTCGAAGTATAAATAATATGCTTATCATATTTTTAGTAGCAAGAACTGACGTGAAAATATTTTTTCTCTATGGTCAATCACAAAATAATATTTTGTAAAATGTTGCATTTTTCATAGTAAAAATGAGAAAATAAATTGCTACGCTTGATTTCAAATGAAGATTTAGTATAGTTTATTATCTATATTATTTTTGCATTATTTTAACGCTGCTAGTTTTCTAAGAATTTCCTTATTTTAGAGTTTGTTAAAATAATTCGTAGATGCTTCAATCTTACATGCTGGATCCTCCACACATGATCCATGCCTACCTTAATTACAATAGACTGTTTTATTACTTAGATTTTTATTTTTGTCGTTATAATAGTAGCAAAAACACGTTTTTTATGAATTCTTAGGTTACTACATTGGTACCGAAACAAATGCCTACACTACTTACCTGTGACCCATGTTTAGTGATAAATCGGTTTGTGGTATCTACCTTACTTTTGTCGGAGTGTTATAAAGTGATAAATAATACGTAAGCACGTAAAATAAGGCGTAAATAATATTTTTGAAGAATCGCGACTCTAACGCCATCTATTAGTAATGCAACAACAACTACCTGCTAGGTTCATAGACCGCGAAGTTCTTTATTTTACCCAAAAATGGCGCTAAAATAGCTTATTTATTTTGTTATTATAACAAGTAAGAAAACCGAATCTAATAAAAAAAAAACGAAGAATTTATAGGCAACTCATTTTGTTATACAATAAAATAAGCAAATAAATGTCTTATTCCAGCCTTTGAGTCGTCAGGTGGTGAACATCAGTGGTTCGTAAATGAGGTGCGTTTCAGATATGAACCTTTTTCTTACGTCTCTGCTCGATAGCTACTCGACACGTCCACGATAGCTACCGGACTACCAACAGTCGAGAGGTGATCACTCCTTGCCAGACTTGCCCCTCTGAACTACTAACTACTTATTGATTCGATTCAATGCAGTTGTCTTCCTATTATGGCGTTTTATACTTGCGATCAGCCATGACCTTCCATAAATGGCACGGATTGGAGGAACCGTACACCCAGCAGCCGTGTCAAATTCGTGTACTTTTTGTGCCACAAAAATTGATACTATTTGTTGTCGATTAGGTTCACACGAAACTCCAGCACTAAAAAACTTGCAGTCCCTTTCTTTAAGCTGGAATTGTGTTGTTTTGATTTATATTAAGTACTTTTTTCTTTACAACAATTTGTGAATAACGATTGTTTTCCTATTTAGCATGACTAAATATTTCACAAATGTTTTTGCTTGGTTTTTTAGCACAACCAGTGTTTTGTCATGAAATTTGTAAAAAAATTGTTTGAAATTTCAACACAATAATAATAATGAAAATTGTAAATGTAAAGAATACACGTAACACGAATATGAAGAAAAAACTACTATATTTTTCAATAAACTTAAAAATCGAGTTTGGACAATCGTAGAACAAACGTTAACCCCCCGTTTGTTCTACGATTGTTCAAACTCTAATTACTCAACTCCTATTACTCTTATACTCAAAGCCGAAAGAGGGTGATGCTGGACATCTAGGGCCTAGATGTCCAGTATCACCCTCTTTCGGCTTAATACACCCTCTCCGTATAATATACGGAAAGGATAGAGGAATATATTATATTGATGATGATCGTAAGTATTATACTCACATATCAGTAGTAGAAGGTTCACATTCGCATTCCTTATCGCACCCTTTCCCCCATTTCCCGTCAGGGCACGCTCTCCGTTGGCAACGCTCGCCTTGCCAACCTGGCTTACAGGTGCAGGTTCCGTTCCGGGGCGAGCATTCTCCACCGTGCTCGCACTTGCATTGCTTTACGCAATCTAAACCGTAGAAGCCGATTGGGCATACTTCTAAGCACTGAAACAACAGTTCACACACATCAACACACACAGTAATATGACGAAAATATTTACCTAAATTTCTTAACATATCACCACGTTTGGCAGGTGGATTTCTGATCGCAGTCTTGGTGTTGAAAAATACTCAGAAGGATGCTGCTGCCCTTCCTCTCGTAGGTTCCCTTAGTCGGCCCACCCTTATTTTGGATATTAGCATCCATTAATTTAAAAACGATCGTGCCAGGTTTACCCAAGTACAGACTACTTACAGTAAACGTTTAACTAACTAAAAAACTTGGTATCTAAGCGCCCATTCTATTCCTTATGCTACCTACCGGTACCTTGAGCACTGTTGTGTTGAATCGATCTGTTGCTCAAGCAAAAGTAACATACGTCACCTGACCTCATGGGGCAATTGGTTAGCGCATCCCGTACTGACGGAGGGTTGCGGGTTCAAGTCCAGTCGAAGTCGTTTTTTTTAGAATCAGAATCAATAACTTTATTTCTTTAGGCTTACAAAATAAGCACTTAGTTGTAGTAAGTCAAATTTTATACTATAAACATAGTTATTATTATCAAATAAGAATTTACATCTTATTAAACTTAGATATTACCCCCAGTGTGAGGCGTACACTCTATAATAACAAAAATAACTAATATGCAGTCAGCATTAAAGTTGGAGTTCTCAGTCAAAATCAGCATTCATTCATTAAAAAATATTTACGTTTAACTTACTTTCTCCCCCATAAACCCAGGTTCACACTGGCAGTGACCATTGACGTGATGGCAACCAGCGCCATTTCCACATTCGCAGGTTTTTTGACAATTCTCACCCCATGTTCCCATAGGACACCTGTAAGGCAAGATTATTAATATTTATTTCATGCCTACTTATATAATTTAGAATTGATTTAATCTAAAATGAGAATAAGTTAAAGATACATTTAATTGTTGTATAAAACAATGCAATAAAAGATTTAGTTAGCACATTTATATAATAACATTCTGATAAGTCACGTAGTAGCGTTATTATTATAACACGGAGGCCAAGATTATCTTTGGTTCTAAGGCTCAATTCCGCTAACCGCTCCCATTCCATTGTGAATTGAAGCTTTAGAGTAAGTCAGTAAATAAGTATATAATATTTACAAAAGATAGGAGTTCATACTACATACTAAAAGACACGGAAGAGAGTATCCCCACAAAAGAATAATCTGACACTTATTTTTTTTTCAAAATAGCCTTTTCTCACTCTGCTGTTATATGGCGCACTGGCTGCATTGAAATTGTAGGCCTGGTTAAAAAGATTAGTTTGAAAGTCCATAATTTGAATATCTGAAATATTCAATGCTGTTACCAGTTACACTCCATCCTTGCTTCTAATGTGTACTTATTGAAAGTCTACAAAGATAGCCTAGAATGACATAGCATTTGTACTACGCCTCGTCATTAAAGCTTGTAAAATGCAGAAACAGAAAACAAGCCAGCATAACAGAAATTCCATTTATTGAGTAAAGTACAAATGTCTACTTGACGTTTGTGGAAAAGAGAGCCAGCCTAGATCGCAAATCGACCTAAAGGTATAGTTTGGAACAGCGCCTCCAGCGGTGGCTGTACGAACTATTGATACGTAGTTCGTACAAATAATTAGGTAGGTAAGGTACGTGATATCGGAATCGGAGGAGTGGTATACGGTGCAGCCGTTGAGACACAGATGGCGCTGTGTTTAACAAAAGCTATATTATTAATTAGGAGTACTTGGAAGTGTCATCACATCATTGACACAATCCACCGGAACTTGGTCCCATTCTCATTTGTTAGAAAAACGATCTATATACATCACAAAAAAATTATAAAGTTTGGATAGATGAATGGATGGATGGATTGATGCATGTTCGAGAGATTTCTTCACGCCAAAAGTTCGGGCTGAAATTTGGCACAGATGTATGAAGGTCTAGTCCGAGAATAAATCATAGACAGGATACTTTTTATCTCATAAATAAGTTTCCATTGGATAGGAATAACCTTTAAACGTTTCCATAACAAGCGAAACCGCTGGCAGCAATTAGCAAAAATATATCTATCTATACTTATAACAAAACTGTAACAGGACCAATTCTGTACATTGAAGAATTTTTTTCGATGGAATTATCTGTCCTGCTAAAACTGTATTTTTATTTCATGTCTGCCCGTCTGTCTGTCTATATTCTAATAAAATATAAACTTTTCTCACAAATCTATATAAACAGTAAAGCCATAAACATGTAAATCATCCGGTACGTACTTGTTTGCACAAACTTCTCCGGCCCAGCCGGCGGGGCATTCGCAATCACCCGCAAGCACGCTGCATTGTCCGTTGTTCTGACATCTGCAACCCTGGGGGCATACCTCATTATCTGGGCAAGCCTCGTCACAACTGAAATGAAAAAAAAACATCTGTTTTATAAGCGGCATGCAAGATTTGCAAGGTTTTACTAAACTTTCATAGTTTTACACATGTAACAGGTTACACGTTGTGTTCTTCCAACACAAACTAAGTTCGTAGGTAACCTCAATCGGGTTACCTACGAATTTAATAACCTTGTAATTCATACTTACAAGGTTATTTAAAAACGAATTTATTTATTATTGTATATTTAAGTAATTCTCCACCGTCTATACGTGCACAACTGCTTCGTGTCCATTCCAATGTTGTCTGGATTAGATCGCTCTTAGCGATGAGGCCCGCCTATTGAGCAACTTTGTTATCTCTATTTTCCTGTATATTTGTATTTTCTTGGTGTGCAATAAAGTGTTATGTATTGTATTATTATTACCGACCATTTTATTAGAAAATTGGAGTACAAACTTAAATAGCAATAAAGTAGTTTCCCGTCAATCGTTAAACATTTTCTATGAACCCATATTTTAACAACTTTCGATTTAGTGTTACTTTTGGAGGAATTAATAATATGAGAGATTTAAAAGGTGCTAAAAATCATCTTGCCAAAAGCTCAATTATATCATACTTTATTCTATCATTGGTTCATAGAAAATGGTCTACGATTTGATTTGTGGAAACTACTTGTAGGTTCGTTGCTTACAGAACGGCGAAAATATTAAAAACCGCTAACTCTGGATTTGCGCGCTTCTGTGTCAGAGTGAATCTGCGGATATTTGTACAGAAACAGCCCTTGACCCTGAACGCATTCTCCGTTCCGTCGAACCAGGTAGAAGTCACAACAAGCATTCAATTCGATTGATGGAGTGTTTTCTTTAAAGCAACATAAAAGTAATCTAAGCATGGCATTCCTAATTAGTTCGAGAAATACGTATGTGGTTTATATTTTTGCAACACGTATGCATAGCTTGGGGCTAGATGATGCTGTATGGATTGTCCAGCAGTATTTATTTATTTATTGCGCATTTGTTCATGGGTGTAAGTCAGGGGTCGATGTACTTTTGTTTATCATATTTACCCGTTTATAAACTTAAAATCTCTATTGCGTAGCTGCTTTTACTTACCTGTCTGTTTGCCATTTTTGGACCCAGTTTAATACGCCCAATCAGAGGGAAACCTAGCAGATTAACTACAAGTGATACTAGACTACAAGGGTGCATCATTGATTGGAAGTACGCGGTCTGCCACTGCACCGATATGAACTTGCCTAAGAAATAAGAATAGAACTTACAGTGGTCCGGCAAAGCCTGGAGAACAAGTGCAAGCCCCACTAGCTGAGTCACAGGTAGATCCAGCCGCGCACAAGCAGGTTTCCTCACAGTTGTCGCCGTAGAAGGGAGGGTCGCAGGATCTCTCGCAGGCTTCGCCGCGCCAGCCGGGCGCACAGGAGCATTTGCCTGTCAGAGGCTCGCAAGTCCCGCCGTTGAGGCAGCGGCATTCGTTCTGGCATTGCCGGCCCCATTTGCCAATAGGGCAGGCTGGAAAAAATTACAATTTGATGACCTCATCAGCAGACAAGAGTGAATAGGTATCTTCTAGACCTTCGTGATACACCATCGGCCACATCGTCACTTTCCATCAGGTGACATTGTGGTCAAACAAAGGTCTATTGACTATAAAATAAAACATACGTACGATGAACACGCCTTCCCGACAAGGGTTTTTGTCAATCATCCAGCTTTGCAGGCGGATTGGTGATTTTCGTTTCGATTCGTTATGTGTATTTTTAACACCTTAAGGCCCAGTAGACCTAGTAGAAGAAGGGCAAAACCTTTGTTGCCTTTCTTCTACTAGTTCTACTGGGCCTTTGATCGTTCTTACAACATTCACGGGCTGAGTTAGAGGGCCCAATTCCTACGGTGCCGCCGCCACGGCTACAATTTAATACAAAAAAGAAAATGAACATTCCGCAAAAAGAAGATCTTTGTTTCCCGCGGAAGGTCCAAGTTCCAAAGGGAATTTAAGTTTTCCAAATTAAAAAATTAAACGTTCGTTTGTAACTGAGTAAAGAAATAACTAGAACTAGTACATGAAAAATTTAGCGTGAGTTACAGAGCGGTTCCTGTCCCAGCTTAAAGTTAGTTTTATAGTTTGAACAATTTTAATACCAAAACCTGTATTCAGTTTAATCATATTATTATTATACATAGGTATACTAGAGTAGCTTCGCTACAGTCTGAGAAAGTGTAGCTCCGTGCAAATAATTACTTTAAAATAGAAAAAAGCCTTTATCTTAGTTTACATTACAATACCAGATTAAAGAAGTATTGAGTAACAAAGTACGAGTGTAATACCGCCGAAAAAAATCTGTATTCTGCTTCTTCTCGCAGTTTGTCTCAATATGTAGGTACCTGTACTTATAAAAACATAACCTATGTCATTCAGGGATAATGTAGTTTTCTGTAAGTGAAAGAATCTTAAAAATCGGCCTAGTGTAGTTCCTGAGATACTACTACTCAGAAACATCAAAAAATTACCTCATTATAATATTTCTGGAGATAAAATAGATATAATGCAGTATCTACGTTAGATAATAATTGGCCTAGATCGGGCTGAGATTACTACTACTCAGAAACAATTAAAAAATTACTCATTACAATATTTCTGGAGATAAAATAGATATAATGCAATATCTACGTTAGATAATAATTGGCCTAGATCGGGCTGAGATTACTACTACTCGGAAACAATTAAAAAAATACTCATTATAATATTTCTGGAGATAAAATATGTAGATATAATGCAGTATCTACGTTAGGTAATGTACATTATAAGTCTTCACAAGTTTCGGTAATTCCCGAACAAACAAACTGTTATTCATGTTCTTTCCGTAGTGACGCAGATAACCGTCAATTGAAGTACATATTTTAGCAACAATTTTCTTATCAGAATTGCTCGCTTTGTTGTTAGTCCAATCAATAAGTGCTCTAAAGTGTAGGGAGGAAAGGTCAAAACAGAAAGTTGGCCTTTGGATCTTTGTCTGGACTAGTTAGTGTAGTTAGGACACAAACATAGTAAATCGTTATCTACATATCACGATTCGACAGATCGAATCATGATCAGATACTACAGTACTAGTTCTACTGCTTTCGACCTTTCTATATACATATCTTTTTCAAATATCAAAGTGCTTTATTTCTTTAAGACCTTACAGGACTCTTGGACACGGCACAAAATTCAAATTACATTCATTAATTGACTGGACTAAGTGGGGATAATTAGATACGATTTATAATTGTCTTTATTTTTATTGTTGGTGTTTAGTATGACGCATCCTGTCTTTCTTTATTAGGATAGGTTCGTCTGTTCGTGTAATGTTGATAAACAGAAACGGTAAATGTTTACTGAAGCCTATTGTCTGGTTTGTAGGATAGATTCGAGGAAAAATTAAACTGGTGAACATTGATTCCCACAGAATGAGCTGAAATATTACGAGTAAATTTGTACAGGAAGTAGGTTTTTTAATTTTGAATTTGGGAAGTTTTATTCAAAGCATCCGTTTTATTATCATCAAAAATACAATGGTTTAAAATGTTGATTGTCATCAAAACTCTGTCCCTAAATTACTGTTTTCATCTCGGTACTGTATTAAGTTTATCCACATTCCTGCTTCCTACTGCTTCAATAACCACCAGACATTTAATAATATAGGTACCTAGTGTAACTACGAACAAGCGAAGCTGTTGACAACGACTCCTCTTAATCATTCACTTTCACAGTGAAAACATGGTAGGTAGGTATTATCATCAGTAAGATAACAATTACAGCCATCCGATCGAGCGTCGAGTACCTACACACATCCTGTTTGCAACAACTTCTACATAAGTACTCGTAAAATTCTCGCTACTGAATCTACTGTACATAATTCTGATGAGGTGTTAACTTACAGATGTCGCACGCTGGGCCGCCGTACCCGTGCGCACAGGCGCAAGTGTTGGGGGCTATACATTGTCCATGTACACATGTGTCCACGCAGAGAGGCACGCACTGCTTGCCCTTGGGATCAGGTGCGTACCCCGCGCAGCATTCCTCCACAGGCCTGTGCTTTAGCAACTTCTGCGTTTTAAAAACTTGACGGAATTTGATCTTGTATTTGGTGCATCGAGGTGGGACGTTCAAGCACCAAGAGTATTCCTTTACTTGATATGCTTCATTTTCCGAGACGCGTATTGTTGTTGTATAGCTGAAAATAATATAGAGTAGGTTTTAGATGTGCATGAGTCAACTTTTAACTTTTATTTAATTATCGCGGGGCAGAGATCATCGTAATGGAAATAAGAAAATATGTAATCATCAACATGTCCTATAGCCTACTTCTTAGTAGTGTACCTATTTACTCTGTTGCTGACCTATTAATAAGCGAATCATATTGAGATAACTTTATCATCCAAACGTTGATGTCTTATTACAGCCTCCGTGAGGGATAGGTTAGTACAGACGAAGCCATGTTATTTATTATATTGTATATGATATATTATAATTTGGCATTCGTATACCTATAAGTATTTTTTTATTTCTATCGACCATAGTTATTGTTTTAATGATAGTTTGACATTATTTTAATTAATTTTCCGATCTGCATGTGTATATTTGTTATTTTATATAATTTTGCACACCAAAGCTGTTATGATTGTAAGCCATCGCAAGGAACATTTTGAAATAAGCATACCAGCTTGTAACCCGTCGTGTGCAAATAATGATTTGATTTATTTTCAGTACTTAATTTAGGTATTCCAAAAGAAATGCATTGATTAGCGGTAAAGTTAACTGATCCGGTGAGTAAACGGCGACACTCAGACACCCCTGGGACCCTGCTGCTGAGAAGTATATAAATAATTGGTTTAACTGGACCATTGACGACGGATAACAAAGAACAATGGATGCAACGCTGCATGCAGGAAAAAGAGAACATTTTAACGTTCTAATTTTATCCCAGGCATGTCAATCCGTCTAGAAGTGTAATGCGCATACTTACATAGATTATATAAGTGAAAGCTAAATTGAAAGAAATGAACCAGATTAGGTATTCCTTAATTTACAAACAAAAGTATCACGGTGGCTAAAAAATATATTACTGAACATAGGCGCATGCTCACGGCGATTTTTTGTGCATGGCATCGCTACTATCGCGAGTCAGTCGCGTTTGCAACGCGCAACAACATCGCGATTGTATCGATTTAAACGCGCGACCGTCTCAGACGACATGGGAGGAATGAAGAGTGGCGAGGGGTGCTCCCGCGTTCACAGGTAATTCTGTATCGAATCTGAATCGCGACAGTAGCGATACAGAAACGTGGTTACGCGGGCGAAGGTATACAACCCGCGACTGTATCGATGAGAACGCACGTCAGCATTGCGACAGCATCACTACAAAAACTCGCCGTGTGGGCGAGTGCTCTAAGACGCACATTGACCAATACGGATAATAATAACCAATGAAAATAACATCATGAAGACGCAAAATGCATAATTCCGATGCTGAAATATAATTTGATTTATAGTGAAATATTTATTTCAGCAACATAGAACTACTCTAGTATCTGTCAAGTCAAGAACGTCATTCGAACGACAATCATTATCATTTCGCTGTACAAGCATTGCACGCGTCATCAATAGCCCATCTAGGTCTACGTATTGACCGCACTTTACATAAACAAATAACGGGGGTTATTGAATCGAATGCAGTATTTCAGACACATAAAACAAAACGTTTTGTGCTGTAATGGTATAATTGAATGTTGTGAAAGAGTTTTCATAAATAACACCATTGTCTTGAAGCTAAACAACGGGTAGGTGAGCTACTCGAATTATTAAGCATGACTAACTTTCGGCTGATACACTATTATTGTTTTCTATAAATACACCTAAAATTTATCAGTCATCAAGTTCTCTTAACGTTTATTATGTGTTGGTGTTCGAGATTAATAAGGTTCTAGACGGATTTAGACTTACACAGAATCGAACTCTCCTCTGAGCCAGGGAACTGGCATCATTTATTCCTCTTTGGTCTGAAGTGACGTGGCAATATTTATTTATTTGATTTGATTTATTTATTTTATTGAATTCTAAACCTAGGGGAAAGAATCGCAAACAAAAGCTGAAAGTTGACTCACTGGACTCATCTTTCCTAACGTCCAATAAGCAGATAACATCAGAACACAGTCGTTACTCATCTTACTATGTGCTTACTTGTTACTAGCCAATCACGTACAAAATGAATACGAACAATAAGAACATTTTTTTGTCCGTGACTGTACTTGAATCACTCATTGTGCGGATGTAGAGTCCAACGAAGATCATTATGTACTATTTGGGTAATTTATGTCATATGTACTATTTAAGATGATTGTATTAGTACATGTAACTGTATGTATCGCAAACATATTGTACTGTCAGGATAACGTAGAATAGGACAATTATGTTAGTATGTTAGGTGCTGTATAAGTTACTGCTTATGTAACTAATCAAATACGAAAAGGATTGGTCAACGCTCCTAATTTTTAATTTATTTTTTGTTTAAACAATGTATTAAGAACTACAGTAAACTGCATATTTGATTAGATAAACCAATATTTATTCAAAAATATAATATGTATTGTATTAAGTATATAAATTATGTAGTAGGTACCCATAACACAAGCTCTGCTTCGTCCAGCGCTATTTATTTATGATTTATTCTGAAAATAATTTATTTATTATTCCTGGTATTTGATTGAGGAATATGCATCGAACTTCTTAATACTCCGTATTTTAGTAATAAAATTATAATTTTATCTTAGAAGTAGGTTGTGTTGCGTAGGACATGACATAAATAATAGCAAGTGAATCATTCTGTGCAATTTTTACCACAAATGAGGATAAATCACTTTTGTCTTCTTACACTAACTTGCATAAAAAAAAATTTGTTGTTGGGTTATTTTTTGCGTTCTACAAGGAATACTACCTAAAAAGTAGTTTTTCATACATCGCTGACCATTTTCTATGAACTCATGTTCCAATGAAGTACTATTAACGAGGCTTTTCGTAATAATGTTCATATTAGTAATAAATCTTATAAATTATTAATTTCTCCAAAAGTCGAGTCGAATCGAAATTAGTTAAAAACATCATAGAAAATGTTTTACAATTTACGGTAAGCTACTTTTCTGCTATTGATATTGCTTGTAGAGCGCAGAAAACGTTAAAAACCGCTAAAATATTTGAATTTCGTGCGGATAATTTTTTCGATCGAGTTAGAATAGTTATAAAAATAAATAAATAAAATTCATTTATTTCAGACAGCAAAAAATCTAATATCAATTTAGGTCCATATTATGTTAGTTTTATTAGTCTATTATCTCTAGTTCGTTCTCGTCTAGTTATCCTCAACCAATTGAGTTGACAGTTTAGTGACAGTGCAATTTCGTGGTGCCATCGAGCTGGTCTGATGATGGAGACCGAAGGTGTCCATAGGAACTCCTAAACGAAACGATTAAACACGTCGACTTTGGATTCGTTGGATTTGTCTTCCCAAGCACACATCAAAGAAGATATTAAAGCTCGTGGTTAATAAAACTTTCGCAATTGTTTTTTTAGATTATTTATTTAAAAAGAAATTAGTTAAAAGTTGATTAATAAAACACAAGGTACTCACGGTTCCTGCCTGGTGCACACATTTGGTCCTTCGAGCAACGCCTGTGCCGCCGCCAGTAGCACCAGGAGCGTGCTACTCACACGCCACATTGCGACTACTGTTCACGCTCTCTTACAGGACCCCATAACAAATCAATTGATTTCCACTGTTTACGGAAAAACAATCATTCAAACGCGACTCCTTGTTAGCGTTGTTTCAGCGGTAATCTGAAAAGAAATCAAACTATTGTGAGCATCATTCCAATTCTTTCAAACATAAACAATGAAGGTATGAAACTTGTTGAATGTAAACATCTCGAGATTTCTTATTTTTAGGTACACATTATGTCGTAATAGTATGTATGTCGGTGGCTCGGTGCACATTTAGATTCGCAATCAGACGCATCAGCCAACCGAACACGTTAACTCCTTCCTATAATAGTCCTATAAATTAGTTTCAACTACTGGCTTAAAACAAAACCTAACTTATATTTGAAAACGTTTCGAGTTCATAAGTACCTTGAAAATCTGTTTGTAATCTGTGTTTGTGACGTTAGGAAAAACTAAAAACACATTCAACGATCACCCAGCATAAAAACCAAGGCCGACGTGAGAAATCTGTCACAGCATTGTAGAAGGCACGTTTATATTATCGTCATTTCAAATTGTCTCGTTTCTAGTTACCTGTACGCGGAAATATGCACATAAGAAAGCGTGTGTAGAGGGCATTGTGCCAAAACCCAATACTATTTCATAATAAGTAAGTATGCTGAAATAAATGAGAAGTATGGAAATTTCTAATGTAATGTTTATAGATACTAATTCTGAATTTTTAAAGGATTCTGAAGTTTGATGCACATTGCAGGTATTTTTGGTTAAGATAACTAATGTTTTTCTGTTTTTTGTTAGCGATCTTAGGGTGTTATTGTTACTACACCAATCGATCTAGCGTCGATAGATGGCATCGATTGCCGGTGATTCATATCGATCGATTGGTATCGTAGCTGTGTTTGATAGACGGAAACCGGTCGACTAACCAATCAATCGACGTCGTCGGTTGATGTCAGAGGTAGAGAGTATCGACCGATGTCGTCTAACCAATTCTACCATCGATCGATGGTTGATCGATAGGTGTGATAGAAACTCGATCGACGTCGGTTGATTAATCCATTCCACCATCAATCGATTGGTGTGGTACCCTTATGCATAAAAAAAAACCGACTCTAGACTAGACTCTATGTGACCTAGCCTAGCCATAAGACCTAGACATGTCACATGGCTTTAGGTCCTAGAGCCAAAAGCCCGCAAGTCAAAATAAATCTTATTGTGGTCATTTGTACTTACGGATGTACCTAAGTATATTGGAGGTTACTCATATAACACTGGTTTGCAATTAGCTTTCAAGAACTAAGTAATTAACGTTATTTCTCACGAATTTAATGACACTAACGCTTAGACTAATAGATTTTTACTAATAGAACCAATTTTGTCTCAACTGCTAGTTATTTTATTATGAACGTTGATGAATGATTGATTAGGTAATGAACGTTTAATACCTAAATAGCGTCCTTAGACAACGTAGATTTCGGGATCAAGAAAAAATATACCTTGACGCTGTGTAATAAATAATAGACACAGATAATAGATAGAGAGAGAATATATAACAAATAATAATAGATCCAGCACTGGTCGAAGTGGAGTGACGTCACTGTTGATGATGGTAAAAAGCAAGATATTCAGGTAATGTCTTTGTAAATTATTATTTAGCTATTTTATGTCTGTATCCTACTAATATTATAAATGTGAAAGTTTGTATGGATGGATATTTGTGACTCTTTCAAGTAAAAACTACTGGACCGATTAGGCTGAATGGTATGGGTATATTTTGGGACCTGGAATAACATATAGGCTATTTTTCATCACGATAAAACGCGGGCAAAGGCGCGAGCAGCAGCTAGTTGCAAAATAATTTAATGCAAGTTCATTTCATCGTGTCTTATACATATAATAGTGACTCACAATCAGAAAAGCTTTACATTCAAACTTCGCCAATGCCAAGCAATCAAAATTTATTTATAGACGTTTTGAAACTATTTACAGGCAGAGCACTCTAGGTAGAATTGAAGAGACTCTTGCAATTAATGTTGAGTCAAGTGCCTGGGATACTGTTTATAATAATTCGTAGATCTGTTCTAGTCGGCGCATTCTGTCAACAAACTGCTTAGGTAGTACGAGGACGAACAGTTGGTAAAAGGAAGACTAACTTATGTATGGTTACATTGGACACATCACAAATATGGTATGGATGGACGGACCTACAGATAAGCAAGTTTTGTGTTGACTGAACCTAAAAGTACCCTTGTTGTAGGTAGGTACATACACGAGTCGCCTCATCAATTGTTATGCCTGCTTGCTGTATGGAGTTCTCGGTAAAATTAAGATAATTCAGTGTGATACCTACTTAAGTAGTGAAAACTACAAAGGCTTAGTTAGTCAGTAAGTAGTTTTTACTACTTGGGTACCTATGATGACAAAGCGACGCGACGGAAAGATAAGTTCTATTTATACCATAGTGTATCATTTATACCTATTAATCAGAGGCAAATTCTTTACATGTTTAGCAACATTGCATACATCATGTACCTAAGTTCACGTAAGTTTCCACTTAGTAATATTGGTACAGATATTTCTCGTCTGTATTTATATACTTACACACACACTGCAAGTCAATATAATACCTAACCGGTTAATCGTAGTTTTAAAATGCACTGCATCCACTCGAGAAAATTCTACCTACAAAGTAATATGGATATTCTACTAGTATGTGGCAGTTTTTTGAGCATAAGATAAAAATCGTTTATCATACATATTTTTAAATGCAATAAGATATTTCTTACGCTTTGGTTTAGTAAAATTTAGAAAGTAGAACGCCCGGTCCGAAGTCAGTTTTATAAACTTGACTTCTAAAATATTCATTCAACCATCCTACTCAAAGTAGGCCAATTAGTATATCGTCAGAATTTCTGCAAGCTAGGTCAAACCCGCTGAGTCTGATAGAATATTGTCTAAACATTCGGTTAGGTACTTAAAACAATTGGGCGTCATGTATGAGTAAAACAGGTCACCAACGTGTGGGTATAACAGAATAGCACGTAACGCGGCGCAGTTAATACGCAGACATTTGGTACAAGGAGCGAAAGTGGAGCGACAACGGTAATCGGAATTCGCATACGCCTACGACGTTGAAGGAAAGATTAAAATTTCAATAAACATGCAAATCATTCAATAAACATGTATTACGAAAATTGATAAAAACATTGTATCGTTTGATGTAGGTATATAGGTACTACCTACTCATCTAAGTCGTCAATTAATTTGAACTACCTACTTTATTTATTTTTAAGAGAACGAGAATTGTATACCTACGACAGATTTACAAAAGGCTGAGCCATCTTTATGCAGAAAACTATTATGATTGGCAAGAAACAAACAGAGTATAGTATGTTTAATGTGTATAGGTCTCCTTTCACTTAAACCATAATAAAACCATTATTAGGTATTGCTATGCCTAGGATTAGCACACGCATTCTCATCCTGCATGTCAAATGTTAAAAAAAGCAATTATATGGACAAATTGAAAAATGTCAACATCTCCCTTAAGTTTTGTAGAGGTATATGATGGGTGGGACATTTTGATAGCTATGCCTGTAAAGAAATAATTCAATAAGCATGTATTTAGTGGCACATTCCAAGAATTTTTACAAACTAAATGTTTAGCACATGTGCAAATTTCTGGTAGGCAAATAGCTATTTAAGCAGATTTTTGCTTCGCGAATATGCTGGCCACATGTTTTCAGCAGCAGAAGTAAATGTCTAGGAAGTGTTACTTTACAAAACGAAAAAACTAAAAACTGTTAAGTCTCACCTCCTGTTTTTGTATGTAAGACTTTTTGACATTCATTTATATGAGATGTCCCTAAGCAAGCACAACAATTATTAAATTCATCAAATATATAAAAAAGAAACAAACAAGTTAAGCCCACTTAAGATGTATTTATGAGAACTATCTATATTGGTTTACATAAAATAAGAGCCAGATAAGAATCAATCTACAATAGCAAAACTTTGTTCATACCTACTGGGCCAAAATGCTAAATCTGCATATGAGATCATTCATTTGGAGATTTGCATTTGCTTGTTGATATTCTATTCTAGAATATAGCTTCATTATGACTGAATATTATTACAATTGTTATTAACTAGCTGCTGCCCGCGCCTTCGCCCGCGTTTAATCGGGATAAAAAAAAATAGCTTATATATTAATCCAGGTCCCAAACTATACCCATACCAAATGTCAGCCTAATTGGTTCAGTAGTTTTTGAGTGAATAGTAACAAATATCCATACATCCATTCATACAAACTTTGACATTTATAATATTATTAGGATGTCTATGAATTGTAAATTTGTAATGTATTGAGTATTTCAGTTCTAGTTCTCATAGCATGCAAGCTCTGCTGTGTTTGGGGATAGATAATGCTATGTGAATTATTGAGCACCCTGCGGATTCACCCGCATTCATATGTATGGGGGATAAAAAGGTATTAATCAATTTTATTCAAGGAATTTGATGACATTTGCCACCATCTTTTCAACTAACTCTATGCTTAAAATCAAGTCAATTGGTTGCTTAGTTAGGGCGTGAAGAAAGGACAAGGTATACATTAATTTTCATCTGTGAATATCTGAGAAACCTGACGCTTTAGACATTTATGGGATTTTTTTTATTTGTTTAAATGTCCTCTATCTAAAAATTTAACAAATGTTATTGGGTGCCGAGATTTTTAACAAAATATGTTAGGGCCACCCTCCATACAAAAAACTTCAAACCCCTTTCAATTTATTCCAGTCAGTAGTTTTGGCGTTGTCTTCTGTCAAGCAGCACAAACAATAAAACAGTACAATAATAGTAGGATTAATAGTATACATATTCATCATCATCATCATCAGCCTGTATATGTCCGCAGCTGCACATAGGCCTCCCCATACAAATGATGTAGAATATTTATACCTATATTGATTTCCAAAATTTTGAATTTCTTCTGATTCCTAAAGCATTGTCAAATAATCAAAAAACACAGAACACAAAAACAAATGTGTTAATTCAATGTTGCTAAAACTAAACCAAGCTAATTTGACAGGACTAAAAATGTTGCTGTCCCTTTCATATATACAGTAATATATCAGGCAACTTTGTGGAAATTATTCATTCATCATCATTATTATTCAACTCGTGCCATATATTTTTCAATGCTTATGTCATGTTCAATATCTTCTAAAGAATTGCAGACATAAATCATAACTCTTTTCTTCAGCGCACCTGCAGTAGAGACCTTGCAGTTCATCCCATACCTCTTTAGCTGTGTCGAAGCGCATAACTTGGTCAAGTACTTCATTTGTCATGTTGTTCGTCAGTAGCATCAGCACAAGGCTGTCTTTGGAATTCTTTGATCTTTTTATCATACTCAGCTCTTATTTCATTTGTAGCCGCATCTCCCAGCTTTTCTGGAGCTTTGAGTGTTCCATCAATGATCTTCAACACATCGGGATAGCCCTGAGTACGTTGCGGATTCTGTACTTCCAGTGCTTAAAATCGTTGCATCAGTGAGTGCCTTACTCTTGCTCGATCTTCACCTTGAACGCACTTTCATACGACTTGTCATCCATGGTGAACTATCCACTTCACAGATGATTTTCCACTTTTCTACAGGTACCTTTATTTTACTCTGCTACCATGTTAAGTTACGGGTAGATTTAGTGGGACATATAATGCAAAATACAGTTTCTCCAAAAGACTCACGACTTCTTTTTATTCCATAATTTTATCAAAAATCTAAAAACATCTTCATTTTTTTCTCTCTATATATGACACTCACGTCATATCTTTTGAACTGTAGACATTTTTCCAATGACACCATAGATTTAAATTTAGAATAGCAAGGAGTCTATTCTTAACAGAATATTGGTGGAAAATATTTAACAACATTGGTTTCATCGAAGCAAAGCCCAGAAACTCGAAACAATATTTGGTTTTGATAGATTTCATTCATTATTTAATTGATCTATCGTTTGTTTTAGAATTCAAATTAAAAAAAAAAATGCTACGCATATGAGGCATTGTTGAAGTTTATATTTTAAACGTTAGTGATAACTTTGGTGTTACCTTGTTGTTTTCAGTTTTTGTTAAGTTTTCATTCAAAAATCTTTGTTAATATAAATTATCTTGGATTCTAAATCGGCGTATAAGTAGGTATAATGTTTGAGTAAATTTTGACAAAGAAAAGCTATATTTTGTGACAACACACACACACTGCATGTAAATAGGTACTCTCGGTGAGAATTTGTACGGACTCTGTAGTTATTGTATCCTCTTAGCTTAGTCTTTCAAGGAATTACTGAATGGATCAGCACAGATGTAGATCTAGGCCAAGAAATACACAGCTGTAAATATATGCTGATTTTGCGAAAACAGCGAATCCGCGGGCGGATTGATACTAACCTATTGGAGTATAGAGACTAATTATGAGTAAACTTTATTGACTTACGTGGAGACAAGACCAAGAAATCCTTGGTTAATGTTATTCGCATGAATCACAGTTCACAAAAAACCACACACAAACTAGCTAGCGTTCTTTGGCGACCGATTTGTATCACACCCCTATATTTGTTCGTCTCTGTTGCACTGATTTTATGATTTTAGATTGAAGTCCTACAGATAGGAACAAAGCATAATGTAATACCATTTACTACCCTGAAGACCACACAACTGACACAACAAACTCGTTTGACGGACGACCCAACGAAACGAATACATACCAACAGACAGGCAATTGTATTCTCTTCAGGGTTGCCACTGTTGCCAGATTTATTTTTGAGGGGATCGTACCACAGACATGAAAAGGTCGTATTTTGATAGGAATTCTAGAAAAAAATAATACACATAGATATTTCAGTCAGTGGCGTAGCATGAGTTGGTGCCCGGCGCGGATTTCTACCCCTCCCCCCCAGAAACGGAACCGCCTTGGTGGTTGGTTGACCATACCGACCCTCAACTCTTAACACTAGTAAGGTGAATTCGTGGGGGGTGGGGTCACTGGGTTTTACACTTTTTTGAATTGATGAGGTGGGCTATGCAACAAAGACAATAAGCGGAAACGCTGCATTATTCTTATTTCTTCGGCAATTTTTTTGATCTTTATTTATTAAATGGAGTTTTGTCACACAGTGACTATGTCACTCCTATCTTAAGCTTCGTCATCACAATCGATGCGGAGGATTATAAAGTACTTATTTATATAACTTGTAGATACAGCTTGACTAGCATTTTGGCTTCCTCGGAGTACGGGGAAGACAAAATGCCATTACAAGTACCTACGCTGTAACCATATGAACACCTAAAACGATGAGACACACTCCGTCAAAACATGATGTACATCTTCTATCATGTTGCACTCTGGACAATTTGGAGAATCAGAAATTCTCATTAGGTAGGTACTTGAACTTATTCGACGGGATGTGTCCGGAGCGATGCCTCATAATTGTCACAATATTTTTCCTAGTCATTACATCTTCATCAAATCATGGGCAACGGGGAGGCTGACTTTAATAAAAACTTGAGAAATACAAAAAATACACCGTTAAATAGACATTGGCGATTATGATCTGGCTATGCGTGTGAGTTTCCTCCCTTGTCACCCAAGAGGTGCCAAGATGGCACCCCTCGAAGATTGGTACCCTGTGATAGATGTGCTAGTGATTTTAGTCTAACAATGTTTACATGTTGTGTTGCATGCTAGTGCTATTGTTATTTTCTGTTATAGTCACTTTCAGACTCAAATGACAACAGTAGGCGCGGGAGATAAAACATTTATACTTTTGTATATATTTTGAATTTTATTTAAACAACATCTCGTTGGATGGCTTGGCTTATATTTGGTATACATCTTTAATATGTTTTGCTAATGACCCATTCACTGTTTCCATGAATAATTTATTTAAAATTTTGGTTTTCACGTCCCTGGATTTGTGACGTCGTGCGTCGTCAGCGGGGATAGTTTGTAAAAAAACCAAAGACAATCGCGCCAGCTTTTCAATATCTATGTTCCCGTTACGTACAGTACGTATGTATACGTTCATGTAGATACGCCGTACGTTCCGTGACACGCTCATAGTACTTTCGGCGACAGAGACTAAAGATGTGATAGAACGTGGCCCACGTTCTATCGAAGGAGTGGATGTGCACCGACGTGCACCGGCCGTGCCCCGAAGTGCACCACCATGCACTGCCGAATACCAACATGCATCATTGTGCACCACCGTGTACCAACGTGCACCACAAATTGTATTCATAAATAATTTTTAGGACAAGGATCTTAAAAACATGAAAATAATCGTTTTTTTTTTCTTCTGTTGGCAACTCTCTAAGACTCTCACACTTGATTGGATAGAATTCCGTCCGAAAATTTTACTCGTCGATGGTACATATGTATGTTGGGTTATTGTATTCTGGCGTAAAGGCGTAATGTAATAGGTCCGCCCGCTGTTTGTTGTTTCCACAGAATTCTAATAAGGCGTAGCTCTACGATGTCTGTGGTTGTTTCGTTCTATCACGTTCTAATATAATTTTTCTTTTCATTCGTCATTATTGTATTCTCTTTGTATTCATTTGTGATTTCTTTTTTCTGAATACGTTTTGGTATACATTGGGTGTAGACCTTTTGTTAGATAGCATAGTTCAATTATTAACTTTAGTTGAATGCCTTCTTGTTTTATTGATAAAATTATCTACCACCGTTGTGACTGCCTGCAGTGGAGCCCGGAGTGGTTTTAGACCAGTGATCTGTGGTGGTTTTATACTCATTGGCCTGCAGTAGACACAAAGCTGACTGAAGCAGTTTTTATAAAGACCAAGACAGTGGTAGTGGGAAAAGCAGCATAAAAGTGCAATTGCCATGGACTCTTCTTCCATTGTTAGTTTTAACAATGATTCAACATTCCAAACCACCCTGAAAGGTGATTCTAATAATGTTAGTGTTCATGAACTTGCTCTCCATGCAATGAGAGATCGATGTTTACTACTGCAAAGGAGAATAAATACACTAGAAACTGATAACATGCGCTTAAAACTACAAACCAATCAGAGCTCTTCTTATATCCCTTTACAAGATGATGAAAGATCAACACTACAGCAAAAGCTAGCAGAGCTCACTAAACAAAAGTCGCAACTGATGCACCATGTATTTATGGTTTCATGCGAAAACAAAAACTTGTGGAACAAAATTTCTAACATAAAAGGAACAGACAAGTCTACTACTATCAAAGACGCTAAACAACCTTTAGTACGCACTAACACATACATTCACAGCACGCCAAGATCAAGTGCAAATTACCAAGAGAAATATTCAGAGTCCAGCTTGGAGGATATCTCATTGAAATTGATAAATAGTTACATTCAAGAGAAGTCTCAACTTGTAGAGCAATATGAGCAGATGGCACAACTACAGGAAGATGAGAACTTACTGAATGCTGACTCTATAGGTTTTGCCTACTTTGAAGATAATGCTACTGATTCACTCAAAGAAATCCACAACCAAACACAAAAATTGCATAATATGAAGAAAGAACTAACTCAACAAGAAAATGATTTGAAACTTATATTGGCAAGAGTTGAAACCATTTTCAAAGGTATGATTTAAATTAAATAAAACAGGCAGTGTGATTAAAATCACAAATCATTTTATCCATACCATCATACAAAACTATTTCACAGAACAAACTGAAAAAATGTGTTTACCTATTCCTTATTAGGATGATATCCTTAATTTTTGTGATGGTACAAGAGTCCTGTATGATCTAAAGGACATAATTAAAGCAATTTGATATTTATATTATTTGTTGCTATTGAGGCAAAATAAATACACTGAATTTTTTTAAGTTTCATGAGATACAGACAGTGGAGGCATAGTAATAGGGTCCTGTTTCCACCCTTCAGATATCTATCAGTCTGTTTTTTTGAAATCTCATGTACCAATATTTGAATTGTTTCAGATGATTTTAAGTGTCCCACTTGTGTCTCTAACAACAGCAGAGCAGTTACATCTGAAAATAAAGAAATTGAAACAAGTGACAGCCTTGTAAACTTTGGTACACCTGCAGATTCAACCATATACAACAACTTGAATGAACTCAATACATCAGTATACAAAAGAAATGTCCCTGATACAGAAAAAGACAGTTGTCGAGAGCCTTTTGATAAAATATGTCCTATGTGTGGAAAAACATTCCAGAAAGATGTACCATTCTCAGAATTCCAATCTCATGTAGAGAAGCACTTTATGGGAGAGAGTGAGGTTGATTCAGCCTTAGATAATTTTGAAAATGTTAATTCTTTTGGAAATGTTATTTGATCACTTTAATTGAACAATATTAGAACTATAATGAAAATCAGCTCAGATGAAATGATTGCACATTATTTAATTTATATGACCACTTATTTGTCAAATACCAACCTGCCTTGTTTTTAATTTATATTTCACTCCTTATAAATACAAAATAAAAAATAATTCACTGAACTTTTTTAATCAATCAAATTCTAAACACTGTTACAAGTAGCAGCACGTAACTTTAGCACTGACAGTTATTGCGCAGTAGTAAAAAATAAGACCTGGGTGGGACTTGCAGTAAATTACCCATGCACAGCTATCCCCTAGGTGTATCACTCAGCGCTAGACTTATGTGCCTCTACTTGTAGACTTGGCAATACAAGCTAAAATGGTAATCTAAACTAAGCCAAGTCTGTAGGCTTTACATCGGTGGACTTAGATGGCCCCTGTGTTGATTTCTGTAGTAAATTTTTGCTGAACCATTGAGGCCGCTCTTTCTTCATTTCAACTATCCTTTTTCCTTCCCAAAACTCTTTGGGCTGTAACAAAATAAGAAATGTTTTACGTAAATAACTTTCAGTAACACCCATGATACACATTCCTGAGTGTTGTAGCCATAGGGTGAGAAACTGTACGTCGCACATCAGAAGCAGGACAGTGAACAGGGTAATAAAGCACTACCCTAACTGATTGTCATTCATGACTGATTGTGATTATCATTAGCATTATATAATAGTTACCTTTTCAGGAACATTATCTCCTTCATACAAAACAACAACATCATGCTCAATAGGTTGGTTACCCAATTTTTGCATTATTTTGTCCTTGATCAACTTTGTTTCTTCTTCTACTCTTTTGTAACAGTTTTCTGAAACATTCAAAACATTCTCATGTGTCTCAGTTATTCAAAATAGGTAAATAACTAATAAATTAATAATTATGCTGAGTCTAATTGAATGATTAATTACCACACAAGTATCCTTTCTCATGATGATGCCCACAGTTATGGCACACAAGTATATTGGTTTTCGGAACCAGTGTCTTCAAAACATACTTAGGATCGCCATACTTTCTTTTCCATCTTTTTTCCAATGATCGTCTGAACTTAGGCACAGCTAACAGCATACCATCTCCGACAAGATCTTTGAGGGTGAACTTTTTAGGTGTTACTGTTGGCTGCTTTTCATGGACGTATGCAAGAGCAAGTTCTGAAAAGATATGAAAAATTTATCCATAGCAGTAACAATCTCAGAACAAAAGACGAACGGGTAACAAAGCAGTTTGCGTGGATTTTTTTCATGTTTACGTACCTCTCGGCGGCTGTCCAAACATGTGAAATACATTCCTTTCTAATTGTTTCAGGACTTGTATGACATTGGATAGTCGTGGAATCATCTTGGTAACCGGAGAAAAACTAATAGGTTAGTTGTTTATCGTAGATTTTATTCACTTTACGAGATTGTATTGTAAAGGTAAAAAAAGATATATTTTTGGTTATCTTGATTTTTTTCTTGTTCTTCTTCTTTTAGCTTTGGCTCTGCATCTAGATTGATGCAATTCTGCCAGTGTCAGTTAGGTATGAATTGCGCATTTAGGAACAATAGATAAAAATTTAGGGAGGTTGAGTTTGGATTTTTCAGAAAATAAATAATTTATATAATCTCAATCAAGTTCGTATAGGTACAAAAACAAACAGAAACTTTGTATTTAACTTCTCGCTCGCTGCCTTTTTGACTTTGACAGTTTTCTTTCCTCGTCTATATAGGGAGGGCAAGGGAGGGTGATGTGATGGCTCGGATGAAGTATTAGAGGATACCGCCAGTACAGTTCTACGCATGTCCGTTTTTTGTTAGTGTGCTGTTGCAGATTGGTAATAGTGTGCGTGACTAGGGATGTGACTTCGCTCTCAAGCCGAACTGGTTTCGGCCCAAACTAGTCCGAATCAGGAAAATAAAATTTTATGCCTATTTCATTCCTGATTCGTCCCATATTTCCTCCGCCGTCTGTCTCTCTGTCGATCTATCGAGCTTTATTTTATCTCATGATTCGTAAAAGGTTACCTGCATTTTTTGTGTGTATTCCATTTACCGATATAATAACATATTATCAAAGTAAATATTAAAATTAAAGGGAGCTCCACAAAAACATGTTTTTGACCATTTTTTGCTTCACTCACGCGATGCAATAAATCTAAAAAAGGGGTAAGGGTTCGCTCCGCTTTCCGTTGCCTTAGTTTCTTCATCATTTTGGGCAAGTGCTGCTATAAAACCTGAAATTTCTTGCTCATATTTATTTACCAACTTCTGCGTGAACGCAATCAAAAAATATTAAAAGTGATTACTTATAGTTTATGTATCTATGTATTTTGCAAGCCGAATTAATCCACCTTGTCTGCTCCTATTTTTTCGGCCAGTTATAACCTGGGTCTCTTTATTTCTTATTCCTTAAGACATGAGTATTCACTCATGTCTTAAAGAGGTGTCTTCCGGTGGTACACAAGTACGTACATACTAGATAAACTTGCTCGATCTCGAGCAAGTACGACTGTGTGGACCATGCAAGACTCAAGACAAATTCTCGAAGCCAACCAAAATGTTCGATTCGAACAAGATTCAAACTTTCATAATTCTTGCTCGATGTTCGAAGCAAAAATGTTTGTACGCGTAGCAACGAGGTCGAGCATGTTAGTCGTGATTTATATTTTTGTGAATGTTAGTGTGCACCTATATTGTCGGACTTTCGTTCATTTTCTCGAGAATTTGTGGAAAAATTTATGAATTAATTAAATTATTAATTCATTTAATCAATAATTTTAATTAATTCATAAATTTTTAATTCAGCAAATAATACAGCGTAAGGCATCGCGATAGACTAAAGAAACGATGGCGCGATGAACTAGACACCTTTGATAGAACGTGGGCCCAACTGGCATAGAGTCCTAATTCATGGTAAGATTTGCCCAACAATGGGACATTACAGGCTAATTGTAATTAAATTAATTGGTTAAATTTTTCCCCGACAGTAAACGTAGCAGGCGATGCCCACTAAACACAACAAAGAATCGTCCGATGCTCAAAGAGTTTCAACGCACACTAAACATGTTCTTCGAGCAAGATTTTACGTGTAGACGCAGGGTCGAGCATGTTTATAGATAGCCATGCTAGGATGAAACATGCTCGTTGAGGTGTTGACGTGTGTACCCACCATTCTACCTTCCTGATACACCATCGGCCAAATCGTCACTTTCCATTAGGTGAGATTGTGGTCAAAGAAGGCCTATCAACGTGATAAGACTTATAATTGTATATATGTTGTGTTTGCCCAAAATTTTACATCGATGTCGATGTCATTTTGTAAGACTGAATAAAATTTTGCAAAATATATAAAAAAGGACAATAAATAACACCTTACAATATTATTATGTAGCTAAATGCGCGCGGCTTTGCCCGCATTGATTTAACGTTACATTTTGAATGATGTATACATATATATACATATGTATATACCTACTGTTAATTTTAAACATATTGTATACTGTTCGTGCCTTAGTAAACGAAAACCCTACGAAAAATTTATCTTATAACTAAAATCAAATTACATAACTTTTGGAACGAAAACTTCCGAAAAAAACCGCGTGAAAATTATTCCAGGTTATTTAAGTTAATATCTTGTATTATTTCTTTTTTCCTCGTATTTTGAGTTATATAAATTAGTTAAATCCTACGGAAACAATAATAGTAAACCAATACTACAGGCACGAGAAGTGTGTGAAAGACAGTACTTTTCGGAAAGAAATCTCGAAATGGGACGAATCAGGAATGAAATCAGCAATTTTATTTTCCTGTTTCGGCTCAGTTTCGGCCGAAACCAGTGGGATGAATACGGAATAACCCGAAAACTAAATTTGATGGTAAGCACACCACTAGCGCAGACGCTAAATTTATCTCTGCTAATTATTCATGGTTTTGGACCTTATTTGTATCCTAGACTCACAGCTACACATGAACTAGATTTTTAAAATGTTGTTACTACAGATTTCTAGTAATAAACATAATTACTTTAACATTTATACTGAGCGAAAACCTTACACATGTAATGACAAATCTGGGACTTTTACTCCACCTTTTGTGTTTCTTGAAGGACAGAACACAGCGGAACAAGACATATTTTCACTTTTTCAACAAAGTTTTAAGTAAAACGCAGTAATTTCATAGAATTTCAATAAAGTTCATGAGTCTACCACTACTTTGAACTAACTAGTCAGTCACAAGCTGAAATGATTGACACTGACAGTGCAGCATCGCTATACGTACACCAGCTATCTCTTTTACTCATAGCTTGGCTGCTAAGGATAGACAAAGATACATGACAACTATTATGATCCGGAAATGACATATGGTAATTTTTATTTACTCTCTGGCAGTCAATGTCACGTACGCCGCGATTGAGCTTATACGAATGGCATTTTTAACATTTAGTAGAAAATGGTAGGATTGTTTATTTTTATAGCAACACAGGAGAAGATGGAGTTGACGTCATATTTGACAATCAGCTGCTGTCTAAAAATGGTGTAAAGTGGGGAGAAAAAAAACGACCGACTAAGCCTTTGCTGTTTGGTGTGTATGTAGTTGATGTCTTCAAGCGTTTCGTAGCAGTTGTAGCTATGGCGTGTTTAAATTCGAGTAGGCTTTGTGCTCGTGTGCAAGATAAGTTGTTGTGCCAATTCGGACACAGAGTTCGGAACCAAACTGTATTTGTGAAACTCAAACCTCCTGGACCAACTCCCCTGAGGATTTTTGGAAAAACTTGTCAGGTTAGTAGCCTATTTATAAATATTTACTGACTTAAAAATGTTTTTATCAATTTGT
Organism: Eupithecia insigniata; assembly: GCA_947859395.1. Lineage (NCBI taxonomy): Eukaryota > Metazoa > Arthropoda > Insecta > Lepidoptera > Geometridae > Eupithecia > Eupithecia insigniata. The sequence continues at coordinate 8,670,651 of OX402003.1, forward strand.
AAATTTTTAGGGTGTTATGTCATTCACAGTTCATTGATAAAAAAGGTCCTTTTTACATAACAACGTGACAGCTAACCTCTCTGAGTCAGCTGATCGTCAGTCAAGAGATGTAAGCTGTCTTCTAAAACTATTCCCATGTAGGTAGGTAGGTATACTGTTTAGGAACCTTGTATTTTTTTGAAATAGTGCTTAAAAAGCCATAAATTAATAGACCGGACTCGTACATCGAAAATATTAAAAAGTGAAATCTTTGCGCGTCGGCGCGGGCAGTGGGTCGTTTCGAGCGCGCGCGCCACAGGTTTGTTGGGTTTGTCCAATGATTTTCACTCAAGTAGTGTCAGATATTCAAAACTTTTACTTTCATCAAACAAAGCTTTATTTGTTTGGAAATCGGAAGGTGTTTTACCTCCGTGCGTAATAGGTAGAACTACCTATGTATATCAAGAAGCTAGCAAGCGGTGCTTTGAGATAGGTACCGATAAGGCAATTCTACTTAATATGTATGTTTTATTAATTTATCTAATTAGGACTTCTAAGTTACATCCAACAACAACTTTTTTTACGTTAGTCCAGGCTACCTAAGTTCTGAATGAAAGTACGTTTCTGTGGGTAGTAAGTAGGAAGATATGCAACACTATTGAGTGCCTGCCTATATCAATTTAATTCCGTAGTTGCAGTTAGGGCTGTCACACGTCTTCTCCCGCAGTTGTTATCTACTCCAATAAACATCACATACAAACTCCATATTGTTGCATATTTCAGATTTTCAGCAGCGTTATATTATATTTAACAGCCTGTAGTGCTGATTGAGGATATAAATATAGAATAGGTAGTAATGAAGGTCACATGCTGGAGGCAGCCCTAAGCTGCCGCCCGGTGCGCGCGCGCTTCACCGTCGTGCTTTCTCGCGCAGCGTGCGAGCATGCAATGTCCAATCTCGAAGACTCGCACAAAACTTTCTAAGCAACAATTATTTTTCGCATTAATATTTCATTTGCACCTTCCATCGCGTTCAATATTTTTTTTTATGCACTCCTGTCCTGGTATTGTTAGGTAGGATCCCGTCAAATCGAGCAATATCTTTTTATGCAGATTTTTTATTATGCTAACCAGATTGGCTATCTAATAATATCTAACAAACAGCTGCCAAAAAAACACTAGCTCACTTCTGTCAGTGAAAGTCGTGAGACGATTCGTTGAATTTTTAATAGCGTTAAAACTGGGTAAGTTAACCTGTCGAAGGAGCGTTTATAGCCTTTCTTATTTCATTCTAGTCCATTTGGCGAACATTGCCCTAGTTTAACGCAAACATAACCTTTAATTCGTGTTTTCTGTTTCATGGGCTAAACCTGCGACACAGAATAGAGATCGCATTCGACCTAGAATAACGGCTAAAGTTCAATATACGCAGTACACCAGTGTACAAATGCTTACGTTAGCGTGTACTGAAACGATGTGTTAATGCACATCCAAAGCTGGCTTGTTTTTTATAGAACGATGTTACGAGCTATTTAGGTGGATCGAACGAATCGTGCCACACGTAACGTCCTGCGTAAATGAAGCTCAGTAGAAATGCGGAACACATGTATTTGTTCAGTCGACATCATTGTATAAGAGTTTGCACCAATACATACGATGGAGCATATGTTATTTTCGACTTACAACATTTACTTCAATCCTAAATTACGTGATGACAATACAAAAGGGCGTAGAAAGCCACGGAATTATTTTGGCGACACCCAAGTTTGATTTGGCAACAAGACTCACACCTCGGCTTTTGGTGGCTCTATAACCTTTGTCACCAGTAGGTAAATAATGATTGTTGCCACACATGAAAATTCCAAATTAATTTTCGCAATAAGTCATCACATTATTCACACTGGTCATCTGAGAGTTTTACTAAATTTTTAATATAAGTTGCGCAAAACTTGGACTAAGCTATCCGAGTGCGAGTCTAAAGATTATGACACTCGAAGACCACAACCTTGGGTCTTAAGACTACTGTCAGCTTTTACTTTACGGGTTTTCGATTACCAGTCTGTTTTAACGCAATCTAGAATAGTGATTTTAGTAACTCAAAAATAAAATTCCACAGCCTTAACAAATGCATCAGAACGAAATCAGTTTTTCCTTATACTAGATATCTAGATAAATCTTACACCAAAATCGTGAGCTTTATTATAAAGTTCACCTCAAAGTTTACTATGACGAAATGATGTGTTACTTAGTGGCGATTATCCTAACTCCTAAGTTAACCTTGCCCAGCCTAGAATAATTAAGCAAGACCATTTCGGTATCCACTTGCAAACAATGAACTCATCATACTCGCGGTCTAAGTAATACCTATTGATTGATGACATTTTGTAAAACTTAGGAAATTAGATAATTTATCATTAGATACGACCACTCTTTTGCCAGTTATTGTGTGAATCATCAAAAACAACTTGAAAATTAATCTCTTCTCGATTTTCGAGAGACATTAAATGGTGCCTAAATCTATGTACATATTTATAATAGTTTCCAAGTTGTATACTACGATTTCACGACTATTTTTTGATAAATTACCTATGTAATTTTTTTCCGTTATTTATTACCTATGCATATCCAGTGAAACAAACCGACGTTTAAAGCGAACTGATAACTTACGAAAGCTTAATCCATAAGGATCAGATATTAATAGAAGAATAATATGGCGCGTTTTAAAAAACGATAAACCGACTTCAACAACACTTATTTTAAGTTTTGCGGGATAAATACTAATCCCCTGGTTTTAAAAATTATTTTTATTAAAATTTATGGGACCCCTTCGGGATCATATTTCTATACGATACTGAAAGAATTTTCAAAATCGGTCCATAAATGGCGGAGATATCGCGTAACATACATACAAAAAAAACTTACTGACGAATTGATAACCTCCTTCTTTTGAAGTCGGTTAAAAATTAGTATGTACATATATCAATGGTTTCATATGTCTGAGAGCGTAACGGTCATATTTAGAAACGCTACGATATCGGTAAACCCACGGTAATTCCGCTGAATGATGATAATGAATTTACTGTTGTTGCACTTTGCGAACAACACATTATATTGCACTTGCAGTAAGTGAATTGTATGAACTCAAATTATTCTATCATTAAACTGCGCTGCGATATAACAGATATCCGCGAAATCGCGTACTCAATGCCAAACTTTATAAATTAGACAGATCCTAAGTTGGATTATTGAGTATTGAATTGTTTGTTACTTTAACGAGTTATTGATTTCAAACATGCTGAATTTATTTGAATTCGCCACAATTTAGCCCAAGCACCAATTTCGTACATAACGTAGGGATGCGTATAATTTATTATTCGCTTTCTAATCAATGATGAATCATTGATTTATACTCCTTCTGGTATATCAGTATTATGTGCATAACCTTGGGAATGTAGGTTTTAGGTTAATATCATACGTTGCTCTGAACATGTCCTCGTCTGTCTAATTAGCCTATGGTTAAATCCATCGAGATGCTAGACTGCAATCTTGGTTCCTTGAATAATGTGTAATTAAGCTACTCATTAGATCTTTTGTTTAAATCGTTGTGTCAGTTACGAGTATATTATTCTTGGATTACCTTCTTGACTCAGTTGCAAATGTAATAAGCATCGCTTTTGATGCAAAATCTAATACCAGAAGCCTAGTATGCTAGATTTTTACATTAATGAAAGGGTCGTTTTGCCTACCAAATTAACTTTTCAATACCTGATCCGATAAAGCGACGAAATTATACTTTTTTGTAAATGTCTCTCCAATTACCTACTACCGGATTCATCGAATATATTCATTATGTCTGGTGAACTTTTGTAAATTTTCTTAGGTAGGTACATCCCCTTAAGAAATAAAAACTTATTGATGACGAGTATCCGCGTTCTGGAAGTTCTTAAGTGAAAGTTTTTCTTAAGTTCAGTCAGTTCTTCACCCTCAAGGCCGTCGGGTATTTTTTCTTAATGTTTCCTGTATTCTTGTATTTAGCACTCGATAATCTCTACTTGTAAGAAAACCACGATAACCTACTAACGTGAACAAATCTGGTCTGTTTTTTTGCTAGTTTTTGGTTCTTCAATGATGAGCAACCAACATGTAACTAAAATAACAGATTGAAAAAGGTCAGTTCATAGAAAAGCGTCATCACACAACGTGCCAAGATTTTTTAGGTAAAAGTGCCACATTGAAGTACTTATGACATTCAAATATTCTTCTAAAAATTGAGCAGAGTCATAACTCCACATCTTCACGCATTCAAATGCAAAAAACGGGAAACGCAAATAGCGGGAAGTGATACATAGATAGATAGAAAATACTTTATTGCACACTTCAATCGAAGGTATAAAAAACACAACTTAAAAAACTAAGTGACAAGTGGCGGGAGACCGCCACTTGTCACTTAGTTTTTTAAGTCTTCATACGCTATGAAGAGAGAGATCTCTTCATAGCGTATGAAGATGCGCACATATGCGTGATGCGGGCCTTCATCTTCGTACCATTGAATTTGTGTAGATAGAGCATGCACATTACATAGAACTTGTAGGAGACAAGCGAAATTTATTGTTTACTGTGTAGATTCAAGAGATCGCCTAGCTACACTATAATATGGACCTTCAATTACACGTGTGCAAATGTAACCTACGGAGTGTTGCTTTGTTATAGTTCAACAATAGCTGAGCTATCAGATCTTTCTCATGATTTGGAATAACCATAAAAAACTATGAGTTATTCCCACATTCCACGTTGATCACGTTCGTTCGTCTTTGATCCATAACCTAGCGGGCCCGTCTTTCGACCCAAATGCCTCTCGCCACGGCTCAGGGCCTATATCAACAGTAATTGCATCTTGAGGTGCAATCATTAGAACCACTTGGTGTAGTGAACGGTGGTTGTTTGTACAGTCGACTTTCAAAATATTGAATTGGCTATCCTTGAAAGCAATAAACTTCTCTTATTGTAATATTTTAAACTTTCTAGATCGTATTTGATTAAGAAAATGTTCTAATTTGTGTTTTTTTTTTATAATTTACTTAACTTTATCTAGCGACAAGCTAAACAGAGCTTGTGTTATGGGTATCAGATAACTGATATATTTAATACAATACACGACAAAGATAGAGATTTTTTACTATACATAGTAAACACCCAGAACACCTGGAACAAACACTTGCAGAATTTACAAACATATGTCCCGAGGCGGGAAAGTAACCTGCAAACTCGGAGAGGTCGTCAAACTATTTATTCGTATAATTTAATACTATATGTATATGTATACTAAACTGCTTCTCTATGAACCCTAATAAATAAAAATACAGGTTGTACCAAATAGGGCAAGTACCCGAAATATTGCAGATAGGAAGTTTAACTGGAAGAAAACCTTTCTTTATTTTTAAAAATAAGTAAAACTGCAGTCATAAATCTTCGAAAAAATACGCGTCTCATACGTTAAACGAACCCACTTAAATCTAGAAAAGTAACATTCTGTACTTTTAGGGTCGATTATAAATATTATAATACACATTTTCTGTTAAAATACACATTGCGTATTCTTTGATTTACAATGATCATGCCATGACTCCTTCTGCATGTTCTTTCAAAATTATACAACTTTCAATGTCAATTAAGTTTTTTCAATCGATTTTTCACGCTGAATGTATAATCGATTCCGCATAGCGTACAGTCAGAATCAAACGTAATGAATGTCTTGGATTTATCTGTAGGGGGATCTACTTGCCCAATAACACGCGCTTTAGAATTTGAGTATCAAGTAGTGTACCATTTTATTTCTTTGAGTGTACTGCACTTACCACAATGCACGTTTGGAGGCTGCAGTCTAGCACGCTAGTATCGAGGTCGTTGAAAATAAACAGTGTTGAATTGCAGTTATGAAAGACGGATTATAATCCGGCTTCGTCGTAGAAAGGGATTGAGCACTAGCCTAAAACCTGCAATAAAGTGGACTTCAAGGTTAATTCTTAAATGATGGGAAGTAAGTAAATCGAGTATTGCCAGTTTTTTATTTTCATCATTGTGGTCAGAATCTTTTCTAAATCTACACGAACTTTATCATAAGAAACGCTTTGGTTGCGTTTCGTAAAAAAGTTGCGTTTTGGTTTGTTCTTTGCTACATTGCCCATGCATTTTACTTTTGGGCATTTTTGGGTCATTCAGTTAGGTCAAGCTTATCCTCTAATCTCCCCTATCCTAATTAATATTATAAGTGCGAAAGTGTGTTTGTTTGTCCTTCCTTCACGCCCTAACTAAGCAACCAATCGACTTGATTTTTAGCAGAGTTAGTTGAAAGAGTGGAGAGTAACAAAGGCAACTTTTTGTCCTGGTAAAACATCGAATTCCTATGGGAGATTTACGAGAATACGCCGGTAAATCTGCAGGGAACAGCTAGTTATAAATAACAGTGTACTTAATATATATATAATTCAAGCTTTACAATTCATCTTGAATCCATTGATTAAACCCTAAACCGCGTTGGCAATTAAATATTTATTAGGAAATAAACTGCAACGGTTATAATTACTATTTTGCTAATGGCTGCATAAAAAGATGTTTCCACGATAGCTAAAATCAACTACCAGGCGGAACTAACCATTATAATAACTAAATAAATAAATAATGCTGGACAATTCACACAGCGTTATCTAGCCCCAAGCTAAGCAGGCCTTGTGTTATGGGTACTAGATAACTAATATACATAATACAATTTATTACATAGATAGATATTTTTTATTATACATAGAAAAACTACCAGAACACCCTGAACATTGCAGATCGTAGAAATATTCGTCCCGAGGCGGAGATCGAACCCGCAACCACCTGCGTCGCAGGCGGACATTCGCCCACCGCGCCACATCGGTCGTCAACTAATCATAAGTTAGAACAGTTTAGCTTAACTATGATGTAATCACTGTCTCGTAAATGTCATTCTTCGAGGTGTCAAATGTACTACCAGCCCTTTAGCGCTCCAGCCACGTACCATCCTTTTTAATGAACTGTCTAGGTACCTACGTGTCAATTGTTGTTCACTTCTATATTAAGCACGGCGGCCAATTGATGCGCAAGAGTGTACGAAACGCTCACTTTCTATTGTTTTAATTGATATGTACGCCTGCGGACTCATGCAATTTTACGTGAGTCGATGCCGATGTTGTTCAGTATTTTCTTCGTTTTCTGGTAATGTGAATTATTGCACTATGTAAAATATTTTAACATGTTATCTTTGACAGAAAAGCTCCGGAAAAGCTTACAATTTAATGTTATAAGAAACTTTAACATTATAGAAATGTACGTTCCTACGTGCATTTTTATAACTAGCTGACCCGTACCCACTTCGTTGGGCGGTAAACATTTTTAATTGAACCGAACCGAACCGTGAGACCGAGTCGAAGATCAACGTTGTATCCACTTCCACCAGTGTCTTCGCCACGACAGTAGGTAGGTATATAAGCGAGTAGAGACTGAATAGCATCAAATGCCTGGTGCGTTTCGCCAATGCATTGCAAGCGGTCATCCCGGGTACGAAGCACAATATCCCGCCTATCACAGTGCTGATCTACCAGGACGACGGCAATATCATTGGTAGCGAGAGCTTTGTACAAACCGGATGCTGTCCAGTAGGTCGTTTATCGGCACTAATAACAATTTTGTAATCATTTTGTTGGCTTTGGGGTATGGACTCGTATTTTATGTCCTTCCTCGTAGTATGAACTCAAATCATGCTAAGTATCATTCGAATCCATTCAGTAGTTTTTGCGCTATTTTAGGCCGAGAAATGTCACTTCCATCCCCACTCCCAAGGGAACCTTAACGAATTCCAGGATAAAAAGTATAACATAACCTTCCTCGTAGTATGAACTTAAATCATGCCAAGTTTCATTTGAATACATTCAGTAGTTTCAGCGCTATGCGCAGCCAAGAAATTTTACCCTACTGCGGGGGGCCACTACGGGGGCTACTGGGGGTCCCACTGCGGGGCAATGTGGGGGGCCCACTTCGGGGGGGCCATCTACCGGCGGCCCCCATTTCCGGGGCCACACTGCCAGTGCCCCGCACTGTGGGGCTACTGAGGTCCCACTGCGAGGCAATGTGGGGGCCCCACTGCGGGGGGCTACTGGGAGGGACCGGTTGCGTGAGGGGCCCCACTGCTGGGGTCCCAGTGCCCCCCACAGTGGGGGGCTATCGCTCTCTACCGCCCTTGCCCCGGGCGCCATCCTGCAACGCGCAAAATTTCACTTCCATCCTCTCTCATAAGGGAACCTTTCTGAGTTCCGGGATAAAAAGTATTTTTTGTCCTTTCTTGTAATATGAACTTAAATCATGCTAAATTTCATTTGAATACCTTCAGTAGTTTCGGCGCTATGCGCAGCCAAGGAATTTTACTTTCATCCCCTCTCCCAAGGGAACCCTATTGAAATCCGGGATAAAAAGTATCCATGTCCTTCCTCATAGTATGAACTCAAATCCTGCCAAGTTTCATTTGAATACATTTAGTAGTTTCGGCGCTACGCGCAGCCAACAAATTTTACTATCATCTCCTCTCTCAACGGAACCCTATTAAAATCCGGGATGAAAAGTATCCTATGCTCTTTCTCGTAATATGAACTTAAATCATGCTAAGTTTTATTTTAATACCTTCAGTAGTTTCGGCGCTATGCGCAGTCAAGAAATTTTACTTTCATCCCCTCTCCAAAGGGAACCCTATTGAAATCCGGGATAAAAATTACCCTATGTCCTTTCTCATAGTATGATCTCAAATCCTACCAAATTTCATTTCAATACATTTAGTAGTTTCGGCGCTACGCGCAGCCAAAACATTTTACTTTCATCCCCTCTCCCAAGGAAACCCTACTCAAATCTGGCATAAAAAGTATCCTATGTCCTTCATCATAGAATGATCTCAAATCCTGCAAAGTTTCATTTGAATACATTCATTAGTTCCGGCGCTATGCGCAGCCAACCAATTTTACGTTCATCCCCTCTCCTAAGGGAACCCTATTGAAATCCGGGATAAAAAGTATTTTTTGTCCTTGTAATATGAACTTAAATCATGCTAAATTTCATTTGAATACCTTCGGTAGTTTCAGCGCTATGCGCAGCCATGGAATTTTACTTTCATCCCCTCTCCCAAGGGAACCCTATTGAAGTCCGGGATAAAAAGTATCCATGTCCTTCCTCATAGTATGAACTCAAATCCTGCCAAGTTTAATTTGAATACATTTAGTAGTTTCGGCCATACGCGCAGCCAACAAATTTTACGTTCATCCCCTCTCCTGACGGAACCCTATTGAAATCCGGGATAAAAAGTATCCTATGTCCTTACTCGTAGTATGAACTCAAATCCTGCCAAGTTTCATTTCAATACGTTCAGTAGTTTCGGAGCTATGCGCGGCCAATATACAGACAGACAGACATGATGGAAAAAAAAAACATTTTTGGCATCAGCATCGATAATAGAGTGCCGTCCAAAAAAAATTTACTAAATATCTTTAATGTACAGAATTGGACCTGTTACAGTTTTATTATAAGTATAGATGTTAATCAAATAGCATTTTTTAATCTTATGTTAGTAGCCAAAATAAATACTAGTGTTTTAAAATAAGTATTTTCCCATAAATAGAGCCCGCATTCGCAATTGTAAATGTACTCAAGTCTCTCTCTCTCTGGTAATTATTATTTTTATGGTTCAAAAGAATTTGCTTATTACCAAACTTCTTAGAAATGGCATGTTTGAGTGTATTAATTAACGAGAATTTATTAAATGCAAATATTTGAACCAATATACATATGAAAAGAACACACATTAGTATCCAAAGTACGTCGATTGTTACTTCTTAAGAATATGACGTCTATAACTGTTTGTTTCTTATGTTTTACTATCATAAAACTACTAATAGGTTTGTAATTATTTCCAGTTATCGCTAATAATACTATATGCAAAAATAATATATGCCATATCCCTTATTAGAGACCCAGTGCAGATTTACTTACCACCTACGGTTACTCGCAGTATAGCCCGGCAAAACAAGATGGATATCAAATCGAAGTTCAAAAGAATTTTCTTATTCATAAGAAAACCTGTTCAATGTACGAGCCAAGCTTAAATATATACAATATAATATACTCTTAATTGTACACAGTAAAACATACATAACAAGAAAATGACAAATAAAGTATAATATAAAAATACCGGTTAAAAAGAACAAACATTTTTCTCTGTATAAACTTGCTACAAGGAAAATTACCAGACTTGCTAGGTCGCTATCTATTGTCCGGTAAAAAATCCCGCGGTAATTGTTAAATATACAAACTGTTAACTCGATAATTCACTATAGTGTCGGGTGTTTACCGAAGGCTTAAAGATATGTCGGGTGTGAAATCGCATTGAAGTAATATGTTTTCTTACGCAGTGAAACGTCGCAACGGATTAACTATAGAGCCCATATCCTTCTTCATTTTGTATGAGTTAGCAACATAGACGACGCGACGGTTCTAATTTAAGCTTCTTATTTTAGAACACCTAATTTGCATGTATTGTAATGCAAACTTCATACAAAGCTTAAAAGTGTGGTTCATTGTGCGCGTGTCAGGAAAGAACCAATAATAGCGCGTACGTTGTGTTTATTGTTGTTGATTCGGTGATTTGCATGCATTATATAGAACCCAAAACCTTCAGAGTAGAAGGCTGACCGGCGGCTAGCGCTGCTCAATTTAAGTAGAGTTTGTACGACTCACGCACGTGCGAGTTAGTACATACGTGTGGTTTTGCAATCCCGGGTCCATCGGGTCCTGACTGCACTCGCCTGCAGTTGCATAAACAGTTGCGACACCCGTATCGCGGTCACTGCCGCACACCAAGACTAGTTAAGGGCACCTGCCGAATGCCGCACCCTTTATCGTATCCGAGCGGAATGGTATTCCAACAGATTTTACTACATTCCACAAAGATAATATTTTCTAAAGCTTTGCGGCGTAGATGTGCTTCGTAGCACTGTGCTACGAAGTTCGTAGCATTTGTAGGATATAGGACATAAATAGAAATTAGATTTTTATAGGTACCTGTTATCTGATAAAATTAAGCTCTACTTAATATAAAATACAAACGGCTGATAGAGGAGAGTGGAAGAAAAATACATGTCGTGCCGACCCCACCTAGTGTGGGATAAGGGCAGGAAGAAGAAGAAAAATAAAATACAAACACAGTATTCATTTTAAACGTTTCCGAGACCCAGCGTTATTTTATCACATTCCCCAACACTTATTCCTTTAAGACATACGTACTTAGAAGTACCTGTTTATAAAAACAACTCATTATGCTGTTTGTCCATCATCCTAATTCCTAATGTTTCTCGATAAGTAATTATTGTTTATTACAAGAAAACTCCACAACTAATTAAGAAACTGGCTTAGAGGGATAATATAATTTTAGTACTACCTTTTTGTATACATACATTGTCTGGTAAACCTACGAATAAAAACATAAGCCATTTCAATAAACCTCAGGGTTCCTGAGATCTCGACCAAATTATGTCCAAAATAGTGCACGTTCATGATTTTTTACCGGATTTTTTTTTACAGTAAGTGTTTTACATTGGGAGAACCAAAGAAACAATGTTGAATTTTATGTAAATCCAGTATTTTCCCACGGGGATCCCGTAAGTTCTGAAACCAAAACTGTTAGATTTGTCTCTTAAGATAAGCTAATTTAGTTTAATTCTGTGTTCGAAACACGACATGACTATTGAACCAAAAGTTTTACAATCTCGTTATAAAATTTGTAGTTCAATAGTTTTATAATCTTTTTGTTTGTCAACCTACCACTTAATACCAATAATAACAAAAAACGGCGTAGCTCTACGATGTCTGTGCAAAAAACTTAGTTTTCGAAGTATTTACGTTTTTCTAGTATATTAGTATAGTAATTAAGTGTTTAATGTTTATTGACAAAGAAAATAGCAATCAAATAATATAAACAAATTAATCTAGTAATTACATTTGAAACAATTGAGCTAACTGCAGACTGTTGCAATATATATGCTGTTGTATGGTATAGATTATTAAGTTTCGAATAAAGAATTATCATCTATTTTTCTCTTGCTTAGTCGTTGCCTCGTCTTTTATTGTTCCATGACAGCAACGTGGTCCATTAAATAGAATAGATGGATTATTGAGTCACCTTAACCTCATAAGGGATCTAGTAAGGAGCGCCCGTCATCGTATTAGATTGTGTTATCAAATCAATGATGGGCCGATATGGATGTTGAATGAAATAAACATTTAATTTTGTCGTATCAGTCCAATTTTTTATGCGAGGCCAGATAAGCTTAAATGACTGTAGGTATATTTTATACGTATCTATTTAACTACATTTTATCAATTAGAGCAGGAAATTTTGCTTGTTATCCAATTTCACCAATTTCACAAAATATTCCCAAAACCCCCGACTAAGTTTTTGCTTTAAACCAAAGTAATAGAACGTGTCACCGATTTTTATAAAACATAGCTAGCTCACTATCAATGAATCCATTTGGCACAAAATTAAAACTAAATAGGAAAGTTTTGAAACCGCTGTGAGCAAAAAAATTTAAGTATTTTTTTAAACTTATTACAGTTATTACTATATATTAAGTTCTTATATAAAAACCTACTGCAGGACATTTTCTGGGGAGATAACCCAGAAAATGTCCCCCAGTCAAGTAAGAGAGTTAGGGAAAAATCACGATAAGGAAATTATTAAATACTAGCTGCTGCCCGCGCCTTCGCCCGCGTTTTATCGGGGTAAAAAATAGCCTATACATATGTTATTCCAGGTCCCAAAATATACCCATACCAAATTTCGCCTCATCGGTTCAGTAGTTTTTGGGCGAAAGAGTAACAAATATCCATCCATACATCCATCCTTACAAATTTTGACATTTACCCCCTTATTCATAATAGTCTGCTAACTTAAAGCATTGCTAATTCTCACTGTATATTTTTCTATTGACCTAAGTCAGAGTGAGTAATTAATAACACTGCTTAGCAGCTGTTTTAAGTTAGCAGCATTATGAATAAGGGGGTTATAACATTAATAGGATTAGTAGGATACTATTAACAGGAATGATGATAGGTTGATGACATGATGATCTATTTTACGATTATACCATGAAATAGATTATCCGTTGGGAGCTACGATGCCAATGACAGAAACACAAACACCCGTCAACTTTTTGTCGGGGGTTAAATGATGTTATCATCTGGCATTGGGTATGCGGTGTCTATAAGTTTGTCTGTCTATTTGTATTTTTATATAAAATAACATGTTACCGAAAGATACTAGTTTCAAAATATTTCTGTATCGATAAAAATTTAGTTAAAACTTAACAGAGGGTTAAACTATCGATGAACGTCACTGTACCGCACTAGAATAGTAGGAATAGTCACTTGAGCAGTGATTCTCTTGTTCCAGAGGGTCACAACATGCGGGCCAGCCTGCGGATCAGCCGGTCCGTCTGCCACCACTGCCGGGCTCGCGTCTCGCCGCCTTGCCTCCAGCTTGCAGAGCACAAGCACCGGCTCTCTGCCCAACTATGGCGCACAGATCGTCGACCCCTACCGTCTGCTGGAAGACGACCTCAATGGCATATACGAGGATATCAGATCGGTAAGTCTGATATTTTGATTTCTAGATCGATCATTCGGCGTACCTATTTCCAAAGCAAAAAAAAACCCTGGTACTGACCGGTGTTACGGGGCCTTTCGCATGTGGTATTCGCAGCGAGCATGACACATCGAAAATTCGTCACGTTACTCGCTGCGAGCGCCTTCTTTCCCCGTACCGCCCTGTAACGCCAGTCATTACCCGGCTTATGAAAACTTAGGCTGAGTCCGAATGAGCGTAGTTTTTTGAGTTACGCGTTCTGCAGATAGATCAACTATTGCGGCAACTGGCAACTCGCAAGTAGCTGTTTACATATGAACTTCTTCTTAAACTGTGCCTTTCAGTCACAGTTTAATAAGTTTATACGAAAAATATTAAAAAGTGACAGTTTCTTCAACTAAAGTTGACCTGTCTGCATAGTACCTTATGAGTCGCGTAAAATGCTAATTTTAACAGAAATCATCACTCATAGTGTGGCACAGACTTTTGTATGAAGCGACTTATTTTACGCAATTCACAACTCAAAAAATTATGCTCCTTTGGCCCCAGCCGAAACACTAAATTTCAACAATAGATTCCAAGCAATCTTCATAAATTTATTGTGTGGGCGATTTTAAAGAACTAATGAAATATCTTAAGATCAATAGAAATCGTCTTATCAGAAGACTTAACAGAAGGGGGTAGGAGACTTCATATCGATGCCGGTGTCTTTAGATACTAAATTGTCTGTAAATATGCTTGTTCTAATCCATGATTCAATCAATTATAGTTGCAAACAGTTCCGTTGTTGCTTCTGTAGGGATTGAGCCGTAATCTCTAATAAAGGAAACCGAAATACGGCCAAGGATGGAGAGCGCTTATTAATTTTCATACTTTTGTAACATCTACTTAATAACGGTCAATAACACAGACGGAATCCTGCATTCATTCTGTAATAAATCTTGCAAAATGTATTATTTTAGGTGCTATTTAAGAACCATTTGCCATACTCAAACCCATAGGTATTTACCACCACCTACGATATCGTCCCACGATAATCACTGTATTGACATGAAGTGTAAAAGCTAAATTTACGACACTTCAAAACATTCATAGGATATTTTGATGACCAAGTAGCTCGTAACATAACAATGCTGTATTGTTTTCCATAGAATCTAAAATTAAATCAAAGTAGCCTGCAGAATAGGTTTGTAAATATTGTAGGTTTATTAAAGCCCTGTGACTCCTGATCATTAAAATATGTATGTATTTAACTATTTTACGAAACTATTAACACTCAAAACACCTTGGCCAAACAAATTACACTGACACACATCGAAAAAGAAAAACGAACAAGTTTTGAGGCTTTAGAGTAGGCAAACGAGAGCGAATTCTTTGCATGACTTTTTAAGATTTTTTTGTGAGATGTCTGGTCTCTTTTATCTTGATAATTTTGTCAACTCTTCGTCAT
Organism: Eupithecia insigniata; assembly: GCA_947859395.1. NCBI lineage: Eukaryota > Metazoa > Arthropoda > Insecta > Lepidoptera > Geometridae > Eupithecia > Eupithecia insigniata. The sequence goes on from OX402003.1 coordinate 8,685,779, forward strand.
TTTCCTTGTCATATGAACAATCTATAGTAAACTGAGACTATGATAGACTCAGTTTTCAGATACGATTACATGAAGGAACACTGTTCGTAAATGAACTTACTCAATTCATACAATACGAACCAATTTGAGTCGCTTTGTGTCCATTGATGAACAATTGTGTCAAAGTCACGACGTGTTAGCACGTTGACCGCTGGTTGTGCAATCTTCAGCGATAATTACGATCGACGTTGTGATAACACCGCATGCGCAACTCTTTTGCGCATCTTACAAGGATGAAGATTAGATGTACATTGATGGATGATAGTCATTGTCCATGTTACTCGTGCGCTTAAACTTTACTAGACTTTAAAAAAATGAATTTTTAGTGGTTTTGCAAATGTAGCATAGATATATTTGCAAAACCACCAAACAGTTTAAGCGCACGTTTAGGAAATAAATGTCTACAAAAGCCAAAGCGCTGGTTTTCCATGTAACTATTGTTTATACTAGGAGTTAACTGTTTACATCGAAGTAACTTTTTGTAGAGCAACATTTCAAAATTATAACTTAAGGTTACTTTCTGTAATTTTAAATTCAATTAGTTTTCTAAGCTAACTTTGATTTCCCGTTATTGCCCACTAACAATTGCAAATGTTGCTGCACAAAAAGTAACTATCTAGTATCTTCCTACTAATATTATAAAAGCGAAAGTTTGTGAATATGTTTGGCTGAAGACAACGCCAAAACTACTGCCTGAAATTTTGCATAGATGTAGACCTTACTTAATATAACGGTTACTTTTTTAGCCGAAACCGCGGGCATAACCTTGTCTGTTATAAATGATTCATCTTCTTTAAACTTACCGTGAATGTGAGAAACATTCTCAAAGTCTTACAAATTATATTCAACCTCTAAATAAAATTAATCCAACAGTTTGTGTGCCAAATTACATGCACTTTTGTAAAGGCTGTAAGCATAATTATTTGAGTGCTGTCCTTGATTTAAATTATCATCATTTTGACGCCGATTCAATATAAAGTCTCACACGTTATTTCTTTTATAAAAAAATCTCCATTTACTTTACGACTTTAAAGAAATTAGACGAGTAAATACTATTTATAATTTACTAGTTGCTGCCGCGCCTTTGCCCGCGTTTTATCGGGCTAAAAAATAGCCTATATGTTATTCCAGGTACCAAACTATACCCATACAAAATTTCTGCTCAATCAGTTTAGTAGCTTTTGCGTAAAAGAGAAACAAACACCCATACATCCATCCATTCTCACAAACTTGGACATTTATAATAATAGTAGGATTTATATCCGTTTGCGTTAGTGAGACTTGCGTGCAGCGAATTAAATTTGCATTTCCAAAGGGAATCCAACCGGACCTACATATCTAGTACCTACTGTTTACAAACATCGTGTATTTCAAAAGTATACAGACTCGTTCTGGGTAGGGCCGCGCAGTGTCTTCGCCAAGTTTGTGGCAGTTCGCCTACTTTCCGTTTGGAAAACTTGTCTAAAACTAGGTCCCTGTTGCTGCACCGACTGCATATTTCTAGATGCTGGTTTCCTACGTTTCGTATGTGCGGCTTATAACGCGGTGAACGACATTCTGGATTTCACACCAGATCTCTCGCAGATAAAGGCGGATGTGTCAAACAGTTTTATTAAGATTTACTATACTATATATTGTACACTTGATGTTTGAAAGTTTTAGTGTAGAACATAACACAAGTTATAACACACTTATAATTATGTCGCGTCACTATGAAAAACAATGAAAATTCTGAGAGGAAAATATGTGAGCCCTTATGATACAAAGATGGCTATGTCGTTTTTTTATATGAGTAGAGTCTATTTAAAGCTGTTCATATTATACAACCTGGGAAGTACGCTAAACTATAGGCAAGTATTTAATTAGCATCTTAAGTGTGAATAGAGTTGGTATTTTTCTCGCCATAAACATAGCAGAATGGGGTTACCTATAAAGCAATTTTGACTGTGCCTTATTTGTTAAAATTATCACATGGTGTTTGCTAAAAACACGTAACTCCAGGACCTTGGTGTCAAAGCCGTATCAATTGGCTGTTACGCAATACAATTACATGGGAGTGATAATATATATTTTAAGCGTTTGACTGAAATACAGTTTACTTTTACAGTATTTTCATGGTAAAAATCAAGTCTCATAAAAAGTACGGTAATAGTTTGCGGTTGACATTATCGGAAATAAGCATTTCTCAAAGCGTCCCCTCTCACCGTCTGTGGTATAAAATTGTCATTTTATCTATTTAATAAGTACTGACTTACAACCGGAGGCCGTACCTACAAATTCTTTGGGTGTACCCAAACAACATGAGAACCGTATATTCGTTCCAAGTGACGGTCACGCCGCTCACGCAAACGCTCAGCGCCAAAATGACAAAAATTAAATGGCCTCAATCTGTCATCGATAATAAATATGACATCCAGTGTACTTGTATAATAAAGCTCAGTTGATAAAATTATATGAAAATCAGCCTCGAATTTACTGGAATTGAAAATGCAGAGCCATTCCTTTAGTTTATCGAAGAAACAAATTAGATTCAGAATCTATACATTAAACTAGCTGACCCGCCCGCGATTTCATTTGCGTGGACTTTAGTAATACCCCAAGTACCGACCTAAAATTGGTTTCCATATAAACTAAAAACAAAAGTTAAGCCTCGTATGTAGCTCTTCTATTTCCTGAGATTTCGTGGTATGTCAGTGAGTCGCCTAACTTTGACTCCACACTATTGACCTTTAGAGTGTTAATTTCAAAAAACCCTGAAACATGTCTCTTTATTTTAAGTCATCTTTCTATGATACAATTTGACGGGCCAACAGTTACGGTTCTGAAGTTATTACAAAAATGAGCTTTGATTTCATGAGAATACGAATTTCCAAAAATCCTTTCTTAGCGGGTGCCGTCCTAAAAGAAAACCTCCATGCAAAATTTCAGCTTCGCAGCTCTTGTAGTTTCAGGGCGATGAGTCACTCAGTTTACTCTTTTATAAATACAGATTATGCTTAAGCAACACTTAACTTAGATTCCCCTTAGAATCGGTTTGGTCAGATGCCTAGAATGATTAAGTTAATTTAAAATGTTAAACATGTTACATAATTGCAAAGGTAAGTTGTTGTGCTAAAAACATTAGGAGCTAAGTCAATAGGCTCGTCGTGTCATGCTCGTGTGCGCAAATAGTTAACATTCCTTCGCTGTTGCTACTCACTTGCAACTTACAATGGTGTCTTCATCCTACGCCTGGCCATGTAGATTCGGACGGAGGCAACTATCAGTACCTAGCTAAGTTAAAAACTTTTTTCTAATGAGTTCTAAAAAGTGGAAATAATACTTGTTAAGGTTCCGGAATAGAATTGCCCACTTATGCCTTGTATGTAAATATTTATATAAACTTGAAATGTCGAGTTCATAGCAAATATTTTGTGATAAATATTTTATAATTGGTTTTGTCCTAAAATTTTAATTCACCACACGTGTCTTCGTTTTATATATCGTACGTCGTCGTCTTTGCAGTTACTACCGCATATGTAAATATACATATTAACATAATCATATAGTGTGGAATACGATAAAGCTTTGTCTTTTAAAACCAGGATATTAATAAGATGGATTAACAATCGTTGTCAGACAGACTAACAATTAACTATCAATTGATCATCAATCTGTTCCTTATTTATAAGTGTCGTAAACTAGATAAGTGCATGGATTTGAAATAACTCTTGAACCCATACATGGGTAATTCGAACTGTAAAGCTGGGTGCTGACCGGTGTTACTTTGCGTAATGTACCATTCGCACCGTGCATTATACGTTACGCCGTGTGCGTAACGTATCATTCGTCTCTTTGTTCGTGTCGACCGCCATCTTTTCCCCTGAACTGACTGCACGAATGCTCGCTTTGTAACTCGTTACATAACCCCGGTCAGTACCCGGGTTAAAAGATGCATCTTGTAAATTGTTCAGTTTTAAATAATACAAGACAACAAATAATCTAACGCTTTAAGAAGAATGACCAGATCGATGCAGAAACCTTTATTTCATGATGGTGATCAGTAGTTTAAGTTTGTTTAAACATGTGTACTTCCAATCATCAGAGCGTGGTTCTTGAATGCACATAAAAATAAGATCTATATTAACATGCCAGTTTAGTAACTATAATATTTCATTGCATGCGAGCATTAAATAAAACAAACTATAATATCACAAAAATGCAGTCATTACAAGAACAATAAAAATGATGTAAAACAATGATAATGTTCACTAAATGCCGAAATTCATTGTTGGGTTTCCATTCTTGCGTCAAGCTTGCATCAAACGCAGTTTATGGTGCCAATAACGGATTCCTGCTTACGAAAACTGCTTCCATCATTTTCGTCACACATTCATTCACAATATGAGATAAAGATACCTACATGGTGTTATTACATTCACTTTTAAATATTTTTATGAGCCTTATGCTTCGCGCGCGCTTTTTAATGTAGACCATTTCCGTCCTCGTAGATCGTTTACCTGCCTGCCAAATTTCATTTAGATTCGTTCAGCCATTGAGCCGTTCGCTTTTATAATATACCTAAGTATAGAGTATATCACTGTATTTTTGCTACAAATAAAGATTATCTTAGTCTTATTATTATTTTAAGGGCTTACAAAACGCTGTAACAATTACTTAGTGGTATTTTTAAACTACATAACTAATTACTTTTTAAGCTAACAAAACTATTTTAAACTTAATAAAAGTAAAGAAATAAAAAAGAAACCTCTAGCTGGATTCATTACACTTTCGTCTGAGATACAGGTTTAACCCAGTTCCATACCCACAGTTCGTACCCAGCTATAAACCTTTAACTTTTTTCACACCTTTAGAAACCTTTAGAATATTATTTATGATTACCTACTCTTTTGTTAACCTTTTGTCCTAAGATATTATTAAATAAAATGATTATTATCAAAACACTAGCTGCAGCCTGCGCCTTCGCCAGCGTTTTATCGGAATAAAAAATAGCCTATATGTTTTTCCAGGTCCGCCGGTAGCCTATATGATATCCCAAACTATACTCTGTAGTTTTTGCGTGAAAGAGGAACAAACATACAAATTTTGACATTTATAATATTAGTAGAAATATATATAGATACATTCTTGAAAGCGAAAATAAGCGTAAACCCTTTGTGAACTACATACGAGTATGTAGTTCAAGATCGTAACGATTATAACGAACTTTCGTAGCGCATCTACGGCGTAGCATATGCGATGCAGCTACAAAAGTGCTACGGTTTTAATGAGGTCAATAACTTTGACACAGTCGGAAAATGACACAGACATACGAATGAGCTTATTTTAATGTCAGATGAGTCTTTTGACATTATCATCATAAATAACCTTTACATCCACGAAGGTTTTCACGGTGGTTTATGTAGTGTTAGTTTTTCGGCTCTTATTAGATGACTTGTAAGGCCTGTACGGGACCGAAAATTTCAGATTTTTAGGGGGATAAAAAGTTATTTTTTCCCGTAAATCTCCCATGGGAATTTGATGTTTTACCTGGGCAAAAAATTGCCTATGTTACTCTCCATCCTTTTAACTAACTCTATGCCAAAAATCAAATCGATTAGTTGCTTAGTTAGAGCGTGAAGGAAGGACAAACAAACAAACACACTTTCGCATTTACAAGTATAATATTAGGATGTTCCTTACCACACTAGGTATTTGCAAAATAAAGCATTTTCTATTTATCCCATCACATGGATAGATGGATCGCAGATGGATGTTTGTTACTTCTTCGCGCCATAACTTCAGAACGGATTGGACTGATGGTGGTATAAAACATAAGCTAGTTTTTTTTCCCATGGGGTACAAATAACCTTTAAACGTTTCCACAGCAAACAACGCGTGCGAAAACGCGGGCAGAAATAATAATAATAAGCGATAACATTATGAATGTGAACGGGTAAACTTCGAACCCTGTCTGTGTTGGAAGAACACCAACGTTTTGTCCCTTGATGACGGACATCGGGTAAGTGCAGTATACACTAGCCAAATTCGTGGAATTTTGTAAACAAACCGACCATACTAACCTAAAATTCATTCTGTTGCCGCGTCTTTTTGTACGAAATTTCCCTTCCTTCAATTATTATTTACACTTATATCTGAAAAGGGAGTTTTAGTTTTTTACAAACATTCCACATCGATTTTGGCTAGTTCGTAGTTCGTAGAGCGCGTTCTATTATTTAACCGCTCACATTCATGGTGAATTCGTCATGTGTACTATGCCAAACGACTGATTCTGGATACCGAAAAAGCCAGTTTATGATCTAATATTTTTAGAATTCGTCCTAGTACACATTTAAGGCGCAGGCCAGACAGAAAAGACGCGGCGCGCATCGGGTGCGCCACTTGCATGCTGCCAGTTTTATCGGTGTTATTCAAGTGTTTGATTTTAATGCCAGTGGCGCACCCGATGCGCGCCGCGCTACTTTTATGTGGCCTTCGCCTAACGTGGCACCTTGTATAAGAATTTTATGAAAACTGTACTTAGACTAGATCCCAACCCGACTGTAGCCCCTCTGACCAACAGGAGCTGGACCGGAACACGAATCAATCGGAACTGAACACCATAGCCACATACTACTTCGACGGGCAAGGCAAGGCTCTGCGGCCCATGGTTGCGATACTCATGGCGAGAGCTGTCAACTACCACGTTTATGGGGAAAACAGGTGAGTTACACCCCTTTATATACAAGCTTTTATTTAACACTCTCAATACCCATGACGCACATGTCCGTCTGCAGCTACGTCTGACAGGCGGGAAGCAGGGAAGTGAATGCGTTTTACTTGCAATGTATGTTTGTACGGGTGGAATCTTGCAACTCAATGTTAAACCAGTTATCCAAAACCGATTGAGCTTAATAGGTGTCTTCTAGGCCTTCGTTTTACATCTTTGGCCACATCGTACCTTAACCGTACCTTAAGGATGCCTATTGGTATTCAGTTAAGTATACGATTTTTGTTCTTATTTTAAGTACAATAAAATGTTATTCTTCTCTCTTGCCGCTCTTGCTAATTTGTTAAGTTACCAAGAGCGAGTATAGTAGTAATTTTAATGTATGTCGTTGATAGAACACGTTCTCGTTGACATACTTTGAAATACAGGGACTCAAACACAAACTTTCGTCTATATCATTTCATTGAGTTTATAACTAATAGTGTTTTTTTTTTAATCGAATATCACCACAATAACAGCCGAGTCAGGCAGTTGGCGATGGAAAACCCCCATGCCTCGGAATGCACGTTTAATTGTTGCTCCTGCGCCTGACCTTCCCCCGGTCGTGTCGGTCTGCCGTCCTATCGGAATATGAGAGGGAGGGTATAGAAAGTGCACTTGACTGCTATCTTTGTGGAATAAAAAAAAAGTTTTAAGTTATGTCCAGCGCACCTGGCTAGTCTCCGTTGAGATAGGCTGCCGCCGTGGTTGAAGATTCGGCTAGAAGGACTTCCTCATCAACCAATAGTAAATTAAAAATGATTATTCTAAAATACACCGGTAAATATTTATTTATATTAAACTGCTTTATGAAATGCAGAGTTAACATGGCATTCAATAATAAACTTAGCACCTTAGCTATGTAAATGTAGACGGTTAGGAAAGTTAGAAAAGACGTAGGTCAACCGGCGGTTTGCGGTATTGCCAACTAAGTTCACGCAGTAAATTTACAATGGTGCAAGCTATTGTTTAAATTCATATTTGCGTTTTCTAAGCGATATTACGTCAATAAGCAATGTTTAAAATTTGATAATTGTTAGAAAATCCTAGAAATAGAAAAAATTTCGACGAAATCAATGTTTTCAAATGTTCTAGGTCCCTAAACCAATTTAAGCTTACACTTAAGCCGACCTAGGTCTGTGTTCATCTCTCTGAAGCCCACAAATAAGATTAATCTAACCTACCAAACTTGTGGGCCGCGGGAAGTGCATAGAGGACATTGAACGCGTTTAAAACAAGCATGGCTTTTAAAACTAGCATGGTTGCATTGATATTAATAATATTTAGTGATATTGAAAGCGTCTTAAAACCTTATACAATTTCATACATTATGCTTTCCTATTTTACCGTGACGGTAAAAACGTGCCTTGCGGTGCGACGACAAATTGTAAGAGCGCTCTACAGGTACCGCCTAATTATGCCTTTTTTAATAAAAGTTTCTTAAAAGTGCTGAATATACATACATACATACATACATACGTATAAAGACTTAAAACCCCGTTTACGCACTAAACACACATACCCCTACGCCACACCACTCCTAAAGCCGCTAAACCCGTTCGACTCCAAAAATCGCTGAACATTCGAATTGTTCTGTGGAGCTCTAATTAACCATATCTAGGTAAAATACACGTTCCAATGCATCCAAAGTTCAGCGCCTTCAGGGGAAGCGAGTAGGGGGCCTACTCGGAAAAGGAAAATCGAAGTTTCTTTTTCGTTTTCGTGCAAAACCAACTCTTATGTCGCTTGCATAAGATTAGCGTTTGCACGAAAAATAATCAGAAACTTCGATTTAGTTTTTACGAGTACGGGCCCTGGAGTCGAGCGGGTTAAGCGAGTTTAGGTATAATGTGGTTTACTTCCTGTGGTTTTGCGTCAACACGGGGTTGTGAACACGAGGTTTTAGAGTCTTCATCTGTTAATATCTTTTAGGTGGTGACAGTACCTTCAACTAGTAGCTAGAAGAGATAACTAGTTGACGCCTTACTGACGCCTTGACTGTACTCAGATAAACTAATTAGAATGAGTACAGAACAAACACCGTAACGAACGTGTTAAAAATATTAATCAATACTTATTCACGTGCCATTTGTTTATCCACGTTTTATTATAATGTGATTTAAATATTGATTTAAATATAAATTAGTGAATACTTGAAAAAATCATTACAATGCCACACGTTTCGTATTGAAATTCAGAAGGCGGTTGTTGTTAGGAGTAGAAAAGAAAAAAATACGGCACATGGTCATCGACTAACATTCAACCACAATAATTTACGCAATGTATGATTTTGCAGTGTAATTTTTACAAGCTTTTATTCTAATTGCCTTGTTAGTTTGTGTGTGACAAACTGAATTTTACACCAGTTTTGCTCAACCGATTAAGCTGTTTGGCGAAACTGTCTCCCAAGCACTTTGGTCCTAGATATATAAAAATGTTGAAAAAGCTTAAAAAAAAAAAGTTTTTTTTAAACTAATTTATATATTTAGCCCAGACCCCATTTGCTACAAATTCAGCGATTCTTGCGTTGGTATAAACGCATTTATGTAAAAATATTGTATAGGACTGCCTATTTGCTGTATATTCTACCCTAGACAACAATCCATGTGCTTGGGCTATAGTGAAGATTGAATAAAAATTTGAAATTCGGCAGTAACATCTCAGCACATTTATTTTTTACACGCGGTTGTACCATATATTTTGTTTGCGTGTATTCCTGAATGTTGGCTGCGACTCTTAATTACTTCCAAGGAACAGAACGGTATAATAAATTTTGATAACTATTAGAATAAAAAAAAAATTGTATCAATTCAGCGTTAAACTAACCTAACATTATTAAATATTGGTACTTAAATGTTTTAAAACATTCGTCTGATTTATGAGAGTGTTCTTGTTACATTTTGAAGGAACCTTCTCATTTTGCAAAGAAAGAGTAAAAAAGATAAAGTCGGGTTTGTTTATAATTTTCAATTAATAACTTTAAAGAAACTGTTTCCGGGCCTACTACATAGTAGGTAACTTACCTATTTTAATCAAATTCGAAATTAGAAACAATCATAATAATTAAAGTAATTTTTGACCCGTTTATTATGTAAATTCATCGTTGCGTCATTCATTAACGCCAAATGTTAGCCGTTCGCGATTACACTAATTGTATTTTTGCATAAAAAAAGGCCTATCCAGCAGTGGAAGTGTATGGGATGATGATGATAAAAAAATAAGTCAAAGTTTTGCATTTTATTCATTTCTTAAATTTAGACAGGATATCACCATAGCAAATTACTTAATAACTTAGCGAGACTAAAAGAAAAATACCCAAGATATAACAGGAAAATTTTCTCACCTGCCTACACTCTTTCTTCCTCCGACAGAATGTATTTCAGTAACTCAATCTGTACAATCTTGAGGAAAGTAAAATAATACGTTTCTACAAAACCTTTGCTGCATGCTATCTCAACTATTTCAATACATGAATAACAAGCAAACTATACGAGTGTCAATCACTTTATCACGTTCACGCTTCCATTTGACGGTGCGATCAGTGCATGTGATACCCTACACGTCTTGAATACATTACATATGTATATCTCATCCATGATCCTAGAAAACAAGATCTGCTCCTCCGGTTATGACACAAGGTGACGTTACCGTCCAGTTGGACTTTATTTCAACAAAACGTAGAAGTTGGGAAACAAGTGATAAGGGTCAATTGAAAAAAAAATTACAGTTGTGAATTATGTTCGTAAGATCAGTCAAAACAGCTTTAAATAAATACGAGTCAATGTGATAAATAATAGGTAAATACAAAACCACATAGTTTTATCAGATTTATACAGGTAATACAAGGCGCTCGGGGAGTTACGATTTTACGCTACTGGTAACACCAGAAAACCAGATTCGTCCTCTCATTCGCCGATGGCGTTGATCACGTAGGCTTGTGTCACCCACGTGACCGTCGTCGTGTCTCGGAAGACCATACCTTATTTATTATACCATGATCTCATCCGAAAGACGTCCACTGCTGGGCTTAGGCCTCCCCCACAGGTCGTCTAGAATATTTAACTTCAACTGCATAAGAAATCCTTTCTGTTTTCAGTAATCATACTTTAAATATTAATATATGTACATAACTATTGCGTAATATTTGACCCAATTAGAAATATGCATATTATGATATTCAATGTTGCTTCATTAATTACACGTTAATTAAACACGGTTCGCACGAATTGTAATTTGTGCATATCAACGAGTCGGTCGAGGTTATTCTTTATGATTTATCGGTACAATATGATTTGTACTTTGGGGCAAGTTCAAACAATTTATTTTTATCTACTAAAGAGACTTCACTATCTACAAAGAATTAAATAAGCAGACCGAGTCAGTTGTTGTGTGTTGCATCTTACCTATATATCATCATATCAGCCCATACACGTCTACTGTTGAACACATGCCTCCCTATATATTTGAATAAATAAATAATGCTGGACAATCCATACAGCATCGTCTAGCCACAAGCTAAGAAGAGCTTCTGTTATGGGTTCTAGATACATACACATTACACTACATTACATAGATCGATATTTTTTTATTATACATAGAAAATACCTAGAACACCGGGAGTTCTGGGATAAATATCTGCAGATCGTCCAAGCATTTGTTCCAAGGGGGGAACCGAACCCGCACCGACCGATGCGGTAGCGACGTAGGAGCGTCGCTACCGCATCGGTCATCAATCTCTATAAGGAAGTAATAAGTGTGTCGCTGGGCAAAAGTATCATAAAAAATTATGAATACTAGCTGCTGGGAAGATAGGTTTCTCTTAATGAAAGGACAACTGGAACAATATTCATTACCCTCTAATGATTTGTATTGTACTTGTATTTATGCTATCTTGTATCTTATCAAATCTTGGAACTTGAATTTATTTTTAGGTTGATGGGGATAAATAATATGATTATGGATAAGTATGCAATAAACAAGATATTAAGGTTTAGCAATAAAACCTCGCTAATTAATTATTTGTGACCACCTGACCACACGCAGTGTAACGAAAGTTTATGATTTAGTGATACTGGTCATTTTGATGGCAGACCGTTTGCTACATAAACTTACCGCAATGATTGCCAATAACACCTGGGTGAAGTCTCTTCATCGCTAAAATGAATTACGCCACCGTCAGCTTTAATACGTACCAATCCTATCCATCCAAAGCGGCCTTATCGGTGTTAGCGATAAGGCCGCCAATTGTGCCACACTAGATAAAGTTAGTACTGAGTTCTTCTTTAAGTATTTCCTGTATTGATGGTGCAATAAAGAATTATTCTATTCTATTGAAGGAACCTTACGCAAAGGGGGAGTCCCTATCGTTGTATCAGTCCATCCACCACATGGGTCCTCTGTTAAACAAAGACATCGACCATCTTCAATATCTTCTTGGATGGATCTTTAATATTTTTGGCCCACCGAGTAAATATCAAATATCAAAGTGCTTTATTTCCTTTATAGCCCGGCTATACGCTCAAACATTTGTGCAAATATGCATGCAAAAACACAGTTTGCGCAAGCAAGATGGAGCGTGTGGCCGGTCCCATGCTTTTTTATCCTCTAGATAATCTGGGTTTTTGTAATAAGCGTTTTTACAAAGAGATTTTATAACACTCAGTATCCCACCCAGAGAGATTAAACCAGTGGCTGTTAATACTTACTTTCTGTGGCTCAGCGACCTAAAGTGGATCCAGGCCTCCAACACTTCTTTAGGCATCTCAGTTCTGAGCTCTCTCTCGCCGCCTGTAGCGTCGAGTACCTACGCTTTGATTCTACTTTGTCAGCCCAGACTGGTTTTCAACCGGATGGTTTTACGCGCCTTTTCAACAGCCCGATGCGACTAGCGGCCCGATCAGACTCATTCTTAATCTAAACAACATCTACAAAACCGCCTCTTCTTACGTAACACCGCCACTGCTCTTTGAGACCCACATAAAATGATACAATTATGTTTGTTCCACAGTGCACTGCTCGCCTCGCAGCGACAGGTAGCCATGATCAGCGAGATGATCCACTCCGCGTCGCTGATCCACGATGACGTCATCGACCAGAGTGACTTCCGTCGCGGAAAACCCTCCGTCAACGTACTCTGGAACCACAAAAAGGTAGGCTTGTTTACTGAACTTTTTGCTTCTTTGTGTAAAATGAGGTCAATTGTTCTTTCTATCGCTTTAGGTGACTCTGATTTATGTTTTGAAAAAATACGAAGGGTCATTAATACCAGAAGAAGGAATAAAACTTATGAAACATCGCAAAGGCACACGGAATAGCTTAAACAAAAAATCCTCATTAACTTTCAACAGTCGTACAAATTGGTCATGAAAAACTGAGCTAACGCTTGATAATAACGTAAAAATCATGTAAAATCTGCACGTATGCTTTGCTTTGCACGACAGAATGTGAATTAATATATAAATATCGATATATCTTATGACACCGGTGACTGTCTTATGTTGGCTGACGTAAATTCACCCTTCAGAATGCGTGATGGTATGCCTACCTGGTGAATACACGCCACAGTAGAGGTGACTACAGAACCGAACAACCGGTCGAATACGCGCAAATAATATATCTCTGATGCTTTGTATATAACCAAAAATACGATTTAGCTGTTAGAATCGACTATACTAAAGTTGTAAAACCTTATTAACATTTTAATGATGATTTCGATAGGCTTATTATAACATAACATCAGGCAGCAACAACTTAATAGATTTTAAAGACCTGTTTTGATCGTCTAATAAATCATTTAAAGTATGATTTGATCAGTATTGCAATGATTGCGTCGCTCTTAAGATGCCTGGCTTGTATGCTATGAATGTGTGCACCAGTCTATAGACCCCTTAACTTAGTATTTTTTACAGTGATATTTATTTGCGTCAGTTTTCCTCGCATTCCTCATTGTCGGTCGAATAATTTGCGTTAATGTACAGACATAATTTAGCTACGCATTTGAGTGGCATGCGTTGTAAATCGATTGTTACCATTGTACCACGGGAGAGCGTAAAGCGAATTAATTTTACTGCTAACTAAAGTATTATTTTACGATGAACGCTTATTGATTATACGATGAACGATTGATTTACTCGATTATGCCCTTTAAGTTAAAAAATATTGTTATTGGTATTTAATATAAATCCTCCTTGACGAGTATCATCGTTACAGCAGAGTTACAAACATATTATTTGCGACATGGTTGGTACAGTCATGTACAGTGTTCAGGATCTACTTTGTAACAAAGAAGGCAAATTCTGTTTATATCAGTTTTCCTGATTTTTGTTCTGACTTTAGTATGTACCCAAATACGTTTGCAAATACATACATATATCTACAGTTTCAAGGTCGCACATTTGTATTTTATCCGACATGATATACGCACATCAGGAAATTCCAGTCGTGAGATGAATATAAAGTTCTGCAAGCATTCATTAAGATCCCTGAAGTCAATTGATATAATAGTTACAAGTCTAATTTATACAATGTCCAGACCATAGACTACTAGACCAGACAGACCTTATATGTCTTAGATGTGTTAGATTAAATAACAGCATCGATGAATTTTGAATAGCTTCAGACTGAAGGCACCAATATTCTTACACTACACCTGCTCGGAGAGTGACATATTCCTTTTCCAAACACTAGGTAGAAAGAACGTCATTGTAGGTGTAATAAAATGCAGGACGGAAAACTATAGAATTTAATTTCACACACGTTTAACGGGAGTGAAAAGTGTAGGTAGAGAAATCAATTTCCAAGGTGTAGTTTTTCCTAATCAGCTATGGTTGTTTTCATTATAGGTCAAACGACAAAAAATTTACTCCGAGTCCGCCTTAAGATATCGGTCTCTTCCGTTTTCGGAACAATAACACAAAAAAAGACCAAATTGAAAATCGTATTTATTGTCATTTGAGTTTACAATTTGAATTTACTCGAGTGATTTTGATCATTCTAAAACGATAATTTTCCTCGTAGTTGTTTATAGCACTATGTACCAATCAGGAGAAAGTGCGATTCCTACCTAGTGTTTTTTAAGGCAAATGATACACACGGTAGGAATCGGGCACTTTCTCGCTTCGATGAACAATGTACTGTTCTCATCAGCGCACATTCATTCACTGCTAAAGATCCCTCTCCCAAATAAAGGGGATTTTGCCATAAGTACCATGGATTGGTGGTCGCAGTGGATGTTTTAAAAATACACAGGAGGAAGCTGCTGCTCTTCCTCTGGTAGGTCCCTTTAGTCGTTTCTTACGACCACGTCCACGGCCGACATCCACGTTCTTACGACCACTACCGCCAGACCACATGGCGACAATATTAATTCTACAAATTATGTCAGTAGTCATTATCCAAACCACAATGAGGTTAGTAGTTCTACAGTGTTTGATTCATTCTTTGTCATCGAATGACTTGCTGTATTGGGATGACTTTAAATAATTAAAGTCGAAATCAACAATTAGTATGTATATGCCGTCGTACGATCACACGCGAATGGAAAGTGTACATGCTAAAAGGAACAGCTTCAAGCGTTGCCATGGCGGCACAGTTTTTTGACTGATATCAAAAAAAGAGGAGGTTCTAGGTTCGGCTGTATGTTTTTTTCTGTATATTCATCGATTCCTCCGGTAATTGGGGACTGATTTTGATATTGTTTTTACTTTCTATAGAAAATGACCCCGATGTGGTCCCATGAAAATTTTATTTCCGAAGGATTACTGACTATATAGCCGCAAAGCTTAAAATACAGAGTGTTAATATTAAGGAATCGCTTTAGATTTATTCCAAACAATCACTTATGTAATTCAGTGACGTCATGCTATGGGTATTGATCGCTTATAGTTGCCATGGCATGGCGGCACAGTCTTTATGAATCGCGTCATGTCACGTAGATTCGATTGAATTATTGTCTATGGAAGATCTCTAAGCGCGACGTGGCTAGGGAACTATGAACATGAGATAATGGGTTTTCCGTACAAAGTGTACAGTAGAATTTAACGACGGTACGGAATTGATTCATTCCGATAGATATCGCTTAACGGGAAAAAATTTAATACTCTGTTTCTTTTGCTGTACTTAATTAGTGTGAGTTTCTTATTTCCGCCTCTAACAACATATCGCAAAAAACAAGGTTCTACTCGTACGCTAGTCAAATATTTTTTTCTCGATCTTTCCTATGTGAATAAGCTAGTGTACTCTTTTTTAAAGTAGGTCTTAAATTAATTATTGTCCGATTAGAGGGAAAAATATCTGTGCCGTGACGTCATACGGGTCGTAAACAAACAATGAACTATTAGCAAACGTTCATCATTGAACAAAATATAGTTAAATTTACCATACACTCTAACGTTCATCCGACATAAAATTTATTTAGTCTTATAACGTCACAACATGGATGACGATGGACGACAGCGTTTTAAGACTTCAAGAAAATTAAAAAAAAAAAACAAATAGTCATCTAACACTTTTAATCTCTAAATCTTAATCGATAAATATTGGTTTCTAAAGTCAAATACTATTGAAAATAATTATTTACTGCGCCAAATTTGATATGAGTGAAATTATTTATTTAGTTACCTATCTATGTAATTATAAAAGCACATTTTCCTCATTTCGTTGACCCGTCTCGTAAAACCGCCGCGCCGGTAAAAATAAAAGAAGATAAAATTATATTAAATTGTAGTTTGGCGTTTCTCGTCGTTCTTTTATGTTTTTCGTTGCGGTCGTCAAATAACTGGGTTAAGATCACGATTCACGAGTCATTCAAAGCGGTTCATTGAAGTCTCGAGGTACTCTTGCGCACCTGTTCATATCACCGTGATATCACGCTTTAGGTGCACTCGCAGAACTTTCTACTTATTTATTACTACGATAATTAAAAACATCAATGCTCCATTCATCCTTCTACGTAGAGGAAGTACTTATACTGCGATAAAACTTTTTAATTTAGAGTAGAACGATATTTCGTTTGGTCATTGCCGGTACGTCGTTGGCTATTTACCCATTTGTTAGACAAATATTGAACTGCGTGAGATTGAATATCGCATTTCAATTTCGCTTTTTCATTTGAAATAGAAAGTGATACCCAGTTTATTTAAAATCTTAAGAGCAATTATGAAACATTTTTATTTACATAATCAAGTTTTAAACTACAACGACGCCATCATTATTTTAATGTTCCTAATTACTTTAATTCGAAGGTGTACAACCTAGATTAGAGAGCATGAAACATACTTCAGATTTTCTTATTAAATAAATATAAAATGTGTGGGAAGTAGACCGTGACACGCCGACATAGTTACGGAGCTGCCTCAATCGGCTTATAGTAGTATCGATATTTAGTTATGTCTCTTTCTTTACCCTTGCGTAGGAGTGAGAGGTCAGCTCGGGCAGTGAGTGGCCTTTGAGCGACGTCTCACATACCTGCCATAGACCGAAAGCTAGGCGACCCTCGGTGAAAGTGCCAGTCGGCCTTATAATATTGACACTGCTCGATCTTATTTTCGATACGCTCAATTCTATGGAAGATCTCAAAAGAAAACCGACAATTTATTGCTACTCAGTGTTTCTCAGCATCGAAGGGTAGCCTGAATAATTTACATTGAAATATTCTGTATATTGAGATCAATATTTGTCACGAATTTATTATTCGTCATGGTATGTTCTAATTTTTGCATGATATAAAGTTCTCAATGTTATAATGTTAAATCCCAGCATCATAGTGTGTAAACACAAAGCAAGGCACGTATGATCTTTGAAACACGATCATTTTGTAATATTCCCTCTTTAAATAAATATATTTGCTAAACCTATTATAGCTATTGGTATGGTCAAGGCGATTTTCGTAATGATTGTGACAACGACTCGCCGCGGCCAATATTGGGATACTATACTACTTTCAATTTCGTACCATGAATTCATTGATTCTTCTAACGCACACTGCCCAGTCTTGAAGCTGCGACTGGAACCCACAGGGGCGCCGCGCCGCTAAGGGGTTGTGCACTTGGACATGTGCGGTAAGGGCCATGAAATGCCAATAAACGGCAAAAGTTCTAGCCAAGACCTGCTAATAACTTATTATATTATAACATAATATTAACAGTGAAAGTTGTACTGCTCTTTCATGTCACAAATAATTTAATTCTGTGGTTTTTGCTATTTACTTGATAAGTTCATAAGTACTACATTTGAACTTATCATGTAAATACCAAACACCACAGAATTAAATACTCGTACTTGTTATGTGTACTGTCTTATCAATATTCTTTATCAACAAAGAAAATTATCGAAGACGGGCGATTAATATATGATAGAAACTAATATTTATAACTGAAACAATATTGCTTTGAAACAAATTTGTGTGAAACTGTTGCAAAAAATACACAGGCAGCTTAACTGATCTATATTTTATTGTATTTGTAATAGTACCAGTCGAAAGCGTCCCCAAGACGCTGGCTGCATCGTCACGCTGTATGTACCGTCTTTGATATGTTATGTGTTATATGCGATAGGGTCCGGAATACGGAAATTCGTAGAAGAACCAAAGTTACCGACATAGTTCTCAGAATCAGCAGGCTGAAGTGGCGATGGGCAGGCCATATAGCTCGTAGAACCGATAACCATTGGGGAGTAAAGGTTCTCGAGTGGCGACTGCGATGCAATGCGAAACGGAGTGTGGGAAGACCTCCCACTCGATGGACTGACGACTTCGTAGCGGTCGCAGGGAGTCGTTGGATGGAGGCGGCTCAGGACCGCTAATCGTGGCGTCGTTCGGGGGAGGCCTATGTTCAGCAGTGTACGTGTACGGGCCGATGATGAAGTGTTATATGCACGAAAGAGTCTGTCGAGCACGATAATGCTGCGATCCTAGGTACCGATTTCCTATTTGTGTGATACTATGCGTTGAAAGCCCTTGATGCGTTGACAGGTAACGACTGAACAAAGAGCATATGTGTATGCCTTGAATATGTATGTAGAACAATGAATCTCTGTTTCTTTTATGTATTTAAGTTCCTTGATGGTACGTTGAAATTGCATCAGCTCGACGTTCATTACCTTATTAACTCAACTTGTAGGCGTTCTGCGTTTTAGTTCGTCCTTCACGAATAAAATGCTCATGTCCTGCGATTACCATGTTCCGACGAGTTCCGACGAACATGGTCATCACGTCGATCTAGGTACAAAATTAAAATTATTTACATACATCATATTTTGAAGGATCTAATATAATATATATAACACACGAATCAACAAAAATGTACAGGTATTTGAAAAGCGGCCGTATGGAATTTATCCGGGCCTTTAGCATCCTTTAGATCGTTCAGAAAACTTTGGAGTAATTTCACGCGCCAACTCGTCGGCCTTGACAAATATTTCTATTTTGAGCGGATGTTGTCATAGGAGTAATCCGCTTTTAGAGTATATGATCCAATAATCCGTATTTGACTTATGTAATTCAAATATTCAAATGTTGGTTTAGTTTGTACTGTCTGTCCCATCTCATATACTTGCGTGTTTAAACGTTTTGTGCAAATATAGTATCATGGTAACAGGGTGCGCCTGTTTGTATTTTAGCTCATTTACGACCGTGTTGCCTAGCCGAGCGCGGATGTAGAATATTTACTCATAGTTACGTCAAAAATTCATAAATATCAATTTAATTTGAATTTTATTATACAACGAATTACGTCGTTATTGCGTATGCATTGTTATGTAATTTGTATTTTGTAATAGTAATCCCCATCGGATCCACGGGTCGTTGACCGTTACTGCGTATTAGACTGCAAAATTAATTTAAATATTCTTTTAAAATTATTTTATGGTGGCATAATAGGTAGAGCGTTACACAGAACGCAAGTATGTGAGTACGTCAGCGACGAATTGCAGATTCCTGCCGTAGCTGCGACTATTGTTCAGAATATGTCGCGGGCCTTATTGTCCTCCTCGTCTGTGCTTTGCTATAGAATTCCGAGTTTAAATGAGGTGCGCACGCCATTTGAATCCGTGAAGAGTCATCATTATAAACTGTTCAACTATAAAAAGAAATCATTCAGGATAGTAGACTCTAAATTTTTATTTCTAAGTTAAGTGCTATTTCTGTTCTGTGCTGTATCAGGGTCGTGTTTGTCAATAAATGTTTCTCTATCTCAATTAATCATATTGAGTATTTTTATTAGTGCCGTGAGAAGCAGGAAATTTTTATTCTAAAAAAGGTAGGTTTTTCCGGTACGTTACATTGGTAGATCCGCTTGGTGTCATCCGCGGTTATCTCGAAGTTGGAGAACCTGACGCAACATCCACTCATTCCGTCTTCCATCAGACCGCACCTTTTTGTTTTTCGGACAGCCAACGTGAATTCAAAATTAGCAATTACATAAGAAAAAATAATTTATGTTACAGCCAGCTTCGACAGACTTTATGTTAGTGGTCGACGAATATTTTATAATATTGACCTTCTTCGGGACATGATGAAATAATTCTAAAACGAAAATTCTTCGATCGATAATAAACGTCGTCCGTTCAACATAACCTTTTCGTTACATTGTGCGGACCAGATCAGGGGGCCTACTCGGAAAAGAAATGATTAGTTTTCAAGTAAAACGTACTCTTATGTCTCTTGCATAAGATAGATAGCGTTTAACACGAAAAAGAATCCAAAACTTCAATTTTCGTTTTTACGAGTACGGGCCCAGTCGTCTCTCGGTTCAGATGAATCGAGATCAGATGAATCAGATGAATCGCATCCACGTGATGGACCTCTGGTATAATTTTATAGGTTAGATATTGATAAAATCAAGATATCGTCGCTTCGAGGTCGGTAAGGACGTGAGAGGCACCGGCGGCGCGGCGGTAGCTTTCACCGCGCGGCAAGCGGCGGCGGTGGGGGGACCATCTATCAACATATACATAGAATATGTAAAAGTTAGTGCGGATGCAGGTGCTCCTGATGGGTCACTGAAAGTGCATGTTATTGATTGTATTAATGATAATATAATAACACTTGTAATTCGGTATTGTCGGAAGGAAAAGCTGTGGCGGTTATTTCGCGCGGTTTTCGATTGCACAAATTAAATAGGTAGGTAAGTACATATATTTCATTTCAGATTTCAATTACTTTATACTTATTAACTACTTTATATATATATATATATATAAATGAACACCTATTCCTAGTTTTCTTATAATTCGTAGAAGGTTCTTACGTTAAAAAAAATAGCGCCGAAACTTAGAAAACTTAACAACTATCTTTATTATAAACTTTTTAATGCAACCTTAGCTCCAACGTTATATACTCTTTGCTAAGCACGTTTGAAATACATTTTAAGTTTGAATTGAATGACAGGATAACGTCTGTCGGGTCAGCTAGTATGCTATAAAAATAGTAATTATTATCAGATAAGAAATAAGGTGTTATTTGATTTTATCTTCACTTCAATTACATTATACTAGTTGCCTGCTTGTTAAAAAAACATAGGCAGTTTTCCGCAAACCGTCTGTAAAAAATAATGTACGTTTGTGTTTATTTCTCGTATTTTCACTAATTCTCTTTATATGGTATATATAGTTTTACAGTAGTTCAGTATGCATGTTTTAATAGTGTAACTTGTTTAAATTACACAATTTCAGTGTACATAATGCACCAGTTTTGTTTACATAAACATCTTGAAGCTCACACGACTGTAACCAAGTGTGTATTGTGGGTAATCAATTGTATTCGAACGCTAGCTTCATCGATACTAGAATATTTACGTACAAATCTTGTTTTAAGCGTTCAATCTAGTTTATAAAAAAAAAAATAAGAACAAGGACTTAACGTCGTTGCCAATTTAATAATTATTAATAATATACATACATATATACTTTCCAATCTATATTTAAAGTTCATCTAACCTGGATTTGGCCAATCATTTTTACTATTTCTTTTCTCTGAACAAGAAAGTCCAATTCTTCTATTTAATATCTAACAAAAAGTTCAGCAAAGACGAATAAATTTTCATAAAATTGCCTAAAACTCAATCGTTTGATTTATTTAAAAATGTTAAATGCAAAAAGGAGCGCGTTGAAGTCTTTTATACCGCGCAGCGTAGTATGTACAGCGTTGAGTCGTAGAGCTATCTCTACGACTGATATGACTGCCTACTGCGACTTTATTTAACCTTTAAACTGATTTAATACATTTCTATAACATGTTAAAGTCTCATTACATACAACCCCATTAACATACACCAAATCACTTGTAATTTGCTTAATAACCACATTGAATAGACGAAAGCTGATTAACTATTACTTTCTATTGGCTCGTCATCCGATGACCGAATATTCCGCCGAAAGCAAAATTCGAACACTTTCGTCGAGTGACCCACCGTGTGCTTTATACAGCGTGTGTACTAAAAACTGGTATTTGTTACTGTGTTTTGCGGGGTGTATGTAGGTCGAACGACCGCGCCGACTTGTCTTGTAGTCGCTCGATTAGACCCTCGTAAGATTCGACAGTCATGGCTGTGTGAAACTGACTCTACCGTGTATGAGAATCTGATACTGGTTAAGAGAGTCTTGCACATACTTAAGAAAAACTTCAGAGGTTTACACCTCTAAGTTTTTCTTAAGTCACATAGTTGCACATAGCGTAATTTTAGCTCTCAGCGTTGTGTTGCGTATATGAGTTGGTAGGTAATTGTACTAAATGCATGGTGATGTTTAATATGGACACATGCATAAATCTGAAGTGTCCACGGTTTAAAACGAATTAGACTATGTATGTAATTTAAATTTTGTGACGTGTCCAATAAGGTCCTATAAGAAATAAAGCAATTTGATATTTGTCTGCGTTATTTTGAAATATCATAATATCTTGCTTATAGTATAGTCACTAAAGTTTGTATTTCTTACAAAATGTTGCACAAAGAATGATTAGTGACTATAGTGACACTCATTTAAAATCATCTTTTAGCCAATGTAGAGATGAATTATACATACACTGACCCCATTTTGAAATAGTTTCTGACAAAGAAAATGTTGGTACTTACGTAATATTTTATTAATATATTTATTGAATCTAACCTACTGGTACTTCAACTATACAAACAGCCTTGAGTCGGTATGTCAAGGTCGCCTAATCTTTGCTTTATTGTTAGTATTTTGATGGTGTGAAGAAGCATTGCCTGTTCAAATAGGTTGGGAAGTTGTGACAGCACCACTTGACCTCTTCTTTTAAATAAATCTTTTGTTATTATTAGCTTAGTCGTTTAAACGTTCTATCAAGATAAGGAGTTATGCGATGGCCGTATCGATTTAACGAAACTTTATCTGTTAATTAAATATTAATTCTTTTGCCTAAGTTTTATTTTCGCAACTAATGAAGACATTGGAATCAGAACAGTTCTTTTGAAAAGTGCGACGTCTTCACGACTTTTAGCTAATGGCGTGACTGAGCGCTCACGATGCAGTCGATTCAATAGGACCAGAGGTTACACAGTCGAGTATTATTACTAAAACCGGATTTTTATCGGTAGGTACCAGTGGCACTCTATCCAGGCAGGTGTGTCGAAACGATGCCCACTCGTCGGTCACTAATCGCCACTAGATATCCAATAGTTTCGCAATCCATTGGACCTTCCGTTCACTCAATACGAAATACCCCAATCGGATGTAATTTGAACATGTATCGATCACCCTGATTGATCTCCAGCGCTGTCGTATAATCGTCGTAATACGAGTATCATGATCATGTTAATGCCCCTGCCATCAAGAGTTGGCTAGCTTATTTGACCGATACGACTTGCCAAACTTTCATTTTCTATGAGTAACGGTAAAACATTGCCGTGCCCAAGACGGAGATATCAAGTCTGAGTCATGACCTCATAGCTAAATTCAGTGCACCTGCACTGGATTTAGCTATGTCTGATCAGACCAGGTGATCTGTTCAGACAAAGTTTGAACTTTAAAGTTGTAATATAATTCTGATATAAGCGTGTATGTTTGGGTAAAAAAACTTGAGCGTGATTTATGAAGTGAATGCCTTCGTTTTGGTGGGCGATCGGAGCGCAACTGGTTTGTAGGATGAGGGGGGAGTCAAGGCCGGCCGCCTGACACACATCCCGCTACATTCACCTTCCGTCCGCCGCGCCGGCCGCCGCCACCACCTGCCTAAACATCATTGTCAAGGCTACCTTGTGAAACACCACTTTAGACGAAACCCACTCAAACCATGTTGCAATCAGCCACTGCCTTACGGTAATGGCCTTCAACTTTGTCGGCGAGATGTCCATTTCGATTAAAAGTTAATTTTACACCCTGTCCGCTTCCTCGTTATTAATTCTTCTATACGTGTCCATATATTTCCCTTGTGACATTCCATTAAAGGATGCTAAGGATAACATTTATAGGTATATACATATATGTCATTCGAGATGTTGCGGAAGTTTTTAAGACTGAAAGTAACTGTCTTTATTTCATTAACATTTCATTACTGGAATGCTCGTTGAAGTCGTCGGGTTATCGACACCGAAACGCCTTGAGATGGGAAGATTTATGTATTGTTGTTCGCTATTACCGACTTCCATTTCCATTTATCCTGTGCAATATATTCAGTTAGGTTATGCAAGTTCGTAACTTGCATTACAATGTATGAGTGTAAATGAATTACAGAATAGAAACCACAACGCATTCGGAATTAAGTCGACGTGAAATCGTAGAGATTTTTCTGGTAAATTATTCATGTGGCTCACGTTGGGTGGACTTTCAACGTTCTTGTAAAAGCCTTTCACTCTTATCAAAGAGCACACGCATGTTTGCATGGTGTTAGTAGCTATGCGTCTTCGCAGTGTTCATTGGATATGCAATTGTCCTTCGGAGCGATTGTTAAGTATGAGTCAATATCCATTAATTTTCGTGTTTCAATTGCACCATATGTCAAAGCATGGTCGTTGATTTCGCAAGAGTATCGTTGAATGCAGTTTGTGGCGTCGCGGTGCAGTGGCGCGGCGGCGGCGTTCTTCGTAACGGATGCGTTTTTAGCCCGCGCGCTCGCCCGCCGACGAATGCCAGAAAGTGTGTTAATGCGTGCACCGATTTGTGCAACGAAGCGTATACGATACGCTACAGGCGGCGTATGCTAGCTGCTCTCAAACGTAATCCCGTTCAGATACTTGTTCTCAATTTCCAAATATACCATTAAAATTATGTTTGATTAAGAGACTGAAGGGCTTCACAAGTAATGTAAAGATACCAAACATATTTAATATTTAACTCCAATAATTGTTTACACAGAACTGCTCTGTATAAATCATGCTTTGTGCACATACTTAGGGATACAATCTAGATCTTAATTGTGTTAGTTTTGATTGTGTACGGTTTTGTGGGCCAAATAAATATATAAATATTTATTTATGTAATGCAAGTCTATCAATATGGTAATGAATTTCTTACTTCTCCATTCGTTCGTTATGGTGCCATCAGCAGCATACATTAAATCAAAACTAGATTCGATGTCATGTCAGCTAGTTAAGTAAAACCGGACCCATACATTTTTTTTTATATACCTACTATTTAAATAATCTAGATATCATGATATCACCACCGTCTGATCAATGACCACTTTCACGGCTTATAATTTAGATAAAAGATTTTCCTCTTATCGAAACAAATCCATACTGCTACCTTCTTGACTAACTGGGTACCCAAGTTAACCTTCCTGTTAATTTAAAATCAACATCCAAAGTTCAGTTCAATCATTAATGATTGAACTTTGGACGTCCAATTTTAACTGTTGAAATCCAAATTATAATAATTGCATTCCATTTGATGGAGCAGGTTTGACTAATTTAGATATGGGCATCGTCACGCTGACCCCTATACCAAGGTGTTACGTGCATGCGTAAATCCGGTCAGGCGATGTGGGCTAACGAGTGTCCAGTGAGCTAATGAGAGAGGTGGTCAGTCCCAGTGTACCATGCCCACTTGCCCGGTCAGGGACGCAATCAGGGCAGATCGGTAATCACCATTATTTACGCCCAAGGTCTACGTAGATAACTCCGTTCTGAAAACGAGCTCATACTAAGTTGACTATTTCCAAACAATTTGGATCATCAAACAATTTTTTTTTGTGCTATCTCTTATTTTACCAAACTGACGAAAATGCGATAAAATCTTTTATTGATTCCAGCGATATGTCTTAAACATTTAATTTTCATAGAGGTAAAAGCATTATAGAAGAATACAATGAAGCGCCTCCATAAAATAAATATTATTTATATTTATCCCATAACTTAATAGAGGGAATCTGTCTCGGAAGAATAGAAGTTGCCATTCTGATGTCATCTCAAAATTTTCAAGATCTATCAGGGATTATACAGGGTCTCTCGCTCTTTGCCATTCTAATTTGATGGGCTCAAACTCAATGCACAATTTTTTCAGTCATGTCCATCTAATTTTTAACATTATTATATATTTTTTTTATTTTTTTTTCTTTATTTACATAAATCAAGCCCTTCCATTAACTCACATGGTCCCCATTTGCCAATTTAATGTTCAATTGACTAATTAACGAAACATAAAACGTTGACTATCAAATTATAAACATAATTGTCAATTAATTGGTACAACGTGCAAAAATAAGCCAATCATAAAATATATTATGAATTTTATCAGACATCAGAGATGCCCAAGCAGTTCTTCGAAACGTTTTGCAAGAAGACAGAGTTCTAGTTATACTCTTTGCCTAAACCAGAAATTTCGCAGAACTTCAACAGCGTGATCCAGAGCGTAAGCAAGTATTATGCCCTACACAATCGGCGCAGCGAGCGACACAGGAAGCTGCGGGTTCGATTCTCGATTTCCGGGACAATATTCGTACGATCTTCAGAAATATGTGCTGGGTTTGGGGGGTGTATTTGTATGTACAATATCAGTCATCTGGAACCCGTTACACAAGCTCTGCTTAGTTACGGACGGTTAAGTTTTTGTTGAAAATGTACAGTATTATTAATCTGCTATTTTACTCCAAGGGTATATGTTCCTAATTTATTTTTATTTACCTTTTACTGCCTGCCAATACAAAAAATAAAGGATACTAATGAATACTAAGTCGGTACATTACAACATCGCAGGAGTCGATGGGTGGAGGCGGCTCAGGACCGCTATTTGTTGCGTCATATGGGGGAGGCCTATGTCCAGCTGTGGACGAGTATGGGCTGATATGATGATGATGCTGAGGTACATCTTCTTATGATGTGCGCAGCAGAGTTAAGTATTTCGTTAGCGAATATGTGCCCCACGTAACTAGCATCCTAGATCCATCCCCTATGGAACCGGCACAGCACGGCATTAGTATGCGGCCGGACGTAGCATCAAAACTTTCTCGACATTCCTGATGCCGGAGAAATGCCATCGATACTTATTACAATTAATGGCGTGTTTGATTCCGTTTGATTTATAAATACGACCGCTTGCATGTTGATTGTAATTTAAATTGCTTTGCGACTTGACATTTACTTATTGTTGACGGTTTTTTAATGCTAGGCTTTTGAAAGGAAAGCCGCAGTTGAACGAGCGTTGAATTAATAACTCATGCGCATTCTGATATTATCATCTAAATAAAATTGCGCATTAGTTTGATTACTTAGCTTCTTCCCCCGCATTCGCCCGCGTTTTTCGGAATTAAAAGCTTGTGTGCTATTTCAGGTCCAGAAATTTATGTGTGCAAAATTTCAGCTCGATCCATTCACTGTTTTTGGCGTTGTCTTTGCACAAATGTCTTTATGACGGCACAAACTTTCGCCTTTATAATGTTAATAGAATTAGTAGAATTATAAGTTCTGACATAATATGTCGCTTACATGTATGTAATTTAAAGACTTTTTACCTGTATCAATCACAGAGAAAGGCAAATCTCTATGGTACAAGGAGACGCCCTATCCGCCACGTTTTGTCCCGATTTGCTTAAAACATACATATCGATAAGGCTGGCATTTTATGCGCTGCTGGCCCCCTGGTGGATATCCCACGATACTCGCAGGAAGAATTGTCATTTTACTAATGATAATAACGATATATATTGTATTCCAGGTGGCGATGGCCGGCGACTTCATCCTCGCCGTGGCGTCGATGATGATAGCTCGTCTGCGAAGCGATGACGTCACACTGGTGCTCAGCCAGGTACATACACTTCTCAACTTAAACTTCTTTTAAACGACAGAAAATATATATTCATTAACAAAGAAAATTACAATTAAACAATAGAAAGAAATTAGAAGTAATACCTATTTACAATCGGAACAATTGAGCTAATTTGCAAACAATCTACAGGTAGCTCAACTGGTCCATATCCACTTCTTTATACGGCTCTGGGTTTGGTATATTGCAACAATTCTGCCAAAGTTCGTTTCCGATTATGCATTTAAGAACGAAAAAACATACCAGCATTAGCTCACGGCGTCATATTGTCCACAAAAGAAGCCTCCTATTTGGTATTAAAGGTTTCAGGGTGCAGGGTGCTGTACTTCGAAATATAATCGCACAATAAGCAGCTCCGGCGGTAAAATTTTACGTTAAATGGATGAAAACTGCTAAAACTAAAATCTCATTCTGATCCCTTAATTTTACACTGTATTTTTAGTTTTGCGGGACAAATACTAACCCTGGGGATGTTTTTATGGGACCACCTCAGGATCATTCTTTATACAATAGCGAAAGAATTTTCAAAATAGGTCCATAACGTACGGAGAAAAAAAAACATATTTAGAGCCGAACATAGAACGTCCTACAGAACCTCCTCCTTTTTTAGAAGTTTGCTAACAATGTATTTGTCCTATTATCTTTTTGAAAAACACATGCCATACAACTACATCGATATGTCGCGGCCGTATCGTAGATTTGCTCACTTCATGAAATGCTCGAGAATTTCTTCGCATTTCATGATATGATATGGGATAATTTGACCAGATCATTAAATCGTCAACCTTTCACGATTTTGTCATTCACATTTTCCAGAAAAATCCGTTCAGTAATAATGATTTCAAATGGAAATAAACGAATGCCGAATGCGGCTTCCCGACATAAACAAATCATTACAAGATAATAAAACAACATTTTTAAAGAACCCACGTCAGTTCCAGCTTTTTTACTTTTTATCGCAATTGTGAATGCAATGACCTTCAAAATGTAGGAAATCAGTCGAGTACTTTGATACCTTAATAACCGAAACGGCTATGCCCTTTTGTTGCTTTGACGTAGGAAAGAGACCCAGCTGACCACATTAAACCTACCACATACGCGCGAAAAACATCTCTGGTGTTTGGTATTTACATGATAAGTTTAAAAACCAGTTTTTACAGGACGAGCATTTAAAGTTTAAAAAATTTGTTACTGAAAGGAAAAGACCGTGTTTCTTTTATTATAATGATTGTGTCTTTTCCTTTCAGTAACATTTTTTTTAACATGTAGGTATGTCTGTGGTGTTTGGTATTTACATGATAAGTTCAAAAGTGTGTTTTTACATGACGAGCATTATTGTATAATCTTACATTGTACATTATATACTCTCGCGA
This sequence comes from Eupithecia insigniata, assembly GCA_947859395.1. Taxonomy (NCBI): domain Eukaryota; kingdom Metazoa; phylum Arthropoda; class Insecta; order Lepidoptera; family Geometridae; genus Eupithecia; species Eupithecia insigniata. Next base: position 8,715,152 of record OX402003.1, read on the forward strand.
GTAAAAAATCTGTTACTGTTACAGGAAAAATCTAGATACAATAGCGAATACTACATTTTGAAGTTGAAGTGCTCATAAAATACTAATATCTGCCCGTAGCTTCGTGCGAGTTGTTTCTATAGAAAAGTTTAAAGGTTATTTATATCCCATGGGAACTGTTTTATAGGATAAAAATTATATAGTCTTTGTTTGTTTCCAGGCTTAGAGCAAATCTATGCAGATTTTCAGCCCGATCCGATCAGGAGGTTTGGCGTGAAGAAGTAACAAACATACATCCAAACATTCGCATTTATAATATTAGTGTGATTGTCATATCAACTAACTGCAACCTGCCCCGGCTTCGGACGGTTTGTAGAGCATACGAGTATATACTCAAAGGGCAGCGTTTTCGATGAAAGCTCCCAGGCGGCTTGACTTTTTCCGACACTTCCAACAATTATTGTTATATTTCACCAATTTACACAAAATCTTGACAAATTATTATACTTACACCTTCCTCGTGAATCACTCTATTGTTTAGTGAAAACCGTATGAAATTCCGTTCAGTAGTTTTTGAGTTTATCGCGAACAAACAGACAGATGCGGTGGAGGGCTTCGTTTTATAATATTTAGTGATACATACAGATATAATTAAAGCGAGAATCTGATCAAAATATTATTATAAACCAGTTAAAAACAAACGCCATTGTAGGCATCTCCATGTAAATTGTGTAATTTAATTAGAAACCGGTAATTCCATTCAATCCTGTTCGAAGGATCTGCCCTTGGAAAATAAGAAACGGAGCGTTGACATTATTGGAAAACCAGTCAAGTTACCGGGTATTTGCATAAGAACAATCACACTAATATTATAAATGCGAAAGTTTGGATGTTCGTTACTTCTTCATGCCGAAACGACTGAACGGATCGGGCATTCAAGTAGTTCTAGTCCTGGAATAAAACATAGACTTCTTTTTATCCCATAAATCAGTTCCCATAGGACAGAAATAACCTTTAAACGTTTCCATAGAAACAACGGGTGCGATGCCGTGGGCAGAAACTAGTAATAAAATATTTGGGATTTTCCTATAAAATACTTGTTTGTAGCATGAGACAGGACTTGAAGAAGCGAAGTTGTGACAAAATTTGATGGCAAAAATAGCGTTATATTCACATCATCATCATCATATCAGCCCATACACTTCCACTGCTGGACATAGGCCTCCCCCATACGACGCCACAAATAGCGGTCCTGAGCCGCCTCCATCATCCCCCCATGGAGACCATTTACTCGATGGACCGACGACATCGTAGCGGTCGCAGGGAGTCGATGGATTCAAAACATTATCACGATACAAATTAAAAATTCTGTCGGTAGATTTTAGACGGTTCCACTCCGGGCCAATTTGGTCTGAATACCATAGGAAAACAAATTAACTGAATTACCAACAACGCGAGCAACAATCAGGTTTACAATATACCTACCAACAAAGAAAACCTTCAAAGTACACCATAACCTTCCTCATGAATCCATTTATTGGTGAAAACTGGATGAAAATCAATGACACCCCCTCGCGACTCCAAAAAATTATGTCGGTCTCAATACCAAACATCCTGTACCTGTGTGATAGGAACATTTTTAATGTCGGTAGCAAATAGATATCAGGCTCGTGTTTTGCCACATAATCTGCTTGACACACGTTTGCTATTAAAAGCGCCGTTTGTGGTTAATACCGCGCTGGTTGCAACCTAAACGGTAACCACAAGCTGCGTGTACGCACCTCGCATAACATTCATGTAAGATCATACACTAACATTACGATGTGTAAAGGCTGGTCCTGACCGTTGTTAAGTGGCGTAATGTACCATTCGCAGCGAGCATTATACGTTACGCCGTGTTTTATAAAATCCGTCCTTCTCCCCCCCGTACTGAGCATGAACGCTCGCTGTGTTACACGTTACAATACGTCCCGTAACACAGGTCAGTACCCGCGATTAAAATATACGCGAACGATTTCAAGTTATATAATATTAATTAATAGTGGAGTAATAGGCGCATTATATATATTTATATTTATAAATAAACTTATGAGTTTATTTTGTATTCTACCTAAATATCAGGTGAAACGGACGCTTGCCTTTTACCATTTTGGTATAAAAATATATATATTTAAAAATCACGACATATAATGTAACGATTTTTTATAACATATAAAAAAATCTCGTCCTCATATTAGTTATTACATTTAAAGAGTTGGAGAATTGTAAATACCTACCTAATATTAGAGCTACTAAGCATGTTTTTAACATTAGATTAAGTACCTACACAGCCAGTTCCAGTACACAATTCACTTGGAAGTTAAAACACAAATTCTAAGAGATCTACTTACCCTGAAATTATTTTCACACACACAACATGTAATAAGTTACTGCGCTATTTTAACTGGTTGTTGTGACGTCACTGTGCCACAGTTTTAGCATTTTGGTCATTTATAAAATTTTATTCGAATTTTAATATTATTTTTTTATGAAAAATACCAGTAATCTCTAAGGCTTTTATAGTGCTTATGCCCGCACTTTGGGTAATCTTAAAGAATTTAAAGATATCCCAAAAATTTACGACTCCGGCGGGACTTGAACCCGCGACCCTCCTCTGAATACGAGGATGCGCTAACCATAAAATAAAATATTAAACGATCGCGCAGTTGGTTAGCGCATCCTCGTATTCAGAGGAGGGTCGCGGGTTCAAGTCCCGCCGGAGTCGTAAATTTTTGGGATATCTTTAAATTCTTTAATACCAGTAATCTCTAAATATTACTAATTTTAGGATTATTTTTATTAGACTGAGTTTAAATGGTTTTCCAATAATAGTAAAATAACCTTAATCATAATAAGACGATTACTATAAGGCTAGCGCTACATTGGAACGGATAATCCCTCGCAACAGTTGTCTCACGAATACGAAAGCTCATTCATGTGTTTAAAACTCTAAGATCAGTTGCAGCAAGGGCCACGATGACATTGGCTTACTCTGCCCTTGCACAGTCTCTCCTCTCATACTGCATAACTGCATGGGGAGGTACCTTTAAAACTCACATATTGCAGCTAGAGAGAGCACAAAGATGTCTCCTGAAGGTCATATTGAATAGACCATTCCGCTTCTCTACTACTCAGCTCTACAAAGACTTCCCTACTCTAACCGTGAGACAGCTATTTGTTATGCGAACTATCCTTAGGAAGCATATTGAAACCCCATTTATCCCAAATGTAAACCTAAATAAACGCTAAAAGCATAAAATTCATGCAATTCCGCGGTACAGACTGGCACTCATTACTGTGTCCTAAGTGCACGACTATATAATAAGGTTAACAAAGAAATAGGCTTCTATCACAAACCTAGACATAAATGCAAAACAATACTAATGCAATGGCTACGTTCACTAGACTATTTTGAAACCGAGAAATTATTTACAGTTTTAAAATAAAAATAAATTACTTACCCTTAAATATTTAAACCCACAAACAACACCACAACACACACATATACTTACAATACTTACAAAACTCTGTAATATTTATGACTAGCGCCTTCGCCCGCGTTTTATCGGGATAAAAAATAGTCTATATGTTATTCCAGATCCCAAACTATACCCATACCAAATTTCAGCCTAATCGGTTCAGTAGTTTTTGCGTGAAAGAGTAACAAATATATGCATCCATTGTTACAAACTTTGACATTTATAATATTACAGTAGGATATGCAATAAAAATACTGAATATAGGTTTGAACGAAAATTAGAAACTATGTAGATGAAATAAAATGTACTGGCATTCCGCCGCGTAAGATCGACGAAGGATTATCCATTCAATGTGGCGTTGGCCTTATTGATTTATTACGAATTACGAGTTACGGTATCGTTTAATATTTTATTTTATCGTTCTTTAACAATAATAACCGAATCTTAATTTAATATTAATAACCGAATCTTTTATTAGTAGCAATTAAAACAAGAAAACGATAGTACCATGACCCTTTCAAATCTTTGCACTTTGAAAAACTGCAATCCCTCGAGTATCATAGATCGCATGTCTCTCCTACTTGCAATTGCGGTAACCATTTGAATTTCTTTGTTTGATTGCGCACGATCAGGGTCGATTCAGATCGATAATTCAATAAAACGATGCATCCTGTGACCTAGACGTCCGTGTCATTATCATTCCACATATGTATTTATCTGAAAATAACAATAGATTGGAACCATCATCATCAGCAATACAAACAAGAACTTTCTCAAAAACTTCACAGTTGAGCCAAAATCAACATGAAAGGATTGTAGTGTCTAATGTATCTATAGCTTTTTCAAAAACATTGCTATGACTTTACGAAATTAAAAATACGTAGACCCTGTCGAAAAAATAGCTGCAATCTTCATTGGTACTTCGTTCTTATTTGCTCAGATTTCCTGACCGTGAATCTAAAGCAAAAAAAAAAACAATATGGTGCTTCGATTCAAAAACCTGGATATGTTTTGTATACAAAGGGTTTACAAAACCCAAGGAATATTGGTGGAAAATATTCAACGACATTGATATCATCGAAGTAGAGCACAGAAGCCCGAAACTATTTTTGGTTTTGAAAGCTTTCATTCATCATTTAATTTATCTCTCGTTTGTTTTCGAATTTGTATAAAACATTATTTTGCTACACATGTGGGATTATGCGCTGTTAAAGTTTGTGTTTTAGATTTTAGTGACAACAAGGTCTTTAGTAACATTAGAAGGATAATATTTATTTCCCACAAATCTTCACGCTGTTATTATTCTTTTCAGGTGGTTACGGACCTGGTACAAGGTGAATTCATGCAGCTCGGCAGTAAGGAGACTGAGAACGAGCGGTTCGCGCACTACCTCACCAAGACTTACAGGAAGACTGCCTCACTCATTGCCAACTCCGTCAAAGCGGTCAGTATAATACCCTGAGATAGTTTACGACGTATGTTATTTTCACAAATCATCATCCCTTGAGTATACACCGTCTACTCATTTATTTTCTGTTTGGTACATGCATGACTATGAAGTTCCCTAACTGTTGCCAGGTGAAGACTGAATTACAGAATAGAGTATTTAGTATTTCATAGACACATTTACTTTTGACAGATAGTGATGCGAATCTGTAGAATCAAAAAATATGAGGACTTACGAAGGTATAAAGTATTATCTAGTAACATTTTTATTGAGCAACGATAGGCTCTCAAGAAGGTTATTAAGGAATAAATTAAACGATTTTATTCATGAAAAGGTATTGCAAAAATTATAGTTATACCACAGTAACTCAATTTGTCTTACTCTTTATAACGGAAAAACGCGTATAATGCCGCGAGCATGTAACAAATGAAACAACAAAAATAATATTAATTCTATTGAATATTATGATCCCAAAAAACAAGTTTTGTCGCCTGAGTAAGCTCTGTAAAATAATATAAGTTGAGCGAAATAACAAAATCGATTACAACTCCTTCATAAAAAAACATCGATTATCATAAAAAATCGAATCGGTAAAACATTAGGCGTATGTTCAGCAGTGGACGTATGCGGGCCGATGGTGATGAAAGCATTAGGACATGATTAGTTGATTGTCAGTCGAACTACCAAACAGCAAATAAGAGATTGGAATAACTGTAGCTCCAAAGTAAGCAGAGCTTGTGTTATTGGTACCAACCAGATGACTGATAGTAATACTTATACACAGAGTAGTCAAAAAGCCTACAAAAGCGTTAGTTCACCCAGCATAGCATTATGAAAACGGAAAGTACACCCATCTTCATTTATCTCATCTAAAGTCTATACATTCAAGAAGGATGGTTCGTTCGGCGGTGCATACGTAGATGACTTGTAGGAGTTGTAATTGTTACCGCTAAAAGCTTATACTAATGAGAACGAAAGCTGCGGCCGCAGTGTTCATCAACTTCCATTCCATGACCATTTATCCACCTTTATCATGATCTAAACTTAACATGTAGTCGAGAGCTTAGTTAATTAATCCGGGATCTATATAGAAAATTTTATGGAGTTGGACGGAACACACTCGGCTCGGATAAAAGGAACACAATCATTATAAAATTGTATCCGATGAAAAAAGATAAACGCGGGAAACAATACAAAAGATGAGGGACGAAAATAAGAGATATTGCAAAACAGACTTGGTCTGGAGCTACGTATATGTATGTAAAAGAGGAATGGAAACAGTTCAAATAGGCCTTTTTCAAAACCGGGCAGATACTCGACATATTCGTTTATTTTGAGCAACCTTAAAAAAAAAACGTAAATAGCAAAACTGCATAGCGTGCAGATAATTGATTATTTGATATGTATTAACCTTGATTGAACTAGACCAATGCATTTATTACCATTAGTATTCTGACACAATTTTACCTTGTTCATGATGATATCAAAAAAAATTCAAACAAATTATGAAATTTATGTAGGGTAAAGAGGAGATAGTCGCGATAGTTGTTAATGGCCCTTTCCAAAAACCGATTCGCACCGCTATGGAATGGAACTCGCTGCATGCTTCTGTTTTTCCGGCCAATTACAATCTGGGTCACTTCAAGACCAGAGTGAACACACTGCTGACACCATACTGTCTTCACAGGTGGCGCTACTGAGCGGAGCGGACGAGAGTACATGCGAGCTTTGCTTCCAGTATGGAAGGAACCTCGGCTTAGCCTTCCAGCTGGTGGACGATCTACTCGACTTCGTGTCTTCAGCGCAGGCCATGGGCAAGCCCACCGCCGCTGATCTTAAGCTGGGCCTTGCTACTGCGCCTGTGCTATTCGCATGCGAAAAGGTAATTTACCTACACTAATTTCTCTTAATTTCTCTTAAAATTATTATGTTATAAAACCCAAATATACCGTTTCATATCATGTCCTTCAGTAAGTAAGCTTTACTATTTTAAACGCGAGGCATTGATGACGTCACATTCTGACGAGACCTACACGGCATTTTGAACTTGCCTTTAATGTTTCACTCAAATCGTAGTATGCGATTTTTGAAAAGGATACCTTATTATATTTAATGTACTAATTCTAATATAATCATCATCGGCCCGTATACGTCCACTGCTGAACATAGGTCTCCCCCAAAGGACGACGCCACGAATAGCGGCGCACTAATTCTAATATTATGTACTAATTCTGATAAAAATAGGTACACACCTAGTAACTAATTTATATGTAAAAGACGTACTTTTAAATGTAAGATTCCGTGTTAATTAGAAAGTTTTCTACATCATTCAAATTTTCGTAGGTACTTTCTATAAAAAATTTGATGATATTTTATAAAAACTCCGTTGCAAATGTGACTTTCTCCCACATAAAACACAATGCAACATTCCGCAGGCTCTAATGGTACGGAAATTCACCTTGTCACGGCGAAATTGGACTAATTACTCTTTTATATTCGGCGACTGATGTGACGCGGCGGGTGTAGGTCCGCGACGCAAGAGGTTGCGGGTTCGACTCCCGCCTTGGGGACAAATGTTTATACGATCCGTCAATATTTGTCTCGGGAGTTACGGGTATTTTCTATGTATAAAAAAATAACTATTTATGATTGGATTAAGTACAGTTATCTAATACCGATTTGTATTTATTTTGTGTTTATTTATTTCCACCGTAGGTACACATGTTACACTTGATGTCGTTTATTCTATCTATATTATAATATTCACACAAACTTTTCACATAGGAAACACAATAAGGGATTGTACAAAGAAAAACAGACAAACATGTGCCAAGTGCTGTTGTACAGGGGCGTTGTCAAACTAAATATAATGTATAATAATTTTACATAATCAAAGAAAATAAGTGTCATAATATAAAGTGTCAGTAAAAATCTAATCTAAAATTAATTTAGTTTCATAATTAATAAGAATAAGGCTGCTAAAATAAAGTTGCTGTATATGGGCATTGTCAAATAAACTACAATAAAAATATGCACTAAATACAGAATCAATGAAAAACAATGTCAAAGTGGAAATAAAATGAATATTTGCTGCTGCGATAACACAAGTTCTGATTAGCTTGGGGCTAGATGATGCTGTGTGGATTATCCAGCATTATTTATTTATATTTTCATTCTACCCAAAAATTATAGCTACATAAAAAATGTCTACTCTGACTTTCTCCTAACTTTTCTATTTCCGATTTACGAAATTACTTTTCAGTTTCATTGAAATTTGAATTGAACTTTCAGTAGCGTCTTAAAAATTAAAGTTTTTTTTTATTTTGGTCCTATTAAGTCCACACATTCATCACAAACTTTTCAGAATCAGAATATTCACTTTCCATTATTTTTAGGGCCGTACAGGAGTAAACCAAGTAAATAAACCCATCCACCTAAACTACAACGTCTCTAAAAACCTCTAACGTGTCTCCTGTATTCATTCCAGTACCCAGAACTGAACCCAATGATAATGAGGCGGTTCCAAGAAGTCGGTGATGTGGAGAAGGCCTTCGAACTGGTCCACAAGTCCCGTGGCCTTGAGCAGACGCGCTTCCTGGCGCGCAAGCACGGAGCGGAGGCCGCGCGACTTGCGGCAGACCTGGCAGATTCCCCCTACCAGAAGGGACTCGTGATAACCGCCGACCTAGTGCTCAATAGGATCAAATAACCTACCACAGAAAGGTATCCACAGTTCTGAACCAACTGGTAACATAACTCTTGTTGGTAATCCCATAGTCACGGATTGAGCGATCAATCAACTCGTTGCCCTTTTAAGAAAGGCTAGTCGAGTGCGGGTACTATGGATCCCTTTTCCAGCGCGTTGCTGCTTTAGATTGTCTCGTGAGTGAGCCCGGCGCGACCGGAGACTTATAGTGAGTGAATTGCTACGATGTGATGTGTGGGATATGATGATTATACTAGATTATATTACATGAAGTACCATGTGCCCAGATTATACATTATAAAAAACTATATTCACAGATATACTGTTATGTAGGTTTATGATTTTATAACAATCAGTCGAACTGATTTATCGATACTGAATGTATAATTTATTTATGTAGTTTGTACAATGTGTTTATTGCGTCCTTCACTTGTGTGACCTGATTTATTTTAAGATATTTTCGTCAGAGAATATTTTATTGATGAAAGCTATGTATCCGCGAGTCGTGATTGCGAATTAATTATAACTTGCGGATTTAGACTGTAGAGACACTTGTAGCGTCAATAATATTTCGGTTAGATCAACTAAAAGTTGATGAAAACATTCGAACGATCAAATTATAAATTTTGTACATAGATATATTGTTACTTATATATTTTTTCTTTCACTCGTGTATTATGAAATTATTTTAGTGGTACCCTAGCGTTAAAATGTACCTGTGTTTCATGCATAATAAATTAACGAATCATCACAAAAAATTAAATAAACGGCTGTCACTTCCCTTATGTATTTTATGATGTGTAAATACTGAGAGTCATTGGATAAGTTACCCGTGTAATATCTTCAAAACCAATTACCTCAATTTCTTTAGTGTACACGTTACGTACTAGAGGTGTATTATTGCATTCTGTTTTAGTATTAAATTGTAAGTTTTATACGAAGCCGCACAATATACAGGGACCGTCCTCGTTAAAAATAAAATCGAATTTCGAATTAGTTTTCGTTGAAATGTCATCTTATTTACAGTCAGCGTCAAATTGATATGAGCGTCTAGAGTAGTCAAAATTATCTGAAAAACATAAAAGCAATTTGATATACGCTGTTCGAATCATCATATAGTTAATTTTGACTACTCTAGACGCTCATATCAATTTGACGCTGACCGTACCTACATATAATATGCAAAGTACAGTAGTAGCCCGGAGTTACGAAGTTGGCGGTGTTACACCCCCGTGCCTCGGAAAGCACGTTAAGCCGTTGCTGTCTGCGCCTGACCTTGCTCCCGTCGTGTCGGTCTGCCGTCCCATCGGATTATGAGGGTGAGGGAATAGAAAGAGCACCTGTGTTTCCGCACACACTTGTGCACTATAATATGTATGTCTTGTGCACTATAATATGTATGTCCTGCGCACCGTTGTCTCCGTTGAGACCTGCCGCTGTGGTCAAAATTGAAGGCTAGGAGGACATCATCAACATCATGTATGTGATATAAGAGTAGGTTTTGCACGAAAAATAATCAGAAACTTCGATTTTAGTTTTCCGGGTATGCCCTGGCGATCGTCTGAAGCAAGCGCGCGGCTCTAGTTGGGGCGGGGGGACTGGCTAGCGAAAAGCCCGAAATATTACTTTCCGTGCTTTTCACTCCCACCTCAAAGCTGTTCTATAATGTGTCCAACTATATTGGAGCCGTGCACTTAAACAGATAATAAGCGTATTAGCTAATTAGTTACGATAGATGTAAATACTTTTTCATTTTCAGTGTCACTGAAACTAAACACACGTGTTTGTATATGAATTTTTGGAGGTATGATATACAATACCTCTTAATGCACCAAGAGCGCAGTATTTTTTGTACTTTTTCTTTACTTTCTTATTATTTAACAAATATTAGTCACTTATTGTAAAGTCTACAACCGATGCGATGACTAATGAATATTATGATACGAGCATAAATATATTGGTCATACATAAGCTCTGAATTATTATTATAATTTATTCGTCATCGCGTAGGATAATACGAAACGAAAATGCGAATTAATCGTATGTTTTTGTACATTATAAACTAAAGGGAGTCAATGAATTTTATTTATATGTATTTAGACATGTACGTAGGTCATACAGTTTGTAAATATTACCTATTATTTTGTAAAATGCTAAATCATGAATAATTTTAATATAAATAATAGTTACAAAATATTGTTTTATTTTTATGCTAGACTACGTTGGACGAAAGAGGTACTACGGGAAAAAAATCATATTTATCTACATAAAGTAGAACTTCAATGAATGACGGATTTAACAGCCAACTTATGAGAACCTGAAACAAAGCCAGATAGAGAGTAATCTGCGACCTAGGTATTGGCCAACATCAATATTTGTATTGTATTTGTATTTTTGAAACACAATATAAAAAACTAGCCGCTCTGGGTTCCTTTCTTCAATAAATATTGTTTTGTTAACAATTTTTATTGAAGAATGTTATATGTATCTTTATCTCAACTCCAAGCATAAGAATTTTAGTTATGGTTAGTGGGATTTGTTGACCAAATTTGCAGTAAAATGACAAATAGATCATAGAATGCAGGTCTAAATTGTATAAACTTATATGTATATATAGGACACCGTCTGAATAAACAAACTTTTTTTTTACAACGAGAATCTGTGTGATCCCTACTGTTTCATATAGCATCTACCCTAAACTGTGCCTAAACCGAGCAAATAATATTGAAGTGCCGTAGCTGGGTCCATGTTTGAAACTGTTTTCTATTAAAAGAACAACAAACGACAATGTTTTAATAAAAAATCGAGTTTGGAAACGAACGACGCGACCTTCCCTTCTCCAAAACGTGTCATTACATAACTAAGTAGGTCTTATTGAATGCAAGCCAGCCAGTATTGTAGTAGGTCTGCGGGCCTGCGGCGATCAATAGCGCGCCCGGCACCGAAAGGACGAAGCCAACTGAAAAAGTGGGTAAGTACATGAAAAATTTACTTAATGCCGCCGGCGTAAATACTACTTAGGTAACTACCTAAAGCTCTTGTAAGTTATGCTTTTACCGTATTGTACGGGCATGGATCTCGATGGACCGACGACATCGTAGCGATCGCAGGGACTCGATGGATGGAGGCGGCTCAGGACTGCTATTTGTAGCGTCTTATGGGGAGGCCTATGTCCAGTTGTGGACGTGTATTGGATGATATGGTGTACGGGCATGGATAACCTACCTTCATCACCTAGGTACATATGTATATTTGTATTTAGATTAGTACATTGGTTCGGGAAGCTACTCTAAATCCCGGTCCCCGGAATGCTAGCGACTTATGGGGGCCGTTGCTCATTTCCGTGGACATCCAGGCTCTACGTCGAACTCGATTCCTTCGCGGTGCCGTCGGCTCTGCGCCTCTGCAGACCACGAACTCCCTGAGTGACTCTTCAGTTTGTCTTAAAGAAATGGTTAACTAATGCTTAATTTTACTCGCTTGTTGACATAGGTGTCAAGTCGGCTAATTGTATATTGAGTATAAGCTACCTTGATGTAGGTAGGTACAATACTTGATGTAAGAATAACCACTTTATATTTGTAGAGAGTAGGTATATGGCAGTAAACATCGTGCAGAAATTTAATCAAAAGTTTTGTGACATAAGTACTGAGTAGGTACCAATGTACGGCATTGCGTACGAATCCTTAGAATTGTTATTTATTTCACACTTTTGCATTTCAAGACTATTTAGATTCCAGTTTGTGTGTCAGTAATCAATAAAACAATACAGTTTAGATAATGAACTTCCTTGAAAATAATTAGGTACGATTGGTTGAAATTTTTAATGCTAGACGCATTAAAAATTTAAACCAACCGTCCAGACCACATCCAGTCAGTTAGCAGCATTGTTTCTTTGGCTGTTTCCCTTGTTCAACCTATTTGGTACCCAAATCACAAAGCAGTCTTTTCGTTACTTTGGTTTTACGTAAACGTTTTTCGGGTTTACATGCGTAGTCATTTTTTTATACTCTCAATATTTTGTGCCTATTTGTACCTATTGTGTAAGCTCTGGCACCATCAGCTCATTTTTGAATTAATACTTACAGTACCAACCTCTACCTAACGTTTGTACTGAACGCGGAAAATAAAATTTTTGGTCAGGTTCAAAATAAAATTCAAGACATGCCGCCGCGACGCGAGTCAGTGGAAACAAGCGTCGAGCGTGCCCGATATCATTCAGTATTCCCGCGACTTCGCGAAACATTTCATGAGCTGCCAACCTGCCAGTCGGCAAGCAGCCGTCCAACCTTCTAGCTATGATACCCTTCATACTATACCTCCTCCCTACCTTCATATTAATCAGAGTTTATAACCTATCCCTGTGACTTGGCGTTGTTGGAACAAGTGAAACTATTCAATGTTTGCTTTGCACTCAGACCGATTGCGTAGGTAAGATCTTTAATGGAAGTGAAGTGATTTCTAAATGAATAAGGCTCACGCCTTATTCATTTGTACTCACGTACAAGAATAGAATTTAGAGAATGAATTGAAAGGTCAGCAACTTGATTTGTGACTACTACAAAGAAGAGGCTATTGTGAAGGCATCAATGATAACTATCAATGCCATGGATTGTGTCGAATATTTTGACAGAAATCTCTTGTAAGTTACTTACCAGGACGTTGGTCATTCATTCATGATTCATATAACTGGGGTTTCATTGTAGGAACATAATATTTTTCTAACTCTAATCTTACTATTAATTACTAAAAAACGATCAGTCATATCATAGCAAATTTCATAAACACCCTCCTACTACATCTCACGTTTGTCCAATGATTTTGAAACGGGTAGAGCAGATTCGGACACTCTACCTACAGCAACCATGCCATCGGCACTGCCACCACCACTGTTACTTAGATATAAGTCACCAAAGTAGGTAACTTCGTCTGATCCTCTATAAATGGAATACCCTGTATACTTATAAGCTAGTAGAAGGAAAAGAAAGTAAGAGATAGTAGGTAGGGGCTACTAGTCAATGTCCTAAACTCCCTCTACCGTAACGAAGCAAGACATTGATTTATAACAGGAGACTGAGTGCACCGAACTGGGGATCCCTGAAGCGTCAGAAGGAGAAGGCACAAGCAGAGCTAACCCGGAGAGACGGGGAGAGACTTGCGAGGGAACGAGCGCAGCATAGAGTTAGAGAGAAGATTATCAGCCAGCAGAAGGTATCTATGCCTACTCTAGACGCAATCGCTGTACTGAGCTATCGAGGAAATCCTGCAAAGACAAACAAAAAGTCTTTAGTTTTGTTGTAAGGTACGTAGCAAACGTTCAGAAAATTCAGTCCATCACCTTTGTTAAGGTAAAACTACTATTTTTTTTTTACCGATATTTGAAAGCGTTTGACCACCATCACCATTGAGAAAGTGAAAATGTGGATGTGGAAAGTGATGTGTGTCTAAGATGCAGCACGCTTTCCCAGGAGGAAGGTATTCACTCAGTATTTGAAGACTCCTAGATTGTACTCTACTGGAAAAACAGACGCAGGAAGCTCGTTCCACTCTTTTCTCTTTTTTAAGTTTACCTGGTAGAGTCCTGTGCAGGTCTTAGTTGTAGAATGCGGCTACTGCTGGTCGCCTTATTTAAAATTTAAAAGCCCGCCTACATTTGACACGACAATTGGCTGCCTACAATATGCATTTTAATAAATACACTGAAATATCGCACCATCCCGCTGGGCTGTTAGTCGGGGCGGGGGCGTTGTGAAGATTCTATTACGCCCATTGGTTTTAATTGAAATAACTCCTGAGATGCTCAAATTCACAAAGTAGCATGATTAAATGTTTAGATGATAATCTAACAAACCAATAATTTGCAAATCTCCTCCACATTTGCTTGTGCTTGTGCGTGAGTAGGTATGTCGATTCGTGACACACACGATTCGCCTACTATTTTGCAAAAGGGTAATGAAATGCACCCTCATTGCCGGTGGAAGACCTTGACACATTTTCCAAACAGGCGATGAAACGGTAGAAGGGAAATATTTAACCAACTGCCCTAAATTATGAATATTCGTTTCAGTCAGGCAGGCTTGTGGTAACGACCTTGAATTTTTTATGAGTAAAATAAGTCTGAATTTTATAACCTGCTTTTAAACTAGCAGATGATATTGTGGACCTCGTAGCCGTCGCAAGGAGAACCAGGATGAGACTAGCGCAGGACCACGAGAAGTTGCACAAGAGTTGAGTTTTTAGTTGTTCAGTTTTCAGTACAACTAGTTCAACACTATATAATTATACATTACTAAGTCTAAAGCGCTCTATATATGGCACATAAAAGATTTGAAATTATTAACAAAGCAGGAACTTAATAACCAGAGTAACATATTCAATTCAAGAATTTGAACTCACTAAGAGGAATAAAGATACCTACTTAAACTAAATAAAAAGTACAAATAAAACTAATAAGATAAACAATAGATATTAGGAACGTCAATAAAATATACAAATTTCGCATCACAAGAATTCGCTAAAACTTTCAATCCTCTTCCATTCATCCACAAATATATCAAGCTGATTATTTAGGTTTATCTGTGTACGACACATAGAAGACTACTGATGTGCTACTTCAGTAGTCTTCTATCCTAGGAAGGGTAGATTTAGAAACCTAAACCCAACAGTGGGTGAAGTCCGCTTGCCGATGATGACGATGATGTTCTTTAAAAATAAGATGGAATGCAATCCCTCTAAAATAAGTGCTTAGACTTTCGGTCGAATGTGACACCCAATTCACTAGGTATAGAAATTGAAAAAAAACTCATTCTCAACAATAAACTCAATCACCTATTTTTGTCCCACTTGGGGCTACTTGGGGTTAACTAATGTAATTTCTATGCAGGCCCTCCACGACCTGACCACGTACGATCCCTGGGGTCGCGGCGGAGGTGGCGCTCCGAACCCTCGAGGAATTCGTTTCACCAATATCCGAGAGCGAGACATCTATCCAGAGGATGAACTGAGAGTAAGTGAAGTATCTTTATTGTACCTACTGTTGTATGCCGGAGATTATATGGGGTACTATACAGTAAGCACTGTTACTCGTGTACGTACTTACCAAGAAGAGAATGTAGCATCAAATTGTTATCGAGTGCTTTTTTCCAAAGAATTTGATGTTGATTATAGTTCGATTGTACTTTCTTGGATAGGTACATTTTGCATAGAAAACAAATATATAGAATTAATTATATAGAATTTCTATTAATACCTTGGGTTTTGCCTTTGCCAAATCCGAATGACGGATGTACTTTCTTTTTGTATCGTGCCCTTAAACATTTCATGAGCTGTAGCATGACTGAATAAATAGTTATATCGAATGAAGCCAATTCTATAGAAAGCTTGATAGGTTTGGAAAGTATAAAGCTGATTATTTTCCATTGTTATCATATCACCATCAGCTCTATGCCTAGGTAATTAGTATTTAGGCACATTATTCACATAAGTAGTAGGTAAACTCTACCTATACGAACCATAAAATTATCAAAATACTGCATGTACCCTTTTAATGATTAATAACCAATAAGGCATTTATGGGGCAGGGGAGACCTATGTATACCTATAGTAGTGAAATAATATAAGCTGTTGATGATGACGATTGACCTGTACAGTATCTACTACAGAAATGGGAGACACCGGTGTTTTGACATTGGTGGAAAGAAAAAAGTTAAATGCAATGCTTTCTATGGTAAAAAGTCTGTAAAAGGCTAACCTATAACCTAAGGCGAAGACCACACGGACTGGTTGCGAAACGAAGATGAGTAAAATATGTGAATGACCGGTCCCAGCGCGTTGACGTTACAAGTTGACACACATTCTGTTTTTTGTGTTTTCATCATTCGCTTTTACATAATTTGTCGGCGCGATTAACTGAATATTCTTTGAGGTCTTGGAATGAAATAGTAACAGGTTTTCGTAGTAGGTATTGGTTCCACCATTGGTGTCGCTCAGACACGTAATAAGGTGCTGGATAATTATCCAGCAGGACATTTATTTGTGTCAACTGAGGCTTGTCCTAATAAAATGTAGCGTAATTAAACAAGCTCTATACCTACTACGCTGCCAAAGAAATATGTTCCTTAAAATAATTTACATAAACATTCCAAAAAAAATGTCCCAAGTAAATGAACTAAGCCAGGTTACATTACTGTCTCATCCAGGGTGTAAACTCCTTCGAAGCGTCCCGCCACTGGCAGCCCTCTCCACGCCGCTACCGCCGCACCCCGCGCTCCCTGCGGCTCCGAGAGGACCCTCAGCTCTTCTACGCAGACAATTTGCGCAGGACGGTCGACAACGACTTCCGGTACCGCATCACTGCTAAACAGCAGCAGATTTATAAAAACGCTCTAGGTATGTGTGTTTACTATGTACAGTAAAAAATATCTATCTAGGTACGTATTAAGTAAATCAGTTACTTAGCAGTTAGCACCCTTAATACAAGCTCTGCTTAGCTCGGGGCAAGATGATGTTATGTCCTGCACCTGACTGGAAATCTTTTACTAATCGGCATAAGATTAAGAGAACATGTAGGTCCAATTTCACGGTTTACATGGTACTTGATCAATATACTCGAACGCAAAATGTTTATGATGGAATCGGTGTAAATTAAACCGAGATCAAAATTAACCTTTTAACTCGATTAAAGTGAACTTAGTATTCTTGAAGTATGTTTTCACAGCGAACGGTGAAATTGGACTTTAGGCAATGGTAGCCTTACAAGGCAAAGAAGTCTTACCGGAGAATGAACAGCAGTAATCTTTTACAGTCTCACTGTTACCATTAATACGTCTGTCCAACGTCCCGGTCCCGGTTGTCCTGTAAAGAACAGCTGTACAAGGTAACTGGTAATAAGCGGTTGCTTAGGGCACAACCTGCCAGTTTTGCTTTGTAAGTGGACTGATTCAGGCAATTCATGATAAGAACTGAAAAAATGAGCGTATTTTTCCAATACTCACTATCACAGTTTCAAAAACTTTTCAGACGATATGGTGCTTCAAAGGCAATTGGCTCTACACGATGAAATGAGGCGAAATCTGGACAACGAACGCAAAATGGTAAAACTTAAAATAATTTGTAAAACATTTGGAGATTTTATAACTTCTTTCTTGTTTGTAGCACGCCGCCGACGTACCATGGGGCAAACCAGGGCCTGGTGGAGCCAGTTGGAGGAACCCTAAAGATATTGGACAGAATTTCTCAGAGTCTATGGTAATAATTTTTCACAACTAACCACATTGTAACTATGTATCACTTAACTATGAAACAAATGATGGTCTGTGTTTGTATTAAGTTAGTAGTAATACATACGTAAAGTATTTTTTATTATTTGCAGGGATGGACCAACAACGAAATGCTCAACGAAATGAGAGGGACACAGGACAAAGGACGAAAAAATTCTTCACATACTTTACCCAAAGTAAAGTATGATCTAAGAGACCAGGAATATACAAAAGCATTAGAAAAAGAAAACACAAAACCTGAAAAACTACCAGGAATAAACAAATCCAACAGTGCAAACGTAAGAAAGCCTAAAAGCGCTGAAAAAGGAGGAAATCCATACAATTATGGTGAAATAGACGTGAGGCAAGACCTTACTAGAGAGAATCAAATCAGACGCGATAATAGTGCGGCCAGGCAGGTTATGCCAATGCCAAGTTACAAAACAAAACAAAGACGAAGTCCCAAGAAAAGTCACTTCGACTTCAGGAAACTTCCAAACGGAGAAGACATAAGATGTATTGTTCCCGACGATTACTACAACAACTGCCCTAACATGGAAGACGTTACGAATTACAAGGAGAAAAAACCGACGCCTGAAGCCGCGATTCTGAGTGTGACTGGAGGAGTAGAGCTGGTGCCTTTGCTTGCTAGGAGGAGGAGGGTTGGAGCACGCACCCTGCCTTCTAGTGACGTCACTAGACCTCCAGAAGATAGTTGCCAGTAAGTATACCTATGGCCTAGAGGCCGCGGCGTACGAATATCGACCCCTCCAACTCAACCCGTAGATGACGCAAGAGCGTCGGCTCTTGCGTAAGGGAACCTACGAGAGGAAGGGCAGCAGCTTCTTTCTGAGAATTTTTCAACACCCACACTGCGAACACCAATCAGCCTACCAAGCGTGGTGTTAATAGCAAATCCCCCCCTACATGGAAGACCATCCACTCGATGGACCGACGACATCGTAACGGTCGCAGGGACTGGATGAATGGAAGCGGCTTAGGACCGCTATTTGTGGCGTCGTATGGGGGAGGCCTATGTCCAGCACGTGTATGGGCTGATAGGACATCATCATATCTAAGGCAAGAGATTACGACTAGGTAGGTATACTATATAGTAGGTATACTAGGTACTAAAACTATTATTTTTCAATAACATGCCGTGTTATGCCATCTGCAATTCATGTATCTTTTGTCAGGTCGTACGACATCTCACGCTTATTGTAAATTGCCTATTGTAGTGTAATAATATCTTGCTTACATTGCCGAAACTTTGTGAAATAAGTCTAGTTGACATCAGATAAGCGATAGGCAGCAAGGTCTATATATAATATAATTTAATTTCGTAAGTTCACGGAGCTTGACCTCTTGAAGATATTTAGCCCACTGTACAGCACACTGCATATGGAAATAATATTTTTTTGTATTTTTCGCCCGAGGCACCCAACATGGCAAAGGTTACGTGTCGTAGGTATGCTGATCGCAAGTAGGTATTCTCGCAAAATGTCATATGTTGTAACTGGTAACACCATTAATTTATCATACTTATCTACCTACGCATTATAACAGATAAGGATCTAAATTATAACTGTCTGAACCATTTAGGCATATAAATCTATAATCGAGGTGGTATGCACTATCAAAAATATGGCAAATCGAGCTTAATAAATTATGGCCTTTAAATTTTGTGTTCTAGTCTGAACCATCCATTTGATTTTGCAGCAACTAATTTCGGTCCTGTTTTCTCCGGATAAAAAGCATTTACGACGGGTAAGTAGGTATCACTTGGCCCGAAATGAATTTAATTACGCGGGCTGAAGTGTAGTATTCAAATTAATTAGATTTAAAAAAAAAACTGACTTTGGATAAAGTTATTGAAGAAATAAAGTTATTGATTCTGATTCTGATTCTGAATCTCTTAACACTATTTTTAAGTTTTGCGCGACAATATGTAGAACAGTTATCCCTCGGAAATAATATTTTATGGGACCACCTTGGAATCATTTTCTATAAAATAGTGCAAGAATTTTCAATATCGAAGAACATGCATAAAAACCATACATACCGGCGAACACAGAACCTCCTCTTTATTTCGAAGTCTGTTAATACATCAATATTTCTATTAGCTATTCGGCCTGAGCGTCCTTTTTTAAAAAACTCGGCTTGATTTTGTACTACATTCGCTAACCAAATATAAGTCTATGTCGAATTTCAGCATGTTCTGAAATTTATCGCGAAATAAAAAATGTCCATCTGAACCTTAGGATTTATGCTTATTCCTCAGTCATCGATCTAAATCACATAATTGTATCTTAGCGTGTTTTAGTTAAATTTCGGCAACAATTCAGACTATTTTCGAGTGATGGCTCGACCCGACTCCTATATCGTGAATGTTTATGGCAGTACGATCTCTGTTCCGGGCCGTTGCGACACCTTCGCGGCTTTCTATCAGTTCGTGCCATGACAGAGTAGAGCAAGGATCAACAGCCTTTGTTGTATGAACAAGAGCTTACCTACGGAGGTTCATACCCTGAACTGCTTGTACTATAATTATTTTATGCTGAACTGAAACTTTGTAATTCTATTTTTCACGTCATATTATAAGTAAGGCTAAAACACCAAGATTAATAACTTGGAAAACAATAGCAAAAGCGTTATACCTACTTTCTAATAAATCATGAAAGTATACCTACTGTAGTAGCCTTTTTAATTAAATTTAAGCCTTGCTTTCATTCTTAGTTTATCTTGAGATGAGAGGTTCTAATTGAAATAAAGGCAAATCACAGGCGTGGTCTTATCTTTTGCCTCTACGATGGTAAATGACACTACATATCTCAAGATTTATTATTTTTCATCAGTCGGTTCGCCACTACCCGTCAACAATATACACATGGTCCCTTTGTATACGTTCATCTCTATTTCATTAGTTATAGATAATCTTGGCTCATTATAAGCCAGGTTGAACTGGTTGACCCTTTGCTGAGAGATCAAATTTAATAATCGATCAGATTGCCCGTGATATTCAATATGGGAAATATAATATAGTCGTTAAATATTATCTCTTGTGGGAGATTATTTACGTAAAACTGATGCTCTTATTAGCCAATGCTAGTCGTAGAAGACGTTTTAATCTCTTTCGATTAGGTAAATACATTTAAGTTTAACCAATACAAGATAATTTAATGATAATTTCCTTAGTCCTACGATAAAATTACCTAATGATAACTTTTAGCATTCTAGAAAGTAAATTAGTGCTAAAATATGACTTGAACCGGCCTTGAATTAGGTAGATACATATGTATGTGATGTGATAGTAACTTCGAATTATTAATGATAACGTACCGTCCGAAAAGCGTATTGAGGCGATTAGTTATTCCTTCTGTTTGTTTTATGACATTTGATTCAGCGCCCTTATACTGAATATGTTGTATACAAATATACAACATGCATCCTAGTTTTTTTTTATATATGCAATATATTGTATTATGAACAAATTAAACTAGTATTTACAATTGAAACAATTGAGCTAACTGCAGACTGTTGCAAACAATCTATTTCGCATCCTAGTTCGTAAAATATTAAATTAAAAAAATCACACAAATTTAACTTACACTAATGTAGAAGAAATAAGAAAACGTAGTTCACGTCGTGCCAG
Source organism: Eupithecia insigniata (assembly GCA_947859395.1). Classification (NCBI taxonomy): domain Eukaryota; kingdom Metazoa; phylum Arthropoda; class Insecta; order Lepidoptera; family Geometridae; genus Eupithecia; species Eupithecia insigniata. The sequence continues at coordinate 8,736,711 of OX402003.1, forward strand.
CTTTATCGTTCTACCGAAAACTCGGACTGACTATAGAAAAAATCTATACTATGTGAAGGCGCACAGCTTTACAATAATTTACCCTCCTAAATTAAAAGTGTAAGCTCATTTAATGCGTTCAAACTCAAATTAGCTCACCATATCATAAATGATAATTCACTTCTTATTAAATGAACACATTAAATTCCTCTTCAAGAACGTAGAAAAATAGCGGACTTATGTTATCTGTTAAACGTTGCAAATGGGAAGGTTGATTGCCCGGAGCTTCTTGAAAAGATAGGACTGCGAACTAATATTGGAACACTCAGGAAACCTAACTTGCTAAATATTCCTTCTCCAGAAACAAATTATAGGCAAAATTCGTTCACCATTAGGGCTAGCAGATGTTTTAACACATGTAAAAGATCACGATTTTGATTTTCAACATTTCTGTTCAGCTTAAGCGCTTATTAGGTAATCATTTCTTTGCAAATTAAAGTATTTTTCATTATTAATCTATTTTTGTATGTCTAACCTTTTTCTTTTTAGTAAAAAAATTTTGGTCGTCTACTTTCTGTAAATCTTTTCTAAATCGCTGCTTTGTTTAGTATATGTGGAAACTTCTAATTGGCCTTAAGTTAAATATTCTTTATTTTAATCTGTATCTAGCTGTAATGTGTACGTGTTTTCCCAAGATTGTAAAAATATAAAATAAAATATAAATGAGTCAGCTATTGAACGACCACAACCTATATATATATTTTATATATCTATAACTACGAACCCTGTTCTCATATAAGCGACATTATACAATTTGTCTTTTTGAGAATAAATTAATATTAAACCTTTGTTGAACTACAACTCAGTTCTCGTGCGACTGCAGGAGTGATTGCTACTCCCTACCGGTTCACCGTAGGGAGTGCCCTACGGTACTAATATAGTATTATATAATCTGTGCCTACGGTGACCGGTAGGGAGTGGCACAAGAACTAATTGGCCTTTACCCAGCTGTGGATGAAGTCAGGCTTTACATGATGATGATGCAATTACAAACACTGGCTTAGATTGTAGTCGGAGACAATTCTTAGTAATGTTGGGTGCTGTTTGTTCCAGATGGCGCGAAATGCTAGATAGCGAACATTTGAACATACTGAAACACCAGATGCAGTTAAAATGTCAGCAGAAGGAGGTAAGAACTACGAATAGAAGGCAGTCATTAGTTTCCGCTAGAAACCAGACTATACTCTGATTTAGAATCTACGATATTTTATGTCAACAAAGACATTTATGAATGAAAACTTAACAAAAACTGATAAAAAGCAAAGTTATCACTAAAAACTAAAACACAATCTTCAACAACGCTTAATCTCACAGGGATAGCCAAAAAAAATTTAAATATGAATTCCAAATTGAACGAGAGATCAATTAAATGATGAATGAATGCTTGCAAAACCAAAAATTGTTTCGACCTTCTGTGCTTTGCTTCGATGATACCAATGTTGTCAAATATTTGTATACAAAAATATCCAGGTTTTTTAATCGGGGTATAGATAACGACATTATATTCTAAATACCTATTCTGTTTATAGAAACATACAATTTCATTCTCATGTAGCTTTATCTTAGAACTTTCTTTTTGAATGAATTCAATAATATACGTATGTATTATCGAATATTTCTTCAAAATACATGTTGTGTTTTATAATTTCATCATCTTATTTCTCAGGGCAAGAAAAATAAGGTACGTTGATCATTCGCTCTCATAATAGCAGTTGTTCCAAAGAAAGGTAAAATGGTTTTTCATGAATTTTGAAGGAAACAAGCTTTCATTACATTATTAAATGAAGTGAATGATTTTATAAAATGATGTTAATTTCTTGAGTGTTTTTTTCTGCAGATGCATCGGTTGAACTCTGCAGAGGAAATGCGGCAGCATCACGCGACATGGGCCTCGTTGTGGGGGAGACCGGGGCACGGCGCACCACAGCAGCGGGGCAGATATGCGCGGAGTAATCTTGCGCAGCTGCTATACCGAGAACCCGCTTCTCACTATGCCGATGCGCTGTAAACTGCCGAAGATTCATTGTACGCGAGTTGTACGATATCATGATCTATGGGGAGGCTGAAGAAAGGGTTTTACTAGACTATTTCGAATATAACATTCAGAGAATGAGCTAAGGAGACACAATCAATGTTAATCGACATATGTATTTTTGTAGTGCCAATTCAAGGAGATGCTGTATAAATATTAAGTAACAATTTTTATGACCCCAAGATGACCCACATAAAACTTTGTATCAACTTAGTCGCTATTCATTTTATGGTACTTATTCGGAATTTTTAGTATGAATACAATATAACTGCTCATAATTTTAAGATGTGAGTGAACCATTAAATGTAACATAAGTGTCTATCACAGTATCTTAGGGCAAAACCACAGCTTGTAATTAAAGACGATGAAATATTTCACAATTTGTAGTATTAACAACACGAAATAAATTAAGGGATTGTATATAGCCTTGAGCTACTTAGCAACGAAAATAATTAAATGATTAAAAGACCACAAGTTTTTAAAAGACCCAATTTTCTGTTGTGTGATTATTCCCTTTAATATATATACCCTTTATACTATAGGCATATATATACAAAAGCGAAATAGGGAACCCTACATAGGTAACAGGATACACTTTTTGAATCACCGTGGTCCCAAACAATACAATCCAACCTGGGTGTGTTGGTTGTATATTTGAGACCACGTAGATACATGTCTACCTGGTCTTTTTTATATAGAATCGTGCAGACAATGACTTGCATTGTCCTAACGAGCAACAAATAAAAACATAATGTCGGGTCAAAAAAAAAAACATAAACAAGAATGTAAAATTTACGGCGTGTTGTGGTCTCGAGAATGTTTGTTTCCCAATACAATGACCCGTTGTTTGATTAACTTATTATGTCTAATCGCCTACGCACTAAAAAACTATAATAATGTTTTATAGATTGAATTTAGTCGTTAGAGTTAATTTAAGAATAATTTTGATAAATTGGAACATTACTAAATAAAAAACTACACACCTAAAGCTTTCAATTAACGCGCACGTTTTAGTCCCGATTTATTAAGAAAATATTGGAAAATAATTCTTTACTATTTTGAAAATTAATAAACAATATTGGCAAAATTGTACGTACAGATAAGTATGATGCTAGTCACTCTTTGTAGAGACTAAAGGTGAACTACGAGTTATTAATTATAGAATCTCACAGTAATCCGAAAACTTTATCCACTATATTCTTTAGTGGTAAAGACTTGCGTGGGCCAAGTCCGGAGAAATCCAAATAGCAAACAGAGATGCGCGTGTATGTAAATGATGAGTCGGAGAAAGCCTGTATTATGACGAAATGCCGGTAAAACACTAAAAATACTGACGAGCTGGCAGGGTGTGGTCCTGCCATGTTACCTTGAATGGAATGCTATCGTATCATCTGCATATTGAAGTTGTTCACTGTTTCTACTTTGTAACTGGTAAGTTTTATGCAGGTAAATGAAACAAAATCAAAAATCAAAGCAAAAATTTTCTTTTAGATCTTGTGGGACTCTTGGAACATACATATATGCTGGTATCTGTTCCTCTTGTTCTATGATCTTTCTTAGCCAAATCTATACTGGTTCAGGTAACTAGGAAAGGCTCGTAGAATATACACATACGATTAATTATAAAAATATTGTAATCTAATAATAGAAAATAACATCTTATAACAGAAATAAACTAGTACTCGTATTTACAATTGAGCTAACTGCAGGCTAACTAACAGTCGGAAGTGTCCTCAAAACGCTGGCTGCATTGCCTCGCTGTATGACAAAGCTGATGCGCTGCGCCAGATACTCACCAGCTCTCGGGTCACGCGTCGGTTCGACCAGGCACTCAGATATTTTTTTTAAAAACCCTCTGCTCCCCACAATGAATTATTATTATTATTGTGATTACCGCTACGTCATCATTAATTGTGGTGAATAGTGAAAAAATATCGGCAATTAACTCTCTCTGTGTCTGTAATTTCTGCGTGACCAAAAACGTTTTCGTTTTTATTATTAGAATTATGAATTCTATGAGTGATGTCTATTCGTTACGTAACAAACTAATAAAATCTGTAAATAACCCTTACATGACTTTTATAAAATAAACTCTTAAAATAGCAAGTGCTTACCGACCATTTAGTGAGAAGGCTAATTGTTTTATATGACACATTAACCCCTCTGTAGACCTTTTCAATTTCAGGTCATTAGCACCTACTTGGTGGTTTGCCGTACCACATCATCATCATCGTTGTCGTCCGCAATCAGACTTTGCCCATCGCTGGGTATAGGTATTCAAGTTCTTGTCCCACTCCATTCGGTACAGGCAGATGTTCGTTAATCACTCGGTGCTTCATAAGATAGAGTAAATTCTTATCGGGACTCCTTCCGCACCGTTTAAAATATTTATCTTATATTTTAAACGGTGCGGACTATACTACCAACCTAGTTATAAGGTGCTATTGATATTCTCTTCACTTCAATTTTTTGTCCACTAGTGGAAGAAGTGAAAAAAGTGCTTTTGGGTTTTTATTATTATTGTATTGAAACAAAATATAATGACTTCGACATTTTTTATAAATTAAAGGAAAGATATGATATTGAAGTAGTAGTTTTAATATTTTTCTATTCTTTTGGTATTTTCTGTTATCTGTTAGGGTTAAAACCCCGTGCTCATTTTTAGTATTTTCTGCATTGATTTATTATAAAACAAAATATTATAAATGCAATATTTTATGGTGTGTTTTTATATTAAGGTCGTTTAGAAGTATAAGTCGGTAGAATACATGGCGCATCTATTAGTTCAGTGAACTAATTAATATAACTAGATGAGCATAGAAATGTTTTTATTTTTAAAACAACTGTCGTAAGTGCGCCACTCGAGCGGGCAATCGTCGGAAAAGAAAGTCCATAACGTTCATAGAGCAGCCGGTCGCTGCGCTTTGACCCCGCCACAATGCTTCTCCACTATTCATACACATTTGATTGCCTGCTTACAACAGAAGCGTCTTTACCTCATAATTGATTTCAATAAGAAATAAATAATTTGATTGAAATTGACTGGCCAATACAACTTACAAAGTAAATTTTTAAAATATGATAAATTTTGGTAAGTTTTATATATACTTCATATATATATGTAATGTTAGAAATACTTATTTAACTATCTGACTAACATCTTAACTTTTAGATGTTAGTCAGATAGTTAAATGTGAATGAGTTCATAGTTTTTTTTAATACTACTTATTAACGGAAGAAGTAGATCGCCCAACTGTTATGCATTCTCCTGCGTCCGTTACAACCTGAGAAATTGAGGCTTATGTGCCTGAAAAAAATTGGGAGTAAAATACCACCAGACTAACTTCTGCCGAACTGCAATTTAGTAGGCACATAGCACAAGGCGCGCGTTGAAGTCTTTCGTATCGAGAAATGAGTAGATAAAAAAATTAAAATTTTGGAGCAATTTTTTATGCAACCTGAATTGAAACATCATTTAACCTGAATTAAATGATGTTATATTATTTGCAAAATAAACTAAAACAAAAATAAATATATATTAATTGAACAAAAAGGATGGGGAGGTAATTCTGAAGGTAGAGGTCAAAAACGCCTTCAATTCCGTAGACAGGGGCGCCTTGCTAAAAGAAATAAAAGACAAAATTCCAGAAATTTATCCTTTTCTCTGGCAATGCTACGGTTCACCGTCAAAATTAATTTACAGAAACAATGTCATTTCGTCCGCGGTTGGTTGTCAGCAGGGCGACCTATTATTATTAGGTATTTATAATGTTATGTTAATATTTATCTTAAATCATCGTTGGTACACCCCCTGCCTTTCTTAAATTCACAATTCTTTCCATCGAAAGATTGCCTGGAAGAGCTCGCTTCTAAGCGATAAGGCCGCCCATAGTACTTGCCCTATGTAACATCTGTTTATGTCGTTTTTCTGGTGTACAATAAAAAAAATTGTATTGTAAATAATTATATTAGCTATTTGTGGCGTCGTATGGGGGCGGCCTATGTCCAGCAGTGGACGTGTATGGGCTGATACGATGATGATGATGATTGTCAATAAAAAAAGGAGAAGGCAAACTTATTTTATAACAACTATTAACGTAAACGTACCTATACTAAAAGGTTCAGTCGATTTTACATGTAGGATGTACGTACAAATGTGTAATATGTGTGTGTGTGTGAGAGCGTTGAAAAATTATCTACGTACTTTGAAACAATCGAAACGAAACCACAATAAGACCACAACTAAAGATATTACAATCGCTACTAACATAACCCGGAAAATGGCAAAACGTGTCGAATTTTTCGCTTTTAGTCACGCTCATTCAGTTCTCTAGTAGTATGTTTTGTATTAGGTAGGTACACGAGAAAACTGTTAGAAGACGTTACGTATGTCGACGACTATTACGTAGGCCGGCATGTACACTATAAGCTTTACGGTGATGTGCTAAACGGCTAAGCTAAACAGTTTCTTACGATGCTCTTTGACTGGTTTTGTGAATTGTGCTAAATTTTAATCGCACCCGTGCCTAATTGGTAAATATTGCCTACTAATAATTAGGCACGTAGGTATTACCTATTGAAAACTTTTCCTGGGAACTCCTAGTGGTTTCGTAGTTTAAACTTTAAGCTTAGTTTTCAAATTTACTGATACGACTTTGATTATGATAACGTTTTTCCAAGAAAGATAGATGGATAACTACTATATTGTTTACTAGCTGCTGCCCGCGCCTTCGCCCGCGTTTTATCGGGATGAATAATAGCCTATATGTTATTCCAGGTCCCAAACTATAACCATACCAAATTTCAGCCTAATCAGTTTAGTAGGTTTTGCGTGAAAGAGTAACAAATATCCATACATCCATACATCCATCCTTACAAACTTTGACATTTATATTATTAGTAGGGTTTGTGTACACTAACACTCATAAAATCATTTAACAGACAAATAATTATAAGTAGTGAAACCCAATCGACGGGCTTATCGCTAAAAGCGATCTCTTCCAGGCCTTTCAAATATGAAAAGAACGAAGCGCAAAGGTTCAACTACGACGCAGGAGATTGCGGATTCGATTCCCGCCTTGCGACTAATGTTTGTGCGATCTGCAAATATTTGCCCTGGATATTTTCTATGTATAATAAAAAAGATTTATGTAAGTATTGTATTATGTATATCAGTCATCTAGTACCCATAACACAACCTCTGCTTAGCTTGGGGCCAGATGATGCTGTGTGTTTGTCCAGCATTATTTTTTAATATAATTGTTCATATTTATTTAATTTATGAAAGTTATATGAAATTATAATTCACCCTCAATACTCTAAAAAGGTAACGAGATGCCTATGACGGCACTTACACAAGATAAATCTATTACCAAAATGTCTGCGCCAGATTCGCTGGTTTGTTTGTGCTTAAATTAGATAAGGAATCTTACTATTACTGTTATTGCTTATTACGATGCATGTAACTTGTAATACGGTTTACGAAAGATGTTAAATTTCGTGCGGTCAATAACAATTTACTGTTTTCAACCGAGGTTAATGGTGTAACGATAATTTAACTAGAACGTAACAAATAGTTTTAATACAATATACAGCGGAACAGTATGTGTTGAAACGGTTGAAAGAGAATCCCACTAATATTATAAATGTCAAAGTTTGTATGGATGGATGTATGGATATTTGTTACTCTTTCACGCAAAAACTACTGAACCGATTAGGCTGAAATTTGGTATGGGTATAGTTAGGGACCTGGAATAACACATAGGCTATTTTTTATCCCGATAAATGGGCAATGGCGCGGGCAGCTGCTTGTAAATAATAAATAAGTGAAGCTTGACAATTCACCCATCGTCATTAAGACCCCGGGTAAGCAGAGCTTGTGTTATGGGTATTACATAACTGATATAGTACAAAAAATTACATTAATAGATATTTTTACCATACATAGAAAACACTTGGAGAATTTTTTCTCCTCTGTGACTGTATGCATGTTTTTATGAATGATAGACAATTCCCATAACATCCCATAGCCTCAAAGTGAGCAGAGCTTGTGTTATGGGAGCTACAGGAAGTCAAACACCATAACACAATAAAAATAATAAATCAGTATTCATATACTGATACGTATAGCGGAGCAATCCAGCCTGCTGGCTGGATTGCTCCGCTCGCCTCCGCGCGTCTTGGAGACGCTACCGACTGGTATTGATGGACCAGTTGAGCTATCTGTAGATTGCTTGCAATATTCTGCAGTTGGCTCATTTGTTTGGGTTGTAAATATTATTTCTAATTTGTTTAAATTATTTGATTGTAATTTTCTTTAAAGATTTTATCAAACTTTATACTGATACTACTAGTACTTAAAATACTCGTTGTTAGAATCTACTAACAGTAGGGCTTCCTCGTTAATATTTTTAAGGTGGTTCGTCACGGGTTGGCGCGAGATTCAATTTTTTTTATAGATTTTAATTTATTTTGCTTTCTTCAAGGAATAAATCTAGCGTAAAAGTGAGTTGGCACAAATTGTAAAGCATTTTCTATTTACTTATGAAAAAACGAACTCCTCCGGCTCATTGGTAGTTTTGGAGCATTTGAGAAAATAAGAGATTTTGGGCTAAAAATCAAATTTTCACTAATGCTCCCAAAATAAAATTATATTGAAGTTAGTTTTATGATGGGTTTATAGAAAATAGTTCACGATTTGCGGCAAATTACTTTTCCATTAATTTTATTCTTTATTAACCGCAGAAAAAATTTAAAATCACAAAATAATTTGAATCTCGCTCCAACCCGTGACGGTCACCCTTAACTCCTTTACTGCGATCACCAAGCCGCTTGCGTGGTGACTATCGAAAATCCCCTTTTTTGGGGGACGTTTAGCTGTGGACTTAAATATGCTAATGAGGGATGAAGTGTAGGTGCATGTTGACCCAGACTCTTAACAAATCTTAGAAAGTATGCTGTGTGGATTTTTGGCCGGGGCAGTAAGGAGAGGTACTTAACCATTGTAGTTACAGGATCCATACATTTTTGGGGAGATTTTTATCATCATTCACGGATAAAAAAATATACAGTTATTAAGACAATTTACACCAAAAATATTATGAAAAAGTTTTTGTGTGAATTGCCAATTTTCAGGGTTAAAAAATTTGGATTCGCTTTTGTTAGATTAATATGATAATTTAGATTCTTCATCATAGTAATTTAGGAAAGCCGGATTCTGTCAATCTAACAAGGGCGAACCCAAAATAATTGTTGTACCCTGACACGGTTTTTATGTATTATGTACCCACTAAGACTACCTACGAACGAACCAACGAACAATATCTGTATGCATAAAATCACAATAAATGATATGAATATAATGATCAAAACATATATCGGACCGCCTGTGGCCGGAGTACTAAAAATGTAGGAAATCGCAAAATACTTTCCCGCAACATTCTCAATTACAGGTGGATCTTCGCCCACTAAGTTCATTATTTTCACGTTAATCTAAAAACGTCTTTAAAGCACTTTAGAATTTTTCTAAGCTTTCCGATGCCATCAATAAATTGTACCTACCAACGTCAATGTATGCGCAGTCAATTCACCGCATCACAACACGCTCAAACAATCCTCGAGTCATCATACAAAATCAAATAAAAACAAAAGAAAGTGTCGGTAGCCAATTATTCATCAAGTGTTATCTAAATGCTGAAATTATTCAAGACATCATCGATGAATTTACAAACATCATCTCGGATATCGCACTGACTTAACCGTTGTTTTGGTTGTAGTGGGTGCGCGCGCGCCTCCCTTGTGTCTCACGCAGCAGTGCAACGCTGAGCTTCACTGTGCTTGCACGCGCTTCTTCGACCATCGACTATCGATAAAAGTTTCGTCGATTGTACTGTAAGCTTAACTAGTGTAGTGAAAAAGGAGTGCCACCATGTTGCGCGCAGTGAGTACCTGTGAATGTATTTATTAGTTTTATGTTAGGCTATGAATTTTGGGGATGCTTTGGGAAAAAATATTGGTTAAGTATTATCACAGACCAGTGTGTATTATGTAAGTAATTATTGAAATTTTTCTATTGGTATTTGTGTATCTACTTAAAAATATTTTTAGGAATGACATTGCGTCTTAGGTAATTATTAGTCTCTTTCGTAGAAAACCTTATTGTTTTCAGTCATAAAAGCAGAGAAATTTTCTTCCTAGAGAAGATTTTATGAAGGTACCTTTATTAAGTCCATGAAATTAACGTACCTCTAGTTAATAGTACAATTAGTAATAATACGATAGCAAATACCAATTAATCATCAACTCATAATTATTGCTATAACATAGAAGTATCAATAACTTTCTTTTAATCTTCCTTCAGAAATCAAATAGATAATCATAATGGTCATTTTATTATCAAGTAAAATACTAATAATCTGATGTTTTATGATAATGACTAAATTTGACAGAGAGAGATAATTTGTGAGTCTCATGTTTATTTAAATTAAACCTCTTACTAAACTTCCGGTATGCCACAGTAATAACGGCTAATAAATGGACAGTCCGCATCAAATTATGTCTCACAAAAATAAAGTTTATTTTGGAATTAACAACTCTGCGATCACCAATCCGCCTGCCAAGCGTGGTGATTATGGTAAATCCCTCCTACATGGGAGACCATCCACTCGATGGACCGACGACATCGTAACAGGGAGTCGATTGATGGAGGCGGCTCAGGACCGCTATTTGTGGCGTCGTCGTATGGGGGAGGCCTATGTCCAGCAGTGGACGTGTATGAGCTGATATGATGATGATGATATAATGATGGAATGAACAAGAAGGTAATATAGTTAAAATACAATGGAACACTGGACAGTGCATAAGTTTAGACTGTGTCGTACCTCCTAAAGCACCTAAACTTGGGATTTTACCAAACAGAAAGGATTTATATAATTCAATATGAGATCATTTAATATTAATTTAGTATTCGATTATACAATTAGTAAAGTTTATTAACTTTACTAACTTCTTTCTTTCTACTTTCTTCTACTCGATTTCTATGTGAAAATATCAGACTTGTTTTTCATGTAGATTTTGTGTGTAAAATCTCGTCTGTTTTCATAATAAAAAAGTATTTTACGGTACCGTGGTTAATCTTTACTTATTTTCTTTTATTCATGTGCATTATAAGTAGATATTTTTACCTTTTTCATATGACGGAATGAACAAAAAGGTAATTTAGTTAAAATACAATGGAACACTGGACAGTGCATAGATTTAGACTGTGTGAATTTTATGACCACACGTTATAAACTGACTGTACAGTCAACATTAATTTCGCTTTAATTTACAGTAGCTCAAAAATTACATAAGAGGTTTATGATAGCGAAATCAATAAATTAATTAGAACACGGAAATAAGCTCTATAAAACGAAAGTTTTCAACGAGAAATCTATCAAATCTTCAAACTTTTAATCTTTTTAACCAATGAAATCTTTTATTAAGAAATATTTTAACCAGAAATCGGTACCTACTTGATAAGTAGATAATTCATACAACCTGTAATATTATACGTTCCAATAATTATATGTAATTTCATTACATTATATTCTCTGTCTATTATTCATTTTATTTCATTCTATGTCTATTACCTTTTCTTGCCTATGGCTGAACCGATCTTAATTAAATTTAGCAGGGAGGTAGACTATATCCTAGGGACTGGTATAGGGTACTTTTTATCCCGGTAAAGTGCGTGCGAAGCCGCGGGCAAAAGCTAGTGTATGTATATTCCTGTTATATGACCAACTTTAGATATGCAAAAAGTGCAACTTCGCATCTCTTCCTAAACTATACAACATAAAAATATTACAGAGGCATTAACAATAAGCTTATGATAGAATCAGAATTAATAGCTTTATTTCTTTAGGCTTACAAAATAAGCACTTAGAAAAAAAGCTAAGATAGGTATCATTTTTGAAAATTCCTTTGTATATCGTAATAATACGATAAAATAGGTGGCAGCTCTGATTGGGTCGGGGTAGCGCCTTAATTTATTATTGACTCGTTTCTGTACTGTATTGTTTTATTTTCCTCATATTACATAAAATGAAGCAGGCTCGTGTAGCAACAGGTGCTATGGTAAACTTAAGTAAAAACACACACTTATACTTAGTTTACAAATTACAAAGCGGTAAAATTTAAACATAACTTAAATTTAAGTTATACCATAGAACTATAAGTGCAGGTAGTTTTGCGTGTTGCAGCGTGAAAAAAGAGTCATGCCTCATTTTTTTTTTTGCTGAAAAGGAATAACACTGATTTTCAGCCAAGACCCGATCGAGTGCGAGCAAACGAAGTTGCAAGACTATGTGTAGGTGTACCTAACTATGATAAATAAGAAGAATATATATGTAGATAACTCTTTATTGTACCACACAAACACAATATACAATACAGAAGACAATGCTAACCGTGAAACACCGGAATACCGTGAACAACATTGCTATGTTTGATGATTTTGTTGATTTACGATCTTCATTATTTACTTAAACATCTACAGTGTGATATATTTACAAACATAGCTTTAGTTTTAGAATAAACAAAAACAATAAATAATAAGTTATTGTTTTTGTTTAGAATAACTAAAATTACTGACGGGACTGTTCCCTAGGAGTTGTTTTTTTTTATTTGTAAATTTTCTGATACGGTTTTACTTACGAAACCAGTATCCAGATAAGTATACCAGTTCGGACATTAATTAAGCTTTTACGAACATCGCCGTGGGGCCGCGGCGTACGAATATCGACCCCTCCAACTCAACCAGTGGATGTCGAAAGAGCCGACTAAGGGAACAACCTACCAGAGGAAGGGCAGCAGCTTCCTTCTGAGTATTTTTCAACATCAACACTGCGATCACCAATCCGCCTGCCAAGCGTAGTGATTATGGCAAATCCCCCCTACATGGGAGACCATCCACTCGATGGACCGACGACATCGTAGTGGTCGCAGGGAGTCGATGGATGGAGGCGACTCAGGACCGCTATTTGTGGCGTCGTATGGGGGAGGCCTATGTCCAGTAGTGGACGTGTATGTGCTGATGTGAATGAATGAACATCCCAAAATACAATTTCCAATCAAATAATAATAGAAGCAAATTAGAAATAGTGTTTAAAATTAAACAATTAAGCTTACTGAAGTTGTTGCAAACAGTTTACAGATAGCTCAACTGTTCCATATCAATAATTTGAATTAATAAGTATTACGTATATTTCAGTAAATTGAACTGAAATTGCATTGTATTCGTCACAATTGTTATTTCCAACTACAATCTACATAAGTCTATTGTCATAACATAACCAAGTATTTGTTTAATAACTAAGTAGGTACAATTGCGTATAAGATAGTCCAAATCGTGAGAAATATTAAGAAATATTTATGACATTTTGCTTTGTTTCTTTTACAAACTTTCGAGACTATATTTCTAGTATATTAAGAATCTACTACTTAACAATAATAAAAATATATGATAGCCAGTGTTTTTACAATACCTGACAAAAGTTGGTATTTATTTACCAATGCGCTTTCCCCATTACATAAGACATGATGATGCGAGCTCGTTTACAAGATTCCGACTCTAAAGAGAATGACGGCTATTAAGGATTCATCATTTACTCGTATGCGTCTGCGCACGTGTTACGACTGCTTAGTCTATGACTCCGTTTACGTAGGAAGCAGGGCATAATACGTTTGGTGTCGGGTGAATGTTGCTTTATATAACAACTAGCTGCTGCCCGCGCATTTGCCCGCGTTTAATCACGATAAAGACTACTACTACTAGATAAATAGCCTATATGTTATTCCAGGTCCCAAACTATACCCATACCAAATTTCAGCCTAATCGGTTTTTACGTGAAAGAGTAACAAATATCCATACATCCATCGATACAAACTTTTACGTTTATAATATTAGTAGGATTTATTTTGAAAAACTAAAAACCGATTACGTAGCTTCTATTTTTTTTAGAACATAGAACCTCCTCCTTTTTTCGATGTCGGATAAAAACAGTTTTCGACAAGTACATAAGAGGGGTGGTATATGACATTACATTTTAAATTGAAGCACATTAACACATCAATGCAATCTACATTGCTTTAACATTGATAAAACTAAGGAATCAACGGACAAACTATGGGAAAAGAAAAAGATTTATAATTATTTATTAAAGACTGCTTATCCATGCACATATTTAAGAAAAGATTAAAACAATATATTTATGACAAAATTTGTTAAAGACACGTTTCTTTAACAAGTTTTTCACATTGATACTTGGTGGGTCCCTACCATACGGTACCTACCAAACATCAATGTGAAAATATTAAACTACTAGCTAACTACCTATGTATTACAGTTATGGCATATTAATTAGTTAAAAAAATTGTATTATACATTCTCATTGAAGTGATCTGTGTTCTTTTCACAAAATAAAATTATTACACTGAACTGATTGCATGAGCACCGGCCGGTACGGAACCTGCCAGCATCGGTTGAAACCATAATTTGCTTTACGTGCATTTGTGAAAAGAAATTTAATCTGACCCTTATCAAGTAATGCAATCTCAGAAAGTTTATAGACTTGCCAAAATGACCAGACCGGAAGAATATGAAATGCAACTTTTATCAAGCATCTACCTATTAGATTATATCAAAAAGAACTAGACTAGCCTAGGTGTCATAAATTTGGGTACGAAACCCGTCGGGCGCGGTTAGAACTTTGGTGGGTGACCGCGTCATGTTGGCTTATAGCTTTTTTCGATTAAAAAAAACCTTTTCTAGGGTTTCTTCTGTAAAATAATTAGTAACGGCGACGGTACGGAAGCTTCCGTGGGCGAGTCAACTCCGACGGTTTTATTGACCGGTTTTATTTACTGTCTGCATGTCTCCTTGAAAATTTCTATTTGGCGCATGTCAGCATGTCATTTCTAGAGTCCTCGTTTCACGTAATGTACTTTACTTATAAGCTGGGTACTGACCGGCGATACGAAGCGTAATGTAACGTGTAACACAGCAAGCATTCGTGCAGTTACTCGTTACAATAGTAGTTTGCACGCACTTTGAGGCAGAATGTAGTGAGCTAACTTAATCTCTAAGACCTACTGTACCTACATTTCACCAATAAAGAATTATGATTATGCAGTCAGTACGTGGAAAGAAAGCGGGCGCTCGCAACCACCAACGAAACAGATTTTATTTAGTACGCGGTGGCATAACCTATCATGTTCGTTGCGAACGGTTAAGATCACATGAATTTGTTTCTTACGAATTAACTACCTACGTTTATAATCTGCTTGTTAAATTCGACCACATGAGATACTGACAAGTTTAAATAGCACGGTAGGTACGTAATCTATTGTTTTTATTACATTGTTTCATGTTCGAAGACCATTAGCCTAATTTACTGGCTATGGGCTAATACCCTGATGTGATTAATTTTACACAACTGCATCTGTTATTTATGAGCCTAGTTAGATCATAAAAATGGACTCGTTGATAAAATACCGTTATATATACATAATGATACTAACTTTTAATAAAACTTTGCTATTAAGTGAATAAACAAGTTTTATAGCAGAGTTTTTTTAAGAAGTAAGCTTTTTTTTGTCAAATGCGATATTTTTTCTTTGCATTAAAGTTATAAGCATCGATAACAGTTACTTACATCATCATCCCATACACATCCACGACGCGTCGTATGGGGAAGGTCTATGTCCTTGTGGCGTCGCGACGCCACAAATAGCGGTCCTGAGCCGCCTATATCCATCGACTCCCTCCGACCGCTATACGATGTCGTCGGTCCATCGAGTGTATGGTCTCCCATGTTTGTTTGCCATAATCAGCACGCTTGGTAGGTTCCCTTAGTCGGCTCTTACGACATCCACGGGTTGAGTTGGAGGCGTCGATATTTGTACGCCGCGGCCCCACGGTCACTAATTGTAAGTGATTTCATGCCTCAACTTTAAAGCTTTGGGCATGATAACTTGATAATCTATGTGACAGGAACTTCACTACATATTATTAAAAAAATCCTCTGCCGCGTCTGTCTATCTTTTCGGGATAAACTAAAAAACTACTGAAAGGATTTTCATGCGGTTTTTCACCAACGATAGAGTTATTCATGAGAAAGGTTTAAATATAGTTTGTAAAGGTTTTGTGGAAATTGGTTGAAATATAACGATACTTGTTAAAGTGTCATAAAAAGTGTAGCCGCCTGGGAGCTTTCATTGAAAACGCTGCCTTATCCCTTTGAGATATGCTTTACTAACCGTGCGAAGCCAGGTCGTGTTGCTAGTTATTAATACATAGTTTTTAGATTCGTAGAAAGTGGTCACGTCTAATTATGCATGTAGGCAGCCTCTCAACCAAGTGAGCATCAACGTTATGCAATGATTTGGCAACTGTGAACTCAAAACTTCCTGTTTTACACCAAGTCCTTTTAGATAAGTAGTAAACATACCTTTTTTATAAATAAATAAATAAATAATAAATTATGGGGACCTGGGGATCATTATCTATCCTATACAATAGTAGTGTTGGATAATGCACACAACATCATCTAGCCCCAAGCTAAGCAGAGCTTGTGTTATGGGTACTAGATGACTGATATACTTAATTTCACCTTCTCACCAGAATAAAATATTAGTGTAGTAAAGAATCATAATTTAATTAACATGTCATTACATGAGTTTTTGAGAATAAATAAATGAGGATCATAGGTACCCATATTTTTTTTTACTGTACTAACATAAGTATATAAATATCGCACCGCTAAGGAATGGAACTCTCTGCCTGCTTCAGTTTTTCCGGTGAATTACAATCTGGGTGTCTTCAAGACAAGCGTGAATAGGTGTCTTCAAGACCTCCGTGATACAACGTCGGCCACATCATCACTTTCCATCAGGCGAGATTGTGGTCAAACGAAGGTATAGACCTTCGTTTCGATACTATTCAATTCATTTATTTCCACCGTAGTTATTTCTTAATATACACTTGATGTATATTACAATTTCTAAAATATGACTCGTATCCTATTATATTATTACACAATTTATAATCAAAAAAGGAAGCACCATAAGGGATTGTCTGTAGAAAGAAAACAGACAGACAGTCAAATATTAAGTAAGTACACTAAAATTCAAATTTTATAAGAGTTGGCTGTAAAAGGGCTGTACCTATTTATAAAATTACAAATATATTATAAATAAAAATATTTTTCACACTTTGTCACGACATAGTAAGTTTGCAAGAACTTTGTCTTACTACCTGCCTTAGATAATGAAAACTCTAGTACCTAATCAATTTTGTCTTGAAAAGATGCTCTTTGAACTCGTAGTCACGGTGTTAAAAGAGGAGCTTTATCAGATTCAAAAGAAACACAAATTTTTGTACGTTTCTATTCGTGGGACTTTGAAATTTAGAAAGTGGCCATAATTTTGCAGATGCTTTTAATATTTCTCACGATGTTACACCTGATTTCGATATTGCTCTGACTAACAATAGTAAAGCTGACAGTTGTCGACAAGCTCAGTATTATAATTATAACTGTGAATAAAAATAAACCCTCCTAGTCAGCACAATCAAATTTTTCACAAACTTAGTTTGGCAATAAGGCCATAGTAAT
Organism: Eupithecia insigniata; assembly: GCA_947859395.1. Classification (NCBI taxonomy): domain Eukaryota; kingdom Metazoa; phylum Arthropoda; class Insecta; order Lepidoptera; family Geometridae; genus Eupithecia; species Eupithecia insigniata. Next base: position 8,754,435 of record OX402003.1, read on the forward strand.
TGTAAACTTTTTGAAATAAATATCTTTTTAACTGCTTTTTAATAATAAAATAAAGGACCTGCATATGTACATGCAAATCGTGTGGGTAGGCCCCCTACACTATGGACCGACGCGATGACCTAGTGAAGGCCGCGGGAAATCGCTAGATGCGGGCCTATGTCTAGCAGTGGACGTCGAACGGCTGATATGATGATGATGATGACCTACGTGCATTAAAATAGATACAACGCTTTTATGAATGAACTTAGAAGCCCTATATGGGCACTGTAGATGTCAACACTGTAAAACTAATGACCAGTCAGAGTGGTTTATTTGTCCCATAATTTATTTTACTGTCTGATATATGTAGGTACACTGAATGAAGGCCCAGCATTTGCATAATATATCGTGCACAAAGATTGCACAGCTATCCTACTAATATTATAAATGTGAAAGTTTGTATGTATGGATGTATGGATATTTGTTACTCTTTCACGCAAAAACTACTGAATAGATTGGGCTGAAATTTGGGTATGGGTATAGTTTGGGACATATAGGACCACATGGACCGACGACATTGTAGCGGTCGCAGAGAGTCGATGGATGGAGGCGGCTCAGGACCGCTATGTGTGGCGTCGTATGGGGGAGGCCTATGTCCAGCAGTGGACGTGTATGAGCTGATATGATGATAGTTTGGGACCTGTAATAACTTATAGGCTATTTTTTATCCCGATAAAACGCGAGCGAAGGCGCGGGCAGCAGCTAGTACAATCATAAAATACGATAACTGAGATGCACCAGGCGATAAATTCAATTCAGATTCAAAGTCCACTTGTAACACACAAAAGATATCAAATAGACTTTGAAGATTGATGATGTTTGCTGTACAACGCATTGTTTCCTCTTCACTTCGGATCATAATACTAAATATAATTACTCATGACCTTTGTGAAATCAGTTGTATTGAATGGTGTCGTAACGTAATGGACACCACAGATCCAGTAGAGTACGCTGATGTTGATTCAATATTCGATTCATGCGAACTCGAGTTACAAAACAGAGCTGCTGGTCCAAACATGAGTGATAGTGACATGCTTGTAAACATCGTGGTGTATCCAAAACACAGTTTCTGTCCTTAGATAAGAGTACGTATGAATGTATGTATATTTTTCTTTTGTTAACCAAAAACATATATAAAAACGTTGTGTATCCAAACACAGTTTCTGTCCTTAGATACGAGTACGTATGAATGTATGTATATTTTTCTTTTGTTAACCAAAAACATATATAAAAACGTGGTGTATCCAAACACAGTTTCTGTCCTTAGATACGAGTACGTATGAATGTATGTATATTTTTCTTTTGTTAACCAAAAACATATATAAAAACGTTGTGTATCCAAACACAGTTTCTGTCCTTAGATACGAGTACGTATGAATGTATGTATATTTTTCTTTTGTTAACCAAAAACATATATAAAAACGTTGTGTATCCAAACACAGTTTCTGTCCTTAGATACGAGTACGTATGAATGTATGTATATTTTTCTTTTGTTAACCAAAAACATATATAAAAACATTGTGTATCCAAACACAGTTTCTGTCCTTAGATACGAGTACGTATGAATGTATGTATATTTTTCTTTTATTAACCAAAAACATAGGTATATTAGAAATATTTTGATTTGTAAGACACTTTTTTAACTTTTTTACACCTTGGGTATTATTGGAGTTTCAGTACGGATCCCTATTTTTTTGAAAATATAATATATCCTAGTTACCCGGGGATAGTGTAGCATTCCAACAGTGGAATAATTTTTCAAATCGGATCAGTAGTTTCGGAGCCTGTTCAATGCAAACAAACAAACAATCAAATCGTTCCTCTTTATAATATTAGTATTGACTAATAAACCAATGATTAGGTATGTGGATTTATATGGGAGTGTCAGATCGGTTTTTAGTAATTTACTGGATTTAGGACATTATTTTAAAACTTTATGATTTACTAGCTGCTGCCCACGCCTTCGCCCGCGTTTTATCGGGATAAAAAATAGCCTATATGTTATGCCAGGTCCCAAACTGTAACCATACCAAATTTCAGCCTAATCGGTTTAGTAGTTTTTGCGTGAAAGAGTAACAAATATCCATACATCCATCCTTACAAACTTTGATATTTATAATATTAGTAGGATGTATAAAACCTATTTTTTATGGTTTCGTATATTCATGATTACATTACAAATTATGAATTTGTATATAACCTGTCTATAAACGCTCGAATAGAAGCTAATCTAATAATCAAGTGTGTCAAATCAGACCAAACGATTGTATGCAAACGAATCCATTGTTGCAAAATATGAACCTGAATCGACACGCACAAGGCGGTGGCCTATCTTATATATAACAAACAGATAACAAAGATGAATGCAATGTGCATAAAGTTGTTACTATGTAGTTACCTAATTGTTAGGGTACGGGTATATCTATTGACTATTATACACCTACGACTAGTTATAATAATGAATCGTTACAGCAATTGCGTGGATCACGAACATCACACTTGTACTATAATTGTATGCAAAGGCGAAGATTATCATTGATTGTGTTTTGTAACGTAGAGCCTATTGACATGTCTCTATCTACTGTTTTGCCGTAACTTAGAGTCTATTGACAAGTCTCTATCTACTGTTTTGCTTTCTCAATAGAATTATTAGGTTTAGAACAGTAGTTCAAACAAACGAGATAAGACTATAAAAATGGGTCGGTACGACTCATTTTATATTTCGAACTGTTAGTACGAGTACAATACTTCAAACGGCGCGGAAAGATGCTCTCGCAACAAAATATTCTAATAGTATAATTTCAATGTTAAGTATGATAAGTAGGTACTGTACTAATATTAAATTTGTCATTTTACTAAAGATTTTTGTTCTGGTGTGTACATACATATATTTAAAGTAGTACATCACTTTTTATTTTTTTAAAGCGGGATGTGTCAAAACAAAATTATTAAAATTAATTATTAAGTCAACTCATCCCATACGATGAGTTTACAGCGGGATCAGTTGACTAAAGAGCCAAAGCAGTCACCAAAACTCCTCTGCGGAGACAGCAGTGAGTTTTTACTCTATATACATATATATTACTCTATATCTTTACATACTTTCGCAATAAAGCAGGATTAAAAATCCTTAAGCTGATTGTAGGTCTGAGTGCTTTATCTAAAAGTTGTGCAATCTGCACTTATAAACAATAACCTCAAACCAACGACTGCAAAGATGTTTCCAATGTTAAAGATATAAGAATACGGGACAATGCACATTTATAATTAGATAAACAATTAAGATTGTCGATTGAGATGAAAGATTTGCGGGTCGGCTTATTATTTTTATGTGGGTGGGAAAACAATATACGAGTATGTACGCCTAGGCTTACTGGAGTTGCAGGTGAACTAACATTATAAAATTAATATCAACCGTTTTTAATTTTACATAAAATCTAAAATTATACATAGTACATACATGATGGTGTGCCGGTGTCCTCGGGAGCTCCACACACATACAAACATTTACAAAAAGTAAGGTTTAATTTTTTCATAGTATTGTTGAATAAAAGATTATGTAATATTGTTTTATATAAACGCCAGACCTCCTAGAGCCGAAATGGCCAAAAAATTTATAGTCATTGAATTGTATAATCGAATACTAAAATAATATTAAACTATGCTTTCTGTTTGGTGAAATTGGCTTTAACCGTGTCCTGAGTTTGGGAACTGGGAGTTGCGTTGCGACACAGTTTTAAACTTATGCACTTTCCAGTGTTCCATCGTATCTTAGCTTTATTATTTTTTTGTTCATTCCAAATAAACAATAAACATATCGTATAACAATATAATATAACGTATATTAAATAACATAGTATAATACAGTTTAAAAACTTACTACTTGAAACTATTTTTTTGTTCATTCCAAATAAACAATAAACATATCGTATAACAATATAATATAACGTATATTAAATAACATAGTATAATACAGTTTAAAAAACCGTTCGAACATTATTATTCATTTATTGAATTATGTTACTTAGGAATATGTTGTTTACTTTATTGTATTAGGTCATACCTGTAAGAATATATCATCATCATCATCATATCAGCCCATAAACGTCCACTGCTGCCACTGCTGGACATAGGCCTTCCCCATACGACGCATCAAATAGCGGTCAAGAATATATGTAATGCTTTAAATAAATAAATACAAAAATATAATTTTTATCGCCCATCTCCGCCGGTAGTACAATAAGCAGAGCCGGTAGAGTCCATCAAGAATGGTAGGTAATTCTAAGATGACCACAAACAATCGTTGTGAAAATAATTTCACTTCTAGTTTAGCAGACAACAGTGGTAGGCAATTTGCTTAAAATTCGCACGTCCATCGAGTGCCTCTCGTCACCAAGACGTAAACTTTCACTACACATCATATGGCACTCCTCCACGGTACTTAATTTGAAACGGAGGCGCCTACATGCTAGAATAAAGCTTGTTTAATGTTATATGAAAATAAACAATTATTATATATATAAAGCTAGCGACCCGCCCCGGCTTCGCACGGGTGCAATGCTGATACTAAAACCTACTATATTAATATTATAAATGTGAGTTTGTATGGATGGAAGTATGGATATTTGTTACTCTTTCACGCATAAACTACTGAACCGATTAGGCTGAAATTTGGTATGGGTGTAGTTTGGGACCGTGAATATAGGCTATTTTTTATCCTGATAAAACGCGGGCGAAGGCGCGGGGAGCACCTAATTATACATTTAAATCTTCCTCTTTAATAACTCTATATATTTAAAAAATCACATCAAAATCCGTTGCGCAGTTTTAAAGATCTAAGCATAGGAACAGACAGCTGGAAGCGACTTTGTTACTATGTACTTACTATATATGTATTGATTACATGGGTGATACATAAAGTTTATTTACTTTGTATCAGAATCAAAGTACTAAGGTATAGTTATATAACCAGCTTTGACCTGGACCTGACCTGATCGAATCCTGAGAATAATTTTGTTACATTTATCAAATTGATATATTGCGCCAAATTATTAGTTCGCGAGAGTAATTCACACTCGCAATAAAAAAGTAGGTTGAGATTTTTATGCAACACGAAATTCAATCACTACGATTCTTGTTTTCGATATAAAAATTTAGGAGCGAGCCAAAGAGTTCGAACTTACCAGATGAATAAATAAGTGCATCATTAATTCGGGTATATCCGGCAACATAAGGTATCAATTTATTTAAAACTTCATGGACTCTAATCTATTCATAATGATGCAACTTCTCATAAGCTACGGTTTCTCGTACGATGATCCTAAGTATTATTCAAGAAACTTGATAAAATATCTTCATAAATATTCAAATAACCGAAAACTCATTCTGATAGGACCTGTTCCGGTGATAGTTTAGATAAACGATCACATAACAATTTCTTTCTAGAAATCGAAACCAAAGTGACAATCAAAACGTATGTATATTTTAAAGATTTTTAACAGACTTCAAAAGAAGGAGGTTATCAATTGGTCTGTTTTTTTTTCGTATGTATGTTACGCGATATCTCCGCCAATTATCGACCGATTTTGAAAATTCTTTCACTATTGTATAGAAAACAATCCCGAAGGGGTCCCATAAAATTATATTATATAATGTATTATCCGGAGGGGATTAATATTTATCCCGCAAAACTTAAAATAAGTGTAAAAGTAAGGAAATTTGAAGTCGGTTTATCGTTTTTTAAAACACGCCATATTATTTTAATAACGTGATGTGCATATGAAAACCTACATTATATTTCTTTATACAATTCACAAATTAAATTCAATAGCAAGAACAAGCATAACAACAGAATAAAAAAATAAAAATTGGACAATCCACACAGCATCATCTAGCAACAAGCTAAGCAGAGCTTATGTTATAGATACTAGATGACAGATATGCATAATACAATACGTATATAGATATCTTTTAATATACTTAGAAAACACCCAGGACAACCGGAACAAATATTTGCACATCGTACATATATTTGCACATACTACATATATTTGCACATCGTACAAATATTTGTCCCAAGGTGGGATTCGAACCCGCAACCTCCTGCATCCCAGGAGGACCTTCACCCGCCGCGCCACATCGCTCGTCAATTAACACCGACAAAGGGTTCAGCTAACTGAAATTGGGGTTTAAGAAATTTTGGGCATTTTCCCATTTAAAAGCTCCTAATGTACCTGAGGTTCTTAAATTTTCCTTCAAATCATTGTATTTATAATATATATAATGATGTATTACAATCATGTAAAAAATCATTAGAGCTATAGCGAGTTTCTTATTAACAACAACATGGAGATTATTACAAAAATCTCAACAAAATGTCGAGATAACACGGAACAAATTGATAACAATCTAACAGGTAATGACAGCTCTGAGAAACATTAGCCCGCTTCGAATTAATAGCATTTCTAATATTTTTACGAGCCAAGATCTATTGTGTAGGCAGATTACTTAATCATAAATCTTTACTTGCTAGTTATATAGGGTGCATTTATCTTACCTAATAAGTTGGTATTTGACTTTCGTTTTGATCTTGAGATAACTTTATGAAATGCTTCAATAACTCTTTGGTATTTCATGAAGGCATATCGATAGCAGCTTTTTGCACAATCAAAATCGTTTTACATCAGTTTTAGCTTTATATATTAACAGCTGCCGCTCGCACATTCGCCCGCGTTTGTTTGGGATAAAAAGTAGCCTATATGTTATTCCAGGTCCCTAACTATACCCATACCAAATTTCAGCCTAATCGGTTTAGTAGTTTTTGCGTGAAAGAGTAATAAATATCCATAAACACACACCATCCTTACAAATTTTGACATTTATAATATTAGTAGGATCTTATATATCTATATGTTTATATATATTTACTTGACACCTATAACTATCTCAATATGAGTAAACTGGCTATTCCCCGCGGTCACCCGCGTTAAATTCGAATTTCACATTTCTAGGGGGATAAAAAGGTATTTTTGCCGTAAATCTCTCATGGGAATTTGATGTTTTACCAGGACAAAAATTAGGCTGTGTTACTTCATCCTTTCAACTAACTCTATGCCAAAAATCAAGTCGATTCGTTGCTTTGTTAGGGCGTGAAGGAAAGACAAACAAACAAACACACTTTCGCATTTATAATATTAGTTAGTGTAGATAACATTGAAATAATAACATTTCCTATGACACTAAAGTGAATTTTGCTTTCCAAAGTAAAGGCAGCCATTCAATGCACCAACATTGTTGCTGCCGACAATTATCTCATAACAATACCTTTCAAAAAGCTGAGAAAGCGGTACTATTTAGTACTTATCTATTTAGTAATCGTCTGATGCCGTGATGCGCCTTCAGCTAAGTGTCATCAACGCATCTCTAGTTCCGAGTCCTGGATTCTGGAGCGCTATTTCGATATTGATAACGACTCAGCAGACGAATCTCGACTCTAGTTTAGTAGATACTCCACACACTAACAATTGTGTGATACCGTTTAGATAGATAGATAATACTTTATTGCAAACTTTACTTCGAAATAATTTATAAAATAATAATTAACGAATAAGCTAAAATGGGCGGGCTTATCGCTCAACAGCGATCTCTCTCAGGCAACCTTGAATAGATAGGACTGTTGGATTTTATATGGGGCATAATATGTGTGAATAATAATTACTTTTTTGCATAATAATGACTGTAGGTATTTATTTGTTTTGAAAATAAATACATAAATACCTACATTACAATATAAACTACAACTTTCCTACATACTATTTTATTGATACATACAGCCATGCGTTTAAAGTCTACCAAAGTCGGGGCTCGGCGCATACGCACGAGTCACGTAGGAAAGTTACTTCACATGTCATGGAGGCGAAGCACGAAGTGCACTGCATGTCACATGCATCTCAAGATCGAAATCCCTAAATATGGTATAAACAGTATAAATAGTGAAATTCGAACTGCACAGCCTAGAATCCATACTAATGTAAAAATCTGAAAGTTAATTTGTATGCTTGTCTTACCTTTTCATGGCTGAACGGATCTTAATGAAATTTGGCAGGAGGTAAACGTTATCCCAGGGAAGGATATTTTTAAGCCCCACTTTTATTTTTTTACCTATTCTAATCTAAGAAGAATGGGGCACGAGCCTAATTTACGTACTTTGTGTCCATATTTCGAAAGGAGCAAAGACTATAGAGCTAGACAATTAGGCAAACACCGTTGTATTGAAAATTGTAAAATTGTAATTGTTTGTAAGATTTGACTTGATTGAGACGAAAATTCTACCGCAAATGCAACAAAACAAAAGACTCGTTAAAGACCTCATATCAATGTCATGTTTAATCCGACGTGTTCTTTAATTCGATGACATTCTCACGAGAATAAAATAACCAGTACTTGCATAACCGAATAGTAAACCTAGTGTTTTAATATGACATTGATATTTTACAAAACATTGCGTACAATCGTAAAATCAGCACTTGAAATTATTCCGCCACGACCGCGGCGCAATTTCAAGTGTTAATTTTAACTTTAATAGGTCCTTACATATGTCTATTCAATTGTCGTTAGTAAGTTATAATTATGCAAATTCTTCGTAGCTACTAAACTTAAGAGAAATTCATGGGTGCTTACGAAACCGTATATATTATGCGTTCGTCACGTCGCCGGTAACAAATGAGGTTCTTTTGTATTTTTTATTTACACATTTAACGTTCGGAAACTAAGTGCTTCCAATATATTTATGCAGCTGGGAAATTTTAACTTTAAATCTACAGGTTTAGCGTCGAAAATCCAATAGGTTAATTCTAAGTTGAAAATCGGATTCACACATCATTGTCAAACAATCAGCTTGTTATTGTGCAATAGAATCTCAGAAAAAGATCTGTACTCAGTTACCTGTTTACATGGAGCCCACGGTTTAACGGGACTTGGAACAATTCCATGGCATTCCAATTGATTTCACAAGAGCAAGTCTGTGATAGATCTAGAAGTATTCAATAATTGAGCCTTAAAGTTCAGGAAACGAAAGAAAGGAATCTAGTAAAGTTTGATTAAAATCTTTCTTATGTGGTTATCGGTAGGAAAGTAGGATGTAATCAAAAATTTACTATCAATTCCAGCTGGTTGGGTAACAAGAAAATCGATCTATGCGGTTTGAACACTCACAAATTATTCATTATTGAAAATGGTACGGTCGAATAGAAATGAGCGAAATACAAGAGGAGAAACATCCTGTTGCAGAGGTTAGATCCAGGAGGCGAACAGTCTAAGGATACTTTTAGTGCTACAAGCCAGTTAATGTCTTGGATCAGTATTTCGTCCATTTCTATTCACCCTTGAGTCTCTATGCACCCCGTCAGTTATGTGATGCTTTTGTTTATGATAAGTTAGGATAATCTGCACTGTAAACAACGGTAGGTATCTTAAGTTAAATCAACGGCTTAAAAGTGCCCCTACTTTTTCTACGTTCATTTCGTACATTACGTAACTTTTTTTCAGTTATTTATTTCAGGTCTTGTAATATCACTAACTAGGTACAGGGATTTATTATAAGTAGGTAGGTACCTATACGTAATAAACACCTTTTTTGGCAGGCCAGTTAGGGAGATTCCAATAATTATGCTGTTAATTGTTTATTGAAGGTTCGTGCATTCTAAATTGATTTTTTAGAAGGTGCAATGCGGTAACATCATTCATGTCTAGAACTTTATGTACCTACGAGTATGTGGTAGGTAGGTAGGTAACTATGGACGAGGGGTGGATGAGAAATCTGCAAACCGCAGCCTGAATCGTTTATTTCAAAACATTTCATTTTATTGCTTATCATAACGCGCCGAGAGCATGCGTGAACATTGTGGAAAATGCTTCCTTGTAATTTTCTAAAGACATAGTAGGAAAGGTAATAAGGTGACACAATGCAATACTTTGTATTGTTTAGCATTGAATTAGATGCTACTGATACTGGTGCTTTATAATACTGGTGCTTTATAAGACGGAATAATCTGTTTTCTTTAACAACCAAACCGTTTGTATAGTAAAGCTACAGATTATGAGCTTTATATCAACGTTGTTTAATAAGGTGTTGAACTTATGAAATTGGAGAAAATACTGTTCATTAGTGGTGGTTTCCTGACTTTGAATGTTCACCCACGACATCATCGCATTTACGACAATTGACTATTGTAATTGGCCAGTGGTGTGAGGGCTCCGGGCGGTCAGTGATCCCTGGATAATTATAACATCCACGTTGAGCTTTGACCGTGTTATTTCGTTGCACAATGGATCATAGATGGAGTGCGCCGGCGCCTCAGTAATTGCAGCAACTCAGTTCTCGCCTCTATGTAATCGATAATGGGTATGCCTTTTACAGTTACAGTTTTATGACCCATCTTCCTTCGTGGACAAAGTCATTTGTGTCGGCGTTTATGAGTCTTGGAATTACTTCATTATGGGCCACAGTATTGATATAAGACTTCTCTACAGGAAACAGATCTGAAAAAGCAAAAGAGATGGAAAAGAAAACTGACCACCTTATGTGATATAGGTAAGAAGAGATAGAGCTGGCAAAAAAAAAACGTGAGCTTAACAGAAACAAAAAAAAAATACTGGGCGGAAGGGTTTTTATAAAATGGCCAATTGTTCGCCGCTATTTTTTTCTATGCTTTTACGGCGTTGACAGCCTATGTAGCTAGAAATTATAAATAATCAAAGGCTGTGCCATTATAGCGAAGGCATTGCGTAGCGGAAAAGAAAAATGCCAATCCCATTACAAATATTTCAATTAAGTACCCAGTTATTTATTTTATACCGCCAATTAGCCAACAGCAAGACATCATAATCAAATACAACACAATGCCCGATGGAGCCATTATCTAAACCCCACTTAACAATTGCTAAGACGTAACAAATGATTACTGACAATTCGTATGTCGTGAATACCGTACAAGAGATGAATACGTGGCATGAATGCCATATTAATCGATCGATACGCGAGCTTCACATACGAAATCCTTTGATCTATGCTCACACTTAACGCGAAGAGGTAACATAGAAAGGAAATTGTTGACAATGCTGAATTATGCAATTATGTAGCATTGTGCGTAGATTGCTTCTTTCATGTGCGTTTTGTTAGCGTTTCCTGGTGCGATCATCTTTCAACTCTTTAATTCTATGGAAAAGGTATAGTAGAAACCGTATATACTCTACCTTTTAGAATGGTGATTTTATTCTAGTTGGTGCAGTCACCGCCTAAATTATTCCTACCAAGTTTGCTTTCTTGAATTCTTGAGACAAAAAGTTAAAAGTTAGTTCAGGTAGGTAATATTTAGATTTTTGTTTGAATTAACACTCGGAAATTACTACGACGACACAAAGGATAATATTACATCTACATTTTCTAGTTCACGATTTAATCGTAGCGAATCACCTTTAATCAGTAGGTATAACGAAGTGAATTTCATTATTATTGGTTTATTCATCTAAAGATGGTATCGCAGGTCGAGCGAGGTGCTCTGTCGGGTCAAACTCACGATTTCAACTTGACTGGGTTTCTCCTGGACTCGTTTGTACTGCTCACATTTTACACGAGGAAGTACCCTCTCCTATTTATTTGTATTTATTCGATAAAATTTCTCTGAGAGAAAGAAAAGAAAAATGGACGAAATTAATAACAGAATCCGTGCAGCAAGGACAAGATTTTATGAAAAATTTTAAAGGAGGCCTGTGTCGGGTGACAAGCTTCCACAGAAAAATCAACTTTTGCCGATCTAGATTAATAACAAACGTATACAATAAGTGTTAGTAATAACATAGTAAGTTATTTATAGTTGTGTTGTTTATAAATTTAGGGTATTTAACAATAAAGTCTTATAATATACTAGCTACTGCCCGCGCCTTCGCCCGCTTTTTATCGGGATAAAAAATAGCCTATTTGTTATTCCAGGTCTCAAACTAATCCATACTACAAACTACACCCATACTAAATTTCAGCCTAATCGGTTCAGTAGTTTTGGCGTGAAAGAGTAACAAATATCCATACATCCATCCATACAAACTTTGACATTTATAATATTAGTAGGATTATTATATTACAACAAACAAACAGATATAATTATTTTAAATTAGTGATATAACTGGTAGCTATGATTTTAAAGTATAGTTCCTTTCCTACAACCTGTTCGTTAGGTATAGACTTCGATAACCTAACCTTCTAACCTTTAACTTTCTAGACCCTCTCAGATGGGTAGGGATGGTATCATACCTTCGTGACTTTGTATTAGAAAGAATCTAATCAGATATTTAATAACGTGTGACATAACATTGGTTGGCATCTATACTTGAATAAATCACTTTTGACAGTAATTATACTTATGAATCTCTCTCAATAAGGCCTCAAAGTTTTCTAGCGATGCTTAATGTATAAAGGTGACTAGCTCTTTACTTTACCCACGATCATGATTACATAAAACCTTAAACAAATCTGTGTTAGGAAGTCAGTGACATTTTAGGAAGTGCTCATTTCGCAAATTCACTATGAAATACTTATGAGCTTAAAAATGTTCTTTGTTCAGATAGCTATCACGGTCACATACCGGCCTCAGTTTAAAGTTTAAACATCCAAAATATTATGAAAGTATCAATTTGCGAATTTAACCTTAATACGATCATTTAGAACTAGGACAATTACAAGTGCACTCAAAGATTAAGCAACATGTAAATACGAAATTAGGTACCGTTTATATGATAAATACATAATAATACAGATCATCCATCACCGATAGTTTTTAATCCGCTTTAATATAGAGCATAGGTTGTAAGTAGGTACATAATTATGTCGCAAGGAATGTGCGTTTCGGGTCACAATATAGCCTCACAGGATTATGTCATGCGTGGGCGCAGTGGAGATTTGTGTTGATTTTTGCATTCGCAGTTCTTAAGCCTCCGTGCGTGACTTACGACCAGAGAAAGTGCCGTGATGATACCGACAACGTTTTGAAATAAATAGCCGAAGGCACACAATATTTCCAATAATTACTTACTCGCATACCGGTGTCATATAGCACCAATGTATTAATCATCTTTTGTGTTATTATGGCAAACTTTACTATGTTGGCAACACAATGCAACGGTGAAATGTTAGGTGAAACTCGTTTGCTCACTAGCAGAACCTTTGGAAATTACATCCCTTTATGGAAATGTCGGCTATTCTGTTGTCACGGTATTGGTTTCTCTCGCTTTGGTATTTACCTAAACGCTAGCGGTATATCTGCTTACGGAGCCCTCGTTAAATAAACGTTAATAGGCACCCCTTTATCCAAAAATGACCACATCGGTATAGGTGTGCTTCAAAGTCTAAGATGCAGAAAGTTGCGGGTTCGATAACAGCCGCGGGACCAATATGCTTGTTCCAGCCGTTATTTATCATTTATGTAGGTACATTATGTACTTACGAGTATATGATTTATTCCTTAGTAGACCAAAAACTAATACCAATTGTATTTGTTTATTGTCTTTATAAATTTTCTATTCCTAACGATAGGTATTCGTTAGGAATAGAAATAACTTTTGGTACAGACAATGAAAAAAACTATTATGATAACAAATACCGTCCTAAACCTTTACAAATTCACTTCACTCCGGCATTTTTACTTACAGTCATCTCCATAAGACAAGCTCTGGTTATTTTGCGCACAAATAAACCTGTGTAAAAAAATTCAGAACGTTTTTATTATTGCAAATATATAATACATCCAACGACATTGTAGCGGTCGCAGCGAGTCCTTGGATGGAGGCGTATCTGGACCCCTATTCCTGGCGTCGTTTGGAGGGTCGTCAGCAGTAGACGTATGCGGGCTGATGATGATGATGAAGATGATATATAATTAGGTAACAAGAGATATCATAGACAACAAGCGATTTTAAGCTATCACGGAAATATTTTGCTGTGTGGCTCAGATCACAATACTACTTAGATGATATATAATTAGGTAACAAGAGATATCATAGACAACAAGCGATTTTAAGCTATCACGGAAATATTTTGCTGTGTGGCTCAGATCACAATACACTGTACTACTTAGTTATAAATTCTCACGATCCAAGCTCATTCGATTTACTTACAGACTTACCAGATCGATTCATAGCGTTACGTATTCAGCTAAGAAAGTGCTCACTATTGTCTAAATACTACGGGAACAAATTATGTTACCGAAGACCTTAAAAACTTCAAATTGAAACGTAGAAGACTATGTAATAACACAACGAATTATTGCTTTGAGTTATTGGAAATTTTTGTACTAATATTACACACACTTAAATATTACACACGGAAACTTAAAGCTAATAAAATAACAATGGTATGTCTAATGTAATGAGATTGGCTACGGCTCAGACCCATGACGTGGGCACCAGGGCACGATCCTCAAAATATTAATGGTTACTCCATAAAAAGTTATTGTAGAGGTACCACGTTACAAGCCGTACAGCGCAACGAGCGCGTTGATGTCTTTTCTATGGAAAATTCAGCGTAACACAAAATAAGCGAGATTTTATAGCACTTCATCATGAACTTTACAAAGAATTTAACAAATTGTGATTCTGTTTTAAAAATACAATATTTTACAATTCAACATTATCATCACATTTTTTATTTACTAACTGTTACCCGTGCCTTCGCTCGCGTTTTATCGGGATAAAAAATTGCATATATGTTATTCCAGGGTATTCTAGGTCAAACTATACCCATAGGAAATTTCTGCCCAATAAATTCAGTATTTTTTCGTGAAAAAGGAATAAACAACCATACTTACAAATTTGGACATAATATTTAATGGGATTTTTCAGTATATTAATTTAGTTTTTTCTTGTTCCAGGTGCCAGCGCTTGTCTTAATCGCTGTCCTGTCACTGAGTGCAGCGCAAGAGTCAACTAGCGAAGTGAATGATAACCTGAACACCATAGAAGCGAAACCTTCAGCACGCCTTGATCCTTACATAAGAAAAGCATTGCTCAAAGCACTGAGCGACCTCGAAGAAGGTGAACCAACAACGGGTTTTGAAGAAAGTTTAAGCTCAAGTGGTGACATTGAAGAAGTTCTACCTACGGAACAAACTAAAGAAGGCATTCAGATTCATTCATTTGTAGTCGATGGACAGTCAGCTTTCCTTAACAGTAACAACACACCTACATTCACAGACAACAATTTCTCTATCTTGAGCACAACTGTCGGTAACGTCGAGAACCAGCTTCCTTCGCAACAGCCTACATTATCACCATTTAACGAAATCCTGCAGGCTAAGGCCACTGGAAATATTCAGCAGAGAAGTATTGGCAGTACGGCAAAACCCTTAATTCAGACAGAAAAAAAGACAACCTACAAGCCAATTCCTAAAACGACACGTTTGACCACCACTACAACGACGACCACGACCACCACTACACAAAAGCCGACACACAATGAAGACGGAGAGAATATCGAAGACGTAAACAAGCGTGACGTACAAGTCTTCCAAGCGCCCCTTGTAGCAGCTTTCACGGTGCATCAAGATATCAATGGACAGCCGAAACAAGTCATTCCGATATACCAACAAACAAATGAATTGAAAAACACACCAAGACCGTTATTAAAAGCCCCCGATGCAAACCATAACTTTCATCATAGGCAACCCGAATTTATTAATCAACAGCTTGCTCTACAGAGACAGTTGGAAGAAAAGCAGAGGATACTAGAAGAGCAGCTTAGAGTACTGCTGATTCAGCAAAGAGAACAAGAGGAACTTCTTCGTAGACAACATTTTCTTTTACAGCAAAAAGAGGCAAAGAGGCAAATTGTTCCCGAACAAATCCAACCAACCCTCAGGCCTAACCCCGGAGAGCAAAGACTTCCATCCACCAACCCCTCTAACTTTTTAATACAACAATCTGTCCAACCTAACCAACCTCGCCCCCAAAACGTTTTGATCCAGCCCAGCGTACCTCTGGAGCATAATACTAACCAGCATCAGCAACTTCCAAACCGTGAGGCGGTAGACTTTCTTATACATTTGCGGAACCAGCAGCGTGACCAGTTTCCATTGCAAGAAAACCACCTTCCTCAGGGAATAGTCACTTTTTTACAGCCGGCTCCAATTAACCATGCATTCCATCAAGGTTTAAACTTTAATCAGATTAGACCTGACTTCGAATTGAAGCAGAATACTCGTGTCTTTCGACAAGAAGCTGGAGTAGGAAATTTCGGATTCAACAATCAACCAAACTATAACAGATATAACACATTTGGCCCTGTTTTTTCGAATCGTCCTTTCTTCCCCAGAAATTATAATCAGTACAATGCTGATGCAGAGTTGAGGCAGCTCTTGGGACAAAACACTTTAAACGGTAGAGCTCATGATGACCTCAACATAGTTTCTAAGGTTTTATCCCTGAACCATGGGATACCAATCAATAACAACATCTCAAATAGATTACCTTTTGATAGCAGACGGCATGTCTAAGCTCTTATTTGTACCTAGGTAATCAGATGCAAAATTATATACTCATATGGAAAATAAATAGGAGAAATTAATATTATGAAATGTGACTTTTGTAAAACTGGAGTCCACCAGATTTACAACCAAAGATATACAAACTTTGAGGACATTGTGATTAAACTTGAGTTAAACCTATATACTAGCCAAACTCGCTGTATTATGTTCTTAAACAAACACGACCCTAACGCATTTGCTAACTAAAACGCACTTGGCGTAGATTTTCCGACAAGTCAATTGCATATACGTAAAAAGACGCGGCAACAATTTGAATTTTGGTTTGAGTATGGGCGGTTTGTTTACAAACATTTTACATCGAGATTGGCTAGTATATAGTGTGACCTAGTACCTGCACAATACCTAACTACATAATTAATATAATCCATTCTCATACAGAAACTCACCGTCAAGAGCACCTTTAATGTATAATTGGGTAAACAAATTATGTTATAGAAGTTAAAGATTTATTTATTCTATACTTAAAATACGAACTGCCATAAGTACTTATTATAAGGATAACATAATTAGGTAAATAGGCATGGACCCGTTTCAACGCTTGAGACCTTCGGTTCTTTTGAAATGCTACATTAATATCAAGACTATAAAACTTCGAATGCTGGTGAAGCAGGGTCAAAAAGTGTTAGGTTACTCGTAGTATCTATAAAATTAAGGTTAGCATTTGATTAACGTATTTAACTAATTGGAAGTAGTATGTAGGTACCTTTAATGTCAACAGCCAGTTTTTACTCTATGGGTGTATTGGGAAGGGCCATCTATGGTATGGTATTGGTATATGAACGGTATACCTTTTGTGAAATAAAAATCTCATGGCTCTTTCGGAACCTACCGATCAGGAGAGAAATAAATGAAGATAAGTTCACCTATGTAGGTACAGTACCTACTTACTTATGTAACTGTTTCCACCATAGCAATTAATATAAATATATACTGAAAAAATGATTTAACTGTTTTACTTAAATCCTCAAACCACCCAGTTATTACAAAACCCTGTCACCTGTTGACTTTAGGTACCTACATTTAAAATTGGTGATATTTTAGGCGCCGGCACCACATCCGCGCAGCACCCGCCGCACGCTTCCCCGCCTAATACTAAGGCTGACTGCACGCTGTTAACACGCTGCAACACTCGGTATTATTAGATAGGTATATGTATCTAGGTATAATCTTAAAATATATTTTTCAGTAACAGACAGCGTGCGGTAAGCCAGGTTGCCGCAACCGAGCCACGCGTTGATTTACGTCTTGCCTCGGTTACAGAAAGTTTAAAGCGCTTGACCCGGACGCCATAAACGCGCGAGATACATTTTGGTTCGCGCTGTACCCTGTAAATATTGGTGCTGTGCTGTGCGCGCGGTAGAGGCTTTGCAGCTAGTATCATGTCTGTGGGTAGAGGTGCGATTTCTGCGGATACAGCCCCTGATAGAATTTTGATTCTTCCCCCGAGAAGGAATAGCTTTAAGTTTTGAACGAAATAAGAAAAAAGTTTCGATCTAAATAGAACTGACACAATCAAAAATCTAACACTGACAATGACATATGAAGACAGGAGGAAATAAAGGACCAGTGATTCCAACATTGTATTAATTAATGTTAAATCTAAGAAACTTCTAGAAAGCCATGTTCTTTGTATTTTTTAAATCATGTACTTTTTCAACGAGGTGATGAAATTTGACAGGTCAGGTTTATCGACCACAACCTCAACTGATGGTAGGTAAGTGAATGACGATGTCGTCACCTATGTATCACGAAGGACTGCACCACCCCGGCCCGCTGCGCTACGCTGCTGGCCGCCGCCTGCCGGCCGGCAAGACAGAGGCACACGCTCTGGACTATAAAAGACAGTTACCTACTCACTCTTGTCTCGAAGAGAGCCAGGTTGTAGTTGGCCGGTAAAACAGAAGCAGGCAGCGAGTTTCAAAGCTTAGTGGTACGAATGTTAAAGGATAAAATATCCTTAAGATAAGGGGAGAGAGAGCAATTTCCTTTGCTTTGAAGATAAAAAAATTAAACGGTAGGTATTTATGAGTGCATACCATGCACTGCCTACCATGCGTACCATGGTTAAATTTCATATCACATGAGTTATGGTTACGGCGCGGCGGCGGTATGCAGTATTGTATTTTGTCGTTTAAGTATTTTGACTTTTTTCATTTTTGGTTGGTCCCCATCCAAAAATCCTTAGAGGGGTTCGCATTTCGATTCGATATTTTAATATTTAAAATAACAAAATTAATACAAGACAAGCTGGCAGCACTTACATAACCTCAAAATGAAAACGAAAATTATTTTATTGTAAAGATTGAAAACAAAAGAAAAGGGTAAATATTGGAATTTTGAGAGATTTTCTTGGCGTTTATTAAAAACAAGTCGATACTAGCTATTATGGTAATCATGGATATCCCAGAATCAGTTGGTGGTTTAGAAGAACACGCTCTCAAAAGGAAAGAAAGGCTCAAAAACCTCAAACGAAAAAATCCGGAAAATAGCTCAACATCCGTGGGAAATGAAATAGCACTCCTCCCCAAGTAAGAGTATAAATTATGGTACTTTCGAGTTAAGTATATTGTGGTAATGAATCGCTTTATATAGGTACAGACTGTGTTCCTTCTTACCTTACAAGTAGGTAACTCTTTGTAATTCTGCCATTCTGAGCATTATTTCTGTTTTATTGAGTCTTAGCTTTATTTAATAATTGTCTTTAGTGGTAGGTACTAGAGTAGGAGGTAATAGAGTTTTTTTTAATTTGATTAGGGTGGCTTTCGTATCACTGCAGTCATGTTTGGCCTATTGCGATAGGATAAATAATAGAGACTTACCTACAATCTATATGTTCTTTCACTTGCAAATCTCTGTTTCAGACCAAAATTCAGAAGTTATACACCAGAAGATGAGGGATTACAAAATGAAAAATTGGAAGATGCTGCCCCAGCAGAACTAGAGGAAGAAGTCAAGGACTTGCTTGAGGCTGGGAAAGAGAAAGTAAGTTTCCTATGTCTCTTGATTTTTAGACATCATGAATTAGGTAATGTTAAGCTAATGTAAATTTTTAGTCATAAAATGGATTTACTGAATTTAGGTACCAATAAGCTAATTTTCATGTCCTTATTAGAAGCACTGTTTTTGTTTAGACATTAGAAGATACTGGCGGTAGGGTAATGGGCTTATCCCGATAAGCCATGACACATGGAGGCCTGCATCTGGTGGTTGGACCAGTATAGGATATAGATGTAGATGATGTAATGACGAGGCTTCCAGATCTGTCCTTACGTTATTCTACAGGACAGAACAGCAATTGAATTCCTTAAATACAGAGTGTTTTTGAATTAATAATATTATAGAATTTTAATGATATCCCAAAAATTTACGACTCCGGCGGGACTTGAACCCGCGACCCTCCTCTGAATACGAGGATGCGCTAACCTCGTATTCAGAGGAGGGTCGCGGGTTCAAGTCCCGCCGGAGTCGGTAATTTTTGGGATATCATTAAAATTCTTTAAGATTACCCAAAGTGCGGGCATAAGCACTATAAAAACCTTAGTAATAATATTATGTTATGGACAAATATATAAGTAGGTGAGCTTAAATTTACTAAAACAGTTGTCATGTAAGCTAATATTCACAATTTGATACTGCAATTGAATAATGATCAATCAAAACTTAGACATCTTCTGTGTGGAACGGCCAACATGCATTAGCTACATAGATGCTAGATAAAACAATCATAATCTGATCTCTTCAATGTCACAAACCTTCTTGGAAAAATTTAGAACACCCTTGGTATACAAATAAATAATTAATAGACGATCATGCTACAGCCTTACCACTACAGAATGGTGCCATATTTATAAATTTTCTAAAAGGTGTTTTCTCAAAAACAAAATAAGTGGACCGGGTGTCTAATATTAACACACTTTGTGCTCATATTTTCCAGGTAGTTCTACAAGACTTGGACATATCCAGCTTGGCTCCAAGAAAACCTGACTGGGACTTGAAAAGAGATGTTGCAAAAAAGCTGGAGAAATTAGAGAGGAGAACACAAAAAGCTATTGCTGAACTAATTTGGGAAAGGCTGAAACAAGGAAAAGAAGATGATTTGAGTGCAATGGTCGCTATGCCTGATCATAGAGTGGTTGATGAAGACTGAAACTAGTCAACTTATTATAGTCGGTAAGATTTAAATTTGTATTTTGTTGCGTATGAATGATACAGGTTGAAAATAATGAAGTAAACACTTTAAAGAAATACATTTTTTTATTTAATATTATTGAAGGCAACAAATATTTTAATATCACAGGATAAAAATCATTAATTACAATTTTTGAATACAATAATGATTATAAATTATTTTTTTATGATGTCAGTCTGTTAATAAGCCTAAAAATATAACTAGTTTCCTAAACTATTTGCTAATTTGACTACATAATCTAATAAATCTCTATTTTTATTATTCATAAATCTCTAATTTACTTACATAAACCAAAGACATTTGACATAAACCAACAAAACACTACTTTCTCTCTAGTACAGGGTTTCTACCTAGGCTATATGTGATTTGTGTGCCAAGCACAATATTTTCTTTACTATGTCACTAATTCTACTTAGATTCTACCACTAATTTACTAAAAATCATTTAGTTAGTAGCGAACAACAAACTAATAACAATAAGTTTACTAAATTGGCTTGTGTTATATGACCGGACCCCTTCCCATTTTTCCTTCGAGATGGTTTCTTAGTAGTTTCTTCGGGGTCGTCAATTTCGTTGTAGGTGAAATAACTGTTGTCAATATTGTAGAATACGACCCTATCGCCCAGTGGCTGTATGGGACGGAAGTTGTGGGTTATCTTCCCATTCACTGACTTCAACTCTCTGAAGGCTTCAATCTGCAAGTACAAAATAACTAGGTATACATTAACACTTTAATGGCCCAGGACGCAGATGTCCACTTTCACACAGTTTTCTTACAACGAGACGACTTATTTGTTACTTATTTCTAGTTTCTTTATGGCTAGCGCCCTGACTTCATTATTACAATATTATATTTCTTTCCACATGTACAGTGCGCGTCAGAATTAAATATCCCTTGTCTTCAAAACATTGAGATAGGGGGAGGGTACTTATTTGAGATGTCCACTGTACATAGGTACATAATGTAAGTCTCTAATAGCTATCAAAGTGATCATATCCTATTGGTGGTTTTGGCACCACAATCAGTAGAGTGTGCTGCTTAATAAAGCAGCTTAGCATTTCAAGACTAACCTGTTCATGTGTCAGCCTAACAGGCTGTTCAAAGTCCAGCCAAATGACGACTTCGGAGCACGGCGGCGTGGTCAGCGACCCTCGATACGTGAAGTACCGCTTCAGGTCGTACGGCAAGATGTTCAGGAACGAGAAGGGATGGCTCATGATCACAGAGGTGTGTGGATCTGTGACGTTGCCTAGGGCTGATACTATGTCGTCGTAGGCTGGGTGCTGGTGCCGGTCCAACTGGAATTGTAGACTAACTTTAGATCTATTTTATTTATACACTTGGAGACGAATAAACATTTTGGTCTCGCTTAACATTCCGCGGCGGGACATATATTACAACTAGCTTCCGCCCGCGGCGTTGCAGCGTTTTTCCGGGATAAAATACTTTATTTATTCCGCGTCTAACTACGTCTATGTAAAATTTTAGCCCAATCCCTTCATTAGTTTTGGCGTGAAGAGATTACAAACATCTAACTAAATTTTTGCATTCAAAAAAAAACGTGTTACAAGTCCACGAGATGCTGAGGCTGACAAGTCAACCGAGCAAAGGCTGATGTTGGCTAAGGATGGGAAAAATACGTGTTGACGTCCAGTTTTGCGCCACGTTGCGGGGCGTCAATGGATGCGGCGAGCGCAGGTCCTCAGCGAATAGCACAAACTTAGGAAGGCTTTTCGGATTTCCTACCCACTACTGGGTTTACCCAGAGGTGGGTAAACCTGACTACATTATGAGATAGTTTAAGAACTAGAATTTTTTTTTACGGAAACACATTAACATGAGCCTAGTCTAAGGTCACACCAAACATTTAACACACCGAACCGGTTATTTTAACGTCAAAAATTATCGTCACGTAGATCAAGTTAGATAGAGCAATGATAGTTTACCTCATAGAAAAAGGCTAGGACTGTTAAGCCATCGACGTGCTTCACGGCCTCCGCGACGGATTGGTACTCCTCTTTGAAGAACACCATGTGCAGTTCCATGGGGAAACTGGAACATAGAGGAATTACATGAGATAATTTTACATATGTTCATCTTCATAGTTTTGTTGGCCGGTTTTAATGCACATCGTTAGCATGTATTGCTTCTCTGTGGATATACATATGTTTCCCACAATATTCCCCTTTTTGCTCTGTCTCCCTATGTCTCACGACTGCACTGTCTTCTAGATAAATTTTATATTTCCACACGCAAATAAATAAAAAATTCAAATATATAACTGTTACTGGATACAATTTAACGTAATATTTAGTAACGAAATAAACATTTTATATTTTTTGTATTAGATAAAACATACGCTAACCTAACCTAACTAGCTGCTGCCCGAGCCTTCGCCCGTTATCGTAAAAAAAAAAATAGCCTAAATGTTATTCCAGGTCCCAAACTATATCCATATCAAATTTCAGCCTAATCGGTTCAGTAGTTTTTGCGTGAAAGAGTAACAAATATCCATAAATCCATCCATACAAACTTTGACATTTATAATATTAGTAGGATAAAAATTGCTACAGTGTACAACTTAATGTAGGTAGGTAATATAAGTATACATATAAATAATTTTTTTCCTTTTGAAAAAAATATTTTTTCCTTGTGAATGATATTAGTCATTTCAATCGTATCAATTTGTATGAAATAAAAGAACCAACCTAATTCCTTGTACCTAAGTGTACTAGATTTCTGACACGCTCTGACGCATTGTTGGCGCGTGTTAGCGCGGACGAAAAATTCTTGAACCTTCATACACATTGAATGTTTCCTTCTGAGCTCTGAGTTTGGTTGACGATAGTATCGAGACGTGATCGTGACGTCTCATTTTTGTATGAGATTTGCGTAGTTCCCTTGTATGGGCATGTTATGCAGAAGGAAGAATGTCATCGAGATCATCATGTCGTCAAGAGCCTAAAATTTGATGTGGAGGTAAATAAGGGGAGAGGAAGACCGAAGAAACGATGGATGGATTGTGTGAAAGAGGACATGGTTTAGAAAGGTGTAAGTACAGAGATAGGAACTGATAAAGGAGAATGGAAGGGCTGATAAAGGAGAATGGAAGAAAAATACATGTTGTGCCGATCCCACCTAGCGCTAAATACAAGAAGAAAATTTGCGTAGTTCCCTGTCCGCTCAAGAGGCGCTATTCCAAATCCCTTACAAAAAGGAGATGTCACGATCACGTCTCGATACTATCGTCGTCGACCGGACTCAGGACTCTGGATTCCAAAGGACTCTTACATTTTTCATTCTTTATGTTTTGGCTCTTTGGTAAAAATATTTAAATGTTTTAACACAACATCAAGATTACCTATAGAATAGTATTTAATTCATAAATTGTGTGCCTTTTGGCAAGGGCCTCGTCCAACTGTCTCAATTGAGATCTATCCTCTGCAACCCTTGTCTAATATGGCCCCGACGTATGACAGAGACATGTGGTCTTTGCTGGCCGCCCCTGGCTTCTCGTGCTATCTAAAGAGATATATAGCACGAGAAGATACAACCAAAGGATTGGTACCATGATGTAATACCTACCTGAATGTATATCAAACATCTCTGTATAGCGGAAGTTATTATCTACCCTCTCTTCTTATTCTCTTAACCCCTCCCGTCTAATATGAGGGGCGCATGTGGACCTTAGGGATTAACCAAAGGTTAAATAGGGGGGACAAAAGCATTCCTTAATTAGGGCTCCCAAACGTATGCTCTTCTTTCTTTTCGAGAATAAAAAAGGTGGACTAGGCCGATGTGGTTATCCTTACCTTTTGTGGTTGATCTTGTCTTCAGAGCCAAACGTATCATTGTCTCCCCAGTGGAAGTGCATCTGGCTGAAGATGTAATCCCCTTCCAGGGGTCCCCCGCGGACTCGGGGGTGCGGCTCGTTCTGCACTTCGATTAGCACTGGAAAAAAATGCGAGTGATTTTTAAAAAATAAATAATGCTGGACAATCCACATAGCATCATCTAGCTCCAAAAGAAGCAGAGCTTCTATTATGGGTACCTAACTGATATACTTAATACATTACAAATAGATATATATATTATTAAAAATTAAAACATTCAGAACACCCGGAACAAATATCTGCAGATCATTCAAACATTGGTCCAGTCCGTCGTGCGTCGTAGGCGGACCTTCGCCCGCTGCGAGACAGAGGTCGTCAAATAGGTGTCGGTAGGGTATAGGGCTCTACTCTACTCGTTAAAATATTTTACTAGGTTTTGGCAACCAAACAAAATAAAGCACAATGTCTATGACATCGAGAGACGAATTATTGTCTTCGATCATTACTGACGAATATTGGCAGCGAATGCCACGTACCTATATATTATTATATTCTTTGGCCACGTTCGTACGTAGTAGGTTTATACATATATGTTGTAAATGTTTCCCAATTTTTTTTATTATCATATAATGTAATTTATTAAACTGAACTATGGCAAATGCTAACCACCAAGTCCTAAAAGAAGAAAAAACATAATTCTTACATAGACGTACGTAATTCTTTAATAATACAATTCACGGGGTTATTTCCGTATCTATTTGTCCCGTCCCGACGTTTCAGCATGTTTACACATAGGTAGATACCGTTGACCCAGGATAACTTTCAAAATTTTTTTATTATGTACTTCTCATACGTTTTTACCAGCTTTTATTCTACGTGCCCTGTTAGTTTGTGTGGGACAAATCTGGCAAATGAATTTTAGACCAGTTATCCTCAACCGATTGATCTGAAAGGTATAAGTATACTTATGTAAGTTCTGTGACAATACAATATCATGTTAATATCGAGCTGGTCTGATGATGGAGAACGAATAAACTCCTTAACAGAAAAAAATCTATATGCATATATCTATAAACAAAACAACTTAATCAAGTCGAGTTTGGGTTTGTTAGATTTGTCTTCCCAAGCATCAAGTCCAAAATGATATAAAAGCTAGTTTAAAAACAAAATGTTAAACAATAATTATAAAAACTGTTTCCCGCGGTTTCACTCGCGTTAAATTCGAATTTCACATTTCTAGGGGGATAAAAAGGTAAGTTTTCTCGTTAATCTCCGATGGGAATTTGATGTTTTACCAGGACAAAAAGTAGCCTATGTTACTCCATTCTTTCTAGTAATGTCTGTCTATGCCAAAAATAAAGTCGATTGCTTGATTATAATAGTTAGGTGCGAAAGTTTCTTCACGCCCGGGCGTGAAGGAAATATGTACAAACTTTCGCATTTATAATATTAGTAAGGATTATATTTATTTTGTTTTACTTTTTCTGTAGGTTTGTTCGTATCTCTAACGACTCTACCACAACCCTTATCTACTCATCACCATTTAGTCATTGTTCATCATCAACCAGAACGTAATAACGTCAGGCAACATTATGGTGATCGTTCTCTACCTGTATAATGTACCGCAACGCACTGCATTTGTATGCAACACGTTTCTTTTTGTCCTGCTGACCCCTAAAATAGATCTACTTATGTTCATGGGAAAATGTGGTTAACTTCAACGGAAATTAACGGAGATTTAACGTTTTTGAACCATAAAGCGATAACATAAGGCTCAAAGTTGGTTACGTGTTTAGTGGGAGTAGGTAATTCTTAGTATGTTATTAACAGTTCAATAGCCAACCCACTTCGATTGATTTTACAATTTTCATAATTTCTGGGTAAGACAGTTTCCTTTGTTTCGAGTTTGTGTTTCATTCATTGAATTGTTTTGTAACAACAGCTGAAAAGAAAGTACAAGCTTTCATAACTTAGCTAGGTTACCTACCTGTATCTATCTACATTAAATTGTCAGATAAGTATGTATCTTCTTAGTTGGCTACACTAGCGGAGCTGGATGGAATGTTTGAAAACAAAATACCAAAAAAGTTAAAGTACCTAACTTGCATTGCATTGAGTCGAGTTTCAGAGCAGATAAGTAGGTAATGTAATTTTTAGCAATATTTATTGAAGGAAGGATCTCAAATCGACATTGTAATGTAAATTGTGTATACACAGACGCGACAACAGAGGGAATTATAGGTATGGGCTGTTTGTTTACAAATATACTACATCGAGTTTGGTTGGTGTATAAAAACACCATACGTACGTGATAGTGCAAAGATAGAAAGCTATTTAACATTAAGTGCAAATACCTGCTTGTAACCAATCAGTTAACAGTGACATTAAACTTTAATGTTCTTAAGGGTGGTCGAAGCGTAGTCGACGTGCCGGTAATCAGGCGGCGGCGCTCTGCGTTGAAGGACTCGACGTGGCAGGAATCGACTTAAAAGAAGTCGGCATGATAGGAATGATTCGATCTCAAAGGCGCTAGCTTAATTTTTTTGTAGATTTTGATTTTTTCTTTGTTTTACAAATAATAAATTAACGGAAAAGTAATTTGGCGCAAATCGTGAACGTATTCAAACCATCATGAAACCAACTTCGATTTAATTGTATTTTGGGAGCATTTGTTTTTTTTTTATTTAGCTCAAGATCAAAAATTTTCCCAAATCTGCCAAAACTACCAATGAGCCGAAGTTAGTTTTTTCATAAGTTAGTAGAAAATGGTTTACGATTTGCGCCAAATTACTTTGCCGCTAGTTTTGTTCCTTGAAGAAAGCAGAATTAATTCATTATCCAAGTGTGTTTGTTTGATTGTTCGTCCTTCCTTCAGAACCTAACTAAGCAACCAATCAACTTGATTTTTGGCATAGAGTTAGTTGAGTAACAACTACTTTTTTCCCTGGTTAAATATCAGGGAATTTGATATTTAACCAGGCCAAAAAGTAGTTGTTGGGAGATGGGATGGGGGTTGATGGGAGATTTACGGCTTACGAATTTAACTCAGGTGAAACCTCGGGGAATAGCTAGTTAGATGACAAACAATTTTTGGTCAAGCAATTGTTGAAATTCACACGGTCCAGTTTCTCGGTTTAAATTATTTCATTGACTTATCGATCACTCTTTCACTTTCGAAAAGCCTTAAAAACGAATAGACCATTTTAAGCGATAACTATACTTTAGATTTACTTCTGGAATCTTTCAATTTTCGTTAGGGCTAAAAAAACTAACCAAGGATGAACCGTTTTATTTGAAGTTTTGCTTTTAATGAACGTCCGAATTGAAAAATCAAAACCTAAATAAACGCAAAAAATATTCCTGAATAAGTTGCTAGTTAAATTGGTCAGTTCGTCGCTTGCTATTCTGATAGCGTAACTTCATCGTCTCGCACATGAAATCCGTACCATTGCATGTTTTTTCTTTGGGCAAATAAATACAAAAATTTGGGAAGACCCTAATATTTATATGCTTATTTTATATTTATTATTTGTTGTTATAGCGGTAAAAGAAATACATGCCTACTCTATAAAACATGCAACCGTCTGTCTACCTTTTACGGTTCATGAGTACTTACATAGCCCCCTGACAGACGGACGGACGAACGGACAGGCAGGGGGGCTTAGTAATAGGTCTCCACGGTGACCGAGACTACGAGGCAAAAAAAAAATACTCGTCCTCGGCACGGCCAAAGGACCACATCCTAATTCTCTGAAATCGATTTTTTGTGTGTAAATTAAGACTCTAATTCAGTGTATTAGAGTAAGTACACACAATTTGCCAAAATTAAACAAGAAATTTCGTGTTTATTAAAGTTTAAAAAAGGCCATCGTCTCGTCATATGTATATTGCCTTCACAATGTCTAAATTTACCATGATCACATGATCAGAGATTTTATCTGGTCGCACCCACCTGTGTGGCCATTGTTGCTGACATGCACGTCGTCAATAGAGTCATCGAAGCCTGTAAACACGATGTCTGGCAACGTGACCTGCTTGACGCGTAGCAGGTTGATGTTGATAGGGCTCTGGTGCTTGCCGGTGCACTCGCGGTAGCGCTCCCCCCAGTATGATGGACCTGGAGATTTTACATTTCTAAAATTACAAGTTAAATCCATAGAGCAATATTATAAATAATATTTTCACTTCTCTTGCTCAAAAAGTGTATCATAATAGTGTAGCTTAGCAGGCCTAAAACGTTTAATACATCGGGCTAAAAAGTATTTTTTCTTTTTAATTTTTGTCTAAAATCATCAGCCCGTACAAAGCATTCGTTCTCTTACATAAAAACTCGACTTCTTGGTGCTCCGTCAATCTTTTTTTTTTTTAAATAGAACCGTCTTGATGATGTTTTATGAAGGTTGATTCTTCCCTTCACGGTAGAATGCGAACTGTTTCGCTGCGGCATTTAATTTTTAATAAAATTTCTGAAAATTGTCTAATTTTGAATTGTTTTATTTTCTCTAGCTAGGCCATCTGTTTTCATAAAAATTCAAGCGGCCAGATCTCATAATGCGTCGCAACTCGTTGCATCAACGTTACGTGGTGTGGGGCACTGTCTGTTTCTACCTTTAATCGCATGTATTTTCCAGGTGTAGTCATTCCTCATCCATCCATCTCCGTTCTGTATCTAGGCGTGGAAGAGTAACAAACATACATGCAGATGCTTTCGTATTTAGGACAACCGTTCATGCACTTATATTGAATGTAATAAAAATGAAACTCGCGGCGTCTCCATCCTCGCGCGCCGTCCACTCTGTGGGATGCGAAAATGCCTCTGTCTTTCTCTGATCTTAATGAAAATATTATCAAAGATCTTGGGAAGAAACGTCGTTGTCTCAAAATTATTGTCTAGAAGTTATTAAATGTGATGGAAGTCACAGGTAACGGAGAACCTGCTACTATAACGTCATTCTTGCGTCATTCCTAGTTAACATAAAAATAAGAGGACCTATTATATATATGTATTTGATGTATGTATAATATATACTTATTTTGGATATTTAGGGTCAATTTACCAAAACGTCCCACAAGTCAGCAAAAACGTTGATCATAACGTCAAATAAAGGTGAATTGTAAAATAACAGCAGTGTCATGATTATCAGATCAGTGTGAATGGATATGGCACGATATCCGCAAAAGCCAAGCTAAAAATTTCCCTAACTTAAGTTGTTTTCTTACTCAAACTGACAAACACAAAAAAGTGTATCAAAAAACACCAAACCAAAAGTAGTTAAGCGGTCGTCACAACCACTTGCTGCCTACCGGATCTAGAAAATTCATATCCTCCTACCACATACCTACATAAATAATTAATCACGAGTCGTTTCTGAACATACATACATATATAATTTACTCGTAATCTAAAGTAATAATTGTTATTCCATAATAAGAATAAGAATAAAATATATTTATTTTGTGAACAGAACTTAGATACTAAACAACTGATACACTGTACTTAATTAGGAGAAGAAACATCTTCTATACCTAGGTCTTTTCACAAAATGGGCTCAGTCTCAGCATGAGTTGGAACACTAGCAAGCTAGCATTCAACGCTGGTCTTCCGCCAGAGCCACTTGTTGGCGTTACGGATAAATCATTCATAATTACATAACTAAAGCAATCAAACAAATAAAATTTTACAAAATACAAATCAAATAGGTACGGTAAAATAAATAGATACACAGTAAAATAGAATGCTACTCAACAAGTAAATGACGCTATATTAGAAAATAATTTATACTTAAATATTCATATATTACATAGTCTACAGGTGCAATTTATCAACATAGCAATAGGTAGAGTACCTATATATACATATAGCTCATAAATCTCACACTAGGTACACACACCATTCAAAGTTCTACTCACTAATGAAAGCCTTTAATAGAGATAAATAGATAGAGACATTCACAATACACTTGTGTCATGCCTTAAACTTTCCTGCTCCTTCTGATGATCAAACAGAAATTTCTTTAATTTTGCTCTAAATCCATGCAAGCTTTGCAGGTTCCTTATCGGTGGCGGGATATTGTTCCAGCATTAAAGAATAAAAGAATTTGTTGAATTATTGCATACCTAACTAAAGTATTGACCTCAGTAGTTACTTTTACTAAGGATGCAAAGATCGTCATGTACCTGTAACCTACACAATACGCGTACGTTTTCCAGCATCCAATATCTTAAGTATTTATCTCGATTTCATAGACTTATTAACATCCTCTGTATCTACATACATATTTAACTAAACTTAATAAGCAAGGTGTATGAAACAATAGGTTTATAGGTACCTAGGTACATACATTAAATTCGACAAAAACATGTTCATGTGTAACCAGAATTATTTTCAGGTTTTATGCTAGGTATACTGCATGGCAGATAAGCTAGGTTGTGAGATATTGATATTAATATATAGTAAAAGCATGGACAAACTAATAATTATGTTTATTTGCAAGTACATATATCGGTAAGGATAGAAAACTAAAAGCAACTCTATACCTATTCATCCCTTCGGCCTCAGCTTCAGGACCTTTACGAAACTAGAACATAGCTTTCTTCGCATTTTTTCAGCGGTATTAGTTATTTTTTAAACCACGTGCATTCGGGACTCTGGTGCATTCGATATTCTCTAACATACCTTAAGCTGCAAAGATGGAGAAGATAAAATGGTCATAATATCTGAGTTCTACATACCTATGGAGCCATCATAACCGAAATCCTCGCCGAGTGCCAGCTTGGGAACTGTAAAAAACAATGAATATTAGCATATTTTTTATTTACTACTCAAAAATTTTTTGTCCCTTGTCTACTTGATGTATTGAGTAGGTATTCTCATGTTTTTACAGCACCTTTTTTGTTTTTGCTCAAGAAGGCATTTGCATCGGGGACATTTTGTTAGTTCAGTGACTCTCAAATAATCTTTAACATAATAAATAATGTACCTACACTCTTATGATCAAACATTTTATTGGAGAACCCCAAAAAGGTTCAGAAAAATTTAATAGTAGAGCCTACCTCGAGTTGGAGGTAGAGCTTTTATACGACTGCCCAAAAAGGAGTGATTTTTTCAGTGGAGGTGTTTCCAAACTCTGTTTCACATTGCATCGTAGTTCCCACTCGAGAATCATTAATAGCTTTATATGTACATGACCACTGAAAAAAATCCCGCCTTTTTTGGGCAGTCTTGTAAAAGCTCTACCTCCAACTCGAGGTAGGCTCTACCTGAAGAATAAAATTTTTCTGAACCTACATTATCCCGAGTGACACTGTTTGTTATCAATTGAGATCGCAAAAACTAAATTCTTTTGACGGCACTACAAATGGCGCCGTCCCTTTCATAACGATCGAAATAAATAGGACAGCATTATTTTTATTCTTTTCGTTAGTTTCTTGGCATCTTCTGAATTGACACCATTGGCTAAATATAAATTCTTTTTAAAAAACGTAGTCTTTTTTTATTTGCTTATTATTTTACCTACTATGTACTCTAAAATAAGTTTTAACCTCATTTACATAAGGCAGATTTTTGAATGCAATCTATGAGTCATTGTGGTCAAAGGGTTAAGCCTTTTTTGGACACATAGATGGAACGGCGCAGCTAGTATCGTGTCTATGGATGGAACCAAGTTTTTCAGGACGTGGAAGAGTATTAGAATAAATTCAATTCAACGTTTCCATGCCTTGAATATTGTGTGAACATGATAGATTGGTCATGTTGTATGTGAGAACCTTTGTGTTCATAAACACCGGAACATAGTTATTACTATTATCAATCAAAATAGTCCCGTGACTATTCCGACTATTGCGGCACTGTGACTCTGTCTGGTATAGGGTTTACTATCTTAGAGATTGTAATGTTTTTTGAATAGAACCCCCAAAAAACACATATTTTTGTAAAGCGCCTTGCGCAATAATTGGTTCGACTTATATTTTTCCAAAACAATTTCAATCGTATTGGTTATATTAGGTATATAATTTGTTTCCTAACTTAAAAAAAAAAATACAAAAGCGATACTACCTAATATTTTCAAAGTTATAATTTTTTTTTATCAAAATATGAAATATGTTTGCATTTTAGCTTTATCAGTCAGTTGTTCGTTTACTGATCATTTCTATTAATCAAAGATCAAATCACTAAAATATTATTGATTTTGTTAATTTTGTACAGATTTTGATCCTTGATTAGGTAGTTAATTAGAGTATCACTGGCTGGTCACATACAATCATAAACGGAAGTTTTTCTTAGCGTAGACTTAGTCTTACGGATTGCCTACATTACTCCACATGTAGTCGAACCTTGGCAATAAAACGACGCATGTAGTTATTATTTTCTTACCTACCTATAATGCTTAGATTCTAACACCATATCATTACAGGCAAAGGTTAATGCGATTTATAAAATTGACTTGATAGAACAAGGTTACCTTCACTGCATAACGTCATTTTATATTTATCATAGGTACTTCTGGACTCCATTTTTAACCGACTTCAAAAAAGGAGGAGGTGGTCAATTCGACTAAGTATTTCTTTGTATGTACATACTATGTTACGCGATATTTCCTCCAATTATGGACCGATTTTGAAAATTCCATCACTATTGTATAGAAAATAATCCTGAGGTCCCATAAAAATCAAATTATCACAATGAGTGGTAACAAATAGGTAGTTTCCATGGCAACGGGCGTAAACAAGAGGTAGGTTCGGGAATTCGGTTTATCGTTTTTGAAAACACGCCAAATTATACAAAAATGCTCCATAATATCGCTCAGTATAACTTTATATAGTGTAAATAAATAATTTCGTTTTTCGTTTCACACTTTTAGAATCAAGATGCTAAAAATAGAGCCCTATCAATTATCACCTTGAAAACTGCGATGTCTTTCTCACCTCTGCGTACCTTGAATTCAAGGCATTGATTTTTTGGCCGTTTTATAACGAGCCTTGAAGCAGATTAGAAATATTTTTTTAGATTGTACCAGCCTGTGCTAATATCTTACCTACTTTTATAATTTATCGCTGTTTTAATTTGGTGATGAAATTAATTGATGTCGATATAAAGTTGGTACCTACGGACCGTCATGTCGGTACTTACTTACCTACCTATTAAAGGTCTACTTTACCTTCGTCAACTGTCATTTAATCGCCTAATTTACAGGTACTCCTCCGATATCCTCTCGGTGCGTGCTTGACTCCCACCTGACAGCCAACTCAGAAAACGGAAATCGAAGTTTCTGATTCCTTTTCAAACAAACGGTAATCTTATGCAAGCGATATAAGAGTTGGTTTTGCACGAAAACGAATCAGAAACTGAGATTTTCCTTTTCCGAGTAGGCCTGCTGACTGGACTTGTTTTTACCCACGACAATTTTTAACAAATTTTAATGAATTTTCACGGTTTCTTAACATAAAGGTTCCAGTAAAACGCCTGTAAATAGCCAACAATTGATCTAATTCAAACAACTTCTACCGTAACGTGAATTGACGCGTGACGAGTCCATTGATAAAAATAAATGCAACTGTATTTATAATAATAGTTAATGACCTTTTATTCTTGCCAATAGATACGACTTTGGGCTGGAAATAACATTAGGAAATCGTGGCGTGACTGAAAGAGACATTCCTTAACGATTTACATTCCATTATAGGTCCAACTATAAAAATGTGCACCGAAAGTCTACTGTTTTACAAAGTAATTATCTAGCAAGTCTTTGTAAATTTAATTATGTGTTGGCTGGGAATTAGGTTTTGTGGTAATGTACAGAAGGAGTAAGTATGTGCTTTATAATACCGGTACATAGTTGGTAAATCATAGGGACAATGGAACGAGGTACTACGTGCCGAGTATGCCGACTCTACATCATAGAGCTGTAATTGCCGGGCGCGACGCCGCTGATTCTTAGGTTCATGTTATTAGCTCTACATTTTCACTAAAATGATAACACTAAACGTGATATTTTTCATCATCATTTCAGGTGTTTTGAGTTGATATATTTTGGTACACTTGGATGCACAAAGATCACTGAATAACTCTACATATATTTATTTCTTTTTAATGGTCTTTTATGTGTTACATCGCGTTCTTAAGTATATATGTAGTAGTGAGATCATAACATGAACCCGGTTTTATTTGGTTTCGTTTGTTACGGTTATTACACTTAGCTAATAACGCAAACCTAAAGAAAACATTAACTCTATAGCTATACCTATCGGAACTTTCCAACAACCAGTAGTCTAATCTGATTTAAAGACCCAGTTATCCTAGAAACTCACTCCAGTGACCTCATAAAACTTTAAAACGCTTTCACCAATGCTCTATACTCATAGAGTCATAGTTAAGTTACCCAAAGTGAACAATGGGTGTTTGTGTATTAGTCACGTGTTCGATCAAGGGGTAACGTTGAGAATGCCCATTAAAAACAATTGTCTTTTTATACCACTGTGAAACTATTATGCGGTTTATTCATTGTTTTGGTAACAGCGAAGGCCGCAACCAATTTGCGAGTTGTCATCCGTATTAGGTGCGTACTATTCGGTGAAGGAATGATAATGATAACTATGATTTTACGGTTCGAAATGCCGACTAAAAATAACAAAATTCCACGCACTTGCTTGTTTTGCCAAGTTGTTTTCTTACATAGTTATTTTTTTATAATTTATTTGGTTGATAATGGTTTTTCTGAACATGGCATGCCATCCCCATAGGTATTTATAAATTACAATAGTACTTAAAAAAAAAAACTTACATAGATTATTTAGAGAAAACTATTTATACATTAAAAATATTGTAACATTAAAAAAAACGGAAGAATTTATTCACGGTAGTTATTCTTACGATTTCAAGATCGATACAACTGTGTCATCGTTCGAATATCTATCTATAACTTAGGGCCGGACTCTACCAAAGCGGAGACGACACGAGCAGAGAAGTAATGTGTTTTATACAACCAATCGTCTTTATTCACATATCTCGTCTTCGCTCAGCTCGAGCGGAGATGTATCATTTTTGTATGCGAAGAAAACAAAGAAAGATCGAAGCGTAGATGTGCCTTGCAAGCTGGTGACGTCACGCAGCGGAGACGAAGAAGAGATGTGAACGACGCTGCTAGTGCATTCATAAACGCTATTGTAGTCCTAACGCGATGTGATCATATCGAGATTTAGACAGAAAGCTATTTTGTGTTAACTGCTATGTAGATGATGTAGTCTTAAAGCTTCTAACCCATCTCAACAAACATCTGACGCTCACCGTACGCACCTCAGTTCCGCTCTAGCCAACATACATCTCCGTTTTAGCCAACACATATCTCTGATCCAGTCTAGCCAGTACGCATCTTCGCACAGCTTCGGTGGATAGCTGTAAGCGTCTCTTGTTATCTCCGCTTTGGTGGAGTTAGGTGAAGGAAGTGCAGTAGGTATAGGTATAGCCTATCAATCGAAACAACCTCCATGAATTAAATAGTGATCCATGTAGGGCATGATGCCATGCTAGGCTGGCTATCAGTATTATTTATCAAATATTAGTCACGGCATATTCCTGTGATTCAATGTTTAATTTTCAGCGGGTCATGCAATCGATAGTCCGAGCCATACAATTAACCAGGTATAAGTACAAAAAATTACCATTGTTTTCTGAGGTTTCAAAACTAATGTGATCTATTTTATTGTTATCGTATATTCGACCATGTTTAGTTTTACTCGATATCACCACCATACGTCGCTAACTTTGCCTTTCTATAAACAATCATATACAGAAAGAGACAGAGAGAGAGATCATTTATTTATCCAAAAAACACATTTATTAACTTGGTAGATTATACTTCAATATAATATGTAGTAGGTAGGTAACATAACAAAATGATAAGATGGTTAGATATTAGTCAAGGGTAAATTGTTGTAGTATAGTATTAAAGCATTTGCCCAATACTATGCTGGTCTTCAGGAATATCTACATTAGTTAAGGGTAAAATGGGTCCCTGCCTCAGCACGTTGTAATATTAAAGCATTTGCCCAATACTGTGCTGGTCTTTAGGAATACCTACATTAGTTAAGGGTAAAATGGGTCCCTGCCTCAGCATGTTGTAGTATTAAAGCATTTGCCCAATACTGTGCTGGTCTTCAAGAATACCTACATTAGTTAAGGGTAAAATGGGTCCCTGCCTCAGCACGTTGTAATATTAAAGCATTTGCCCAATACTGTGCTGGTCTTCAGGAATACCTACATTAGTTAAGGATAAAATGGGTCCCTGCCTCAGCAAGTGGTAGTATTAAAGCATTTGCCCAATACTGCGCTGGTCTTTAGGAATACCTACATTAGTTAAGGGTAAAATGGGTCCCTGCCTCAGCATGTTGTAGTATTAAAGCATTTGCCCAATACTGTGCTGGTCTTCAAGAATACCTACATTAGTTAAGGGTAAAATGGGTCCCTGCCTCAGCATGTTGTAGTATTAAAGCATTTGCCCAATACTGTGCTGGTCTTCAAGAATACCTACATTAGTTAAGGGTAAAATGGGTCCCTGCCTCAGCATGTTGCAGTATTAAAGCATTTGCCCAATACTGTGCTGGTCTTCAGGAATACCTACATTAGTTAAGGATAAAATGGGTCCCTGCCTCAGCAAGTGGTAGTATTAAAGCATTTGCCCAATACTGCGCTGGTCTTCAGGAATACCTACATAATATACTACCTACATACCTACCCAACATTTGTGGCAAATTCTACCTAGTATATAAATATACTAGCTGACCCGCCCGCGATTGCATTCGCGAAGTCATACTAAAGTCGTACGTAGCTTTTCGAGTTTCGTTGAGATTCTTGATAGGTAAGTCAGTGAGTGGCCTAACTTTGACTGCACACCATATACATTTAGGGTGCTAATTAAAAAAAAACTACGCTACATATTTTGCCCGACAACAGTTACGGTTCTGAATTTATTATAAAAATTACCTATGACCCCAATTGAACAACATAAGCTACAAATTTCCGAAAAAACGTTCTTAGCAGGTGCTTGCTTACGTCTTAAAAGAAACCTCCATACAAAACTTCAGCCCTTCTAGTTCGTAGCTCTTCTAGTTCCTGAGATTTCGTGATATGTCAGTCGCCTAACTTTGAGTTCACACCATTGACCTTTTAGGGTGTGAATTTCCAGAAATCCTGAAAACGTGTCTGTTTATTTTAAGTCATCTTTCTACGCTACAAATTTTGACGGGCCAACAGTTACGGTTCTGCAGTTATTATAAAAATCACCTTTGTTCCGTTCTTAGCGGGTGCCAACGTCCTAAAACGCGCGAAACTGAAATTTTGCATGGAGGTTTCCATGCAAAATTTCGCATCTCTTGTAGTTTCAGAGATCTCTTAATAAGTCACCCAGTTTACTCTTTTATAAATATGGAGAGGTGGTTCTCAATTCCTCTGTATGTTTTTTTTTGTATGTATGTTACGTACGCGATAACGATCAACGCGATCCGAATTATTTTAAGTTTTGCGGGATAATTACTAATTCCCTGGGGATATAAATTTTATGGGATCATTTTCTATACAATAGTGAATAAAGAATGTTCAAAATCGGTCCATAATTGGCGGAGATATCGCGTACGTAACATACATACAAAAAAAAAACATACAGAGGAATTGAGAACCACCTCTCCATATTTATAAAAGAGTAAACTGGGTGACTTATTAAGAGATCTCTGAAACTACAAGAGATGCGAAATTTTGCATGGAAACCTCCATGCAAAATTTCAGTTTCGCGCGTTTTAGGACGTTGGCACCCGCTAAGAACGGATTTTTGGAAATTCTTATTCTAATGGGGGTCAAAGGTGATTTTTATAATACATATGAGTAGGTATTTAGTTTCGAAATTGTATTTTGTATTGTAATGTATTTATTTACGTTCAAAACAGTAATTATTATGCACACAGATATTATGTAAAATCCAACAGTCCTATCCTTTCAAGGTTGTCTGGGAGAGATAAAATCGCCCATTGTAGCTAATTCGTTAATTATTATTTTGTAAATTATTTCTTAGTTAAGTGTGCAATAAAGTATTATTGCACACTTACCTTATCGTATCTATGTAGTTGTAGAAGCGAGTTCACACAACTGACAGTATTACAGATCCAGTAAAAAAAAAATAAGTAGCTAAAAAATAAAAACGGTCCTGTAACAATTGTTTACTGGATCCGAAATACTGTCCGGTGTGTGAACTCCGCTCTTACAGCTACATAGATACGATAAGGTAAGTGTGCAATAATACTTTATTGCCCACTTACCTTATACATTGTAACTAAGAAATAATTTAAACAGCCAACACGGGAAAATAAACGGGTCCTGTTGTGTGTATGAGCCCTAAGCCTACCGCCATCCTATCAGTAAACCAGACCTATACTCCGATTCAGAATTCAAGATTTTTTATGTCAACAAAGACATTTATGAAAGAAAACTTAACGAAAACTGATAACAATAACAGAAAACAACAAAGTAACATCAAAGTTATCACTAAAAACTAAAAAACCAACTACAATAGCGCATAATCCCACATGTGTAGCGTGATTTGGATTCGAAAACGAATGAGAGATTAATTAAATAATGAACGATAGCTTCCAAACAAAAAAAAAACGAGTTTCTGTGCTTTGCTTCGATGATAGCAATGTCGTTAAATATTTTCCTTGGGTTTTGTAATCCCTTTGTATACAAAAATATCCAGGTTTTTTAATCGGAGTACCTGTATATTTTCCATACATTGTACATTGAATACTATGTAGAGATAATGATAACATAACGATTCAAATGTCTTCTACTCAAGTAAAAAGTAGACAGACACACAGTGCGTACAAATTCCCACACTTGGTTAAGTTTCAGTTAATAGTTAGTTCATAAGTTTTTTAAATAAATGTTTTACTTTTTATAGTATCGTCGTTGTAAAGCTGAAAAAATCTGTGTAAAGCATCGGCTGAGCCATTTTTGAATCAATAACCATTTATTACGTAAATTACAAAAACAGCAACGTCACATTAGTATCTATAAAAAATACATTAAATTCTATGATATTATAGGTATAGAAAAATATATATATATATATAAATACTTTTGCGCGCATAGTGCGTCTGAGTCGATTTTTCTGCACGCGAGTTTACCTAAGAAGGGGCATTTGACATCAAAGTGTAGTATTAAATGTTAATTAGTCACACTTCGTTTGTACCTACTTCAAAGACTTGCATTCATACATCGATATATACTGAACTGTTTGAAGTTTATCGCGTTTCTTGAAATAGACAGTCGATCCACTTTACTTCAACACTCATTTCCTATGTCGAGTCATGTGATAAAACTTGAAGTTCAAAGAAGGCACGTACCTATACCCCTATGTATATTTGTACCTAGTACTCCAATCCATACTAATGTCACTATTAGGAGTAAGATACATAATAAATAAAATAAATAAATAATAAACAAAAACTTTTATTGTTCAACAACGTTACTAATAGCTAATACATTCTTTACGATTAACTTAATCCTAGACTATTATGATATAAAATTAAACTAAAAACTATGGTGATAGGGTATCATAAGTAACTCAGAGTACGACTTAGTGAGATCTTAAACAAATTTCTATATTTTTATTATAGAAATCTACTTAAATTCCCAATACATACTCAGATAATTATCAGTATGAGGTAGTTCACAATTTACATAATAGTGATACCTATTAGTATGGATTTGATCATCATCATCAGCCCATACACGTCCACTGCTGGACATAGGCTTCCCCCGTACGACGCCACAAATAGCGGTCCTGAGCCGCCTTCATCCATCGACTCCCCGCGACCGCTACGTTGTTGACGGTCCATCGAGTGGATGGTCTCCCATGTAGGGGGGGATTAGTCATATATTCACCACGCTTGGCAGGCGGATTGGTGATCGCAGTGTTGGTGTTTAAAAATACTCAGAAGGAAGCTGCTGCCCTTCCTCTGGTAGGTTCCCTTAGTCGGCTTTTACTACATCAACGGGTTGAGTTGGAGGGGTCGATATTCGTACCCCGCGGCCCTACGGCCCATGTATGGATTGGATACAGCGTTAATTTTTAGCGTTCCGTACACAAAGGGTGAAAACAGCGGAAGCTTAGTAATAGGGTCTCGCCCTATTACTAAGTCTCCACGGTCTGTCCATCTGTTCGTCCGCCCTTCAGCGGACTGTATCGCATGAACCGTAAAAGGTAGACGGTTAAAATTTTGTACAGAATGTGTACCTATTTCTATGGTGGATTTATCAACTATATACATATATATCTTACCAGATATCTTATATAAATGTATATATATTGTATATTCTATATACTGTAAATACTAGTTTAATTTGTTTATATTATTTGATTGTTATTTTTTTTGTCAATAAAATTTATCAACTAATAAAAATTTTACAAATATTAAAATGAAAGAGATCTCCCATACGACAAAATTTTGTGTTTTTCTTTTGGGTATTTTGGCTCTAGTTTTGTCAAGGCTCTGAATGGTAATAGGTAGACAGTTGAAATTTTGTCAGGGTATGTACAACTATTGCCGCTTATAACAACAAATAATAAAAAAATATAATAAAGGGGTCCAACGTCCATACTTACCAAGTTGAGCACCGATCACCAAAGATGAGCAAAGTCGGGCGCGGTCAGTGCTAGGATGTGTGACCGGGTCATGTTGACTTTTTTCTTTTTTAATATTTTTAAGAAATTAGTTTTCAGGGTTTTTTCAGAATATTTATGTACGATTACGGAATCCTCCGTGTGCGAGTCAACTCGCACTTGGTCGTATATTTTAAGGGACTTTTGTCGGGTAAAAGGCAAAAAGTGCCAGAATTATGTTATTACATCTTCGCAAGTAAATATCTCTATTATACATGCATGCTATAAATTTCATAAAAGGGAGAAGAGCAGCTTCTGAAAGTTCCGTCAAAAAAAAAAACACTTTTTGCTGTTGAATAATTTGTCTAGTCTCCTTGAGTCGCAAATGAAATTATTTATATTTTTGACAAACGAGATGAATACGTTAAACGTTAAAAAAATATTAACGATATTTCTACTTGTACAAAACATAAACAACGTATGGTTTACCTTTTATGCTGACTCTATCTTTTTTATTTTGGAGCGTTATGGAAGCATTTTGGTACTTATAATTTTAAAAATAATATGGGTGAAAAAAACTTGGAGCCAGGAGGAATGCATTCTTGGAGCGCGCTGGAACTACCCGTATATGTAAGTACGTATATACCGCCGCGTCTTTTTGTCTGAACGCTATAAATTCCAAACTACCGGGCGTATTTTCATACAGCTTCACTAATAGCACGGACTTACTCATGAGGAAGATTTTGGTGTATAATTATTAGGGTTTTAAGAGATTAGGCTAAAAAAGACAACAAAATGTCGGAAAAAAATATGCCGACTGGGAGGTTTACTGGCGCTCGCTGCGTAAACCAATAATGTTATTAAATGCTCTGCTACCCGTGTGGTGGCGGAATGGGCTGCTATTTCAGTATAAATGAAAAGTGTAAATAGAATCCTACTAATATTATGAATGTCAAAGTTTGTATGGATGGATGTATGGATATTTATTACTCTTTCACGCAAAAAGTACTGAACCGATTAGGCTGAAATTTGGTATGGGTATAGTTTGGGACCTGGAATAACATATAGGCTATTTTTTATCCCGATGAAACGCGGGCTAAGGCGCGGGCAGCAGCTAGTAAATTTTAATTAAACTGTCTATATGGCTTGTGGGAGAAACATTTTAGAAGAAAACATAAAAGCACAAATTTGATCCAGGAAAAACACGCAATGCAACGACGTGATCAGAATCAGTTTTTTAAACAAAAAATAGATACTTAAATATGGGCTACTTTTAATTGCTACTTAGAATTTAAATGCTATAAAATTGTTAAGTTCAAGGTCACCGAAAACGTTTAAAAACGTAATAAATCCATAGCTTTGAAGCAGGATACGACATAATTTATATAGATAGGTGGCCAGGTATCTACTTACCCAACTAAGTGGTAAGTAGGTATACCTAGATACTCGAATTTCTAATCAGGAGGACTATGGCGAGATAAATAAATTACATAATTCCCTTTAGTGCAATCAACAACGAATAAAATCGAGATCCTTTCACGACAATGATGCCTGAACACGAAATTTCGTGTAAAACCATTTGATTTGCTCATGATGACTGATGAGATTGGTCACGGCGTTAGAATCGAACCTCCAACTCAAACCATTGATGTCGTAAGAGCCGAATAAAGGAACAAGAGAAAAGGCAGCAGCTTCCTTCTGTGTGTATACCCATGTCTTATGGAACCGTTCCCTGAAGGGTCACTTATTCTTTGTTTCACGCGTTATGAATTGACGCCCTCCTGATCAGAACGTCTAATTAGATAAATGTCCAACAACGCGAAACGTCTAATGAGCAGTAAGTCTAAATAACAAAATGTCAATGTAGCAAAACGTCCAGCTATCAAATGGTCTGTATAGCAAGCTGTCGCGCCTTCGCCCGCGTTTTATCGGGATAAAAAAATAGCCTGTATGCTATTCCAGGTCCCAAACCAATACCAAATTTCAGCCCAACCAGTGCAAAGTTTTTGCGTGAAAGAGGAACAAACATCCATACATCCATCCTTACAAAGTTGGACATTTATAATATTAGTAGGAAGTAGGATGAAGGTAAGATGTGATTTTCATCTTAGACAATTCATATTGCGTGAAATCAAGCAAAATGCGATCCCAACCCGCATGCCCAGCATGGGAATTTTGGTATTAGGTAGGTACCCTTCCATATAAGGCGCTTATAAGGGAGGCCTAGGTTCAGCGGTGGAATGCTATAGTTAGTGTGCTGTGCTGTAGTTTGTGGTTAGCAAAAGTGAACTTTTCTTGAACGGTTCCTATGTGAAAAGTGCTAAATAAATCCAACCAATCCGCCAAGGGGGATGATTATTGCAGAGCCCTGTTTAATAAAGCCAAAGATAGTCGTGCTAGGCACAGTAAGCACCAACTCGTTGGGTATCGTGCAGACAGAAGTCTGTATTTCGCCAAAGCGAAATAATTTTTTTATGACTGTAAGCCAAATCGGAAACGAAAGGTTTCCGATCAATATGTATTTACGATTCTGTTATATGAATTAAGTTGGTACGCAAGTACCTACCTACTTTATTACTTTTAACCACGTATATAGTACCTATATAAAAATGTATCTAAAACTTATATATCTAGCAACCATTAGTAAGTATGTATGTACATACCTCAGTAAACTTGTTTCCAAGCCGGACTAAAATAACGATTATAATTTGTAAAGTTACCTAATCATAATGCCAAAATTCCTAAAATTTATGTACCTATATATTATATCTGAGAAGATAAATAAATAAATAATGCTGGACAATTTACACAGCATTATCTAGCCTCAAGCTAAGCAGAGCTTGTGTTATGGGCACTAGATAACTGATACATTTAATATAATAGATAGATATTTTCTATTATACAATAAAAAACATCCAGAACACCTTGAACAAATATTTGCAGATCATACAAACATTTGTCCCGAGGCGGGAATCGAACCCGCAACCTACTGCGTTGCAGGCCTACCTATTAGTGTCTTAGTAGGTATATAATTTAAACATGAATTGCTTTATGTAAAAAAAAACTTTAAATTTTACGTTTACCTATGTATCTATAATCTAGCTTACCCTAATATAGGAAGATAACGGTAATTAATTACCCCGTATTATTGATTTACGCGTATGCCTGATATGATAATAAAGTAATTCCAATTCAAAATAATTATAAAAGCAATAAATAACAATTCAATTCAAGAGCGACCTTCATTATTTCAAGTCCCATGC
Organism: Eupithecia insigniata; assembly: GCA_947859395.1. NCBI lineage: Eukaryota > Metazoa > Arthropoda > Insecta > Lepidoptera > Geometridae > Eupithecia > Eupithecia insigniata. The sequence continues at coordinate 8,798,995 of OX402003.1, forward strand.
ATCAAACTGCATAATTTGTTTCAACTCCAAAGCGGATATCTCGGAACAAATAACATTAGTTTTGGTACTAATCCAAATTGCATAATAAAAATTCTTTAGTTACCTTTTTGATTTAGGGCTGACTGAAGAGTGCAATGAATCGTGATGTGCCAAAATCTTAATTATTTATCTACTCTTCCTATATTTAGAGATATTAATAAATATCTTTAAGGACGACCGATATGGCACGGCGAGTTAACGTCCGCCTGCGACGCAGGAGGTTGCGGGTTCGCTTCCCGCCTTGGAACAAATGTTTGTACTATCTGCAAATATTTGTTTTTTTAGGGTTCTGGGTATTTTCTATGTATAGAAATCTATCTACGTATGTATGCACCTAAGTATATCAGTCATCTAGTAGGTACCCACAACACAAGCTCTGCTTAACTAGGGGCTAGATGATGCTGTGTGGATTGTACAGCATTATTATATTTACAATCAACCCGACCAAAATTAATAAAATTATTTGTGATTTAAATTATCTAATACTAGCTGACCCAACAGACGTTGTCCTGACAATCAAGTCAAACAAAACATAAATTTCCAAAATTTTCTATATTACTGCGCAATTTTCTTAATTTTTTTAACGTTAGAACCTTCTACGATTTATTAAAAAACATCAGTGAAGCCGTTCTCAAGTTATAGCCGGACCAAGAGAAATAAGGGGTTATTTTTTATCTTATCATCATCATCATCATCATCAGCCTATACACGTCCACTGCTGGACATAGGCCTCCCCCGTACGACGCCAGAAATAGCGGTCCTGAGCCGCCTCCATCCATCGACTCCCTGCGACCGCTACGATGTCGTCGGTCCATCAGAGTGGATGGTCTCCCATGTAGGGGGGGATTTGCCATAATCACCACGCTTGGCAGGCGGATTGGTGATCGCAGTGTTGGTGTTTAAAAATACTCAGAAGGAAGCTGCTGCCCATCCTCTGGTTTTATCTTATATGTATATATAATTTGTTAGTTACCGTACTCCTCCGAAACGGCTTTACCGATTTTTACCAAATTTTATATGCATATTCAGTAGGTCTGAGAATCGGCTACTATCTATTTTCCATACCCCTAAGTGATAAATAAGGGTTGAAGGCAAAACAACGTTTGGCGGGTCAGCTAGTATATAATACATAGATAAGGCTGATTGAAACTGGGATAATAAATAATTTATTAAAAGTACATATATAGTTATTCAAGATTTTAAATATTATTAAGTTTTAAGTACGAAATTTTATTTTAGGTTCTATATTTATAATGTTGTTTATCTATGATTTCCTGTTTTTTCCATTATATTGTTCCTATTGTATGACAATAAATGCAAAGACAAACCTCTTCTTTTTTATTATTATTATTTCTTTTTTATTATTTTCTTATATATTTTAGTATTCGTACTCACGCTTATATAATACTAGTTGTTGCCCGCGCCTTCGCCCGCGTTTTATCGGAAGAAGAAATAGCCTATATTTATATTGCTATTCCAGGTCCCAAACTATACCCATACCAAATTTCAGCCTAATCGGTTCAGTAGTTTTTGCGTGAAAGAGTAACAAATATCCATACATCCATCCATCCATACAAACTTTGACGTTTATAATATTAGTAGGATACTATCAGAAGATCGTGCTGACTCTACCTCAACTTATGCATGGATGTGAGTGAGAACTAATGTATGAAAGAAAATATTTTCAAAATATGAAGTTATTAAAATGCTCGTTGGATGTGGTCGGGAACTGGTTGTGGAATGGAACTTTTCTTTTCCGAGAACAATAAGTTAGGATATCACATCCTAAGGGAAGGTGCCAAAAACTTTGCCAAGTGCTGGATCTACAACGCCATCTGGTTCCACAATATTAAGCAGGAAGTTTAGTTTAAGATTAATTATTCACTAAGGTTCTACTTCATTCAAAACCAATAATAGAAAAAAAATACCCAAGTTTCTTCGTAAATATTAAATTATTGTGATATAACATCCTCCACGTAAGGATTCTTTCGTAATTTGTGCAGTTTTCGTTGCGTCGGCGCATCTTGCCGAGCATGCCCAAATCTAGCTGAGTGAGAGTAATGAAGACAATCAATCGATAAGGTATTGCCATAATAATACCAACATTATTTTTGCCTCGATAGCTTTTTATGCGAATTTTATCTTCCTACTAATATTATAAAACCGAATGTTTGTAAAATATCAATTTTATTTTGTTACGTAAGATCTCCGTTGAACAGATCAACATGCAATTTGGCGTACATTTAGAAAATAGCCTAACTTAGATAATAAACTACTTATTATACCGAAAATACGCATGCGAAGGCGCGGGCAGCTAGTAATTACATATATACTTAGGTAAGTAAAGAAAGTTTAAATATATACATTATATATGTGTTCGTGCCTAATTTGTTTGTGCCCCGAGATATACATATATTTCGGCAACACGTGATGAAAGAATTCATTCATTATTTGATTGTTTTTAAAAAACTAAAAACCAACTTCATGTTGCTTAATATTTAATATTAATAAAATTAATATTTATAGTACCACATAGTTTTGCGGTGCAAAAAAGAATCCCTCGGGAATAAATTTCATAATACCATCTTGGAATCTTTCTCTAGTATACATATAAATAAAAACGGCCAAGTGTGAGTCAACTCGCACACGGAGGGTTCCGTACAATCGTTTATAATTTTTTATATCGCATATTTACTTCAGACTCAGATTTAATTACAGAGTAAACTATTCAAATCAGTGTAAACACATAACACTTTCCGGTATTTAGGGTGAAGGATAATGTCTGACATAGCATGTCGTGATTGCTAGTAGGTACCTACCTAAGTTACAAAAAAAAAATATACGGACGAATTGATAACATCCTTCTTTTGAAGTCGGTTGTTGCGCGATATTTCCGTCAATTGATGAACCGATTTTGAAAATTCTTTCGCTATTGTATAGAAAACAATCCCGCAGGGGTCCCATAATTTTTTTTTATCCCCCGGTGATTACTTTTTATCCCGCAAAACTTAAAATAAGTGTAAAAGTAAGGGAATTTGTAGTCGAGTTATCGTGTTTTAAAACACGTCATATTATTATTTATTTGCGTCGAATTTCATGCTATTTTTCTATTAAGGTAAACATTAAAAGATAATTAAATTTTTAAAGAAAGTACGATTCAAATTCATAGGTACTTACTTAGGTATGATGAGATTCAGTATTGTGGTAGAGCCAAGCTTTATTTTAGACTGGCAACTTAAAGATTACACAATGTCGTTTATGATTATAATACAAATAAATAAAGCCCAGAAGCCTTGCTTATGTTGACTGTACAAAAAAAAATGGTGGAGGTGAGTGGGAATACATTTTTTTATTTAAAAAATGGTGCTGAACGTGATTGGCAATATTTTTTGGATGTGATGGGAAGGAGCCAACTTAACTTTATATAGGATTATTGGTAATTAACATTTTTTTTCGAGTCATAACTACTTTATTTAAATGGACAAAGAAAATAACAATCAAATAATATAAAGAATTAACGAATTAATTATAAGTAATTAACTGAGACTGTGTGAATTGCAGATTCTACCCGTCACAAACACGTTTGTGAAGATGCCAGGTCCGAATTATTAAAATTGGTAGAAAGGGAACGATGGAAATATTCCTTCTATTGGCTGTTAGTGATATGTATAGGATAAGTTTAAGTATATTTAAGAGCTATGGATTTGGTTAACAAATAAATATTACTTGGTTATGCTTGTGGTCCCGGCCAAATTCACCCTGCACTGCCATAGATAGACACACTGAATGAAACCTTTGATTTGATCGTGCTCTACTCGAGGTTTTTTAGTGTGTAGGCCCAGTAGTAATAAACTACTTGGCAGTTAGTATTTTTTTTCTCATTGAGAACAAGTACCGAAATACCGACTTACCTTAATTAATTTTACCTAATCGAATACTAGACGATTCTTAGATTAAATAAACATAAAAACGGATGCACCAATTTACATGAAACATAACTTTATGTAAGGTTCTTTGTTACGTCGAGGGTAAACATGGCGTTAAGGCCTACCTTTTGACCTATTATTCAATTAAATTTGTATTCAGCGAATTTTTTGTTGAAGTGTACCACTACCTATTAAGTAATACTCGAACATTATGTAGAGAACTATGCCAGTATTTTAAAAATTGCATTATTTTCTATACATTATTGTCATTGCAACGTGCAGTGGAACGATGCTCTTATCCCAGGATTATTATAATACTAGCATTTGTCCGCGCCTTCACACGTGTTTTTTAGTATAAAAAGAAACCTTTACGTTATTCCAGGTCTAGATCTATATGCGAGTAAAATATCAGCTCGGTCTATTCAGTACTTTTGGCGTTGTCTTCAGCATTTTAACTTTACAATGGCAAACTTTTACCTTTAGATCTACTACACATATACAGTAGGAAGAATAGGATATACTGTCCCGGGCACCTACCTACCTGCTAGTCAGGAGTCTTGAATGATTACTCAACTGCATTCCTGTAACGACCGCTGGGACGTGCTTGGAGCGAAGGAAAAAATATCTATGACGGCTAATGAACCCGAGGCTTTGTTTAGAAAGGCATTCGATCGCTTGCTTTTTTTCTGGGAAGAAAATGAGGTTCAGCTGCATTATTATCTTTATTAATAGTAGAAAATAATACTAATTTAATTGCTTTATTTTGTAGAACGGTCGAATTTAACATCAGTAGTGGTTGGTACCTAGAGTGTCCAGTAATCGTGAAAATAGAATCTATCAAATTGAATAATTTGTATTGTGTCAATACCCTGTACATTATGTAATTTTGAACTAGTGGGGTTATTAACACTAAGGTCGTTTCCAAATTATGGAAATATCCAGATAAAACGATAGGTTAGATACAGTAGGCATAGGATAATGGTGAAAGAGCTTGAAAGAGTGATAAATGTGATAATGGTAGTAATTTTGTTGGTACCAAAACCAACTCTAACTAGTCTAAAATTATTGCCATTTTTTTTTCGAGTCAAGCTGAAAACTGAGCGTCGTAATGAGTTTTAAAATAAGTTATTTTAAAATGTTGGTAACAATACAATAAAATTATTCATCGTACTCTGTATGAAAGCATCACTCATGGAGAGGTTAATCAGAACTACCTCTACAAAAAGTTAACTAATTAAACTTTAATGAATTATAAATGGGTCGGAAAACTTTTAAAATTTGCAACTGATTCATATCACCTAATAATACTAAACATCGAATTACGTAATTAAAATCTAGTCAGTGATATTAATATTTTTTATGAAAAGATTTTGTTTTAAATATTTGTAATGCTTAAAATGTTAAAACGTTTAACGCTGAAAAAGTAAACTTTATGTAGGCGATGTCGTTATAATTAGTAAATAAATATAAAATTATTTTATAAAGGATTAACCTAATTTTTTTGATTTATTTAATTTTGTTTTATCGCATGAGCGCATATTTATTTTCATTTACTTTTAACCTAAATTAGTCTGGAGAATTTTTTAAAATAAATCGACTCCCGATACGATACGATCACGAACGAACTCCTGAAAATTTAATTTCTCTGAGTTTCTATGAAACATTGTACCTGTTCGTAAGCCCTCACACTCATGGTACCTATTTTTTGGGATATTATGAAATTTCTTAGAAATAATGTACCTACTCTACTACTTCGAAAGGCAAATAAAAAACACAAATAATGAAAAATTAATCTATTAATTTGCAACTTTCGACACAAACATGGAGCCCATTTCCTTCAACTCTGCGAGACTATTTATTTTGTGATGTAACGTAGATAATTAAATTAGCGTCAGGCTCAGCAGTTTCTCACGAGTTGATGGGTGGATAGCCGCCAGATCTGATCCCTAACGAGGACATCCGTTGATGTTGAGTTAATGTAAATTTGAAAATAAGTTCTTGGTCCTACTTGTACCGACCTATATAAATTGTTATGTACAAATAAGAAAATATAAAGATTTAAAGTTACGCATGTTATTTTTGAAAAGCTTTTAACACGCACGAAAAGACCGACCTCAATTCCGGGTGTTTACCGAACCGAGGATAGTAGAGAATAAAAAAACGTGCTGTGATACTTAGAATAGGTAAGGTTAGTACTAAGAACCTAACTGCAGCTCAGATGTTTATAAATCAAGTTCAAACTTACCTTGCAAAATTCCAAGCACGATTAAAGAAAGCACCAAAACACTCATTTTCAATTCATGCGATTTAAATGTCATCTATTGTCATTACAATTTTTTGTCATAATTTGACGATATAAGGGGGGGGCTCTACATTTACGATCCTCTATATTTTTACGATCGGATCTTATATTTTTACGATTTATCAAACATTATAGCGACACCGCCAATCGCGACACCGGCGGCTGTTGTGTAGTTACTCCGTCTGTGGTAGACAACTGTGCGCCGCGGTCGTTTTCCCTCGCTTATAACTTCCCCTGACTGTATGAATAGTTAGTAGGACGCCTCGAGTATAGGTATAAAAGCATCTATTAGGGTAGCTAACTTATGATTCTTATTATGTAGGTAATTATCGTTTTATTTTTTTATTATAAGCAAAATGCACTCATCTCTTTACAAAGTAACTCGTTTCTGTAAACATTTTTTGTTCATGAGACCTCCATCCTATTTTTCATCAAGTTATGTTATATCAATATGGGCGTTAATTCATATGTCGAATTCTACTAAATCTTTCTTAACCGCGTATCTGATTTAAACATCAGTCATGCCCAGTCGCTGAATTTTTGGGTGGAACAAATTACCAACTACACAACAATACCAGCTACAAACTAATTTCCCTGGCATGAAAGCGTCAGCTGTTATCGGTGACAAGTTTTCCCCATTAGAAAATGCATGAAGTTAAAAGTTCATAAGCTATAAATATCAAACCTAGTATTAAAGTGACTGCTACCTACCTAATGTATGTAGATTCCAAGTCCAAATAAGCATTTTGTGTCCGGTGATAAATCGGATTAAGTAAATAATTACCACATACATAGGTAATAGATACATAATTGGTCTACATTTTGACACAAACGAGCTTCCAAACAAGAACCTGCGAGGAGCAAAATCCTTTCACTTTCAAGGAGCTTCACTTGTGTCTCTCTTCTCTATGAAATCGGTTGTAAATATACAGGGTTATCTGTGTGATTATCAAGAAAACGTTTGTTAAGACGCGAGGTCTTAATTCTTGGTATTGGTGGAAGGTACCCCCCAAAAACGGCAATGCCCTGAACACCTAACCAGTGGGTGTGGGAGATGGTCTTAATTGATTGGGTTCGGAACAAACCGACTACTCCGTTGAATAACTAGCGTAGAATAGACAATAATGACATCGTATCATCATATTTTGCGTACATTATTAAAGTTGAATAAATGAATTTCAAACAATTTACGCATTCGATAACAAAGTGACGTATTTTTTTCTCCTTTCTTCCCTAGATCGGACGGAACAATCTCCGTGCTAGGGAGGCTGTAGAGTTGATACTCTACAGATCTTTTACCGAAGTGTCAAAACGTGTTTTTTTCATTTTGTATCAGATGGTTGACAATTTTTTTAACCCTTTAGTTACCTAACAACTAAACTAGCGCAATATGGCCTAGCAATAATACAACCTTAAATATTTTTTGCACCCAGCAGATTTTTCTATTAATTCGGAGGAACATGTATTGCATCCAGCAGATTTTTCGGTTGAACATGTAAGTGTTACCTTGGAAGAAACGTATGAGCCTACGTAGAAGGTAAGTACAGGTACCCATTAAATTTTAATAAAGCTTTCAAACCACTGTTTACGTAACTGATTTGTCAATAAGGTTCCTACTTGAGGTAGTGTCAGCAAAGTCTGATAAATTTGCTTAATTTCGACTTACTAGCTTCCTAGTTTGTTAGAGTAGGTAACTGCATTTTAATGTGTTTCTTGCATGTAGTAATTTTCTTCTTCTTCTTTGTAATTTTAATGTTTGGCTCCTGCCTGAGTCAAGACAATGCGTTCCTCTGACTTTGACTTAAACTATCATGTATTCACTTCAATTTATAAAAATACAGTAATGTGATAGAATGAAGGATACATTTTTAGAGGCAACATAATAATATGAAAATAATCACAGTAGGTATAATTTGATTCAGTCACGATAACAATCGACTTACAATTTTCAGAAACAATTTGGAAAAATAGTTGTGGTTTTATCTCAGAACAGAGAAATATACGGTACTACGAGTAAGAGTATCGTGTGCAGAGTGCCGTGGGTACTACCTATGTATTATATTACTAGCGACCTACAAACTATACATATAAACCTTCCTCTTGAATCATTCTATCTATTAAAAAAACCGCATCAAAATCCGTTGCGTAATTTTGATTCTAAGATCTAATCATATATAGGGACAGACAGACAGCGGGAAGCTACATTTTTATACTGTTTTTTATATTACATATACGTAATATACATAGATTTATTAGCTATATACATAATTATTTAATGAAACAGGAACATAATAGGGTACAGCGTATTTAAAAGATGTAAGAAAAACAAAATATTATTTTGGACTTCACACATTTATTGTATTTTTGTCTAGTAAAAATACTATATTTAATATTATAAATTATTTGAAAAATAAGGTGTAGCAATTGACAGATTTGCTGATTGCACGCTCACACAGAGCTTAACATAAACCTGTTTTAATCAAAACATTTTTTAAATCAAATTATTTTTAATATAAACCTTAAATTTATAACCCCATTTCATCTATTACTGAATGAAAGATTAAGCGAAAACACCATTCAATGGATAAATTTACTTAATTACATAGATTTATTGCACTGTTGCACATGAGAGCACAGAAACTTTTGGAGTTTATCAGCTCAGGCCTTTCAAGTTTTTATATTGAAAATATACATGCTTATTTAATATGTTGTGAGAATACATATTTTGTAAGCAACTATTTTATGGACTATTTCTAAAATGATAGTTAAACTTATATTTTGTTTTAAAATTGGCTTAAGAAATGAACCTAAGCATAAAATTTGTTTTAAAATTGGCTTAAGAAATGAACCTAAGCATAAAATTTTTAAGCCATGAAACAAATTAGACGTGCACGCTCGCCGCTATTAAATCAATGAACAGCGATTACGTCAATTATGCGAGCAGCAAATTACCTTTTAAAGTTATTTGATTAAAAATTAAGAACTTGTATCTCTCACTATGTTAAATGCATAACGGTAAACTAGTACATCGATCGGCCTTATAACTTGTACAGTTAGTGTCAGAATGCTGATGGTTGATCAATATATCGTGTTAGAGGCGGCACATAATGTACTTCAATCTACTTAGATACAATTCTTTATATCCTACACAAGTATTAAATTTCACATGCTATGGAAACTAAGTAGTACATAACTCAAGAAAAAAAATTTAAAAGATAAATTAACAATAAAATACATTTTTTTATCTTTTACAAGACATGACCCAGTCTCACGGGATTTATAAATTTTATTTTTATTACACAAAAGTTCGCCATGCACATAAGAAAAATATTTTAAGTAGACTACTTAACCTAAAGTTATTATGTACGTTATGTACATGGTGTAGGACCTAGATTAAAATAGATTTACTAATTTATGATAGTCAACTCATTTGTAACATCCACCTTTAATAGAAAAATAATTACAAAAGAAATATAGAAAAGAGCTCCCGGATTGCTTATTAAAAACGCTTATTAAAAATCACTTTTATGCCACTGTTAAATCATAATAGCTATTTACTGAAGATTCATAACAATATTTGCATAGTATAAAGTATAATTATTATGAGAACTGGGTTACAGTCGTCATTTACATCTAATATTGTATGTGTACCGGTAAACGAACCTGAAATTCAGCTTCGGCTCTGAACGTCAAATATACGATATACTATTCCATAGTGTACTTTCTGTAAATTCGTCTTACAATTCTATACAATTTTAATAATCTACAGCTCTACACACGGCATACATAGTATGTACAATCGTAACTATTTACACAAATATAATGGCAAAGGTATCGAACGAGCTTTGCTGCGCCATACCGTGAACACGCATTCGAATTTATCCGATTTATGTAATTCATAAACTTGTAATTACTGCAACAGTAAGTTCTAAAAATATGTTTGGACAATCGAGTAATGCGTAAGCGCACGGCCGCCAACTGGTAACTTTAAATCTTATTGTCAAATAAGGACAAGTACACACTTGCCCAGTATTATCTTGGGGTTAGACGTGCATCACGAAATACATAACTTTTATTAGCAAATATTATAATACATACAAGAATACCAGTTTTTAAAAGTAATGATTGAATAGACAGAATCATAGAAGCCCTTATAGCGAAAGAAAAATACAACTGCTACAGAGTTTATATGCAGTTTTGATTTAATAATTAAAGGTGAATGAGCAAACATAGAATTGCAGAAAATCTATAAAAAACTACATTCAAAATAAATATAATATTAAATATATAAACAACGTTGTTACAATATTGTGCGCATTTGATACAAATGTGTTCTAGTATAATATATGTATTATGGTTAAGGTAACCTGTAGGTAGGGCAATATTTCGATGAAATTGGTTGATATGTTTGTTGATGAAGTGACATGACGCAAGAACTGTGTGAAGCCCTGAAGGATTTCTTAATACAACATACGGAAAATAGTTTTTTGCCCTCTCCACGTCTTACTCCAACATAGGTAACATCATGTCACAAAAATAGTTAAATTTACAAGGTTGTATCTTTATAGTTATAGGTATTCCTTTTTTGTACACAATGTGATTTACCTTTTCAAATATATTTACAAATAAACACAACATTTCAACCTTCACCTCTATTCACATTATTTTAAAATCTATTTCTACTTAAACTAAAATAAACAGAGCTTAGTAATTATAATAATAGTTCTATATTTGTAAATTCACCTGCACATCAAAAGATTTTACTGTATTCTAGAAAATAAAATGCAGATGGCGCAATTTAAAAGAAGATGAACTAACCAACAGCTGAAAAATAGAAGAAGTTATAATGCGCAAGTGAAAAGAATGACTATCAGCGTTTGCACGCTGATCTTATCTTTTTTTAACCAATGATTAAATTTTCGGCAAGAGAAATAACTATTTAATAAGATCATTGATTAGTTAATGAAGTATACGAACTATCGGCTGTTAGGGTGGTATTCCATTCCACTCGTCAAATATCTTAAGTCCCAAAATTTCTTTGTAATTTGGGTACATGAGTTCAAATGAAATAACATCACACTTGATTAATAAAAGCGAAAGTATGAATGAATTGATGCATGATTGTTAGTTCTTCACGCTAAATCTTCTCAAAAAATGTGGCTGACATTTTGATTAGGTGTAGCTCTAGAGATTCATATTACATTCCATAGACTTTTTAATCTATAACTTTTCTGTTTCCATGGGAAGAATTAAACTTTTTTATAGGAACAACTCGTGCGATGCCGCGGGCAGAAACTAGTATCCAAATCTTTAATCATATATCGGTGATGCTAGTAAGATGGATGAAGTCTTTAAATTTATTTGATCAAATGGACATCGGATCTTTGACGAATGGAATAGGTACCTTAGTACCCTTTCCACCTTCACACACAGCTTTCTGCCACTACTAAAAACATTATTATTCATTTATTCAGATAAAATATGGTTATGAGCTATTGATTTCATTTTATATTATTTATTAGATAGTGCAGAAACTAGTGCCCAAATCTTTAATCAAATATCGGTGATGCTAGTAAGTTGGATGAAGTCTTTAAATTTATTTGATAAAATGGACATCGGATCTTTGACGAATGGAATAGGTACCTTAGTACCCTTTCCACCTTCACACAGCTTTCTGCCACTACTAAAAAATTATTATTCATTTATTCAGATAAAATATGATTATTAGCTATTGATTTCATTTTATATTATTTATTAGATAGTGCAGAAACTAGTACCCAAATCTTTAATCAAATATCGGTGATGCTAGTAAGTTGGATGAAGTCTTTAAATTTATTTGATAAAATGGACATCGGATCTTTGACGAATGGAATAGGTACCTTAGTACCCTTTCCACCTTCACACAGCTTTCTGCCACTACTAAAAAAAATTATTATTCATTTATTCAGATAAAATATGATTATTAGCTATTGATTTCATTTTATATTATTAGATAGTACACATCTAAGTTTTCAATTTAATTTGGTATTTGAATACTGTCCTGAAATAAATATCGGTTCAGCGTTTCAACTAAAACGAGGGTATTGCTATTGTAAAGTAGTAATGATTTAATCCTATTTTAATTCTATTGCATTGTGTTATGTAACAAAAAAATATTATTATTGACAGTGCAGTTATTTATTGCTACAAAAACCTATCTTACCAATCCTAGACCCTAGTGGCTTTGTTTTTAAGGATGAAGAAATTTGGACTTCAATACAAAGTGGATGCGGATCTGCATACGTACATAAAGTTTTTATATATAATAACATTAGTCAACAATTTTCATCAGACTACATTACGCTCGCGTCAAAAGCGAGTTTAGGCGGAGGTGATCCTCCCAAACAACTTTTTAAATACAGTTTGTCCCTGTCTTTCAGGATTAAACAAAGTGGGGTGGAATAAAGTGGTGTCTTCAATAGAACCGCAACATTTTCTACGATTTTTAGTGGTGTTGTAAGAAAAGATGTGTTACTGCCCTCACCATATTCCAAATGAACATTGTTTAGAACCGAAAGATTCGTTTGTGGTTCATAAAATGATCAAAAATTCGTTAATTTGTCAACATACACAATTGTCAATTCTATGGAAAGGAAAAACTCAGTTCCCACTACCTACACTTAGTACAATCCTCTAAGGCTGGAACATCCTGTAACTGGAATAAGAAATTCCGCGTTACAATAATTATTGTACAATTCTACCAAACAACTTTATGGATATATCCATTGCTTGGTCAAGAATTAGGTGGTTCTATCCAATCTTATCAAAGGCATAATCACTGATGCTTTATGTATTTATAGGTATGTTTAATCAGCAATAGTCATTTTTAATGTGTTGTTGATTCACCGCCTGCGGCTGTCTTAATTTTATAATGAAACAAGACAACAATAATGAGGACAAACCAACTTAATTCAGACTTTCTCCCATTTATGAAGGCTTGCGTTTTGAAATTTGATTTGTGGTTGTAAAGTTCGTTTCACCAACATGCATTGCCAGATTTATTGACAATAATATCCTTCGCGCTCCTATCCCTATCCTACACAGCCAGTAATAGATGATTAAGCAGAACATCACCATTATATTACTCGTCATTAGCATTAGCTTATTGATAAGGTAAGATATAAACCAACCTTCCTGAAAATGAGTTTTACAGAACAGTTGTTATTTTATCTATAGGACACTTAACTTCAAAAAGAAGTACAACAGTTGGTATAAAACAGAATTTGTTAAGAAACTGTAACTCACCACGATGTTCTGTCTACGTCGTGCATACACTGGATGTAACTTAGCTCAGAGTTTCCTAGGACGTGTGAAGCGACGCTTCTTGCGATCAGGGGTGCTGGCGGCACTGTGGTCGGCCGACGCGCGGCGGCGGGACGGTGGGGTCGCCGAATACTCACTACCAGAATCCGATTTAAAATCAACTTTATTCTTTTCTACTTTCGATTCTTTTTTAGACTTTGCCTCTTCAGGTTTTACTTCACTTTTATTTTTTTCGTGTTTTGATTCTTTTGTTTTAGTTTCAGGTTTACTCTCGGTTTTGGGTTTGGGCTCGGGCTTAGGCTCGGCGCGTGGAACTTCCGTGGCGGCCTCGGCCACGGTGGAAGGCGCCACGCTCTCAGCGCTGCTCCCCGCCGCCTCATGCTCTGCATACTCCCCGCTCACACCAGCCTCCCACTGAAAATAAATATTAGTTTGTTAAATCCGGAATAGTATACCGATGGTACCTAAACAGGGTGGGAAATAAACTAAACAGTTATAGTGGCCGTGGCAATAATATATGAGATAAAAATCGACACCTCCAACTCAGCCCATGGATCACGTCAGAGTCGACTAATGGAACCAGAGGAAGGCAGCAGCTTCCTTCTGTGTAGTATTTTATCACCTCTACTGCAATTACGACAAAATACCTCGTTTGGGGGAGGCACTTTCACCCGTCTGTTTAGGTATGCTAATGAGCAGTATTGTAATATTTTCTAATCTCGATGAGGCTATCGTCGAACAAATATAGGCTCCAGGTTACGATTTTAAAGCAAGTCAAGAATAACTTATGTTTTACATACTTGCGTATGTACAAAAAACAATTATAAATTAACAGGTTGCAATCATAAATTAAACAGTGAAAACTTTTCAACCTTAAATAAATAGCAATAGTAGAATAACAATCCTTACTAATATTATAAATGCGAAAGTAACTCTGTCTGTCACGTTTTCACGCCAAAACTACTGAACCGATTTAAATGAAATTTGGTACACAGATACTCTTAGAGCCTGAGAAAGGACAGACTTTTTAATGCAAAAAAGGGTTTTAACGGGTTAAAAGAGGGGTTGAAAGGTTGTATAGAAGTATCGTAATTTTTAAAGCTAAAAGCTTGTAATTTATTTTTTAGACTGTTGACTAAATATTAAGAATGTCACTTAAAGTTTCTACAAATTTAACCCTCAAGGGGGTAAAATATCAAAGGGATGAAAGTTGAAAATGCTACCCACGGTCACTATTCCACGCGGATGAAGTCGCGGGCACAACTGGTACTAAATAAATACCTGGGCTAATGAATTCGGCGACAATCGGAGCGAAGACCCGCATTCAGCGCAAAGCGGTGGCACCGCCGGTGACCTCGATCGCCAATATTGCAGCTCCGTTTTACATTTGTTTAGCTCCTGAAAATATAAAATTTATGAGTTTTATAGACTACTAAAAATGTTTACCGCCCAACGAAGTGGGCACGGGTCAGCTAGTATATAAATAAAATTGTGCTATAAGTCTGGCAAAAATAATCTTTTTGAAAAACGTGTTTAAACGATGGGTGCTAATTAGTATTAGTACATTCTGTATTTTAATATTATGAACGAGTATGTACGTAACTTTTTAATTAATATAGCTTTTTCATATTATGAAAATTGGTATTCTTGAAAAATATTATTATTAAATATAAACATGTACCATAACATAAACTCTATTAGAAAACTGCTCTCACCTGAAGTAATGTTTGAAATTTCCGGCTAGTCTCTTCGTTTTTCTTATCATAGTCATCAAGGCGGTTTGCATACTCCAATGTTTGTTTCTGTTGCTCGGCTATTTGCTTTTGCTGTTCGCCAATCTGCTTCTGTTGGAGCGCTGTCTTGCGTTTACAACTGCGAAGATCGCTTCGGAGAGCCGATAATTGATCGTTGTACCTAAAAAATAATTAAATGAAACCTGGATCAATAAAAGACGGAATAAAACAAACTTGTCATCCATCTGAACATTATGTTAAAGAATGGGATAGAAATAACTTTTATACGTTTCCATAGGAACAAGCGTGCGAAGCCGCGGGCAGAAACTAGTTAACTAGAACAATCAAATCCATAGATTATTATATATTGTACTAGCTGCTGCCCGCGCCTTCGTCCGCGTTTTATCGGAATGAAAAATAACCTATATGTTATTCCAGGTCCCAAACTATACCCATACCCAGCCTAATCGGTTTAGTAGTTTTTGCATGAAATAGTAATAAATATCCATACATCCATCCATCCTTACAAAGTAATTTATAATATTAGTACGATAGGTAGCCAATGTATGGATATGAAAAAGGCTTCTCGATTTGCAAGTCACATCCATAATACATTACGAATCCCTTGAAGAGAAAGTGGGCCCGGTAATGTATAAAAACTAATACATTACGAATCCCTTGAAGAGAAAGTGCGCCCGGTAATGTATAAAAACGTAAAGTGTTTTACTCGTGCTCCGAGAGTTCCGTAATTATAAGATCTTTTTTCTTGCCAAATTTCATGATTTTAGGTCAACGGGATGTAGGTATATATATATATATACCTACATCCCGTTTTCACCCTATAGGTCGTGTACACCCTATAGGTTTTGGTGGCTTACAAAAACCAACCCTATTCCTATACTAATATTATAAAAAGGAAATATTTGATTGTTTGTTTGCATTGAATAGGCCCCGAAACTATAGAACCGATTTGAAAAATTCTTTCACTGTTGGGAAGCTACACTATCCAATCTACAAACTATCCTAGCCTATGTCACCCAGGACATAGGCTATATTAAGTATATTTACAAAAAAAATTGATCTTCAATTTTTTGTTAAATACCCGTGCGAAGCAGGGGCGCGCCGCTAGTTTGTAAATTAACTACAAATTTACGGTTTTCGGATTTTTCCCTTGACATGTGCTATAAGGCCTTGCTTTTTGCAAAATTTCGGTGTTCGCATTTTTCCATTTAGTTGTGCTAGGTCTTATAGCAATAAGACCTAGCTTCTCGACAAATTTCATGATTCTAGGTAGTAAACGGGAAGTACACTATAGGTTTTTTGAGCATGTGGTTTTACCTTGAAAATTTCAAAAAAAAAATTGGGCATAAACCTCTGTTACTTTTGTTTGCGTTGACTTAGAAGTTTGATTTATATCACGGCTCCAATAAGATACTGACCTGAGTATTTGACGTTAATTTCAATACGATAGCTCCACGTGTTCCTTAGAAAAGAGGGTCGACAGACGGGCGGACGGGCGGACGGACGGACGGACAGATGGACCATAAAGTGATCATATAAGGGTTCCTTTTTTCCTTTTGAGGTACGGAGCCCTACAAAACACGACACTCCAGGCAGTGTCGTCTACGCGGCGGCCATTTCCCTTTTTGTGGCTGCGATCGACCGACGACACACACACCTCTGTTATGTAGCGAGTGATTATGACGAATTTTAATTATCAATAAGTATGTTACTTACATACTTATTGATAATTAAAATTGTAGCAATGGTCACAGGACGGGATGAAATAAGATACAAGCAACACCAACATTACTTTGGAAATCCACTGATGCGTGTTTTTAACCACGTTTACAGCCTGCATATGTACCCACTCTACCTACAAAGGCCCGAATTCAACAAGTGGTTAAACTTTAAACAGCTGACGTTTTTGACGAAAGTTTTCATACATAAAATGTCTAAGTTAACCGACGAAGCTACCTAATTGTCCGATTATTATCTTTTGGGGAACACTGAGGTAAGTCTAAAACGCGATCTTAAAGTACGCTTTCTATGTAACTGTATAGATAAAAAAAATTTTTGAAGGGCAGCTTACTTTTTCATTCCCTGTTTTATGCGATGTATCCGTTTCCTGAGCACCATATTGCTTTGCGGCGGCGGCGGCGATGGCGGCAAACTTTCTTCCATATACATGTTGAAGTTGGAAGATACCCTCCTATCGCCGCTCGAATGCCCGTCGCCCCCCGTGGCCTGAGCTGATGACGATTCAAAGCTCTGAGGCGGTGAGTCTATCATGTAAGACTTTGTGCTTTCACCCGCTGTAATATAAAATATTAGATTTACTGTTTCTGATTTTTCTTTTTACATAAGCTATAATCATAATATACAAGGGGGGACACAAAAATAACGGGAATCGGGTAGAGCTGGGGAAACTCATTGTTCGACTAGATGTCCATTAGGGACACATCTTCTGAGTTAGTGTGAGAAAGTTCTGTCTCTGTGAGTGCATCGGGTTGTCTATTTTTGTCAAGAGCATCGCGTGGCTGTGACATTTTGTTTCCTGTTGAGGTTTCCTGCTGAAATCAGCGGAGGAAACTATTGTAATGTTTAAGACTGCTTATGGGGAGGCCACCCTTAGTAAAACAAGTCTAGGAGTGGTTGTCACATTTTAAAAATGGAGAACACCAACTTCAGGTCCCATTGTGATCAAGGGGATCAAAATTTGCTGCAAATTTTGTAAGAAATAACAATTCCCGTTTTTTTGAGGGGCACCCCTCATATGTGCCATTTCAGAAGATATGATCCATACTATAAAGTGAAAGTAATTCTATCGCTCTGTCACTTTAACTAAATGAATACACAGATCTTACTGAAATTTGGCAAGGAGTTAGACAGTATCCAGGGGAATATAAAGGACTACTTTTGATCCCAAAAAGCTGCAGGCTAGAATACTATTTCATAGGAAGAGTGATTGGCATACTTACGTGAAAATGCATTATTAATATCGAAGAAATCTGTTCCAAAATATGTTATTTCTGGCAAGTTTGGTTCAATGTGTTCTTTAAAGTATTCCATCGCCATTGTGGTAAGGTCAAACAGCTCATCCGTTACCTTATAAGGCCTGGCTAACTTGGTTGTGGTTTTCAGGTACGAAAGAACACTGTATACTTCATCTAAGATCTAAAAAAGAATATAGTAGAAACAAACAAGTCTTCAATAATCTTATTAGAAAACTATTGGATTTCAAATTGACTTATTTCAACCGGCAGTACAATACCAAGCCATTGTATAATAATCTACAAATGAGAATGACTCATTTGTAGGAAAATGAATGCAATGTACTAACCTTTTGCAACCTAATAGAAAAATATATTGGGGATACTTACAACAGAAGTCTATATTTTTTTTACAAATAGTTACCTCTCCTGGGAAGAAACAGCAGTGTTTCCTCTCAATATGCTTGCCAAAAGTCATTTGAAGGAGACTCAACCTCATGTGAAGAGTCTCAATGATATCCGACTCACATGCCAGGGGATGGCTCCGACGGGCAGACTCTCTTCTCGGCATCTTTGCCTTTATAGATTGAAATCTATGTAACATCTGATTTTGTAAGCGATTGAATGTGGAATTCAAAATTCCACTGCATATTACATTAAGCCGGCGGTTTACCTGGAGATGCAAAGAAAATATACTATTATACATTCTATAACCCAACTGATTCTATCATAATGAATTCTGGATTTTTTATCAGCAGGTGCAACTTAGACTTCTTAATACTTTTATTGGTAGCTGAATATAATGAGATTAGAAGATTTTTAAGACATTGTAGGTACCAAAATTTGCTTAAATACAACAATGATATTACAATGATAGATATTGTAAAATACAACACAGCAGTTATTAAAACTGGAGCAGCAAAAATAAAATCTTGCCGAGGATAACAGTAGATAGCCCCAGTTTGAGGTCATGATAGAAATGGTCTTTATAGAATAAACAGCTCATGTTTTTCATTTTGAATCATCAAAGAGATTTTCATTGTTTCTTCATGGAAATTATCAAATCAGCTCCTATTATGCTCTCAAGAATCATGAAACAGATTAGTAAACTTGTTTCATGATTGTAAATCAAGAGGATACACTCAAACTTTCCTGCAAACAGCAAAGCCTGCAAAGGAATAATAATAGCCTGTGAAGATTTATGTACTACAAACAGAAAATCATAGAATAGTAAAAATCAAACCATTCTGATTTGAGAAATATTTTTGAACCCCATTAGAGATAATATTTTCTGAATGAGCTCTGGTGGCAGGTCCATCAGGCTAGTTGTGAAAGTTTTTGGGGCGGGCAGCAAGGCGACACATTTAGATGTGCTGGCGTGTGGGGACGAGCCTCCCGGGAGAAGCGCGCTGGAGTGCCGTGTCACGCGAGGCACCGCTGCAGGCTCCGAGCTCGAGGGGCCTGCACCCTCGCTACCCCCGCTGCCGCCCCCGACGCTACTCATTTGCCTCGTTGACACCATTTTAGCCAGCGTAGAGATTTTAATTCTGAAAATGAACTAATTTGTAGTTGCTACTTTCAATCGCCGTTATTTCAATAATACTCGAAAGTCGGTCATGTAATTTTATTTCAAACATGAAAAATATAATTCTAAGGTTCAGATCGGAGCATTCTAATTACAATAAACTCATTATTTTTACTCGAATAAAATAAATTACTTTTGGAGAGCACCGCGTAAATTCTAAGATGGTGGCCATGGGTGGCTAGATTGGACCTAATCACTCGAGTTATTTTTACAGTATTTGAGAACACGATCTACAGCTAACGTTGTTTATTATAAAACTAATCACCTAATCAAGAGTTCATACACATTTTATTAGATTTTAGTGATATGAACAACTTTATTCGAAATAACCAAACTGAAGCGCATTAGAAACGCTACGCTTTTTGCTTTCACACAAAGTTTTTTCGACAATTTTTTTTGTTGGTTTAATATTGGTTTTGCTCGGTTGGCATTGCAATAGGGTTGCTAGCTATATAAGCAATTGTGGCTAAATCCTCTCCACACTCATGCGCGCCAAGCCGTGAACCATGAGTACGTACATCCATCCAGGAGTTTGCATTCCATTTGCGTATTCAACGCAGCTTCGCGTCACGTTCTTCTCTTTCCCGTAGTTTGTCGGTTTTCATCCCGCGACAAAGGGTTCGTAAAGCTCGCAATCCACTAACGGCGGCGTAAAAAGGGGGGCGACAGCCCCCTATGCTGTTAATGTCCTATGAATGTTACCCACCGTTAGTAATAGTGCTCGTAAATAAGCAGACTTCACTCTCACGGGCCTGCCTGAAAACTAGTGCAGTATTGGGCAAATGCTCCAATACTGCAACATACTGAGGCAGGGACCCATCTTACCCTTATCATCTCATATTTTTTTCTGTGTTAACTACTATTTAGATTTAAGTATTGTTTTGTTAATAAGTTATCTATGTTTTCTTTACGGGTAAATAAATTATCTCTTTCTCTCTCTCTCCTATGCAGAGGGTGCATGAATGCAGAGAAGACGGCCGCGCATATGCTTGTAGAGTGCGATAGCGTGGCTTCCCAACGACTGCAGTACCTCGGGACACCGAGGACGCCTGGGGAGGCATGCACCGGCGTTAGCGAGCTGCTTACTACTTTCGACCCGACATGCAAAAAGGGCCTACCTGTGGCCTAGTTGCAGAAAATAGTCCAGAAATAAGTAACAAGTAAGAGAGTTCGAATGACTCTCAAGTTTTTTAAACTTACGCTATCTGAACACAAATATTATCAATATTCAAAACCAAGTAAGGGTAGTTACTAAAAATGCTGCTCCCGCTTCGCAGAGGTGGTAGCTGTAGTTCTCCAGTCACCCCAAGACCTCGATAAAGTGTAAACCTGTTGAAACGTCGGGAAAAATAGGTAAATAAACGCGATAAATACCCGATGAATGTTGATTGAATAACTCTGTATGTTATTGTTATGTAAATGATGCATTGTATGGTTTAGCGATCTAGTCTAAGTATACTTATTATGGAATCTATTCATATCATAAGCCTTTGTTTCACGTTATCGTGACGTTATTTTTAGAAACAAGAGTCTGAATACGAACCCACATATCTCTTTTTTTTTAATTTTCGTCATGCCACTAGTAAGTATTAATTTTAGCGGTCATTTTCAGGTTTTCTTGCCTTTTTGACCAATTGCCACTAAAGCCCGTAATTTTTTCACTCCGCTCACCGCTGTTACTAATATTTTGTACTTTTTACCTAACTCTACTCCTAAATTATAAAAATTAGGAATTGCTCGGCTCGTCAATGTCTCTTTACATTTTTTCCAACTGCCACAAAGTTTAGATCTTCAATAAATGATTGTAAACTGCGTTGAGATGAGTTTGATTATCCCACGGAAACTCTGCACTTTTCCGGGTTAAAAATTAGTGGATGTTGTACCTAATCTACGATATAAATTGTCATTTGAGTGTCCTTCACTTACATACATACATTCATTTATACTTGCCTTTTAGTGTCAGAGGTGGAGGTTACTCTTTCTTTTTTCAACTTTTGCTGATATTCTGATATTTTACAAAACGGATATTTTTGTTATATTTCGGACCAAATTAGCAATCGGTTCGGAGCTTTTTCATTTAAACTGCCGACAGCCGCAATCCCTTATCTTTTCTTATCTCATTCATGCTGGCTTTGCTCGGCGTTATTTCGCAAAAACGCGCTCTAAGCTCGCCGCATGAAACCCCGCGAAAAGCGAATGTGGATGGTTTCGCTCCTTCCCGTTCGCAATTCGTGCCATTCCCGATGGAAGGCGGTTTTTTGTTCACTTTTGTTGCTCTTCTCCTTCTTACAGCTGGCAAAAAGAAAGTTCAACTATTCATAACGAACAGTTACACGCAAAGTCTGGCAATACACTGTACTCAAATTACCGTCAATGCGCTGCGACCCGGCCCGTCACTAATGTGCTAGTTTAGCATTTTGCGCTGCGCTGCAATCCGCCCCGGCACTCTGCGCTGCGGCATAATGTGCTCGATGCTTTATGCTACGGCCACACTATCGCGATATCGGGTAGATTTGCGATGTCGCAACAAGTCTGGCCAAGCAAATACAAACTAAATTTTGTTATTGTTATCATGTTGTTTCTTGGTAATTTGTTATTATGTTATAAAGCAGTTCCAAACATGAACCCGGCTAGGGCACTACAATATTATGTTGCTTATAACTAAAACCTTAAATCTAACACATCACGACTTTAAAACAAATTAACAATTTTAGAAAATAACAATAAAAATTCAACGAAATTAAAAATAATATACAAGGAAGTGCACTAAGTACCACCAGCTCCAAGAACTCTTGTATGTTACACAAACAGTTTTTAATTAATTTTTTTTTTTAAAGTATCTAAAATTTAGGTACCTAAATTATTTTCGTTCCTTATTTCTTGGGGATCTTATTACAGACACATGACGTGTGGACCAGAATGGAAGAGTTGTAGCTTCGAAAACGGCACAGCAATGCTTCCTATCGTGAAATATCTTCGCGAACACGACTACCCTTCGCAACGCGCTGTCGGCTTATTGCTGCACATCAAAAGGTTTTATCGCGATAAAGTTCGTGTGGTTCGAACACGAAATTTTATTGCGACAACGCAAACGCGAATCGTCTCTTTTATAGTGTGGCCGTAGCATGCAATGATAGAACTTTCATATGGCATTACAAACACTCAGTCTCGACTATGACAGTGACAGCTATTTTTTAATGTTGGTGTTGTTTTGATTTTGATTGAAGGTTGGGTTGTTTTTTTAGTTTTACGTTTTACAAGAGACAATAAGTAAATATAATTTACTTGTTTTTTGTTTTATAATTATAATATGTATCTATATTTATCGAACATGACCTCAATCTGTTGATTTTAGGGTTTCTCCATGGAAGACAATTTGTGATAATAGTTGAGCTACCACGTTTTCGCGTAAAGCCCTTAGAATGTATCCCCGCTGTGGAAGTAGTGGTTCCCTCCACAATATCCATCAAACTCCATCGTCATCCAATCACAATTCAGGTACCAAATTTTAAATTGAATTGTATGTTTTATGATATTAGTTGAGGCTATTGCTCATTTATTTTACTTCATTTCCAGAGGATGAAGATGACAGTGGTGATAACAAGGCTTCAGCGCTCAGCTTCAAGGAACGCAGAAGGGAAGCACACACACAGGTGTGCCTGAGATTTGAAACTCAGTCTCTACATTATAATCTGATACTGATTTGACGAAAGAAATTAGGGAAGAACTGCTCAAATTGGATCATAGAAAGCTGCAAATGCTATGGGCAGAAGTGGCGAAGGAGCTGGTTTTATAAAGCCTGTTTATGGTTTGATAAGCATAGTAACCTTCCTAGATCCATCGTCTCAAAATTCCTATCAAGACATTGTGTTCATTATAAAAATGTTCTTTTGACAGGCAGAACAAAAGCGGAGGGATGCTATAAAAAAAGGATATGACTCTCTTCAAGAGCTGGTGCCTACTTGCCAACAAACTGATGCCTCAGGTTACAAACCCAGCAAAGCAGCTGTGAGTACCAGCCCCTTATTTATTGTTCTTAGACCATGTAATATGCTACTTAAAGCCATAAAGACACCTAATAGAGCCTTTACTCTGGTAGATCTACAACTTTACCTTTAGCCAGGGCTTCGTTGTTGCCAATAGTAGCCATGCATGAAAAAACCATAAAAATTCTGTGCTAAGTTCTAAAGGTTTTGATGGTATTCACTAAACATATATATATTACTAGCTTCTGCAGCTTCACATGCACCTTTGTTGGTGAAAAATATGACCTATGTCCATCGGCCGAATTTAATTGAGATCCGCTTAGCCAGGTGTGAAAGGGACAGACAGAGTTACTTACAAATTTATAATATTAGTATGGATTTTGTAAAATATTTTCAAAAACTCATATGAAGCTGAAAGATATATACTATCTTTTGTCTATAATCAGGGGTGATAGTTTATCTAAACTGTCTATACTTGTCTGGCCTTGATATTGAGTTCTGATAATTCATGCTTTTTATCAACATCTGTTGTAAAGCAAACCTTTCAGAATATTTTGCTCTATAAACCTCAAACCATTCAAATGTATCATGAACTAGCTGCGGCCTGTACCCTATGTCCTTCCCCGGGATACCATCTATCTCCCTGCCAAATTTTATTAAGATCCGTTCAGCAGTTTAGACGTGAAAAGGTAACAGACAGACAGATAGATGGAGTTACTTTCAAATTTATATTAATACTAATATTATGAATGTCAAAGTTTGAAAGGATGGATGTATGGATGCCCATTAGGCGGTATGGGTATAGTTTGGGTCCTGGAATAACATATAGGCTATTTTTTATCTCGATTAAACGCGGGCGAAGGCGCGGGCAGCAGCTAGTTTATAATATTAGTAGGATAAACCTGTCATTAGACTGTTCTATCATGAATGAAACTATATCAAGAAATTATTGACTATCTAAACAGTATAAAGCTAGAACAACACTCTTGCGGTAGTGGTGCATCAAATCTGAAACATTCCTTTTTATACATTTAGTACTAGCTGCTGCCCGCGCCTTTGCCGGCGTTTTATCGAGTAAAAAAATAGCCTATATGTTATTCCAGGTCCCAAACTATACCCATACCAAATTTTAGCCTAATTGGTTCAGTAGTTTTTGCGTGAAAGCGTAACCAATATCCATACATCCTTACAAACTTTGACATTTATAATATTAGTAGGATAGGTTGAGTAGAGACATCACTACACCAGACCACAATAAATAAATAATGCTGGACAATTCACACACTGCTCCAAACTAAGCAGATCTTCTTTACTAGATAATTGTTAAACATGAATAAATTATTTATTGTCAGCCTGTATTATCTGACTGCAGGGTAAAGGCCTCCCTACCTTTCTTCCAGGTTCCTAGATGCCATGCATGATAATATTTAATAGCATGGCCCTAATTTAAACCTAGGATACCATGACCAACAAGCAAACTAACAGGTGAAACCATATTCCAGGTACTTCAAAAATCCATAGACTACATACAATACTTGCTACAACAACGCCGTCGTCAAGAGGACGAACGTAACGCACTACGTAAAGACGTAGTGGCTCTGCGCATCATGCAGGCTAACTACGAACAGATTGTAAAGGCCCAACATTCAGTGCCGGGGATGAACGAGCAAAGGCTGAGTGATCAGGACAAGTTCCAAGTGGTGAGATTTATATAAACCACGTAGATAAAGGTTGGGATTGAAAATCACCACATCTTTAATTTTGTCCCGCTAGATCATATTGAATCAAGATTATCTATGCGGTACAGCTTGAGAGAATCTGTCATTTTAAATATACGCGTCTCAGCCTAATAATTTAATGTTTATCATTAAAACTAAAGACTGACTTGGCACGCCTGGGTGAAGAATGCATAGGAGATTTGGAAATATAATGGAGGCCTTTACGACCACCAACCATTTAGTCGCCCCCTGTTATGGCTGTGATGATGATGGTGATCATACAAACTGACCTTAAATTCCTGAATATTTTTTAAATATTTACAATTTTTTTTAATTTTTACAACAAAACCTTGAATCTTACTTGATCATCTCAAGGTCATTCTTTATAAAATGACGTCGATAAACGAAATAATCATTCAAATTCTCTTTAAGGAGATATTGGTGTCAATTCCGATGTCGCCAAAACTAAACTAAACTAATTTGACTGGACTAAACATGATGCTATCCTTTTAATTTCGATTGTTATGAAAGGGACGGCACCAGTTTTAGTGGTGTCAAATTAGTTCAGATTAGTTTTGGCGATATCTGACTGAACTGACACCATCAAGTAACAAACATAGCCGTACTTTCATCTATTTTGGAGTCAGTTCAAAATGCACATTAGCTATGAATTAATAAACAGAATCTGACTCTCCTTTGGTCATTTATCTGACTCACTTTCAGTAAACAATATCTACTTTGTGGCTAGATGATTCTTTGTAGATAGTCCAGCAATATTATTATTATTTATCTGTTCCCCGCGGTTTGACCCTTGTTAAATTCGAATTTCATATTTCTAAAGGGATAAAAAGGTCTTTTTTCCGTAAATCTCCCATGGGAATTTGATGTTTTACAAAAAGCCTATATTACTCTCCATCCTTTCAACTAACTCTATGCCGAAAATCAATTCGATTGGTTGCTTAGTTAGAGTGTGAAGGAAGGACAAACAAACGCACTTTCGCATTTATAATATTATTTAGGATTATGTACTTTCTATATTAGATCCCTTAATCAAACATTTATTACAGTTCCAGGGAATAATGGACAAATTATACGAATCGTTTGAATCAGTACCTACCCGGGACTTTGCGGAGTTTTCGGCGGGCGTGTTTAACTGGCTCGAGGAGTATTGCAAGCCTCAGTCGTTGAGGACCATGGTACACGGTGTTTTGAGGGAACAGAACTATACACCTTAAGGTAGAAACTATAAGTTATATTTTTATTATGTAGTTTTAGTGTAAAAGCGCATCGGCTTTTGGCAAGTTCCGAGGCGAAGAGTCGATACTCTTGGCTTGGGCGAATTTTTCATGTAAATTAGAATCTAAATATTACTAAATGCTCCAAAAGTTTATTAAAAGAAAGTTTGTTAAAACATGGGTTAATATATAGGTGTACAAATTACGCGTATCAAGAGATAAGAAAATTACAGTCAAATAGTATTTTATATACAATTTAATATTCTGGCCTTATAAAAAATGGTTTATTAGCTGCTAACGGTTCCGCTAGTTTATTACATTTTAAGAAATATTAAAAACAGCTGAAATATTTGTATTTCGCACCATTTTAAAGTGAACCTATCTCTGTCCTTAATATCGACGTCTACCGTGTGAAAGTGCAATGCCAAAAAATCTTGCTAAAAGCCTGTGTGTAGATTATCTATCACATACCATCAAATATCCTTGTTTTTAAGATCACAATGGACCCATGTAGGTAATAGTTTAATTAATCAAACATATCATACATTAAAAAGAAAGTTATAAACTTGAGAAACGTTTTTTACGGTTTATTTTACGTGTTTATTATTATTATTAATATCTTAACATGTTAAAATACAAATAGTTAAAACTTTATTCATGTTAGTTGTAAATATTATGTCCAATCTTTATTTTTGTATAACCATGCCATGCATTATAAAATATTACAAATACAGTCATCCAGAAATACGTCCGTCAGTCTGTATAAAAATAAATAAAACAACAGGCTTACAGAAGACAAGTAAATTTAATTTCTATTGATCCGTAATAAACATGTTTTATTTTTATATCTATCAATCAAAGATATCCAGGGTTTCTATGGTTTACACTTATTAATTTTGTAAGAGTTAATTGAATTTATGAATTTTTATGATAAATTATAATAATTACTCATAATTATGTTAAACACAATATTATCCCTGTTACTTGACTGTAAAATTAACATTAAATCAAAATATAAAATTGTTACTTATTAAATGCTATAAAAAAGGGTCAAAAAGTTAAAAAAAGTACCTTTGTAAAGTGCCTTGAATGAAGTGTTAAATATATTTTCGTATGTTACTGAAAACAGAGTTTGATTTTGCGAAAACACAAAATACACAAACCTCTCATTTATAAGACGACGAATTAAAAAAATAAACATCATATATTTCAGACCCAATTTGATCCATAGGTAATACACATAATCACATTTAAATACACATCGCCAACTTCAAATTTAAAGAAAATAAAATATAATAATATACAATAAAAACTTAATTTTCATTAAACACCTATAGGAACACTTCTATGCAGCTGTACTTACATATGTAGTATGTAGAAATATCGTATCAAAATGTTTACCTGTTGGCTCAACGCATTCATTGCCAAAGAGGCGCGCCGCTGCTGCCTGCAGGACAGGAATGACATGTGCGTCGCGACAATAAAAGTGTTAAGGATTTTACCCAATCACTTTTGGGGGGCACACAGGGAAATGAAAAAAATATATTGAAAATTTTGGCATTTCATGGGATCTGAGGAAATCCTTTAAGGATTTGGTGAAATCACTGATTTTACTATTAACGTTACTCAGTTAAAAAGTGGATTGATATATGTATGTAGTTAATCATTCTCTTCTAAGAGTCCTAAGACGCTAGACAGGGTGATCGTACAGACAGAGTGAGACATCTTACATCGTCTACTTTTACACCTAGATTATACATTTAGGTCCTGCTTCTGTTTTTCCAGTAGAGTACAATCTAGGAGTCTTCAAATCCCGAGTGAATAAGTTCCTTCTGGGAAAGCGTGCTCCATCTTAGGCCACATCTTCACTTTCCTGAGTGAGATGTTGGTGAAACGCTTTAACATTATCAATAAAAAAAGGTGGGTGTCTGACTGTACCTAATTCATTATGTGTATGCGGTAATAAACTCATACATTAAGTATATATTCTTAATTATAAGAGTAAGTAGATATAAAATATATACGCCTTATTCTAAGTACAATTACTAAAAGCTCGTCCTTACACTCATTTTCATCATACATCGAACTTAGACTGTACAGTACACAGTAGAAGTTTTCATGCGCGCAGTTTGGTAACGCGCGTTTTAAGAACCATCAGGTCCGATACATCTGTACCTTACACACAAACGCGTGCTTATATGTATTTATCTCCAATATTTGTTTACACAGCACTGGTATGTACGTTGTAGATTTTGCGTAATACCAGCTACATATTAGACTAGCTACATATACTTAATAGCCGTTACGGCCAATCAATTAGTTATCTTAATTCGGACAGCACATTTTTTCTTTTTGAAACATACACGCCTAAAGTTCCTTAATTGTTGACAGGTAAGTCAATGACGACTGCACGAAAGAATGGAAAATTTAATATACACAGTTACTTTTTAATAATACAGATGCGAATCTGCTTTGTACACATACTTAGGGATACAATCTAGATCTTAATATTGTGTCTTTCTATTTTAATTGTGTTCCAAATAAATAAATATACGGATGTATCCTTAGTAGGCACCAACGCGTGCCGAACGTAACGCCTTATGTGTACTCGTTCATACAAAATTACAAAATCACAAATGGCTGAACTCACGAGTAAGTTATAGACTAGTTCTTGCTAATCGGTGGCAGTGAAATACTTCACCAGCACACGATTATAAAACACATTCAGTAGTACCACTAAACCCTTTCACTTTCCGTCGGTTGCGACAACAACGTGACATCGCCCATGGGGTAGCTCTCATTCCTTCTACACGCTACATTCTTAGCTCGTTCTCTCGGAGTGCCGCAGCAAAGTCTCTTCAGCACACACGCGTAGCACATGAGTAGAGAGAACATCAGCAGTAGGCCGACTATGACGGTCACTACGAGTAAGATTCGAAGCTCCCCGTTGGTCTCGGCGGCTGCTCCGCCGGAGTTACGCCCCATTGCGGATCAGTGGGACGTCGTCTGAAAAGAAATTGAAAATTTCAGTCCTCTAGAATAACAAAAGCTTTGCTTTCTTTGGGACTAGATGATACTGAGTGAAAATGTACAGCATTATTTATTTATTAAAATTAAAAAGATGGTTTTTATTAATTAAAATCCTAGCCCGTAATAAGATTACACCTAATATTATTCACAGCAAAAATGAAATAAGTTAAACTCTGTTCACGTATTTATTTTCTTTTTGACAGCTTGAGTAACAATTAATTAGTCATGTCCTTATGATTTAGCGATTAGATTTTTAATGACAATTGAATAACTTTTGCTCTTAATTTTGTATTATTTTACAGACTCAGGCGTCTAAATTATTTACATGCGTATGCGCGGGGCGTTACACGTGTTTTTTCAGGTTATAAAGTATGACAACCTGAGTTACTGTGGTAAACTATAATTTTTATACTATTTTCAATACTTTTTCATGGAAAAATTAACTAGAATAATCTTCGTTACATAATATGTCGGCTAAAAATTCAAACTTTCGAAAGTCCCGATATTTTTTGAGTCGACAGATTTGCATCTATTTTTAAAAGTAACGGTGTAGGTATATAAAATTTTCCTTTCATTCAGTCGTCATTCAATTACCCGTCAACAATTAAGGCTCTTCATAGGCGTGTAAGTGTCATAAAGAAAAAATGCGCTCTAGGAGTTTAGATTACTAATTGATACATAACGGCTACAATGTATTCGTAGCAAGCTGCTACGACAAAACTACGGTG
This sequence comes from Eupithecia insigniata, assembly GCA_947859395.1. NCBI lineage: Eukaryota > Metazoa > Arthropoda > Insecta > Lepidoptera > Geometridae > Eupithecia > Eupithecia insigniata. The sequence goes on from OX402003.1 coordinate 8,829,572, forward strand.
TTACAAGCTTCTACGCTGTAGCTAGTCCTACACAGTCTACAACGTAGCAAGCTGCTACGCTGTAGCTGGTGTTACGCGAAGTTCACGGTGTAACTAGCTGCTACGATGTAGCAGGTGCTACGCCAAGTCTACGGTGTAGCTAGCTGCTACGCTGTAGGTAGCCAGTCCTATGCAAACTACGACGTAGAAAGCTGCTACGCTGTAGCTGGTTCTACGCCAAATCTACGGCGGAGCAAGGTGCTACGCCAAATCTACGGTGTAGCTAGCTGCTACGCTGTAGCTGGTCCTACGCAAAGTCTACGACGTAGGAAGCTGCTACGCTGTAGCTGGTGCTACGAAAAGTAAGGTGCTACGCGAAGTTTACGGTGTAGCTAGCTGCTACGATGTAGCAGCTGCTACGCTTTTTGGTTCAAAAGTTCTACTCAATCAACTTCCTTATTTCCACAAACCGTCGGATCTCAGTGTCTTTGCTACGAGACCTAATATGATTAAAAATAATCTGAGGTTAGATGCTCTTTATCCGTTTATAAGGAACAATCGTAAAAACCCCGAAAACATTTTCCAATGGACCTTGAAGGAAGGTTGAACAGTTTATTACTTCATTCAAAAATACGTAGGTATGATTCGCTGGCATCTTCTATACCATACTATATCTTTATGTATAATATACCTGAAAGATCTTTACTTTATATGATGAGCTAGCGGAGCGGGCGCCCGCCCACTATAAGGAACAACCGTAAAAACCCCGAGAACATTTTCCAATGGACCTTGAAGGAAGGTTGAACAGTTTATTACTTCATTCAAGAAATACGTAGGTATGATTCGCTGACATCTTCTATACCATACTATATCTTTATATATAATGTACCTGAAAGATCTTTACTTTATATGTTGAGCTAGCGGAGCGGGCACCCGCCCACGCCAGAATCTGTCTTGTACAGTCAGCTGCGAAAAATATGTGTAGCTGCCGGATCGTAGAATCATCCCGTTTGTAGAAAAGCTAGGCTTACAAAACCAACTTTTGACTTGTATAAACCTAAATCATTTCATTCGACAAGTTGTCTTAAGTGTCGTTTAGACATTATGTATTTTTGAATATTGATCGTTCAACAATCTGCATAGAAGTATAATTGAATGGCACCGTTTTGTAAACCGACTAACCATTCTACCAACGGGCTGATTCTACAATTTGGCGTCGGCATATACATACACATACATAAATGTGATAATTTGTATACCAAGCTGACAAGTGCAACAACTACATAAAATGTTGACGTGCACTTTTATTGGAAAAGTTACGAGTTTAATAATAGTGTCAACTTGGGAGTGTATACAGATATTTTCGCAGCTGACTGTACACAGTTGAGAACTTAATTTAACGCGCTGCTTCTATTTGAGCCTATCACAAATTATTTACGTGACATAAAATCTGCAATTATATCCGATAAATCGTCAGCATTCCGGGAGCTTTGTCTATTGGTTATAGGGTTTCGTCCTCGTTTCCCGGGAATCGGGAATTCCTGGGAAAAGGGTCGTTCCCGAGACCGGGAATTATTTCTTATTTCCCGGGAATTCCCGACAATGTTTATTAATACATAGCTCTAAAACTTTTGTTTTTTTAGTCATATTAAACTCGGCAAACCTAGTAACACAAAGTTGTGGAATAAAACCTTTAAAAATTTCCCACGGCCAGCCAGCCATCACTTTGCAGATGCTTTGCTAGAAAAATTGGTTGTGTCTTGTCTTTACCGAAATGTTATGAAAACCTAGAAAACGCCTACCGACATCTCTTTGTTTCTTTCATCCCTATTATAGTAAAATCATTTTCGCTCTTTAGTACTTATTTCTCAAGTTTTAGTTTATGAAATAATTTAAGATTAAAGCTAAAAATATTATTTTACGTTATGAGAAATATGATTGAGTTTTAATATTGTAAGTTCGATTTTAAACGCTTAAAACAAATCATTGGGGCTCCGTGAAAAAATGCCCAATTCTGTCCGCACCGTTTAAAATATTTCTCTAAAACAAATCTAATATAAGAAATTAAACAATCATAAAATATGCCCGATATCGTATCAAAATATGAGCAATAAGGTTGAAATTGTTTCGATTTTTTTTTATTACTCTCCAATTATTTTGCAAAGCGCTTCATAAAAATGATTTTTTTTATGGGTGTTATAATTCTTTTATCGAATCTTAATAATTACAAAAATATTTATATTTTAAGGTTTAAAGATATATGTATTATGGAAGCAGTAGTTTTAATGTTTTTTTTATTCATTTGGTGTATTCTGTTTCCTGTAAGGGTTAAAACTCCGCGGTGGTTTTTTGTATTTTTTATAGTGAATTATTATAAAATTACACAAAACATAAATATTTTAACGTGTAGATCAAATAATGGTAATTTTTCGTGATAAGCTTTATTACTTATATTAGAATCTTTTTAGAGAAAACTTTACGGCGAGGACAGAAATGGGCATTTTTGCGCGGATCCTCCTTAAGTTTCTAATTTGTTTATAATCGATCGGTATTGTTCAATTATTTCTGAGGCAAATAAGAAAGCTTATTTGATAAATAAAATGTTTTTTTAATCTTTGTAGAAAAAAACTAAATTAGAACTTTCCATAATTTCCCCGTTTCCCGGGATTCCCGGGAAATTTAAACTATTATTCTTGATTCCCGGGAACGAAAAAAGTCGCGGAAACCGAAACCCTAATTAGTGATAGCATATTTTATGTGGACAGACATATTAGGCGTTTTGAAGTGCGCGTCAGATTTAGTAACGCTGATAAGCGCTTGCTTCAAAACGCCTAATGTATACTTGCTCTGAGTAATTAGCCCTAAATTGCCTTAGGTCACGAACTAACGTTAGTAGGTTAGTTATACAGGATGGCTTTTTGAACGAAGAAAGCAAGATAAAAGAAAAGTATTGCGAAAAGAATCATTTCAAATACTTAATTAATTTGTCTGACAATTTTGAAATAAGTAGGTACATAAAGAAATTCTTGTTCAAACTCTTATGTAGCGTCAGCTGCCTAAACTAGCCTGAAAAATCTGTAATACCTATAGGCGGCTGCGCTCCCCCTATTATGTAACAAAAATAGATCAAGAAGATGACGTCATACATTAATAATTTAACTCGCAAAATCACGAAATTAATTTAAAAATTGTCATGATTATAATCTTCTCATATTAAATTAATCCTACTTATATTATAACGGTCACAGTTTGTAAGGATTGATGTATGGATGTTTGTTCCTATTTCACCCAAAAACTACTGACATGATTGGACTGAAATATGGTTTGGGACTGGAATAACTTATATACTATTTTTTATCCCGATAAAACGCGGGCGAAGGCGCGGGCAGCAGCTAGTTATATATATATAAATAATCTACTCTATTAAGATTAAGCTTATGATGTACTTAAATATCATAATAGCTAAGTCAAGTAATAACAGCTAAGGATTATGCAAGAAATTATTACGATAGAGAAGCGAAGTAGATTTTATCACTTCATAACAATCAGCAAGTCCTCGGTACTGTCATACGAATGGTTTTTAAGCATATTAGAGATATTTGCTGTTAAAAATAGCTAAGGTCACGTAAACAGGCCTCTTTAGCTTGTTGTAGAAATAGCTAGAGAAAATGCTGAATGGAAGCAGCAGTGGAAAACTTCATTCCGTCAAAAACTATAAGCACGTCGTCCTCCTTGCGTTGCTGGACAAAATCTGGGTTGTCTTATAAGTGTCAATATCAAATGACTGTTGTCATCTCATAAAAAAATTATATATTAAAAATAAAATAAAGCTTACCGGTGTAATCTCACCTCTCCGGGCAAGCCGGAGTCCTCCCCTGATAAGCCTTATTGGCTTTTATCTCATTGTACGGGTAAAGTACAATTTATTTCTCGTGTTATCAAATCAAAAAGATAAAAGGCTATGAGCACCTCAACTTGAAAATTATTTCACTATTTCATAGGGACGTAAAATGTGATAAATCCACTCTGAAGACGATCCATCATACTGGTTTATGCTCACAATAGTAAAATAAACGGGGTCAGGCGTCTCGCCTTCTATAGGCCGCTATTTTATAGCCTTCGCAGATTCCAGTGTGTGGAAAAGTACTTTTGTTTTTTTTCTAGAACTCGAAGACTTTTTTGACTGAGCTCCATATTTTTTTTTTCTTAGGTATTTTAGTGTCGGAATGTGTAATAGCTTTAAATGTCTTACCTTCTCCCTGAAAATGATAAATGTTTCAGGAATAGGTTTCGAATTCGGCTCAATAAAAGAAATTTTTCAATCTAAAAAAATTATATATTTGTATATAAAAAAAAACAAGATAAAAATCCTGTTATAAATGACTGAAGTGGTTTTTTAGTTATTTCAAAACAATCAAATTATATATAATATTATTTTAGAATACATATTAAATGTAGACATACTTCTTCATTATGCCAGTCATTTATAACTTAATTACGGGCATAATGAAGAAGTAGGTAGAAATTTCAGATTTCAATAACTTTATTTCTTTAGGCTTACAAAATAAGCACATAGACTAGTCAAATTTTATACTATAAACAGCTATAAAATATTATCAACTAACAAAAAACTGTGTTACTATTGATTTTCTCTTCACTTCAATCTGTAGGTACCTAGGCATTGGGTATGCATATTAGCACAAGTAAGCATGTTTTTGTTTCTTAATTTATTTCGTTATTTTCATACTTTTCCTATGAAAGTAAAAAAATCCTATAGCTAACAGTGGCTTATCGATTCCAATGTTTGTTTTCTGGCTGCTAACCCTGGGAGCTGAACCGATCAGTCAATGTGTACACGTCATACAACAAACCGACAAAACAGTCTTCTATTCGGAGAACTTCTATAAAAAGCTCATAGTTGGGTTTCTTGCTTGTGAAAATTTTGCTTTTATCATAGACTAATTATCTCTAGTGTTTTGTTTGTCTATGCTAATATCAAAAATGTTTAGAACCTCCCTAAAAAATATCCACACATCTTAAAATAAAAACCTTATTAAAAACAAATTGATTTTATAGGAAATGGTATGTAGCGTTAAAAATAATTCAATTTTATTTATATAATTAGAACGGTCATACAACCACTTACACTAATTAAAATTAAGTAATACTATATAAATACTATTTTCGCATAAAAGTCACAGTAAATTGTAAGATTAAAATTACTAAATTTTATTTTTTACGGCGGGGCAATGCAGCCAGCGTCTTGGGGACGCTTCCGACTGGTATTGATATGGACCAGTTGAGCTATCTGTAGATTGTTTGCAACAGTCTGCAGTTAGCTCAATTGTTTCAATTGTAAATACTAGTTTAATTTCTTTATATTATTTGATTGTTATTTTCTTTGTCACTAAATTTTTAAATTTATATTTAGATAGGCAAAATAAACATGTATACATAAGTGATATTATAATGTGCTAGTGGTTTCTTTTTAACTTCTTCCACTAGTGGACAAAAAATTTAAGTGAAGAGAATATCAATAACACCTTATTTCTTATTTGATAATAATAACTATGTTTATAGTATACAATTTGACTTGTCTAAGTGCTTATTTTGTAAGCCTAAAGAAATAAAGTTATTGATTCTGATTCTGACTTATTTCAAATCAAAATAAAATTCAATATAAATATTACACATCTAAATTGCGAGTAAGTTTCATTCAACAACAAAAATTCAACTTCATAAATAAATGTGTAAGTAAAATTTCAATTCGTTGTAAGAATGAAACAATAAATATAATTTTAATGTATGGAAATAAGGTTCAATTTACTTTACTACAAGCACTACTAGATACGGAATATTTACCACGATTTTTGATGTTTTATTTAATTAAATTATATTTTCCCATCTGAATTGCTTATCACGTTGATCATCAGTTTTCAAATTTAATTCTAAATTCAATTTCTCATGGTTGCAAGTCACCTACTATATATTCGAGCCGATTCTAAAATCGACAGCATTACACTCTGGTCCTCACGCAATCATAAAGGATTGTAATAGCGTGGTAAAAAATCTCCTTTGTGTTGAGCCATTGTTGCCAACACAAAAAATCCTCTCCGCTTCCGTAATGAATGAAAGGAAATCTCTTGTTTCTCCGTAGCTACATATTTTTTATAATGAAAATCGAAGACTCGTACAATGGATTGAAAAAGCTGGTAGTATAAAATCTAAAGAAGGTATAACCCCGAATTGTTTTTCTCATATCCTAGGACAGTAAGCACTCTGTTTAAAAAATTAAGTAGATATTTCATTTTTACTGGAAAACGGAAAACCCAACATTAGCTTTACATTAATATTGACTGGGATTGAAACCTTAATTTCCGTTTTCCAAGAAGTAAGAAACCCCTCCGTAATTACCGAGGTGTTTTCATAAACACCTCGGTAAAGCTCAAGCTCAAAGCTACGTGAAAACCGCAAACACGGGAGGTGCTGTGAAATAACTAGGAAGGAAATTATATACGGTGTTTAGTAGACGGACCAATAGGATTTTTGGGGATTGTGGGGATCATCCGCTACATTTCTCCAGTAGACCTAATGTTCTAGGTGTCACGGTTGTTGAGATATGATTTTTGTGAAAATCACTCAAAATCTTACCTTTACAGCGATATATCTTTTTTCTATGTAGTTATTATTCCGCAAATCTGGCAATTATAACAGTATAAACCCCCAAACTTATACAACATAAAAAATTAAATTCTCAAATTAAATCTTATTATATTAAAATAATAAGGCATCAATATTCATTCGCGTAGCTTTGCATTCATTCATTTATTCTTTCATTCATTCAAATTATTAAAGATAATAAAAATCTCTTTTTTGCCGTATTCTGCAATGCTCGATACAATTTACTTTCAAAAAAATTTTCTGACCGATATCGTTGTGTAAAAGTTATGAATGTATACCAAAATTTAAAATGTCAAAATGCATTAAAAACTAAAACCCTATGGTAGGTCTCCATACAGGTGTAATCTTTTACTTTGGGACCAGATGATACTGTGTGAAATTGTTCAATGTTTTAATTTAAAACAAAATGCGAGGCGTAGACCCTTTGCTACGCCGAAAGGCTACTGTTCGTAGCAGGGTGCAGAGTCCGTAGTGCTTGAGAGAAGTGTACATAGGTAGTTCTATTATTTTTAGGCTTCCGTAACTCAAAACGATAAACAGAACATTTATAGGGTCACTTTCTTGTCCCTCGGTCCGACTGTCAATCCTCTTTTCTCAGAAAAGCGTGGATGTATAGAGTTGAAATTAACATCAAGTAGTTCCATAACCTCTTGGATATACGATACGGAAACCTGGGTGCGCGAGTCCGACTCGCACTTGACGTTTTACTTTTATTGTTGTCCAAGATCTCGCACTTAATCTCCCTGTCCCTTTCCCGTGCACTCAAACATGAATTAGATTTATGTGTGATTTCATTAATGAGCCGGCCAAGTGCAACATGACTTGCACACGAAGAGTTCCGTACCATACTTGATACGTGTACATTCGCAAAAGAAACAAGAGAAACCGTAGAAACAGAATTTTTTTGATGGATCGCAATAAATATAACTAATAAATATGTAAGTTTTGACCGCGCCCAACGTTGCTTAACTTCGGTCATCCCTGTTCGTTGGTATGGACGTTCCCCCCTTAATTATTAAATGTATTTTATTATTTGTTGTTATAATGGCAATAGTACTGTACTGCACACTCTGTAAAGATTCCAACTGTCAACCTTTTACGGTTTAAGAGATACAGCCTCGTACCAAACGTAGGACTAAAATTGCCAAAAAACACTTTTTCTTTGTATGTGACCGCTTTAATTTAATATTTATTTAATTTTTATATTTTGTTATAGCCGCAAGAGAAATACACGTTCTGTGAAAATTTCAACCGTCTATCTTTTACGGTTCTAAAGATACACCGCCGTCCGCTGACAGACGGACGGACGGACGGACTTCACCAATACGGAACCCTAAAAACTGGGTACGGAACCCTATAAACTATCAAATTGGTGTTTCAGTACCTAAACAATAGAATCAATAAATAGACATTGAATACCGAAAGATGTGATCTCATAAAAAATGCTCTTAGTATTTCAAGATTTTTTTACAACATTCCTTAAGGCTGGGTTATCCGGATTTAGGGATTTTTAACTGTCCGTACCTCAATAACTAGAAAGCCTATAGTTTTGAAATTCAAACATATTATAGTTGAGGATATTTTCTAATGCATCACTAGACAAAAACACGATTGGTGACATTTCACCCGATCAAAAAAATGTCAAAGTTACCTCTAAATGAAACTTTAAATGATCACTGTGAATAGAAAAATGAATAAAATGACACAAATTGTATACCAAAACATTGCAAACGTTATTACGCAGTACATCACTAGAAAATATTGTTATATGTCATACAAATATTTTTCAAAGCACCTAAATAACTACAAAATCGTGCTCGGCTGTCTGCGCACCGTCTTGCTTCTTGCTTGCGTCTTGCAAGTGCTGGGCTCACCTCGCCTTAATAAAATATCTAATAAATGGGATAGCCCATTCCTCGAGCACTGGAACCGAGTAATTATGAAATAACCAGTTCATTATTATTTGATTACACTGCTTGAAATTATTATTTACATAACTTGTTCAAGCCAAACATAGAATAAAAAAGTATGTTACTAACATGATATGGACCATTGTTTTAAATGAACGAATTTTATTTGTTTAAAACCTAACTTTGAACGAACATTAAGAACATAAAAAAAACTTTTATCAAGTGGTGCGATTTCCAGCGAACAGCATTTCAAATTATTCATGTGGATTCTAGGGATCATAACGGTGGGTATTTCATTTCGAAAATATCCATTATGATGTACGACTACTGGTAGGTTAACCAGAGACAAGCAAATTAATACCGACCGATAAATCTGTCAGGGTGGGCCAATTTGTTAGTCAAATATTCTCTCCTTTACATAAAGGTAGAAGCAATTACCTAAACATTTTTGCCGGGGGCTTTGATCGGAATGTTTATGAAACGTTTACATTCCAAGCTGGCTTCTGCGCGCAATTTCAGTGGTGCAAACCTACCGTCTATACATATGTATGTACATGTAGGTAGGTTCTTTGTGTTTCCCAAGACACTTAAAACTTTGATTGCACACGCTTTCGTTTATGTAGTGTTTGTAGTTAGAAACTATGTTACTGTAGGAAACTGCAATCATGTTCTAATGAGTAAGTTTTGGTTGGTTCTCTCCAAATGTACAAGTATCCATGCATTATTATATTTGACATTAGAATACTAACAAATCATATTTTTGATTCGGTCGTGAGTCAAAAATCAAAGTAATTAATTTCTTTTAGACCTTACAGGAATCTTGGACACTTTACAAAATCCATATGTAAAACTAGGAAATAAAGTGATCACTTTGATTTTTTGTTCACTTCAATATTTTTAAGGTAAAGAAAAAGGTAAAGCTAACAAGATTTTTTTTCCTTGTTAGGTTGTTAGTGTTCGAATTGGAAAAAAACTCAAAAAATAAGCAAAACTTTTAAATGAGAGAGTAAGTTTGGAATTCTGAGATCCCGGAAATAAATGAAAAGGTCAATTACCGCCCGTGAAGTAAGACATTGCTTTATCTAATATATACCTATGTATTCTAATATATACCTATGTATTCTAATATATACCTATTGGTAAAACAGAGGGCCAATTCTACGTATCACGTGATACTTTATCGAGTAATACTCATTATCACGGGATAAAAATATCATGTGATAAATATCGAGTACCGTCAAAATCTGCATTCTCGTGCGACTTATCAAGCAACTCATCAAAGAAAAAAACCTCGATAAATATCGTATTACAGATTTTGAGAATATGCTTGTTTACCACTCGCTATTTTGACAGTTTTCGCCATATTTATCGAGTAGATATATTGCCAAAATTGCCCTCCAAGCTGTTTGCACCCATTGCTGGGGTACAAATTTTGTGTAATGAAAATATTCATGAAAGTGTGATAAATCCTCACATTTTCTTAATGGTTTATTGCTTTTCAAGTTGATTGAGTCGACCTACCTGACAGGCTTCATTTAACTAACAAAATTCAAAATTTTAGTTACGTTATAGCGGTTGCTCTAAGAACTTTGCAAACGTTTTATTGCCCTTACAAACAACGGGCAGTCCCAAAGCAGAAATAAAGTTACGAACTAGTTTCAGATACCGAGTAGTTACATATAAGTACCCACAACAACAGTACAAGTAAGTACAGTTGTATACAATAATTTAAAATATCAAGTACAGGGTGCCAATAATGAGTGGATAGCTGAAGGTGCTTATGCGCGGGGGCATGGCCAATCAGACACAAATATCAAAAAAGTCCAACCGTTTGCCAGTTATACAATTTTATCTAACGTTATCCGCTCATTATAGGACATTTATTAAAATATGTTTTCATACTTTCTCGAGATATACCAAAAAATATTGGATGAATCCAAAAGTTATGCCAAAAGATATGCAGGTTCGCATTTAAAAAATATGTCTAAAGATCAACTGTTGTTTAAATTCAAAATTTTGTTCTTGATGTCTGATTAACAATAAAACTGATTTATTAGACACATTTCAAATCCCAGCCGAGCATTTCGGATGTTCTTGTCCAAACAACCGTTTGCACGAACTAGAAATGTGTTTGTTTGGACTGAGTTGGTAGATGTGAAACAAAATTCAACCTTATTAAAAGTTAAGAGAAGTGTTTTTTGGATTGTTTACCTTACAGAAAAACTTCAGTTTACGTTGTTTTCTTTGGTAGCTGAACTTCAGCTTCTGTTTTCCAACAATAACTGAGAAAAACTCTTACCTTTTGATGAAACAAACACTGTAAATATTCATATCTTTATTTCCCCAAAAAAGTTAATATAAACTAATGGTAGGTAAGGTACCAGAAGTGACATCGACATTACTTGAGTAGGAAGGATATTGTTATACCTACGGTGAAAAAGGCTTCCCAGAATATTTTTTATCACAAAATGCGAAATATTGTATGAAACAACCGTATTATGTGTACCATTCATACTAAAATAGATTTCCGATAGAAAGCAATATTGAATGCTCTTGAAGATTTCTCGGAAAATTGTCGAAGTTAGAGTTCGACAGACACGTACAATCCTTAGGTTTTAATAGCCGTCATACAACATACGTCTGCATTACATACTGCATACTTTTTACTTACTAAAAGCGTGTTCGCTAATAGAAAATACCATATTAAAAATCTTATTTTAAATGAGACTTATAAATCGAGAAGTTGCTGAAGATACTTTTTCAATAACAAGCTCACAAACCGGTAAAAGTTTGCATAGATACGACGGTATTGAGCGCGCTTCTTCAATATTGACTAGTCTAGAAAACATTTTCTCGCGAAGATATTCTATTGACTATGGAGCTACTTTTCCGTTTGTTGACATTCAATTTCCGCAAACTTCGAAATCAGAGTACTTACTAAATGGTCGTGGGATGAAATCCGGACACTTCAATTATCACTATTCCCTCTAGCCCATTATTTTATGAAGCTCTATGAAAGCTTTTTGATTTACGTAGCTATTTTCGTCTTCGAAAATATTATCGCAGTCTTTGTTAAACCGACCAAACTTTTGCTAAGCAATTCAGTTCTTATCTTTTTGATTGAATTTGATATTGAAAGCTCAGATATTTTATTGGAATTGAGCTTGGATTATCGTTATAATCTTTAAGCATTCTCTTCTAAAAAGTTCAGGAATAGGTTCGGACCCGCGTTAGGTCGTGTTGATTTAGCCGGTCTGAGTCCGGTGCCATAGTCGACCGAACTTTTCTATTTTGAAATTGTTTGATCGTTCCCCTCGTCAGCGTTTCTAACAGAGGGACGGATATAAACTTTTCAATTAACAAAAGTTTCATCTGTCCCATCATTTGCAAAAACGGATTGGTCCTTTTTACCAACTACCCCCTTGGAGGACAGAGCTGGGAGACATTAGAATAATACGTTCTTTTGCTCGAAACTTCATATGAAAAAATTAGGCATAACTTATTACATTACATGTTATTGAATGAAACCTTGATTTTTTGCTGATTTCCTGGGGACGGGGATTTTGGAGCATCTATGGATAAGATTCCTATGCAAATACTGCACTAATAAACGAAGTTAGTTTAAATTACGCTTTTATTGAATGGAGCTGGCATTTACAGATGCGAAGACAAAGTGCTAGGGTAATTGCATTTGGAGCGACCGACTGAGGCGTCGCCGCGGGCACCGCAATGTTCCAAGCATACCGCAAATAGAAGTAGAATAGGAATGTGCATTATAAGTTTAGTTTTATTTGTACTGCAAGATTCATATCGACTCCTCAATAACAAAAACTTCTCATTGTACAGGGCTTTTATTTAATTTTTACTGCAAGATTCATATTGGCTTCTTCGATAAAAGAGACTCGTAAGCCTTTCTGTAAGCTCGTTAACAGAAAAGCCTGCAACGTGCCTTTAAGAAATTAATATGAATGATAGCTTTGTTGATCCATAACTACATATTTTTTCTTCATACTAGGTTGTTGCTTTTTCACATCCCATGCTAGTGAAAAAAAATTGAATCTAATTTTAAGTGGAGGAACAGAGATCTGCACTACGTAAATATTGAAGTAAAGGTAATCCAGTATCGATACATTATAAGTAAAGTATTTAATTTTTTATACGTAACACAAGGGTTCTTATATAAGCTGAAATAAAAGTTATTGATTATGATTGAACCAAGTTCGTAATATTGTCTTCTAAAAGCCATATGAAACTAGTTTATTTGTCCCAAGTTTCAAATAATCGCTACTTTCATTATTAAAGTCTTTTAAAAGCCATCTGAAACTAGGTTATTTATTCCAAGTTCCCAATAATCGCTACTCTCGTTAATAAAATCGAATCGTAACAATTTTAATTATTGTGACATGGCAAACATTAACAAGTAAAGTTAGCTTGAATGACTTCGATGTCAACAAAACATCGAGTTATGAGTTATTGCAGAACTCAAAGGACTTGTTTACTACTAAACTCAACATAAAGTCTCTGTATGTTGAGTTTAGTAGTAAGTATAATTATTTACTGCCTCTTTTTTCAAATCATAACAACCTACCTCTAACCAGCTTTCCTTTATTTGCTAAACAATCGCACCCTGTTCGCACTTCGGCTAAAACCTCAGCACGGATCACCATGGGAGAGGGGGTTAAAAAACTTCAAAAAACACCACGTGAATAATGAAAGGCCCCATCGACGAGAACGACAGCTGCGGCCGCAGTTTTATAAATCTGCGTCCCGGTAGATGATAATACCTTCATGATCTTACCACAAATAAACTGAGTGACTGGTCCATGCGACGCGTGACCAGAGAACTGGCGAGTATCTGGCAGCGCATCAGCATCAGCAATGCCATACAATGGGGCAATGCAACCAGCAGCGTCTTGGGGACGTTTTCTACTGGTATTGATATGGATCAGTTGAGCTACCTGTAGATTGTAACAATCTGCAGTTAGGTCAATTGTTGCTATTGTAAATAATATTTCTAATTTGTTTCTATTATTCGTATAACTCGTATTTTCTTTAGGTTTTGGTTAATTTTCCAAAGGTTATAAACTTATCTATAAAGTACATTAACTATGCATTTTACTAGTCTGTAAATTGGTTAATCGTGGGCCGATATAAAATAAACCCTGCTTATTCGTACATTTCTCGTAGACGTAAAAAAGGCACAAGAGGAGAGAGCTAAGGACTTTTCAGACACACCTATTTCCGGAACTACTTTAGGTGGCTGGGCAATAATGCTTCGACGTTCAAAACAAAGCTCGGACATGATACTGAATCACACTGGGTGATTAATGTCACCTATTTATCGTGCGGGACGGGAATATCTGGCAGTGCTTAAGATAAAATAATGAAAACAACTATGATTCCTAATTTTTAAATCATAATCCAAACGATTATAACGAATTTCGAAATAGGTTTGGATTTTCAATAGCTTATTAGATTCAATCGCCACTGACTAGGTTATGCCCGCGGTTCCGCACATTTTTATTCCGCCAGACCAGTATATGGGAAAAGAAAGAGGTAAAAGAAATTTCCTCACCCAAAAAAATATACTATTTTTGTGTTAACATTTCAGCTCGATCCATTCAGTAGTTGTGGCATTGTCTTCGGCCTCACATCTTCACGACGACGGCACAAACATTCGTATTTGGGTATAATAGTAGTAGTATGTAAAGTATGAGAAATAGTGGAATATAACGAGTGTGAGGGCGCTAAACTTTATTTTTTACAAGCTTTTATTTTTTAACTTGCAATGTAACATACTCGTACTAGTAGGTTTGTTTGTTCTGGTGGAATCTTGCAACTCAATTTTAAACCAGTTATCGTCAACCGATTGAGCTGAAATTTGGCATACTTATGTAAATTCGGTGACAATGCAACCATCGAACTGGTCTGATGATGGAAACCGAAGGTGGCATAGGAACTCCTAAACGAAACGACTTAACACGTCGAGTTTGGGTTCGTTGGATTTGTCTTACCAAGCCCTTTGGTCCTAGATGATATAAAAGCTTGTAGTTCAGTTTTTTTTAATATTAGAAAATACGCACTAAACTTTATTTATTTGAAATGAACGCGTATACAAGAATCATATATGTATATGATATACATAATTATACAGGTTCTAATAAAAACTAAAGTTAAAATATATTATTCATAGTTAATCAATAAATACATTTTCTTTCTTTTTTCTTTATATTTTAGATTTATTTTGTAGTAGTTCGTAAGGTAAATAAAAATCTTTCATTTCTTTCAATTTTTACATTTATATAAGTTTGCAGGTCAGGCAGTTTTAGCCATAGATTTTTCACTACGCCTAAGATTAAGCCTATGGTTATAGCTTCATTTACGAGTATGTAGGTAATTTATAAGTACCTCTGAATCAGTTCCTACAATGTAAGGTATTGTATTGAAGTATTGCACAACAGTAAACCCAAACTATAAATTATAAGTCGTTCTGAAAAAGCTCTCCTGTGTTTTACGATTTTCGCAGAGAATTCGGAATTCCATTGTTACAACATCCGGTCTGTAAGTGCTACTAGAATATTCTTATTGAATTCCTTGTTTTGAACAGGGACTGAAAATAGTACCGACTTTGTAACTTTATGTGATGGAAACCAAGAATTATTCGTTGTTCAAGTTTTCTTTTGAATTTCATATTTAATTTTATTGACAAAGAAAATAACAATCAAATAATATAAACAAATTAAACTAGTATTTACAATTGAAGCAATTGAGCTAACTGCAGACTGTTGCAAACAATCTACAGATAGCTCAACTGGTCCATATCAATACCAGTCGGAAGCGTCCCTAAGACGCTGGCTGCATGGCCTCGCTGTATGGCAATGCTAATGTGCTGCTCCAGATACTCACCAGCTCTCGGGTCACGCGTCGCTTCGACCAGGCGCTCAGAATTTTTTTTGAAAACCCGGATTGCTTCGGTACCCCACGGACCTAGGGTCTCGACTCCAAGGGGAGCAAATGCGTAGGCTCTGTCGAGACCTGCATATTTGCGCCTCTTGAGATCCTCGGACAAATCTGCCGCCGAACCAGCCCTCACGGATGTCCTTGAAAGATGGGAAGGCGGGTAGGTATCTACCAAATTTTCAGAATCAATATTTAATTGATTCTGAAAATTTTAAGCGACTGAGAGGAACTTTTTCATTATTTTAGTCCCTTTCTTAATATTTAAGGTGGAATGTGACTAGCGACGCCTGTTTAAAATACCTGGTTTTTCTTAGATCTGGGGACCTACTCGGAAAAGGAAAATCGAAGTTTCTTTTTCGTGCTCGTGCAAAACCAACTCTTATGTCCATTGCATAAGATTAGCGTTAGCACGAAAAACAATCAGAAAATTCGATTTTGTTTTTAAGAGTACGGGCCCTGGATTTTGTTTAGTTAACCATAAGTAGTTTGGCGACCTTCGTTTGCAAATTTCTTTAAATTATAAATCACTCATGTTAATAGACTCCAAAACGACAATTAATTCGTTGTTGCTACGTATTAACGCATTAGTAAGCTAGCTAACTTACTTATTAACGAAGAAATTACAAAAAACCGGAGAATGTTGTACAATATTTGCGACATTTCTAGCTCCAAAAATACTTTTTATATTGTTCTAAGTTAGATTCACCAACAAGGATCAATCTCGAATCTTATTAGTTTCAAAAGCTTCTTACATACATATATACATACAAACTTTAAGATATGAAGTAGGGACTTATCTACAAAATTAATAATAGCCAATTATTATGAGCTTAAACTGGAAAGCTCGTGATTACTGCAAATTGATTAAATCTTTTTTTTAATTGGTGAGCTTTTGGCCCCCATCTGATGGAGCACGCCTTCCCTGAACGATCTTATAGATTCCAAAATTGTTACGTTTGACATTTTGAAATAGATTCTGTAAGTCGAGATGGAATAAATAAATATAATAATTGTACTCTAACGGAAAAACAGACGCAGACAGCTCATTCCACTCTTTGGCCGTGCTTATTATAAAAGTAGAGCAGGATTTTTTGGTTCACACAGTTACGGGGGGTATTTTTCTGTGCGTCTGCTGGTCCTGTGGTGGGAGGAAAAACAAGCTGCTCACAATCACCAAAGTGGATCTACACAATGTCGGAATTTCTGGAGATTTTGGTACCTAACTAACAAGTAAACTTACCCAAGTTTGAGCAGCAGTTAGGTGGGTTAGCTTGTGTTTCGGTGGGGGTGGTTTTATAGGGGTAGTTTTTATCCTTATAAGTGAGTTAGAGCTGCTAAAAACACTCTAATATTTTTCAATGTTCCACTCGTATACCAAGATCCATCCAATTCGGGCTGTCACACTTGGGTAGGTTTACTTGTAAGTACCTCCCTAAGAACTCAAATAGAGTTAATTATGTGAGTCAGATCAAGGAGAAAGTCACTGTCATGTCATATAAAAAAGTTAAAAAGACCGCATTGGAACAAGAATGTTGGAGGAAACTATTGCGACGCAACGACGAGCTCTTTAATTCTTAATATCATTATTATGTGACTTAAGCCTGAAAACTTAGGTGGTTTCTTTTTTACTTTTTCCACTTGTAAACAAACAAATTTAAGAGAAAATGTATTACACCTTATTTCTTATTTGATAATAATTACTAATGTATAAAATTTTACTTGTCTAAGTGCTTATTTCGTAAGCCTGAAGGATTAAAGTTATTGTAATCTGAAATCTTATGTCGAATGGGATATTTACCATGATTTGTGATGTTTTGGTTGTTGGACTTCGGTCGAAATCGATCGGTAAGGTAGACCTTAATTTCAATCGATCATTCTAAATGTAAATAAATAATGCTGGTCATTTCATTCATCATCATCTTCATTTCATCTCTTTTTCTCCATCCCAAGGTGGCAACTGGCCTGGGAAAAATTGTTCCCAGCGATATGGCCGCCTTTTGAACAGCCTTTATTTTTATTTCTTGAGTACTGCCTTTACAGATGAAGGAGTTTTTATTTATGTTATTTGTAGTACAATAAAGAGTTCATTCATTCATCTCACACATCATCTATAGTAAGTAGAGCTAGACCGGTGGTACATCAGCTTAAACTGAGTCAAAAGAAAGATAGATAGATAATGCTTTGTTTGGTTTATTCCCACGTCTGCAGAAAATCTATATTACAGATTTCTAATATTGCATATTCCCTTGTCTACGGGTTGTCAATACTACAGATTCCCGTATCTACAGATTCCCATGTCTACAGATTCCCATTTCTACAGATTCCCATGTCTACATACGTATTTCCAATATTACAAATTCCCAATATTACAGATGCCCATGTCTACAGAGTCCCAGTACTACAGATTCCCATATTTATAGACAAAATTGGAATAATGGCTTGTATGACATCCTGTTTTAATAAAAGGTAAATACATTATTAAATATAATATTTATGCATCATAATTAAGCTTCAATATTTTTATCACTTAATATAAAAAAGAAATATGTTGTGTTGGGTTGGGAATCTGTAGTTCTAGAACATGGAGATGGGAATCCGTTCGATTAAGGGTCTGTTAAGTTGAGAATCTATAGAATTAAGATTCTGTATAGTTGAGTAGCTGTTAATTTGGAAATCTGTTGAGTTGGTAACCTGTAAAGACAGGTATCTCTAAAAAATCTGTAGAATTGGGAACAAACCCTTTGTTTCATAGCCTTATAGAGAATTCAGTACATAATTAGTAATTTATTTTTAATTTATTTTATTTTTAAAAATAGTGTTACAGATATGTCGAAAAAGAAATCTTTATTTTTGAAAACCAGTGCACATGTAGGTCTATGAAATATTGGATTCTTTCATTCAGTCAAATTAAATAAATGCATCGACGGAGTATCTTTATATATATAAAAATCTCGTGTCACAGTGTTTGTAACCAAATCCTTTGAAACGGCTTGACTTATTTTTATGAAATTTTTCTGTATATTCGGTAGGTCTGAGAAGGTAGGAAGAAGTAGGTTTAATATTTTTTATATCCCTAAGAGGCAAGGCCTCCCCAAAACTTGGGAGTTTTTTTTTATTTGTCATTAAAATATATATGTATAACCCTCAATTTTCACCTTTCTAACACCAACCTCCATTTTTTTATAGCGATATTAGTTAGTAGGTACATACATACTGTAATCTTCAACCCTCAGTGGTCGATGGCAAAACAACGTTTGCCGGGTCAGTAAATTTAAATCAATAATAAAGTTATGATGCCGAAAAATGGCGCTTTGGCTTATCCTAAAATACTCAGGTTTGGTAACACTCTTTTTCTTAGTACGTAATATAATATTATTTAAAACTTTTGTAACTGATTGTACAAAACATCTTCAATATTTTGATGTTGTCCGAAATGTCAGTAAATAGTTTATTCAAAATTTAAAGTGACATTTCGGACAGAGTTGTATTTAATGGTGGAAACTTTGCTGGTTTCAGTGTTAGTTAAGTATTTTTATTAATGTATTTTATAACAACTGTATGTTTCCCTAATAAAAAAAAAAAAAAAAGAGTGTCCGAAGATTTTGTCCCAAATGTCGGCAAGCCCAGCTAGTAGTGATATGGATTTCCATTATCAATAAACTCGTACATAGACAAATGTATTCAATTTCACTGATAACCAAATTAATTACGTCCGACCAGATAATGTAGGCAAATTGGCAGATTGTAATACACGGCTGAATTGTTGGGACGATCGATATTATGTTTGCTCCAGTGATACTAGTATATTGTTATCTGGTATAAATTGGATACTTTATCGTCAGGAACAAAGGAAATACTTACGTTTATTACAATCATAAAGAACAAGTCAAATTGAATGGATATTCTACGGAATAAAGTTCATACAATTTTATGTAACGAAAATTACTACCGTATTGGTAATTTATACATTATCAAAAACCACATAGACGAACGAACATCCCGATAGAACATCGGGAGTCGAACCTACACCGTTGCTGTACCTACTAAAGTAATCTCGCTGCTGGCTCACGGAAACTAATTTCGAATTAATACAGTTATTTCGTGAATAAGATTACGTACTTAGACATGGAAATTGTTAATTATCTCATCTCAATTTTAAGTGGCAATTAGCTCTGCTACGGCGACATAATGTCCATTTTTGTATGGCTGGAAATGAATATTCACATATCCTTCCCGTAATAAAAAACTCACCGTACTCAATTCTCCCGCAGCGTTCATTGAAAATTATTTTTCTACTATTATTATTTTATAACTATTATTTTTCCTTCAAGTTTTTTATATTCCTCTCCAACTTTGAAGTCTAAACTTTACATAAACTTGCTGCTTTCAAAAACCGAACTTCAAGCTAACTTCACTCAAAACATTGTAGCATTAGAGTTGCTTTTTCTTTGATGGAAATTCTTTGTAACATTCCTATTAGATATTTTCCGCAAGCTCGGAAACGTGCGCACTCGTCTCTATCTGAAATAGCACTGATGAACATTTCACAAAATCCTACGTTACGTTGGGTTCCGTCCGTTTCAGAGCGTCGTCTGCGAGATGTTTTATTCCCATTTCCGGTATTGCAGTGAGCAGTGATCGCGTTCTAGTTGGGAAACGGCATTGGATTCCGAATAGTGGTTTATTCCTTGTTGGAAATAGAGTAAGCTGAACACAATAGCCGTGAAGCTCTCATAAACTAGCCACGGTCATTGGTCAGAGCGACAGGAATAAAGCTCTTAAACGTGGCTTTTCATAAGCGTTGTTATTTTTCTAAATGTTTATGTGGAAATACGTTAAGTGCTAGTTAAACGATACAAATGTGTTGAATCTGTAGTAACGGTATTATAACTATTTTCTATAAAATGCGCGCTACATAAACTGCTCATACTTACATAATTTAGTATAATTTTATCAATAAATGATATTAAGTATTAGTTATTATAAATAGTAGTTTTATTAGAATAAAACTATTAAAGGCGTGTATAGGCTGTTGAGTTATTTATTAATTGGTCTCGTACCTAGTGCGGTTCTACTACTGTGTTTAGTGACATAATCTCCGCATGTAAAACTCGTTGAAAAACATAAACAGTATTATTAAATAAATTATATTAAAAGGATGAATACCTTCATATTAAAAATATACATATTTGAAGATTGATAGGTTCGACGGGCGACGCATGAGGTTGCGGGTTTGATTCCTGACTTGCGACAAATGTTTGTACAATATCTGTAAATATTTGTTCCGGATGTTCTCGGTATTTTCTATATGTTTATAATAAAACATATCGTACGTATAGTATTATGTATATCAGTCATCTAGTACCATAGAGTATCTCTAGTACCCATAACACAAGCTCTGCTTAGCTTGGGGTTAGATGATGCTGTGTGGATTGTCCAACATTATTTATTTATTTTATTTATTAACCAAAGATCCTAGTAGCCTACGTTCTGTTATTAACAAAGAAAATTACAAGTAATAGAAACAAATTACCACTTATTATAATCTATCATGGAGACCGATTTGTCAGTTTTTTTTTGTTTATTCCGAGGGCTCCGCGATAAAAGGCCCAGTTCTATCCTCGCCGTTTTTAGGATTTCTCTAAAACTCATCTAATATAAGTAATGAAATTATTTCATTTTACAATATTTTGTGTAGTTTTTTAATAAATCACTGTAGATGTAGATAATACAAAAAAATATTGCGGCGTTTTAACCCTCACAGGATTAGATTCGCTACAATAATAAAACCCCTAAAAATACCACATTTATGTAAAGCGCCTTGTAAAATTATTGGAACTTTACATTTTTCAAAACAATTTTAGCTTTATTGGTCATATTTTGATATGATTATGGTAAAAATTTATGATTTGTTTCATTACTTACATTAGATTCGTTTTAGACAAATATTTTAAACGGTGCGGACAGAATTGAGCAATTTTTCACGGAGCCCCCCCTTAAGGTTTACTTACTCGTCTGTTCTGGAAAAATAAAAATCTTTTTAGTAAACATAAGTTTTACCATCCATTTTGTACCACTCACCACACCATATCCTGATTTGGATGTTTGTTATTTCTTCATCGACGTTTATAATATAGACACGTTCATATAATTCGATTGTTTTGAGTAAACTAAAAACCGACTTCGAGTCCAATTTTAAACTGTTTTTAAGTTTTGCGGGACAAATACTGATCCCTCGGGAATTAAATGTTTATGTGACCACCTCGGAATCATTAATTATACAATACAGAAATAATTTTAAAATCGCTTGAAATCGTTACATCGGTATAGAATAAACAGCATGAACAATTTTATTTGTAAATGTTAGTTTACAGGTCGTGCGAAGCCTAGGCGGGTCCCTAGCATGTAAACAACATAAATAATGCTGGACAATTCACACAGCAACATCTATACCAAAAGTAAGCAAAGTTTGTGATATGGGCAATATACCTAACTGATATAATTAAATCTATAGATATATATTTTAATACATACACTAACCGAAAACACCCGGAACAGTATACATCTCAATAATACATACTGCTAATTACTTTGTGACTGCTAATTAGTTTCGAGCAAAGGAGTTTTCAGCTAACAAGGAAACAAATTTTCTACGTCAATGTATGCGAAAATGAGGTTTCGGTAAAATAACAAACCCTGACCCTCAACGTTACTTTGGTTTCCCAAATCAAAGGAACATAATTAACTTCTAATATTCTCAAGTAGAAAAAAGGTAAAAAGCCTTTCCTACTTGAGAACAAGGCCCGTATTTTGAAAGCTTGTTCAGTCATAGATCTAGCTTATGCCATAGAAAAGCGTTACCTACTCTAGCATAGATCGATGACTGAGCAAGCTTCATAGAACGGTCCTTGTATAAAATAAAAAAATAAAAAAAAATCATTTATTTTCTCTCACAAAGGTTGTATAGAAAGTTTTGTTACATGACGTGTTATATTATTTACTGTAATAAAAAAAAACTGTATTACCTGTATAACAATAACAGGCGGACACCATAGTTAGGAAGGATCCGAAAAATAGACCCGTATTATGAAAGCTTGTTCACTCATAGATCTTGCTTGAGTAATGTTTGCTATAGAAAAGCGTTACCAACTCTAGTATATTATAATATACTAGAGTTGGTCGGTGTTCCCCTGCGATTTCACCCGCGTTAAATTCGAATTCCACACTTCTAGGAGGATAAAAAGGTCTTTTTTTTCCGTAAATGTCCTATGGGAATATGATGTTTATATTGGTTAGGATTTTATTTATTGTATATGATCACAACTGCCATCTGTTACTTGTTCGTATAACTAAGTGGCGCCATCTCTGCGCTACTCCTTGAACAAAGTAGTAGCTGGCGGTCGATCGTGTAGTCAGTTGCTATGAATAAATGCGGCGGTTGCGGCAAATTTCTAACAGGTGGCCAATTGGGATAAAATTGTATTTTTTCCCGTAAATATCCCATGGGAGTTTGATATTTTACCAGGTCATAAAGTAGCCTATGTTCCACCATCCTTTCAACAAACGATGCCAAAAATCAAGTCGATTGGATGCTTATTTAGGGCGTGAAAAAAGGACAAACAAACAAACACACTTTCGCATTTATAACATTAGATAGGATTTACGAAGTTCTCCATAAAAAAGTAGTTCAGTGAAGTTACCTACAAAGCCTAGACAAAAACGTGTCTATGTTATGCAGACTGGCTCTAAAACGTTACTCAACGTATTCACCTACATAACTTAGAACATCCCTGATCTGACCACAAACATTTCACTGAATACATACCTGCTGAATCTATAGTATTGTAACCACAAATTCATTGGCGTATCTTGGGAGAATCAGTCCTTAATTACAGCCGAGATGGAAATTCCTATTACGAGAAATATTGCTTAAAGTTTTGTCTTTGACTCCTCAGGGATTAGTATTAATAGTAGTGCGGTAATAGTATTGTATTTTATATATTAATTATTTGTAAATTTATCTATACATATAAAAATGAACCCCTATTTCTCCTGGTCCGTATATAACTTGAGAACGGCTTTACCGATTTCATTAATTTTTTTAATGTTTTTTAATAGCTATTTCGAAGAAGGTCTTACATCAAAAAAATTAAGAAAATGACAGGACAACGTCTGTCGGGTCAGCTAGTACCTACATAATAAATATATTGTGATAGATATTGATCACCTGATGAAGCTAGAAACAAATTATTGCTAAGAAGGTAATTATTAGGTTAAGGACATATAAAGTGCTGTACTATACTGAGTAAATCACAGACACTACGTGAACTGCAGGTATTTTAAAATTTGGTAACTATCGGTAGTAGGTACCGTCCTCGTAAGAATAAAGACCTGGCATCTTCACGAACGTGTTCGTGATGGTAGGCAAAATCGCAGTTCGAGCAGTCACAGTGATTCATCAATAACCACGTAATTAATAATAAATAGTATGATTAGTATGCAAAATGAGTTATCTTGTTTGACTCTTATGCAAAACCAATTCTATATATATTATTTAATGTTGATATTTGTCACACACTTCACTTTAGCCCAAAGAATGGAATTGTAGTCATCTCACCACAGGTAGGTAAATCAATTTTCACTGAACTGAACATAGCGCGAAAAGAGGGTAGTTTACTACAAAAGCAAATTTCACAAGAAATAGAAAACCCCCGATATGACTGAACCATCAAGATATGAGAATGGCTCCGATTTTTCTGTACATAACAGTTGGTTGGTTGAAGTTATGCGTGGAAAACGTATGAAACGTTAGCAACAATCTCGATCATCCTGTCGAGGTCATCTGTTAGAAAAATAATACACCCAAATGACGACCTCTCTGACGCGGCGGGCGTAGGTCCGCCTGCGACGCAGGCGTTGCAGGTTCCCGCCATGAGACAAATATTTGTATGCCCTGCAGATTCTTCTGTTCTGGGTGTTCTGGATGTTTTATATGTATAGTAAAAATATCCCTATCTATGTAGTTTATGAGTATTAAGTATATCAGTTAGTGTATACCTATTACACAATCTGTGCTTAGCTTGGGGTCAAGATGTGAAAGGTCCAGAATTATTTATTTATGTATATCTGTTCATCCGTTTTGGACCTACACGATGCCACAGTCCGACACACATACACACATAAATCAAAAACACCGAACTAGAGTTCCAGTTTAACCAACAAAAAACCAAACGAAACACGCAATTGCGTATTTGGCCCCCAGGTCCCATTGACTCACTCCGGTCCACGTATTTTCTTTTTGACGTAATGAAATAATACAAATTTTCATAGACACGTAATCTTTCAACTCGATAAATTACGGAAGCTCTTATTAGTGCCGATATATTTGGAGTCTATAGATTCGCATGAGAAGCAGAGTCTATGAAATATTGCATTCTTTCATTCAGTATAAATGATTAAAAATAAAAATCAATTTAAGTCCACAAAGCCAACATTTTATTACGTTTGAAATACATTGCTAACCCTTTATTTTTTCAATTTCTCTAACATTTCATTCTTTATAAGAAGCTCTTAAAAATATACCTAGTTATTTTATTATAGAGGACAGATTTCTTGTCTACGCTACAGCTATGCCCTTTGCTACCAAAGTGGGGCTGAAAAAGACATTCAATAAATATAGTACAGATACATTTGATCCTATTCAATAAATATAGAATAGTACAATCATGATCCAAGAAAACAGGTCTGCTCTTCCGGGAGTGTCTCCAGGTGACGTCACTGTCCAGTTGCCACTTTATTTCAACAAAATGTATTAGTTAGGAAACAAATTTGATAAGGGTCAATTGAAAAATCAATAAAAAAATGTCAATCGTCAATTATGTTTGTTAGATCAGTCAAAACAGCGTTAGTTAAACACGAGTGAATGTGATAAATAATTGGTAAATACAAAACCACATAGTTTTATCAGATTTATAGGTACAGGTAATACGAGGAGTTCGGGGAGTTACGATTTTACGCTACTGGTATTACCAAGAAACAGATTCGTTTTCTCATTCAGGTTGATGACGTAGCCTCGAGACACCCACGTGCCTCGGAAGAGCATACATTGTTTTCTTATACCATGAGTACAATAAACATTTAATCCGAAGGATACCGTAAATAGGATACATAATATATTTGAACGTACGGATAATTTATCCTAAAATACTGACAGTAAATTGCATGTCATAAAAATAAACACATTTTAAACACGAAGTTTAAAAGTAATATTAATAAGTTAATTATTCTAATTTGTTTGTGCTATTACTTAACCTGCTATTTGTAAATGAAAAACTTCTTTATCGATAAGTTTAGTTCCCCCGCTTGATAACTTTACATTTCTCAAAGCTGTGATTGAAAAGCAACCTTAGTCAAAAGGAAATAACCAAGTCGAAGAATCAGAAAAAATAAGTCAACAAACTTTATTCTTATGAGTCTTAATATTCCATTTACAAATAGCAAAGAAGCGGTTTTTTAAAAGTTGTAAGTTCATTCCAAAATAACATTGTATAAATTGATTTTATACTAGTATGGCAATATTTATGGCAATTAGGTATGTCTGAAACATGTTAAAGCTTTTATATAAATTTTGTTAATATTGTTATTGATTAGTGGGTTCTTGAATGCGTCTTTGTTATAGTTAGGTGACAGGTTAGGTCACACATTTATCAACATTTTTAATATTCCACCCCGAAATTAAAGCCAGTTTTTTTATAAGTTAAAACTTTTTAGTTCTACCTTACTTTTAGTTTGAATAAAAAAACTAAAGCTAGAGAATTTTATAAGCAATTTGCCGTAATTTCGATGCAGATTATTAAATATAACGACGTTAAAAACAATATTTATATCAAATGTGAGTATGTAAGTTTCGTTAATCGATCGAGTCCCTAGATTTTATTTACCTTCTAATAGTTTAATGCAATAAAATTAATTGCACAGAGAGGACGCTGCTTATGAACATTAAAAGACTTTTCCATCTTATCGCAACAAGTTTTACAAAATAATTTGTGGCACTTTCAATTCATAGGAACCTGTTTATCAGTTCAAGATCTAAAAGGTGATCTCTTTTCCAGTCATTCATAAAAATGATGATACCTGGAAAAATTTATCAAAAAATCTTCAGGATAACAATGTATAAGAGTAAGTATCTACAGTTATAAATAATGCATATTTTTCCATAACAGACTAAATAAGCTCATTGTAATTTACGCACGGCTAAGGAACATTTTATATACGTATTTTTATTTCAATTACAAATGATACAGTTTAATAACCTAAACAATAGAAAACAGTCACCGAAAAGAAATAAATATTAAAGCATTATAGTACACACATACAAGAAGATAGAGATATTTTAGGACAGTTAGAATAAGTTAGATCTAAGTACGTTTAAGTATGTCAATTTATAAATAGAAACTTAGCTTAAATAACAATAAATAAAAATCTTAAGGCACTGTTTCATGTGCCCACCAAGATCACAATTTCATCGATTCATAACTTTTTTTAGATAAAATGAGTCATGGAATGTTTAGCTACAGACATGCATTTCGTGGAAACAAAAAAGTAGGGTACCCACCGATACACTTTCACAGGGACACGTGATCTTAGAAGACGACGCTTTACGTTCACTTAGATTATTATAATTATTTATATTTATACAGAAATAAGCGCATACATTTAAGTATTTCTGCATTGTGCAGAATAACAATACCAACTCAATGTACAAATACCTACGTGTTATCAAAGTATATGATGATGCAAATTTTGCATGGTCCTAAAACTACTTAATAAATACTTACGTAGGTGTAAAGGCGTTCATCGATTTTAATAATAAGTTCGCTAGCGTATTTACATAGTCCGACACATTCACTTTATTTACATTGTATATACACTTGCACGTCCCGCGCGCATAGGCTTTTAACGTCCGAGGCACTTTAGCGGTACCTATACGACTTGGGGAGCACGAAGTCGCCGACCGCGTACAGAGCGTTCGCGTACCAGTGCACGCCTTTGTCGGTCTTATCACTGCTCCATGCTGATATCCACCGGAGTGGACTCATGGCGGTGTGCGCGAGAGAATGGCTGTTTACAATCGCGTAACAGGACGCAAGCGCATCATCCACTAGTATAGTTCCCGTGGCGGTTAATGGCGCGTACGCTCCGCGCTTAGTCACATACTTCATGTTTATGACTCTGGAGGGTCTCATTACCCCGGCAGGCCCTCTCGTGAGGAGCACGTCTCCGATCTCCACGTTGGCCGCGAAGGTGTCCCGCCAGCCGTCTGCTGCAGCCAGCAGCAGCAGGTGAGACGGTGTGGCGGTGATGGTGACGCCATTCTCGGCAGTTACCTCCACGAAACGCCTTGTCGTGTTCGGATCGCGGTCGATGAATGTTAGCACCTGGAATTACAATAGATTTTGTAAAAATTGCATAATATGAGACTGTCACATACTCTTGTATTTATACGTTTTTTCTGTACTATCTAAGAATATAATATAATCCCAAAATTTACGAAACAGGCGGCATTTGGACCCGCAACCTTCGCTCTATACGGGAATATGCTGCCAATTACGCTATCAAGTCAGACGTCACTAATAGAAAATCTTTGGAACGTTCTGTGACTCTTGTGCCGGGTATTGTATACGTTAATTTGCTTAATGCACAATACAGAATTAAATGCATTCGTACCTTAGAATAGACGAGTTTGCCGGTATTATCGGCTGCGAGCACCATGTCTCCTTTCTGGACAGTGTCGATGTCTCGGGGACCGGTCTCCGTATACACCTTGGAACCTGAAGGGAAGCATCCAGCGCCGGTTCCCACAGACGATTCTGAAATTAAAAATAACATAACTTTAGGAACATATAACGTTATAGCCCATATGGGTCGTCTTTAGTTACAAAGAAAATAACCTCAATATTTAATTAAATGTTGATAGGCGATAAAATACACCAGGTAGACTTATTCGACATGGAACATCATCCATAAAAATATTAAATGGAAATAACATTCATCAAATGAGCATCGCTTGCGTGCCGTACCTATATGATCCGAAAGCAATAAAATAAACTCGAGAACATAAAATCGTGCAAGGGACGATAGTAAATTAGCTCGGAGCAGTCATATCCCTTTAAGGAATAACGAGATTTCTCTACGCTCGTAATTAAAATCCGATAAGATACGAAACAAAAGGGATCGCGGACGGTTGCCTGAAGCTCGGGTTATCGGGCCGAGTACTGCCGACCACAATGCCTGCCTGCCTGCTTGCCTCGCCCGGGCCAGATGAATAATCTACCACAACGCACCTAAAGAAAAGATTTCAAGGAAGTGCGACTTAATATGTTCATAGAAAAACTTTTTAAGCGCTGGATAAACTAATTCAATCCTTTTTGCGAATTCTTTACCTTCATTGTTCGCACCTGAGAAAAAACAGAGTCCGAAATTAAACACAAATTTGAATCCGATTCGCTTAACTCTGTTTGTTTATTATCTAATAGTATTTATTTAAATCCTCATCCCGCTTAAACTGTACCTGTGCTAATCCAGGTTTCTTTGACGACAAAAAATATTTTACGTGTGACCAACGCGAAACGAAAGATCAGTCAAACCTGTCCAACTTGGACAAAAGTCATGGACTTACGTTCCTCACAGGTAGTCATGTAAAAAGTTTTTTTAAGTAGTCATGTAATGCAATAAGAAGCTGAAATAAAGATCAGCTACACAGCTTGCCGCCCAATAGATTACACTTCCTCTCGGTTACAGTGGATGGTGCAATTACATGCGCAAATGAACACGGCAAATGGTGTTATTGCAAAGCCCTTGAAATGGTATGCGCGAGCTCGTTAAATTTTGATTTGTTGTGTAACCAACCGATAAATTCCAGCGATGCCTTTTCACAAAACTACGCTCAAAGCGATGGGCCCCCATATCCCATTACACAATAACCGCACAAATTAGATTTTGCTCAAAGTCAAGCGCTTATTGTCAACATTTGTTTGTTGTCGGTCGAGCGCATCATACGAGTCTTTGAATAGGTGTCGGCCGCTTTTGCGGTTTTTTTACATGCTCCCCGGGCAGCTCCGGGCTATAACTCATTTTTTCATACATAGCTCCGTACATAAACCTATTCACAAATGTGATTGGATCGGCAGACCGCATTCATTTTGCATTGAAAATAAGAAAATTGAAATTTCCTTTGAAGTGAACTCGTCAGAATTCAGTTAGGATGACGTAAGTAACATTAGGCTGAAGATGCGACGATAAGCGTCTCCGGCGCTGGAGCGAGGTCGCGGGCGGGGGCGGAGGCGCGCGCGGGCAAGTGCTCCGAGTGGCCGCGGAGACTCCGCCCCACGAGGACCACCGGGAGAGCTAGGCGGCCCGCGTTGCAGCCGACCCGGCCCCACCACCACCACGCTTCTAGGCTCTCATCTCTCCTTCAAACGCCTACGTCCAGTGAAAAACTCATTTTCTATTGATATCTATTTCCTATTCCACGTGATCAGTAGCCACATAATGTTTGTAGTAATAGGTAAAGTAAATAATATACGTAAATGGTAGGTGTTAATTCATGCTTATAACGCTTTTATAAACAGTAGCAAGACCTTATTAGAAGATATTATTGGAAAGTAGGTTTTTAAAATTCGCGGTTTTGTGATTATAGTTTCAATTATAGAGCAGCTATTTTAGAACTTATGGTTTTGCCTTCAAAATGTTGAATACTTTGTATACCCAGTAACCATGCATTCATTGCAATGGAGCAATAAATTGAACACGTATTTCCCTTGTACCGAGAACTTTCGAGACACAACGTACAGATTTTAACTTTGTTAATATACAAAGAAAGGTCATGGCGATCATCTGATCGGACGGTATCGGATTTGTATCGTATGGCATAGCAATTAGCTTTAGGCGCGTGGTCATGCAAATCTCGTCAGTTACGGAAATATCGGATATTCCGGCTTTTAACCTTTGACCGGACAAAATTACGACAAGAGTTTATACAAAATCAGGTTTTGTATACTTAAAATACTATCAAGTCTCTTGTTTCTGTTATTTTTTAAAACCTATTTTATACTACAGGATGAAAATGATATTAACATGACCTAAAATTTGTAATTTAAGGCATTTTTTACTAAAAGGCTTAATAAAAAAAGAATTTGTATCATAAATAAATTTAAAATCTCTTACATATGTAGGTTGCTCTATCTTCAAAACTTCGTACTCAATGTCTACACCTAGATTTATTTGCGTTTTACTAGCTTTTATTTCACTTGCCCTGTTAGTATGTACAGGTATATTTTATTTGTATATACAATGACATGATGATAGTACAAAAAAAGCTTACAAACTTAACAAACTGGACAAGAGACTATTGAAAATTCCTTTGTTTAACGTATACGATAAAATAGGTGGCGGCGCTAGTTTGGGTCAGCGAACCGCCTTAAGTTTCTCATGTTTGTTGTAAATGAGAAAATAAAGATCTCGAAATAAACTGAACCGACTAAACCCACATTAATTTAGGCAGTTCGGCATCCCTAGTTGGTTATGATTATGAATCATGCGCGCCGAGCATCGCTCCCATGCCGCATCTTACAACGTAAAATAACAAAATAAATAAGCAAACTAGATTTTGTTTTGTCTGGAGTATTGCAGTGTATTGCAAACCATATCCAAGGTTAGAAATATCAAAGAAGATTTAACATCTGTGGTGTGCCGTAACTACTTGAAACAATATCGATAGTATAGAAGCTAAATCATTAAGAAAAGAGTACAACATATAAGTATGTATAACATTTATGAAGGTTGCGGATTCGATTCTCGACTCGGAACAAATGTTTGTACGATCTGCAAAATTTGTTCCGGGTGCTCTGGATGTTTTTTTATGTATAATAAATAATAATAATATCTATTGTACCTATAACACAAGCTCTGCTTAGCTTGGAGCTAGATAATGCTGTGTGAATTGTCTCGATGAGAGACAGTACAATACAATAGACTTATAATACAAATTTTCTTTACTAGCTGCTGCCCGCTTTTATCTGGATAAAAATAGCCTTTATGTTATTCCAGGTCCCAAACTATACCCATACCAAATTTCAGCCTAATCGGTTCAGTAGTTTTTGCGTGAAAGAGTAACAAATATCCATCCATACATCCATAATCTATCCTTACAACCTTTGACATTTATAATATTAGTAGGATTGCACACTATATAAAAACAGAAACACAGGTCAGGGAAAGGGAAATACAGACATGGTTGAATTGCGACTTAGTATATTCATGAAAGTAATTTATAACTTTGTTTATGATCTGAACTATTCGTCAGTTAAAACGGTACGAAATATGAATACGTTCCCATAAACCGAAGCGGTCAAAGAACTTCACTGAAAATGATTTAACTGGCAAATAAACGTTGGACTTTCTAATGCAGGAGATAAGTTCCTATGCATTTATGACTTAAGGACCTCTCGCTATAAGTTACGAGAGATAGTTTGAGTTTACGATTTAATTAAATTTATTCAGAGTTAAATTCTTTGTGAAATCGATGGTCATCCGTTGGTGAATGACCTCAAAATATTCAATAATAGTTATCTTTCTAAAATAAATATATGTATTTCCCCTTATGTGAGATTAATTGTAGGAAGCACTCAAGTATATGAAAAACCATATAGACTTTATTTTTCGTTTGTTTTCTATAACCTCTTTTACTTTAGTTTTCGTGCTAATTTTTGGTTTAGATTCTTAAAGACGTTCAAAACGATTCCATTGATTTTTTTGGTGACACACAACATAAACCGTGTAGTGAACACGGGGCATAAACAAAAGGCTGGTGACCATTCGGCCCTAAATGAACGGGATCGTCATAATTCGATTCTTAAAGACGTCCAAAACGATTCCCTTTCTTTTATAGTGAACGCTACACACAACATAAACCGTGTAGTGAACACGGGGCATAAACAAAAGGCTGGTGACCATTCGGCCCTAAATGAGCGGGATCGTCATAAATATCTTGGGTGTGGGAACGTTCCGCCGCAGCCTTCCGGGATGTGGCGTCTCGAGTGTCATGAGGCTTTCGCACGCATGCCCCGGGAGCACTGGAGCATGCACATCGCTCGCGTGAGCCACTGATCCTGGATATCACAGATTTCCGGGGAACATCCGACTTTTTACGTGAAGGTGGTCTTCGTATTCCGTTCAGAAAGACCTCTGCCCAATCGTCACTAGATGCCTTCTCTATATTCATTGTTAATGGTTAACGGACACTGCAATACTCTTTCTAAGAAGCTGCCTATAAAACCTTGCATTAGTCCGTGGTAAGGTACTTCAAATGCAACTAACATGTGGGAATAACAATCTCTTAGTAACAGCTAAGCCATTTCCAAAGTAGGTACAAAACCATTCCAATTCAATAAAATATAAAACAAGGAATACCTTACATTGATAGATTTAGTTTGGAATGTCGTTTCCGAGAACGTAACAATGCGATGGGCATTAAGGTGGTTTTACACGAGAGTCAAATGGGGCGTGACCGCGTGTGAGCGAACAAGTCACGATTCGGGGGACATGTCTAAACGCCTCATTAGGACGAATGCAGCAAAACAGTTGTAAGATTCATGATAAACATGCTAGTAACAATTGTTTACGTTTTTGACCATTAAAAAAGAAAAACTTTTACGACATGTTCTGTAAAAGCTCAAATTATTTGGAACGCATATATTTTTATATTTGCTGAAATTTTAGAAAAACTATGATAGAAACAAATTAAAACTGGAACAATCCACTTATTATTATTATTATCAAAACTTGTTATTTCTCTACCTAATCATCCTCAAGGGGTGATGTACAGTTATATAACTTTTTGGTAAACATATCTTGCTATTGCACAGATTACTTCTCTCACTAGCTAGAATAAAATATGGCTTAGCATTGTGAAAATATCCGTAAACGTTGAAGAGCCTTATCTAACACCGCGAGCTTTTTAACGTTCTACAACAAGTTTATAATAACGCATCTTATTAAATCTGTGACAAGGCTAAGGCTATGGTATAAGCTTGAATATTGCGTCATCAACTTTCACTGATAGAGCATCATGATCCGTTGATGTTTATTTTGATAGACGCCTACCACGTAAAGTATCCAATGTAACGACCGTGAGAAGTTTTTGTCCGTATCAACTTGCTAATAAATTACAAGTCAGAAGCTGGAAATGTTCATTCAGATTTGAAAAGTTCTGGACTGAAAAGCTTTTCAGTTTTTGTTTTGTGCGCTGCTAAAATAAAATAAAAAAAATTAAGAAAATTATGCAGAAACTTAGAAAATTTAAGAAAACTTAACGACTACCTTTATTATAAACTTTTTTATGTAACCTTAAGAGTATATAACGCTGGGGCGTTATAAACTCTTTGCTAAGCACGTTTATAATAACTGTCAGTTGTTCGACTTAAATGACAGGACAACGTCTGTCGGGTCAGCTAGTACACAATAAAATACATTCAAATTAAAATGAACACTATTAGATACATAGGTATAATAATGTCTGGGAAGTAAATTTCGATCTCATATCCTTCTCCATTCAAGATTCTATAAGCTATAATCGCTTATAGCGGTGTTCCTAAATATAATTATATATGAGTGCTGTAAATATATGTCAAATCTTGTAATAAAAACATTTGAGTGTATTAATTGGCTATTAACGTTAAGACATAAATGGTCTATCATCTAATAAAAAACTTGATTGCCGACCAATGAATTCAAATTATCTTAGTTTAAGTATTATTGACTTTGTAAAAGTGTGCAATTTTAAAGCATAGCGATTTCTTGAATTACAATTTAAATTCTTTGAATCCATTCTGGGTCTCTTCAAGACAAGAGTGAATATGTATCTTCTAGATCTTCGTGATACACCGTCGGCCACATCGTCACTTTCCATCAGGTGAGATTGTGGTCAAAAGAAGGTCTATCGATCGACTATAAAAAGCCACGGACCACCATTTTACCCAAATTGTAGGACTTACTTGTCTCTGAGTCACTGAATTTGTCTCCTGCCTCACCAAATTGTCCATATTATTAAAATGTTTATGACCTTTTATTTTTGATAAGGATGGGAGTTATTGGATATTTTGGCTACCAGTTATTAGTTGGGTATTTCGTTTCAATACCGCCAGTACCAACTGGTACCCAATAACGTTACAATACTCTATACCGGTCCTGATTTCTACCCAATATATTTCTAACCGATTTGGTTAGAAATACCAAATACTTGTTGCAGCTATATAACTTTACGGGTGAACGGTCCGCTAGTACCTATGCGTAGATAGGTATTGAAGCGTTGGGTAGTTATGGCTCACGGTCGGTTAGGCGCGATGCTCGACTTGCACAGTTATTCCCTAGCGGTATGTTCATTTTACAATAGCGTTAGATATTTTAGGATCATGCTAACAGGTACTGAGTTAATTATTGAATACCGGACTCATCTCTAATTTTTGATAAGTAATTACTGACAAATTTTTAGTATTATTGTATGATTAATCCTTAAAAGAAGAATGAGAAACTTAAGTTTGAATAAGATAAAATTTCTGGTAAACAAATTACGATAAAAGTTTAAATTTTACTGCTGCACTGGTGACCCAAAAGACATTACACATAGTGTTATTGTTTAAACGTGTATTCTATTCCATAAAAAAAACTGCGCTGATTTGATATTAAAGGTTTCAGATTCTCCAAACTTCGATGATCTACCTTATGTTAAAGACTTCGGATTCTCCAAACTGCGATCATCAGCCAGGTTAAGATAATACATGAGTCAGATACCTACTAAACATATTCATGCAAATTGATTTCACAAATAATAGTAACGATTGTTGTTTATGCGATTTTTATCAGCTTTGAAGGAGAAGACCTTTTGACGCCTCTTCATGTCCAGATTTATTATAGGTGATGAATAATTTACCATATCCATCAACTAAACATATAAATGGTAGTTTTTGGAGGTACAGAATTGATAGTAGGATAACTTCATATCTTGATAGAAATTTGTGAAAATGTGAAATAGTAGCGACTATGGCTTGGAGTTCGTGTAGATCACGGCCTTGACCGCGACCGGAGCACTGTGCCCGCACATACATACATACATACCTACACAAACCACATTAATTATTTATAAGCTCCAAATTAATACTATAAGAGTCCGATCGTACAAAACGCCGGAATAAATGAATAAACATCGAAACAAATCGCTCGAGACCGATCCCAGATCCACCAGTTATCAGAGGCTCAGATTTTGAAACAATGACTGCCCTTTTTCGTTTCTTCGCTTTATTTGTTATGACCAATTTAAAAGGTTTAAAGTAAAATAAATGATATTTTTTGTGCTTAAACATTGTTTTTATTACTTCTGGTGAGCGGATTTGATGTAGTTTATACAAGAAACTGAGGTTTGCTGTGCTTTTTTGATATACAATTACGATTTGTTCTCTGAACTATATGAAAAGAAACGGCCCTGATGATGAAACATGCTCTAAGTTTAGCAGTACTTATAGTAATCTTATACCACTCAAACTAAAATAGCTTTTGTAAAAAACGTGGAAAATGATGTTGTAAGTAATGAGCCTGTAATTGCAACTGAGCTTTTAATTGATTGCAGTTGCACACAGAATGTTAATGTTAACTTGGAATGTAGGTAGTAAATCACGCGATTCTTAAGACTTTTTAAATAAAAGGATCAGTTTAACTTTGTAGAAGAGTTTGGCAGGAGTTAATTCATACATTTGTACCTACACTGGTATAGGAATAGCTTCATAAAATACCTCCATATACTATATAGTAAGCTGAGTTTGAGGAAAACTTTGTCGCGAAATATTTGAGTATCCCTGATTTAAAACCACTTAAAGTTCCATCTGCAAAATTAATTGGAACTATGCGAGCGCGCCGGAATGCCTCCATAATATCTAAAAGCTCACGCATACATATACAGGTACGGGTCTCTCATCGTTATGCTTTATACACATATATAGATA
Source organism: Eupithecia insigniata (assembly GCA_947859395.1). Classification (NCBI taxonomy): domain Eukaryota; kingdom Metazoa; phylum Arthropoda; class Insecta; order Lepidoptera; family Geometridae; genus Eupithecia; species Eupithecia insigniata. The sequence continues at coordinate 8,866,155 of OX402003.1, forward strand.
TAAGTAGCCATTGAATCACCGGTGTAATTATAGAAGTGGGGGATTGGCTGCGATGCGGCCGGTGCGGGAGGGAGACAGGCGCAGCGTCCGCCGCGAGCGGAACAGAGAACGATGCTAACAAGAGGCTCGTTCGTCCGTTTGATCGACACCGCCGAGGCGCGGGCGCGGGAAGCTGTCTGAGATGCATTCTTCTTGTAAAGTTCAACTATATATTTGGCCGTCCCGGACCCGTGGCCCACGTTGTACAGTTATATACTCAAAAGTGATAATGAGAAGACAGATTTCCCAGGCCGTAGTTTTAGCATGTGGTTTTGGTTGGAGAAATCCAGTTTCTAAATTCGTACATGCCTAAATGCATATTTGCGTAATTTATTCGAAAATATTGAGTAAATAACAGTCTAAATAATAGGAATACGACGCTAATGAGCAAACAAAGTTATTTGCGGAACCCCAAGGCGAGTTATTAAGCAAACCACTTTGCGCCATACAAAAGATTTCAACGCGTTCGCTCTGCACGATAGCGCACGTTCTTAAAGGATAAATATTATATCTGTTTTCCATCATTATTTGAATGTCATGCTTTGCATTTCCTACATTTTAATGAACTGTTTTTGCCTATTAAAATATATTTATGTTTTATTTTTAGAGAGAAAGAATGATTTCCTTGGACTTGATTGTTGACTACGTAAATTAAAGGTTTTACAAGTGCAAACTCTGTTTGCGTTTTCAATGCTTATCAACTTATATGTACTTAGTTCATTGTATTTGGAAAAACTCATTGTATTTTAAATTATAAAAAAAAACAATAATTTAAATATTTCCGTACCTGTTTTAACAGAACAGTGTATGTAAGACCGGCTCTCATAGAAGACCCAGTCGAAGCCAGCTTCGACGGCCAGCCGCGCTAGCATGCCGTATTTACTCCGGTCTCTATCACTGGTGGTGAGATCCACAGCTCTCCCCTCGTAGTGAAGAGAGTTCTCCAGGTGCGAGTTCTCCTCATCCCAACCCTCGATGACTCGTAACCGGACGCCGGGCCATTGGTTCATCACGCTTATTGCGAGGGTGTTCAGCTTTTCTTTGCATCTCTGGAAAATATGAAGGGCTATGTTAGTTTTTGAAGACAGTGTTTTGTTTCCCGGAGGATTTGAATTCGCTGTTTCTAGGTATCAAAATGATTTGCAACTGTTTGAACAGTTCAATGAAGTCATTCATTTGTTTAAAATAAATAAGGAAAGAAGTTAGCGAGTTAATTGTGCAACTATAAAAAAACACTTTAAGGAATGTCCATTAGACACGTAACCCACGTAACATAACCATGACCATACAACAACATAATCATTTGCAAACTTGCACAATACAAGTCATGTGAATTATAACAATTTGTTTAACACCTCCGCGCTAATACGTAAGAGCAACTATTTTATTTGCTGCGTAACTTACAAAGAAACAATGCGCTGTAGCCATGACATGCGACGAACTCATTGTTTGTTTGTAGCCACTATTGAAATACCAACGTGCTAACAAATTGACAAACGTTGCCGCCCTAGTCCAGCCGGACGACACAGGATGTCGGCCGTTTTGTCGACAAAGAATAAATCAAATTAAAACACGCCACACAAAGGATCGACACAATTTTGTTTGTGAAATAACTCCGCGGGACAAATAAAGAAAATGTCAAAATATTTATAAAGAAATGCGGACAATGCGGCGCGCAGCGTGAAGGCTTTGTGGATCGATGTCAACTTACTCTGTACTGTATGCAGATTTGAAAAAAATGTGAGATTGACGTAACGAATCGAGAGTCGAGCCAAGAGCCCGTGGGGCGCCCCGCCCGGCACATTCATCCGCGGACACCTCGAGCACCGTACATAATTATTTCTACGAAAATTCAACCACCTAATAAAGAGTTGCCAGGACCGTGACATGTTTGACTTTGCTATCCATTCATTGTCTCCAACAGCACGCATTGTTACTTCTGTAACAAGCATCGCTTTAGCAATAACAGGCAGTATGCGTGACGGAAATTCCACACTTTGTATCAATTTGTGTGAATGTGAGGTGAGTGCGGCCGAGTACCGGTCGTCGGCGAGATGAGATGCTGCGGGGCGCGGTGTGCGGGGAGGGACGCTCAGGAAGCTCCATGTTTGCTTCCCCGCAGACGTCTCGGTCCGCACTAAAACAATCGAATGCTAAATGCTTGTCCAAACACTTGCCGCATTTAAACGTGGGAACACATCGGTGGCGCAATTAACCATCTCGCACCCGAGAATGCTTGCATTCCTGCTCACTGATAACTCTTTACATTTTATACTCTGTAAAAATATGCAGCTGTTTTATGCCACATAAATTTGCCGTAAATCAGGCTGAATTGTTGCAGAAATAGGCTAGTTGTCAGCTCAGAGACAGGAGAGCAATAGAAATATGATTTTATCCGTTATTTAAGTCGTATTTCAATAGATAGATAATCCATTAAGGCGGTGCGTAGAGGTTGGGCGACGTGGCTGGTTATTATAAATTCATTATGCATATTTTTAGTAAACAAGCTGTCGATCACAATAGTCGGGCGCAGCGGGATGCCAGCCTCCGACACCTCGTCCCTCCGATGGCCCGCAACCACCTACCTACGTACCCTAATATCGAAATTATCATCCACTCGCTATGCAGGCACACACATCAATATGTAAACTCCCCCACTACCAGCCATCAAGCACGTTTTTACCAGGATGTCGATTTACGTAAACTCATATTCGCAAATTATCAAATTACACCACATCAAAAGCTCATATTCAATTATATTGATTAACAAAAAATATAACAAGCGTAACGGATACCTAAGGTCAAGTTCTGATGCGAACCGAGCTACCTGAACCGGTGTCGGTGGTGAGCGCGGCACTCGTGGCCGCATAATGAAGGCCGCCCGATGCCAAAACAAGCACGACGCAAGGATCATCGTACTGAAACAGATCGCTGTAACTCGAGACCCGAGCCGGCCCGCAGCCACCGAACCAAACTCCACGTTGCGCCATCTCGAACAATCTCTAGTCTATGGTTTCATTCGCTACCTCTCTCCTGGCCAGACTAGCCGCCAATTTATGACCACCTCCCTCTGTGACCTCAACAATATATTAGGATAATTAAATGGCTCTTTACATTCTTTAACACATATTTTTTTTATCGATGCGTCGGAGTCGAATAGCCGACCAATGCTGACTGGTTTTTGATGTTCCATTTTTTGTCTTTTGTGGAAACCACAACAAATAGTTTAAGGGTATTTTTTGTGATGTCGGCTGACCGTCCGCTTTGTAAACGCAAACCTTCAGATATCCTCAGGTCGCGTATGATGCGCGGGCGCAGCTTATGTAGAGCTCGAGTAGAATACCTGCCTCGTATGGGACCACTCATTTCAGCACAGGCTGTAGGTATCATTATTTAAATTTAAAATTGTATCGAGCTGCCTTTAAAATGAAGTGTACAATAATCGATGATTTTATTATCCGTATTATACAGAACAAGGACATTGTAATGATTTCAAATATTACAATATTGAAATTTAAAGACATATCTTGTTTGAAATAAAGATTCGTGTAAACCGTTCGACAGCACAAAAGGACACTTTAGCTAAAATAAGATCAGTTATACTTGATTTTTATAGCCTGCCTTATTTCCCATCGAGATACCTGCAGCAATGACGCGTTCCGAAAATTTTGGGTTGAGTCAAGCTAAACAGCATTTTGGGCGCCGCAGAGTATAAATTAGGCGGCATAATATCCGAGCATTGGAATACCTAACACCTTTTTTTGCTCATGGAACATTTTTTGCATTGGAGATGATGGGGTAGAGCTGGGAGGGATCATGACGTCCATTCACAAATAGTTACAAAACCGCAGCCCGTGAATCATTAGCCCCGCCCGCAGATGCATGATTTCATGATTAATAACTACCTACTCACTAATGTTGTTTCGCCATTTCGTAAATACCAAATATTCATGATTCACTACTCTCCCTTCGATCAACGGTACTAACTCAAAGTATGAACTATTAAATATTTGTAAGGCATATTTCCAATGTGTCGTTAGTGGTTGAGCACATCATAAATATGCATCACGTGACTTCATCACCTGCGCCTGTGTGTTCAAAGTGGTTCTCTGTTTGTCTATGAAAAATATCACTCTCTGTTGTCTTTGAGCTGCTGTCGACAATACTACAGGTTGTTTCTCAGCAGTAGGCTCAATTTTGTTCTGTCTGTTTTATGCTTTAACTAGTTAATACCCGGAGCTTTGCACGCGTTGTTTTATGAAACGTTTAAAAGCCCATGGGAACGGATTTATGGGATAAAAAGTAGCCTATGTTTTATTCCGGCCTATTAGGAAAAATTTCAGCCCGATCCGTTCAGTAGTTTTGGCGTGAAGAAGTAACAAACTTTCATCCATCATCCTTTCATATACATAATTATGTATATATCGTTTAACTAAGTCCGATTATTTCATCAATAGAATATTATCTTTCATTCCCAAATATTAGAACAATGCAATTGAAGAATATAACATAAATAACTAGCTGCTGCCCGCGCCTTCGCCCGCGTTTGATAGGGATAAAAATATTTCCAGGTCCCAAACTATACCCATACCAAATTTTAGCCTAATCGGTTCAGTAGTTTTTGCGTGAAATAGTAACAAATATCCATACATCCATCCATACAAACTTTGATACATTTATAATATTATTAGTTAGGATAGGATTATTATGCAAATAAGTCATATTATCAAATAAGTTTATTTAAGGAATACAATTATGGTGCAAGTAACAAAAAGTAATACTATGCCATGCCACAAGGTCCGTTGGACCCTACTTTTTTCCATTGAGTGCTATATTTCGTGTGTGAGGGCACGCTAACGACTACAGCCTACAAGGCTTTTAAGGAGAGGCGGGTGCCTTTCACTTGGCGTAAGAAAAAACTTTTGAAACAAGACACCGATGGGTTTGCTTGGGCCTCGGCTCTGTTAATGAAACGTTACACTTCATTCAATCTCTAACTAGTGTTTTCTTCATTTCGTGTTCTCTGAAAGATGCAAGCAATGAGTAACTTTAGTAGGTAACTAAAATACTTCATTGAATGCAATCAATGAGTAACTTTAGTAGGTTACTTCAATACTTCATTGCATGCAAGCAATGAGTAAAAGTACGTTACTTCAATACTTCATTGGATGCAAGCAATGAGTAACTTTAGTATATAACTACAATACTTAATTGGATGCAAGCAATGAGTAACTTTAGTATGTAACTACAATACTTCATTGGATGCAAGCAATGAGTAACTTTAGTATATAACTACAATACTTCATTGGATGCAAGCAATGAGTAACTTTAGTATGTAACTACAATACTTCATTGGATGCAAGCAATGAGTAACTTTAGTATATAACTACAATACTTCATTGGATGCAAGCAATGAGTAACTTTAGTATGTAACTACAATACTTCATTGGATGCAAGCAATGAGTAACTTTAGTATATAACTATTATATTTCATTGAATGCAAGCAATCAGCAACTTTAGTATGTAACAACAGAACTCCATTGGATGCAAGCAATTAGTAACTTTAGTATGTTATAGCAGTACTTCATTGGATACAACCAATGAGCAACTTTAGTAGGTAACTAAAATCCTTCATTGAATGCAATCAATGAGTAACTTTAGTATGTTACTTCAATACTTCATTGCATGCAAGCAATGAGTAAAAGTACGTTACTTCAATACTTCATTGGATGCAAACAATGAGTAAATTTAGTACGTTACAACAAAACTTCAATAGATCCAAGGGATAGTTAATGTTATGTGGAATCTAAAGGTATCATTATATTCCTTTGTTAATGTCCATGATTGTTAGGGAATATACCAGGTGTGAATAACCACAGCCTTTTTTGAGTCGTCGTTTATCCCATTGCGGAGTACCCTTGGGGCCGATCTATTACTTCTCGGGTTTTATATCAAAATAATATGTTTGTGAGACGGATGTGACTCCATTATTTATAGTATTGTGATCGGTAATGCGGCTGACGCGGGGTCAATAGCGGAGTCAATGAGAGCATGCTCTCCATTTGCAAGTCATGCCAACGAGAGATGGAATCCACGCTTCCGACATCGATCAACTCGTATTGTTATCCTTTGTTTCTCACCATTCCTTTTCTGCTTTATTCGTTTACATCTGTAAAGTTGATTTTCTACGAAAACGATTAACGTAACTCATTTCGAAAGGCTATTTTCCCTGTATCGAAAAAACGTAACGAGGCGACAAAGGAACGCCCAGAGGTGTGGAGTGGCTCGACTGCACGCGCTGCCTCGCAATTACCGTTTTCGCTAAAACCCGGAAGGCTATAAACATTATCTGGCGTATCGTGCTAATTTACAGCGTCAACCCTCCGAGGGCCGATAACTGCTGTTGATCGATTTGCATCTGTAATTACGTCACTTTTAGCGAGCAGGTGATGAAAACGCGACAAGTACGTGATTGCGGGCGGCGATGCACGCCCCTTCCGATGCAACCGGTTGAGCTTTTACTTAGTGCGCCCGCGCCGCTAGCACCACGCGCTTTGACTATCCCGCACTCAATATGTATTATCAAGCAATTATTTTATTAAACTGCCTAAATTGACAGCGTAGAGCTTTACTTCAGACGTTGCTTTGACCGTAGCTTGATAAAGTAATCTCATGTTAAACTATGATTTTTTTTTATTAACAGGAGATATTGATTAATCAGTACATCAGAAGTTCATAATTCCAAACAGGCGTCACGTCGCATTAGCTCCAGGAGACTGCGTAGCGCGCTCACTAATCTGTCCGGCGCGCGGGTACGGTCGGCGCCGTAACCTAACAACCTATTCAAATCGAGACTTCAACTTTACACAAAAATAAACCGTCTTTGTTACACCATTGATGCTCAATCGATGCACTCATTGTTTATCCCGCGCCTAAAGCGGACAGATCGCGGTTGGCGTGGGTGCTAAGCAAACAGTCGCACACGTATCCACCTCTACATCTTCTTTTGCTGACGGTCCCAAGAAGCCTCTTGATAATATTTTATAAGACAAATAACCCGATAAAGATGTTTTGACGTGAACCCGTGTTCATCGCTCACACCAAAATGCGTCCACTGACCGAGTATAATAAAATATTTATTCAAAATTTTGTATTTGGGTGAGAAAAGGAATAAAAGCTCTAATTCAGTGTCAAGTTTATTGGTGGTGAGCGAAGCTTTTTAAGGCGATCGGTGGGATGCATACTACGTTGACAGGACTTAAGGCGGCAGACTTTACGTAGATCCATTAGCATTGTTTTAAAGGATTAGAGCGGCGCTTGCGGCGCATTGTGGGGCGACGTGTCGCGAGACATACATTATACATATTATTTTTATGACACGTGTCTATCCGTATCAAAAGTTATCAATGTTTAGCGACTACTGGATTGTTATTCACCGATAACGTCTGATATTTTTTATACGAATAGTTTGGTTCTTTGACGTCAGTACAGCAGAAGACATCTTGCTTTGTGTGTATGATAGGAAAACGTAGAGTCGAACATTTCAAATCGCCTGCTATGGCCAGTGTCGTATTACAAAAAAAATCTAAACCTTACATTGTTTTAGTGTCCTTATCAAAAAACGGTGTCTTCTATAATTTGTCAAAATTACCTGATGAGTGAGGTGAGTGCGACCTGATCCACATAACTCGTGCTGACGGGTTTCAAACCTAATACCAGGCTGTGGGATACATTGGCAGTCCGCAAACAAAGGTTTGTAAAGTCGAATAAAGTATTGACTTACGTTATAGGTGTGCGCCTCAGTAGATCGAAAGACAGCTTGACATGGGGCTAGGTATGTATGTTGTGGTTATTTCCACGTCACTTCTTTCACGGAATTTAGCGACAATCGCCCTTTACTTGACAGTTTTCTAACTTACAATCCACGGCTGATGAAAAGGATAGAACGCCTCTATAAAAAGTTGCGTTGCGTTTAGTATCAACTCTTCTTTTTGAAAACTTTATGACTCATAATAGTATTTCATTTGGTGGCTAGGGGTAAGCATTTGATGGTCTTATCATAAAGAGCGTCGTTAAGTATTTATTTTAAGGTAGTAACTGTTTTATCGAAGCTCGTCCATTAGACGGGCTTTTGTGTCGTGAGGGCGTGAGAGCGAATATTTTATTGATTACGCATACCGAACACGGATTTAACGTCAGTTTTATTTTGATAGACATTGATTTTATAACAATAAATTGATTGTTATTTGATACTTATTTATGTTTAAATGAGATTGAAGTCTCTACATAGTGGCTCTACACAAACAGCTTTTTGTTTTTCTTTCGTTCATTGCGTTTTGTTTTTCTAGTAGGTAAAGGTTTAAATTGAAAATATGTAGGTGGCAATTATTATTGAAATACAACTTTGTCAAAAATTTAAGTCGTTTATAGCTCACATCGAAAATCTATCCTTAACATTTTCTGACTTTTCCAAGAGTCTTGTAAGCATCATTCAGCATCCCTTAGGTAGAGTACCACCACAGATCACAATATGAGTATCACATAAACTCACAATAATTTCCAGGCAAATAAAGAGTAATCTCCGACCATACGAACGTTCAAGAGGCAGTCCATCATTCGGAAGAACCGATTACTTATGCTGCTTATCGGGGAACAATGCTCACAGTGCCCGAGTCAGGCATCAGTCAGCCATTGTTCGTGCAGGACCTGATAGTGATACTAGAACGCAAATTTATTTCACTTTAAACTTGTTTAAAAGCACTGTAAAACTTACGTACCTTTACCTAGTAAAGTCATGTCGTCTTCACAGTATAGTGATATTATGACGTATAGGTAAATATAAATTCCTGTGGATTTCGGAAAATAGACGAGAAACAAAAAATCTATATCAACAATTCTTTATTTCTGTAAATACAAAAAATGCACTTCGAAAAGGTCAAATTCTCAAAATTAAACACTGATTTGGAAATAAAGTGATATTTTTGATTTCTGTCGCTTCGGTAAGTAAAGTAAAGAAGTGACGAAGAAACCTTTGGCCTGTTAGGTATTATTTTTCGAGTTGGAGCAAAATCTGTCCCAAGCTTTTTTATTTTCTAGACTAGATAGTTTTATGTTATGCCTTTTTACAAAGGATATGTTTGACAATTTGTATAAATTTATTAATTGATAATCTTTGCAACTCACTTGGAGTTTTGTTGTAGAAGCGTATATACATGGCCCTGAAATCACAGAATCATAGAAGTAAAGGTTGCATTAAATCACCTGGCAGGCAAGGACGCGAGAGTTGACCAGCTTAAACAAATAAACGAGACACCCGCTTTAAAAGCGAGCAGAATTTATCTCGCTAATAATTCGGCAGCATCAAAGACACGGTCCTTAAATTAATTATCAATTTGTCGTGGGTGCCAGGCGACATAAATCGATCGGGTCGTCCACATTAGCCACGCTTGAACATGCGATAAGACTGATAAGGATAACAAATGCACAGTTTTATGTTATCTCGACATCGCGGACATGAGAGAGCTTTTTGCCACCACATCCCCTACCTTTGACGCAACACCTCCATAAATTATATGCAGCCCGAGCGAGCGACAAAAACCTAATCCACTTAAGCAACCTAATTATTTATCTTATGCCTAATTTATTCTTGAAAAGCTGCTCCATCGGAGTGTTTAACATGCATGATACTAGTACGATAAATAGAAGGCTTTAATATGCATGTGCTGCGATAAACGATTACTGGCGGAGCTGTGACATTAAAGGAACAGTAAAAAATTGCGCAGATAAATTATTCAGCCATTACTTACGTAGCGCGTAGCGTAGGTATTAACAACCTATGCTATGAATATAAAAACGACGAATAGCTTATTTATTGCTTGCATTGATTGATAATACTGCTCAGATACTAACCCTAGTCAAACAAGATAGACCCAGTAGAGCGATTACTTGCGCTACCTTGCTTAGCTTAAATATAAAAATCTAATAATCTCTAATACATCACCGACATACTTCCCAGTTTATATATGAAAAAGGCTAAAAAATAAGTTTTAAATTTGGCTGTTAATAACATCTATATCCCAAATTGTTTCAGTGACCCAGTCTGGTGTGTTCAGTTAGATAGAGATATTATATATTATATAGAGGTATTTAATGAATATTATGTCAATGTTACGTATCATATGGACCTATATAGTCCGAAATAAATTATTTTACTAATAATATACCTCTACCTACCTACGTTATACAAATGACCCTTGATTTTACTACCCGATACTAACTAGAAACGAAGTTGCATTTGATAGCATATAAGCATGGGATAATTTATGGGTATGTATTCATAATCGTTCAATAAAAATGGCATCCTTTTTCAGCGAGCTAGTGTATAATTATCGTGGTACCAACGCATGCGAAATTGGGGTCTCACCTCGGCTTGGCGGTAATAAATAAACTAAAATGACCACAGCTGTGGGAGGAACACTGCACTAATGAATAAGGCCTCTGGCGTGGAGTTAAGTGAAAAAATGCTCTCTGAACACAGAGTGCTTTCTGCATTGATACTTGGCTTTAGAAAATAAGTGGTTCTGAAATAATATTTCTCAACTTAACAAGATTCAATAGAATTAATTGTGAGACATGCTGTAAAAAGATTCATAATTTGTTTGTTTTGAAAAAACTTAATTACAACCCCTTAATTTTACACTGTTGTTTAACTTCTGCGGGATAAATACACAGGAATACAATTTACTTTGAGATCATTCTTTATACAATAGCGAAAGATTTTTCTAAATCGGTCCTTAATTGATGGAGTAATCGACGAACATACTTAAAAAGAAACATACGTATTGAACATAGAACCTCCTACTTTTTTCGAAATCGGTTTAAATGAAACATAATTAAAAAATAAATGTAATTATTTCAAATTATGTAATTACAATTATTGTGCCCTAATTGCCAAACTAAGTTTGTGTAAAACTTGTATTTTGGCAAGTAGTGCTCTTCCTTTTTGTGTTACAATTTTGTACTTATAACGGTGGTTAGTACTTACAATTGTATCAAGCATGCACCCTTTTTAGGCACTGAAACATTTTTGCTAGACAGTAAAAGCGCACACGTACGCACTTAGGTAAGAAATTCAAATAAGAAAAATGCACTGCTTTTTATTTTATAATGCGCATATAATACACCGAAAATAGTTTTAAAAATCAATGCCAAGAGATCATTTTAAATAACAAAGGTTTCGGTGATTCAATAAAGAATAACTGACATTCCAACTTCAGCCTGACCCGTAATCAGAACTCAATATCAACATTGACGCCCAATCGTTGCAAGGAGAGCATCAATTTATCTCACTATTCCGCCTCATTTAATTCATCATCCCAGCTATCGGATTACACAATTTAAAATGTTAAAAATTACCCAACACTAAGCGATTTGAATATGAATGGGCAAGCGCCATGTAGGCAGGTACACGAAAAAACCGGCACCAAATGAATACTAGACAAATGTCCCCTCAGAAATACAATGAGTGACCTCAAATCAATCAATTTGCTTTTGAGACATGCTAATTTGAGAGTCTAGAGTGCTTTATGGCATGACGAGCTGAATATATGAATAAATAATTTATTTAACAATTATTTTTTGCCTATTCAAAACTGTTTAACTTTCGATTACTAGCCAAAAAAAAGAATGAAAATAGTATGTATGTATTTAGTAACAATTCCTCGGCATAATTTCTGATAATCATAAAATATATCTAATCAAGGTTTTGCGTGGAATTGTTACTAAATACATTTTTCATTCTTGTGTTCTGCAATGTATTTTCGCAAAGTAACGCTTGAAAATATTATTTAAACCAGCCAAAAAATATATACCATAAAATGGCGTATGACAATATAAGCAGATATACAATTTCGAGCGCTTTTAGATTAGGACCGTATACGTTGACTGACGATATAAAATAAGGGTCTGGTAGCCTCGAGCAGGTAGGTGGCTGCTATTATTTAAATTAATTGGACATAAAACGAAGAGCGCCGAAGAGAGCGTGTCGGCTGTCATGTCCTGCGCAAGCGCAGGTCGCGCTAAAACTGCTATTCACTGTCAGATTTTTCATTAAAGTGAACTATAGTGAGTATTTATCAATGTTCTGTAAATAGATGTATGCGCATTGCGGATGGCATCTAGTTGGTCTAACTTGAGTAATTGCCTAAGTTTTTATTGTGCCTACTCACAACCACGGTTTAACTCTACTACAATACCTATAAAGCTTCAGAAAATTAAAATTATTAAGAAAGATGGTAGATAGATGGATATTCTTTATTGAACACTTAAATTTTTGATAGAAAAAAATACAAAAAACAACTTTAAAACGAAATTACAAGTGACGGTCTTATCGCTCAAGAGCGATCTCTAACGTGGATGGATAGGATCAATTTCCCAATTGTTTGTAGATCTACATTTTAAGACCTGCTTAGAAGGAAACAAGACATGTATAAATTCCTGAAACGTTATAAAATAAACATTGAAACAAATCGTTGAACTGTCTAAGAAGTTGTACGTTTAAGGCATGAGGCATGATGCGCAGGAGTCGACCCGCGATCGTTATCGGACGTCGCCGTGTCGACTCCACAATGCCATCTTTTGTGTTCCGACACGATAATTTATGGCCACCAAACACTGAGCTTACAAACCGACCGAGATAACACTGCGATTTTTAAATTAATATGGACACGCCCTTTAAGTGTTTTCAAAATATTTCTCGCTTTTTTAATTATAAAGTTGATTTTGTGCGGTTTGTTATTGGTCATGCTGAGACCGATTAGCGATACTAAAGTTTGTAAAAGGTGTAACATTTGGCCGAGATACCTAGTGTCCTGAATGTTAGGCCTTCTGCACAACTTGAGATGATAAGCTGATGACGTAATAGCTAAATAGGCAAATGTGAGAGGTAACATTGCCGTAAAATCCGTGCTTTATTAATTTTGCTTCAACATTTTAGTTTGGTACGACATGATTTCATCACAGCAAAGGCATTACAACGCTATGTGTGAACACAAATGCATTACACCTGTTGGTAGTAAATCCTCATAAGATCTTTGAAGTATTGGCTATTGAAACCACAATGACGTTGAGGTAAATGATATTGCGGGATTACCCAACTGCGAAATAACGTCCCTGTGTGGTGTGATTATCTAGCTTCGTTGATGTAATTGGTACATATATAATTTTATGACCAAACCACACTAATTAGGTAAGTGCCTTATTGCAAGCAACTACGATAATTACTACCTAGGTGTTTAAAGCTTAGGATTATACATATGTATGTATATGTACATATATATATATATATATGAGTATAAATTAATTATAAATGAATTTTTATATTGTATTTTTTATACATAATGTGCTGTGACTTAGTGAATAAATGACAGTTATTGTAAAATAAATACTAATATATATATAATATATTAGTAGTCCTCCTAAACTATCAATGAAAAGATTTTTTATTATCATTACTGTATTAAATAATAGTATAAATGATATACAATTCAAATGTAATAAATCACCAAGTATAATCGAAAATAAATAATACAAAACAGAATGATATGAATGACGACAAGACGAAGTGAGTGGGCAGCATGGGAAAAGGCCTTTAAAATATAATTTGAATCTTGCCATATTCTCGGCACAAACAGCTAAACAATGGATATTTATTGAATCTCTTCATCGTATTTCCATGACTTTGAGATGCATTATTATGAAAAGGAAAGCCTACTGACCAACTATGCGTGTCTATTTAGAAATTGACAGATATTTGTGTGCCTTTCAGGTCAACGCATTGTGAATTTTAATAGTTATGACCCAAGCGGCAGTTGTTTTAAAACAATGACCAATAATTTTGTATTTATGTCTCATCGGCCGTCGAGTATCTTCAACCGGTACCTTTATCTTTGCTGATTTGAAGATTTAGCAATAAAGAGACCAACGCGTTTTATTTTTCAGTTGCGTCATTCAAAACTGAAATCAAGATCATGAATGAAATTGTTACAATAATAATCTGCTATCATTCGCCAATGCGGAAGTTAGACTTTCTAGCGACAATTTTAAAAAACAATCGTCGAGAATGGCCGGACGACTGTGCCTTATCGAAGGCACGAAGTCGATCGGTCATAGTCAAAATAATGAGTCGCGCACCCAGCGCGGGCGCCGAGAATAACAATTAAACCCATTAAGTTCATTAATCGCCAACCTGAAGCATTGTTCCACCGCGGACAATCGTCGCTAGACCAAATAACGACGGATCGGCTTACTCCAATACTGAATAACATCAGGAAAAACTATACCTACAAAGTATTGAGTTTCAAACCGTATTCAACGACTTCAAGGTAGCCAATCAAACTGCATGTGCCTAAGTATAAAACAGCGTTTTTTTTTGCAAAAGAGCTTTTCAGTTTGAGGTCCATTTTAATATAGGTAAGAGAATGCATGGAGTAGTTAGGTAAATAGTGCGGCCTATATCAAAAAGAAACAACCTGAGAATGTTAAAATGAGTGAGATACAAATGGATTTTAATAAAGGTGAGAGTGGGATGGAAAAACAAGCTGCGTGAGAACAAATCGTATGCGGTAAAGGCTTCACATGGGCCGGTCGTAACCACGGTACTATAAATATTGCCACTGCCACAATAGAAATGGGTTCCTATTGCGCGGTAGTCTTTAAATTAGCATTATGTCAAACGAGTAATTCGAAACCGAGGTAGGTATTCGTAGTAACTGGTAGTAAGCTTAGCTATTTATAACAGTAAAGGTACTGCAAAATTAAAAGTCTACATTGCTGTTTACGATTGGTACAATAAACATAGAAAACACAAAGCGATTATCGATGATGTGGTGCATATAGAATGAGAGAAGATCCTGGAGGAGCTTCCAAACGGAATGTAAAAGTTGTTATGTAAATCCTGGACAAGCGACCCTTGTTCTTTCGCTCCGCTCAGAAGCACACACGACATTCAAACACACTTTCACATTTCTATTAGCTGTTTAGGGTATAAAACCGTCCAACTAATAGGAATTTCTTTACGACGCATTGTTTTTGATTAGCAAATAAGCAAATGTTTAATGTTTTCAGTGGCGGTTATGTGCTTGCGCACTGTGCTGTTACCCACATTTCGCTGTTAGTAAACAAGTAAGTATGCATTGATTGGTTGCGACAGAGGGCGAGGTATGTACAATTGTAGGTACATGTAGGTACAATTGTTTGCGAACATTCTCCAACTCGGTGGCGGATCATAAACTTTTCAACATATGAATGTACGCACCGATGCCTTCCCTTATAAACAATAAACCCATAAACCAAAACCAATTACATGCCTTGAAGCGCAATTTACAACAAGCCTTAAAAAATCTATAAACGCACTGTTCTTCGGTTTTCGAATTAAAATTCAGGGAACGTGTTTTTCGTAATAGTGATTAAAATGCAAAAATTCCGTAAACACAAGTAATTTTGAACAGCTGAACACATAAACATGAATGGCGGTGGAATGTAGAGCGCGGGGAACGCTCCTGAAACTTGTACCAGGTGAATCTTGCCGGAAGGGCTACATTGTAAGCAGAATTGTGATGAGAAAATGTGTTTATTGTTATTCAACAAGGTGTTTAGTTTATATTCTATTTTGTGTAGGAGCATTCACCGGAGTTAGTCACGAAGGCGAGTTAGCGTTTCCCTTGAACTCGACCGCTTGGCAAAGCTCTGTGTTCACGGTCGCCTACGAAGTGCGAATACGTAGTTACACCAACAACTGGAAGCTATTACTTGATAATGTCTCTATTTACTACAGTGCTCAGGCGATTCTGCATAAACATCGCATTTTGAACTTAGTGTAGCTTTGGGCTATAAAAAGTTATATTGAAGAACAAATCTGACAAAGGTGCCGTATAGAATCACTCGAATTTGATATCTACGTTTCGTTTTTATAGATTATCCAATAAAATATGTATCTAGTAAAATCTCAAACATTGCAAACGATCCATATGGACAGACACGAATAATGTTAGTAATAATGTAAACAATTGAATCACGATCGGCGCCCACAAGCATACTACTACAAAAAGAACTCTTCATTTCGAGATTTCGATTGTGAATTAGTATTTCTCGAAAAGACTCTACGTTTTTATTTCCTCAAGTTCTGACCTTTAATTCTAAGGCTAGGTTTTGAACTCATCCTAAAGAACTCATCCGAAGCTTAAAGCTGAGGCTTTTGGAAGAAATTGAAACAAATTGTAATAAAAAGGTAAAAAGATAGAAATTAATTAGTAGGCAGGTTCTTTATGAATCTCTAGCTGCTGGCCGCGCCTTCGCCCGCGTTTTATCCGTATAAAAATAGCCTATATGTTATTCCAGGTCCCAAACTATACTCATACCAAATTTCAGCCCAATCGGTTCAGTAGTTTTTGCGTGAAAGAGTAACAAATATCCATACATCCATCCATACAAACTTTGACATTTATAATATTAGTAGGATTGGTTGTATTGTAATAACATATTGTAAGGTTTAATCATCGCAAAGAGAGTGAAAGTCAACAATCATTTTCGCAACTCATTCATAGTTTGCTTATTTTGGTGGACGATTCTCAAGACAAAGAATGATTCATAAAAGAGTGTTACTACAGGATGGTTACCATAACAAAGCTGGCTACATTCGCACACACTTGCGAATTGACTCCAACTAAACATACACAAGAATGCACTTTACCCCCGGACGAGGTCTCAATCGGTAATTTTTTATATGTTATTACGGAGGACAAACTGCGATATACGAGTACCTACATGACACATGACATCGAAAGATTAATTCCCGATGAGGAAGATTGTCACTTTAATTTATGATCGAGCCATTGTCTCCGAGTGACGTCATTTTATGCAAGCCTCCGATCATCTGGAGGTGTTTTGAACGCATTGAACGTAGGTATTTATTGCAAAGTGTGATAAGATAATTGAGTTGTGATTGATGGTCTATATAATACTATTAGAGATAACAAATGAATTCTGTCTTTCAGCTACAATCTAATTACAAATCTAGATTATAACTCTTCACAACATATTATAAGTCCTCCGCCGTGTCTGTTCGCGATATACTCAAAAACTACTGAACGGATTTTCATGCGTTTTACATTAATCAATAGAGTGATTTATGAGGAAGGTTTAAATATATAATTTGTCAAGGTTTTGTGTAAATTGGTTGAAATATAACGATAATTGTTGGAAGACTTGAAAAAAGTCATGCCGTCTGTGCAGGAATAATATGCTCTACTAGTCGTGCGAAGTCGGGCGTGTTGCTAGTATGATATAACGAAATTATAGTATATAAGATATAAAAATAAGGAACCAAGCTTAGCAAATTTACTAATTGAAAACTATGTGCTTAATTTTGTACGCAGGTACATATGGTAGAGACTTGTAACATTAGAGGTCCAAGAATGTTTTCCTACTCGTACGTGCTCTAATAGTTGCAGCAGATATACTAAAGCTATGACCATTCCACAATCTGCATTAACGTTTTACGAGATCGATTTACATCTTGTTTATGGTACAATTTAAAAGGCGATTTAACGCCTATAAACATTTTTGATTGTGAGACAAATTGTCACGAGGTGGTCAGGACGTGTGGGTCAGCGACCGAGACTGCCCTGCCTGTGGTCAACTGAAACTCAAGAAAAGCGGTCACCGTTCACTACCACGCACATCTTTTCCCTTCTGACACATTGCTATCTATTTACTTCCCTATATTTAAATTCCATTCATCAACTCATAAATCTCTGTGCTCATTCTATGAAAACGGAATTACATGAAATATTTTTCGAGTATGTTATTATAATCTTATTCAATATCCAAGGTATCGAACATCAAAGAAAACTGTGCGTGCACTGTATTTGGACAGGTCCGTATGTGTTAGTATGCATGTCTTTTAGAGGCTGTCAGTGCTACAAAGGTCTGTCGGTCTGAACAGCGATGGGTGGAGCTAATAAACTATTTGAGTGGAGCCTCGTGTTGACACTGGCGTTTCACACCTGAACAATGCTTCTCGTTTGCATTAATGTAAATTAGGTTAGGCCCGCCGCAGCCGCCGCTTCGCCTACGTTCAATTAGACGTGCTGGAAGTAACGCGTGTGTGCATGTGTAAACGCAACCGCACCGTTTCCACACCCTGGTAATGATCTCCCAACTGATGCAATCACAGCTTTCAACACTAATTATTTTATTGGACTTGTAGCTGTTGTTTTTTGATATCTGTAGGTAATCTCCACGTTTGAAGCTTGTCTTTCTCCAATAAAGATACTTGTCGATCTTATCGTGGTTCAAAATTGCTTTTTGCCGGTCTTATCATAATTTTATGGCATATAATGTGATAATTTAATATTCATCGCATAGATCGGTTCTTTGCATAGATATTTCCAGTGAATTTCATAAATATGCGTAGGTGCATAGAAGCGCACTCACCCTGAAAATGTCACCGAAAATTATCATTCATATTGAATTCATTAAACTACTAGCTGTTCCCCGCGGTTTTACCCGCGTTAAATTGTAATTTCACATTTCTAGGGGGATAAAAAGGTCTTTTTTCCCGTAAATATCTCATGGGAATTTAATGTTTTACCAGGAGAAAAGTAATATGGCATAAAAAAACTAACTTTATGCCAAAAATCAAGTCGATTGGTTGCTTAGTTAGGGCGTGAAGGAAGGACAAACAAACACACTTTCACATTTATAGTTAGGATGGTAGATTTGTTAGTAAACTATGCGTTGTTTTCTTAAATTTTTAGAGGTAGTTACGTAATGCAACACGCATTACCTTTAAAACTTGTCATATGAGACCTGTAGGTACCTTCGTCTGATAACTGTGCTGCCGAAAGATCCGTTACACGGTTCCTTCAATGCACTGGCTTCAGTCCAAAGCCATTCCCCCGCCATTGCTTCAACTTGCTAGTACTTCGTCAAATCGTACATCCGATTGCACGACAACTTCAGTAATATTTTGTGGAGAATTTCCATTTATCGTCCAGTTAAACTTTACTCTGTTTTTATGCTTAGTTCTCGTAACAGAGCATTTTCCGGCGCGAACTTTAAGCTTAAATCTGATAATTGCTATTTACCATTTTTACTGAATTCAATGATTCAGTGGTTTCGGTAACAAGCTTCTTCACTAAAAATAATAAAGTAAGGTGAACGTTAGAGGCCGGGTCTCAAAGACTGCGCTTTCTGTTCCACGTCCGTCATCGCAGTCGAAGCTCGCGTAAACATGGCATCGACGCGTCGGCGGCGCTCGCGCATCTCGGACCAGACATTTGCGTTTTTACAAAGTTCCCACGATGCTTCTATAGATCTATAATCTACAGAGTCCTGATAGTAGTTATAGGTATCACAAAATATCAACGATCCTTTTAATTACCGTATAAAACCAGCGTTCAAAATCCAAGCGAAAACTAACGCAGCAAAAAATCAATAAACCGCACTATTAACATTTCCGAACGTCACAAATCACACCAACAAAATGCGAGATCTGTAACCGAAAAAGATCTATGCTGGGAATTATTTTTTTATAGATGGCGCGGGCGAGTCGCACGCGCGGCTCGATTGTGGCTGTGTGGTCCTCGCCAGCCACTTTGTAAATAGCGCGGTTTACCTTTTTCAACTTTTGTGTTTTGTTACCTTTTGTGCTGTTGTAGGGCCAATATTACCATAGCTATTTAGGCTCGGCGGATAAATAAATACGCCATTTATCATGATAGATAACCGGTGCACGTGAACGTCGTCGCGTCAAAGCCTTCGGATGCGGTGGAGATCGAACGGTCCTAACAATAATGTGGTGATTTATCTTTGCATTGTTTTCTAAGGCTAACCTATTCTGTGGGTAAATATTTTAAATGGAAGGTAGTTTGTAGTTTTATGGACAACTGTGGTTGACCGATTTCAAATTCAAGCTTCTTCGACTTATACTTATTAAAACAGTTCATCCAGCTACTTATGGGTTTAAAATTACAGTAAACTAGTAAGTGTTTCGCACGCATTGTTTCTACAGAAACGTTCTAAGGTTATTTGTATCCCATGGAAACTGATTTATGGGATAATAAGTAGCCATGTGTTACTCCAGGTCTACATGTATATCCTACATCGATGCAAAATTTCAGCCCGAACCGTTCAGTAGTTTTTACGTCAAGAAGTAATAACCATCCTAACTCTGCATCAAGAAAAACATCAAGGAAAAACATCAATCCTAACTTTGCATTTATAATGTTTGTGTAATTTATCAAAAAAGTTTCACTAATCAAATGTTGTGTGTCTAATTAAGTTTCCTGTGCATCTCCTAGCCTTTCAAGCACCAATGCAAGACCCTTATCAGTTACCGATTTCACAGTAAACCGTTAGAATTACCATTGTACCATACAATTTACGTCCCATAGATAGTATCTACCTACAATCCTCTAAGAATGCGAGCGTCATCGGGCCCATATCCAATTGTGGCACAATAAATTCACTCAAACCGCAGGCATTCACAATATTTGTATCAGGCGTATTACGACTCGACAAAAACGTCCGAAAGGGCGGGTGAATGAAGGGAAGGTAAATAAATATAAATAAAGGTAGGGGTGCGGGGATCGGGGGATCGGCATCCTGCGGCGCCGGCGCAGGCTGCGGCGCGGATGCAAGCCTTAAATGGATTTTTCCACTTAGCAAGCTGATAGATGCTTGTTTGTATCTCAACAATCTGATTTGCACGATCAAAACTCTAAGATGAACAGTTAAAACTTTGATATTTCTCTATGCAAATTAGTACTTTAACACTTGATGGCACTTTACGTACGCTCCTCCAGCCCCGTGAGTGGGCGGCGCGCCCAAGCATGTCGTACCTCTTTCCTCTGGGCAGTGAATGCGTTAAAGGGGAAGGTATTGAAAGGAATCGAACCTCCTTTAAAGTCTCGCATGGGAGAATAACACAGTAAAAATTCAATTACAAGCTTTTTTCTCTGTCCAGTATCGTTGTCACACGTCATTAACCAGCGCCAATGAGAATCGTTAAAGTATGCTCGTTTGTCGCCCGAGCAATCGTGTTCGCCAGAACCAATTACAGCCCTGCGCTTGCCGTGCTTTTATTGGGTGTAGGATTTAAGTGCGTTTCGACACGCCGAGTCCGACCCTGTCTTTTTAACGGCCACTTAACTTTTGGCAAGTGAAAACTGAAATAGTATTTTTATTCAGAGGACATTGTCTGATCCATCGCTTTCATAGCACTATCCAAAGAATTTAACAATGCTATTATGAAAAATACATTTTATAGCCAGTTCGGGAAAGATATGTTTTCGCACTTCTACGAATAAATCTAAATAGATTAATTCTTTTCGATTTTCATAGTAGTGCTAAAATTACCGTTCTATGTCGTCGCAAACAGTCACCAGACAGTGAAGCAAATGAGAGTATTGGATTCAAATAACCCAAACTAAACTGATTACAGCAAATGATTTGGTTCAAACACCTTTAATAACATTTCATAGGCGATAGATCACTCTTGCGAAACTGAGGAAGAGAATGTGCGTACGGTTTGGAAACTATAAATCAATGTGAGCCATCAATATACTGAAGCAGATTACACTAAATACATGGGTAAATATCGCACTTCCTTACTGTTATTGCTCAATTGGAAGCGCACCTAAGGAACTGTTAGAGCGTGTTCTGTTCAATGTGGCTGTTACCAATATGCTTAATTTCAGGATTTTTTACAGAATAAGTTATTTCTAAAAATACTTGTTACCTAATCAAATAAAGTTAGATATGTGTCTCCCACGTTAAACGTCAGCACTTTTAATTCTAAGCTTTCGAGCTTTTCGTTTATTACCTGGGAATAAAAATCTAAATTGAAGTGACGAGAAAATCAATAACACCTTATTTGATAGTAATTAATATATAATATAATATGTACAAAGGTAATCCGCTTACATTCATAATGAATTTATCAAACTACGAAAGTTTTTATAGTAAAATGTACCAAGCTGTTTATAGTATGAAATTTTACTTATCTACGAGCTTATTTTGTAAGCCAAAAGAAATTAAGTTATTTAAATCTGAAATCCTTGGATGCAATGCAGGAAATCCTAGAGACACATTTTTTTTTAGTGTTTGTTAAATCCAGGATTATTTTATATATTATATATTATTTTATATTATCCGGCAAATTCATGACTTTGCCCAAACTCTTCTAAAAAGTATTGCATAACCCTGTCCTAAGTAGGTTAAAAACATGCGCAATGAATTTATCAGCAGCTGAAAGCGTTGCCTTAAAATAAACAGCTCTAAACCGATGGCCCATTTCACTACGATTAAATTCTCTTCAATAACGAATAGCGAGTTATCGATGGATCAAACTCGGCTTCAATGTAATCGCTCTAAACTGTTTGTTTCATCATCACAATGTTGATACATGTTGGCACAAAGAGCGCTAGATTGTGTTTCATGAAACATGTGACAATCAAGCTGAAATGGAATCTGTAGAATTTTAAAAACAGTTGTTTTAAAATCTGGTGACACGTGGTGAAAGTATACTCGTAGTTTAAAAGATAAAATTTATTTATTTACCCACAAATCACAAGAACAATAAATAAATAAAGTCTAAAATTAACATAAGGAGACATATCGAATTCTAATATACTAACAATTATAAAAAATGGGGTAAAAAGGGTCCCTATCTCAGCGTGATGCAGTATTGGGCAATTAGTTGTCCAATACTGCGCTGGTTTTCAGTAGTGTAAACACACATCTATGTACCTAGTAACTCTTTTTAAACTTTCGCGATATGTTAAAATATTAAAGATTATTTATCGTTATACATAATATAATATTAAATAACAAAAGGTACGCGATAAATAATCTTTAAGTATAGTAGTATTTTAACACTTTTAATGCAAAAGTAAATAAAAAGTAAGCAGTTAGGAACATACTTTTAGCGATTTATTTGTTGTGGGAGTGGCGGGACTAGAAACTCTGTATTTTGACCTGTTTGAATTGTAAATCCCTTCCTTCAAGTTGTTAATTTATATGTAGTTGTTTCGTCTGTTTATCCTTCATGGCCCGTGCCTTAGCATTGACTGAGATTTGACAGATAACAGAGGAGATAACCACCAGCTGGCTTCACGACAAATATTTGCATCAGTAATTAAAACAAACGCGTCTGAGACACACGACTCTCTTGCAAACACTCGGCCGCTTTTTGCGACGACTTTGCTTTTTATCCGAATTTGAAAAAAGGAGGAGGTTCTTTTTTCGGCTGTATGTATTTTTGTCGATTGCTCCGTCAATTAAGATTCCCACCAATCTGGGTCAATTACAATCTGGGTGTCTTCAAGACAATAGTGAATAGGTATCTTCTAGACCTTCGTAATACACCGTCGGCCACTTCGTCACCTGCCATCAGGTGCGATTGTGGCCAAACGAAGATCTATTGTCCATTAAAAAAACATATTAGCTTTATTTCGCTGTTGAATGATCCCGAAGTTTTTATTACCGAGGGAATTGTATTTATCCCATAAAACTTAAAAACAGTGTAAAATTAAGGGATTAGAAGTCCGTTTTTAGTTTTTATTTTATTATTTATTTTCATTCATTTTCATTATGATTTCGACGTGGATAGTTAAAACTGTCTCTACCTAAGTTTCAAATATCAGCTGTTACAAATTCTTTTGAAAACAATCCGTTTTCTGTAAAACTGTTTGAGTATGAAACCAAAATATTATTATACGCCAAAACCCTAATAGAGCTCACCTTTCGTTTGCACTTATGAAGCTAATGAAGAAAACTCAATCTTTTAGCACTAGAGCCTGTAGGAACCAACAATCTTCATCGGATGTGTATGAGTGTATTCTTCTTGTGTAGCAGTACGCAATTACTCACCATGAGTCGCACGCGCAGGTATTAGCACACTTGTGTTTGCATATATCACAACTGTTTACGTTACAGAGAGAGATGCAAATCGTTAATTTATCGCCACCTTAAGCAACTATATAAAGTGAACCGCAAACACGGGGGTTCAAAGACCTATCACTTGGGTTTGGCGTGTGTTTGAACAAGTGTTCAGCATGCGAACGTTAGAGGGCTTCTATACTATTCTCTGGCTAAACTGAATATAAAATGTTTGTAGACATTGCCATACTTAACCTAAAAATTACTTGTTGTCGATTTTCAGACAGAATCTGCACTATTAATAAATTTGAGCTCTATCCTAAAATGCATAAAGCTGACAATGTTTTCAGACAATACGCTAATAACACACAAAAAATAAAATATCGGATTTTTGTGTTGAGAGTTGTTACAAACATTGTTTATTGGAAATGGCATGAATATACCCGTCTCTGGCCGCTTTCCCTGGATATTGATAAAAAAACTAAACCTCACGAACTTCTTCCTATCAAAATATACTAAGTGTTGACCACAATGTATAAATACTACTCTCCAAAGTATGGTTTTCCAGTGTGACCCTGTTATTAACTTCTGTTATTATGCGTTCTGGGTGTTTTCTATGTATAAATAGAAAAACAAATTATATGTGAAGTTGGTACGTCCGTTATCTAGTTAATACCGTATCCAAGTCACACCGAGAAAAGGTACCTTCACGTTTTGTAAGAATCATCAGCCTGGATCTCACGACACAGGCTCGCCCTAGTGTGAGATCCATAGTTAAATCTTAGTCTCTAAGTCCTCAGCAATGTTTTTTTTGTCGTAGTCGTAGTTGTTCATAGGCCACTATATATGTACTAGCTGCTGACCGCGCCTTCGCCCGCGTTGTATTGGGATAAAAAGAGACCTATACCTATGTTATTCCAGGTCCCAAACTATACCCATACCAATTTATTCTAATCGCTTCAGTAGTTTTTGCGTGAAGGAGTAACAAATATCCATACCTCCATCCTTACAAACTTTGACGTTTATAACATTACTAGCTGCTGCTGGCGCCTTCGCCCGCGTTTTATCAGGATAAAAAATAGCTTAATGTTATTCCAGGTTCCAAACTATACCCATACCAAATTTCAGCCTAATCGGTTCAGTAGTTTTTACGTGAAAGAGTAACAAATATCCATACATTCATACAAACTTTGACGTTTATAATATTAGTAGGATAAGTAGGATCTTAAAATGGTCATACCTTTAATGTTAACTATACCTATCTACTATGAGCTTAATTTTAATGTAACATTATATATTTGCTGTAAATAAAATATATTTTAATGTGTATGTTTTATTTATTTTTTGTTCATAACATAAGCTCTGAACTTGGGAGTTAATTACTGGACGGTCCTGCATTATTTATTTCTGTTTGTTTACCTTTTATTGACGTTTTTATCCGGAAAATGTTTGGTTGGTAGATTGTTTTATAAAAAACTTATTGCACTGTACTTACACAACAGACTGGCATCGGCTAAATATTTACCTAGGTACTTATGAGTAATTACCCATCCTGCATCTTACTTATTTCACAAGCATAGATGAGTTGTAAGAAATTATTTTAAGTAAACTTCAATTTGAGGTCTCCTTGCGCGCGAAGTTTTTAGGTAGGTACTTTTTACCAATTGTTTCAATTTATTTCTACCAATTGTTTCATATTTACTTTTACCAATTGTTTAATTTTTACTTTTACCAATTGTTTCATATTTTGATTTGTGAGAACTTCTGCTGAGTTATGGACACTGATGATTACAGTCGAGTTTTCTTCTTATTTATAGTAAATCCAGTCGGCATCTTTGTTCATAGTGATTACATATTTTAAATTTACTTAAATGTTCTTATGATGAAATTTTTCTTCTGTTGCTCAACTAGGGCAATAAATTTGTTTGAAATAAAGTGTTTATATCTGTCCATATTACTAGCCCGGCGAGTGATTCCACCACAGCTTTAATCTCGTGTTTACTATCAGATTAACTTGCATTACGGACCTAACTAAACCAGCACAACTTGAATGCTCATAAAAATATTTCTCTAAAACAAATACCTTCCATAATCTACAATGAATGAACACAAAAGTTTGTTTGTGTTAGATAGGGTTTAGATGTTACCTTTGATGAAAACGCGATGTTAATACGAGGTTGTTAAAACTGTTTATAACATTTTACAGCGTTGTAAACCCACCGTAGAATTTTAGGATTAATTTGATTATGGTCAATTATTCACGAAGCGATCAGTTCGTTCCGTTTTTTATCCTGCGCTAATAAGCCGAAAAGTATCTAATTATGGCGGCGGTGTCTTTGCTGCTAACAAATTAAACCACTTTAGCGTATCAACAGCCAATGAAATTAAATCAATATTTAACAATCGATAATTAAGTGGGTTTAAAGCGATCCTTGAGTAAAGCGTTTGTTTTTCTACCTAATCTGTATTGTTTTGTGGAAGGGATTGGAAATTTGAAATGACAGGGAATCAAAGGGAGAAGCAAATCATCATCACAATGTATTACAAAAAGCAGATGAATAGTGTGCCGTGGCGCGGATAGCGCTATCTGCGCGCGCGCCGCAGTAAAAGCTCATTGTAACCCGAGCCTCAAATACGAAATTGAATAATGCTGACCTATCCCCCGACCGCCTTGCCCATAAATCACCGAGATATTTATGTCCCAACCCCCGCACGCCTTCCGCACCCCTCAAGGCCCAGCTATTCGCGTCCCTCGATATAAAATATTAATAAAAACATACATAAACTGGTAAGTAATTCAAATTGGAATCTGAGGAGCGCAATCGTAATGCGGTCTGATTCCTGTTCTGCGGTTTGCAATACTAGCCGAGTCAATGGAGTCCATTCTTAGAATTGAAAAAGTGATAGTTATTCTCCCTACAAGCATAAACCATCATCGGTGCGAAGCATCTGCCAGTCTTAGAAATTGTGGATGTTCCAACCACAAACTGAATAGTTCTGGTTGCGTGATATTGTAAACCACTAGGGTGATATGTTTTACAGTCATGATGGGGATAGTTTTGAGGCAAGACGGAATTCAATGCATATTAGCTCCAATATGTCAAAAGCTATAAAATTTACCTACTATCATAGATGCGATTGTTTGTGATGATTAGAGGTTATTGAATCCCAGCTGTCACCAGCAACTTACAAAACGCAACAACTGACGGAAAGAGCACAGGGCACTTATCTTGATGCATCTGGCATGTAACGTACCGCTTCCCGTGCGCATTAGCTTTACTTATATTCCCTTTATTTATGAGAAATAAATAATACTATTAGACGGAGATACCAATTCCTGATAAAAAGTGGGCCCGAGTTAAATGGGAGGCTCGGTGGAGGCAGAAAGAAAGTAATGGAGGCGCATCGAACCGGTTTGGAGATTTTTACGAATGCAAGGCTGTGAGCCGACCGGGCTATGTGCTGCCCGGGGCAAGCACATAACGTCTCCGCTGGATTCGCGCCGACCTTTCTTCCACGCACACTGAGCCCGCGCCGCGCCGCCGTCGCCGCCGCCCGGTCGGCCAAGCAACGCCGCGCTGCAGCCCT
The DNA here is from genome assembly GCA_947859395.1 of Eupithecia insigniata. Classification (NCBI taxonomy): domain Eukaryota; kingdom Metazoa; phylum Arthropoda; class Insecta; order Lepidoptera; family Geometridae; genus Eupithecia; species Eupithecia insigniata. The sequence continues at coordinate 8,893,722 of OX402003.1, forward strand.
CCGATCATTATCTGCACATAACTGGATTCCACGTAAAGATACCTACATACACGCTCATTAAAATATTTGCGTAGGCTACGATTCATGCGTCCGCTTTGCGAGCGATCAATAGCCATCACTATTTCAGGATTTGGGTTGAGCAGGATTGAAATATGATTGCGGTATCGTGAAACTAGTTTTGGGTCGGGAGAGTAAACACTTGTCGTCCTGCCGGTCGACTACTTCAATTGACATTACTGAAACTTGTTACAACCGAAATAGCAAGTTTCATAAACATGTCGAATCAATTTTCGCTTGTTGTTTGATCGATGCTAATGCAGTTTTTGCGATATTCGAGGAAGCATGTCGATAGAATTGTGATTAATTTGACACAGCGGTGAAATTATATTTCCATTAGCAATGTTTCTGAAACATTCGATTTTAGCCAAGATTATGACTAATAATCCGGGTGTTTTCCTCACAAATCGATGGTTCTTGGCACAGATTATTCACAAAGGCATTCATACAATTTTTGATGGCATTTAGATAAAAATAAAATATTCTGCCTACATAAACTTAATAAATTGACTAGAAATATAAACAAAATACAAAAGGATGAAAATAGTTAAAATGTATTCAATTAAAAGTTTACGCAAAAGCTTCGTATTAAATCAAACTAATCGTAAGCTTTTAAGATCGACTTGGCTTTCCAACTTTTAAACATTTTGAAGTTACGCATACAACAACTGTGGGTTTACGAGACGTCTAATTATAAACGTCTATAGAAGGATGTGGGTTACAAACTGGCCTACATCTCAGGAAATAGTGACGTTTGTCCTTTTAAAGCTCTCTAAACAAGTGGTCACTACGCAAAGTCGGTAAAAAGCTATTCCTTTCCAAATTAAAAGTTCCAGGGAAAGACTAATCATTGCCACCGCTGTTTTATGTCAATTGCCCAGTGCATGACCCCCGCTCATATAAATTAGGGCTAAGACGTTTTTCAAGGGAGTTTCATGTCCTATGTGGCATTGGATAAAAGCTGATAAAAGCTGTTGTGAGGCTATTGTCTTTTTCTGGTCTTGGCTTTTTTCTACGTGTGCAATTTTATTTTTTATGGTTTTCTGTATTGCCGTTAACACTAAATTTCCTATCTAATGGGAAATGGGAATGTATATATCTATAGTAGACACGTTACAATGTCTCTACTATAGAAACATTAGGTTAAAAGTTGCTGAAATTAAAGCAGTATATCATATTATTATTATTTTTTGTGACAGGGAACTCAGTATTTTGTTTGTTGTTTAGACTTGCTAGACTTTATCAAATAATGCCAGGGGAATGTGTAAAAATTATAAAGGTAAGTATTTTCAGGAATTTCTAACAAAACTTGCATGAGGTCAACCCAAGAAAGACCGATCAATGAGTGGATAAATTGGAGCAGGCGTAGGCTGAGTGTAGACCCAGCACGTAACTGATGATTGCTATCATCAGTTACGTGCTGATGATGACGAATCATTTTCATTTTGTTATGATCATTTGTCTCCTCTTCAGCACACATAATGTATAATATGTCCACTGCTGATTTTTTTTTTAATTGCCTAGCATACACATTTACTCATAATGTAATTGATCTATACTACAGGAGCATAATCATCCAGCCATAGAATTGGCTAATAACTTTTAAACATGCTTCCTCAAAAACATGGGGTGTTTTACCATAATCTTGGTAGGCGGGTTGGTGACCGCAGTGGGGGGGTGTTAAAAACAGAGAAATGAGTTGCCGCCCTTTCTCTTAGTCGACCCATTTTCCATGCTTGCCGATTCGCAAGCAATTTCAAATTAATGATGCGAGTATGTCGCGACAACGCAGCGAGCACCCCGCGACGACGACGCCGCGACCGCGCAAGTTTTGAATACTGGCCGGCGCTTATCGCGGCGTCCCGCGGCGTCGTAGCGGCATGCGCACTGCACAATTGCATCGCTTTCGAATCTATCACAATTTCCCAGTGTGATAAGGCTCTCACGACATTCACGGGCTAAATTGGAGGGGTCGTTTTTACGCCACGACCGCCACCGGCACGATATGCACCGACATTTATCTAACGTTACAAAATTTTCCTTAATCTAGCTCTCAATAGCTTATGGTGCGTTTGTTTGTCAACATTGTGTTTGGGCATCCATTAGACTCAATAGACCGAGTCCGGGCAAATACGTCCCAGTTTCAGGCTGAAGGTTTTACAGGAGTTTGACCAGAGAACAAACGAAGAAATATTTGCCAAAAATATTAAATTACGTTAGTTGAGTTTCGTATTTTTCGATATGGATCAGTTCAAGTACATTGTTTACAGTCTGCAGTAAGCTCAATTGTTTCAATTGTAAATACTCGTTCTGATTTGTTTCTGTTAATTGATTGTATGATAATTTTATTTTTTATAATGACATTATGTTTCTTAATAAAAAAAATATGCTGGACAATCCACACAGCATTATTTAGCCCCAAAATAAACAGAGCTACGGGTCAAATAACTGAAAAACTTACTCAATACCTAAATTATGTGATGTTTTTATTAAGTTTGTTGTTTACAGTTTCATGATAAATTTTTCAAGTATTTTTATGATCAATTGTTATTAGATTGTTGATTACATAACTGTTAATAGGTAAGTACGATGTGTTCGTCATCAAGAGGCGACAAACACTTTAGTACATATTTATAGATAGATAGAAGATAGAAAATGCTTTATTGCACACTTAACAAAACAGTTTACAAACAATTTGAAACAAAAAGAAATAAGGATGGGAGTTATTGGATATTTTGGCTACCGGTTATTAGTTGGGTATTTTGTTTCAATACCGCTAGTACCAACTGGTACCCAATAACGTTACAATACTCTATACCTGTTCTGATTTCTACTCAATATATTTCTAACCGATTTGGTTAGAAATACCATCTAACCGATTTGGTTAGAAATACCAAATACTTGTTGCAGCTACATAACTTTACGGGTGAACGGTCCGCTAGTACATATGCGTAGATGATAGTTAGGTAAGTATAGGTATTGAAGCGTTGGGTAGTTATGGCTCACGGTCAGTTAGGCGCGATGCTCGCTTTGCACAGTTATTCCCTAGCGGTATGCTGATTTTACAATAGCGTTAGATATTTTAGGACCATGCGAACAGGTACTGAGTTAGTTATTGAATACCGGACTCATCTCTAAAAAGAAATGTGACAATTGGCGGTCTTATCGCTCACGAGCGATCTCTACCAGACAACCTTGGATTATTTACCTATTATTTCTAAAGTTATAGTTAGTATTAAGTTAGTTTTTATCGTGTTTATTTACCTATTATTTCCAAAGTTTCGGGAGAGACACTGCCATAAAATATCAAACTTTTCAATCCTTGTAAATTCTTTGTAATAATCATTGCTGCAACAGTAACGTAAATTCTGTAATTTAGCTGTAATTTATAAATCAAAGAGCATAAAATTGGCTCAGTTGATATAAAAATATTTTGAAAACTAAAGAGGTACTTATTTATAGCATACTTAATATTATAGATTCGAAAGTAATTATGTCTGTTACCTTCTCACATCTTAACGGCTGAACGGATTTTAATGAAATTTGGCTAGGAGGTATACGGTATACCGCTCGCTCGCGCTTTTCCGTCATAAAAAGCTCATCCGTTCCGGGATACCGTATACCTCCCAGCCAAATTTCATTAAAATCCGTTCAGCCGTTAAGATATGAGAAGGTAACAGACATAATTACTTTCGAATCTATAATATTAAGTATGCCGCGGGCGGAGGCTAGTGAAAATATATCATAAAGCAATGATTTTATGTTTATAAGTACCTACTAAGGATGACCATGGGATGAAGTGAAAATTTTAAAAAAGTATAGTACCTACTCATATGTAAATCTTTAACGTTATTACAAATTTAGCGCTTTTCTTTAGCTTTATTTTCTTAGTCAGCACTTCTAAAATAGGCATTTATTTGCCAACATATACTGTCAATTACTTGTGCAAATAGACTAAGTACATATAAGGCACATAAAAGCAATAGACGTCAATATACTGTATCTACATAAATAAATAGAGTAAACGTTATTCCTAGGCGCTGCACACAATGAAGTCTCATCTTGAGGAATCAGAATGAACTAAGGCGCGGGCGTGGCTTACCTATGAATCGAACGAGGTAGGTTCAGTCAAGTCTGAAATTAGATTTTTATTACAACTTAATAATACAATTACTTATAGTAATTGTATTATTGCGATAGTTTGCGTAACCGGTGGGGAGTAAAGATTCTCGAGTGGCGACCGCGATGCAATGCGAAACGGACCGACGACATCGTAGCGGTCGCAGGGAGTCGTTGAATGGAGGCGGCTCAGGACCGCTATTCGTGGCGTCGTCGTTTGGGGGAGGCCTATGTTCAGGAGTGGACGTGTACGGGCTACTGATGATGAATGAACTAGTAAGTAAACTTTATTAACAGAGAAAATTACAGTTAAAGAATAGAAAGAAATTATAACTATTATTTTCAATTGAAACAGTTGAGCTATGTATGTCAACAACAACATCAATATATGTATGTACCTATATCCATATAAATAAAATTACATAAGATTTTTTATGAAACATAAAGATGAACTTAAAACCTGACTAGGCGTTGCCGCCGCGCCGCGCCACCGATGAAACCTCCGGCGGGCTCCGTTGTGTATAATGCCTTATTTACGAAATTTTTATTAAAATACATAATAAGCTGGATCCTAATAGTTCTAGTACACATAAGTAAGTACTTGATAAACTTAATGAATTTGGACACTAAGTATTGGCACACTTTATGGTGTATCACCTATTTGATAAAGTAACTACTAGATACCTAATGTGTCTCTGCAAACGGCGGTGAATATCCTTTATCCTTTACCTATCTGTTTAGCTTAGGTTACTTTTACATGTATAGTTACCTACTCACTTGCCTAGGTTAAATCTGATTCATATATTACATGGGTTATGATGAGTAATATGTTATAGCAAACGGGTAAAAGATTATGATTTCACTAATTTTGGTATTAAATTAGTCACTTGTTTTGCTCTAATTATGTAGGTATTTTTAACAAACCCTAAGTGTTATATTAGGTACTTACCTAATGTTAAATATTTTTTGCCAGTACGTTTCTAAACAAAACGTAAGTTAATAGGTAGCAGTAATAAATATATAAGAACGTACGTGAATTAAATTTACGAGAATAGATAAACACATCTGCCGTTATTAATGTAGGCGCTGATATAATAATTATTGTTTTTTTTAAACAAATACGTTTTTTTGAGAGATTCTAAACTTAACAGGGACGACGGTAGTTCGAAAAAGGTTAAACAATGCTCAAAGTGAAAAGACCTTTATGCTTTTGAGCAACCTAATTAAACATTTACAACAATCACTAAAAAGCTCGGAAATGACACTGATGCACGTTGCAAAAAAATTCATAATACGCCCATAACAATAATAAATTTCCCGTAAGTTTGTCTTTACATTTACAAAGAACCCTGAATGACAACGCACAAGTCTGAATACCTTCGACACCAACTTTTACGACGGTCATATATTCACCTAAATGGCATCAAAATTGAAAAGAATTCATCATTCATCCATTAGTCACAGAGTCAAAATATTTGTTGACAAAGCCTGTGTAATTGCAGTGCTACAATCGAGACACTCGCTTCGAAGCTACCGTAACGCCCGCAATTTGTGCCCATTGTTCCTCGCGTAATGTTTACACCGGCCGATTGTCCCTGTCCGCGCACTCAGATGTTTTCAAAACAACGGACCATCTATTGTTCCTCACATCTACAGCTTCCAGAAAACGAAACGGAATTGCAGCAATTCTACATTAAAATTCCTACCGAGAAGATTACAAGTCTTAACCTACCTATTATGTGATACGCTCTGAAAAAATCTGCTCGTAGGTACACAACCTTATGATGTAAAGAAAGCATATAGGTAGTCAGGTAGGTATTTAAGAACTCACCTGGGTCATGAGGCGATCAGCGCCCGTTCCCTCGTCATCTTTAAAGTCGATGTCAGGGTTATAATTTGGCACTAAGTCTTTGAACCTCTCATCGTCCCTGGTGATGCGACCCTCGGGGGGCCCACTGGCAGTATTCCTATTCTCACTGTAGTTGGGGTCGTGCTGGCCGAAGACCAGCGGGGTGATGCGGCGCACTCCCGTACGGCGCGTGAAGCCTCGGCCCGGGCCGCAGGCCGCCGCCGCTCCCAGCCACATAAGCACCAGCGACAGCCTCATCTCGCAGTCATCACTCCACACGCGCTCGACGCACGACCACCGCGCGCCGCGATTTGAGCGACACTGAGAGCGACTCCGAGGCGCGCTGCACCACCGGCCGCGGCCGCTGGCGGCGACCCTGCATCCCTTGCCATCCGCCCGCGCCGCACCACCGAGATTCCGCCGGACCCCAACACGCGCTTTCTCTTGGCAACGCTTCCGCCCTCCGCTTGCATTCAGCGCAACAAACGAACATTCACAAAAACAAATAAAACGTCAAGTGCGAGCCAGACTCGCGCATGGAGAGTTCCATACCGTACACATTATAAAACTTTGATTCGTGCGAAATTCAGGTCAACGGGAAGTAGGTAGTTTATAGATTTTAGTACCTTGCGGAAAACAAAAATATATCAGATTTCGGATTTTCCCAGTTACATGTGCCATAATAATACTTTGCTTCTTGCTACATTTCATGGTTCTAGGTATGTAGGTTCAGGGGAATTAGGTACCCTACAGGTTTAGGTCCCTTGTTGGAACAAAAAAAACTTTTTTGTTATTAAACTACAAATGTGCGTTTTTCGGATTTTTCCCTTTACTTGTATTATACATACATATGTGCTACACTTGCTTTTGCTAGATTTGGTTTATGTCGCGAATCCAAGAGGTTACGGACGGTTGATTATTTGATGCTAATTTCAACTCGATATCTCCACTGAGTATGTTCCTTAGAAATGATGTTTGATAGACAACAAACAAATTTATCCTATATTTTTTCTTTTGAGGTAGGTACCTACGGAACCCTAAAAAGAAAATATGATTTTACAATGGAGAAAAATTTGCTAACCACATTTCATGGCTTTTTTCTCCAAAAACGTATACGTACTTATCTAATATATAAGTTATATATAAGTATAGATACGTGCTTGTTTGCCAAATTTTATATTAAAAAAAATATATAATACAAACTTGAGCAGTGCGTAAGTGCATGATTTAGCAGGTAAAGAAGTAACTAGTTCAATAAACATGCGGAAATTCCTGAAGCTAACAACGAATTCATTCACACTTCGATTCATCTAATCTGAAACCAAATCATGAAAAACCTTGTTATATTATGTTGTTAGCGAATGGGAAGTACAATACAATGTAAGTACCTACATATCTAGTTTTTACCTACATAGAGTACCTACCCCTCATACAAGTCATTTGCTGCCATGAGACTTTTGGCATCTTTTGGTTAGGTTTCATACCTTTCATTGATGATGATTGATGGTGAACTAAAAATGCAGCTTTATTTAAATATCAAAACATGAGAGATGCCTATCATTATGATAAAAGGAGGTAGGTACACGATCTATTTTAAATTTTGACCCAGAAAAGGACATTTATATAGCACACATTTCCATAACTCAAAGCACTTAAGAATATATCATAGAAAAACCAGGCTACGTGGTAGACAACGTACAGTAACGAAAAAACAAAACAAATTAATAACTCAACTCGCGAAAGACCCGCGCGGGCTCAATATTGTATGCAATTGGTGAGTCACTGCGGCGGGGTGTAAGTTTAATTTTGCCGGTAGATGTTTTTTACTCGACAATTATCATAAGTGTAAGTGACCTACCTAGGTACATAAGTTTATAAATTGTTCTAAAATTATCCCAACGTTTCAAGCCGGCATGAAAAATACCTGTAAGAGACCGGCTTTCAGTGTGAGCATCAACCTATTCAGGACAATTCGTATGCTCGGATGTCATACTCACAATAACCAACATAACAAGTTCATAAATTAGCTGGCACTATTCTCTTGGCTTTGTTTCCATTTTGGGGAGGAAAATTGCTAGAAAAAGCTGAAGTAGCAGAAAGCAATGGGTGTATGTGCCTGCTATATATTAGGATAAAAATATTAGCATTAATAATATTGCCCCCGGCCCGTTAGCTTACTTATCCTAGTGTTATTAAAAAAATACAACGTCGTATATTTACTGCGACGTTGTAGTTATTTATTTAGATTTTATTATTTTAAAGGGCCAAACACGGCCTATGGTCGTATTGGTTTCGTAGGTAACTGATTGAATTTTGCGTGCAAATTTACTTTAAAAATAATTGGTTAAGTAGGTACGTAACGTATGTATTTTATTTTTATCTTGACTTCGAATATCATTTCAAACATCTACGTACCTACCTAGAAAGAGAAACAGTGGAAAATCTGGAGTCTATTGATTAGATTCTAAATCTGCAATAAACTCCAGATTTTTCACTGTTTCTCCTTCTACGTAGATTTTCTTTTCAGGGTTCCTTTTCCAAAGGGTGCCAGCCAACGGAGCCCAAATAGGTACCTACTGTAGTAAATATTTAGGCACCGTGAGAAAATTGCTTAAAATAGTAAGTAAACTACCTATAGATGCGTAAATACTAATTGCAATAAGGAAGATACCTCTATTTTATAACACCTCGAACGGAACAAATAGTTGTTCGCACATTCTTATCGATTACTTAGAAAGGATCATGTGAACCAAAATGAGTCAAATGCAAGAAGACTATGAATGCGACGTGACTCCGCTCGGCGAACAAAGCTTATTGTGAGATAAGAGAGATTCCCTATTTTGCAACAGTTATTGTTTGTGTGTTGTCGAAACCTGCGCACAGATGTGATTGACTGGGTGGGTAAATCAAGTTCTAGGTATTGAGTAATTATCGTCACTTTCCATCAGATGAGATTGTGGTCAAACGAAGGTCTATAAACCATAAAAAAAGTTATTAATTTCCCAATACAAACTAATATCACTGCGTTAATTTGTTAAAACAGTTGTATTTTTTATTACTCGAACGTCCTAAGACCAATCTGCTAAATAAATTTCGATCTTGAATGCTGAAAAAAATCGTGGAAGTCTTTGGTTTGTGACTAGCCACAATATTCTAATTGTAATGGAAGTGACAGTGTAGTCACAATAGCTAATTACGCAATACAATAAGTTTATGGGCCCGTGGTTATCGGTTATGGTTACCTAATCCTGGCGCCACTACTGATAGGGTGTTCATGAACAATGGCCTCGTTCGCACACAATTTAATAACCCAATAAAATGAGAATATTGTTGCCAGACTGAAATTCATTCATAACTTAAAAGGGATTTACGTTGCCGAGGAATCTGGAAAAGTAAATATCCTGTCGAAAAAAAGCGGGTGCCAAAAAAGGACCCTCTCGTCGAAACTCACCTTTTCAGAGACTTCCATCGATCCGTTTGTGTAGGTTAACTAGTGTTTTCATACGAAAATGTGTGTAGAAATTAAATTTGCGTTCACTGTTCTAGCTAAACATTCGGATGCTTTGAGAGCCGCCCACGCAGTTTCTCATGAAGAAACATGTCAATCAATAATTTAATTCAACATGTAGACCTCTACAAACAAAACAATGCCCACAAGCCGATTACCCTCGCTCGAAGCTGCCAAAGCAAACTGTAGGTACCAAGTAGCTGGTGAGTGTCGCGCCCGCACCTCCGACGGTTCATACGAAAGCAAGACTAAAGCAAACATTTTTCGTCAAAGGACCGGCTTAAGGTGTCGGCCGTCGGTGGAGGCTAATGGACGAAAGTGCTGGACCAATACACCCAGTGTGTAGTGTTTTAAATTGTTTACTCTTCCATAAAGCTCTCGAGGAGCCATGTTCTTGGAGTGAGACATCTACCTACCTAAACAAATAGGATACCTAAGGAAAAGTAATGTAGTTAAGACATTATGCGGTATTACAAGTGGGTATTAAGTTACGAAGATTAAGACTGTGTATTCTAGACACATAGTATATTTTAGCGTGGATTTAACTCAATTATTACATATAATATATAGTAATAAATAAATAATAGTACTTTTATTATTACGAAAAATGGCGACTTCTATTATTGGAGGCCAAGACACATCGGATCACTAGGAGACTAGGAGTAAGAACCTTTTTAATATAGAAAATTACAATAAGTAAGTGTTTTTACCTAATTGAACGCTAACTGAGACAATTTCAAACGATATAAAGGTAGCTCAACTGATCCAAAGAAGCGTCCCCAAAACGCTAAAAGTTTCCGTGACTCGAAATCTGACACAAATCCGCGCGAAGTTCAAATAATCCGCGCGAAATTCAAATATTTTAGTCGTTTTTAATATTTTCTGCGTTCTACAAGCAATATCAATAGCAGAAAAGTAGCTTACTGTAAATTGTAAAACATTTGCATTTAAACATGGGTTATGTTTTAACTAATTTCGATTCGACTCGACTTTGGGAGAAATTAATAATATAGGAGATTTATTATTAAAATCAACATTATTACTAAAAGCCCCATTAATCGTACTTTATTGGCCGATGGGTTGATAGAAAATGGTCAGCGATTTATGAAAAACTACTTTTTCACTTCTCTTGCTCAAAAAGTGTATCATAATAGTGTAGCTCGGGTCTAAAACTCGAGTTTAATACCTCGGGCTAAAAAGTAATTTTTCTTTTTAATCTTTGTCTAAAATCATCCCGTACAAATCATTCGTTCTCTTACATAAAAACTCGACTACTTGGTACTCCGTCAATCTTTTTTTTGAAAATAGAACAGTCTTGGTGATGTTTTATGAAGGTTGATTCTTCCCTTCACGGTAGAATGCGAACTGTTTCGTTGCGGGTTAAATAGAGATTTAAAAAAAAAGATGGTATTGGCGCTAAATCTCTAGAATTTTCTTCATTCCAAATCACAAACTTTTACGTTTAACTTCCTGACTTTTACTTCCAAATTGTGAACGTGAAAAATGTCATCAAGTGATAGTGAAGATGCTAATATGCAAATGGAAGAAAAGGGCAAAGAAATAATTATGAATCTGTTGCCGACAAAATCACGTGGAATATATTTAAAGAGTTACGAAAATTTTATGAAATGGAGAGATGAGAAACGTGTGGATTCTTTTACAGAAGGGGTTTTTCTCACTTATTTTGATGAATTATCGAAAAAATTCAAATCGTCGACTCTTTGAAGCACATATTCAATGTTAAGAATGACCTTACAAACGAAAAACGACGTCGATATTAAAAAATATGTAAATTAAACGGCTTTACTGAAGAAATTGACCACTGGATACAAGGCATAAAAAATTAAAGTCTTGACGACACAAGAAATCGAAACATTTTTAAATAACGCTCCAAATAAACAATACTTGGCAACAAAGGTAACCTACTTATGTACTCTACTCAAACTAAATAAATATATATAGATACGTACCTACATACCTAAATTATGTACCTAGGTTATTACGATTATTAACACACTTATTTTTTTGTTCAACAGGTTGCTTTAATTTATGGAATCAGCGGTGCATGCAGAGACGTAGAAATGGATACAAACCTACAAGCTGTGAGTCTGCCGAACACGAAAACAAACAAAGAGCGTAAATTTGTCATCAGTGGAGAATACTTTAATATAGTTAAAGCCTATCAGGAGTTACGTCCCACTAATGTTTCAACAAGAAGATTTTTTTCTAAATTATCAAAATAGTAAATGCACAAGTCAAGTCATAGGCAAAAATAAATTTGGTAACATGCCTAAAGATATTGCCACTTATCTAAATTTACCTAATCCGGAACTCTACACGGGCCATTGTTTTCGCAGAACATCCGCGACTCTGTTGGCGGACTCTGGTGCGAATATAACGACATTAAACCGGCACGGTGGATGGAAGTCCGATCAAGTGGCTGAAGATTACATAGAGGACTCTATACAAAACAAGTATCACGTCACGCAGCGGATTACGGAAGGAATCAATATTCTACCAAACATTACAGAACCCCAAGCATCTACATCGCGGGATTGGATGAATATGTCAACTCAGCTGAAGCCGCACTCAGATCTTAATAATGCAGGAAACTCAAGCATGAGTCGAGTCTCTCCAACTTTTACTCCACAACAATCAACTCAAAATATTATCACATCCCAATCACAGAGAACCGAAATAAAATTGCCCGGGAAAAACATATCACTAAACATTCAAAATTGCTCTAACTGCACATTTAATTTTTAATAAAATTTCTGAAAATTGTCTAATTTTAAATTGTTTTATTTTCTCGCAATCGAAGTGAAAAGTAGAGTGTTTTACTCGGGCCAAAACCACCCATTATAACTCGGTCTTGTCATCCTCCCTCGCTACGCTCGAGAGTTTATCAACCTCGTATATAATGGGATGGTTTAGTCCCTTGTAAAACAATCTACTATTTAGGTAGTTTTATTCCTTGTACAACGCAGAAAATATTAAAAACCGCTAACATATTTGAATATCGCGCGGATATGTGTCATATACCGAGTCGACGAACTTTTCGATCGAGTTAGAATAGCCCTGTTGCAGGGCTATTCTAACTCGATCGAAAAGTTAAGAGTCACGATAATCCACGGACCTAGGTCTTGACACCAAGAGCAAAGGTTACAAAGTTGGTATAGAGGTTGGTGGACTTAGCATCACATATTCAGACATTATGTAAATTACTAGGTACCTTGTAAGTTTTGGTGTACTCGCTGTAGGCTAACCTTATTGCGAAAATAAATAAAAAAAAATAACAAACAAAAAACTTGATAATATCACTTGATTACTTTATCAGAGGTCTTTAAAAACACGGACGAATGTCATTCTTACGTCAGTGGATAAGGTACATACTCAAAATTAATAAATAAATCTTTATTTTCCGTTTTATATAAAGTAGAAAATATTAATCGAATCTTCTTCATACCTGCAGTATCACGTATTTTCAAAAGAGGATTTAGGCAGATAGGATTTAAAAATGTCTGGCATAGGTACATTTCAAATTGCGGACATTCATTGCGAATATTCAGTAAATAATGATATTAAACTCTCATGGTCATGACATTTTACATTGCGAATATTCAGTAATAAGGACTTGTGCTCTGAAAACTAGCAGTCATTCTAAATTGAAGACGTTTTGCAATCAGGGCATTTTATATTACAGTCTATGTGCACCCAAGAACATTTAGCTTCCAAAACCTCTGATCCTAAATGTAAACTTTATTCAAATCATATAACACAAGCCACCATATAATATAAAAATATTTTCAGGTAACGATTCGTTAGCTTTTTGAAATAAGGAAGCGGTGATTTATTCTAAGTTCGCGTTGTTGTTGAACTAATCCAATCCGTGTTTTTTATTTCTTCCAAGTGTAAATGTAAGGTACAGGGACTTTCTCATGCAAAGGGTGACTGAAGAAACTGACTAACAAGACTAATATAAAATATATAATTCTTGTTAGTTTATACATTACTTAAACTTGACCTCAAAAATCAAACAAACATATGAATTTTACAAACTACATTTTTTATTAATAAACCGAAGAAACAAATCGTTAAACTTTTAATGGTATCGAAAACGGTCAATGATAAAATATCAAAAGCTCAAGCCACTAAACATTAGTTTCATGAAGTAAGTATTCAAAAGCGCCCTTTTAAATGAAACTCATAAAGATACGAGGTGTAAAGAAGTCAAACCAGTTTCGTTCATGCGATGCCCTCTAATTGACAAATTGGAATCTTATTAAAATAAAGTTCAACTTCGTAACCGAGAAGACCGCAGCAGCGCGCGGGCGCTGGCAGACGAGCGTGTGATGTCAGCGCGATGCCAGCCAAACCGGGTGCCGACGAGTGCCGAGCGAACACGATCGGGGTTCGAGCGGCGAGAATAAAAAGTCAGCAGCATTCGAAGCGCGTGCCTCGTCGTGTGTGGTCCACTGAGGAGGTCCTCCACGCCTTTTGATTTATTGAAATCAGATTTTCACACACCTTTTCAGTAATTGATTCGACTGTTGAATTATGGACTTTTAAATGGGCAATGGTGTTCAATTGGTTAAGATATTCGTTACCTACTCGTGATTTGCAAGCGTTTTTATATTTTTGTGTAGGTAGATATACTTTTGATGATATCTAGACCATATTCTGCTATTTTATCGAAAGCTATTTGTGTTAACGGGGAATTCAACATTATTTTGATATGAAATTTAAGCGTCTGACCGACCAGAATCATCTTTTGAAACAATTTCACATGCTTCATCTAAAAGCTTCAAATGTACATCATCTTTGTAATAATCCAAATCAGCCCCAGAATGTGCGCTGATTTCTGGGTAGTTTGGCATTAATTCAAAGTTATCAATGTCATAAATGTTTTCCTCAGTGGTACCGGTTTTCCATTTGTTCGCAATAATCTGTAGGGGTTCTAAGCACTGCAGGCTTTGTTTTACGCGGAGCAATTCAATGTTACATTGGTTTTCAACTTCCAAAAGCTTGAGCTTAAAAGCTTTTGCAAGCATCTGTTTCCTGATAGCGTTTTTCTTTTCGTTCTGGGCAATGTTAAGGGTATACTGATACTTCTGGAGCTGTTTCTCATACTCAATCAGGTTTTCATCGCAGCACAGTTTACTATCGACACTAGCGCTGTACATGGAAGAGTTACCATAGTCTTCAATGCTTATCACGTCGGTAGATGCCTTGTAGCTCACTGGTTTTGCCACTTCATATTTTTTCTGTTTTTCTTTTTCCTCGTTTAGTTGAAGTTTTAAAGATTCAATTATATGTTTGCATTCTGCTATTCTCTCCTTCATTTTTATTTCAGTTTCGTCAATCTGTTGTGGTGTAATTTTATTTTCGCTCAACTCTAGATCATCCTCTCGGGAAATGGTATGCACTTCTATATTGCCTCTTTCAAATCTTGGCGACGTAGAATTGCTGCTATCTCCAGATGCTAAATTTGAAGAATCCATTGCAAATACAAATAAATTATAAGAAACAAAAGTGTTTTGTGTATTTTTTTCCAAAATTATTGTGCTTTCTTGCTACAAAATAATATTCGTCAAAGATAATGTCAAAAAGTATACAATAACCAAAGAGGATACTACGATAACTGACAATAACTACGAGAATGTACCTAGATACCTATTAACGCTACATTTTCGTTACCGTCAAACTCCTAAATCAAAGTCATAAATTTTAGTAAATTTCAATATGGTTTTAAACTTTTCGATAAGGAAATAAACCCTTTTGTAGGGTGATTTTTTCCTCCGTCCAAGACTATTATGTAGGCAAGGAATTTATAGTTACGTTTGTATATAAATTCCTTGTATGTACTTATAGTTTACGTTTCTCATTTTTTAAACCTTTTCGAATATTGTCAGCTGTAACTGTTTTTCTCTATGATCAAAGCCAGGGTTCGCCGATATCTGTACAATATATCATAGGCGCAGCTAGTATCATGTCTGTGGTATGTCAGCCGTAGATTGAGGATTTTTGCTAACTCTATGCTCAATCTACGATATCAGCGGATATATACCTATCGTGATATACTCGTATACGTATAGATAATTTTAACCCCCACGTGCATTATGCAAAAGTAAACCATTTTTGAGTTATCATGTTTTTAGTTTTTTCAAAATAAGTCAAACGGGCAACATTTAAAATAGATTTAAAAAAGAAACTATCTATTTAAATCAAATTTTTTTCTTCTGATTTATAAAAACGATTAACCACTGGTTATTTATCAATATTGAAACAACAATTACCAAATTATTCCAAATTTAAAAATGCAAGACGATAAACAATATTATAGCAATATTTTTTGAGATTTGTTTCCACTAAAATGCCTTTAAAACAAAAAAAATCGTTATGAAACTTGACTTGCTATTAATTGATTATTTTAAAAACATAACCATTTTCTTAGCAACGCAACAATGCATAACAATTAGGAATGTATTTCAAAGAAACTGAAAAAAATATGATCACACAGGAAGCAGGCGGAAATTCGTATTCGAACTAAATTTGTGTATGTTCTTTAAAATTTCCATAAAACGAATTTAAAAATACCCAATGTAAATAAAACGAAAAATACTAATTTAAAATAAAATGTAGTAACAGTTTAGTAGTAATAACAATTAATAATACGTAACAATCAAGACATTTTGTAATTTAGCCTTATTATAGTTCTTGCTCGGAGTGACTTCCCCTATTGCGTACGCAAAGTCGCATTCTTTTTCTGAGTTGTGACCGAAGTATTCCGCAACGCATTTACTGCGTTTATTATTCTTGTTTTGAGTTCTTGCGCGGATGACACAGGAATAATTTCATGCAACCCCAGACTTAGAAATCAATCGGCGTTAAGTCCGTCCGGACTCCTCGTAGGCATTTGCGGCTCCGACTTTGAGTTTTAATTTTTTATTAGAGAAGATTATTGCGAAGTTTCCCGAACGCTGCGCTGTCCATCCTATTTGGATAGATAGAAACCTACCGATAATTACCATAGTAGGTAGGTACCTATCTACAATCATAGTTGACGACCGATGTGGCGCGGTGGGCGAAGGTCCGCCTGCGACGCAGGAGGTTGCGGGTTCGATTCCCGCCTCGGGAAAAATATTTGTACGATCTGCAAATATTTGTTCAGGGTGTTCTGGTCGTTTTTCTATATATAATAAAAAAAACTATCTATGTAATATTGTATTATATATATCAGTTATCTAGTACCCATAACACAAGCTCTGCTTAGCTTGGGGCTAGATAATGCTGTGTGAATTGTCCAGCATTATTTATTTATTTATTATTATTAATAATTCCACGTAACGCAGGGATCAAACCCCTCGGCATCCTATTTATTGCCGCAGTTGTTCGCTATGGAGCCTGCAATGTTGTACCTAAGCCACTCACTTAGTACCTACCTAGACCTACCTACTTCCATTTGCATAATAAAACACGCGGTTTATTGTTCTATTGTAGCTTTAATTGAAAGAAGTAGGCACCTTCCTACCCAATATTTGGCACCCGGCATTCTTACAACGATTCACCCCGCGAGGCATCCTTAGATAAACATCAGCAGCAAAAAACCAAAGTTTGCTCTAGGGTTTCAAAATGTTTTCAAAGTACCTACCTAAATTGCTCCAGGTTTTTCCAATCCCATTGTCGCGAGATAATAATTTCTGCGTTCTACAAGGAACTATTAGAGGAAAAAAAATAAAGCGGAAGTACTTAGTACAGTATGTCTTGCGGCAGATTTATGTTTTTAAAATTGAATAAAAAGCAACTACGAAGTTAATCGTTTTATAATCTTTATTGACAAAGAAAATAACTATCAAATAATATAAACAAATTAAAGTAGTATTTACAATTGAAACAATTGAGCTAACTGCAGACTGTTGCAAACAATCTACAGATAGCTCAACTGGTCCATAGATACAATACCTGTCGGAACCATTGCCTCGCTGTATAGCAATGCTAATGCGCTGCGCCAGATACTGATCAGCTCACACAAACAAAGACTTTTGCAACGATACCACACACGAGCATATTTAGGTACTAACATTGAGATTTTCGACCCTTTCTCAGACCCCCGCTATCTCGTTAGACCCCCATTTTTATCTGAGGTCACATAGCTAATACCCACGGGCTATTAAGAAGAATCATGCGACACCTCATTTGTTGAAATCGGACCAGCAGCGCTACGTCGGAACAAAAAAAATGGGCTATTCTACATACATACATAACATACATAGGGTGTCAAACTCTTAACCCTCGGCCTTCGGTAGTCGTGTAAAAAGTAGAGGATCTAACCCTTTCGATTGATTCCAAAATCAAATAATACTTTCATTTCAATCACTTTTCATGACTTTTTCACTTTGTAAATTGTATGTCACAAAAAGTCGCAAATGAGATTTTTTTTTTCTGAGACATGGCTGGTGTATGGCTATAGGCATAGCTATAGGGATGCGTTATTCTCTACAGAACCATCTAGTGTCAAACTTGAGCAACTTTCCTGTAGTTTCCATAGATTAAAATTGGTTTTTGTGGACCGAGTCGGCTGGGCCAACGTGGCGATTCAACCGGAAAAAGTTTTGGGCAACTATAGTTGCCTGGACGTTTGAGTGGACGTTTGGGTGGACCGATGAAATCATTACGTAACACGTTATTTGCGCTAATTTTAACTTAAATAACGCTCCATGTTATGTATAACGCGAATAACAGGTTATAAGCGCAAATTTCTTTGGTTTTGTGCGTTATGTATGTGTTAAGTTATAATTTATAATTAAAATCCATGGTAAGGATGCTGGATTTATGAGAAACGCCATCTGCTGGAATGAAAAGTAATGTATTGCAAGTGTGTTGTTCTCGACTGCATGCAAGCGCGCAGCGGCAGTTTTTTTCGTAGCCTGAGGAATAGAGCAAAAATCCTCCGTCTAAGGTTTTTTTAAACGATTCGGGTTTTAAAAACTTAAGCGTTTGATAAAACTGCTACTTCCTTCGTATCGTTAGGCTACGGCGGCACCGTGGTTGGTTACCCTGTCTACGACTACCGACTTCTACCCGACTTAAACTCAACTTCTTTCTTTATGGCGCCACTTGCTTTTTACTACGACTCTGCCAGTGTGTAAGTGTCTACCACTTGTAAAACTAAGCACGGTAAACCAAGCGTGCGTGCGTGCTGCCATTCCATCAACAAAGAAAATAAATCTTGATAAGGAGTGACGTAGATGGATTATGCGTCTCCCCCACAGGAGCGTTTTCATCGATCGGCAATATCGCATGTGTTATTGCGACATGCGTTTTTATCGCGCGATATTTCTACACCAAATGAAGTAACCTACTAACGCATTACGGCATAATAGCCCGATGGCTAGATGATGAGCGTGATGGAGCGTGTGGACGGGCTCATCTTGGTTACGCAAACTTGTTTGTGCAATCATGCATTCACCAATGTTTGAGCGTGTAGCCGGGTTATAAGATACTACTATTTATTGCAATATGGCAGGACTAAGGGCGTGACGCAGGCTTACCTTGGCCACAGCCTTGGCATAAACCCTCCCCTCAACGGGAAGTGATTTTCTCCGTCCACGTCATAGTGATATTGTCATATCATTAGTAAATGTCAACATCAAGGTGTAGACTTTTTTGTTTACCGAAGCCATTATCTAAGAAGGTGAGGTTGATTGTTTTGTTTTGTTGTTTTATTGGTTAAGTTCCATTCGGCGGTTTCGCGCGCACGCAACGGCAAAAATTATTGTTTCATTCACTTTACTTTTATATCAAGCATAATGGGTCTTTTAGATTTATGTGAAAAATACTACAGTACAACAAACCTCTATGAAGTGTTGCAAATTGATGAAAAGGCTACGGATAAAGAAGGTGGGTCTGTCTCTGCTCTCTTGTAGGATTATTTATCTAATAAATCTTCTAACGACCTGTTATTGCAGTTAAAAAAGCTTACCACAAGCTATCACTGAAAGTTCATCCCGACCGTGTACCTGAAGATGAGAAACTAGAAGCTACAGAAAAGTTCAAAGTATTGGGTAGTATTCACTCTATTCTCACAGATAAAGAAAAGAGGGCTACATATGACGAAACCAAGAGTGTGGATGATGATGACTCCTACATTTCTGAAGATAAAGACTGGAGTGCTTACTGGAGGCTGCTATTCAAGAAAATTACTGATGAGGATATCAAAGCTTATGAGAAAGAATACATAGGTGAAGTACCAAGCTGCAAACTTTCTATTGTTGTCTTCAGTTCTCTCATTTTATTGTTTATATAGATAAAATTTAATTCATTATTTCTTGGCATGTCAGAATCAGAATCAATAACTTTATTTATTTAGGCTTATTATATATGCACTTGGACAAGTCAAATTTTATGTCAGCTATGTATCTATTGTAACACATATTCGTTTTATAGGCTCTGAAGAGGAGAAAAAGGATCTCAAGCGTGCTTACTTGAATGGCAAGGGTGATATGGACTACATAGTTGATCATGTCCAATTTGCTAGATCTGAACATGAAGACAGACACAGAGAAATACTAAATGTAAGATGTAACACTTTATTGGGCAATGCTGCAGAATAAAACTCATCATAAATATTTTAAATATTGTTTACAGGACATGATTAAAAATGGTGAGGTTCCTTCATACAAAGTATTCACAAACGAACCAGCAAAAAAGCGCCAAAGAAGATTAGCTAAAGAAAATAGAGAAGCTAAGGAAGCTGAAGAACTTCAGAATGAACTGGGACTCAACTCAGGTATGTATTCTTTTTCATAAAACATTTTGTTTTTGTATTCACATGTACCCTGAAAGTGGAGTTAACTGCTCAGGAGCCCTAGAATGTCTCATAGATTTTCGACTGGTCAGGTGGTCGACTTGGTGGTGAATTGATAACAAATTCCCATACAGACGGTTGCAGGTTATCGACCAGCCAATATCAAATATTTAACAAATATTTTTATAGAATAACTAGCTGACCCGGCAAACATTGTTTTGCCATCAAACACTGAGGGTTGAAGATTACTAAGATTGCTATTATAAAATGGGACTTAGTGTGAGAAAGATGAAAATTTAAGGTAAAAGTATTTTTTTAAAAATTTACTAAAATTTTTGCCTGTTAATAAAAAAAAATCTTTGCTTTGGGCCACCTTTATCACTAGGAGTATAAAAAATAGTTAACAACTTATTCTCAGACTTACCAAATATAAAACTTTTTAAACTTTCTCGATTGGTTAACATAATTAAAGATTATTTATCGGGTCACTCACCCTGTGACCACGATTGCTGTAACGCGATGGAAACGTAGGGGAAAATATAACAAAAGGTTCACGATAAATACCCGATAAATAATCTTTTTTTACATTATCATTAATAATTTTTTAAATTATGTTACCAAAAAAATATATAAAAATAAAAAGAGTTTGGAATTTTTTTACAAACACTGTGACACAAGATATTTATATATTTAAAGATTCCTGAGTGTGGGTTTGCAAGAAAAACTTATCAGTATTGCCACTATCAATAATCTCTTCTTTTATTCTACAGGGGGAAACAGCTTAGAACTGATGATAAAGGAAAAACAGCAAGCAAGAGCCACACAAATGGATTCATTCATTGATCAACTGGCAGCTAAATATGGAGGCTCTGAAAAAAAGGGTACTAAGAGGAAAGCTGCTCCGAAATCTGCAGTAAAGGAACAAAGAACAAGCAAAAGGAGGAAGTAAACTAATCTATCGGTTTTATGTTTGTATTGTAAGAAGTGACACCCATAAGTTATATCACAATAAAATATTTAAAACTGAATTTGTTTTCATTCCTCCATCAAAGCCACTTCCATACCAGGTTCAGCAAAGAAAGGTCCTTTTTCAACATAAGTTCTCAGTCTCATAATAGTGCTTTCATCAAATGCAGGTGAATTTGAAAGCCTTTTAATGATGTCATACTTTGCCTCTTTTGATTCCTTTGTGTGATCCATTTGGCGATCCAGAAGATATTCAATGAATCCTACAACACATTATTTTATAAGTATCAAATAAATAACAAACAAAAAATACATTTACATAATCATAACATAACACATAAATACTTCATAATCATAACACAAACCTGCAGTTCTTGCCACCATTTCTTCTCCCCACTGATGTTGGCTAACAGAGTCTAACAATGTAAGACCTGCCAATTTTAGTTCCGAAAATGGATTTTTACAAATTGTGTACAAAGAGTCCATGGCATTTGTGTCCATACTTCTAAACCACTCTCTAGTCATCAGAGTTACTCTGTGATCTACTGGACCAGTTTTGGGTTTGTTAGGATCCTTGTCAATGCTTATCAGGTTCGCAAGGCAGTTCAAAGCACGAATTTTCAAATCTGTTGTGCTGTTCCTTATTAGTTGACCTACTTTATCAACTGCCCCCGTGAACTTACTTCCTGAAATAATATAAAATGTTAAAAACAAAGGCATCAGAAGTACATATAATGACAATTACCTATCAAATATTTCAACATTGGTATTACTTTACCCAGTGCAACTAGGGAGAGCTTTCCTTCAATTGTAGTTCCTATAAAACCCAGTGTGTCCAAGGCAACGGGCAAGGAAGAAGATGATGAACTAAAGCCATCAAACATAAGGTCAAGCATCACAGGATATTTTTCAAATATTTCCCTTGGGTAGTAATGAGCAATACATCCAAAGAACTTCATGTAACCTGGAATAAATGATGTGGTAGAGTATATCGGGGTAAGATCGGATAAATCGAATATTTGGAAGTGTGATATTTTCCGGAAAATGGAGAATATACGTAAAACGTGATTTTCTCAAAGCCGATCTTACCCCGTCGACATTTTCTTTGTAATTCTGATCTAACTGCTGTGTTTTTTACAAGTTTTATTACATATCGCCATCATTTGGAGACTTGTTAACAAATTTTAGTATATTAGAAATCCTAAAACCGTCTGTGGACTGAGATCCGATCTTGCCCCTTTTGATTTTCAATGGATGGATTTCGTCCGATCTTTCCCAACTGTATAAATACATAGGTAATCAAACTTTTCAGAAACATAAATGTATTTAAAATTAGTAAGTGGCCCTGGCCTTGTATGCAATGCGGTCAATATATGTATAGTGTAAATAATTTTATTTTTATAAATAATTAGCTATTATGGGTGATTTCGTCTGCATTAACGAACTTCAAGAGAAAGACTAAATGTCTTTCCTCATAATAATTATAATTTATCTCCTTACAAGATTTTATTAAGTTCCGCTCAGCCGTTTTATCTTCAAAAGATAGGTAGTTGTTTGTGGTATGGATTCGGTACCTATCCATTTTAATAATTAGAATACTTAAAATGTTCAGTAAAAAAAAAACAATCGTTCATTGATCGGTAAATGGACACATTTAATGTGCAAATTTTGTATTTGAATTTAAAAAACGTTTTACTTAGTTGCTGATCTTTTTTGACAAAACAGATATTCTGAATATGTAAGGTATAATATTATAATTACTATAGGTAAGTAACACAAGTCCGATTTTATTTTTATTATATATGTTTTTTTTTTAGTTTTAGAATAAGTAAATTATGCTAAAATACTGTGTTACTTTATAAATATTGTCCAAAATGTAGTAACTAATGTAAAAGCTTTTTAATGCATCGATCAAACCTAGAAAGTAAGGTAAGTAAACGAAAGAGGTAGATTAGTTTGCTTTTATTAACAATGATCAGAGCTAGGGTAGGAAGGACTTCTCAAACCTTGGTTGGCGTGAAGTTTGAGAAACCTAAAAACTAGTTTTTTTTTTATTGCACTGGGGTACGATCGGATTAAATAAGCTAAAATATTATGTTTCTAGTCATTATACTTGACATGTTAAAAAATATAATGAAAAATAGGTTGGTATTTGTGTTTTTCTTGATAAAGACCGGATAATTTTATGTTAGAGTGGTTAAGATCAAGCTACAGAAGCGGTTTAGAAGGTAGCCGATCTTACCCCATCCAGATCCGATTCCCTTGGTTTACAAAATTTTATTATAACTTTAGTCATCATTATCTCTGTCATCTTTACGTTTAGAGAATTGTTAAAGACTGATTTATAGACCTATCTTTTACTCAAAACTTTATTTATATATTATGTAGGTCCAGCATTTTTAAAGCCGAGATAAAAAATTGTTGCGTCCTAATAGTTTTCTAAAAAAGCATCTTACCCCGATATACTCTATAATCTTGCTTATTTTTTTTTGGGTGTCTTAATACATGTCTAAAGCTGTGAGTCCACTTGGTTGGAAACGGAGTGTAGGGTACCTAAGTATTTGTTACATTGTATTAATTATTGGCATATCTGCCGATACCGGCGCACAGGTTTCGGCTAGCAGCAGTTCTCCTTAAAGAACCAGACCCACCACCGAACTGCAATCCCCAACCTACATGCACATGTCGATTAAAGCGTTACCCCCTGGTAAAAGCCATAAAAGCTCTTGTCATGGAAGACATATGTATGTCCAGCACTGGACTTGTGTATGTAAGCATCGAGAAAGAATAATACAGACACAAGAAAGCCAAAATAAAAACCGCGCCAAAACTCTATACACGCTACGCATTGTGCAGAGTTTTGGTTTAGTTGAAAGGCGAGCCGCAATCCTACTAGGTACAATGTCCGCGATGCCAAAGTGCTCGGTGATGTCCTGCCCAAATGACAGCAGAAAAGTGCGTAAAAAGGATGGTGTTTCTTATTTTAGGTACGTATCATAAATTCATAACCAATTTATGTATCCACAGTGCATGTTTCCATTTTAATTCAAATAATTTTCATTTTATTAGAAAATAAAAGGCTAGCGATAGCGTATTTCTTTCACACGATAAACCAAGATTTTCGTTTTCATTTTGATTTAAGAGTAAAAGAAAAACAAATAGTCTCGCGCTACATTATTACGACTGTGACGCGCAAATTTCATCAAGGAAAAGCTACGGAGTGGATTGAAACTATAAATATTTTTATGTATTTTGAACTTATTACACATATCGTCGCCGTAGAGTGAAAATCTCGGTTGTCAAATTTTGACCAATTACGTTTTTTTTCATAATTCGAAAGAAAACTTCGTATCGTAACTAGAGAGTACTGCTAAGCCCCTTGATCAGACGGTTCATGTACAGGTTGAAAAGCCGAGGTGAAGTCAGCCCGCCCGCCGCACCCCACAAACCAACCTGGAAATGTCCGAGAGTGACCCTGACCGTCTCACACGCACTGGTTGCCGTACCAGTGCTTAAAGAGCAGCACCAACTCAGGTGGCAACCCTTTATCGCCCGTCAGCTTCTACCACAACTTGTCATACGTCACGAGATCAAACGCTTTAAATAAATCTGAGAAGCAGGCTTAGACAGGTGTGCTTCTGCTCGTGTAGTACTGGACGGTGTGCTCAGTAATGCTGATTTAGTTGACAACCCAGATCTAAAACTGAACTGTGCTTCGTGCAAAGTAACATGTTGACTGAGGTGTTCATTAAGCACCCCGTCCAGCACCTTCGCTATCACCGTTGCTAACGACAAATACGCTTTAATCATAATTTTTACTGTTTTCAGTTAGTTATTGTGGCTCTGTAGAATTTTTGTGCTTTCACTAAACTGGACTTACATACAATCTTTACATACCTGCTACTTACTAACTTATTGACTCTAAAGTAATGAAGCTCAACTACCATGCATTATTTTACGAACTTACCAGGCACCAACAGATTTCCAAGTGGTTCCACTTGTATGATCCTTATCTGGTCAGCAATATTCTGTAAGAGTCCATTTTTCACAAGATAATTCAATCCATGTGGGGTAACGGCCAGCTTTGACATGAGTTGCAGTAAATTCAGTTGATAGAGTACATCCTGAGATTGTAACTCGGAGACCATGAAGGAAACATAATCCATTTCGGCGGCAAGAGCAAACAACTCAGGTGACTTTTCCGAGATTTTCACTATGACCTAAAAATAGTATGTTTATTGTATTTCTCACTTACATTACCTCTTACTTGCATATTTTAAAGACAGTTCATTACCTCAAATACATTACATTTAGCACTACTGCCATATTCAAGTGCAATTTTCATTTCTTCCAAAACTTTAGGATATGCCTCATGTGGTAGACTTGAAGTTATCCTCACAGCAGTGGCAGCCACTCCTATATCTGTGTCAGCAACCATTTGCCCTGTGGCTACATAAACATCTATGTATTCAGGCATAGGCAAAGCATGGCGATCAGATGTCACTGTAAGGTATACCTGAAATAGTCAAGTAAACACATGTACAATGCCGTACAGTTTACTTATTCAAATACTCAAACAAGATATGTTACAAATTTACCTGATCAATAGCAAGTTTACGAACACAGTCCTTTTCATGACGAAGTAAATACATGATATGGCTTGTATAGCACTTGACAATGTTATCACAACATTCAATCTTGCTAAAACACAGCTTTAGAACATCACATACTGACACCAAGGTTTCAGATCTGTAACTTGAATTTGGAATTAAATTATCAAGAATTATGAGTAAGTTACCTTAGTAAAGCTGAAGCCACCTTGCAGGACTGACTTTAGGCGCCAATCTTGTGCAAAATGACTGCTAAGGCCCATACTCCACCAAAGCAGAGATGTGTGAATGTATCCATAGCAGAGACGAGATGTGTGAATAACGACCTTCTATATTGGTTGTCTAAAAAACATCTCTTGTCCGCTCATCTCACCTCAGGTTTAGCGCAGTCTGGCCCTTAGTTGGGAAAAGAACTTACTTGTAGGCATCATTGAGGCACTCTACGATTCTGGTGATCCCAACATTTTGTATAGAGGCGGTAGCTTCTTCAGGGGTTTTGACTAGAAGCCAATTTTTGATATCATTTAGAACAACCGGTCTCGGCTCATCTTCTTTAACAAGTTTTCTCATAAACACTCTGTACTGCTCAAATTCTTCAGTAGCCATATTCTGATGATTGAAATGATAATTGCACTAAAAACCTGCACCGTTATTCCCTATCGAGTATCTAATGAACTATAAGTATCGTTTTGACTAAAATGCTAGTCGCAAAGAGAATACAATACTGGCTAGTCGTTCACAAAAAGAAACAAAACAAATGCTTGAGAGAAAATTTCAGTGCTGTCACAAACTACACAGTACACAGGTAGGCAGTGCTGTGCTGCCACCTCGAAAATAATCAAAGTCAAGTCAAAGTTTCTTTATTTACGTAAATACAATAAATGTACACTTAGAACAGGTCAAATTCTTAAAATTAAACACTGATTTGGAAATAAAGTGATATTTTGATTTCGGTCGCTTCGGTATGTAGACTAAAGTAAAGAAGCGACGAAGAAACCTTTAGCCTGTTAGGTGTTATTTTTAGAGTTATTTTTCGAGTTGGAGCAAAATCCGTCCCAAGCTTTTCTATCTTCTAGATAGTCTGAAATTTTGTAATAAGCCTTTTTAAGGATATGTTTGACAATTTGTTTGAATTTATTTATAGAAAGTTTTTGCAATCTTGTCGCTAGATCTAGTGCTTGTGTACAAAACAGTAGACACTTTGGAAATTTTGATTTAAAAAAAAACGCCAGAAATCGCTAAGTTTGTATTTCAATGTATAGATTAGTACAAAGCATTTTTTATGTTATCTGTGACAAGAGAATCAGACTTTTCAGCTGGTGGTAACATCAGCAACTGTTAACGTTTGGTGGCCGGATATTACTTGCAATTTCAGCTATTTTTTTTTTTGTTAGAGCATGTTTTTTAAATCCGCTACCTTTGCCAATAACTCTGATTTGCATAGAAAGCAATACGCTTTCAGATCATCACCAGGTACAGGTTTTAGCCAGTTTTTAATAGTACTTTGTTCACCTAGGCGAGAACGTGCCTAATTCCTATCGAGTGTGTCATTTGAGTCCTTAAAACATACGAAGTAGGAATCGCAATTTCTGCCGAGTGAGCAGCTGCAGAGTGCTTTATACTACACCTTGAAGGAAAATAAAAAGCAGAATAAATATTTTATATCTGGCGGTGTCATAAAACTTTCACTATCACTCGACGATATTCTGTAGAATTAATAAAATTAACTACACCAAATTCAAAATTAGAAGAACTTCCTGCGCCAGCCTTTATCACTTGGGTTCTTTTTTCAAAATATTGTTCGGAAATCGGAAGAGGCAAGCGGATTGGGAGTAAAATTTTTTTGTCGTTTGACCTATTATGAAAATAATCATAGCTACCAGCCAATCTTTTCGAAAATTAAAAAAAATAACACGTTAGAAATGGATTTCCATACAGTTTTCCCTCCCGCTAAAACGCGTGAGAAATGAAATTCCATAGAGTTTTTCCTCCCGGATTCCTATACGCCTGCAATGCTTACTTTCTATCTTATATTTGGAAAAGGAATAGGCAACTTTCCGACCAGGTGTAGTATAAACTCATTTTCCTGCTCCCACTCTTTTTAATATTTTTGCGTAGGTACTTAAAGTTAAAGCCGTTAAGGTAAAGCCGTGGGGTCTCGGCGTACAAATATCGACCCCTCCAACTCAACCCGTGGATGTCGTAAAAGCCGACTAAGGGAACCTACCAGAGGAAGGGCAGCAGCTTCCTTCTGAGTATTTTTAAACACCAACACTGCGATCACCAATCCGCCTGCCAAGCGTGGTGATTATGGCAAATCCCCCCCTTCATGGGAGACCACCCACTCGATGGACCGACGACATCGTAGCGGTCGCAAGGAGTCGTTGGATAGAGGCGGCTCAGGACCGCTATTCGTGGCGTCGTATGGGGGAGGCCTATGTCCAGCAGTGGACGTGTATGGGCTGATGATGATGATGATGACTTAAAGTTTTTTCTTTAGCGGACGTTATATCCTACATCGATTTCGACTTCACAGCAACACAATAAAGTCAGTACAACTCACTACCTACTCGTAGCTAACTGCTTTATAATTCATTCACAGAATGCGAAAAATTACAAACTAACCACAATGTATCGAATTCAGAATAATGATGAAACAATAACGAAAGAATGAATGACAGCGTCTTAGATTCACCCATAATCTAAGTGTAGGAGATTTCCCATTCAAATGAGTTTTGCCAGATTATATATCGAAAAACCGCTAAAATTCACTAAAAATATTGTAATGGTTAAACGATACAAAAATGTAACTGGCATTAGCACTGGATATGACCAGATCTAGTGACAAAATCGCCAAGGTGGCAACACTAGAATTGATTGACTTCTTGTTCGTGACATTCGGTTTGCCGTTGCCAGTGTCCGGTTCATGGAAATTTCAAAATCATGAAATGGAGGCTTTCATAGAGAAATAAGTATGAAATCCCCTGTCCCTTCTCTTCCATTAGTATCCTCCCCTTTTGTATCTAAACTTTGTAGATTTATTTCTGTAAATAGTATACAATTGTAGCTTTTAGATTACGTAGGTATATATTTTATGTTACTTCGCATATTGCTCACTTCTGTTAACGCTTTTTATTTAACTTTTAATTTGGTTGTTTCTGTTTGTTTTTGTACCTATACGAACTTGATTGAGATTATATAAATTATTTATTTTCTGAAAAATCCAAACTCAACCTCCTTAAATTTTTATCTATTGTTCCTAAATGCGCAATTCATACCTAACTGACACTGGCAGAATTGCATCAATCCAGATGCAGAGCCAAAGCTAATAGAAGAAGAAGAAGAAGAGAAATAAGTAGGTAGAGGTAGCATAAGTCATGTCCGGTCATATCTATGTATCACCATAGTTGTCATGTATCTTTGTCTATCCCTCGGAGTCAAGCTATGAGTAAAAGAGATAGCTGGTGTACGTATAGCTATACTCCACTGTCAGTGTCAATCGTGTCAGCTTGGAACTGACTAGTTAGTTCAAAGTTGTGGTAAGACTGATGAACTTTATTGAAATTCTAAGAAATTACTGCGTTTTACCTAAAACTTTGTTGGAAAAGTGAAAATATGTCGTGTTCTGCTGTGTTCTGTTCTTCAAAAAGCACAAAAGGTGGAGTAAATGTCGATTTGTCATTACATGCGTAAGATTTTCGCTCAGTATAAATACTAAAGTAATTATTTTTATTACTAGAAATGTGTAGTAACAACATTTTAACAATCTAGTTCATGTGTTCCTGTGAGTCTAGGATACAAATAATGTCCAAAACCATGAATAATTAGCAGAGATAAATTTAGCGTCTGTGCTAGTGATGCGCTTAACAATCAAATTTAGTTTTCGGGTTATACCGCATTCGACCCGCTAGTTTCGGCCAAAAATGGTCCGAATCACGAAAATAAAATTGATTGCTGATTTCATTCCTGTATCGTCCCATTTAAAGATTTCGTACAGAAAAGTACTGTCTTACTACTACTCTTCTCAAGCATGTAGTATTGATTTATCATTATTGTTTCCGTAGAATTTATTTAACTAGTTTATATAACTCAAAGTACGAGGAAAAAAGAAATACACAAGATAATAACATTAATAAGATGGAATTATTTTCACGCGATTTTTTCCGGATGTTATCGTTCCAAAAGTTAGGTAATTTGATTTTAGTTAAAATAAAAAAATTTCGTAGTTATTTACTTTGTTTATATTTTTCTTTTATTAAGGCACAAACGATACAATATCCTTAAAATTATCAGTATATATATGTATACATCAATCAAAATGCCAATGCCACTAATATAAACATTATTTACAAAAAACAACAACGTTAAATCAACCATGCGGGCAAAGCTTACAATATTATAATATAGCTAAATGCGCGTGGCATTTAGCTATATAATAATATTGTAATGTGTTATCTTATTTATTGCCTCTATTTTTTATAAATTTTGGAAAATTATATTCTTAGTCTTAGATAGATAGATAGATAGAATATACTTTATTGCACAAAAGTTGTACATAGGCGAACACAGGACCTTGGCCAGTTTGTGATACCTATCATAGGCTTTTTGATGCCTTTGTAATAGTTTTATTTTGTATAGTTTAGGAAGAGATGCGAAGTTGCACTTTTTGGCCACCAAACTTGATTTCCGCATCTCGTCCTAAGCTATACAATATAAAACTATTACAGGGGCATTAAAAATAAGCTTATGATAGGTATAACAAAAGGGCCAAAGGATTTTCGAAAATTCCTTTTTTTATCGTAATAATACGATAAAATAAGTGGCGGCTCTGATTAGGTCGAGGTAGCGCTTTGAGTTTTTCTATTATAATTGCGAGGTTTATATTTAGGTAGCTGTTTTCTTCACTTTTACAATTTATGAGTACATTATGAACGACCAAAGTTCAGGTAAAAACAGTGAAACCTGATTTTGGGAGGTACTTACTGAATTGTTTTTAGCATATTAAAAAAATTTGGTGCTATAAAAACCTAGATATATTGCACAAAATACCTATCTATTTTACAAAATAAAAATTTGTTGCAACGGCTCACGAATCACGTACGAGCATTTGTATGGCAAGTATGACGGGTTGGCTGCCCTATCTAATAAATATACAGTTGCGATCAAACAGCGTAAGAGTTATCATTTCTCTTCCTCGGTGCCTAGCTCTATTCTCCGAGCCGGATTCACAGTCTAAATCCGAGATCGCGCTCACTGTCTGTCGAAGGACAAAATGATACCGTATATTACTTAAACTTTATCCTAAAGCTACTACGTCGCGTACACAACACACGTAGTAGTGTGCGAATCGTGTTCCCTGCATTGCCCTTCGGAACCTACATTGCAGAGCAGCTGCTGGAATCTGAATTGTGTTCCCTACATTGCCCGTCGGAACTTACGTAAGTACATCGCAGAGCAGCTCTACAAGTACCCTATATCAAAGAGGTCTTGCTTTATCAACTAATCATGGATAACTTGATGGAACCTTGAGGAGATCCTCGAAGCCATACTACAATATCAGGACCAACTTCCCCAAGGATTCAGCCAGTCAGAAGACTCATAAGCATTTTCTGACTGGTAAAGACTAGATAAGCTTCTGGAATTAATGGAAAATAAGTTCACTAGTCTAGCTCCAATAATGAAAAGGGAAAAGGACACATCCATGCTGGATATATCCTTACCCCCAAACGTCCATTGCTCGGCCGTCACTCGGTTGCCGATCCGTATAGCTTGAGTGTGTCCATACAAAATATTATGTAATATTAGTTGACCGTGTTCAGCCGACACTCGGCTCGGACCCGATGCGTTCCTAGCACACAGCTGCGTTTTTATCACGTGATATTTCTACACTCCACGATAAACAGGAAATGGAGTCATCTCTGGCATCAACGTTCAGTTATCTTTCCTCAAGTCATGCGATGCATTGCTCCGGCAACACAACTTGAAAGTATTTAAAATTTGAAAGAGATCGAGTAAAGAAGCGGCGCGGGACGTGCTCTATGACATCACTCGCAGCGAGCGCGGCGGCCGAAGGAAACTAACTTTTTATTTTCTCCATATAATACGAAGAACTAAAAATAAAAATCAGTAAACATTATTCATTGTACGTGGTCTTGCCGCGGTTAACATTACCGTGTCGCGACTGAGCACGCGTTTTTTCTGCAGGGACGATTAGCTAACGCGTTTTTATCACGAAGTCGTTTTTGAAAGTAAATAGTGATTAGATAATCTAAAATTATAGTAATTTGTTTCTTAATCAATATATTTTATTACCTCTTTCTTCGAAAAACAAACTAACATTTGCATGTATGATATTAAATATAAGATTTTTTTGCTCGCCAGTCCAAAAATTCATCAATATCGTCTTCATTGTCAGAATCATCTCCATCTTCATTCATTTGTTCATGTTCTTGACTTTTCTTTTTTGTTTCTTCTTTCTTCAATTCTAAGTCTAACACTCTGAAAAAATAAATAACAATAGTTATTATCACCAAATCTTTTATACAAAATAAAATAATCAGATACTACAATAATTCATAAGAATTAAATTTTTAAAATTTGTCATCCGCCTTCCGCAATTTTTATAATTTTACTGAGCAATTGGTACAAT
Organism: Eupithecia insigniata; assembly: GCA_947859395.1. Lineage (NCBI taxonomy): Eukaryota > Metazoa > Arthropoda > Insecta > Lepidoptera > Geometridae > Eupithecia > Eupithecia insigniata. The sequence continues at coordinate 8,926,287 of OX402003.1, forward strand.
TTTACTACAGTTTTATTTAGAATCCTACTTTATGTAAGTAATCAATACTCACAATATCGTAGTGCCCAAGCCGGTTATAGACCGGGATCCAAACATGGGTTTGGAACTCTTTTCTATTACAAGACCAACAAACAACATGGTATCGATAAAAAATGTAAACACTAGTTCTAATTTGTTTATATAAATATTACCTTGACCAGTTCCTTATTTGTTCATCTATTTCATCAATTTGTCTTTCCGCTGTAGCTTCCTCTTGTTCTCCAGCGATAATTTCAGCCGAAGCACTAGCTTCTTCTTTTATTTCTTTCTGGAACTTCTCCCATTCTTCTTCAGTAGGATCTTTGTATTCAATGTTTCGAACCTGAAAAAAATGAATCTGTTGAATTAAATGCTAAACGGTACTTTTTTAACGCAAGAAAGAAGTTTTTTGGCGAATTAGGGAGGCCACAGACGACGGTTTTAAAAAAAGCTATTAAACTTTAAACAACTTAATAATTTTGTTTGTGAAAAAACAAAATTATTCTAAGTTAAAAGTAAGAAGCTACGCTCGGTCGATTCGATACAAGTACCAAGTATACAGGTGTTCGGAAGAATGTTGAACATACGAAATGGTGGGCAGGTGGGGTGGTCTGTTAACTAATGTAGGGTTTGACTTCAAAAAGTTTATATTCTAGTATTAGGATGTTTTTTTACTTTAGGTGAACGGAATTACTTCTACTCGGACTGGAATATATTGTATTCTCTTGGACTGGAATTACGAAGAACTGGGTCCAAATTGCTAATTGTTCTGATTTACCGTTCTTGATTACTTGATATAGTAGAGCTGTGTAAAAGTGGCGTGTTTTGTAAACCGTACGGAACCGAGTTTCCGTCCGGGAGTTTGTTGTTTCGAGTGTTTCTTACACAGTTCCATCACCTCTCTCCGTCGCTTTGTTTATGTTTTCAACTTAAACTTACCTCTGCCTTCTAATTGACTGATACACATGTTTTAACATCCGCCTTCTCTTCATCAATTCAGTAGTGCCGTGTAGTTCAGTAGTCAGGTCGCTTTGGAAGCGGCTGAAGGTTCGTCGGCCGCTCCCGGCCTGACCTCGACTTGTGGCTGGGTGACCGGCGCTCTCAAAGTGTGTCTTGCCGCCATCCAGGCTGCTTGAACAAGCGGCTATGGGGGTCCATCGGCCGCAGGCAGCACCGTACCGCCGGGCTCGACTGGCGACTAGAAGACCAGCGCGTCCAAGACAGCTGCCGTCGGAACTTAAGTTTTTCATATATCTTCTGTTATATGTAGTATTACAGGCAGTTACAGTCCTTTAGTAGGTAATTTGATATCACGTACCTTAGGGCCGTTACATACGAGACCCTCTAGGAATTTTTGATACCCTTGTAATCGTTTCATTCCGTTAAGGCTCGGAGATGCAAACATATCTCACTTCCCTTTTGGCTTGACTATCTTACATAATTTGTATGTGAGCTACCATTAAAATAATAAATAAAAAAAATTTTTACGTAACCTGACACTAACTAACCCATTAGATTTTACCTAGGTCTCAGATTTTTTTTTTATTTCTGGAATTTTTCGCTTCAAGCTTCAAGGCTAATTCAATTTTTTTTTCTTTATTACAATTTAAGTGATCGATTATTAAAATTAAAAGTTGCACATTGCTAGAAATAAAGTTATGGACTCTCAAACATAAAAAAAGAGTTAAAATAAATTTTGAAGCTAAATTTCGCGTTGCCTTCTAAGATAACGGTAACAAGCGTAGGCACAATGGGCACGTAAGATCGCAGAGGCAGTTAAGTCTCGACTAAGAGTTCTGTCACTTACACACTGAGGGATGCTTAGTCCCCTCCGAAAGCAAAAGAGAAAAGATACGAAAAAAAAAATAGATTTGGCCTTGAAAAAATACTAAGACGGGTTTAAAGGCACAAAATAGAAAAATTACAGAAATAAAAAAAAATATCTTGAGACCTAGATAAAATATTTTGGGCTAGTTAGTTATCGTATGTTCAACGTTCTTCCGAACACCCAGTAGCGTGACGTGATCGCGGGCAGGTCGTTGAGGTAAAGACGTCATTACTGATAGGCTTAGAGCCAGCGACCGCCAGACCTTCGTCATTTTAAAAAAGCTGAGAGTTTTCCAGAGTATACCCCCAACACAGGTAGGAACGATTCCCGATTATGAAAATTGGATCAAAGTGGCTTTGGCAGATGCTACCAAAGTTGCAAAATTTGCACCAAAAATTATAATGGTCTAGTTTTTGATATTTTATTTGGGATAGTACTAGAAATCAAGTCCTTCTACTGCCAGACACTTTCCATTGTGGCTTTGGCCTGCCAGACAACTTAAACATTCAAAAAATTAAGGTGAACTTTTGTCATTTTATAAATGTTACTTGGGGAACAACCAAACGTTGTTTTCCAGAACGCCAGACACTTTGCATAGTGGCTTTGCCCTGCCAGACACTATGAAGTTCTAGCGTAGGTAGGTACTAGAGCTAGGTCATAAATCTTAAATTCTTTATGATACAAAGCTCAATATTCTGTATTTCCTTCAAGATAAAAATAAAAATCAAGTACTTCTACTGCCGGACACTTTACATAGTAGGTTTTCACTGCCAGACGATTTAAACTTGATAAAATGTAAGTGAACTATCGTCAATATGAAAGCTCCATTTTATATATTATGTATGTTACTTGGGGAAGTACCAAAAAGTGTTTCCTAGATTGCCAGACAGTTTCGATTGTTCCTACGCACTGCCAGACACTTTGAAATTCTGCAGTAGGTGTTAAATTAAAAGTATCAAGCTCCATTTTTCTGTATTTTCTTTGGGATTGTATACAAATTTAAGTACTTTAAGTGCCAGACACTTTTCATAGTGCCTTTCCCCTGCCAGACACTTTGAAATTCTACAGTAGGTGTGAGGTTAAACGTATCAAGCTCCATTTTTCTGTATTTTCTTTGAGATTGTATACAAATTTAAGCACTTTAAGTGCCAGACACTTTGCATAGTGCATTTAAAAATACAGAAAAATGGAGCTTGATACTTTTAAACTTCAAGTAACATATGTATATAAAATAGAGCTTTCATACTATGACGATAGTTCACTTACATTATATCAAGTTATAAATCGTCTGGCAGGGAAAAGCTACTATGTAAAGTGTCTGGCAATAGAAGTATTTGATTTCTATTACTATCCCGAAGGAAATACAAAAAAATGAGCTTTGTATCATAAAGAATTTAAGATTTATGACTTAGCTCTAGTACCTACGCTAGAATTTCAAAGTGTCTGGCGTTCTGGAAAACACCTTTTGGTTCCCCAAGTAACATATATAAAATTCAGCTTTTATAAAATGACGAAAGTTCACCTTAATTTTTTAAATGTTTAAGTTATCTGGCAGGTCAAAGCCACTATGGAAAATGTCTGGCACTAGTAGTACTTGATTTCTAATACCAATCCGACCAATTCCAAACAAAATATCAAAAACTAGACCCTTATACTTATTGGTGCAAATTTTCCAAATTTGATATCTGCCAAAACTTCATAATCGGAGATCGTTCCTACCTATAGTGGGGGCATACGCTGACAAACTCTCACCCCCATATTCATAATAGTCTGCTAACTTAAAGCATTGCTAATTCTCAATCTGTCTTCTTCTATTGACATAACTCAGAGTAAGAAACAACACTGCTTGCAGCAGCTGTTTTAAGTTAGCAGACCATTATGAATAAGGGGGTTAGCCTTTATAAAATGACGAAGGTCTGGCGGTCGCTGGCTCTTAGAACATAACGTGTATGGCCAAGTCGCGCTTATGGCCGGCAGAGGGGTACGCCTTGCGTTGACATCTCCCGTTCTAAATGCTCTAAGGCACAGTCCCAAGCGAGCATCACTGAGCAAGTATCGATGAGCGAGTATTCTCTTTGATACTTTTGGCTAGTTCAGGATTTTTATCCGAGGCAACCTAAAGAATAAGTACCTACCCGTGTATCAATCACCTCGTTTCGCCCCGAATTTTTATGGTTTGAATGTGGCCTTATTTGGCATCTACTAGTAATAAACAGAAGGGTGCCAAATTGTGCCTTCTTTGAGTTAAGAGTGCCAAAATCGAAAACAATGAGGGGTTTTCGATTTACAATAAAAAAATTAAAAGTTAAACGTTAAAAATAAAAAATTATTTATTTAGGAACTTAAACTAGGTAGTATAATAACAAAAATAGGAAGCGATGCGACCTGCAGAAATAAGATACTGTGTCGCAGGTACAACGCCCACCTCCGGGATTAGAGATAGACTAGTTCCAACAGAGTGTAGGTAAATAAGTATAATTATATACAAATTAACAATTGGTTTGAGTTTTGTGTTGTGAATTTATATAATAAAAGGATTTCTATATAATAAAATTGTGTACCTTTTTTCAAGTTGAAAGAAATTAAATAATAAATTAAAGTAGATTGTATGACCTAAGACTGTTACGCAGTTACATGTGTGTGGCGTCTGAGCATTTGGTGCTCCTGAGGACACCGGACTCTTAAGAGTCTGGGCAACAAGAGCTACCATGATGCGTGTGTGTGTGTGGGTGTGTGTGTATGTGGAGGGGTGTGTATGTATGCATGTGTGTGTGTGTGTGTGTTTGTTAGTCCTGAGAACACTGGCCCCTTGAGAGACTAGGCAACAGGAGGTACACTTTGTTTATGTGTGTATACAAGTTGTATTTAAATTACCTAAGACTACTTAATAGATCCTCTGTTTGTTCGTAGGAGAGTGATTGGAGCCAGAATGTAGTTTTTAGCTTGCATTTGTAGAGTGTGAGTCTCTATTTTTCTATTGATTTTATTCGAAATCGTACGCAAAATATACGATCTTTTAAAATCTTAAATTTGGTCGATATTAAAAAAAACATACAACAAACTGGAACGCATGGTGCGTTCAAGTTTGTTGTATATTTTTTGAACTTCGTAGTCTCTGTCGCCGAAGGCGCTATGAGCGTGTCACGGAACGTAGGGTAGAGTGATCGCAAAACTTAATGAGCTCTGTGAACATAGGCACGGAAGCAATACTGCGCAAGTACAATCAAAAGGAAAAGTGATATTTACCAACTAGCGAACCACCCGGGCTTCGGCGAGAAATCCTTTTAATGGTGCTAATAGACACAACTGTTGCAGCTGCAGTCCACTTAAGTACCATTTTGAGGTTGAATTCATCGGCTTCTTTTCTCATAAAACTTATGACATCGAACACCATTTTCCATGTTTGACGACGCAGTACGTTATTCCGCCCGCGAGGCATATTTAACATTTAAGAGAAACAGCTAATATCAGGGAATACTCCACAAAATCGCAAGAATAAACTATCAAGTCAACGAAACGAACATCGAACAACCGTCAAAGACTTTACTGCGTCGTTGTACTCAAAAGCATTCATTCGACAGTATTGCCAACTAGATTATAAATAAATTTGCTACATAGTAATTATTTTATTTTCAAACTTTAATTGCGTTAGATAAAAAGTTTAATTTCTTCTATTGTGCGTATACATACGTACTGTAGGTACGTAACGGGAAAATAGATATTAAAAAGGTAGCGCGATTGTCTTTGGTTTTTTTTTACAATTATCTCCGCGCGCATCGATGCGCGACGTCACAAATCCAGCGACGTGACAACCAAAATTCCAAATAAATTATTCATGGACATACGCCACTGACTGAAATATCAATGTGTCAATGTGTTTTCTACAATTCCTAGCAAAATACGATTTTTTCAATTCTGTGGTACGATCCCCTCAAAAATAAATCTGGCAACCCTGTTGAGATATGGAATAAATTTTATTCTTTATAAAAATGCAAATCGGAAACCGCTCATTGTGAACGCGTAACGTAACGCACGTTATCCTCTTTTTTCGCACTTATTTTAGAGTGAATAACGCGTTACGCAAATATAATTTGTTCGTTTGTTATGAAATATGTTATGTTTGTTAGAAAGAAATTAACGCCCATATCGCGTTATTCACTCCATAATTAGCGTAATGCGTTATTCATACGATTTGCGCAAATAACGAGGATAACGAGCGTTACGTTACGCGTTATGTTCTAAAGGGGTCACACAAAGCCATTCACGAGAAAGTTGAAGAAACATGACTTCATTCATCTATGAACATGATATTCATGACATGAAGTGAAAATAAGAAGTGGCAACCCAGACACATATTGCCAATAACTAAGAAGTCAAGTCATTTCCTTCAAAGAGAATACAATATGTAATAATTTCCTTTTTCAACGGTAGTATTGTATACTCATTGTTTTTCAAGTTCATATCACTTACACGCAGGGATTTCTAGTATTTCCTAAAAATATGAATATCGCGTGATTCCTGTAAAAATATATCTGAATGTACAAAATAAATGTAACATTTTTAAAAGCCATAGCCATTCCGCCACTTTCAGCACGTTCCATCAAAATGGAATCCCAAGTAAAATCGAATGCAATAGATAAATTGTTCGCAGTCAAATCTATTGCTGCTTGTTTGCCAAGTGAAATAAATCGTCACAAAGGTCAGGCAGGGCGAATTGGGATCATAGGAGGTTCTTTGGAGTACACTGGGGCACCATACTATGCAGGAATAAGTGCTCTTAGGGTAAGCACAACTTTTAACAATAGTACCTACATATGATTGAATTTCTGAATTTCTTATGCGAGTTATTACAATGAAACAATTTTACAGGCAGGAGCAGATTTGATTCACATATTCTGTGAATCATCAGCAGGTGTCCCTATCAAATGCTACAGCCCAGAATTAATAGTTCACCCTGTATTAGACAGCAGTGATGGCCTGGCTTTGATAAAACCATGGCTTGACCGACTACATATAGTTGTAATTGGGCCTGGTCTCGGAAGAAAAGAAGACACTTTTAAAGTTGTATCACAAGTGATTGGCATGTTAAAAGAACTGAAGATACCCTTGGTAATTGATGCAGATGGTCTATTTTTGATAAATGAAAACTTAAAGCTTTTGGAAGGATTTGACTCTCCTGTTGTACTTACACCAAATGCAATAGAATATCAAAGACTTTGTAATAAAATAGGTGGTCCTCAAATTAAAGAGTTTCTGGGAAAAAATATAAGTATTCTGAGGAAAGGAGAAGAGGATGAACTGTTGAGCTGTCATGAAGTGCAGTGGAAAAGGAATGCTGGCGGCTCAAGTAGAAGATGTGGTGGCCAGGGAGATTTATTATCAGGATCAATAGCAACATTTCTATACTGGACTCTAGTCAATAAAGAAAAACTGAATACAAATGCAGACAAAGTTGCTATGGCTGCATCACTCTCATGCTTTACAGCCTGTAATGTCATCAGAACATGTAATGAAAAGGCTTACAAAGAAATGGGAATGGGAGCACTGGCTAGTGACATGGTTAAGTATATTCCTGAGAGCTTAAGGGACTTTTTAGCTTCTAAATAATAAGAATGGGTATAAAATAAGTTGACAAAAAATTGAAGTGAAGAGAATATCAATAGCACCTTATTTCTTATTTGATAATAATAACTATGTTTATAGTATAAAATTTGACTTGTCTAAGTGCTTATTTTGTAAGCCTAAAGAAATAGTTATTAATTCTGATTCTGATAAGAATCACGAACTAAATGCAAATATTTATAAGTACTCAATAAATGGGTTGAGTAATTTGTAAGCATTTACACAATTTTAAAGTATGTTATAAATAAATAATAAGGGATGGTAAATAGAAATCTTGTTTAATTATTTCATAGAGCAGATAAATTTTTCCGCACGTGTAAAAAAAGATTGGGCACCTCATCTTTAAAAAATATGGTGATTCTGGCAGGTTAAATAATATTTTATTGACCAAATTTTCTTACCTTAGCATCTAATATAGGGTCATCAAAAAATCCTTCTGGGATAGGCTGGTCAGATCCAACCAGGGTTTTAGCATTTGGATCTGAAGAAGCAGGTTGCTCATCTAAAATAAACAAAAGGATTTGAACATAGAATGTTTTTATTATTTCTTCATGCAATCATAGGAAAATAAATACCTAAATAAAATTAGTGAAAGTGCTTGGGAATCACATTCTCTGGTTTGCAGAGACTTAATCTTGAATAGACTCTGTAAACCATAGAATAGTGTAAATACAACATTCATTATACACCAACCTTCTTTTTTTGTTTGTTCTACAACATCATTCAGTGTGGACCTTTTGATTTCCTCACTGTGAAAAGTGATTATGTTTGGTGCATTATTATTGGGTTTTGGTATTGGAACAGGAGGTATTACTGCAGAGGAATTTTTCAAAATTCCTTTTATTTTCTTCTCCGGTGGGGCGTCTTTCGCTGGACTTGATCTTTTGATTTTGCTGACTGTGAAATTGTTAGTGAGCTCTTTCAGCTTTTTGGCTTTCTCAACATTATCCTTGTGCTGTTTGCTGTTTAAGTGAACTTGCCATACATTATCTGATCGAACAATAGATGAGCAGAGTAGGCACATCAACTGACCAGAACTGTTATATTTAGCAAGAGGATTATTTATTTTGGGTGGTTTGATGTCTTTCTTTTTACGTTCTGCCATCAATTTTCGCATTTGCTCCTGGGTCTTTTGTTTATCCATTTTCATTCGAAGGGACGACATAGTTGTTATTCTCTATAATCGCTTGAATTAGTTTGATAACACTCCTATTCAATCCTAATCTCTTATAAATAGTCTTGGCTGAGTCTTGGTTTCAAATTCAAAATCAAAACAAAGTTTTTCACTTCACGGAGTTCACGGCTTTCACGCTTTCCAAAACGCTTTCTTCTTCTTGTTTTTAGTTGGTTTGTTGGTGTTTCCAACAACAACCCTGAACCCTCTAATAGCCCGGCTACACGCTCAAACATTTGTGCATGCATGATTGCACAAACCTGTTTGCGCAAGCAAGATGAGCCCGGCCACACGCTCCATCTTGCTTGCGCACACTGGTTTGAGCCCAGCCACACGCTCCATCTTGCTTGCGCATGCCTGTTTACACAAAGGTTTGAGCGTGAAGCCGGGCTATTAGATTTGGTAATATGTTATAATGTTATTAAGTGGGTAATTAACTGAAAACTGAATTAGTTTTTTGCTCATTGCCACAAGTAGATGATTTGGAGTTACGCCTTTTGTATCGGAAGCAGTCGTTAACTCGATTGGCTCGTTTTTGCGTCGAAGTTTTTTAGTTCGGCAAACATTTGTGCATGCATGATTGCACTAGCGCAGTTTGCGCAAGCAAGATGGAGCGTGTGGCTGGGCTCATCTTGCTTGCGCAAACTGGTTTGTGCACAAACCAGTTAGCGTGATAAGATTTTTATGGCGGGAACACAAAAATGCATGCAATAATTTTCTACACTTAATCTAAACCTGTAACAATGTGTATGTTTCGTAGAATAATTTTTATTGACAAAGAAAATAACAATCAAATAATATAAACAAATTAAACTAGTATTTACAATTGAAATAACAGCAGACTGCTGCAAATTCGTAGATGGTTAAAATTACAAAAAAAAATATAGTATAGGTTTAGGGCCAACCAGCGCTGTTTGCTTTGCTTGCAGCCAGCCAGCCAAACACAAGGAGACTGTTACGAAATATTTCAAATATAACCATAGAGCTACGCTCTGTCTATAGAGTAATGTCAAATTCGGAATGGTTTTTGGTGCTTCAGTCAGTTGTAACTTGCAAATCGCTTTAATTTTCCCGATTTTTCTGCTGAAAACGTTAAGATCAGCATTATTATTTCTCATAAAGAATCCTTTATTTTATATTTAACTAATGCGCATTATTTTTATGTGAACCGTTATAGAAAAATAATCGAATTTTTCTTCAAAACATCTCGTGGAAAAGCCTCCGATTTGTGGTGCAGTGTGCAGTGTTTATTCCTCATGTTGTGATATTTCGATGTTATTCTGGTTCTAAAATGGACATCGATATTAGCAAAGAGAATATACAACCACTGAGAGGTGGTAGAAACCTCGTCCAGCTGGGTGCCGCTCTCCAGGCGCAATCCGATGTAGATGCTCAAAGACAGCTGCAATTACAAAAAGAGTAATATTTATTCTCTTTATTACATGTTTTCACGTATCTAGTTATTTTTCGACTGACCAGGAATTCCCCCCATTTATTGGAAATATACCCTAACTTCTGGTTATGTAAATAAGTGCAATAAATTCTGTAATAATCTGTTCTTTACCACAGAGAGCATGAAGCTGCGCTCCGAAGCTACCAGGGTCCTGATCCCCTGGACCCCTGGTTCAATTACATCCAGTGGATTGAGCAATCTTTTCCCAAACATGGTCATGAGGGTCATATGGACAAACTTATAAAAGACTGCTTACAATTATTTGAAAATGACAAGAGATACTATCAAGACAGAAGATTTGTTAAGCTGTGGATCAAATATGTGAGTAATCTAATATCAGTCATACAAATAAAAATATGATTAAAAAAATCTAGACTTCTTTTTTCTATTACATGATTATGTCTTAGATTGGACTATTCTTGCCTGATAGCTGAAAAAGAAGTGTTAAGTGGTCCTAATCTATATAGTCTAAGTAACATTCCTGTTTTACAAGAATCTTCTAAAATTACTGAACAAGCTATCCGATTTGTCTTATTCTGCAAACCAGCTCTTGGTCTAATTATCCATATCACATCAAAAGCTTTTACTAGTCCTCACAGGAATCAAGATTAAGGGTACCCCTGATAGTCATATTGTTAGATCTACATTTCAAAATTTGGAAACTTAATTCTTTGTGACATAGGCCACATGTAAGTAGCGTTGCTGTGTATGGTGATAATCCTTTGATTAAAGGTAAAGATAGGTACATCACCTGTTTTTTCTCAGATTGACTGTCTTCCCAACCCATTGGAAATATACCAGAGGTTATACAATACTGGCATTGGAACAGAAGTGGCTGAATTCTACAGAGCCTGGTCATGCTACTGTGAGGAATCAAGTGACTTTAAAAAGGCTAATCAAGTCTATATGTTGGGTCTTCAGGCTAAAGCGCAACCTTTAGATGAACTGGAGCAGGCTCATATGTAAGTTACCTTTTATTAAACTCGTGAGCAGCTGAATCGACTCAAGCGTAAAAAGTTTTTTTTTTGTTTAATTATTTAGAATAATGTTCTTAAAACATATTATTTTTAAATCATTAATCTTTAAGCTTTAATAAGAAAATTAAGTATTTAAAATTAAGTTAATTGAAGTGAATAATGAGTTCAGTGTTCATGGTATAAATTAAATAAAATGGAAAATGTATGTTTAATACTCAAGATATTGTATATATTTTGAGTATTAAATATATTGATATTGTCTTAGTGTTGCCTCCTAGAGTTTTGAAAACAACCCGAAGGCGGTTTTTCATCTACCTGATAGTTTTTCAATCAGTTCTTGAGGAAGCCTTTTCCACTCCTTTGCCAGCGCTATCTTCAGCTCTGCAATGCTTGTAGGATTTCGGTGTTCCGAATGCCAGCTTCATCAAAGAACTGACTAGTGATTCGTACTGTATGACACCGGGCATTGTTATACATTAAAAGAAAGCTGTCCTCAATGAAACCTTCTTAGGGAAAGACATGGTTCAGAAGAATATTTTCCACATATCGCACAGCAGTCAGACCACCTCCTTGGCCTCCACGGACTAGGGACGAAAACGAGTTCCGTTTTTCTTCGAGCGAAATACCTGCCTACATCATAAACGAACCACCGCCGTAGGAAACTGTTTCGGCAGTTTGTTGTGGCCTGGACGTCGGTAGACCCGAGCTCTCCTGTCACAACCATGTAGACACACTCTGTACTCATTAGTGAACAGGACTGACTGCCATTGCTCAGCACTCTTAATCAATGTGTTTGCGAGCAAATTCAAGGCGCGCTTGTCGGTGAGCTGTGGTCAATTTTGGGCTTCTGACTGGCGATATTATTACAGTCCAACACTACCAAATCGAGTAATTATTAAGCGATTTTTTATGCATGATGACACCTTTATTCGAAAATCTGTCGCGTTGCAGTTTACATCCTAAATATATTCAACATTATAAAAATCACAAAATATTTCTTAAATCAATCGTTTATTCAAAATTAATGAGAAAGTACGAAAAAATATCAAAAAATTATGCCGACACCGAGCACACGCACACAGCCACATGACAGCTTCGTATTTGATGGTTAGACGCGCTTTCTCACTAATAGCGCGCCCCATTTCTCACAAATCCGCATGGGCAGATCCGTTTCCGTTTGGGAGAGGTTCGTAGCCTTCTTAAACGGATATAAAGATATTAAAAAAAAAAAAGTTGTCCAAATTTAAATGATTGGTGTTATTTAAAAGCCTAAAGATTAAGGTTTAAATAAATAATAATTTTATAGTACATTACACAAGTCATTTTCGAAATACTTACACTTTGTAATTTTTGTAGAGCTGAGTCAAATCAATTGCCCACGAGTGTATATTAATTACTAGCTGACCCTCCTGCAATTTCATTTGTGTGGACCTTAGAAATACCCCAACTTATGATAATTTCCATGTTGTCTTTTAAGTTCTACAACCAACATTTACGGCTTAAAATCTATAAGACGAAAACCTATGTATGAATCCTATTTTACCATTTTTTGCTTGGTTGTGTATCCTTCAAGTAGTAACAGTCATATGGCACCACACTTGAGTTTTAAAAATTGAAGAGATATGATTAGTGGTTTGGCTGTGGCTTGTTTATGTCAGGACAAAGAGTCTTATATTAGTACTACTACTAGCTGACCTGGCAAACGTTGTTTTGCCATTAAATATAAAAAAACTTTATATCTGTAAATACAATAAATACACACTTAGAATCGACATTGACCACTGAGGGTTGAAGATTATTACAGTACTAACTAATATCATTGTATAGGGATATCGTTATAATGGTAGTTGGTATTAAAAGGTGCAAATTGAGGGTGGTATGTAATTTAATGCAAAAAAACTAAATAAATTGTCCATACAATAAAAAAGACGATATTTTTTTATATATATAAAAGATAGATAAGGAAACAAAAATTTAAATTTCAGAAAATTATAAATTAATGGATATGTAATGAATGTGTGTTCTTTTTAAAGGGGAATCTGCATGTAAAATTTTGTAGTTCATTTGCTAAGGGTTGCTGATATACATTGTATTTTCGTTTAAACTTTAGATTTGTTTGTTTAAACTTGGTCTCCACACCATTGAACGTTAGGAAGTGAATAAAAAGAAAGATGTATCTGTTTATTTTGAGTCAACTTTCTATACTTAAAATGTTGATAGGCCGACAGTTTCTGATCTAAGTTTTTATCAAACGTACCTTTGACCCTTTTTTAACTACCTTGGAATAAGAATATACACAAATCCATTCTTAGTGGGTGCCTGCCTGTCCTAAAAGGAATCTTGCAAAATATAAGATCTTGTAGTTCCAGAGATTTCTTGATGTGTCAGTCAGTTTTTTCTTTTATAAATATAGATTTAACAATGGCTTTTCAAAGTTCCTATCCATTAATTTATTGTGAAAAGTTGGCACATACATTTATTTGTTACTCAACTGTGTCTTATATAAGTGAATTTCAATCCTTCAAGGAATTTTTGTTGTGTAAATATCTTTAACAGTAATATGTCTAATTCATTAAGTAGGTACAATATGATGATGACCCTAAATTTAGGACAGGTTAGCCACTTTGAAAATTAAATGAGGCTAATGCTGTATATGCTGAAAAACTTCAACTGTATGTCATAATCTGCAATTCTAAACTAGTTTACATTTTGTTTTTAACATGTATGCACTGCAAGTGAAATGATAAACCTAAACATTGTATCTTGGCTTTGGCCCGAGTAAAGTCAGTACATTTCTTTAACCCAAACAATTGACAGGTATCTCAGGAACTTGCAACACATTTAATTTATTCTCACATTTAATGGGTTTCGCAGGAACTTTCAACTTTACTTTGCCCAACGAATGCTTCATGATGACTCCCCTACTAAAAGAAAAGCTGCCTCAGCTTTAGCTGAGACTAGACAAGCTTTGACATCTCTAAAGTCTTTCAAGAGAAGAAATATAGCAAGTGCCCCTATACAAAGGGTAGGGGAAAGCATAAGGAACACTATGCCTGGAGTTGTAAGGCAGCAAGACAATCGTATGAGTAATACAAACATGATGGTCAATGTTTATGAGGTAAGTTCACTTCTATCCAGTTATAGTTGCTATTTTTATTCCTTTTCTAACCAGGCCTTAAAGTTGTGGAACACACTACCTGAGTATTAGGAAAGCTGGATCTCTACCTGTTTTTAAAGCTCGCGTCAAAGGTTTTTATCTGTCGGAAAAGTAAATATTGGTATCTATCTATTCTATCTCTTGGTATTTATTTATTACTTATAAAAATAATATATTTTCTACTCTATGTATATTATTGTTTAATTTTATTTTTATGTATTAATGTTGTATACACCCTTTCTTTTCTTAAATTGTAAATTTTCTATCCATCCAAAGGTAGCCTGGAAGAAATCGCTTCTAAGCGATAAGGCCGCCCATTGTACTTGTTTATGTTAATTGTGTTTTATTTGTCTTTATGGTGTACCATAAAGAATTTTTGTAACGGTGATTGTACTTCTAGTACATTACACTTACAAGGTATTATTTATTTAATACCCCCAATGCAAAATGAGGGGTGTTTAATTAGTTTAGCTTGTTTATCTGGGTCTATCTGTAGATTCTTCTTCTGCTTTGTAGCTTTCAAATAGATGAACCTATCATTCAAACTTTTGTCGGAATGTTGACTTCTTCAAGAGTGCTTTTAGGTACGTGGGATTAAAAACGACCCAGCCGTTCTAATGTTGAGATGGCTCGCAATAAAAACGTCTTGGATTTTCCAATTTTTGTAATGTTTGATTGTTAATCCATTTATTCATACTATAGGATGCGCCATCAACCTCAAGGGCCGCTATAAACGTAGCTGAAGATCCTGGCCCAGCGTCGTTGGTCCAATCATGCGGTAATGTGGAAAACGAAAAGGAAATCGGTATTTGGACCAATCCCAAAACGAAAATGGTCCATTCCAATGTTGTGCCACATCAACCTTTGCCTTTTACCTGTAAGTTTTATCTTGTTTATCACTGAATATGATCAATAAGAATTAAGTCTGAGAATATATACTCTCTAAATAACAAAGGCTTTATTGCGTCATCGCACGAATGGTTTGGGGACTAAGGTCTTATTATCTGCATTATTAGCGAAACGGAACTGTCTCGAAACATTTACTTACAAAGCGACATCCAATATTTATATCTTCCTAAACCTCTTTTTTTGGTGATGGAACCATTTTGGGAATCGAAATATTTGACGGAGCCTCAGTAGTAGGTACCGGATTTACATATTTATTAAATATAGGCTATAATATTTTGCCGCCTTAATACATAATTTTACCGTTCAACAATCTTGCAGAACGGAACCAAGCGAAGAGCAAAGCGATCTGCGTTTTTTTGCCGATTTTTTGTAGCGTTTGATAAAGTGACGTTATGAGCATCATGAGTCTATGAGGGGTTTGTTAACAGAAACGGATCGCAGCAGTCAGAAACACTCAAATAGCTTTTTTTGTATGCCAATAGGTACTACATAGCACAAATACCGTAATAACGGTGAGCGGAGCTAACCGTGTATTTTATAAGTTTCATAAACACATTAGAACACATTAATAACTTTTTGATTTAGTACAGACTACATACTGTCTAACTGAAGCAGTAATAACGACCAATGGAGCAAGCGGTTATTGCTTGGATTGCAGCAATAGAATATTGACTTTTTTACGGGGGCTGCAAGGTATAAATAAATGTGTCAGGCAGGACTCGCAGGGACAAATATCAGTTACCGGCGAGCGAAGTAAGCTACAGATTTTTTGCAAACTTCGACAGTCGCATAATAGTATATTTAACATAATTATGACCAGTATTTTCGTGGAGCCCCTACAGAGTCTTTACGGAGCCCCGCGGCTACACGAAGCACTTTGAGTATGCAGGCTGTCCTTTAACTATTAACGTGTGCATCTAGTATAATATAATGAATAACATCTTACAATTTGTTTTTCAGTGTATGAAGATGAAGACGATGCCCTGAGGCTACCACCAAACCATATGGCTTACTGCTTGGATGACTTGTCATTTTTATACACTGTCCCTCTTTGTGTACCGGATCCTGTAGATCCAACTAAAATACCATGTTATAACAAGATCGAGGTATGTCTAAATTTTTTTATATCTCCAAGGTACAGAATGACTATGAAGAATACTACTTTATTTTTTATATGTAGGTAAGTTTATGTTAAGTAGGTATTATAGTACGTAGTGTAGGTATAATTATTATTGTTTTTATTTCTTATGTAACTCAACGCCACCGTGTATATTATTCTATTATGTCCAGTCCATCCCAAGGTTGCCTGGAAGGGATCGCTGAAAGCGATAAGGCCACCCTTTGTACTTCACTGTCAACATTTCCTTCTGTTTTATATTTTGTGTTTGTGTGTAAGTTGTTTGGTACAATAAAGAGTTCACTATCTATCTATGAAAGTACGTAACCAAGTTGGACAACGGGCACGAGCATGCCTGATAAAATTTAAAAAAATATACACATTAAAAACCTAGAAAGCAAAATGATGAGAATCTGCACACAGATCTTATAAATAAATTTAAGTCTGTATATGTAATTTGTAATTATATCTTGTAGGTGTATGTAGGGGAAAAGGAATACAGCTTAGAAGAAATAAGATCAAGAAAATACAATTTAGATAAAAAAGTAAAGACTGAAAATCATGAATCCATGCAAGTCCAACAACAATACACAAGTATCAATGAAGCACTTGCCCAGTGTAGTGCTTTAGAAACACTCGCTAATTGCGCCTTAGACCCGGAACAAGATCATTTGGGGCAGCTTATGCCGTTAGCTGTACCAACATTGCAGAACATAACTAAAGTTACGAACATGCACTCTCCGGGCGAGCCTAAGGTGTTATGCAACCTAGACTCGAAAGAGTTCAGTGAACTCTCTTCTAAGCAGAACGATGAAAACCAGAGACCTCAAGCCGATAAAGAGAATCATCAGCTCTCGAACAACTACAGTAATGAGAACAATGCAGGAAATTTTGGAAAGAATAATCTGTTGGAGGAATTCAACAGGAGTTTGATGGGGAACCTTCTCGGCGACTCTGTGACTGTCAACACTAAGGAAGCCAGATGGGAGCTAAGGAATTTGTTCAATGACAATGGTAAGATAATATTTTAGGTTTTGATTTATTTCTGGTATAGCAAAATTCGGCAAATCTTAAAAGAGATCCTGAGTCTGGTTATTTAACTATTATTCCACAGAACCAACAATTGTCCAACCTGTTGTACAACAGTTCGAAGTACCAGCCTTCGATATACATGAGGATAGATCCATCACAATGGCGATTAATACCGAGAAGAAGCAAGAACTCACCAACATGATAAATGTCGGCCAAGATAAAGAGAATGCGAATAAGTTTAATCCAGTTGCTTCTCAACCACAACCCCAACAAAATGTAAGTTATGCTTGAAGTGATACTAAAGTTAATAACGAGATATTTACCATGATTTGAGTTTTGAGTTCTCCAATATTTCTGCACAGATTCATGCGCCAATGCGCCAATAAATAACCATGATAGTTTCAAAAGTTTTAGCTTGGAGTGATGTGCTTTAAATTTTGCAATTTTTGCAGCTGTGATTTAGTTGTCAATAATCTAGGATGCTTTTAGCTTATCTTTACTGAAGTAAGGTCGGTTAATCCTTGCTCCAAAGGTGATAAACATTACGGTAGCGCGTTAGTTAGATAAAAAAAAATGTCAAGAAGAAATGCCGGAAGTCACGGAACTTTTCGTTTCATTATAAAAACAATTCCAGCCACAGGTCAACAAGACTGCCTACTATGAAGAGCCTTCTTGTACCCAAGTCTTCAATTTCAATATCAAAGATGCTAGCACCCCAAACATGTCTCAATTCAAGAAGCCATCTGTAGACCAGTCTAAGTATCCATCTGTCTCTAAGTTCAGCATAGACGAGAGTGTGATAGAGCATGTGGATCCTAGTTTGGTTAAGAGAGAGGAAAACTCGCGCCAGATACCTCCGGATCAGCATGCAACGGTCGACAATCAAGGAGCAGGATTGTCAGTAATCATGGAAGCGACGAGAGAGTTCAATAGGTATGTTATTGATTTGCATTATCATAGTTCAACTACTCAAATGATGTTTGCATTAATTTATAGATAGTTGGTTGACTAGGATGTACGCTTGTAAGTTTTATTTACCTCGCATGAACCATGATCTAAACCTTTACAATTTCAGCAAATCTGGTTCTAGCTCATCCGGCCAATGTACTAGGACGAACTTCACTGGATACACAACTAATTATGATTCCATGTACAATAACAACGACCCTTCCCAAGCCACCTCCTCAAAACGAAGCTCCATATCCAATCAGCCTAGGCACCATAACGGTCAGTTCGCGAGAGCTCAGCCCAAGCGAGAGATGCCGGAAAACAAGCCTCTTCAGTCCAACTCAACGCCGTACCTCTCTCATGACCATCAATATCAGAAACCGACTCCGCAAAGCTATAATGGCTACTCCCCACAGCGCCCTATGCATCCTCATTATCAACAAAACTACAATTACCAGCAAGGATACCCCAACAACAATCAAATGATGGCGCAGCAACAGCAGGGTTACGCAAGTCCAAACCCTAACGCGTACCATAGTCCTCAGCAACCGGGCTTGCAAAGCCCTCACGCCATGAGCCCATCCGTTCAACCTGGATTCGGAAGTCCTACCTACTCAAATCCGGTAGGATACCACAGCCCGGGACATCCAATGATGAGTCCGCAACAAGGTTACGCAGGAAGGCAAGAGTACCATTACTCGAATCAACAGGACAGACAGCATATTTACGCCACCCAGCAACAACCAGCGGTTTTCCAAAGTCCCCCTCACCAGAGCCAGTATCAGAATGCCCAGTACTATCAGAGACCGGGTCAAGCCCCAGCTTCCGGTCAGGCGTACAGCCCGCAACAGCATAGTCAACTGCAACACAGTCAGCAGCAACATAGTCAACAACAGCAAGGCCAACAACTCGGCCATCAACAACATAGCCAACAACAACACAATTACCATAACATGTCAAATCAGTACGCCGCTGCAAATATGTACCAAAACCAGAATAACCAGGGCTACAACACTATGCAGAGCCCCTACTCACAGCAGTCCGCTAAACCGATGCCCGAAGCTTCTTACGGAGGTGCAAACAATGCTCCTTTCCAAATATACCAAAGCCCTCAGCCTTCCCATAACAATAGCTACGCATCTAGAAACAATGTATCACAGATGGCAAATGTGCCATCCGAAGCAGATCCTGAAATGCACGCCAGGCAAGAACACCTCGCAAATGTCTCGCAACACATGCAGCACGAAACAGTCGAACCGAATACTCCAAAGGCTACTCATTCTAAGACTGCTGCACACAAGAGCCCTACAGCGGCGTTGAGGAACATTCGCCACGACCAACCAAACGTTAAAATAGGACAGAACTCCCCTGATATTGGCTTCTCGAACCAGTTCCTCAATTTCATTTCAAACAGAAACGAACCAAAAGATAATGCGAATACGCCTAAGTTCACGAATAGCCCTAGCATATCGCAAAAGATGCACAAGAATCTGTATGTATCGAGTCCAGAACAGGCTCAAATTCCACCATCTTCAGGCATGTCCGATTCAGATAGTAAAGATGGTATGACAGCGCAAACGAACACCCCAATACAATCAGCAAAGATTTCTCATAACGTTGCTGACAAACACAAAGATATATCAAAGAGGCAGTTAGATTTCGAACACAGGATGGAGTTTCAATCTGAAGACAGCAGAGATTCTGTGAGTAAAGAAAGTAGAATTCCTTCTGTCTATTCTAGGCAATCTGATGGATATGGTATGGACGTGGATAGTGAAAATTCTATGGAATGCGCTGCATTCAAGTCGTCACATTCAATTTCTATGATAGAAACGAGTGATATACCTAGGCCAGCGGACATCGAATTTCCCAAGCAGATAGATCCCTTCAGCAGAAAGCTTCTTGATTCTCTGCTGGAGTATGTGAAGTTCCCAAACAAAACTCACGCAGAAGGGTACAATGAAGTGAGATCCGTTCCTAAGTTGGCACTCGCTACCAATGTAACAGTGGGCGGTAATAAATTCGCCGTCGAGAAACAGCTCGGAAAAGGAAATTATGGCGCGGTGTTTTTGTGTCTAGATTTACATAGCAACAAATCGGTCGCTGCTAAGTATCAGAAACCGAGTCGACCTTGGGAGTTTTACATTTGCCAAGAAATCAAAGCGAGGATAAAGGCTCCATTCATGGTAATTAACTTTAAAAATTACCTGTTGCTATAAATTTAAATTTCGTCAGAATTTTCTACTTATGTATGTTTCTTTGTTTCTTGTTAGCTTCCAGGATACATGGACATAGAAACAGCATTTATTGGTGAAAATGCAAGCTTGTTTGTATCGGAATATTCGAAGTATGGATCGCTGTTGGATGTTGCCAACAAGATTAGAGCTGCTACCTCAAAATGTATCAACGAGTTCATAGTTATTCTACTGACATCCGAGATGTTATCTATTATTCATTACTTGCACAAAGCACAGATCATCCATGCTGACATTAAGCCTGACAACTTTTTGTTGATGAAAATGTAAGTTGAACAAAAATATTCATTCCTGGAATTGAACCCAATTCTGCTATTACCAAATGATAATCACACAATTAGCAGCTTCGTCGTTACCTTTGCGTATAAATGTACGAAACTTCATTAAACATAAATTAATTGCCCCTATTAAGCCATCGCTGCACCGCCATTTGCCTTTGTGTGCTCTCTTGACGGCCTTGCTTATGACCAAGACGTCGCGCTTGGAGGATCCACCATAAGGTGCCATGTCTTTCAGTGATGATTCAGATTATTTATGATCTGATATTGTGTTATAAGATTACCAAAAGGTGTCCTAACTAGACGTCAAGATAGCAGCCACTGTGAAACATCTAAATATCTCCTAAAGTACTGGGGCACTATTTATTTTACTTAAGGCACCGGGAGGTTCTATGTAGGGTTTATTTATTGGCATAGTTGAACCTACCAAATTCCATGACGGGGCTGGTGACGGACACAATGGTGACGATTGTGACACGATACCATTGTATTTAAGGAGCGATTGGGTTAGCAGGATTGGGCCCTGTTGTGTTGCTTTGTATTCTACTTAGGGTTATTTTTGGGCTAATGTTGGTTACTATTTTCAGACCTACACAAGAGTGGCGGACACCATCGTTGCAGCTGATAGATTTAGGATGTGCGATAGATATGTCGTTGTTCCCGGAAGGGACTACATTTAGAGAAGTGAGTAGTATAATTAAAGAATAAATGATATTAAATGAATAAATCTTACTATCCTACTTAATATTATAAATGTCAAAGTTTGTAAAGATGGATGTATGGGTGGATATTTGTTACTATTTCACGCAAAACTACTGAACCGATTAGGCTGGGTATGGGTATAGTTTGGGACCTGGAATAACATTAGGCTATTTTTATTCCGATAAAACGCGGGCGAAGGCGCGGGTACAAGCTAGTAAATAATAAAATAAATCATGAGTAGGAACTACTGGTCCGATTTTGAAAATTGTCACATACCTAAGCTTTTATCCAGGTACCGCGTGATAAATGCCGCGAGAAGTTAGTTTATAAAATATTTTTGCGATTACTCCACTTATAATAATAATATGAAGATTCTAAAAACATGTTTATTTTAGTTAGGTACATCATTTCATTTATGATTTGCTATGAATATGAAATCTCCTGTCTCCATCATCAGAACAGCTTGATGGTACCTATGTATATTGTATTGTCACCAAACATACATGATTAAGCCACAGGTCAATTAGTTATGGACAACTGGCCTAAAATTCAGTTGTAAGATTTGTCCCACATACTACAGCGGAAGTTAAATAAAAGATAAAAAAAAAGATGATCTATCACCAAATGCAGTTCCATTATAATATGTTGTTTTAGTAAGTCAAACTACTTAATTCTGTAATTTTTTTTGCAGCTAATATCAACAGAAGGGTTCACCTGCACTGAAATGAGAGAAGGAAAGCCTTGGACTTTCCAAACTGACTTGTATTGCTTGGCTGGTACAATTCACGTGATTCTGATGGGCAGCTACATGAAAGTAGCAAACCGATTGGGCCAATGGAATATTGACAAGAAATTACCTAGGTAAGGTTTAGAATTAAAATAATATTTAACTTTTCCCTAAGTGCGTGTAAGCACCATAAAACAAAACCCACTAACCAAAACTCAGTAAGGCTTAATGTTGTGTGCTATAATTGTAGGCACTAACTGAACTGTCTTAATAATTCTGTATTTTGATTTCAGGTATATGAAAATAAGTTTATGGGACAAGATATTTACAACTTTACTGAATGTTCCTGATTGCAATAGCTTCCCGGATTTGATGGATCTCAAGAATGAACTAGACAGTGTTCTAAATGAAATGGATAGTCTCAGCTCTCAGCTGCGTAATTTTGCCAATGTCCTCAAGTCTCGGTAAATCATGTACAATACAGATGTATTTATCGCATTTAGAGGTTAAAGCAATTGTAAAAACTAGACTCTATTATGTATCATCTAATTATACAAACATACATAGATGTACTGATTTTGTGTAGCATTTTCTATGTCTAATAGAAAAGGTCCTCACAAATTAAGAATTCTTTAGACAATGCTGCACTAAATCAACATGAGTGTAGTTAATGAAGTTAAAATAACCCTTCCCAGGTCAATATTGCTGAGTTAAAAGCAATAAGTATTACAAATTGGAACTATAACATAGTTATATCAATCATAAATAAAAAATTGTGTTTAGTTAATTGTGATATGATGTGGTGTTTAGTTTATTTGTTGGTGTAACAAGTCTCCTTAGACTGTGCTTATATTATTTAGGTTTGATTTATTTTTCTATACAATATAAGATTGACATTGCACACTTTCATTATTCTTGTTCAAATTGTAATTATTTAAAAATTAAATAAACAATTACCTGGTTAAACATAGCTATGTTGTTATTATTGTCCTTTTCCCAAGGAATTTTTATACTAACGTAACTGGAAGGCTCACTGATACAAAAACCGCGGTCTGAAAGAGACTGAATACTAAGGAAGTTTGTCTCTTTCTATAAGGACGACCATAATTTATGAATGAAACAGGACAAGACGGAATAATCATGATTATTTTTTATTGCTTTTATTCATTCTTTTTAAGTATCCTTTTAAACAAGATATTTTTTAAATAGCATATCTACCTTTATTATTATAAAGTTAGATATTGAAAATTCGTTTAGTCAGAAACAATTAAAAACGTGCCCATATTGGAACTATCAAGTGTGACGTAAATAGGCCGTTTTTTTTTATGAGAAAATAGCTCAGATATGAAACTTTTTTTGATATGACAGAAAATGTTCGGCGGGGCAACCGGCAGAAGGCACACTCCACTGTCATGCTTTTTGAAATTGCGTTTCTTTTGCGACTAAAAATACTGAAGTGGCAATTCAAACAACACACAGCAAAACCATTTTTTTTATAAACGATCAATCATATTACTATTTATTCAGTTAATTACAATCATAGTAGGTGTAGAAACAAAATAGAACTAGTATAATTTACAATTGATCTACCTACCTGCAGACTGTTGGAAACAATCTAGAGTTATCTAGCTCAACTGATTCATATGGCAATGCTGATGCATTCATGCAATCAATCATACATGACTAAGCAATATAGCCTTGTGCAATTTGTGGCGTAATGTTGCACGAGGTCCGATAATTTTTACCCGACTACCGAAGGACGAAGGTTATGAGTTCGACACCCTATATATGTATGTAACCGATTTTTATGTTCCCACTTAGCGCTGAAACTACTGGTCCAATTTCAACAAATGAGTTGTTGTATAATTCGTCTTTAGCCCGTTGGTTATAGGCTATGTGACGTAAGATAAAATGGGGGTCTTACGAGATAGTTGGGTAAGGGTCGAAAATCCCAATGTTAGTAAATATGCTCGTGTGTGGTATCGTTGCAAAAGTCTTTGTTTGTACTTTCCGAAACCGTTTTTAAAACTTTTGTTAAGTTAACGATTCAAAAGCTATCATTAAAAAGGTGTAAAAAAAATATATTTAAATAAAAAACTAATATCCGACTACATAAAAGTCTTATATAAGCGTTTACCTATTGTCCTTATAATTTTTTTATACTTAGGTAGTTGGAGGCACCCACCACCACCCATATACCTAGGGTACAAGTAGGAATAAAGGCCTCCGACTACCTAAGTATCAAAAGAAAATGATAAGGACAATAGGTAAACGTAGTAATGTAAATTACAGTAGAATAATGACAAAATTTAAAGTTTTGGTGTATTTACGTGTGAAAAGTGATGCCTTGGGCTTGGGCTTTGTTTTTTATTTTGGACACAAAGTGAACGCACACAAAGGCATTGCTGTAATCTTTTAGTCAATAAATCACACAAAATTACGTCGTAGCAAGCACGCGCAACACAAACGCTGATGCGCATCGAGATAATATATAGAGACGTTCTTCCAAACCAAAAACTTCCCGCAACTTGGTCGATGACCTTGACAGCGACAAACAAATAAACCGATAATTATATAATGCACACAAAGAAATAATTCGTTTGATTTGTAGATTTAAGTTTAGTCAAAACTAGCCAAAGTCACAAATTTGGAAATAAACCTTGAATTCTATTGATAAGATTTATTTTACTTTAGCATCAAAACGTATTTACGGTCTATAGTCACATCAACATTCGATTGACGAGCTAATTCCGCTACTCGATCATAGATGGCGGTATTCTCGTGATCGCAATTATAAACTTAATTTCATTAGGGATATGATTGATATTCGCGCGATAAGTCGATATTCTACTGCTACTCAACCAAGGCTGCACCAGAGGTAGTACGTTGAATTACATTATCGATATCGATAGATACCTACCCGATAATTTTCTTGGAATAATAATACTTGTTGGGAGTTTATTTTATGTATTTAGTACATAAACAGTTGAACATTTTAAATCATCAGACACAGAAAGACAGGTAAAATAAAATTTTATTTATTGCCCCTGAAATAAAACGTATTTGTCATGAAACTGGCGTTTGGAATATTGTTTTAATTTTATTATGGATATGAGAACCTTTACATATTTATCAACGATTGCCTTCATCAAATCAGTGACGTGATTGGACGCAGGATATTCCCGCAGAAGGTTTCGTACACCGAAATATTATTTTAGATTTTATTAAATCGACTTCTAAAAAATGTTCAGAGCTTATTTTGCTTGATTTGGTTGGCATCCCATTAACTCTACCCGTTGCATCTTTATATTTCTCTTTGACGTTTGCATCTTTGTGAAACCTACAAGTAATGACAATGAAGGTTAGAGGACCTCATGATGTCTAATTAGTGACTTATACAGTAAATACTAAACGAATAATTAATTTAAAATCAAAAACTATTTATTTTTTTATATCGATATCAATAGATAAAATCACCATCCGACTTGAGTACATCACTAATTCAGTAGCGTGTTTGACCTTGACGTGCTTTGTTCAATTCAAACATAGATTTTACACCGCGCAGAGGTGACACAGCTTTTTTACCTACAAACCTTCGTAAGAATTCAATAACTATTTCAAAATTTTTTGATTGCACGTAGAAAAATAAAATAAAATGAATTGTTATGCGTTTAGTTATACATAGACAAGTTAACAATAGTTAAAAATCAATTAAAATAAGAAGTCAAATAAATTCGTATCTTGAATACAATAATTTAATTATTGCGTACAAGTACATACTTTCAAGAATTAAGAATGCGCTTGTATTAAAATGGAACATCTGAATTTAGTCTATGATTTTAATGGCTTGTATATTTATGAAGAATTATTTCTATCTGTTGTGGTATTACGATTTGAATTACCTATTTATTTACATAATACAACAACTAATTTTACCTACTCGACTAATGAATTGTTATTTCTCGTTATTTACCTCCAGATTCACACTTAACATAGGATTTTCGTATTAATAGGGTAGCTCCATACGCGTCCACGCTGCGTGAACGTCGAAGCCACACTAAAGTAAGGTGTATGGATTGCAGTACAGTTTAGTCGAAGAAAATGAGTGTTCGCATCGCGAAATCTAGTGCATAGTACATATATGTATATCGATGCTGATGCGATCGTGACCGAGGTGGGTGAACCTAGTTCAGCCTTCCACTTTCAAAGAGTTAGTGCCCAATCTTCCCTTTTTAGTTTCATCTGTGTATCATGCTAGCGAGTGTGAAAGGGACACAGCGACTGAAAAGTGAGTCTCTCTCGAGATCGTTTTTCCTTAAATCTAAATTGAATTAAAAAAATAACCTTTTCTAGTTGTGATATGGTTCAAAATTATTTTTGCACAAAATGTCGAGTGAACTTTCCAGTTACGTTATTTAATTAGTATATAAATTCCTTGCCTTTTCCACATAATAGTGCTTGTCTTCCAGTGTTAAAAATGAGATATTTTTTCAGATAAGTGCCTAAAGAAATTAAGACAAGCAAGCGTATCAGATTGACTGTTTCCACTTGCTTCTACTCAGTTCTCCTGCTCGTAGGAGCATGAGGACCAAATTTACACCACTTTTTAGCTAGGGGTGTCTTGTAGTGAAATGAAACATAAATTAGTTACAATTTTTTATTGCAGTTTTTTGAAGTCTTTGCTTCTTTCTTTCTTGATACTCCTGTACATTATCAAATTTTCTTTTGAATAACAATTTTATTGTTTCAAAATGATTGTGTCCACCTTGACTTACCGTTGAAGATTCAAAAACATTTTCTACCTTAGATCTAGTAAATGTAATGGTTCTATTTGAATAAAGCATATCATAAAACGATATGTTACAATCAACATCATTATATACAATAAGAGTAGAATTATGGAATTGAACAGCAGTAGGGAATTTATCCATTTTCAGTTTAGTTTCTAGTTTGTAACTTATTTCACACTCTGAAGTTTGTACGCTGTAGAACAGCAACATGTCATAAGTATGAACAGATACAGCAAGAATACTAGTATTTTCATTTAGTTTGGTAACAGTGAGGTGTATTATTGGTAAAGATTCAATAGGCACTTCATCATCCATTTTCTCCTTAAAACTCTCTCTAAGTTCAACATTATCTACATCTGTAAAAGTATCAATAGAAATACGATGTTTCCCTTCCACATAATCCCAAATTTTCACAAATCCATCTCCAGACGAGCTTAGTAAATACTTATCATTGTGAGGTAGTTCTTCTATATGATTCACATACTCCTTGTGTCCTAGGCAATAAGTTTGAATTGCATATGTATCGGGATAGCAAGTGACCTTAATTTTTTCATCTCTATCAGAAGAAATCACATATTTCCCATTGCTGCTTTGTAATATATCTAGAATCAAACTCAAATGACCGAAGATCTTCTGTCCCTTTTGTTGGTCTTCATTATGTAGGTCAAAGCTAAGGACATCACCACTTTTGTCAGCAAGCAATATGTGAGAGTTGGTTGAGGTAAATCTTAGTTTGCTGGAACTTCTTGGTAACTCAAAGACTTTGCACTTCTGGGATGAAGGTAATTTATAGACGAGCAGTTGCTTTGCTATGTTTGTAGTAACCGCCAAGTGCTTGCCGTCAGAAGAAACAATGATGCCGTTTATTTGATCATTTGCTGCAGAAGATGGGACGTCTAGAAGGATGTGATTTGTGAAGTCATACAAATCAACTTGTAAGCCTCTGCTGATAGCAATAAAATTATCTGTCACCGAGATATACGACATTGTAGTTTTCACAAGAGCAGAAGGATCTATTTTTTGAACATAAAGCCCAACACACCATTCACAAACACAGAAAAAATATTGAAAGAAAAAAAAATGAGGCGAGTAAGGTTAGGTTATGTTTTTCAAAGAGAATACAATACTGACGAGATGTTTATATATATATATATATATAAGTTGCTAGGGAGTAGCAAAGAGAATACAATACTGACGGGAGTAGTAGAGATGAGTCCGGTATTCAATAACTAACTCAGTAACTGTTAGCATTGTCCTATAATATTTAACGATATTGTAAGGTCCAAACTTGGATGTAAATCGTTAGATATGCCCTGACACCAAAAACTGTGGCATTGTCTTTGAAGTATGTAGACTTGCGCGCCGCGCCGGCACGCGCCGCTGTTTTCTCACGCCGCCGCCGCCGTCTCTATCAGTCGCGTCGGTGCGATGACCAGCAACCAGTACCAGTTGGTACTAGCGGAATTGAAACAAAATACCCAACTAATAACCAGTAGCCAAAATATCCAATTACTCCTATCCTTAGTTGTTACTGTGTACGTTAAACTAAATACCGACCTATCAAATGAAAGCTTTTGTAGCCTAGATCAAGCTGTATTTTTTTTTTGTTTTGAAATATGAATTCGTACATCGCTTTCTACAACAAACTTAGCGAACCTCTTTGACCGTTCATCTAGGAGAAAGCAAAAAACAATAATTTTTTTATTATTTTTGCGCCTTACGTCTTGCAATGGCAATTTCAAACCGTCATAATATGTAGCTCCGGAACAGTAAATTTATTGTAAACTATGAGGGTGACATGATCACTCTGATCAAACCCTCTTTAATGAATAAAGATATAAAAAAAACTCGAAACAGACGATTCAAACTAAAACAGTCACGACGTTACGGTTAGGGGCTAACTACTATTTAATTTTAAATACCTACATAAGAGACAAAATATCAAACCACGCCGGCGCGGCGGCGCTGCCACGCTGACCGTGGAGGTCAGCGCGCCGCCGCCGGCAAATTTAAGGTCGGGTCGCACGTGTAAGTCTTTGTACCACAGATTAGCGGGTAGTTTTACTTTGTTTATAGTCCGGTCGCAACGCTACAGTAGCGGAAGGAAAAATAATAGTTATTTAATTATATCGCAATCCTAAAAGTGAAATGTTACGCCTTTGGATTTATTTGTATTTCAACAATTTATTGTTGCAATTTATGCACGCGATTGCATTTTGAGACACTTTTCAACAAAAAATGCCAAAGTTAAACAGGTCCAGCTAGCACCGTGTTTAGATGTACACTGATTCTAAATGAGTGAGCGAACTCATTTCGCGTGGCACACAAAACGGCGCGGTCTCACTACGGTAAGGGCCTATCTAACGATTTACATCTTTGGTAAGGCCTGCATACCGCTAGGGAATACCTGTGCAAAGCGAGCATCGCGCGTAATCGACCATGAGCCATAAATACCCAATGCTTAAATGTTGTTGTTGTTAAATGCTACCTAAATATCATCTACGCACTCATATTTGGTATTTCTAACCGATTTGGTTAGAAATACAAAATACTTGTTACAGCTACATAACTTTACGGATGAACGCCATATCTACCTAACGTTTCAATACTATAACTACCCAACGCTTTAATATCTATCATCTACGCATACTAGCGTACCGTACCAAATTGGTTAGAAATACCAAATAGGTACTTGTTGGCATCCCTGTAACACTAGAATTTTATTACAAGTAAACGAGATAGGTAGCTAAATTAAATATCCAATACTTGTGGCCATCCCTCTCGAACACCAATATTCTGATCCGAGTAAAAGAGAAAGTTAAGCTATTTTCCATCGAGCGTAGTAACATTACCTTAATCTGTGGCACTGCGTTCAACCGTTCAACCATTTTTAGTACGAGATTTTTTCACTGGTAGCGCGGAAATAGTTTCCTACCATCTTTTTATTTAAATTGGCAGTGAATACCTTCCTACCAGGTACAGGTGAAGCTAGCGTTACGCGTTTGTTATTATTTTTATTACGTCATACAATATTATCAAATATTCTCTTGCAATTTGAATTGCTCTTGTAATTCTCGAATTTCTTTTTCGCGCAACTTCTGCCATCTAGGTCAAATCAACATTATCGCAAGAAAATAATAAAAAGGGAATAAAAATACCTACCTACTAAGACATATAGCGTGATAAACTTTTTGAACTTTCGCGAACTTTCGTGTAAAATTGTCCCCTATATTCGCAAATATAGGGGACAATTTTACAAAAGGTACGCGATAAAATACCCTATAAATAATCTTTAGCTCTATAAATAACATTGTTATCTATTTCTGTCAAGCCACCTAATGCCCAATCAGACCTAGATTCTCAGCACTGTCTATTGATATTATGGGTGATCGTCACGAGATTCAAATTATTTTGTGATTTTTATTTTATTCTGCGTTTTACAAAGAACAAGATTAACGGAAAAGTAATTTGAAAATAATCAGAGATTTTTTAGCCCAAAATCTCTTATTTTCTAAAATGCTGTAACACTAACAATGAGCCGAAGTTCGTTGTTTTTAAGTAAATAGCAAATGGTTTACAATTTGCGCAAACTTACTTTCCCGCTAGATTTATTCCTTGAAGAAAGCAGAATAAATTAAAAGCTACAAAAAAAAATTCAATATCGCGCCAACCCGTGAAGAATGTAGTAAATACAACTTAATTCACGAGCATATCGATAGATAGCGCTTAACGCGTAACTCGGTAACTACACGCGTGGAAGCTTAAATATACACGCTAATCGCTTATTAGCACCTTGTTGACAGTAATCTAACGCGAACTGACATATAAGGTTGATAAAATAAGGGTTCATTCAGATAATTCGCTTCATTGCCAAAGAAATAAGCGCCGCTCACGCTAATAGTAGCGCAACTTAAGCGCAAACTAAGCGCATTCATTGCATTGCGTTATCTGAATTCCTTAGATAATAAGGCTACAGGTTTCACACCCTAGCGTCTACATTTTCAAAAATTCATTTAATTTTACCTGGAACAAAAATGGAAAAATTAAATATACAGTTTAATTCAGAATTTCTGGAGCTATCGATTGATACCCATGCGATCCATTCACATGATAGCTCATAATTCTTGCGATTGTTCTTTGAATTATTATCTCAAATTATCAACGTCTTCGTTTTATTGCACTCATTGTCACATTTGTCACTGTCATTGTTTTTATGTTATGTTGGTTGTTGACGTTGTGAGCCTGCCTGCCTGCATGTTTTATTTTATGGATCTTGGATCACCTTCCATTCCAGAATAAAGGAAATTGGTTGCCCTGATAGCTTTATATTGTTTTCTGGATAGAAGCGGTATCTCTAAGAATGGCAGCAACAATTACTTCATGGAATCCAGACAAGAAACATAGTGATGTTGAAAGGTATAGAACAAATTCTAGCTACCTATAATATTATTTTACTACTTCTGAAGATTAAAGGTCTCCTGGGTCTATTACTGTAGAACTGTGTACTCATTGGTTCTATAGATGAATTACTGTGCAACTTACGAACGGTACACGGCGAATGGTTCATAATATTTAGGTATATCTTTTTCAGGTGGATATGCATATACCCAGCTTACATCAATAGCAAAAAGACCCTAGCACAAGGGCGAAAATTGCCAAAAGAATCCTGTGTTGAGAATCCAACTCATCAGGAGATTAGAGATGTATTGATTCCTACAGGATTGAAAGTGGGGGTTGAAAATAAGCTATACCCTCGGGAACAGAGCAAGGTAACATTCCAACTAAAGCTAATGCTTTATTATGTAATTATTCAAATCAATTATTTACAAGTGATTAACAGAGTACAATTTTTTTTCTTTACTCATTCTCAGTGTATAATAAATAATTAGTTTAATTCCATATGCAGAGGTTCTTTAGTCATTGAGGAAGCCAAAATATTATTATTTTATTTAATCCAATACCTCCCAGTTATTTATAAGTGTAGTTTTTTCCAGGAAATGTTGTACAGAGGCAGAATTCGCATTCAGTTGAAGAATGATGATGGCACACCGGTCAAACCTGAGTATGCTACAAGGGAATCTATTATGAAGCTCATTGGAGAATCTATTCCCAAGCTGAAGACTCGCCAGAACAGGTAATATTGTAAGATTGAACATATTCGAAATAAGCTTTTTGTATATGCCTCATAAAGTTATAAATAAATATAAGTAATACAGCTTCTGATATGCATGTTTGTTCTATGCAACATAAAAATATATATCTTTGAATGTAATGTATTATCACAGTTATCAGTTATTGTTCCCATAGCAAAAGCTCTGTTTACTATCAGGTTAGACATTGCTTTGTGGATTGATGCTTCAATATTTTTTATTTTAGTATCTTATTTAAACGATGTTGAATGGTATGAAATATTTCTGCTGTCCTTAAATAATAATTTATTTCGTTTTCAAGAATAACTCGTCACATGACCTTTTTTTAAATTGCCATAATTATGCCTATGCCATTATTAGCTACATTTTGTTTTTGTTTCAGGCCAGCTGAACAGCAACCACAGGCTAGCCAGGCAAGCACAAAGAGTGTCAAGGGCAAGAAAGGAAGGAGATAAAAGTACTAATTTGTTTTATATTTCTTATCTATTCAAATACAGTTATCTAAAATTTACAAGCTATTTAGATTGGATATGTATTGCCTTCTCCTTTAGTTTATTTTCTCCATGTTTATTTCTGGTGACACTGTAGCCATCTATTATGAATACCAATGGACCCCCTGTATTAGGAGTTTGTGGAGAGATAGTAGGTATATTGTTATGATTTACTGTTTCATGTCTTGTACTAGTTTCTTGATTTTCTTCGGTAAATGTGCTACCTCGCTCAGTGACTCGCTGATCATGGGGGTAAATTTGTGTGCTGATGTTTTCACTTTCGAGCTCTGATTCGGAAATATCGATTTGATTCTCGGGTATAATTCCTCGTAGTCTTCCAATAGGTGCTGATAGAAACTCTGAGCTTTTTGTTTCGTTGTTTCGAATCGGTTGTTTATTTTTTCTTTTATATTTGTTGATGTTTCTTCGAGGGAAACCCAGGGTGACCTCGTTTTCGTCTGCCTTTGTGGTTGTTTCTTCGTTGGTGTGATCTCTGGTAGCATGCGTCGTGTGTCTGCTTCGTATTCGGCCCCCGGGTCCAAAGCCACTTGCACTGTATCGTGTATCACCGCTGGTATCTTCCTCATCATTCTCTGCATCGGGCCCGTGGTTTCCGTCTCCGGAACTAGGTTCACTATTTCCATTATACCTGGAGAAATATCTTTCAGAGCCCCTGTGATATGCGGCGCGGCTTCTCGCACTGAATCCATTATAGTCTCGCCTACGGCCAAGGGGATTTCTTGGAAGTAGTAAGGGAATGTTCTTATTCTGTCGGAAACTGCGGATGTAACTAGTGGTAAGAGTATAGGGCTTCTCGGTGGTAGTCTTGGCAGGCGGCGGGACCTCAGAGGGGAGAGCCGCGGCAGAAGTAGTTGTCGCTTCTTCCGGGTGATTTCTGGTGACAAATTTCGAAGAGCATGGACATAGAAATTCACTCGTGTTGGTGTAGTACCTGACTCGTTTCCGTTTATTTCTGATCTCAGCGGACTCCCCTGACTCTGCAGTAAGCAAGTTATCAAAAAGCATGCCAAGGCTGCGAAGCAATGGAATGTACTTTTCGTTAAGTTTCTCATTTCCGGAGATTTCGCGTTTCAGCGATTGATTTTTGCGCTTATGCCTCCTCAGGCTGAGTTTAATCCGATTGGGCCTCAAGGGGCTATTGATTTGAAAAGTTTTCCTGTATTTCAACGGAGATAATTTCTTGCCCAGTGGGATAATATTATCTGAAAGTAAAATGTTCGATCATGTACTCAACATGACTACGTTAATTAAGACGAGGCCTACGCAAGTTGACGTTTAAAAAGCAGTTTTACGAGATACAGTTTGACAAGAGGTTACGAGCTCACCTGTAACTTTGAATTTCCGTGGCACACGTAGTAAAGTTTTTAAATCTCTATTCAACGAAAAACTTTCAGCTACGGGCTCTGAAAGAAATATAATTAAGTACATTAATTTAATTTTAAACCTTTTAACGGTCTTCAAAGCAAATTATCTTGGCTTGAGGATCTTTTGGTTCCATTCGTAATTTTATTTGTTTTTAGACCTTTTTTTCGGTTCAAAGATTACAATTTTACTAAAACAAAGAACCTACCTACCCATTGGTTTTATTTCATGAGACTCGAATGGATTTTCCAAGCAACGTAAGGGACACAATTTGTGATTCAACTGCAAAACTGTTACACAACTCCAGCACACGTAAAACTAGAGCTAATGCAGAAACAGTCCCTAGTTAATTAAAGGTGGAACTCCGACACTATAATGCAGCGAGTTATGTAAGTAAATTGCACAATACCTTCTAATTTCGGGGACACTGCATGCACAAGATGTTTTTGCTGTGACTCTGCCGCGATTACCTCGTTCAGAGAGACCGGCTTGCATACGCCTGCGAACAAATACCAATTTTCTTTAAATTCACAGAAAAAATCACTTATTCCATGAGAATTCTCAACTTGCAATCTAATCTTACAATATGCACAGTTAATGACAACGTAGATGTAGAGACACCATCTGATATCCATTTTGTGTCATTTTCGTGAATTAACTGTCTTAATCAGTGCAGAAGTTAATTGTAAATTAAGCGGAACTGTATTTATAACCTCGGGACGGAAAGCTGAAGTGGCACGAATTTCTCGGTGAGCGCACGTTTTCATGCGACAGACAAAAATTCTTCGTAAATTATGAACGTGAGCTAAATGGAAAGTGAATGCCTACCTACCTAAACCGATTTATTAATTAGGTAGGTAAGGTATCTACCTAGGTACATGAAATGTGATGCCAGAGTACCTACACGTGTATTTTCACTTTAAATTAAAAAGTACTTATTTTATGTCAAACTACATAAACTTAGTTAGCAAATCAGCGTTTTCAGAACGTCTGCACAAAAATACCTTCCCCCTAGTATGTTACTTTGTAAACATTTTTCAAGTCCGTGATACTTCTGGCTTTCGAAGTGTTTACGGTTCCTCAGTTTGCTTGCAAATCTGAGCTGTGTGTGTTTCGGATAGAGTCAATATTCGAAAGAGCCCCATTTCCAAACTATTTCATTGGATCCTTAGATCGAATCTGTCTGAATCAGGCTTTCTGCAGCCACATGCCAAATTCCGGTACATTCGGGTCAGTAGCTTGACTTATGCAGTGGACATTTTAATTTCGCAAGACTTTTTCGTTTTCTGAAGTTGTTTTCCCAAGAGCCTTCCTTCCTGAGAGTATTTTATTTATTTTCATGTTTGATGATTTTGGCCCTTACATCAGTTTGCTAGACTATTTTTCTTGAAAATCGCGGCGCACAATTATCTTTATATATTTGGATAGAGAACACTTACTTATATAAATGAAAACGTCAATTGCGAGACTCGTGCACCGAGGTAATTCCGTAATTAAAAGACCTTGTTTCTCGCCAAATTTCATGATTCTAGGTCAACGGGAAGTACCCTATAGGTTTTGGGTACATGTGAAAATTTCATAAACGGTTGTAACTTTTGATTGCGTTGACTTACATTATATCACTGCTCCACGAGGTTACGGACCTGAGTTATTTGATGTTAATTACAACTTGATAGCGACGCGTTCCTGAGAAAAGAGGGTTGATAGACGGACAGACGAACAACAATGTGATCCTATAAGGGTTCCTTTTTAGCTTTTTAGGTACGGAACCCTAAAAATATCGTATAACATAAATCATTCCTAAAGGGTCAGCTTTCTGAGATATGCACCTA
The DNA here is from genome assembly GCA_947859395.1 of Eupithecia insigniata. Lineage (NCBI taxonomy): Eukaryota > Metazoa > Arthropoda > Insecta > Lepidoptera > Geometridae > Eupithecia > Eupithecia insigniata. The sequence continues at coordinate 8,962,130 of OX402003.1, forward strand.
GAACTTAATATCATAATAAAGCGTCAGGTTTCTGAGATATTCACTGATGAAAATAACCATTGCAATGTTTTTTATGTGAAAACTCAAACCTGACGCTTAAGGTACGTTAGGTTCGCACCACACTCCATAAAAAAAATTCAAACGCCTATGGGAAAACTTTTAGCAAAAATAGAAACATACACAGAGTATGCCTGCTGGATTTGCCAGTGCATTTGTGCTGGAGGCAAATTAAAACTAAAAAACGAGCAGTATATACATATGTACATAGTAGATTTCGTTCTCATTTGACTTTTTTACTGTTAGACCAAGTTGTGTCCGTATGGTCCGGTTTTAGGCTTCCTATTAGCTGTTCTTTGAAGAGTTTTCCCTAAAATTGTGCGCCTTACTTCAAAACAGATGTTTAATTACAAACATTAGTGTAGAATCGCGTATACAGGTTCAGCTATAAATTATCACATAAAACGTAGATAATGGTGGCTTTACGTCAAATGTTTCGATAAATAATAAAATAAAAGCCGTAAAACAAAGGACTCGGGAGGAAGACTTCAGGGTCGGGTATCGTTAAAATATTACGACCGTCCAATATCTAAGGATGAAATCTTTAATCGTAGACTTTTACGTGGAACGAAAGGGGCTTTAGCGGCCACAACAAAATAGTGAGATAAGTCTAACGAGTTATGGGTACTAACTGCGGAATCTTGCACATGAAGCTAATCGAGTTTAGATAACTTTATGTAGGTACCTATTACGTTAAAATTTGTGAATCATGGTCCATTTTTACAAATTCTATAATATATTTTGTTGTGTTTTAGTAAGAGTCAAAATATTTAATTGACTTCGGTGCACAGTATGAAAAATGACTCCAAAATCGATCATCACTTTTTTATGTTATCTGCAAATCGAAACTTTCAGCTGTTTTTAATGTGATCTGTAGGGGTATTTTAATTCATTAGATTCGTTTCCTGTTGAAAAACGTCGTATTCGAATTCGAATTCGATTCCGGCGGATCTTTAGACCGCTATTTTGAAAAGAAAGAAGTCGTTAATTTAAAAGCCTTTATCCTAAAACTAGTGGTCCCTGTTTACATTTAATCGTGATTATAACCTCGCCTTATTTCACGGAATAGCGTTTTATTTTCCGGTTGATAAAGCGTTCGTTTTATTTGTACGCAAATCCGAGGGCCCGCCGCGAGCCGAATGCTAGTGGTCGGTTACTTGCTCTATTTACGAGCTTTACCGGTCTAGGGGTTGCTTAAAAAAGCCGGATATTTTTCTAATTCTACTGCCATTGAATGTACCTAGCTCTTGTATACGCTTCCCAAGGGCAAGTCATTTTCTCATTAAAAATCGTAAAGTAAATAAATCATTTTTGGGCTTCACTAATGAGTTAGCCTAATAAATTTTGTTTATGGTGACATAGTATTATTTGTGTTATATCTCTACCTAAAAAGTAAAATATGTTAAGAGTAAAAAAATACAAAAATATTTTTGAAGTAGACGTGATATTTTAGGTTTTTTGTTAAATAAGTTTTCTTTACCATCAAAGTTTCGGCACCATAAATCCGGCCAAACCTAACAAGTAACATCCCTGTGAACCCCCGAGTTAGTATCGCTCTGTCGTCACGCTTCGTATACCCTCGATTTATTCTTTCACCAATAGGTATGCTATTTACAAACAATAGCTTAGAGTTTACAGTTGAAAAAGCAAAAATTGATAGCCAATACTTTCAATGAGAATTTATTGTTATTACGTGCCTTTTACGCTGAAATACCATTTCAAGGGTATATTTTCCACTACTACATTCTACTTTATTGTATTTCTTTCGCGGCGAAGCTTTACCTACTCAATTTCGCTTGGTATGTGCTCAAACGTTCTTGTAGAAAAACAAAGAAGTTTTAAAGAAAATTGGAGTTGGGATTGGGACTCAAAATAAAATTGCAGCAGATTGGTCTAGTACGCTGCCGCGGTCTTTGAACTCATTGGGTATTTTCATTTCATCTTCAAGTAGTGCAACTATTTAGTGAACGTTGGAATTGTCTGTTACATAAAAGTATATCGAGTGCAATACATCTAAACGCGCCGGAATGTCCTCCGAAAAGTGTTACCGCTCTGACGATAAACGGATTTAGGCGGGGCAGTATTATTCCGTCGTAATAGAGTGATACTTCTTTAGGACCATTCAGGGAAACTGATGACACTATTTGGTTTGTGTCATAAAAAGTTATGATATCATATTTGCGGTATCAAAATATTACTAACAAATCTTGTGGCCTTTAGCATAGTGGTTTGTTTTCGCGGAAAAACTTCCGTGTTAAATCTTGTTAACGATTGCAAAAATAACACACATATCAACATTTACTATCTCTGATTACCTACTGCAGTAGGTATTTACTTACATGTCTTCAACGTTATTTTGTTTACAAATCGCATCTAAAGATTGATCACGTTTATAATCAAAACACGGACTCAGTAGATAAATCCAAGAAACAACGTAAACTTGGTCTTGAATGTTTGCAATAGCCATTCCCTGCTTTCTTCTGTACAATTTCCTTGTTGCTGGCTATCAAAGCAGCTCCCTAAACAAGTTGAAACAGAATATCGTTGCAACCCTTCTAGTTTAAAACAAAGCCGTGGCACCGACAATAGGGGGCTGGCATATTGCCTCAGTTCCCAGTTTTACTGCTTGCTCCCAGGGTTTATGCCTTATAAAATCTCTTGCTTCGACCACGCAAAATGGTCTCGACTAAAAAGTATCACTGTCGAATAGATATAATCGCGATTGGTCGGTTATATTGTACCGTAGAGAAACTGCTGTATTCAAAGAGCCTTTGTTTGCTCCCCGAGTTACAAGTTGGATATTAGAAGGAGTTTACGACACGGTCTGTTTGTTCTCAGTTCTAAAGTTTGCAGCAAATAAATACTTGTTCCAGTGCTTAAGTATTAATAAACTTCCTCATATTTTTTATCTTTCTATATGTCGAGGTAAAGGTTTGCTCACTGAATGAGTAAATACCGCTCTTTATTTACGAGGTCCTTCGTTTTTATACACACTTGTGTATCCCTGCAAACATCCGCAGGAGATGAGTTGGGTGGGCGACGCGAGTTCGTTTTATATCCCGTCCGTAGTTTGCTCCGGTAGTCCAGTTTGTCGCGTACTGTGGCGGGCTATTTTATTAGCAGGCAAATTCGAACGCTCGTAACGCAGGCGGAGCCGATGGCTTCGGTAACGAAGTCTCCTCGATTCGACTTATAGCTTTCATTTCCTCGGACGACGCTGAAGCTCGTTCAGTACTATATACCTACCTACCTATATGTAGCCAGCTCGGCTCTATTTCCTTGTTATTTTGAGGTTTATGAGAAGCGAAGTCAAGTGGATAGATACCAGGATGTCTCTACGTTGTGATTGTGAAGTTAAATCTTAAATCACATATTGCTTACGCCAGTAAAAACGTACCGTCGTTTCTAAGGATATAAGTATCTTTTTCCGGATACTACTTCCTTTCGATCCAAAGAAAGCTATCTTGAAAACCTTTCTCTTTGAACATTTCCATGGATCCAATGTTCTTGCTACTTTCGAGATTCGACAATATTATTGCAAAGTAACGTTCCGCATTGAAGGAGAATGTCAGAAGGTATAAGGATGGCGATAGGATTCATAGATAGTAACAAAGACACGCCGCTACAATGGCACTCCTTCGAGGTATTGTCTCCTCTTTGTGGGCTTTTGGTTCGGAGAGCACTGTGAATGCTGAAAGTAAAATTTTATGTGATCGATCATTCGGAATGCGTACAGGGTAGTTTTGCGGATGTTTAGCTTGAAAGCTATTCACTTATATTAGTCTTTATACTTTAGCCATATGTGGGGTTTAACTAAGGAGAGCGTCGTATTTCATCATCATACTTTTGATAATTTCCAGTAATATAGACATAAGTGGGCATGACATGAGACTGCATCCAAAACATGCTTGCAGTCTCATGTCATGCCCACCTGCTTGGAGGATGTCCTACAATGATTAGGCTATAAAAGTTACTAATCTACGCTATAATTTTGATTTGTTCGTCAACTCGCTTGCGTGAAACTCGCGAGCGCGCGCGAATTGAAATCTTCCGATTTAATAGGTATACCTATTTTTCTTGTCGCCAACTCGCGTCCACATGATAAACGCGGTTTTTACAGTTAGATAAATAAACTTAATTTGCGGTATCAACAATATTGTAGCAGAGTTCTAAAGTACCAGGTCATCAGAAATATAACGGAGGGTGCGCAAGTGACCGAAATAGAACATAAAAATCTCTTTCTAAGATTAATTTACTTACATAAATGCAACATAATTACATAATATTATATATTAAAGGCTATAAAATCGACACTTAGATTTTATCTCTCACAAGACTTCAAGTTTCTTCAAAGCGCAAAGAAATAATGTCCTATATAATGAAAAGAGCAGAATTATGTTACTATTTCAACAACCCCTCATAACTTAGTGAGGCAGAACTTACCCACATAGTTTGAACCAGTTTCATCATAATCATTAATTACGTAACACCGCTTAATGGTTAATGAGACTCTCATAAAGTAATTTTGGGAAATGGGCATGTACTTTATAGTACAGCAAGAGCTGCTTGTGGTAAGGTAACAATGTAATTTTGTTGCGTTGTGGACTAGTGAAACATGAATGATTTTTTTACAATAATTTTGTCATATTGTGAAATCTACGCAAACGTGGCCGCGGGCCGCGCTAGTCAATATTAAAAATGTTCTGTAACGCATTCACTGCCCAGATTCATACACCTCCAGATGGACATGTGCGTCTTGGGCCATGAAAGCTTTCTGTATAAACATGTTTCTGGTTGGTAGGTAGAAAATGCCTCGGCATTAAGCCCGCACTCTGTACCTTAGTGCAATAAAGTTTTCAAATAAAAAAAAAATGTTAGTATTTTACCCTTGCTTATATCTCTCGTCCTTTTTATATGAAGCGGAAACAAATATAAAATGATATACGCGATCAAACTATAACACAACGGTTCGTTTTTAAAACAATTTAGGATACAAACATTACATACAAGCTGTTATCTTATCAGTAAGGATTTTTATCGTTAGGTCAAGCACCGTTTACAACCTTATAAAATTGGATGGAAATTCGTTTTCACACATAAACGTGTCAGTTTGTGGAGAGGACGTTCGTAGGTACAAGTACATCCTATTCATGCTTGCAGTTACCTCCTTATCTACCACTCTATGGGCACACTAACCTCCGCTCCAATTGACCATTACAGCCTAGTTACGGCAAAAATCTTTTATTAAAATTTTCTGAGCTCCAATCTATTCCTTATCTCAGGTTGTAGGCACCTGATATTCTGCAAATTATAGTACTGTTATTGTTTGCTTTACCCGGTTTTATCTCAGTCAAATTTACTCAAAGTGGGGTTGAAAACCATAATTTGTCACAAGGTCATCCTTTTTCCGCGATAATGACCCATTTTCACATTTTCATTTGTCGCGATGTAACGTTTATTTCTTCCTGGCGTTTTGGATTTTCGAGCCTCAATTTATTTGAGAGAAGGATGAGTCTAATAAATAGGATTAATGAACGCTCAATTTGTATTCGTATACTTTATAGCGAAATAAGCTTTATGCCCACGTTGTTTATCCAGGCTGTTTATTGGGATGAATAGGAGCCAATTTAGGCAAATTTTAGAAAAACACTGGGCCTCCATTCAACTTGAAACTTCCCATAAAATATGTAGACTAGTTTAACCATTCTAAGAAGCTTCCTATCATCGAATTACGGAAAGGATAATCTGGAAATGATTAATTCTGCTACCCGAACAATAGTCCTGCAGTGGTATTTATCAAGTACTAGCTGTTCCCCGCGGTTTCACCCGCATTAAATTCGAATTTCACATTTCTAGGGGGACCAAAAGGTCTTTTTTCCCGTAAATCTCCCATGGGGATTTGATGTTTTACCAGGAAAAAAAGTACGACTATGTTACTCTCGACCCTTTCAACTAACTCTATGCCAAAAATCAAGTCGATTGGTTTTTTAGTCAGGGTGTGAAGGAAGGACAAACAAACAAACACACTTTCGCATTTAAAGTATTAGTTAGGATTTATAAAGGATGATGTCACTACCAGTCGAGTAGATGAGTAGGCATCTCTATGGTAGGCACCTATTGTATAGGTATCGTATCGATAGGTACATATAGGTGCTTAATATTTCATGCGAGAGTTGGGTCGGAATGCGAGCGGCACAATTTGCCAATAATCCTATCCTGGGGCAATAACTGAGGTAGCTTCCACCAGAAATGGGTGATATTACCCATGAATGATTTCTGCGTAGCTCATAAGACAGTCTTGAATTCCCTTTGTATTGGAATTACTCGGCCTCTATTGTTTTCGATCAATTTGTAGGGTACACCTATGTACATATTATGTTGACGAGTGATAGATAACGCACGTAATCATGGTGTCACCCACACAATTCCAACATAAACTTGTACCTAGTTAAGTAAACTTACTAATATTATAAACGTCAAAGTTTTGTAAGGATGGATGTATGGATATTTGTTACTCTTTCACGCAAAAACTACTGTACCGATTAGGCTGAAATTTGGTATGGGTATAGTTTAGAACCTGGAATAACATATAGGCATAACATATTTGTATCCAGATAAAACACGGGCGAAGGCGCGGGCAGCAGTTAGTAAGTCATGAGTAGGTTCTTTACCTATGTTTTAACTTGCTGTGATATCTTTTTTACATTTTTATTAAATCTTAAAGAATCAAATGGCATGTTTTTTCCATATTTATTTAGTACTAGCGAGCCGCCCTGGCTTTGCACGGGTATTTCACAAAAAATATAATATAGTCTATGTCACTCGGGGATGGTTAAGCTTTCCAACAGTGAAATAATTTTTCAAATCGGTTCAGTAGTTTCGGAGCCTATTCAATGCAAACAAACAATCAAATCTTTCCTTTTTATAATATAAGTATAGACTATCAACCCGCCCGGCTTCGCACGGGTAGTAGAGCATATATCTCAAAGGGATAAGGCAGCGTTTGCGATGAAAGCTCCCAGCTTTTTCCGAAACTTCCAACAATTATCGTTATATTTCAACCAATTTACACAAAACAAACAAATTATATACCTAAACCTTCCTCATGTAAACCGTGAAAACCGCATGAAAATCCGTTCAGTAGTTTTTAAGTTTATCGCGAACAGACAGACAGACGCGGTGGGGGACTTTGTTTTATAGTATCTACTTAGTGATGTTTGAATTGTTTTATGTCCCATTGGGTCTCATGGATGGAATTGATTCTAATTCTTATTGGAACATAGATTCGGTGACTTTCACTCACTCAGCGTAGAGATCAACATCCATGCTAATAAAAACCAGCTTGTGGTTTGAAAGGTATTCGAGGATCAGAGAGCTCAAGTGGGTACATTTCTGTTGGATGATGTCCAACTGCAGTAACCCTATACCTTACATATTGGACATCATCTCAGGATATTGGTTAGGAATTTTATTTCATGGTTACAGACGTCACAGACTTGGCCGTGACTTGGGTTAGTACCTTATCAAATTATTCTCGGAAACCATGGTCAGTTTCTATTACCTAGGTATTAAAACCAAATAATATGAAATTCTGTGCATTTTAAAATTTCTTTCGTTTGTTTATAGGATTTTTTTTGTTAAAATTTGTTTGTTTGAGACATTGAGATTACCCCGAGTGCGAGGGCTTCCGCACTATAATACAAAAACCTTCATCATCATAATATCAGCCCATGTAATAGGTACGTCCACTGCTGGACATAGGCCTCCCCCATACCACGCGACAAATAGCGGTCCTGAGCCGCCTCCAACCATCGACTCCCTGCGACCGCTACGATGTCGTATATATGTACAAAAACCTTATATTTATAAAATTCATATCATCATCAGCCTATGTTAGTCCACTGCTGGACATAGGCCTCCCCTAATGAGCGCGATAGCGCCCTGTCTTGAGCTCGCCGTATCCAGCATCTGCCTGCAGTCTTTAGCATGTCGCCATCTCACCTGGCTGGATGGCGTCCTACACTACGTTTGCCGAGTCGCGGTCTCCACTCAAGAACATGTTTACCCCAGCGGTTGCCGGTCCTTCGTGGGATATGGCCGGCCCTCTGCCGCTTCGGCATGCTAATTCTTCTGAGCTAAGTCGTTAAGTTTGGTTCTCTGTCGGATGTAATCACCTAAGTGTAAGCCACATGCGGTATTTTAATTCCAATAATACTTATGGCCTGAATTAAACCTAAGTCTTCTTAACCCCTAAAACGTCGTCTTCCAGACAAGCATTCATCCCAAATAGCCACCTACTTCAATTAACCAGTAAATGGGACGTTCTTGTCATTAACATTCGGATGAGTTCATCTCTATTATGTATTATAATTTCTTCTGTCCAAGTTAAATCAATTTGTCGAGCTGAATGAATGCTGAAGTAAGACTGAAGTCTAGGGACACTGCTATTGTGGCTGCAAAACCAATTTATATTCAGATCTTGTTGAAATAGAATTGAAACTTAGATTGCGGGCAGGTAGTGCGAGGTTCGTAGAAGCAGGCCCACGGGATTACAGACCTAGATACTTGAATGGGAACTGCTGAGACATTAAATTAATAAGTAAGTGTGTGAACCTAGTCCATATAAACTTACCCTTAGGGTATAGATAAGTATATATAGAGTCGTGGAGCTTGCCATTAGAAATAGAAACCACGCTAACAAAGTCGTGGGTCCGCAGAAGATTTCGCAGACAGTCGTCAAATACTTGTTTGTCCATATCTTAACAAGTCATAAGCTTAATTTGTCAATTTTGCAATTCGTCAAATTCTTTGAATAGCTATGCAGTTTTTGTTTTCTTATTAGGTAATTGAGCCCATGAGTCATGGCCCATGACTCCTTTCACGACTATTCTCTAAAGCCGCGTATCATCTACGCGCTCCTGGCGCGCGTGCCATGAATGACCGCGCCGCCGAGAGTGCGTCTCGCGGAACGCGTTCCAAATATTTGAACCATATCAACTGAGCGCGCCTGGCGCGCGTGGCTACTGTTCTAGTGTATGATCGTTCAACATATTACCGTTGATACGCGGCTAAAATCCGACACCAGATGGAACGGCCCGCTCCACATTTGTGCGTTCCAACGAACACACTGGCAGGCGTTCCAAAATGTTATCCATTTCGCGCGGCCGGAACGCGCGCCTATGTTCTTCCTCTTGGAGCGCAAAGTCGATACGCGGCTTAACTCTCATGGTTTCGGAGTTGACGATCCACTTCCATCTCAAAACTCACCATGTACATCATACAACATAGATAAGAGTAATGTACGTTATAAATAACTTTAGTGCTGTGAATATCCATGACAGTTTCAAAAGTTTTATATTTTCTTATATTGATTCGAATTAGATTGCCTACCAGATACCAGACACTTTTCCTTCCATTGTAAAGAACTTAAAGCATTGCTAATTCTCAGTCTATCTTCTTCTATTGACTAAAGTCAGAGTGAGAAATAACACTGCTTAGCAGCTGTTTTAAGTTGGCAGACCATTATAAATACGGGGGTATTAAGATAATAATTATTTAACACAATCTAAGAAATAAGAAACATATAATTCCACTTATTTCAAGTTCATACTCGTATTTCTACAGACACAGAACAGCTATCAGTAAATAGAGGTCTTCGTAGGAAAAAAACTAAAGCAAATAGGGATTATCCGATCCATAAAACAATAAAACAATATTTATATTGCTTATGCCGTCCATTTTATCATTTTTCGACAAATAGGATTCTAATTTATTTGCTTACAAAACGAATCTTCAGGGTTTTGCCTTTTACAGTAAATGCTAGCAATAAATTATCAGATACCATTGAATCGAGCGTAATAAAGATTGGTTGCTAGGCTTGCTTTGGGAAATCTGCCGATGATTGATTTTCTCTGCCAAGGAGAATGGGTTAGGTAGGTATATTCTATTTGTTAGCGAGCTCCTATAGAAAAGTTACTTGGAGACGATTTCTGTCGTGTCTTTTTTGACCTATTTAGTAGAAATCGCTTGTTATTCGTAAATTATATATTATATATATAGTATATGTGTACTACTAGTATATATTTATTATCTGTGACTGTACGAAGGTAGGTACGTAAAATTATTATGACAACACAAAAATATCGGTATCACTATATACTTAATATAAAACAGTTTCCGCTGTGTCTGTTCGAGATAAACTCAAAAACTACTAAACGGATTTTCATGCGGTTTTCACCAATCAATAGAATGATTCATGAGGAAGGTTTATAGTATATAATTTGTCAGGGTTTTGTGTAAATTGGTTTAAATATAACCATAATAATTGTTGGAAGTGTCGGAAAAAGTCAAGCCACCGGGAGCCTTATTCGAAAACGCTGCCTAATTAATCCCTTTGAGGTATACTCTACTACCCGTGCGAAGCCGGGGCGGGTTGCTAGTAGATAAATAAATATGTATAATGAAACAACGAGTGTTTAATTGAAAACTGACTCTATCCTTGCCTTTTTACCTCTGTTTTACCAAATAAGAGGTCGGAGTCCTACAGAGGGTATCTGAGAACCATACGAGTTTCTTAATACCTCATTAATCAAAATTGCTTTAACAGTTTTAATGCTTGGAGGTAATAAAGAGTGCCAATCACATACAAACAGTTGAAAAAGAAAACCCACACTCGCGGGTATAAAAGGTTTACTTCAGAAACCAATGTTTAAGAAATTCAATGTTATGCCTAGCTTGCACATATCTAAATGGCGTTATATACTTTTCTTTTTCAAGCTGGTTTGGTTTTGGATACGTAGGTGTAAATTATATTCACTACTAGCTGACCCGTGCCCACTTCGTTGTGAAACATTGTTGTTTTTACTATCTTCCTCGCAATTTGTCCATATTTTCTCAACGTTTAAACCTTTCCTGGACTACGACAAACATTTCAAAACAAAAATCAGCTAAATCGGCCCAGCCCTTCTAGATTATATATATATATATATATATATATATATATATATATATAGATAGATTGATTGATAAGAAGATTAGGTACCTTACCTAGGTTTATGGAAAATACCGAACTAGTTTTGTTCCTACATCCGTTAGGCCCTTCTCCAATAACGATACGCCCGCGCGACTCTAGTCTCGGAGACTAGTCGCCGCGAAGTATCTCACATACATTTTTATGGAGACTCTCACACTACGATACTGGTATTCTACGCGTTCGCGACTAGTCTGGCGATACCCGCCGTGTTGGTCGCTTGTGCGTCGCGTCTCGCGCGTTTCGACAAGATGGCGGCGGAGCAAGAAACAAATATTAAGTTTGTACAAGAAATTGAAAAACATGCTTGTTTATATAACTACAAATTACCTGAATACATGTGAAAAAATATAATAGACTAGACTTGGGCAGAAATTGGGAACAAATTTCAAATAACAGGTTTTTTTTTGAACACATACATAGTTTACACACACATACATAGTTTTTAGTCACTGGAGTCGCTCGACATAACGTCCGTCTACAAAAAACGAGTTTGCACAAATGATGAATTTAGTAATTTTTCAGAAGCATAATATGCGAGCGTCGCGTAGCGAACATGTATCAAACTAGTATTATACTCGAGTATCGTACCCTACAAGTATCGTAATGGGAGAAGGGCTTTAGATTGAGTTGTCTTGTTTTTTGTCAATGTTGTTGTTTTTGTTTCTTCTTTTGTTTTTAATAAGTACGTTATGTGTTTAGTTAGGTAAGCACACTCGTGCTAAAATTTACATTTAATTAGATACTTATAAGTAGGTACCTATGAATTTAGTTTTTCTCATTTAAGTGAACTTATTGTATGTATTTTCTTTGAGAAAATAAATAATCTTTTAACCGAGCATGTATTAGACACATACATACATATGTAAGTCTAATACATGCATAAATGTTTTAGTGGTTTCTTTATTAATTTTAGTGAAAAAGTTTATTTAGGTGAAGTGAAAATCAATGCCTAACACTTTATTTTTTTTGATTAATAATAACTTAATTATCATTTATAAAACTGTTTATCGTATAAAATTTGACTCTACGCACTACTCTTATACAGAGGTAGAGTAACTAGATCTACTATAGTTAAAAAATATCTAGTTATCTCTAGGTACATAATATACCGTTTTACTCCTATGACTTCAGCAGGCCTATCCTATCTCATATCGTAAAATATACTTACGATTATGTTCCATAGTTTTAGGCGCCAGTTTACCTACAAAAACTAAAAACACAGTCCAAGTTCATTTATATTCACAGAAAGTTTTTACAGAATCCTATTGTTAAACTAATAATAATAAAAAAAAATTATTCAAAAATATCTAATAATGTTAATAATTAATGTTAGTTTCGTTGTGTCCCTCTAAACACTTGTCGGTATTTTTGTTTGCGATTACTTTGATCATGTTTGTACGCTGTGGTTAATTAAACCACAGAGCATATTTACGTTTAGCCTGAAAACGGTTAACTTCTGTGATGATTCATTGTCTACTAGTTTCTGCCCGCGGATTCGCACATTTTGTTTATGGAAACGTTTAAAGTGTATTTCTATTCCATGGGAACTGATTTATGAGATTATAAATACCTAATGTTTGATTGAAAAGTACTTCATGACCTAATTCCACCATCTCCCTTCCACTCCAGGTCAAGCAGATGGACGGCACAATACCATCCTTATCTGGTGGATATACCATCCACTCGTACTAAGCGGTTTTCCTCCACCTTCATCATTCGCACCGGTAAAGATTGGAACTCGCTGCCTACTTCTGTTTTTCCTGCCAATTACAATCTGGGTCTCTTCAAGACAAGTGAATAGGTATCTTCTAGACCTTCCTGATACACCGTCCGCCACATCGTCACTTTCCATCAGGTGAGATTGTGGTCAAACGAAGGTCTATTGTCCATATAACAAAAAAAAAATGAGGCTAGAATTACGTGTATGCAAAATTAGAGCCCAATCCGTTCAAAAATTATGGCGTGAAGAGGTGAAGGAGGTGAGGAGAAGAGGAACTTCCATACATCCAAGCTTTCGCATTTATAATATTAGTGTGATAGTATGATGTGATTTCCTGTGATGATGTTATTTACGATCCGATCTCTATATGTATTGATCCAGTCGTTGATACAAAGTGACAGCTACAAAGTCATAGCTTCTAGGTCACGGCTACAAAATCACAGCTACAAAGTCATAGCTACAAAGTCATAGCTACAAAGTCACAGCTACAAAGTCATAGCTTCTAGGTTACGGCTACTAAATCAAAAGCTATAAAGTCTTAGCTACAAAGTCACAGCTACAAAGTCATAGCTTCTAGGTCACGGCTACAAAATCACAGCTACAAAGTCATAGCTACAAAGTCATAGCTACAAAGTCACAGCTACAACGTCATAGCTACAAAGTCATAGCTTCTAGGTCACGGCTACAAAATCACAGCTACAAAGTCATAGCTACAAAGTCACAGCTACAAAGTCATAGCTACAAAGTCACAGCTACAACGTCATAGCTACAAAGTCATAGCTTCTAGGTCACGGCTACAAAATCACAGCTACGAAGTCACAGCTACAACGTCATAGCTACAAAGTCATAGCTTCTAGGTCACGGCTACAAAATCACAGCTACGAAGTCACAGCTACAAAGCTACGGCTACAAAATCACAGCTACAAAGTCATAGCTACAAAGTCACAGCTACAAAGTCATAGCTACAAAGCTACGGGTACAAAATCACAGCTACAAAGTCACAGCTACAAAGTTACAGCTACAAAGTCACAGCTACAAAATCACAGCTACAAAGCTACGGCTACAAAATCACAGCTACAAAGTCATAGCTACAAAGTCACAGCTAAAAAGTCATAGTTACAAAGTCACTTCTACAAAGTGGTTCAGCTAGACCTATCATGCGCTGTGACCGTAGCTCATACTCGTAAGTGGCCACTAAACTTTATTGTTGTGTTTACGATCTCGCGAAACTACGTTTTATAGACATTTTTCGACACGAACAAACAATGGCAGCACTTTACGTGTTTGTATTTTAAAATTATTATTTGTATATGACTGCACAGGAGTTTTTAAAAAAGAAAGTCAAAAGAGATTGACATACTTCCGGCTTGGGTCCACATTAGGTTCCAAAAAGTTGTTGTTTTTAGAGATTATGATGTTTGCTGGTTATTTGATTGTGTTGCCTTTTATTATTTTCAGAATATTATGATGATCATACGAATCAGGGCGCAGTCACGGAATTGTATAAACACAATAGATTTATTTTTGTATTTAAAAAAACAATAACAGAAAGGTATTATAATTTGGTGTGTTTTAAAAAACGCCGGACTGACTGCAAATTCCCTTACTTTTACACTGTTTTTAAGTTTTGCGGGATATATATATACATACTAATCCCCTGGGGATAAATCATCTCGGGATCATTTTCTATACAAACGTGAAAGAATTTTCAAAATCGGTCCAGAATTCCTCTTTGAAGTCGGTTGAAAATTATCTGAAAGCTGCTGTTTTTATGTTATATCGACTTATACACAATCTTGTCTTGTCCATTTGATTCAATTCAATTCAATTTAATGCATTTATTTCAGCTTAAAATACAATGCATGTTTCAGCCATTGCTTAATTACCTAATTAGAAACTTATTAAATTAAAGGTGTGTAGGTAGTACACAATCTGAAAAAGCTTACAAACGCATGGCATTATGTGTGCGCGTCTAGTGCTTCATGAAAGCGCAATCGTCAATACGTTTGCATCAGGATATTGTAGTCGAATTTTCCTTGGATTAAATCAATAAGTCTTATCAGCAAAGCATCCTATACCTACCGTACTACTACTATATACATACATGAAAATGAACCCTTGGTGGCAGCTTATTCGTATAAATATCTCCCCATCCCATCCAAGTCGTATCCGGTAAGACCGGTAAGACATGAACTTTTTATTTATGTCACTCCACGAGGATCTCCTACGCTAAATGTCTTGTTAAGCTGTTATTTATCAACATAATCCTTAAGCCTAAAGTGAATTATTTTTGATAGATTCTAAAAATAAATAAAATTCATAGTTATTTCAGTGGATTTTTAGGTATGCGAAAAATACACTAGAGATTTCTGTTGGAATATCAAATTAGATTTGGGATTTGTTTGATGTGAGAGATGGTTTTATTTTCTACGAATTATAAGAGTTTTCCAATTCATATTTGGGATCCAAGAAGGTAAATTATTGTATTTTACCCAACACACATATGAAATATTACATTTATTAGTACTATAACTGGGCCGTAGGCTTCAATAACTGTATACAGTTATTGAAGCCTACGGCCCAGTTAAATACTTCTTTGGCCGTAAGTGATCTGAATTTTATGATGTTCTTTCACAATAAGGTTTTCATTATAAACTTCGAACCATTGACTTTGTAAGGAGATTAAAAGCTTAAATTACGTAATTACTTTAACCTTTCACAAAATTTTCTTTAACGTTTCCTATGGGTAGAATTTATAAGGGTAATTTGTTAGGCACCGCTTCCTACGTCTTCGGTAAATTTCACTGTCTTATGTCAGACCTTCGGTCAGGTAGCCAACGTGCTTCAGCGAAAATCCGTAATCTAAACATTAAATGTTTTCTTTCTTTCGACAATATCCTCGTATTGCTTTTGTCGTCTGAGAATCCAAGTTTATTTGAATTACCTACAGAAGTTCATCTTTGATATTCGATAAAGTAGTCGGTGGGAAGTGGGTCCCGAGTCCCAAGATAAAGAGTGGGTTTAGATTTCCCGCTGACGTAGCGCCGGGCCAGCGGCAGCGAGCGGGCCGCGAACCACCGTTTTGTATATTATCTCGCGCTACAAATCACACCGGATGGCCCAGGGAGGGGAAATGAAAATTGAGATACCGGAGAGGCATTGTTCCGTGAAAATATATCTCCTTGATATTCTCAGGGCGCGGGCCGGCGGCCGACGACGCGACGCACGGATATTGCGATAATGTTACGTCATAACGCAAGATAAAAGCACTTTTGATAACTCAGGATAAGTCACTTTCTTGAAGCACCCAGCGTTGTCAGTCTCTTGATTTGTTCAGTTTATTTTGATATCCGACTATAGGTATTCTCCAGACATTGTAAAGGGAATATCTAACAACTCAACGCTGCTATTTGTGACCCTTCACACAGAAAAGCTAGGTCAATTAGAAACAAAAGGATTTGAAAATGTATATTGTAGTAAGAAATATCTAACAACTCAACGCTACTATTAGTGACCCTTCACGGAAAAGCAAGGTCAAATAATATAGCTCAATCGAAGGTTGCATGACGATAGATATAAAAGATTGATTGGAAATCCTTTGCACGGATCCAATACAGGTATGCATTGTTTTGGTTTCGGTTATTCTAGCCCAAATTATATTACCTACACTACAGATGAATCCCTGAGAAAGGTGACCTAGTTGGACCCGCAGGATGATAAATATTGGGTTTGATAGTCTGTGGATCCGTTGATCCTATAAATCTAACTTAGATAGATTTACACGATCTTATTCGCTTTTCTAAAGCTCTTTAATTAAACTATTCAAATACGTTGCATGCTCCATATCCATTTATATGCGAATCGGCGGCCACGATTCAAGTATTTACCAATAAAGCCAGATTGTGATCTGACCCAGACAATGTGACCTTTCTCGCTTTAGAATTCAAATTTTTACGGCACGTTTGCTTTGGATTTCTCGCGTTAATGTAATGATTATTAGCGCACCGAAGACAGGTAGAATGGCAAGAAGCGGCAATAATTTATCATTACTACAAAGCGCCCCGTGATAAGGGCTCCTCGGTAATCCCCTGTCTTATGTAGGCGACAAGAACGACGACGGCGCATACTGTTATGTTCCGCTTCTAGAAGATGAGAAGCGATATGTCGCGTGACGTAGCGTACTACTTGCCTACTTACGACGTCATTCATTGCGTAAAACATACCTAACGTTGAATTAGCATTTATCTAGGCTTAGCAAGGACACCCTAGAAAGAGCCTTGTCCAGGCGAAGTCGAATGCGTCAAATATACCTAGAATACCTATGAAATACATTTCTTCAAGCCAATAATTATATGCAATGTATGAATTTTTCTCAATTCTATCTCAGTCAAAAGCTGGTCTAGGATGTCCATAGTGTCCATGCTAGGGAGGTTGGTTGGTATGTAGGGAATGTGACTCTTGCGTGGCGGCTAGGTAAGCACCAGAAATATTCCCAAAATAAAAACAAATAAGGTCCGTTAGCGCCGTGTCGCATAGTATTCCACCTAGGACCGGGCAAAGTTAGGACAAAGGGAAGCCGGCTCGGACGTAGCCGGGCAAAAACTCCGGATTACCAGGTTTTGCTAAATATTTACCAAGCACTTTAGTCGGCGAGATAAGGAGCGGAACAGTGTTGGAACGTGAGATTATGCGGTTTACAATAACCTAACCGTAGCTTTTATACTTATTAGGTACAAACTAAAACTAAGCAGAGCTTGTGTTATGGGTAGGTACTAGGTAACTGGCATAAGTAGGTACCTACTTAATTTAATCCGCTTACATATTTTGAATTACACATAGAAAACATCCAGAACACCCGGAACAAATAGCTGCAGATCGTATAAACATTTGTCCCGAGGCGGGAATGGAACCCGCAACCTCTTGCGTCATGTCGTATAATCCTGACTATAAATATTATAAATACGAAAGTGTGCTTGTTTGTCCTTCCTTTACGCCCTAACTAAGCAACCAATCGACTTGATTTTTGGTTTAGAGTTAGTTGAAAGGATGGAGAGTAAGATAGACTATTTTTTGTCCTGGTAAAACATCAAATTCCCGTGGGAGATTTAGGGCAAAAAGACCTTTTTATCCCCCTAGAAATGTGAAATTCGATTTTAACGCCGTTTCAACGCGGGGAAAATCAACAAACTAGTATTTACCCGTAAATGGATGGCCAAGAAAATAAACTACTGACGTGGACAAGTGTTAATCAATACTTTCATTGGCCAGGACGAACATGAAGTGTTTATCTAGCTGCGGATGCGACGAGAGTCGTCATCGTCGGCAGCGGCGGCGGTGGCCGCGTCGGTTCACAACGCGAAGGCTGGGCAGTGAATGCGTTAATACATAAAGTAAAAAGTTGAATAGGTAAGTTCCTACTCGATTATGTGATTCTGTGCTTTAACAAAAGCGGCACATAGCAAGTTCGCCTTCCTACAGTTTATTTTTCAACAATTACCTATAAGTAAAACCAAAGTACCTATCTACTTTTAATTCAGCGAAGTCAGTGAGGCGTTAACCAATAGGTATGCGTGCAAAATTTACTTCTTGAATCTGGCACTTACTGGGAAGTAGGTAAAAAGAGGGATTTCGTTTGAATTTAAAACAAATTTTAAACTAACTTCGTTCAGAAACTGCGCGGTGGCACTTGTATGGTCGCATTCTCAAGCTGGTAAAATGCGGGGTGAATTGGACTTCTAATGCCGTTTTGTAGGATATCGCCGCCGTCGAATCAAAAGCTGAGTTTTCATTATGTAATGGAAAAGGATATTTCCACTTGATGGAGTTAGAGGTATATCTAGTAGTAGGATAAAAACTATATTATTTTATGGCACGCATAACCGCATAACGCATGGCCTAAGCCACTCCAACTCGCGCGCGAATCACAACAATATAATCGCGGCGGGGATCGCGGTGCGATAATGCCAATTCATCCAGGGCCCGTACTCTTAAAAACGAAATCGAAGCGACATAAGAGTTGGTTTTGCATGAAAACGAAACTTCGATTTTCCTTTTCCGAGTAGGCCCTCAGACTCGCGCGCGAAGTACGCGCACCTAACAAACCCTTTGCCGCGAGACAAAAGCGGACAAACTACGGGAACGAGGCGCGAACGCGACGCAAAGCGAAGCCGCGATGAATACTCATATATCCATTTTATCGATAAATAATATAGGACGTTAAAAATTTCAAATAAATTATTACAATATCCTACTAATATTATAAATGTCAAAGTTTGTATGGGTGGTATGGATATTTGTTACTCTTTCACGCAAAAACTACTGAACCAATTAGGCTGAAATTTGGTATGGATATAGTTTGGGACCGGGGAATTTTTATGAGATTACTAGCTGACCCGTGCCCACTTCGTTGGGCGATAAACATTGTTGTTTTTACTATCTTCCTCGCAATTTTTCCATATTTTCTCACCGTTTAAACCTTTCCTGGACTATGACAAACATTACAAAACAAATATCAGCTAAATCGGCCTAGCCCTTCTAGAGTTTTAGCGAGACTAACGAACAGCAATTGATTTTTATATATATAGATAAAGCGGGCGAAGGCGCGGGCAGCAGCTAGTAAGTAATAATATTTTTAAAAAATATTAGTAGTAAGTAATGTTAGTAATATTCGTACATTAGTAGTTATTAATATACGAACGAAGATCTCAGTGGCAGCTTGGTCCAAAATCGGATATTTCATTTCATTTATTCGCAAACAATTCTTAGATTGTGTCGGAATTTTACACGTTGTTATTTTAATTCACAAGATAACAAGTTTTATATAAAAAAAGATAATTGATAGATTTTCAATAATTTGTATATAATAAAATTATATACAAATTATTAATATAAGTAAAATGACAAAAATAAAACAAAATAATGGTTAAATGTTTTCTCTTACTTAAAATTGTACTACATAAATGAAAAAAAAAAATATTGTACAATAAGTAAAATGTCAAAAATAACTCTAAAATATTGAATTTCAGTGCATACTTGGTGCATTCATTTTAGAAGACCTACGAGGTCATAATAATATCCTACCTAAAAATCTCTACCAAATGAGAGCTCTTGTAAGCTAGGGGCGAGCGATTTGTTTTTTTTTTAACTACGAATTCTTACACCGCATTCTACACCAAACTTAGCTAACCTGTTTGACCGTTCCAGCAAAAAGAATTCCAGTTTCAAATTTATTATGTATTGCTTTTTCTTACAAAAAATTGCGCCATTACGTCTCGGATTCCAAACCATCATAACTTCGGAAATACTCGACATAGACCCCCTTATCTATGAAATAAGAATACTGAAACTAAAACGGTCACAACGATATTATTAGGGGATAACTAATATAGTTTATCTAAGTTATTGGGTGATTTCTCAATCAAGCTTTTTTGAGATCGTTTTTGAAATAGTGCATGGAGGTGGCATTTCTTACATTATCCGTCAGTCTGTTATAGACAGTGAGATCCGTCACGTACACTAACCTCGACGTCTTTTCCAGCGGCGGCGGATTAATACCCAGCATCTAAACCTTGCGCGTTTTAAACCTACGGCTATCCCCTAGTTACTAGTATAGTATTATAATATCTGTGCCCTAGTTTTGCGAACGTACCTAAGTTCGGTTAGGAATATGCGATTGGGGTCCACCCACACTCATGGTTCGCGAGTGGTTCGCGGCTTCGCGCACATGATCCGCGCGCGATTGTGCAGCGGTTTATAGGGGTAGTTCGACTTCTGCTTCGTGGGCAATGAAAATATTGCATTCTGAATCTGGTAAAATTCTGGGCAAATAAATCTAGCTATTTCATTTTTCTACAACAAAGTTAGTTAATTGGAACCCGGGTGTATTTAGCTCTCACTTTATGATTCCGTTTGGATGCAGTTAGCGGCGCTCGCGCGTGAAATGACGCGTTTGACTTATTCTGCTCGGATGACTCCCTCGGGAGGTTTTTAAAACGTGCTTAACTGTGTTTATTTGGATATGAGATATAGCGGTGGTATTATTATACCTACTACCATAAAATACGCATATTCCAGCCAAATTCTATATGTACAATGTTTGTAAACAAACCGCCTATACATACATGACCTCAAAGTCACTTTGTTGCCGCGTTTTTATACGTAATTTACTTTTCTTACAGTTATATCTGATACACGACGCCAAGCAAGTGATTTTTAGTGTTGTTTACAAATATTTCACATCGAGTTTAGCTAGTGTTTAGTAGTAATTACTATGAACAAATAATGTTCCACTAAGTACCTATAGGTACATGTATAACTTTTAAAACTAAGTATCTACCTTTCATTCATTAACGGGCGGGATTATTTACTATGATTTTTGTTGTTTTTGTTTTCCAATATTTCGCCACACTTTCATGCGCCATGGTGAAGGAATAACTGAAGTCAAGTTTGTTTTCCACTGCTGGGCAAAGCATATAAGAAATACGTCTACGTCAATTAAGGACAGATTCTAAAAATTCTTTCGGTATTGAAGTGAGAACGATTCAGCACCTCTAGGTCTTATAAAAAAGAGGGATTAGTATTTTTCCCTCAATTTTTAAAAACAGTGTAGAGAAAATCAGTAGCCAGATGGCAATTAGCGCCATAGGACAAATGCCATGATGCAAAGAATCTATTCAGAACAGAAATTAATAGTTTGATGGGCCCATAGAATTGGGGATGGGCCTCTGTGACTTCTGAAAGAGAAGTGGGCTTTGTAACTAACTGGGCAACATAATTTTATAGCAAAAATTATCCAACCATTTCTATTTTACAATGTATATTGACCTAAACGCCTATTTCATTATCCATTCAACGAAAGATCAGTCAACCCTTTCGGTGCATTGAGCCTTACAGCGGAATCCTGTAGCTAAAAGCGGAGTCGAAACCGGCTAATTTGGCTCATGCTGTGAAATGGACCGAGTCATTCCCTCACAAAGCGCCACTAATGCGCCCCCGTCCGATCTCGACCCGCAATTATATTTGCATACCCACCTCTTGCTCACATAATGATACGGACACCGGTCAAAAGGTGAACTCGATTTAGATTATGAAATAAGCGCCGGACACGGAAGTGTCCCGATAAATGTTTTTCGAACTTTCGAATTTCGAATTGCGTGACGTGCAATTTTGAAGTTTTTGTACTGGTAGTCAATGTAGCCGTGTCGAAACTTCGTTAAGATGAAAGGATTTTCAGTATCAAGCACTTAAATTTTAATTAAGTTTCTCTTGACTTGAGACATTATGAATAAATAAATAATGCTGGACACTGGACAGTTAAGATAGCATCTAGCCCCAAGCTAAGCAGAGCTTGTGTTATGGGTAGGTAAATCTAAGTACCTAAGTACTTGAGAGATAACTGATAGGTTCACATTTTTCATTATACATACAAGACAATCGGAACACCCGGAACTCTGCACCTGCAGACTGTACAAATCTTTATCCCGAGGTCGAATCGAACCCGCAACCTTCTGCGTCGCAAACAGACTGCGCCACTGAGGTCATTTAAAAATGTTTTTGAACTTTGAGAACCCGTGACATGGCGATTTCCGAGTTTTTGTACTAGCAGTCGATGCCCTGTCGATGAAATTTCGTAAATATTAATAACTTTTCAGCATCTACCTAAATATATACAATTTTTTTTATTTGACTCCTTATTCATACAACATAGCTTGAGATCAATTCAAAATCCAATCGTTCTTCATTTCACGTGGTGCATATATTTTGTATATAAAAGCTCAAAAAATTCTTTGATTTTCCCTAGGTACATTTTAATATTTTTAAATAACCCTCTATAGCGTATTATATACTCCAGGCATTATACTGTTATCCCCTTCATAATTGAGAATTGTTGATTACTTAAAAAATACGTTTTTTATTTTACTCATTTATCTATCTGAAGCTGCAAATTATTATTTTTTTATTTGTACCACGAAGGTAGTAGTCAAGCGTGCAAAAAATCCTGCAAAAAAGCGTGCGTGTAAATATATCAAAAGGACGTCTTGAGTTATAGAGGTGTGAGTTTTTTTTACAAATCGGTTAAATTTCCTCCTGCTGCCGCCTGCACTATCACGACACGGACAAACGAACAAAAGGCGAGTCAATGTATGTAGTTGAATTTCGCACGGGCTTTGATGACGGGATCCGAGCAATCAAAGCGCTACGCTTCAGTCGCTACCCGCTACAATCATTGTATTCGGGTATTTGATTGCGGTTGGCATCGTTTTGTGACTATCGCGGTAGATTACCTAACATCATTTGCAAACTCCATCTGAGGTAGGTAGATCTATAAAGAAAGAAAATGAATATTGACACAGAAAGTATAACACCTGCACCCCCTTCCTTTGAACTTTTCGTTAAAGCTTTGGTTGCCTGGAAGAAGTCGCTGTAAGCGATAAGGCCACCAATTCTTTTACCTTTTTACCAAACTGTTTAGTTTTAAGTTTTCTGAATAAAGCATTATCTATATATCTGGTTTTTCAGAATTAACTTTAACTCTACCTTAAAATAACAAGTGTCTTCCCTGTGAGCCAGAGGACTCACTTAGAACAACAAAACCCAACTCGGTAGCAATGACTGTGAGTTAAAATGTATTCATATTCAAATAATTTATTGTGATTTTATTTAAGCATACAAGTATTGTTCTTAGGTGTAGGTAGTCTAAGTGGTTACACAATGTATAAAAACCCTGTCGGGCCGCAAGAATTATTTTACAATTATTTTGGGTTCGTTCTTGTTAATAGTAAAAAAAGTAAAAGTAGGTAGGTGGTATATGTAATTACATATGTCTTTACCTACAACAATACATCTTCAAAATACTTGAACACTATAAAAAAATCCGATAAAGTTCTCGATTTTTTGACTATGTTGTGCAGTATATAATTTGTTCTCGCAAAATGAGGAGGCTAAGCATCGATCTTTTTTTACTTAGATCGATTAGGCTAAGTCCTACAAAATGTCGCTAAGAATTCAGGCGAGTGCAGTGATACTTCGTCCATCAAAATAGCTTCAGCCATATGCTTTGAATCTCGCGAAAAACAATAACCCCCGCGGGTAAAACACAGCAGCCGAAACTTCGTTGGCAGAAATGCACCCTGCGGCGGTATTTAAATTCAAATATCTATATCCTTAGCATAAAATCATAGATGATGACTTTTATCCAATTTAAAAGCGTCGATAACGTTTGAAACTCGTGCCAAATGCCCGGCCGGAAAACCGCTTTCATTTCAGACGTGGAAATCGGTACCTGTTTTCCGGAGGCTTTAATAACCGGATCCTTTCAAAGAGGTCTCAGCGCGATGAGCCGAATTGCACGACAAAGGTTAGGAGTGGAAAAAAGGCTACAAATTACGCTCTTTCATATTGTATTCAGTCTACTATGTGTATATAGTCAACAAGCTTTTGCCTGCAGCTTCACACGCGTTTTTGGGGTTAAAAGTTCCATCTAGGTAGGTACTTATATAAAACTAGCTGCTGCCCGCGCCTTCGCCCGCGTTTTATCGGGATAAAAAATGGCCTACATGTTATTCCAGGTCCCAAACCAAATTTCAGCCTACTAGGTTCGGTAGTTTTTGCGTGAAAGAGTAACAAATATCCATACATCCATACATTCATCCATACAAACTTTGACATTTATAATATTATATACATAATAGGAAGGATAGTAGGATGTCTGTTTGTTTTAGCATGCAGATGCAGAGGTACCAAACATCTAAACGAAAAAGATAATTAGTGTAAAAAAAGAAATCTTCCATAGGTACCAATTTAATTTAGTTTTTATTATTTTATATGATCACGACTCGGAGATAACATTTTTGTAGCTTTTGTACCTTCAGAGCAGCTTACCATCGTATCAGCCTACACATGTCCATTGCTGGACATAGGCCTCGCTCACACGCCAGAGCAGTTATATAAAGTTTTATCGAAATAATTTAATTAAAAATCTAAATACTTTGAATGAGAAAAGCTCGCCTATGAATTTAAAAAGAAATTGAAGTGAAGAAGATATCAATGTTAAGTAACTAGAAAACCAATCATGTTGTACAACAGATCAAAATCAATGACTGGTTTTATATATTAATCGACTTCAAAAAAGGAGAAGGTTCTCTATTCGGCTGTTCATTGATGATTGGCTCGTGTGATTTCACATGTTTGTTACGCGATATCTTCGCCAATTTTTATCTGATTACGATTTTATGTACTTTCGCTTTCGTAAAGATGATCCGTAAGTGGTCCCTATCTGGTCACAATAGTTTTATTCCCTAGTAGACATAAATGACAGTGTATTCAGGAATGTGTAGGGTTTATTTTTTGTTATTGTGAAAAACTTTAAATCTAAATATTACACACTACTACATTGGTGTAAACGAGTACCTACCCGTTTAGACCAATGATTCTTAGAAGTATCTACTTACGCTTTGTTATCAGAACTCGGACTGACAACAATCTAATAATGAAACGGACGACGACGAGGAAAACAGTTTCATTGGCAAAGAATAAACAACTGCTAAAATCTTTCCCTCCCAATAAATAAAAGATTCTTGTTACTTGTCAACATGTGCACGTTATACGAGCATTGTTATTGTTATATTCGTTTAGATTTGTAGTGACACTACTGTTTACTCTTCGGATGCTACGTCAGGTCTGTACTGGTTTATATTAGAAGATTTATATTACTTTTGAAGGGGCCCAGCTCCATAACAGGCTATCTGAAGACATTAAAGGTGCTGGAACATTTGGCGTGTTAAAAACCAAATTGCAATCCAAGGATGTAACACTACTAGACCTAATTTAGAAAGTTTAAAAATAACTTAATATTAATACTCAGCTTAAGGCGCACAGTGATGTGACACTAGCGCCACTCTCAAAAATTGAGAGTGGCAAAAGTTCTCGACGCCAATGGATTACTGGATAAAACTATTATAGAGGTATCGAAAAATTGTTTATTCTGGGTATTATCCATTGCCGGCGTCGAGAAATTTTGGTAATTCTTTTCCATAATGATAATACAAGAAATAATAAAGAGTGGCGCTAGTGTCCACACCACTATGCGCCATAAGTTTCTAATGTTTCAACATGTTTGTTGTAAATGATTTTTAAGCTGAAGAGATGCCAGCTAAGGCCTGCAAATGAGAAAATAAAGATTTTTAAGCTTAAGAGATGCCAGCTACGGCTTTTTAACGAAACTTATTGAATTCACGTTTTATTTATGAGTTTCTTACCGGTCTAAATTTTACAACGATGATGACACCGATCGAACAGCGGCGAGTTTTTCCGAAACGTTTGCGAACGGAACCTGTTCCGTTTGACACTTCAAAACGTATTAAGAGCGCTATTTTTTATCGTTAATAGGCCTTCGTTTGACCACAATCTCGCCTGATGGTATGTGACGATGTGGCCAACGATGTATCACGAAGGCCTAGCAACACATTTTTCACTCGTCTTGAAGACCCCAGGACCCCTGTAGTTGGCAGGAAAAAAGAATCAAACAGGGAGTTCCAAACCTTAGCGATACGAATGATGAAGGTAGAGGAAAATCGCATAAATAGATAGATAACTCTTTATTGTACCATTGTGTACCACACAAAAACAAAATACAATACAGAAGGAAATGTTGACAATCACGAGTGGATGGAATATCCACAAGATAAGGGTGGTAAAGATGATGTATGAGCTATGGAGAGAGCTATGCTCGGAGTTTCTCTACGCTATCGTATAGAGAAACCCTCGGAGCGACTCCGAGGGTCCGGTATACGGAAATTCGTAGATGAACCAAAGTTACCGACAGCTCTCAGAATTAGCAGGCTGAAGTGGCGATGGGCAGGCCATATAGCTCGTAGAAACGATAACGTGGTGGGTTATCGTTTCTACGAGCTATATGTCCGAGAACCTTTACTGCCAAACAGTAAAGGTTCTCGAGTGGTGACCGCGATGCAATGCGAAACGGAGTGTGGGAAGGACTCGATGGACCGACGACATCATGGCGGTTGCAGGGACATGTTGGATGGAGGCGGCTCAGGACCGCTATTCGTGGCGTCGTTTGGGGAGGCCTATGTTCAGCAGTGGACGTGTACGGGCTGATGATGAAGGCTGGTAATGTGCCCTATGTCTACTTGTACCTATGGAATGTTAGAGATCGGAGTGGAACGGTTAATAGGACCTTAAATGCTGAATGAACCCACTTGTCAAATTGCACCTATGGCTAATATACCTTATCTCCATAGGTCTTGCTGATGTTTTTTCAACCGGCTTCAAGGAGGAGCTTCCCAATTCGACTGTATGTTTTTTTATATGTGAGTTAGCGATTATTCCATAAATTATTTCTGTATTGTATGGAAAATGATCCCAAGGTTGTCCTATAATTTTTATTGTCCCCCGGTGATTTGTATTTATCCCGTAAAAATTAAAAACAGCGTAAAGGTGATTCGAAGTAGATTATTAGGTTTTTGAAAACAAACAAATTATCTCAATGACTCACAGGACAAACAGTTGCCATGACAATGGGCGTAAACAAGAGGTCTACTTTGTAAAACAAATTACAATGTTGACGCATGGCGGATCGCGTAAAACGAAGGATGACCCATCTGATCTTTCGATGACCCTTCTATGAAAATGATTGACATTTATTTGTTAGAGATCCGTAATAAAATGTTTCATTTAGGAATTCAAAGTCGGTTTTTTAACGTTGGTTAAAAATCATAAGTCTATTGTTTTTGAAAATACACCAATTATAATGATTTGAAAAAAAATCCGCAAATCCCCCACGTGGGGAAGGCTTCGGGGGATTAGCGGAATAATCCTGTGAAATCAGGCCAACATTAAAAAATAACAAAACAAGATAAGTACCTGGGGGGTTATGATTTTGACACCCTATGTATGTATGTATGTATATATGTATGTATGTATGTATGCATGTATGTATGTATGTAGCCGATTTTTATGTTCCCTCGTAGCGCTGAAACTACTGGTCCGATTTCAACAAATGAGGTGTCATATGATTTGTCTTAATAGCCCGATGGTTATAGGCTATGTGACGTCAGATAAAAATGGGGGTCTAACGAGATAGCGGGGGTCGAAGAAAGGGTCGAAAATTTCAATGTTAGTAAATATGCTCGTGTGTGGTATCGTTGCGAAAGTCTTTGTTTGTAATTTCCGAAACCGTTTCTCAAACTTTTGTGAGGTTAACGATTCTCAAACTATAAGCAAAAAGGTGTAAAAAAATATAGTTAAAAACTAAAACCGGACTACATATAAGTCTTAAACAAGCGTTTACCTATTGTCCATAGCATTTTCTTTTGATACTTAGGTAGTCGGAGGCACCCACCCCATATATCTACGGTACAATTAGTAACAAAGGCCTCCCGACTACCTAAGTATCAAAAGAAAATGCTATGGACAATAGGTGAACGCTTGTTTAAGACTTATATGTATGTAGTCGAGTTTTAGTTTTTAACTATATTTTTTTTGTCGCAAAGTCCGATAATACTTAGAACTAAGCCAGTATTCTCGCAAGCACGTCATCAAACTCAATCAAGCAACGACTATTCCCTGGTTGATTTGGTTAAACATAAAAATAGGAAAAGGTAGAAATGCCTTTAAAAGGAACGCATTCGTCTCAGCGACCCGCTGCGACAGTGCTATTTTTGACAAGGCCTCTTTACAGGCGATATTTTTGATATGTTTTATTATTTATCGTTTATTTTATAATTTTATTTTAATAGGCTGTTTATAATAATTACTGATGTACTTAGGTAAATTTGTGGCGTCGTATGGGGGAGGCCTATGTCCAGCTGTGGACGTGTATAGGCTGATATGATGATGATGGTGATGATTAGGTAAATTTGACAATTACAAGTGTTCTGTATGTTTCTATGGTTTCAAGTTTCAGTTTATTATAAATAAGCTGAAACTCACCCGAAAAGTGGCTTGAGCTCAGATAAGAGCAGTCTCTATTGCGATCTGTCCTGTACAGTTTCTTGCCAGTTTGCCACTTGCAGCCCTCACAGATCCTTATCCACAATATCTTTTTCGCGGTACCGCAGGCGTTAGACGCCGAAAAAGTGACTAATTGTAGTAACTAATTTACGTACACAATTAGTTCTCGACTGTAACAAGAAGAGTTCACAAGTATTCATGAAATATCTAAAAGTTTGAGCAATTAACCTTCGCTTAGTTAAATGAAATTTTAGTTTCGAATTTAAATTAAGTTAGTACTTTAAAGTTAATTTTATTTATGAACTAGCTGCTGTCCGCGCCTTCGCCAACGTTTTATTGGGATAAAAAGCAACCTATATGTTATTTTAGGTCACAAACTATACCCATACCAAATTAATTTCAGCCCAATTAGTTCAGTAGTTTATACGTGAAAGTGGAATAAACATCCATACATCCATTCTCACAAATTTTGAGATTTATAATATTAGTAGGATGTTGGTACTACACTGGTACTACATACATAATGATAAAAAATATTCCAAGACTTATCTACCTTGGTAAACCCCTTTCGTCGACATCGAGTTTACAACCGGTCTGCACTAACCTTGTTAACAAATAAAAGTCGTCCTGAAATAAAATTCTGAACTAGGTACCTACCCGTACAGTTTAATTTGTTTGAAAATTAGTTTTTGAACTCGTTCACGCGTTCGGTTTTAATGAGGTGCGAGCTCGTTCTAAACGATTGTACTTTATTCGGTTGATAGAGACTTAAATGTCGTAGATAGGCCACAGATCGAAAAACAGCAAGTGTGTGTTTATTACCATCCAAAAACCGTTTATCGCTCTTATAGGTAAATAACATCGAGTGCCAATATTGTTTTATACTTGAGGCATGCTTGAGCAGGCTTTTGATCTCGTACGATGGATATTCACATATTATGTATGTGACATACCTACTGCAAAACGCGTCGTGACATAGGCGGCGGTAATCCATTGTTGCCGACACTCCACAAGCCTGCAATGCATTCAAGTTTAGTCGATTAAAGCTACCACAGAATACCTTCACGATTCACATAGTATTGGAAAAATGTTCTGAGCACAATAGGAGTGCACGCGAGGATTTGCGCAAACGAAACGTTGGCGTTGCTAAAATATTATTTGCCACTATTGCTGCCTATTTATTTATACTGTGCCCAACCAAACAGAAAACAATTCCTGGATGGATTGCACGGGGATGCTGAAATCCGATAATTAAATGGATTAATAGACGTACAATCCGCATGCAATATTTGAAATCGTAATAAATCCCCATATGCGATGAATAATCGACTCGCGTATCTCTACAGAGCAGATTGTTGCTATCTATGGATTTAAGTAAGTTTAAACTGGTTTTATGAAGTACAGATTATACAATTTGCTGGAATTAAGATCTACAATGTTGAACCTTGGTACAGAAATGCTAGTAATACCTAGGTACGAAAGTACAAATAAACTCACCGCCCATTCAGTGTTTCGATTTGTTGTAAGCACTTTCAGGACTCTTTCGGATAAATTATTTCTGGCAGCATTGTTTCCACTTCAGTTGTTGATTTATATTCCACGCTGAATGAGCATTCAAAGCGACAAAGTACTTCTTTGAAATACAGATGAAATCAAACTGCCGTTTTACTGAAAACCAACTAGTACTCTGCTGAATACGAGCAGTTTTTACCAGAAAGATTGCCAGCTTTGCTATCAAGTGTTGTTTTATACGTGGCTAATTTATAAATACCCTGGAACGAGCTAGAGGTTGCTCATAATTAAAGACTTAGCTCTTATTCATTCTCTTACAAAAGACCCTAAAATTAAACCTGCATATTCCTACACATGCTCCATTTTTACTCGCTATTTGTACGTGCCCGACGTCATAAATTAGGTCTACAAAAGGAAACATTATGAGCCGCGACGCCGCCAGAGGCACACCTTTTCTCATTATTTCGCGTTTTCGTTTTAGAATAAATAGGAAATTGGACGCTGTTTTGACGTAATTAGTTTGAAACCGTAGCGCAGCAAGCTTTCAGTCCCTAGTATGCTTTATTCTGAAAATAAGTTGAACCTTAAGAACCTTCAACGATTACGTCACTTTATGAAGAAACTAAATCTTATATATATAAAAATGAACCTCTATTTCTCCTGGTCTGGCTATAGCTTGAGAACGACTTTACAGATTTCATTCATCTTTTTTTAAAATGTTTTCTAATACTTCGTAGAAGGTTCTTACGTACATTTGAATATTGCGCAGAATCTTCGAAAATCAAAGAAAACTTAACGACTACCTTTACTATAAACTTTTTAGTATAACCTTAGTCCTAGCGTTATATACTCTTTGCAATTGCTTTTTGAGCAATTTGAAATTAATTCGAAGTTTGATTGAATGACAGGAAAACGTCTGTCAGGTCAGCTAGTAAAATAATAAATATAAATTATGTCAGAATCTTAATAAAATATTTAAGCTTGGAAGCATTCATTTTGTTACTTAAGAATGTCTCATTAATTTTTAGAGAAAAATGAGTAGTCTTCGAGAAAAATGCAAATAAATCTATTTGCAGACCCGGCCCGAGGGGATGAATAAGGGGCCATTTCGACGTCAATCAAGGGAAATTTGTTAAGAAAATTTATTCGAAATGTCTAAAAATATAAAAAGCAATAATATTTCATCAAAATGTTCATTATTGGAATCATACACTTTGCATCCTGTAGTTTATTCAGCGCAAAATAAAATGCAGGGTAGTTTATTATTATTTTATTCTCTCTTATTGAATGTATTTTTATTTACCTTCCTTAAAGGTCATTATTATAGAAGTATTATAGAGATCATAAAAGCCTTTTTAATAATCTGAATAACAAAGCTAGTCTTAAAAGTCACGAAAGTATCATATCCCAGTTAATTCCTGAGATTAAAGTCCCCGTTAATTCCTGAGATTAAAAGAGTGAAAGAAGAAAAACTTCGCAGGCGTGGGATGATATCTTTCCGTCGTCGGCTGCATCTGCATAGTATCTTTTATTATAATATGTAGGAACTAGGGACTTTGTGTTTGCCTTATTTTTAGAGCAGGGTACTGACCGTTGTTACGTTGCGTAATGTACATACCATTCGTAGCGAGCATGATACGTTACCCCATGTGCTAAATAAAATCCTTCTCATTGCTCGTTGCGAGCGCCTTCTTTCCCCGTAGGTACTGACTGCACGAACGCTCGCCACGTAACACGTTACATTACGCCCCGTAACGCCGGTCAGTGTCTACCTTTACAAGTCTGCGGATAATATATTTTCTAAACATTATCTTATTCATTATTTTTGTAAGGTGAGAATCAGAATCAGAATCAATAACCTTATTCTTTAGGCTTACAAAATAAGCACTTAGACTAGTCAAATTGTATACTATAAACATAGTTATTATTATCAAATAAGAAATAAAGTGTTATTGATATTCTCTTCACTTAAATTTTTTGTCAACTAGTGGAAGAAGTGAAAAAGAAACCACTAGCACATTATAATATCTCTTATGTGTCTAATACATTTTTATTTTGCCTATCTAAATCTAAATTTAATGCGATTTAGATACATTTCAATATTTCTTTAAAGCTAAACAGAACATTCAATTTCTTACATACTACAGAAAGTGCGGAACGGAGCGACATCTGGCCAAGCATTAAACATCATTGATGTAATCAATAATATAGTAACGGGTTAGATCACAGACAATTATTATGATTTCGTCTGCGATCAAAATGAAAATCATAATACTTTCATGTTTTTATACTTATTACTAAAAAACCTAAAGCTCTAAGTATAATATTTTGTGAGTAAGCTGCCTTTAGGGTTTTTCGTTGTAGTATACCCACTCGTTTTTATCCGCGCGGCTTATATCCTGAGGCCGTTTACTTACCCCTTAAGATTGTGTTTTTATACAGTTCACCACATAAATACAACCCTTGACACTCTAGTTTATTTTATCATGAATTCAGTGAAATTGAATTCTACTCTATGCTCCATAAAGTGAGTGCATAAAAGCTACTTGGGAGCTATACTAAAATGTTTACGAAATTACTTTTCGTGATTGCTCTTTGATAAATACGATCAACGGTATTGCGATCTCTAGCAAATGGCCCGAAGCCGTTTACGACAGAGTCGTTCATTAGCAATATTGCGTATCGAATATCGCGTGCAAAAAATCTAGTATTTTATTAAATAGGTACTAAAAATGTTAGTAAGCTGGACTGACCAAATAATGTCTTCAAAATAATGATGTACCTAGGCCTAATCTTTTTAACACCTACGTTACGAAGATTTTATTTCGCTTTATTTTTTTTAATCGACTCAATCTATTAGTTTTTTGTTGCGGACATCATGACTATCACATCAAGTTCATTAACGATTAATTGCAATCGATAGAGCGGTTTCAAAAGAACTTCGGAACAATAGAACCGAAGACAAACGATGTCGAATAAGTTTCAGAGCAAAGTAGGAAATCTAGCGAGCGAAATGCAATTATTTTTATACATGGCGTCCTTTATCTTAGATATTTACCCCCTTATTCATAAATAGCCGCCGCCCGCGGCTTCGCTTGCGTTTTTTCGGAATAACAAGTAGCCTGATATTCCGAATCCAGATCTTAGTGTACAAAATTTCTGCTTAATCCATTCAGTAGTTTTGACGTGGCCAAACATCTTTACAATGTCCCAAAATCACTGACACCAATTCCAAAAAACAATTGCCTTTTTGAATAAAGATATAAAAACCAACCAGCCTGTCCTGGACATGAGGTTATACACAGTGCAGCAACACCTCTTTGCTTCAACAATTACAATGCACTCATACACAACAACATACACACTTTACTTGTTGCAACTAACTGCGTCCTATAATTGCCATTTCATCTATTACCTACATCCTTTCTTGAGCCTGATAATCTTTTCGACTGTGATTGGCCACGTGGTTCATAGAAAGGAGATGCGTATGCGCCCATAAGACCTATGAGTGGGAAAGAGCGCGCCATATATCCTTCTCGCTTACACGCTTTATGACCGAAACTGCAGCGACAAAAAATAGGTATTACTATAGCCCTCAGGTGTTAAGAGTAGAGTACCTGTTTTGAAACAAAAGGGCAGCCCTTATTGGATGTCCTTGACTTTAGGAATCATTCGCATATAGTTTTTTTGACATTCTTACTAAAAAAATACTTCACTGTAATACTACATAAAATAAATCCTGAGTTATGTAACTTGATTTTTCTGTTAACAGTACATTAAAGCAAATTAGGTATATGGTCCCAGTCGACCGATTCAAAAATGTGATCAGGTAACTGGGACCGCGGTCCTAGTTATGTATGGGCCCAGTCGCCTGTATCCTCGTCCCAAACTTGCGCCTTTATTATATATATATACAATACTAGCTGCTGCCCGCGCCTACGCCCGCGTTTTATTGGGATAAAACATAACCTATATGTTATTCCAGGTCCCAAACTATACCCATATCAAATTTCAGCCTAATCGGTTCGGTAGTTTTTGCGTGAAGGAGTAACAAATATCCATATATCCATCCTTACAAACTTTGACATTTATGTAGTAGGTAGGATGTATAATACAGATAATGATTATTTTTTAACTTAAAATATCACTATTTTAAAGCACTAAAAGCAGTGTTTTTCACAATCTGAATTATTTCAATAGAAAAAAAAGGGTTTTTAGCTTTTGCATAGTAAGATAGGAAAAAGCTGTTAAGCATTAACTTACAATTCTAGGTACTAATATTTCTACAGTTTTTGTCAGTATAGGCAATATATTGACTAATTTAAATGTAACTTTTTATACATAGAAACAACTTTGTATTATTCATTATGGATGTAAGGGGGTCAACTACGAACGTTATTCGAAGAAAACTAACGTTTCATCTCCTTACGAGGGACTTTTTCAGGGTAAGGTTCGACCCGCGCGATTAATGTCGAGAGCTAACTCAACGCGGCGCGCGAACGCGCACTGCTCGAACCGTACTCACCCTGAACAAGTAATTCGTTATAAGATGAAATGTTGGTTTTCTTCTAACACAAATAAGGTTCGCAGTTAACCCGCTTACATCAATAGTAAATTCGTCAAAGTACGATAGCTTTTATAGTAAACTTTGTATTAACCATTACATAAAGATGTTGTATTTTATCAGACAGAACAAAAAGTATTTGGCTACAATTATTCTTTCTGCTTATTATTCTTTTGAGTATTTACGTAAGTTTTATTAAGTAGGTATCCAATTAACTCCAATACCTTTCATAAATAAATGAATCAAATTGTTTAAAAAAAATAATGAAAAACATTGTTTCATGGAACTGAAATATAACGAAAAAATATATACCTAGTCCAAAGTAACATTTCGATTGAACCGTGTCCCTCAGGGGAAGACGGGGCTTTATCAAACTTGTTTTATTTTTCGAGGAAATTCTCTAAAACGATTCTTTTCAATACCGGACAAAATGAAGAGATTACAAAGAGGGGTATTGGAATTAAGTTATTGAATATCGGAAAGGGTGTTTTTTTTTATTTCAAAACATTTTTAAAGGTGCCTTACTTAATCTGTTGTTTGATTACATTTATTAAGATTTTAAGACTGCTACAAAACTTTTATAAAATAAAATCATTTTGTCTCGGTTAGCCCATTTAGAAATTTATAAGAGACATCGACTGTACAGGCAAAACAAAATAACTCAACATTGAAAAGGGAATACTGATTCAGACTATTCTATATTATTACCTACCTATACTACATTTAAGTACCTACATTTAAGTTGATTTTAGTGCCTTAATCTTAAGAAATAACATTTATTATAAGAGATCTTTAGAATAACTACTAACAAATTACGGTAGTCCGAAATAAAAGTTTTTTTTTTTTTTTTATTATTCAAAGATTAAAAAACCGCAATTTATTGACTCTACGTGAACATCATAAAATCGGTTTAAGATAAGTATAATATGGGGTTCTTAAATTTCTTTTCGTGCACACCATTTTTTATCATCTTTTGCTGATAAAAATTATAAGAATTGCTAAATTTACCATTTATGCAATCATAATCGTATACAATTTATAAATATCGTAAAAAATTGCATTGCAATCATTTTAAGCTTGTTCTTCGTCAACTTGAGTAGGTATTTTGCTTATGACGGGGCCTAGTTCTGCTGTAACCAATAGCTTCTTTATGACAATCGCGTATAGATTCGCCACGTACACGTACAAAAACGTTTCTTTTTTTCGGCGATTCTACGACTATACTGTTATCTTATTCAAGCGATGTCTTTAGCAGAATAGGAACCATGGCCATTGGACGGCGTTTTTCAAATGGCGCTTTTAAAACGCCGTCCAATGGCCATGGTCAGTCATAAGAATCATTATGGCAACGACCGTGACACCCTGGTGGTCATAATCAGATATTTACTTTAAATTTCTTATATCGTAACATCCATTCTGAATCTAACCTTCTCGTTTCCGTCGATAGCTTATCGCATCTCGGCTACAATACATCATTCCAACAATGACGCCGCCAGCCAGTCTCTTGCGAAGGCTCGTTAAAACAATCGTAATTAAGTCCCTCATTTATTACTTGCTACTTGACGTTAATATACGTGATATAATGCGCTACATGACAATAACAAGCGATTTCTAAGCGCGATTGTGTTTTATTCGTACCGTTGTTCTGAATAAGGCACGTATTAGTACCCATTGTAGTTGGTAAGTTTTATTTAATATATACATTTAATAGATCCATAATTCCCGATAAATATAATAAGGAATCCTATCATATAGGAAAACATTGGAAATAATAACGAGATTTGTTAATGTCCTCTTAATTGTCTTATGAAAAGTGGTCTACCTACACAAACCCAAGACACATTAAATATGTTTGTGTAAATGAAGGGAGAAAATGGCCCTTGTCAAAAAATTTCATCTAAATGACATTCTTTAAGGCAAAAAAGAGGAAATTTTCATGCACTGGTTTTTTTCCGCAATATGGAATCAGTGGCTTATCGCCAAGTAAGTCCGCGAAATTACCGCTCGTTAAATTATATTCTCATAGACATTGATTGATTTCTTTTTGTACAAAAATAAAAACATTTTGTAGAAGCCCAAGTAAGTCTAAATAAGTACTAAGGAGAAAATTATCCTGAAACAATGTTCGTAACGAGATTAACGTTTCAGTGCAATATTTGTTTAATCTATCAAACACAACAAGCTTAATCTGATCAATAAACGAGCCAATGAAATTTCAGCATAAGATATTAAGATAAACAGACAAATCGTCGAACAAGTTTATGTTAATTCCATAAAGGGCCGGCCGAGATAAAGTCCAAGGGGATTAGAGTGTCGTAACTCGGCTTAGAACGGACACTCTTGACACTATCGGCCGCAATATTACGCGGATTACTACGGATTACCGTTACCATTACCCATTGCATACTCTCGCTAATTAATATTCAGTCAACCAAACTACGCCCCAATTGAACCTGCTATCGGAACTTTAGAAATTCCGATGAATTGTGTTCCACGATTAGACAGATTGCACACGATCTATTTCACCCCATATCGATCCACATTCTCTTGGTTGGGACTTATCCTAAAATGGAACTTTGAAATTCTCTTGTCTCGTTTTTTCTGAAGAAAATAAAAATAAAATAAAATATGCGCATTTTAACGATACTTTGACAGAAAGCCGCCAAGAATGAGGCGAGCCAGAGAGGCGCTCGCGACTTTCGGCGCTGAATTATTCATTTAATCCTTTCAATATCGTCGTTTCAAGGTATTCCCGTAGAACGAGTTTAGCTTTTTTAAGTTTCAGTTCGCATTGCATTGCATTACAGATATTATGGCAGCCGTTTTAAGGGGCTACCTCGACCCAAATCAGCGCCGCCATCTATTTTATCGGAGTATTACGTTAAAAAAAGGAGTTTTCAAAAATCCCTTGATACATTTGTGATACCTATGATAAGCTTATTTTAAATGCCTCTTTAATAGTTTTATATTCTATAGCTTAGGAGGAGATGCGAAAACAGAGTTTGGTGGCCAAAAAGTGCAACTTCGTATCTCTTCAGGGAACCGCTTTAAGTAGGAAACTTGCAATTCTCTATTTTTTCATTCGCATAAAGCACATTGAAAGAAACTTATCACACTCCGCTCCCGAGATTTTCAAACTCTGACAGCATGAAAGAGGAACTGGCAAAGTTAAAAATAATAAATCAAGTGACACAGCATGTTTAACTTGTACTTATTATCAGTAAAAGGTTTTTGTGCTTCGGAGCCCGTCGCTTCGCAGTGGCAAGTCGGGCTGACATCGACTCAACTGTTCCAGACTAAATGCTCTAGAGATATTTAAATCTAGCAGAAGTTTTTCTTTGACTGCGAACAATTTGAAAAGTATCTCAGACAGTCTCGGAGAGGGAAAGTTTTAAAATGTAATTGACGTTATTAATGTTGATCTTTAACTTGTGTTCAGTTCTTAGAAACTGACATTTCATTTAATTAACTGATAATTAAGAAAGTTTTATCTGGATACAGCGAGACATTGCACACAATGCATAACCATTCTGTTTTGTTTATGCGGTTCCAGTACAGTTTAAATGGCATCAATTTGCCAGCGTAGCGCCGCGTACAAGTTATAACATTCAGTCACGGTTGCCAAGAACAACAACGCAAGACAAGGATTCAGCCGGCCAAGTCGGGTGCGTGGCGGAAATATACGTCTCGCGGGACACATCCACGAAACTCTGGGATCGCGTCGATATCGTTGAGGGGCAAAAACAACCGCGTAGCGAGGAGATGTCACAGACTCGCGTAGTCAGCGAGAAACGGAGTAACCCATTTTAAACTAGAATGAATTGCACGTCGTGGATTGCAGGTTCCCTGGAATTCTGCCCACTGACAATAGTCTACACACGGGCTTTTTATTCAGAGAGTAATCCTATCTGGATTACTGATCGAATAGAGGAGACCTTAGAGAGAAAATAGACTTGTGGAGCATCTGTGTATATAGTTTCACAAGACAAATTTCTTTTAGTATTTTAAATCTGGACTGAATCGAGATTTTCACTAATCATAAGTACTGGTATATAAGAATATTAGCAACCCGCCCCGGCTTCGCACGGGTAGTATAGGGAGTATATTTCAAAGGGATGGCGCAGCGTTTTCGAAGAAAGCTCCCAGGCGGCTTGTTTTTTCCAACATTTCCAACAATTAACGTTATAATTAAACGAATTTACATAAAACTTATATACCTTAACCTTCCTCATGAATCACTCTATCGATTGGTGAAAACGCATGAAAATCCGATCAATATTTTTTGAGTTTATCGCGAACAGACTGACAGACGCGGCAGAGGACTTTGTTTTATAATATGTAGTGATATATAATAATAATAATACTAAACATAGAGCTTAAATTATTGTTCACAACAATTGTTGAACACCATGGAATTTGGGGTTAGATTTAGGACTGCACAACTATTTCGTGAGCAAAAGTCGACGATATACAAACCAACTTTGTTACCCAACCCCGGCACCTGTGAGTCAGACGCAACGGCGGCAGACACGCCCGGTAACTGGGCACAAACTACCGCACCAATATTGACTTTTACTCCTTGAAACTTCCTCATTCTGTCTTTAATTAATATTTTTTATCCTACTGAATTCCAGTTCGATTGGTTGGTATGATCGGTTTCGGTAAACGAACGGGACTAAACGGGAGTAGGAGGAATGTTGGGAATAGTTAGTTCGTTCATCCGTTTGTAGAGGGCAGCGGTTGCATTGGTTGCTTTGCTACTTTAAGCTTTGGAACTAGTTAGCTTGAACTTTGATTAAGAAATGGAAACTAAAACGAATAATAGTCCGTGATATAGGTAATTTAGGTACCTTTAAAATGTTGTATGAAATTTACAGACACGGCTAGGCTATTTCTAGGTATCTAGGTAGGTAATAAGTGCACGGATCACTTAAAAATATCGTTGAGGTCCGATGAACTTAACGATATTTTTAAGTGATAAAAAAATCTAGGTCTAGATTTTTTTTCGTACAAAAACTGTGTGAATCAGGATTTTTTATCGATTGTACAAATTAGGAATTGTACGAACTGCCCAGGAACGTTAAATCTAAGGTTGAGGTACTGTCGCGAAGAAAGCTGTAACTGCTTTGCCAACAATGTAACACGATACCTACAATCTAGAGGTCTTCAAGGCTAGTGTGAACAAGATTATTCTAGGCAAGCGTGCTACATCCTCGGCCGTATCATGGGGTCGTTACCATCAGGTGCGGCCAAACGCAAGCCTATATAAAACGTAAAAAAACATTCGGCTATTAGACAACGTAGATGATACGTAACATTTGTCACAAAGTAAACTTCGATTTACCTGTATACTGGTCATGCACTGTCCATATAGTTAAGTACAACCATAGACAAAATTGATCCTTAATCTATGGTACAACACAGACACTGTGTAGACGTGAGGGGGGACTCCAAAAACTGGCTCAAGACCAAGACAAACGGAAGCGTGGACAGCGCTCCGTTGCACCAACCCCCTCCTACTTTATTGGACTAAAGTTATGCATTGAACTCACAACTTTTTACTTGAAAAGTTTGAGTTTTTTTAACTATTCTTGACTCCCCCAAGAAAGCCAAATGCTTGCGAACAAAAAGAAGAACCTGACATCTTTGCCATTTAATTTTGAAATCTTGAGTAAAGACCGTCGAGTAAATAGAGACGAAGAGGGTTTTATAATTTTCAATCTTTTAGTGAAGCTAATTGTTTTTCAGAAGTAGACGGTATGAACCATACCTACGAGAATATTGACAAGGCTTGATGAATTTCGCAATAACGTGTAAAAAGTAAATATCTACTCATATAGATCTGATTGTTTCCTTATTAATTATTATTTAAGTACTGTCTTAATTTATCTCGCTATTACCTAAACCTCTCAGTGACCTGCTACCCGAGAGGAGTAAATGCTCATATACACGAGCGGCAAAGTGCCAACGGCAGAGGTACCTAAATTTAGCCGTCGACACCTGCCGTCAACTGTCGACGGCAGCCGTCGAGAGGTGTCGACGGCTACATTTACCTCTGCCGTTGGCACTTTGCCGTTCGTGTATATGAGCACTAAATTGAAAAACAGCGCTATAAGCATGTTAATATAATGCATGTAGCATAAGCTGAATTTACTCCTTTTGTCTTAGTTTTTTTTATGTCTAAATAGTAATTTTGACTGTAATTAGTGTTTTTAGGACAATACATATTTTTCTATACTACTAATATTATAAATGTCAAAGTTTGTATGGATGGATGTATGGATATTTGTTACTCTTTCATGCAAAAACTACTGAACCGATCAGGCTGAAATTTGGTTTGGGACCTGGAATAACAAAAGGCTATTTTTAATATATAAAACGCGGGCGAAGGCGCGGGCAGCAGCTAGTTCT
The DNA here is from genome assembly GCA_947859395.1 of Eupithecia insigniata. Taxonomy (NCBI): domain Eukaryota; kingdom Metazoa; phylum Arthropoda; class Insecta; order Lepidoptera; family Geometridae; genus Eupithecia; species Eupithecia insigniata. The sequence continues at coordinate 9,003,395 of OX402003.1, forward strand.
ATTATAACAAACAAATAAGCTTTGCCTTATTAGGTCCTTACTACCATCATAGATGATAGTTTATTTCGTCCATGTTACTACTTACAAAAATATACTCACTAAGGACCTACATATATACATACGTCTCATAATTATTATATAAATACATTTTCTAATTTAGCCAAAAGTAATCGAATTCCGTATCTCGACAACAATCACTCGAATAGTCCACTTGATTGATCCGGAATCGGTGTCCGGCTTTAGCCAATAGAGATCTTTTTGCCAATTGGATCGGTTGTTGGTAGGGTTGGATTACCGCTAGTGGATTCCGAATAAACTCTTTCTGATAAAGGAATGAGACTTCGTAAAAGTAACTAACTTGTCATAAGTACCTAGTACCTAGGTGAGTGGTCGAACAAACCAGCGGAATAGGAGACATTCCAATTCTATTCCATTTCCATTATACTGAAAATATTTGTTTATATTAGTAAATTCTTCTTGTTGCGTTCTATGTCCCCCCGTCGTAGGGGCAGAGGGCAGATACAGTGTTTCGCCATCTTGTTCTGTCAGAGGCTTTACTTCACTCCGGATGAGTCCGAGTGGTAGAGCTTCCGCAACGACTGTTCATCGTCAAGTTTGCTTTGGACGGCCACGTTTGCGTTTCCCATGAGGATTCCAGTCCAACGGTTGTTTGGGAATAGGGTTTTCGGGGCGGCGCAGAGTATGACCTATCCAATTCCACTTACGGCGACCAATTTGTAACTCAACTTAGTACCTACATTACATACCTACGAATGTTTCACATCTCACTCTATTAGTTTACTACCCTACATAGGCCTCTTTACGAATGTTTCGCGAGTTCCCGTTTATGAAAATCAATTGCGCAACTCAGTTGAGCAAATTGAGCAATGGGAACCTTCCTTATCGCACTTATTTTGTTCCCCATTGCTCAACGAAAGTTTCTAAACTCAGAAAATCAACAAGGTACCTGTAGATTGTTCGCAACAGTCTATATTTAGCTTAATTATTTCAGTTGTAAATACTAGTTCTATTGGTTTAAACATAGTAAAGTATTAAATAGACAACCTTGATTTCTTTTATACACACACTTTGAAGTTTTGAAATACCGGGAACTTTTAAATATAATTTGTAATAAAAGGGTGTTTTTGTTCAAATTAACGACTTCAAAGTTTTCAGAATTTTACTTTTTTCACTGCCTAAAAGATTTTTTGTTGGTTTACGTTTAATTAATTTTACTTCTACTAAATTGTTCTATCCCGCCGTAGTAATTATCCCGTTAACATAGCTACGGACTCTACCTACAGCCTCTAATTATGTTGACCCATTTCCCATTATCATGAACTAGGTATAATTAAAATTAATTTTCCGAACTTCGTAGATCGGACATTCCGGTGTTGAGGTCTAAACTATGAAACTCGGACCATGAAACCGCAATATACTACTTACGTGTGCCTACGCTAAAATATGAATTCTTCGAATTCCGATATTTATTGATTGAACTTTATTAATTAACTAGAAAGAAACTCATAGAACGAAATAATTGATGACCTCTGCGGCCCAGCGGGCGAAGGTCCGCCTGCGACGCAGGAGGTTGCGGGATCGATTCCCTCCTCGGGACAAATGTTTTACGATCTGCAGATATTTGTTCAGGGTTCTGGGTGTCCTGTATGTATAATAAAGAAATATTTATCTATATATTATGTGTACATATATCAGTTAACCAGTACCATACTACAAGCTCTACTTAGCTAGATTAGAATTATCCAGCATTATATATTTTTTTCAATAAATTTATTAAAACCTAGGTAGTTTCTCATATACTACTACTGGGTCGGTATACTGGTACTAGGCCGTGGGGACGCGGCTTACGAATATCGACCCCTCCAACTCAACCCGTGGATGTTGTAAGAGCCGACTAAGGGAACCTACCAGAGGAAGGGCAGCAGCTTCTTTCTGAGTATTTTTCAACACCAAAACTGCGATCACCAATCCGCCTGCCAAGTGTGGTGATTATGGCAAATCCCCCCCTACATGGGAGACCATCCACTCGATGGACCGACAACATTGTAGCGGTCGCAGGGAGTCGATGGATGGAGGCGGCTCAGGACCGCAATTTGTGGCGTCGTATGGGGGAGGCCATGTTCAGCAGTGGACGTGTATGGGCTGATATGATGATGATGATGGCTACTGGGTCCAAGGCACGTCCCCACCCTTGTGCTTTTCTTAAGGCTCCGTAAGAAGAGTCCATCGTGTAGGCTGCTAAAGTCCCGACTTAAGACTTGAAATATTTTCTCGTGTTCTGTTTATCTCGACGACACAGTGCGGAAACTTTAGTCATTATTTCACAACAGCTTAGCCAAACTCATCGTGTAAGTAGTTTTAGTTGATTTCCTACTTTTGCAATGAAATGCAGTGTAGAACTCAAAATGCTTATTTAGTACAAGTTTTTGCCCGTGCTTCGCACGCGTTGATTCGCTTTCGTGACGTTAGGACTGAATTTCAAAACACCTTGTTTTCGATACACCTGTATCCCAAAAAAACCTTTTGTCAAAATGCCTGAAAGCCAAAATGACTGAATATAGGCTTAGAGCATGCGACCGCCGGACCTTTGTCATTTTATAAAAGCTGAGATGGAATCTAAAGGTTATTTCTATACCATGGGAATTTATATGTATGTATATGGAATAAAAAGCCTATGTTTATTCGAGTCTTCGAATTACTTGTATGCAAATTTTCAGCCCGATCCTTTCAGCAGTTTTTGCGTGATGAGGTTACAAACATCCATCCATCCAAAGATCTAAACTTTCTTATGATTATCACATATTAGTGTGATAATATGGGAAAAATATTCGCCTAAATTTCATGTTAACTACGCGTATAATCACACCCTATCTCGGTACCTGAGCTGAATAAAACCTTTCACGTCGTCGTCGTCAAAATAAATAAAAATAGATCATACGTAAAACTCTCCATGTCACATTAAATCCTATAACAAATCGAAAAAGTTGCTGATAGCATACGGAGTTCAATTCTAGCAAATGTTCACGAGAATTCTGTCACTACTGGAGAAAACTTAACAAATGACACCTTGTAAAAGTTTTATAAGCCATGAATAATTCATTCTCTTTCGACGACAGTTATTGAAAACGTTACAGGACTTTCTCTTTTGTTATTTGCTCGAAGATTACTGTTCTTCCCTTTGAATATCTTGGAGTGATTTACTTAATGGTAAGGTAACGACATCGGTTCTCAATACGTTTTCCTCTGAGTAAAACTTGTTGAGATTGGTTTTGTGTTTGTTTTGAGCTTTGTGGTACACCTCATTATTATGAAGGTAAGATTGCTTCAAAGGGACTAAGGATGGATCGTGGCAATATTTTAGCTAACAAACTGTTCAAAAGTTATATTGCCTTTTGCCTTTCCCATTTCTCATAGAACATACATAGAAAACTCGTCGCTAAAAATAAAGAAGGCCTCCACTGACTTCTAGTTAAATGGTTTATCTCTGTTTTCTAATTACCTATCTACGACATTAGACCTTAAACAATCTAACCCGTTACCGTTGTCGAAGAATAAGACCACTAAAGGTAATTTTGAAATCTTCTAAAATATAGAAAACTATTGAGAAATGACAAATTGCAGCTTACCTAGTTGATGGCTACCTATGGCTACCTGTCCTATAGACCTTAAGGTCTATAGGAATTTCCAATATTAAAAATCTTAAAGAATGTTGGGTAAAATTTTATAGAAGATGGCAAATTAAGGTACGCTCTTTTGATGAACGTTCTCTGCTCGGTTCATTGCGCAATGTTTAACCGAACCGTGAGCACAGAACATTTTAAAATTTCATCTGCTATGCGCTCACATTAAACGTAATTTTAAAGAAGAGCTTGTAAAGAAAATGTGATTCTAATCGTTTCATTAAAATCCAATTAAGTCGTATTAAGCAAAAATTTATAAGAAGAAAAATTATTTCGCCTTTTATATATTTTTCGAAGACCTCTGCGGCCCAGCGGGCGAAGCTGCGACGCAAGGCGGTGCGGGTTTGATTCTCCCGCCTTGGGACAAATGTTTGTTATCTATGAGTATCCTTGGTGTTTTCTATGTATAATAAAAAATATCTATCTTAGGCAAAATATATCTATCTATCTGTAATGTATATACCATATGTATATACATATATGTAGATAGTATAATGTAATTGTATCAATTATCTAGTAAGTACCCGCATTTACCTCTTCTTAGCTTGGGGCTAAATGATGCGGAATTGTCCAGAATTATTTATTTATTTATATTTATGATTTATACCTGGCCAAAGTAAAAGCCGAAGCTCTATTAAAAATCGGAAAACAAATTGATAAAGTTGTATTGCACAATTTAAAAGTTGTCAGAAACACGCTCGTCAAACATTGAAAGGTAGAAAAACTAAAAACAAGAGAAAAACTGCGACCTGTGCACATATTAGGAAAAAACATCAATAAAACCGACCGCATCACTAAAGTACTTTTATGAGCATTATTTTCCTATAGTTTATATATTTTGTTATTTTTTGGCATAAAATGATAGAATCAGTATAAAATCAGAATCAGAATCATTAACTTTATTTCTTTAGGCTTACAAAATAAGCACTTAGACGAGTAAAATTTTATACGATAAACAGTTATAAATATAGTTACCGTAAAGTCCCCTTACTTCGCCTAGTTTTTGACAAACTTTGCGGTCTTGTGCTTAAAATATACACCAGTCCATGGATAAAAAAAAAGAAAATGGCACATTTAATCTTTGCCATTCGATTAAGGCCATAGACATATGTATAGATTAGGGCAGGTTCAAACTACATAAAAATAATCCCAATGCTAGTAGGCGAAGTTCAAGTGGTCTTGTTCCGTAACTTCGCCTACCAGCACAAAGTTTGTATAGGAGATAGATATGTAAATAATCGACATCGGATTACTAGCTTACTGCTTAAATAAATAAATAATGTTGGACAATTCACACAGCATTATCTAGCCCCAAGCTAAGCAGAGCTTGTGTTATGGGCACTAGATAACTGATATACATACTACAATATATTATATAGATAGATATTTTTTTTATTATACGTAGAAAAACGACCAGAACACCCTGAACAAATATTTGCAGATCGTACAAACATTTGTCCCGAGGCGGAAATCGAACCCGCAACCTCCTGCGTCGCAGGCGGACCTTCGCCCACCACGCCTCATCGGTCGTCAAATAGTAAAGAGTTCATCATATCAGCTCATACACGTCCACGGCTGGACATAGGCCTCCCCCATACGACACCACAAATAGCAGTCCTGAGCCGCCCCCAACCATCGACCCCCTGCGACCGCTACAATGTCGTCGGTCCATCGAGTGGATGGTCTCCCATGTAGGGGGGGATTTGCCATAATCACCATGCTTGGCAGGCGGATTGGTGATCGCAGTGTTGGTGTTGATAAATACTCAGAAAGAAGCTGCTGCCCTTCCTCTGGTAGGTTCCCTTAGTCGGCTCTTACGACCTCCACGGGTTGAGTTGGAGGGGTCGATATTCGTAAGCCGCGGCCCCACAGCCAGTAAAGAGTTAAATAGTATTTTACATAACATATCTATATGTCTTTAGTTGCACACTTAATAAGGTTGAACATTGCCTTATTATGTGGCCCCAATATCTATGTACTATGTCACAAGCTGGAGTAGCGTTTCGAAATGGTAAAGCGCAAGTTGGCCATTTCGCCATTTTTTCTTTAGTAGTTATAGCATCTTACGCAAGGTTACAGAAACATTGTCGTATGTAATCACGAAGATGTTAGTGAAGATTCCTAGATCGTTTGACGAGAGGTATCGCTGCTGTTGCTAATCTCTATCTCTCCTTAGAGATTAGCAACAGCGATACCTCTCGTCAAACGATCTAAATGTAACTTTAGACTTTGAGCAGGTTTTGGATAACTTCAATGTTTCCCCTGTAGGTGGAGCTAACGGCGCTATAGTCCGTAAGTCCCAAAGATTTTCGACGGGTCGGGTACTTGCCTCCGTGGCGCAGTTGGTTAGCGCATCCTCGTATTCAGAGGAGGGTCGCGGGTTCAAGTCCCGCTGGATTCGTAAATTTTTGGGATATTATTAAATTCTTTAAGTTTACCCAAAGTGCGGGCATAAGCACTATAATAACAAAAACCGATGTATGGAATGTTTATTAATTTTGATGGAATAAAAGTACTTTACTATCGTACAACGATTAGGATACAATACAAACTATTACGATAAAAATAAAAACTAATGAACAAAAGAATTTCGCTCAACAGTATTAAAAAAAATTCGGATATTTTATCGGAGTTCATTTAGACTACTTTGCATTCCATACAAAGCAATAATCACGTTACTTCGAACGAGCTACGGCATTGCATTCGTTATACAACCAATAAATTCTGTATACGAAAATGTTTTATTTATCGCGCATTCATTATTTTTACTGAGGTGCATACTATTCTCCAAATTGGTTTACGAAGGCTCTTTACCGTACATGATAATTATCATCATCACGATCATACCAGCCCATACACGTCCGCAGCTGGACAAAGGCCCCCCCCATGCGACGCTATAAATAGCGGTCCTGAGTCACCTCCATCCATCCGCAACCGCTACGATGTCGTCGGTCCATCGAGTGAATGGTCTCCCAACACTCCGTTTCGCGTTGCATCGTGGCCGCCACTCGAATACCTTACATGATAATGAAGTCCCTTATTCATTACCGGCTGCGTAAATTTCTATACGCATCATTTGTATGACTGCATCAACAATAGCGAAAAGTCAATACTACAATTTGAAACATTATTGCGCTAGCTTTTTTAAAAAAAATCTGGCCACTACTATTCGGGACTAGCTGCTGCCCGCGCCTTCGCCCGCGTTAAATCTTTTTTTTATTATTAAATTATTCCAGGTCCCAAACTATTCCCATACCAAAATTCAGCCTAATCGGTGCAGTAGTTTTTGCGTGAAAGAGTAACAAATATCCATACATCTATACATCCTACTATAAAAACTTTCGTAGTTTGACTTTCGTTTTACCCGCTTACATTCATAATGAATCTATACATCCATCCATACAAACTTTGACAATTATAATATTAGTAGGATAGGATTTATTCATATTTTTATTCATTATTTGTTAATTTCATTAGAATAGCGGTAGATATTAAAATAGCCTTCATTAGAACCCGCAATAAATACTGTAGGTACTTATGTATAGTCATCACAGCCCTTATCAACCACTGCTGGGTTTAGGTATCCTTCAATTCGTACCACCCTGCTTTGCCCTGCCAGGGATCACCCTGGCTTAAGATAATCTATTTTAAGAAGAAACTCTTTATTATTTGGTTCTCCTGTAATTCAGTGAAGTAGGTATTTTGACATCTGAGTGTACACAACACAACAAAATTTGTTATTTATTGTAATTATTGTAATCTGCCTTAATTTCTCAGCACTGCGCGTTAACTACTGTTGCTTAGTCTCAGGTGCAGCGCTACGTCACGCTACGTACCCATCTATGTACGTCTGCAATTTGTATAAACGCTATCTATAATTTTTCTGTGATAGATTTCTGATTTCTAGTGCAAGAATTTTATTATGCACCTACTTATGAATATCTTTTAATACTCTCCTTATAATGTCAAATGTTGAATAGCAGGGTTATTAATACGTATGTAGGTCGTTAATAACAAGTAGAAAATAAATCAGTTATCAATAATTAAATCTTGCTAATTATTCTTTGGGCAGTCTCATATTTATTAGGCTTATTTTTTAAATCACAGAGCTACGATTTTTGTTTATTTATGTCGTATGATGAAATATTCATGTCGCATTTGCACGCATATCCGCACGATCAGTCATGTGTAAAATAATGCAAACACGATAAAGTTATGACTGGTTTAGAGGCTCAGATAGGATTGGTGTCACTACATATATTTTACTAATATTCGCGATTTTTCGCCTACCGAGCCAACCGCTCGTGAAAAACTATGCGAGATAGGTATGTTTCATTTTGTTTAGAGCGTAACGTAAAAATTCGCAGTATTTTTATATTTTGCTCCCGTGATGTCAGCTGAATAGCGAAATACATTTTTACGTTTAAAGTATTTTTGAAGTTGATGTGATCATAAAATATTAATGTAGGCACACTGTTTCTTTAGTATAATTTAGCATACATACATAGACAACATGGAAACTTAGTTAGCTCTTTCTTGTTTATACAGAGTGGATATCCACCAGTAACTAGACGGCTCCTCTCGGCCTTTTGCGATCAGCTTATATACATATATCCCTACTCTTATTATCCTCTTTGAAAAATCTCTAGATTTGTAATAAAACCGAAGTTACTCAGTATTCCGTAAAGATCGTGGAACCTTATGTCATGTACGACCGTACGACCGCAGCCTCTTTACGACCTCTGATGAAATCTTTCGAGTACATTTTCGGAGACCCTAAAAAACTAATTTAAGAATACGATTATATGTAGTTACGATAAGAAATATCTGTGCTTTTTGACATCAGTTTAGTATGTGAATAAAACCTGCAAAAATAATAAAGTTTTGCTCAGAGAAGAGCATAGCATATGAATTTTGGTTTTTGTAGAAAATATTCCATTTAGAGCTTAATAAGTTTCTCAGACTCTGCATTATTATGGAGTCTCCATAATATAACGTAGTTTTGGACAGGATAGTAAAATAACAATCGGCATGATGACTGATTTTGAGAAACTACTCCGAGATGTTTTAGACATCTACCGAATAAATAAATCATTTCTGCAAAAAAATAGACTTTGAAGGAAAAATTTAGCTTTTTAAAATGCAATTTTAATTTTGTTCTACATCATCGCAACTAGTCTAGTAGCGACTGTCTATGAAGTCACCGAGTTACGCACATCTGATGATACCTACAGAATGACCATAATATTGTCAAGAGAAGAAAGTCAGACCTTTACCATAGTTTTTATGTGCATTATATTTTATGTGACATTACATATTGTGACGACATGTCGTCACAGTTGTACCTATATTCTCTGACCACGCTTGGTAGGCGGATAGGATTAAAAATTAAAATTACTTACTTAATTTATATTTTGGCGCTGTCGTTGTCTTGCTGAAGTAATCCCTCACGTAATATATTACAAAATAGCAAGTGTTTAAGTATTTTATTCGTTATAAAGTATTGTCACAGCCAAGGCATGTCGGGCAGAAGTCAACCGAAGTAAGTTTCCTTTTCGGAAACGTGAGACGTGATCCGTTTGGCTGTAATCCAGATCTTGTACCGTCGAGTGCGCTTCTATTTTTAACAAAATAATCTTATTAAATACTTAGCAAAAAATGTTTTCTGCCAAAACAGGATATTTAGTACTTATATACGTAGCTACCATAAATAAATATTAAGTAAGTGCATCTTAAGTAGAAAGTCATGATTCCTGGCCAGTCTTCCAGTGCAACATCCTAAATGGGTACTTGAATATTATGTATATATACTCGCCTAATCACTAATAGACCGGCTACACGCTCAAACATTGTATGTGCATGCAGATTGCACAAACAGAACTGCGCAAGCAAGATGAGCCGACCACACATTCCATCTTGCTTGCGCAAACTCGTTTGAGCCCGGCCACAGGCTCCATCTTGCTTGCGCAAATTGTGTTTGTGCATGCATGTTTGCACAAATGTTTGAGCGTGTAGCCGGGCTATCAGACTATAGGCCCCAATCCCACTTAATTAATCGCTTCACTATAACATGGCATCATCTCAAAATTACACATTTTGGCATTTTACCATTTCCCTCGTCCCTGATTTTACCTATGATGTTCAATGTTTCTTGGTTTAATGGCTCTGTGTCTGATCGATACAATCCTGCCAATGTCCGTTCTGCTAAGGTCATAAACCTTACTGATATATAAACAAAAATTTAAAAGTTTTTAAATAATAAATCCAAAAGATTAAAATGAAAGAAACTACAGATGGATGGACGCGTGTCAAAAGTGTCAAGCTTGAAACCATTATATTAATCTCTCCATGCAAATAGATACAAACGCACTATCGAGTTTCTTTTACCTTTGGACTATTCTGCGACGATACCTACCATTACCATAGTAAAGTGGTTGGTTACCAGAATTCGACCCCTGATGACTGTATGAATGCAATAAATAAAAATACTGAACACTGGATGTTCACTTTTCGACAGATTAATATTATACAGGACAAAAAAGAATTCTTAAAAATGCGTGATTACGTTGAACTTTTAAACTCACTCTCAGTCAATTGCGATAACTCACAGCCTCCAGAAATGTAGGAAAGTCTCCTATATTACCTACTATTATCTCTATACTAGTTAGTAGCTAAGAACACTCAGAAATGTACGAAACAACGCAAACATGTTTGTCATAACAAACAAGCTAATTAAATAAAACTGACGTGCACGGATATGTATGATGTACCATCTGCGAACTCTTTTACATAGCCTCAAAGAGCACTGTTGTTTGTAGCAATTTGATTTAATTATATCTATGTATTACTTCATATTTTCTAGGATAATAATGCTTGTTATCACGCTGCTCTAGTTTCACTCTTATTCACTAGAAATAAGGAAGATTTTTGATAATATTCTTTGCAGTTCACGATCATTTTTCGCTAGAATCAGCGATGCGAGTACACAAGCGATGATTTCCACATCCATTAACAATAGTAACAACTTCAAGGGGGATCCTTGACGGGAAGTGCCATGATATTTACCATACAAACCATGTTACTGAAATTTATTGTATGTGTAGTAGGTACTTACCTAATGTACCTATTTTTAAGTCTTTTACTATCAACACTCGTTCAAAAAGAAACTAAATAAAAAATAAAGAACAACACTATCATAATAGAGGAAATTAGGAATGCTCCCTAAATCATTTTATAGCTATTACTGGATAGTTTGTTTGTTAGTCATCTACAACTCAAATATTGGTATTAATTAGTTAATTGTAGAACTTAATAGTAGAGCACACAATGGATCATTTATACCTCTCTATTCTTTCTAATGGCAAGATTTAATTATGACAGCTAAAAGGAAGTGCACAAGTCATTTAAACCCGTTAAGTTAATGAAACCTACCCCATTAGTTCGTTCTAATTAAGCTAACTTACCTTCATTTCCTATAAATTAAGGAGCTAAAACACTTCGGATTATTAAACCACGAGCTTTACTCTAGAAACTACTCCAACTTTTAAGAGTTACGTATCAATTTAGGCGAGTAAACTGATTTTCATAAGGTTCATAAGCAAATTATGTCTTGTTTCGAGCAAAGTTCCCTCGTAAACAATGCCGAGAACTTGAGCGAAATGAAAACTTGTAAAAGTTCGCTTGTAAAACCGGCTAGCTTAACGTGTGGCCGTTGTACCATGTTGTATGGTGACTATAAACATTTGTTGGAGCACCTGTACTGGCGGCATGGCACGGAGAGTATCTGGTGCGAGCGGTGCGGCCTCAAGCGGTGGCCGTATGCAGTCCACGTGTGCCACGTTCTGCCGATAAACGACGCAGAGTTTGAAGATGAAGACTCAAACACCTACTATTCTGAGCGAACAAGCGATTATTGTTTCTGCGGGAGATACGTCGAAGATTCACCTATGATCGGCTGTGACGGGGCAAGGTGTGCTCTCCAATGGTACCACTTCGAATGCGTGGGTGTCGTCTCCCCGCCTGATGGAAAATGGTTTTGTCCTAAATGTGATGAGCTTAAAAAAGTGAGACGCAAAAACAAGGTAATTCCAGATATTTTAAAAATTTATTGCATTCTATTTCAACCGAGCATAGAATTACTTGATAAAGAGGAAGGAAAAAATCTGTTCTCATTTAGGATTTATTCAGTTTAAATTAATTACCGTACCGTAAAAGGTACCTTTGAAATGCATCAGAATTCTATTTGTGAGAATTTTAATACACACTTTATCCAAAGCTTCCCTTTTCCAGAGGAAAAACGTTGAAATGAACACTTGAGAAGATGAGAAAAATTTTATGGCCTACTTATTAACGAGAAAATTAAACACGAGGTAAGTTGGACCGAGCACACTCAAAGAGCAAGCTTTTTGAAGAATTTGCTTATTTCTGCAGAGCTCATAATATTTTGCGCTAGCTCATGATTTATTTGTGGGTAAAGTTTACCTATAAAATGTAAAGTTGAGTAATGACCGGTGTTACAAGGCGTAACACCGATCCATTGCCACTGCAGCACTGTCATTTGCAGCGAGCTTGAAACATCAAAAATCCGTCTCATTGCTCGTTGCGAGCGCCTTCTTTCCCGTACCACAGATTATATAATACTAAACTAGCGCGTACTATCTGTACGAACGCTCGCTGTGTAACACGTTGCATTACGCCTCGTAACACCGGTCAGTACCCGAGGGCAAGGGTTATAATATATGTACATATAAAGCTTAAAGTCCATTTCACACAAGAATCGTTCCAGAAAAGTTAGCATTTACTTCATTTTATGCAATATGAACTGACTAAGATGGACATCTTATTAAATATAATTTATTTATATTTGAAAGCTTATGTCTTATAAATGCTTATTAATATTTTATTCTTTCACAATAAATTCAGTCCTAAATCAATTGATGACGCGTAAAACTAAGAAAAATAATCCTTCAGGGAACGGTTCCTATATAAACTGGACAGTGATAAGTGCAACAACATTACAACCGAATAAAATAGCAATGTATAGAAGAAAGATATCTGATTACAAAAAAAAATCTTCATTGTACACCACGAAGAAAACATTAAAATGAACATTAATAAATAAATAATGCTGAACAATTCACACAGCATTATCTAGCCCCAAGCTAAGCAGAGCTAGATAACTGATATACATAATACAATATATTATATAGATAGATATTTTTTATTATACATAGAAAAACGACTAGAACACCCTGAACAAATATTTGCAGATCGTACAAATATTTGTCCCGAGGCGGGAATCGAACTTCTTCCACTAGTGGACAAAAAATTGAAGTGAAGAGAATATCAATAACACCTTATTTCTTATTTGATAATAATGACTATGTTTATAGTATAAAATTTGACTTGTCTAAGTGCTTATTTTGTAAGCCTAAAGAAATAAAGTTATATTGATTCTGATTCTGAACCCGCAACCTCCTGCGTCGCAGGCGGACCTTCGCCCACCGCGCCACATCGGTCGTCACATTATATAAAACATGTACAATGGGCGGCCTTATCGCTTAGAAGCGATCTCTTCCAGGTTTCCTGATCTTACGTACCAAACGTTAATTTGCATTCGAAGATTTTGCACTGAAAACTGTTAACCCAGTGTTATATCAGTTTTAGATGAAGGATTGGATTGGATATCAAAGCAATGTGTCTACGCGAGTCGGAATATATGGACCACAACTGAATTAATAATAATAATTTCCGGCTACTAACGTCTGTCAGTTCCGGCTCTGTGGGAAAAACTCAGGAAAAAGAGCGGTTTTGTGTATTGTATAGATTTATCATGAAATTAAAAACAATAGTTATGATATCTTGTTTTCTTTTACTTTCAAAGTTTATACTGAAGAGATATAATATCCAAATGATTACTTTTGCACAACTTCAAATTAAACTTTTTGCATACTATAATCGGAAAATGCTAGATACAGCTGAAGAACGGCACTATGGTGCTCATTAAGAGAGTGAACTAATATAGGTTGATGATGATGATGATCGTAAAATGTGCCAGAGCAACTGATGCGGATTGAATACTTTCCGATGTCATCAAATCAAAGCATGGGTATAGACACAACTGACTTAAAGTTTACATAAAGATACTCAACAAGTGAAAAGCTCCCTAATGAGAAAACATATTACCGTATGAAAAAGGCAGGTCGAATGCACACGGCCCATAATCACTGGTTCAAATCGTCTGGTTCATGGTAATGGCGGCGTGTACCAGCACTAACAAGTATGCATTAGACCCTGATACTAGTGATGTCCTATCCGTTTAATTATTATCGACCCACAAAACTGGCTGTGACGAGAAAAAAGACCCATCCACATTTTTGCTGTGAATCAGAATCAATAAATTTATGTCTTTAGGCTTACAAAATAAGCACTTAGACAAGTTAAATTTTAAACTATAAACATAGTTATTATTATCTTTAAATATGTGTCTTTAATGATCTAGAATAATATTGCAATGTTTATTTCAAAATGTATTGGCCCATCTATATGCTGGCCGAATCACGGCGAGCCTAGGCTTGTCACCTTGTATGGTACGCCCCCGCACAGTGGGGGGCATCCTGGTGGCAAAATCCTGCCCAGGGAGACACCAGTTGATGCAACGCAGCTTGCAGGCTATTAAATATGTCATTATAAAGGACCAAACGTTGTATAAAACAGATCAATTGCATTGCGCTAATTGACGATTTGCTCGTACCCACTTTTATTTTTGATCAATCCTTTTCTTGTGTACATACATAGAGCTTCATCGATAAGTAACAGGCCAGTTTGAAGCCAATTTCTGCTGACCCAGAAATATTAAACATTCTACCTCATAGATATTTTATATTCTACAAAATGTTCCGGTAAAATTAAGATAATCTATTCGATAAAAAACAACCACAATCAAATTTAATTACGATGACTGTCAGGGCTATGAACTATCGATGGAGTTTTTTGTACTATTTTGGTGGCTATATACATATATGATGGCGCCATTTCAGTCTCCGTAAAACTTCAAACCTGGTTAATACTAGGTACAACACTGACTTCATGACGCATCAATACGCCCCTCGTAAGGAACGCACCAACTTGCCTAACGGGATAGTGTATGCATCACATTAGCCCTGTTAATGGTGAATTTGCATGTCTTCCAAACTTGCGATATCTTGCGGCTTTGCTGTAATCTTACAAGTTTGGAAGAGATCTTTGAGTTATAGACTGATAGGCTAAATAAGCTTGTTCAGCTTTATCGTCTCATCACACTTCACATATGTAAGTGTGATTATTAAAGCACACTAATATTGTAAATGCGAAAATTTGGCTGGATTGATGTTTGTAATTTCTTCACGCTAAAACTACAAAACGGTTCGAGCTGAAATTTGGTATGCACTTAGTTCTAAACCTAGTATAACATAGGCTACATTTATACTGAAAACACGTACTCGAAACCGTGTGGGCAGAAAGTAGTAATTAATTAATGTCTGCCTCAAAATTCATATCTTTCTATATATACATAAAAATATATGAATTTTGAGATTATAATCGTCAAGATTGGTCAGACAGAATAACACTTTGCTAGACTGCTACGAAATTCTACGCTAAAAAGTTACTAATGCTACGCAAAAGCTTCTATCTACGAAGTGCTACGTGACCTGCTACGGTGCTACGAAGTTTTACGCTAAGAGGAACAACTACGCCGATGTACGGTCACCGCATGAGAAGTTAGCCCAGGCAAGTGACATTTGTGGTGTTGTGTAGCTTTGGTTTAATAATCTAGTTTGTTATTTTGTATTCAAATTAAAAGATCGGCATTGGACAAACCTTTAAGTATGGGAATCTTTCGTTCTTCATTTGTTCATAGATATAGATTTCAATAACTTTAAAATAAGAACTTAGACAAGTAAAATTTTATATTATTAACAGCTTTATACATGTATAGTAATTATTATCAAATAATCTTCACTTAATTTTTTTGTCCACTTGTGGAAGAAGAACTTACACTGTGGTCACATTTATGGTCACATCGTAAAAAAGAGCAAACAGTGAATATAAATAATTTCTGTTACGTATTTAGACATTCATTATGCTACTAATCTTTCAAACTAAATAGACCTTATTACAATTGATAACATTGAAAAGTTTCTTCGTTAAACGAAGTTGTTCTAATAGCTTCCTTTGAAAGAACTATTTAATAAGAAACTCGATGTTGTTACAACTTTTACCTGTTGCGAAGTTCGTTATTAAATGTGCAGCGTGTGTTTTATCAGAAAAGTAGACTTGCTTCTCGAAAATAGTGTAATATCTCACATTGTTCGTGAGATGAATATTCATGAGCTTATTAGAATAAATAACGAACGAGATATTAAAAGGATGAATCAACTTTTTTACCGACCCCTCCGTGCTCCTGTCATGGAAAAACTATAAAAACGATAAAATCTGTATTTCAGTTTAATTATGATTGTTTCAATGCTAATGCAAACACAGATTCTCTGCTGACACGGTAATGTCACAGTTTTTTTATAGTTTATAGCAAACATTTTGATTTTTCTATGGTAACTCAGCCGAATATAGGCAAAAAACATGTGTCCCCAGGATTCTCCACCTATGTATGAGTCCGCTGGATCACCACAGGAAAATAAAAAATCCCGCTATAAACTACAAAAAATATGAAACTAGCATGTTAGCAGAGAATCTAAAGTTTACGTTAACATCAAAGCAATCATATTTTAAACCGAAATACAGATTTTATTGTTTTTTCCATGACAAAAAAGGGTCGGTAAAAAAGTTGATTAACCCAAAAAAATCCTTTGAACTTTTAGTCCCAGACTTTCATGAAAACATGTAACAAACAAAATATATGGATAGAGATAAGCGAAGTTTAATCTCTATTTAAGAAGTATTGAGCTCCTTGGGTAGGGTTTGTTTTATATATGAGGTGACTTATTTATATTACAACCTTACTATAATAGTAATACCTAAACATGGAGCTCTATACTTCTTAAATAGAGATTGGACCTATGACTAAAATAGATACTATTTGTAATCGATAATATTATACGTTTATATAAAACCCTTTTTTTTTTCAGAAGGTCTTAAAATAAATACCTACTAATACAGTTTTAGACCTAATTAACCAGTATTAGTTTCGACTCCTCGCTCTCATAACTAAGTTTAAGACTTGTAATATAGACGCGAGGGATGGAATAGTGGGCTCTAGGCTTGGAATGAGACAATTATCAAGATAAGAAATATTTTCTTAGAAAATAGAAATAGAAATGTTTAGTATGCCATCTCATAAAAACCATGTATACTTAAAACTATAATAAGGTACTTACTACAGTTCAAAGTTCAAAGTCTTTATTTGTAAACATGGGTCACAAAGATGGAAGAGTAGTAAATAGTAAGCACCATACATGTTTGGCCTAAATATAGGGCATGCAAATATAGTCAGTACAAGAGTCTAGTTAAGAACAAATTAAGTTACATATTTATGCATTAAGAATATTAAACTACAAATATATTAATAATTAAATTAGTAAAATAATAATTAATTAGTACATTCAATTTACTCATTCATCAATATTTATGTTCTTATCTAATAAAAAGTCATTTATGTTATAATAACATTTTGATGTCACTACTTATGCAGTAAAATGGCCTGACTACTTATACAATAAAAACAAAAACTTAGAAAAAGGTAAAAACGTTCAAACAATTTGCAGTTTACGCAAATTTGCGGTAGGTTAGTTTTTAAGCATACAAAAAACTAACCTAAAAGCATATAAAGAGTCTATACCACCCGCGCTAGTGCAGCACTGTGTTACGGCGTGGTAGCGATTCTCGTCCCTTGAATTAAGACTCATTTTAGAATATTTAAATCATTCTTAAATCATGATTATAAAATGAACGAAGTATCCTTCCCAAAACATTTCAACCATTAAGAAATCCGTGCCAGCGTACCTCTTTAAGTGCTTCATTCAATCAGTGTAAATGTAGTGTAGGGAGCATCTGCAATTTTGCTCACCTACCCTCCGAATGAATGGGTATTACGAAGCGAGGGCTCGACCTGGACCATCCCTTTGGATAAAGTGCACCCGTGAACGCTTTGGGGATACCAACTCTTATCTGATTTCCGGTAAATGAAATGGCCCATTAATGGTGTTTGCGTCGATGTTTATTTTGTGCTGGAATATGTGGGATGTTGATTTTTTTTACTATGTATCCGCCGTGGTGTCACGCATGCCGTACGCAAGTTACGTTATATTACTGTAAAGTAAGTAGTAAAGTAAATCACAAAATTAAACAACACATACAACAAGAGGTATATAATACAGGCAGTACCCTTTTTTGACGACTGATCTGGCGCGACGGGCTAAGGTCCGTCTGCGACGCATCTGGTTGCTGGTACGCCTTGGGACAAATGTTTGTACGATCTGAAAATATTTGTTCCAGGTGTTCTGAATATTTTTTATGTATAGTATAAAAATATTTATGTTTGTATTGTATTATGTATATCAGTGATCTAATAGGTACCTATAATACAAGCTCTGCTTAGCTTGGGGCTAGGTGATGTTCTGTGGATTGTCAAAAATTATTTATTTATATATATTTTATTCCATCACCAGGTTGAGTGCTCCAGCATGCAGGACCAGCGATATGAGGATCATTGAAATGGAGGATACCTTTAAGTTCTCTAATAAAATTATTAATCAATGACAATCTAGGATTGTTGTATATTGGCTCAACTAGCTGACTCGCCAACTTCGACCGCGTAAATTAAGTGAATACTACTCATCTAGCTCACCCGCCACGGTTTCAACCGCGTGAACTAAGAAGAACATTCCACCATGCATTGTTTTGTTATATCTCAAAGGGATAAGGCAGCGTTTTCAATGAAAGCTCCCAGAAGCTTGACTTTTTCCGACACTTCCAACAATTATCGTTATATTTCAACCAATTTGAGTTTCACAAAACCTTGACAAATTATACTCAAACCTTCCTCACGAATCACTCTTATCTATTGGTGACTGCATAAAAATCCGTTCCGTAGTTTTTTTGAGTTTATCGCGAGACAGACAGACATACGTGGCTAAAGGCTTTGTTTTATAATATGTATGTAGTGATCATGAGTACGAACTAAGCGTAGGCATCATCTAGCTGCGCGCTTAAATAAAAAAATCTGTATTTTTCACATCATTTGTTTCAAGTCTAAATCGGTATTTCTCTCGCTTTCTGCTAAATGGCTTGGATTTCCTCCAAATATGCTATCTAGATAAGCTACGAGTCCTTTTACTGTTATTATTGGGTCACCCTATTAGCTGAAGTTTTGCTTCTTGTTTGTAGAGCCATCTTATGAGCACATTATTGTTGTGATGAAACTACAAACTTATATGAGGTTCGAAATTAGTTTCGGTTTTGTAAAACTTACATTTTGTTGTCGGTAGCTTGCAATTATTTTGCAAACATGTTTTTGTTAGGTTTTGTCAAAAAAATTGTATTTTTATAATTAAATTTTACACCCCTAAAACGTAAAATCACAAAACATTGTTAGAAATGTACCGTGTTAACAACTACATAACATAAATTTCCAAGTAGTAACGTGAATTTCCAAGATATTTTACTATTAGCGGGCCGCCCCGGCTTCGCACGGGTATTTAACCAAAATTTCAAGATCCCTAATTTTTTTTAAAATATTGTGGCCTATGTCACCCGGGAGTAGTTTAGCTTCCCAACGTTGAAATAATTTTTCAAATCGGTTCAGCAGTTTCGGAGCCTATTCAATACAAACAAACAAATAATCAAATCTACCTTTCCTCTTTAAAATATTAGTATAGGTAAAAAAGACTATGTAAGAGTTACTGTGTTAATAAACTCAAGTTGTTGCCATGAGTTTATAATAAAATTTCAATAAACAATGCAGTATTTACCTTTGTTTTGCACTCAGGGCGAATAATTTGGCTACCCACAGAATAGAAAACTAATTCCATACGAAAGTCCACTTTGGTTCCAGTGTCTTTCCTTGGGTAGACCACAGCATTCCAACTATGTAAACATTTAATTTGTTCACTCAAATTGCTTGTCGGTTCTGTGGAGGGTTTCGGCTTGCTTAATAAACTAGTGGCTTTTGGCCACCTTTCGGTCTTTTGACCTTTGATGTTAAAGTCTTTATTAACAAAGAACATTACAATCAAATAATAGAATAAAATAGAACTAGTATTTACAATTGAAACAGCTCAATGCTAACTGCAGACTGATAAACAAACTACAGGTAGCCCAACTAGTCCATATACCAGTGGGAAGCGTCCCCAAGACGCTGGCTGCATTGCCCCGCTGTATGGCCAATGGCCAGGCCGAAACGACAAAAAAAAGTTGGAACTATTATAAGTTGCTTTTGTCTGTAGTTATTGTCGCAGTGGGAGGGCATAAGTATAACTTAGTTAATTACCAATAGAACTTCTTTTGACCACAATCTTTTCTGATGGAATGTAAAGTGTTTGGTTGGAAAGACTGTGTGTTGTATAAAGTGTGTGTGTGTGTTGTATAAAGTATGTGTGTGTGTGTGTGGAAAATGTTTATATCCGACGATATATCACGAAGGTCTAGAAGATACCTACTTATGTGTTTTCTACAGTCTCCCTTTATCGCAAAAAAAAAACTTGAATTAAGTAGTTGTCTATTGACGGCACAATAATCAGTCTTTCCTTATAAGGTATAATGTAACCAACTGTGCAAAAAAGCTAGAATAATAGTTATACGCTCTTCCTTTGTAGTTTTCCGAGAGCGTTTTGAGCGGTGCATCTGCTTGCATGTACAGGTATTTTACCTCCCAGGTGAAATTGCCTCTTTTGTAAAGCTGACGTAAATAATTTAGTTTCCTTGCTTTGGTATGGTAAGACAGAAAGCTGGTGGCTAACATAAAAATAAAATATAACCTGCCAAGTGCTAGTCAACTCGCACACGGAGGATTCCGTACCATCGTACAAAACTATTTCCCAAAAGCAACAGTTAAAACTGATTTTTGTTAAAAATTAAAAAAAAAACATATATCCGATGATTCGATTCGATTCAATTCAATTTAATTAGATCGGTTATACAACCACTTACACTAACTAATTAAAATTAATATACAATAAAAAAATTAAAATATTGCATTAAAGTCAGTATTAAATGTAGATTAAGTCAATAAAAATTGACAAAGAAAATAACAATCAAATAATATAAAGAAATTAAACTAGTATTTACAATTGAAACAATTGAGCTAACTCCGACATAAAAATTAAAATGAAACGAATTCAATTTAAAATAATACAATAATTTTTTTTAAATTAGTATTCAACAATAAATAATACAATAAATAATGTCAAATCACACATATCACCCGTCAATCTCACAAAATCGCATGCATTCACTTATGATGTCCTTCCATTCATCATCAAATGGTACTACTAGCTTGTTGAGAGAGTTCAGAGCTCGAGGCAACGTGGTAAGTCCGACCGATGGTTCGGCACGATGATGATGACCGATGCGGTCATCCATCTGAGTACTGCGCCCTCCGTTTCTTAACTTCGGTGGACTCCTTACTTATTTAGTTTAGTAGTTCATTTTTAAATGAAGATTTTGTGCAAAAATTCCCTCCGTTGAAAGCTTGTAAAAAATCTATATTGGTGGTTCATTGTTCATTCTTGAACGTTCTTATTGCAATTGGAATTTGGTGACTTTTTAGAAAAAACACTTAACACCCACCTCACAATACTACTTAACAATCCTAACGTCCTTTTTATCATCATCATCATCATATCAGCCCATACACGTCCACTGCTGGACATAGGCTTCCCCCATACGACGCCACAAATAGCGGTCCTGAGCCGCCTCCATCCATCGACTCCCTGCGACCGCTACGATGTCGTCGGTCCATCGGGTGGATGGTCTCCCATGTAGGGGGGGATTTGCCATAATCACCACAGCTGGCAGGTGGATTGGTGATCACAGTGTTGGTGTTGAAAAATACTCAGAAGGATGCTGCTGCCCTCCTTCTGGTCTCTTAGTCGGTTCTTACGACATCCACGGGTTCAGTTGGAGGGATCGATATTCGTACGTCGCGGCCCCACGGCGTAACGTCCTATTATTTATTTACATAAGCTTTTTTAAAAAAACCTGCATCCTACGATATGTAATAAATTCTTTTCACACAACATTGTTGTTTTTTTTTCGACCATGATGATGGTAGAATTTTGTGATGTTACTGCCTTGCTCACCTCCACAGAACAGGTGGCTACTCATCTTGTAGAGAATTAATCACAAGACAAAACAGTTTCGTCTGTTTGTTCAAACTTAGGCATCCATGTTTTCGTAGGAAAACAAAACAGGTACTTCCCTACAGTGAAATAAATAGACGAAATAAATAAAAGAATCTTCCTTCCCTATTAGATTTCCTTCCGCTATAAATGAATGTGTTTTGCCGCACAACGATTTCAAAGATTGTCTTTTATGGGTAAAACCTGGGTAAAACGAAATAATGGTTTTGAGAAGACGGAAGGACACGGAAATATATAGGTACTTCAATTATAATGAGCCATATCGTATAACCTAGGTAGGTAGGTAGTCACAATAGAAATGAAATTATTTGTAAACTTCGTGCATTTGGTAATCAACTATTAATTTTAAGCGCATTTGGTAATAATTAGTAATATATCTCATGGCGATGAGAACTTGTTCAAAACTATCGTAGGTTTCTTACCATACCTAGCACTTTTCCTCAAAACTAGTTTAAATATAGGTACTTATTATTTTTACTTTATCTTCTGTAGTCGGTAATTAAGTAATTCAAAGATTCATCCTTACTCTGATATTATGTTGTACAATGTTTGTTACTCTTACTGAACAAATCAGGCTGAAGCTTGTCTGTACTTCAACAAAGTTAACAAATAATGAAGTGGCTTACAACAACAACCAAAACATCACCTACCAGCCTATAACAGTGCACTGCTGGACCTAGGTTTTAATTCCCGCTCTGGACGTGCGGGTTGGGGATCTCAGGGCACATCTTTTTCCACATTACAGACGCGACGGTCCTCACCGACCGTGGACAAAAAGAAAACATCGGACAGGAAAGCTAGGCTGGGCTTCAGGATACTACAGCCATGGGGATAAGAGGGATGTGGCGTTAGCAGCTGGGCAGCGCGTGGTTGCGTACCAGTGAATCCAGTCAGCTATCGGACAGATACTTGGTAGATTCACCGTCTCAACGAATAGATACGGTGCTTAAATAAGTTAAATTCAATTCCATAAGTTTGGATGTTTATGTATAAACATGTATTAGACACATAAATGTTCTAGTGGTCTCATTTACACTTTTCAAATCACGAAAAAAACCACACCTTATTTCTTATTTGATATAAATCTGTAGTATAAAATTTCACTTGTCTAAGTGCTTATTTTGTAAGCCTACGGAATAAAACTAGAAATCTGAAATGTTTAGATATTTGTTACTTTTTCACGCTTAAACTATCAGGCATATAAATCAGTTCCCATTGGTTAGAAGATTTTATAAAAACAACATGTGCGATGCCGCGGGCAGAAACTAGTCGTTTATATGGTATACTATTTAGTAGAGTTATGTGAACTAACTGTACAATGATTCATTATGAATTTAAGCGAGTTAACCAGCTACCGGTACGAACTTTGTTTGCGTTGGAAGAACACCAACGTTTCATCCCTTAACGAGAGACTGCAGTCCCTCGTGCCGCCTGATCTCCTACACTATACCACATTCTCTCTCATCTGTAAAATAAAAATACACTATACACCTTTTTATCGCTTCTTGTCTATGAAAAAACTGCCTGGAATATGACTTATAAGCGATAAGACCGTCAATTGTAAAACATTTTCTTTTATTTTTATTCGTGTCCTGTTTTTTGTTACTCGGTGTGCAATATAATATTTGTGGGTATGTTATTGTGCCTACTTATGTTATGATTGAAGATAAAAACACTATTGCACAAGTTCCAGTGACCGTGTTCTTGGGATTTCAAATAGATCATGGCCTCACCTAGGATAAGCATATTGTCAGCTTGTGTGCCAGGCTGGGTAGCGTATGCTTCGGTCTTCGCATGCTATCGCGCGTGGTGTCCACCGACATGGTCCGCACTTGTTATTTCGCGACTGTTCACTCGCTCCTCCAGTACTGCGTAGAGCTGTGGGGGTGCGATACGAAAAGAAGATACATGCGTGGGTTAATAGATAGGGGTTCATTAGTTTGAAATATTACAGAAAAAATGCCATGGAACTACAACTAAATGCAATAGAATATATAATAAAATACTTTAAAACAAATCAAACCTATTCACGAGCTCAATATTTATATTATAAGTTGTATGAGAATTATGAGAAATACGATCAATTTCAAATTTTGAATAAACCAAAAACAGTTCTTATTGTTAATTACAAAAAGTATTTTTTTCTTTTGAAAACAAGATATATATGATTATCTATTTGAATTGACCTCCTTGTTACGTTTGAAGTCAATTTCTATAAATACAGAACTATTTTAAAAACTAAATCATTGGTTTAAAATAAATTAGCAAGCTATTTTATACCAAACAAGAAATTTAATAATACAAAACAAAACTGATGTAATCACGATTTGACTTGTTACCTGCCAGGGAGGTCACCTAACGACCAACGTAACAGTACGTCTGAAAGGGTGAGTAGCTAGGTAGGTACTGAGCCGATTTCCTATCTACGGACGAAATATTTGAGGAAACTCCGATCCAATTTAGCCACCGAATCCCGCTACTGCCGATGACTGTCCCTCGGGATTCGCAGCTTTATTCATGGAAAGAATTTTTAACCGGAAAAACCGGATTTGATTTATCTCAATATCTGTAGTAGGTACTATCAAATCATACTATACTATATAGTTATTCTGGTTTGTTCTAATACAGACATATTCATAAAAGACAGAGATACCAAACTCAAATTGTTTGCGATGTCTCTATTATATTCAGATTTTCTTGTTATTTTCAAGGACAGACATCAATCGGACTCGTCATAATTGCACCAAAGTAGGTATTATATAAGAATAAGAATATAATATTAAAGAATAAAATATATTTATTTTGTAAACAGAACTTAGTACTAAAATAACTTATACACTATACTTAATTTGGAGATGAAACATCTTCTATACCCAGGTCCTTTCACAAAATAGGCTCAGTCTCAGCATGAGTTGGATGACTAGCAAGCTACGATCCAACGCTGGTCTTCCACCAGAGCCACTTGTTGGCGGTATTTATATATTTAGATTATGGTACTTATGATACAGGTGGAAGGACGTAGTGGAGAAGGATCTTGGCTCACTTCAAGTTTTTGCACCGGACTGGATGGAGGCGGTGCAGCACAAAAGCCGGTAGCGATTTATTGTGTCGGAGGCCAAGACCCACTTCGGGGTCGATGCGCCAGGAATCAGGATAGTGAGTATGTGAGTGTATGGTACTTACCTATAACGAGTCATAGTATAACGACCACAGCTAATCCGATGTCTATGAAAAAATTCTAATCACGCCTAATTGAACGAAATGCTAGTTTTTTTTCTGATTTATTTGAAAATATATTTTCTTTAGCTCCTTCGAGGCGTCTGGCTACCTAATAGATATAATCAGCTAAAGAAAAAATTCGAAGAAATTCCTATTTTCTGTGAATAAATGATTCTATGAAAAAAATCATCCATCAATCAATTCACTCTATGAAAAAATCGATTGTAAAGTTTCAAACACGAACCCTTCTTTGAAAACCTGAAAACACGCACGCGCTTAGGTAAGGTACCACGAGAGGAGACCTTACCTGACTTTACCTTATTGATAATGGCATCTCATGGCTTTAAGGTATATTCTGTTGTGCCGCAAGATTCTCAGAATCGTACAACTTGTTATCCTGGTCTATATTTTCTAGCATCCGTAAATACAAGCCTTGCGCTATTGTCCAATAGACCGAGGAAGAGTTTGCATTCAATTCTTCGAATGGTTACTTTAGAAGAAATAAGCGCATGCTACGTATGCAAACTGTTCTTGGTCTGGCTTCAGAATTAACTGGCGAGGCAGTGATTTTACACAGTAATTTTAGAGTGATATTGTTAGCTATATGTTACATGTGCAATGTGTAGGTAGCTTGTATAAAGGTACCTACTATACTTAATGAGTATACCTAATACTTAATAATCTTAAGTCCTAGATTAAAATACATTGCCATACCCTATTTGAAAGGGTGCATGAATACTTACAAAACTGTAATTATTTATGTTTTACAAAAAAATACTGGATACTGAATACATAGATGTAGGTAGAAAAGAGGTTTTCGAGGTTTGTCCGAAAATGCTTCCTCATTATTATTTGTTTGATTATGGATAGAGCATTGGATTACCTATCTAACGGTGTCGCTTTTATAACTTTGGATTTTTCCGAAAGTTTTTGTTTCAGAATAATTTGTTGTTATGCTTTTTTCATAGTAGACCTTCGTTTGACCACAATCTCACAAGACGGAAAGTGTGGCCAACGGTGTATCACAAAGGTCTGGCAGACACCTATTCACTCTTGTCTCACGTGCTTTTTATCACAAACTCGTTAAAGAAGAAGAATTCATTATTAATTAATAAAGATAATGAATCCTGAAACGTCCTTTACCTCACGTGTTGTGAAGACCTAAGGAAGAACTGTCAAAGATATGTAGTTGGGTAAGTTTCTGTAGAGATTGACCTAGATATCCAATCGCCACAACTATGTATTGGCCAGTATCCTGAGCCCGGTCAAAGTTCACAGGCTCATCGCACTAGACTACGTAAGTTCGTCTAAATGTTGTGTAAGTTTAATTAGAATTCCTGCTACACCCGAGCGTCGTATCTGACAAATGAGTCTATCCACCATCTTCCGAAACTAACCCCTCTGTATTTAATGAGAAAATAATGTTCGCGTTCAATAACGCAAAAGTAATGGCTACTGACAAATGGAGCATGAATTGTGAGTCATTTTCAAAGGGATTTGGACCGAAGGAAGCCAACTTTTAAAGAAAGTTCGGCTATAATAAAATTCAGATCATTTTTCAAAACTAAGCAATTATCAGTAAATCTTTTCTACAGATATAGGTACGTTTTTAGGGTCCCATACCTAAAAAGTCTACCTAAGCCTCCGCTGTCTGTCAGTTTGTCCGTCCGTCCTTGAGCGGGCTGTATCTTGAACCGTAAAAGGTAGACAGTTAAACTTTTTATAGAATGTGTATTTCCCTTGCGGATATAACAACAAATTAAATAAAGATTGAAATTAAAGGGGCTCGATTTTTTGGCTATTTTTGTTCTACTTTCGTCAAGGTTGTATGTATCTCTTGAATCGTAATAGGTAGACAGTAAATTTTGACAGGGCGTATATACCCAACTGTTTGTGCTATAACAACAAACAAAAGAAAATTAAGGGGTCCAACTTCAATACTAGGTTGAGTACCGAATACCGATCACCGAAGTTAAGCAACGTCGGGCGCAATCAGTACCTCCTACGTTGACGGCGTCACGTCATTTTCGACAAAAAACATCCGTATTTAGCGTTCTTATTGCATAATAGTTATGTACGATGGTACGGAACCGTCCGAGTGCGAGTTAACTTGCACCCTTGGCCGGTTTTATTTACTTATATCTATGGGTTAGCTTTTTAATCTATCAAACTTTTTCATATTCCTAATGTTATGTTTTACCTACGCATGTATGTAAGTTACAATACAAGGGGGGGGGGGGGGGGGGGTATACTACCTAAACAATTTATGCTAAGCTTTCGTTACTCATGGTAGGTATATACTTCCAATTATGAACAAATTCCGTTGAAAAATCAATACCAATAGTTCTCATAGTGTTGGAGCTGTCTCATTACTGTTTATAAGTCCTCAGTAAACAAGTTCAAAGTGACTCCGGCTCTAGGAGTTTCCACTTATGTTTACCCACTTACTCGTTACCCTGTAAATCGTATAGTTATGAACTGAGGATTAACCTAAATAAACTTAAACTTATATTGCGAGTAGGCACAGTAAACTCCCTTTTAATTATAAAACAGAATTGATGTTGTAAAGTTATAAGGCCTGGATTAAACTCTGGCTGGATAGGATAACAAAACCACCTGAGATGATACGTTCTATTATATTCAAACCACACCTTGTGGTTTATGACTTGAGTGCGTTCTAGAAAGTTTTAATACAATACCAGAACCATTTAAGAGCGCTCTTACATTTCCGCGTTAGAGGAATTTTACGCACCGAACGGCCGCGGCGAGCTACGCAAGCGCTACTCTCTTCATTATCTATTGTCTCGCTCGCACCATTTGCGAGTCTAGCGACTAAATGATCTTGATCCACAATACAAGTTTCTTAGAAAGGAGTTCAGTGGATGGATATTTTAATGCGAATTTTAGTGTGTTAATATTAATTATAAATTGCTGTTTTACTCGTAGCAGAGATGGAAGAATGGAAGTAAACTTCGACGTTCACTGCACAATCAACGGAATACGAATATCTCAGACGCGTTGAAGAAAAAGTCATGGCATTTAAGAAGACATTAAACAACTGGTAACAAAATATTCCTCAATGTTCTTTTTATGTTGACTGTACTCACTGCATTTCGTAGACGAAATCCATAAACAAACGAAACAACAAACCATGAAATTCTAGACGAAGTCAGATACTCTGAGGTAATGCAACCACACAATACACTGTGTTTCGTAAAATATGCTCCGCTCTTCCCAGGTCCAATTACCTAGGTAACATATACATATTTTGTCAGGTTTGTAGCAGGAATTTAGTTTTGAATTATTTGAATAAATTATCTACGAGGAGTAGGTAATGATCTACATATACATAGATAGTATATAGTAATGATTACCTATTATTTCTGCTAGATTGTCACAATGTTTGTGTCTTCTTAAAATATTTAAATATTTGTACAGAGCTACGAGAAAGTACAATACAATACATCAGACTTTATTTCACACCAAGAAAATAAAAATATACAGGTCAAAATAATTAACATAGTTGCACTATTGGCGGCCTTATCGCTAAGAGCGAACTCTTCCAGACAACCTTGAGTACAAACCAACAAAACCAGAAGTACATAATAATGTATGTAGTCTAAACTTGGGATATGAGGATTTTTGGTTACGAGTCTGGGAAAAAATAATTCTATTTTCTATATAAAATTATTTATGTCAGTAGAGCTTGTGATATTTCTTGTTACAAGCTCAACTTTGGGACTTGACGCTGTGAAAATTCTAGCGTTATTTATTGCTTCATATTGCTGGACAGAAATGGTCTGAAGTGTAACTCAAAACTACATAAAGTATATACATTGTACCTGTATACCATTTACCTAATACACTCGAGCATGGATAAAGCTAGCGGTTTATGAAATTCATAAAAGAAACAAAAATATGATCCGTAAAATTCTAGGCGAAGTCAGTGGCACTGGCATAAACGCTGTCACATCCATGGAAAGAGTTCAAGAGCGAATGTTCACATACTTTGTTGCAGCTACGTATTGGTAGGTATGCATATCATTATTTTGTTACTTTCATATAATAAAGGCTTCGCGAAGTCCTCTACTATACGATTCAATCAAAGGTATGGGATTAACTACAGAAAAGACGAGTCAATCAGACTTATACTTTTTAACGTGTCCCAAAGTTGTCTCCATCATCGTTCCGATGAGGCCAAACCTACATAATTAATCAAAAAATTGCTCAATAAACACTTAGGTACATATTTGATTTCATTTAATTTTTCAATATCATCATCATCAGCGCGTCCACCTCCACTGCTGAACATAGGCGTACCCCAAACGACGACGCCACAATTAGCGGTCCTGAGCCGCCTCCATCCAATGACTCCCTGCGACCTGCGTTATTTATTCATGAACAATTATTTACAATGTATTTGAGTGTTATAAGTACTTATACATGGTCGCATATGTGTGGATATAGTTTAAATGAATAGGTTAAAACGTAGATTGCGCCTGCATAGCCTTAAAATATACTGCCTAGTATACCTAGGTAAGCTTGTAGTGAAAATTTCCTACGAAAAATAACGTAGTCAGAAAGTACCTAATCTAACACGGATTAAAATTACCTATACCGGGAATCGTTCATGACGTACCTCACAACTTTATGAACAGTGTACGTCGTCGGGCGGGCAGTTGCGAGGTGGGTCGACAATAATATAAGAGTGAGTGAGAGGGTAAGATTGTGGTCAAACAAAAGTCTACTGATTATAAAAAAGGCGCAGGTTTTCAATGGAAGCGGATACCGCAGGACCGTGGTGGATGGTACAAACTTCAGGAAGCCTTTATTAACCAACAGTAAATAACATAAAAACCGACCAGCCGAAAATATTGATACAATGTGCTTGTGAGTTCTACTGTTAGAAATCTCTGCGGTATTGCTTCTGAAAATATAAAAAGGCTATTTTCTTATGCAGCGCGGCACGGCATGGGAAGACGAGCGCATTCTTCTGCCTTTGTGTCACACGCAGACTCTTTTTATGTTTCCTGCGCATGACAAAGCAAGATTTATATTCTAATACCTCGTTCGGAATAACATTTGTTAAACCAGATTAAGTTTTAAAGCAGAGCGACATAATCGCAGTGTGATTATGCTCTTCAGTCGGCCACGCAAGGCTCATAATTGCATGCAAAAACGTGCATTGGCGGGCTTTACGTGAATGCTACTTAAATATTATATTTTTACAAAATTAAAACCAATTGTGTAATCAAAGACTTGTTATTATTAACCATGGAACCATGTTCTGCATCCCTTGGGATACTGCTTGATTCAGGTTTTAAAATCAAGATTAAGTTTCTCTTGGGGTCGAATTAGCACAAAAATACAAGCGCCTGGACTATATTATCATTTTCTCTAATCTTTTTTCTCAACGTGATTGGTACGATTAAGATTACGAATGGCTCTAATTACAGATAAACTTGCAATAAATTTTATATCTTGGCAGGCAATTATATCGAAACAAAATCTAACATTGTTTCTTGAAAAATGTTATTGCCAGATACCATTTAATTTCTATGTAATCGATACGTTGTTCTGTCTAACAAAAACAGAGTACAAGAGTAGCAGAAACCTGGGATTATCCACGGAATTGCGCTGGAGAAACTTAGTGTTGCCAATTAGGTGCAACGTTCCAAGATGTATCTAACTACATTTGTTATTTTATTCTTACTGGCAGGTACCTGGGTATACTGTACCGGAAGTTCCATTGATCTGGAACTTCCGTGGTCTATGTTTCGAGAAAATACTTCGTTAGTAGTAATGGCGTACTCGAATACGGATTTTCATTAATAATTTTATTGATTTTCGCCGTAATTTCGCGATCACTTGTGAAGGAATATTATACACTTGTGAAAAATATATTTTGTTGATAATTTCTATAGGTACCTAAACTACTGATATTTTTTTTTATTAAATTGTGTTTTCCTTCTGAATTGTATAGTATCAAAGGTCTATAATATGTAATGTACTAGCCTGCTTTTACACATCAAAAATACACAATCTTTGGAATTATATTATAAAACGCATTCAATATGTACACCAATTAGATTAATGTTTTCCAACATTAATCTGTTGGAAAACAATAAGTAGAGTAAGTTTTTAATTGTGGCCAGAAATTCGTCTAATGCTGGCAAAAAAACCACCTACAAGCACCGCGAGCTAAGGTGGATAACGTGCCATATATACCAAATACTATCTATCGACCATTCTTCCGAGCTTACAACAGATTGCAATAGAATTGCAATAATACTTAGGTCGTGTTGCAATGGAATTCCGTTCGGAAACTAATGATTTCAATAGAAATTTTCTTTATGTGATGTTTATCTTCAAGTGGTCTTAAAGTGTGATAGATGTTTTATTTTAGAAAACTTTGTTGATATAAGATACAAATACAACAACGACGCAGAGCTCCGACCGTTAAAAAAGAAGTTACATAGTTATAGTAAAAATTAAGTTTGAATGTATCATGAATGTATGAAAAATCTATTGATAATGCTAAAAAAGAGGTGCGATATAGTAAAAAAAGTTTGAATGTAGGTACTAATGTACACATCTCTGAAAATCTATCGAATACTGCTCGATTCGCTCAACTTTTCTTACAATGCTATTTGTCTCTCAACACACGAAATCACATCTCTTATTCACAAAAGAGACAAAACAAAAACAGCCTCCCAAATGATGTTACCTCAATTGTGTTTGCAAAGTTTATAGTGGTTAACAACTTACAAACGATCGATCCGACATTTCTCCCGGGAACAGCCATGACAACTCCAATCGCGGCCTCTTGGAGTGTAACGTGACGATCCACGTCACCACGTTCACAGCCAGCGGCAGATATACCTACTACGTGTTTATTTGTCGATTCTATTTCCTGGAACGTTTTCCTTTATGATTATGGGCTTTGATTGACAGAAACACTTGTCGGTCGATGTGTAGAAAATATGATTGCCGAGTTTCACGGCCCACATAAATAAACAGCATAAATGTGGGGTGGGTTTGGTGGATGCTTTATTCTTAAATTAACTAGCTTCTGTCTGCACATTCACACATAAAAAATCCTAAAAATCTTAGAGGTTCAAAACAGAGAAAAGTGAAAACCGTAAGTCATTTGACAAAAAAATTGCCTTATTTATTTGTGCTTTTACTATAATTGTGATTAAAAAAATTGCGTACCTATTTCATTTTAGGGTATTTTATAAACAATATTTTCAACCATAACACAACAATATTTTCCCTAAAATCAATCCAAATTTTGAGACACCACGGAAATACGACGTTGTTGTCAATTAATGGGGCCTCACGAAGATAACGACAAAGCCGTGACATAATAATCTGAAATTAACAAGCGGTGAATAATAAATGCCGCAGATAGAACAGCTATTAAGCTGTTTCCACCTGTAATTAAAGTTTACGTAGAGCATTCCCAATTGCGATGCTTTCAAGGAACGCGGTTAAGTGGAATTATATGTCGTACGTGTGCATGCATGCCTCGAGAGACAAAACGAATTTTCGGGTCCGATTCTGCTACTCTCAACAAATTAGGCTTACCGCACATCGAATTTGGCAGGAGTATACATCAACCTGTCATCTTACCAGAGACCAGGGTAAAGTCAAGCTTGGACCGATCTTGATGATTCTTTAGTTTATAAAATAATACTCACATAAGTTGATTGGCGCTGGTGCAGAATAGCGATTGGTGCCTGAATATCATGTACCAATAATCTGAAGATTTTCATACCATATCTTTTTAAAATTATCTTATCTCGTTCTATTCATGGAATTAGCCCCTCATTATTAGTCTATTAAACATACTTATTTCACTAATAATAACATAAATAAACAATAAAAAATATTTATTTTAAACTGTTTTTCTTCAGACCTAAGAAAAACACTACGCACTAAACGTCACTACTAAATAAACTGATTCGTAAGTAGAATTCTCGAATACACTCGTTACGCACCCTCGAATGTTTCTAAAGGCAAGCTAAGCACAGCTTAAATAAATAAGCTCAGTTATCTCTTTGTCCATTCTATAACCGCGATTTAAAACCATGCCACATCCGGCTGCATTGTCTTTCGGCTACATCGTATTTGCACGATTCTTCGCGTGCATTTTATGCCACAGCCAGATATAGGCAAGGAGCAAATGTGCCGATAGGTACAAATATACTTTCTTACTTACTTTCTCAATGTTTTCAAAAAATTATCTGAGCGCCTGGTCGAAGCAACGCGTGACTCGAGAGCTGGTGAGTATCTGGCGCAGCGCATTAGTATGGCCATGCAGCGGGGCAATGCAGCCGGCGTCTTGGGAACGCTTCCGACTGGTATTGATATGGACCAGTTGAGCTATCTGTAGATTGTTTGCAACAGTCTGCAGTTAGCTCAATTGTTTCAATTGTAAATACTAGTTTAATTTCTTTATATTGTTATTTTCTTTCTTTATATCTTTTTACAAATTGGACGGCGAGGAATAATATTTTGTGGTCATCCCAAAAAATTATAATTACCCAAGAATTCTAATTAAGTCTTTAAGCCTCTTCACACTTGCGAATCCGCGAACCACTTGCGAAACATGAGTGTGGATCCATTCGCATATTCTTAACGGCTTCTAAATTTGCAAAGACGTAGGTAGACCTGTAATAAAACATATGGTACTTCTTATCCCATAAATCATGTTATAGAAATAACCTTAAAACATTTCCACAGAAAAACGCGTGCGAAGCCGCGCGCAAGAAACGCGTGTTATAAGACAAAGTTTAGTAACTGGGCTAAAAAGTTCCCCTTCTCCTCAACTAACACCGGTTGGCCGACACTTTGCATAGAGGGAAGAATAACGGATAAAATCAGGATCCGGGTAACTTTATCTCTGAAACCCTTCTTGCGTCGCTGATTTTTAAACTCGAGTATATGCCACGCTACGTGTATTATGTAAATTGATTCGTGAATCACCGCTGCGCCGTGTGTAGCGATATTGACTTATTACGTTTGCAAGTTCAATTTTTTGGGTTCCTTATCTGAACTCTGACAACCATCGCAATAATGCTAACCAAAAGAATTGTAGCAATAATTTTTCTTGTTGTATTTGGCTACTATCTTTTAGAATGTTTTCGCAGCTATTAACATTACCTAATATGTGTCTTGGCGCCCTATATGCTTAAGAAAGCTACGACCCTCTCCCAAACGAAAACGGATCGGCCCATGCGGATTTGTTGTTGTTTCACGTCGAATGAAATGGGGCGCGCTATGAGTGAGTAAGTACGTCTAACCATCAAATACGAAGCCGTCATGATTATTTTTCCGATTCATTTTGAATAAACGATTGATTTCAGAAATATTTTTTATAATGAATATAATTATTTATGATGTTGAATATATTTAGGATGTTTGCAACGCGACAGATTTTCGAATAAAGGTGTCTATCATGCATAAAATCGCTTGAAAATTACTGGATTTGGTGGTCAAATCAGTTACGCTCTCATTTAAAGATCATTATGTTTTTTGAAAAACTAAACCGCTACAAACATAGCTATTTTTCATCCGATTACGTATGGAAATTTTCAATAAGTTCGGAGACATATGTAGTTTCCAAATGAAGCGGAAGGTACGTTTCTATGGGGCTAAGGCTATCCGTTGATGGCGCTACGTGCGTAGCCATTTTGATTTGCGCGTCTACCGGAACCCTCCAGTAGACTCGCGATCAAAATGGCTACCTGGCGCCAGGGTATTAGTTGCACACGGACGTTGAGGAGACGCAGTGTGTCTCTAAGTTACAAAATCTTTATAGTGAGTCGAGTATTATTTTAGTCTAGTACTAAAATAATACTCGCTCTCTATTTTGCGGTTGATCTACTCATAAAATCATGCGTTATTTGTGGCGAAAACTTTAATATTCTGGAATTCGGTGGAAACTTGAATTTAGGTACTATCGAAACTTGACCTCGGAAAGTTATCATTAATTATAAAACATCAACAGTTATATCCATAAGTTAACACTATTCAGACTAAGAATAAAGCGCTATTCAGACAGAGCAACATTCATCTCCGTATTGCGGCAATATACAACTCGCAACTAGCTGTTTACATAGAAACTTTTTCCTAAACTGGGACTTATTGTTGCTGCAAGGGCTGCAACTGGCAACCTTTATAAAAAAATATTAAAAAGTTGATTGTTTTTCTAACTTGCTCTGTCTGCATAGCCTTTAAGAACTACGGAACCCTATGAAAGTGCGTTTCAACGGCTTGAGCTTTAATTTCTCCAGTGAGGCAGAGGCGGATTGTACGTCTAATCTCTGAGGAATACCTACTTGCTCAGAAGCTTTTTCTTCTTGCTCGAGGCTTAGCCTAAGCTCGATTCAATAGAATGTTTTGTAACGACGATAGATACTGATTGATTTGGATTTCGCTGCGTATTTGAATGATTTTCCCTGTTCAACTGGATTTCCGTTAAATAAACCAACAGAACATGAAAGAAAATGTTTATGTAAAAATAACTTGTATTAACGTTCATCCGACCAATCTTTGATGGATATGAAAATATACCAGTAAGTAGGTAAATCATTTATTGGTCAGATAAAACACACATTATAATTTGATTGATTAATAACAGAAAAGTAGAAAAATTTCAACGGGACTTAAATTATTATTTTTCCCATAAAATTTTAACATCAGGTAATTTACCATAGCTAATATTTTTTAAAAATATGATATATTACGTAAACATTGGTTCTTACCTACTTTATATGTCTTTATCTGCGGTAGATATGTTGTTTAAGCGAGTGGCTACTTTAGTGTCTGACTTAATGTTTATGTTAGAGGGTCTGCTAAGTGCTAGCAATAAATTGTTAGTTCCGAGTACTCAGGTGCTTTTTCATTAGCAAGCTTTCCTGTAGGTTAACTGTTGTAACCTCTGTAGAGACTGCTGCGTAAACTTTGCCCCGGGCCCCTATTCTAAAGTTTTGCAAGATTTTGAACACTGTGATACCTTATTATACGTAAACTAGCTGTTCCCCGCGGTTTCATCTGCGTTAAATTCGTATGCCGTATAAACCGTAAATCTCCCATGGAAATTTGATGTTTTACCAAAACAACAAAATAGCCTATGTAATTCCCCATCCTTTCAACTCTATATCAAAAATCAAGTCGATTGGTTGCTTAGTTAGAGCGTGAAGGAAGGACAAACAAACAAACACACTTTTGCATTTATAATATTACTTAAGATTAGAATACCTGTCAGACTATAGAAAAGTGTGATATATAAACGCATCATCGTTACAAAATATTTACGGTGTGCATGAACGAAACAAATTGGGTTGTGATGAAAAACAGATAAGATTCAGAAGTAGGTACCTACCTACCCACCAAAACTCGATGGCCGATATGAAAATACGTTTTTTTATTTGATAATCTGATCCCCATTGTAGATAAATAGATAGAAAATACTTTTATTGCACACTTAAAACTAGAAAACAGTTTACAAAGGAGACAAAACCAACATAAGTGACAATGGGCGGTCTTATCGCTCAAGAGCGATCTCTGCCAGACAACCTGGGCGTCGCAGGGATTCGTGGAGGTGGCTCAGGATCGCTATTCATGGCGTCGTTTGGGGGAGGCCTATGTTCAGCAGTGGACGGGCTGATGATCAAATCTGATGCTCTCTACGTTATTTTTCGATTATACCGCAATAGTTCCGCGGAGTAGACACCGAGTCTAAAATAATACTTACTAATCTCTATACTGTGGTAGATTTACCTACTTGACGGCTTAAAACACAACATGCGTGTACAATATACATTCTTACCATGTGGACGTGGACATTCTTACATGTGTCGTAGGCCGGGAAATAAAATAACAATGCTGGACAATTCACACAGCATTATCTAGCCCCAAGCTTAAACAAATATATGCAGATCGTACGAACATAATATTATGTCCCGAGGCGGGAATCGAACCCGCAACCTCCTGCGTCGCAGGCGGACCCTCGCTTTAAATGGTTAACCAGTGATTTCATCTA
Source organism: Eupithecia insigniata (assembly GCA_947859395.1). Taxonomy (NCBI): domain Eukaryota; kingdom Metazoa; phylum Arthropoda; class Insecta; order Lepidoptera; family Geometridae; genus Eupithecia; species Eupithecia insigniata. The sequence goes on from OX402003.1 coordinate 9,040,720, forward strand.
ACCCCAAGAAATGCTGAACGATAAACTTATTTTAGCATTTCCCTGCAAAAACTGATTTCGTAAAGTCCCAAGCTGTTTCGGGAGTAGATATCATAGTACCCACATTATCATTTCCCTGCTCCGTGGTCATAGCGAATAAGGTCCCCGTAGTAGCTATTTTGTAAACTGTTCCCCGTGAACCCGTACAGATGAAGTTTGTTGAAGATTCTCAAAACGTTAAATACGAAAAAGTTGCAAAGTGAGCCCTGATTGCGGCGGAGTTATACGAGTGGTTGGTAACTTCAAATAAATATTGTTTCAGTATAACGTTGGTAGGAATAGGTATTATTGAACAAAATAATCCTACTAATATTATAAATGTGAAAGTTTGTATGGATGTATGGGAGTATGGCAGTATGGATATCTGTTACTCTTACACGCAAAATCTACTGAACCGATTGAGCTGAAATTTGGTATGGGTATAATTTGGGACCTGGAATAACATATAGGCTATTTATTATCCCGATAAATGACAAAAGACATTTTAGCATGAACAATAATATAATAATTAACAAAACAATATTTTATTTTAAATGGACGACAAAGTAGGTATATGCATTTAGAAAGCAAAATGCAAAATGATATAAAACAAGTACTTAAGTTTAAAATCTTAAACGTAACAGAATATAAGATCTATCCTTTGAATGAAATTGGTTTCTAATAATATTAACTGAGAAGAAGTTTACAAAAATAAAAAAGAAATTTTCGCACAAGAACTAAAGTTCTGCCATACTTCACTCAGGTGTCGCTCGTAGAGTTTTTAAGAGTTATAAAATAGTCTTTAAGCCCTTCATAATCTCCCAATCAGCGAAGAAAATCTATGCAGCTGCTATAAAGCCCGTAATGAGCGTGATAAACCGGCGACGTACATCTACCATTTATCTATATTACGAATTAGAAGCGTAATAAAACCTATTTTAGTATCGTACTTTAGGTGCTCGCGAGTCGCGTTCAAACATTGTTGCTGTACCTAAGGACTCGTCTACATGCACAATTTTAAATCCTTTAATTCAAGTGATCATCATCAACATCACCCTTTACTAGTCCACAGCTGAACATAGGTCTCCCTTAATGACTGCCATTAGCGTCCTGATTTCAACTTGCCGCTTCTAGCATCTGCCTGCCTGTCTTTTACAGGTCGTTATTTCACCTGTCTGGGCACAATACGTTTGCCCAGACACGGTCTGTCCTCAAGAACGTTTTTACCGAATTGGCAATTCTGTGGGAGATATGGCCGGCTCACTGCCACCTTCGGTTGTTAATTCTTAGAGCTGCTTCAACGTAAGTTTCAAAGTAAGAAACTTATTTGTAGGTTCCTACAAATAAGTTTCTTGGTGAAACCTGTTTATGTAAGTCATGATCATGTCAGGCCGGATCACTCAATGCTGGGTAAGGTCTCCCTTTATTCCCTTTTGCCATACTCTTCTGTCCTATGTTACTTGCATCCAAAATTTGCACATATTGTATAAAGGTTATTAAAGATTAAATTTGTAGACACTGTAGGATTTACCACGTCTTTGTCAGAAACCACAGACAATAACTAGGCATCTCTTTTCCTTCTTGGTCTTTGTCGACCGGTGACTTTTCCACTTCATTATATTATGGGCAGTTTGGTTCCAGTTGCCTGCTATGTTTTAGACGTCGTTATCGCTTCGTCGGCGGCATTTATGTCTTGTCTCTAGTATTTTTTTTTAATTAAAAGTATTTTTAATTCACTGTGAATAGACCTTTAGGTAATTCTTACCATTTGACAGATGTGTAAAATTTATCAACGTTCGCAACTCACTGGCGCGATGCCGCTGAAAGCCAACTTCAATGGTAGCAGCGCAAAATGAATGTCGAAACGTTTGTTACTGAGGAATAACCCATATTTTATGTGCTTGTTATTGATTAAATCAATTTTCAGTTCGCAATCATTTTTAACGTTGATAGAGTGTTTAAGCTGGCTATAAAAGCTTCCTTCCCTAGTTAGTTTTTAAAATTACCAGAACGTTATTGAACGCTTGCGCACTATGAAAACTCACCTCAGAGTAGTTGAAGGAATTACCTGATTATTCAATTTACCATAAGTTTTAGTTCTTAGTAATTTCACATAATTTTCGCATAGGTTTTCTCAAAGTTTCCTATTTTATATCTAATCCCTGTTTTCTACACAACCTTTAGGTACCTAGGATATAGAGGTTATCACAAAGAGCCTTTACGGGTTTTAATCTTAGTAAGATTTGACACACATACATATGTGTACCTCCAAGGCAAAGTTGAGATATCTTAGTCTGTTCATAGAGACTACCTCAATATCAAAAAAACCTATTAAATTCTGATAAATATATATTTCCCAAAAGCCTCCAAAGTTACGAGACCCCCAAACTCGCATTTAACTGTCGCCAACATAAAATGCCATCTAATTTGTTTGTCCCAAAGGAAACTTGTTTGTAAGTTTTCACAGAATTGAAATAAGGATTTCTTTTACTAGCCAAAAAGTGCTGACGTGTGAAATTGACTATTAAAGATGTAAGGAAGTTACGCAGAGAGTATTATTTATCCAGATGGATTAATCGTATTTACAGTTTTTAGTACGATCGATAACAAATGGGTCTTTCATTCCCTTCCGAGACAAAAAAAACAACTGCCCCGGAACAAAATTACATACTCTTCGTACATAGTCATTGTTAGAAAAATACTGATTAAAGTATCTACACACACACAGATTTCAATCAATTTAATGAAAATATGGTACTAATAGTTGCCCTTTTATGACTAAGTATATTATTGCACAATGGAAATTGGCAGAACCAAAACCACAACTGCCCCTGAGTAAAGTGGAATACCCTTCGTACATCGTCACTGTTGGAAAAATTCTCATTATAGTAATCTACACACACACACACACATACACACACACACACACACACATTTCAATCAATTTAATAAAATATGATACTAAAAGTTGCTCTGTAATGACTTAGTACATATGTATATTGAAAATTGGCAGGACAAAAACAACAACCGCTCCTGGCCAAAATTACGGCGTAAATGTTTATTTTGGAAGAGTTTATTTATTAAATTAGTTAGGATTTGGGTTCAGTCCCGTACCGAGGTAACTATAGGAGTAGTTCCGGTTCCGATCGATTAACGAGGGAATCTAATTAAGAAGTTTCCTATTATCGGGCAGTGGTTGAAAGACCCTTAGTTTTTAAGGAAATTGCCCCGCCCACGCCGAATTTTTCTGAAATACCTTCTAAAAATAGTCTAATGTTGGTCTCAGAAGGCTTTATTTTGATAAAAATGAAGATAAAATTATCTAAATAATATTATATCGTATGCCATATCATAACTAGGTTATGATATATAAAAATAAACCTTTTATTTGCATAGTAGGTAGGTATAAGTGTTCAGTAATAAAGCTACCCAAGTTTGGTATTAAATGCCTTTTGAGATTGTGGAAAACATGTTCTTATACTTTTTTCACATTTTTTTTTTTTTTTATTTAAATACTTTATTGCACACATTTAATAAAATATACAAAAGGTGGGCATAATGCCAATGGCATTTTCTACCTGCCAACCACACATGGTAGAAAACAAAACAAATAGGCGTGCTATAAATAAATCTAAGCTATGTAATAATAAGTCTAATTAGTTACATTAGAGAAAACTACAGCAACATAGTAATAAACTTAACAAAAGTACATAATATTTATGGATATATACAATACATATATACAATATTATAATAGTATAATAGAAATTAATAATTACATTACCTAATTACAATGTTTTTAAGGAAGGTAGGGAACAAAAAAAAAAAAAAAATGGTTGAGTTACTTAACTAGGCGTCGGGTAGAGATTCCTTAAAAAATGCTCACGTGTCAGCTTTTTAAAACAATCCTTTGATTCGACTTTCCTGATGTCATACGGAAGAGAGTTCCATAGTCTAACAGCCTCAATAGAAAATGATTTTTCACGAAAAGATGAGCTGTGTGCCGGTATCTCTACAAGAAGGTTACTTGATGATCTGAGTGGTCTGTCATGTGTATGTGAGTCAGCCAGAAATGAAAAACGGTTCTTGAGGTAGCCAGGAGCAGATGGATCTTTAAGAGCAGAGAAAAGAAGACAAAGTACCCTCACGCTCCTACGTTCGCGAATTGGGAGCCACTTTAGCTTAGCTCGATATTCGCTTATATGGTCATATTTGCGCAAACAAAAGATGAAACGAATGCCAGTATTAAGGAGACGGTCGAGTTTATTTAGTAAATCTTGATTAAGATCAATGAAAGCTACGTCTGCATAGTCTATGATTGGCAATAGAAGCGAGTTCACTAAAGTGAGTTTAGTAGTGGTTGGCAGAAAATTTTTTAGACGGATAATAGAGTGAAGGGCAGCATAGAATTTTCGGGAAATTTCCTTACATTTCTATCGGTAATAAATTTTTCCCCCTTTTCAAACGTCTAATTTATTTTTTCATTGCGATTGACGTTTTGATTAGGCCCCGTCGAATATTTCGCTGAGTTTATTTGGCTAATGTTTCGTTACAGCTGGATTTCTCATTTCCTAACATTCTTGCGTTTGTTCAGAAATCATAAATGTTTAAGTTGTTTCAGAACGGAATATGGGCTGTAAACGGGAATGTTTTTTGTCATAATAAATTATTCATTCAGGAGCTAGCAATTTGGAATCGTACTGCCAACTCTCGATCATTGTCGGAAAGTTCTTACAAATCCTGTATTAAAAAGATAAAAGTGATTCATTGGTTAATGGATAACTTTTAGCTTAATAGTAAGCAAACAATGCATTCCAAAAAGGGTTTCAGGTTAATCTCAACCTACATAACTTTAGTTAGTCTATTGTAGTATTGTGTCCGGCCCGCGCTGGGATAATTAATGACTTGGCATTTCCGCAACTCATGCGCAATGGACTGACGCAGTGCTGTCTGGACCTTTCCTGAACCCTTTCAACGTTTCTGCTATATTATGCACAATTAGTTGTCTGATTTTATATTGAATTCTGACTCGTGTGTGGAACTGAAACATTGTTTAGGTTAACGTGGTTTAAACTTTACAAAATAGGGTATAACGGATAGAGTATCGTACACTATCGTAATTTAAGTTGTTTTTCGTAGGAAAACAATTTTAAAAGCTGGTAGAGTCCACAGGAGCTCGGGATTAGAACACATTTTAATAAGATAAATGATTAATATTTTCATTTACGTGATGATGTAGCCAGCGAGCTGTAAAGTTTTCCATTTGATGGCGGTCAGCTTTAATTATGCGTTACCATAGTTTCGTTAATGTTGCTACCATGCTAACCTGAAAATAACAGTAGGTATAGAAGAGAAGTTAAATATTGCATTATTAATAAACAATCTGTTTCAGTGAAAAGATCAAAAGTTGTTTCGTAACAACACAGTTGGAACGTTCAACTTTAGAAAGAAGCGTTTTCCGATGCAAAAACAATAAATAATGAGATTTCCCAAAACTTTTTGTGAATATAAAAAACCACAAAGTTTTTACCTGAGATAAACCTGTGCCGGGTATAATAACAGATCGGTTTAATCTGTCGACCAGCACGTGCTTGCAGAATCAAGACGTGATCAATTACCCAGTGGCGTCCCTGCGTAGAGTGTGTATTGAACAATTTTAATGATTAAAATTTGAGAAGGGAAATGAGGACGAGGAATTAGCTGAGCGGGAAATTAAGTTCGGGCGTAATAGAAAACCAAGTTGCCCAATTCCACTAATAAAATTGTAACCAAAACCTTTCGTATTATGCTTAAGCTACTTAACAAAGCATAGATATTGATGAGGTTTACATGTTAAACAATTTTAAATAATTGATCATAGTTCTTGTCTTAGATTTCGTTTCAACCAACGAATGTACTTTTTAGAGTAACGTAAAAACGTTTCCAGCTCATTATTCAGCAAAACCTGTATTTGTTACTCGTGTTTTATAGATCCGTTTGGCCATTTTGTTTGTTACTTTCAATTTTCATTTGTACTTTATATAGGATTAGGATTTCATAGGTATAATAATAATAATAGGCCCTTGCTTGAACAAAAGTCCCTCTCTTATAGCATTGCATCATTCTTCTGTCAAGAAGATAATTTATGACCTATAAGACCTATAGTCTTATAGGTCGTATAGGGTCTAAGTACCTCGTTTATATCTAAATACAAAACGGATTCATTTTACTAGACACGTCAAAAGCTGTATGACATGACAGCTTAATGCGACGAAGCTTTGAAAGCGTTTTGCAAGACTTTTGACGGTGGCAAGATAATGTTCCCGGCTGCAAGCTCGAAGCTTACAATAACGTCAATGCTAAAACTTGAGAACGGGTATTAAATAGGTTCCTATTCAAGAGGTAAATATTAAAGCAATAATAAGAGCACTTAAGGATATTATAAGAATACATCCAGCAACGCTATATCACATCACAAAAAAAAGCGTTCAAATATGGTCTGAAGTTCTTAATCTTTAAATACATTTAACAGTGACACATTTTAAAGCGAATGGCCAGCGATCTATCTTATATCTGTTTTCTGATGCCGTCAACAGAAAATGCATCTAAATATTATAGTTAAGTTCATATATGAACTCACAACTTAATGCTACTTCAAAAATAAAACGCAACCCTATTTCTTTTTTTAACGTGTGTTCTCATCCGATTCTATTTTCACGCCTATATTGTATCTTCTTTTGTTTTTTAGTCATTTCACCGACGTAAAACTACATTTAAATAACAAAATAAATATATATTTTTGGGCTCACGTAGTCAGTGTTTGGCTAAAAGTTCTTTAAAATATAAGATTTAAATAATAAATAACACTTCATTTAATTTTGTTTGATATCTCTTCTACAGCCAACAGATTCACACGAATAGAGTTAGAGCTGCTCTACTAAGTTCATCTAGTTATTTTATTATTTTTTGACCTTTTGTCTTTTATCTGTTTAGAGCACGATGACGCCGGCGGTGTAATGTCATTTATTCTCAAACAAATTACTTAGATAAGCCGTTTCATTTTAAAAGTAAACGTAATTTAGACTAGTAACGTCGTAGGGCTTAGTAAACATGGCAGGTCCCGCCTTAGGCCGAATTGAACTACATATATTATTTTGCTTTCTTTGCGTGTTATGCTTTTTAAACACCTACGGTCATGGTGAGATCATTGTCTTGTTTGTCTTGCCGATATTGATGAATTTAAGAAGGTTTATTCTTGCTTTAGCTGACAGAACAAAAGCTTGGTCCTACGCTGACGCCTTTTTTCATAACAATGTAAATGTCTCAACACGTCTATTTCCAATCAATTATATTGATGAATAATAGTACCCTTTATTGTTTATGCGTCAGCACTTATGCCTCTGCTGACGTTTTTGTTTCTTTTTCCTCTGACAGTCGATGCTGAGATTACCTATACCTAGGTCATCATCATCATCATATCAGCCCATACACGTCCACTGCTGGATATAGGCCTCCTCCATACGACGCCACAAATAGAGGTCCCGAGCCGCCTCCCTCCTTCGACTCCCTGCGACCGCTACGATGTCGTCGGTCCATCGAGTGGATGGTCTCTCAAGTAGGGGGTAGCACTCAGAAGGAAGCTGCTGCCGTTCCTCTGGTACGTTCCCTTAGTCGGCTCACCTATGTATACCTAGGTATATTATTAAGTAGTAATAGATCGGTAATGATACAGAAGTATAGGGTTCTCAACTGCTATTTTGAAGATTGTCGTTTCTGTGTTGTTTGCGATCAGCGTTGGGGAACAACTTCTGGTTCTGTCCTCAAACATCTTTTCTAAGCTGACGTTTGTTTTGCACACGTATCTCAAAATCGATTATGTTTAAATTTAAAACTAAATACAAATAGGAAAACGGCTAATCACTCCTTCACTAAAATTGTTTGGCCACTTGCAGAAGAAGTGAAATAGACAATAAAGTTTCTAATTTTATTTATTGTTACCATGTGCTAAACTAAGGCAGGATCAACCATTTTGACAGTCGGGCCAAACGGACGATTCAGAAATTTTTGGCGGGCCCCTACATACCACCAACCTCAACCGTCAGTGGCAGGACATGATGGACTTGCGTGGATGGAAGTAAAGTTCACCACAAGATAAGATAACACCGTATTTCTTATTTGATAATAATTACTATTTTTAAAGCTGTTTATAGTATAACATTTTACTTGTCTAAGTGCTTATTTTGTAAGCTTAAAGAAATAAAGTTATTGAAATCTGAAATCTCAGCCCCTATTTTATCGATGAAGCCATTATCTGAACTAACTTGTGAAAACTAGCCGTTTTCACATTTGTGTTCTGATTAGAGTTTTTTTCTTTACACGACACCGCGACCGTGCCGCCCCCCGCATATGAAAAAAAATATGGTCCACGCGTTTCTGAGAAAAGAGGGTTGACAGACGGACGGACGGACAGACAGACAACAAAGTGATCCTATAAGGATTCCGTTTTCCTTTTAAGGGGCGGAAGCCTAAATAGGCACTAAGTCATAAATGTCGGTCATTTTAAAGCTGTGACAGTGACACCCTGTTCCTAAACACATGTCGATATTTCTAGTGTCTTTTGCTCTATTCGATAGGTCTTTAAACTTAGGTTATTGCAATCGATTAAAGCCACTCCGCTAGTTTATGGGCCGTTTGAGTCTATTTATGAGGTTAAAACCGAGGTTCAGTTTTGAAGCATGGTTTCAGGTTGTGGCATTGCACTTTTATGAGTCGCAATTTTATTGTTATAGGTACTAGCTGTTGCCTGTGACTTCGTCGGCATTGAGTGGTTTTAGAGGTTGTCTATCTGAATATGAAACCTATAAATTTCATGATCCTTAGGTATGGATCAGATCAGTTGAATAATTGTGAGTGTATTCTGTATTATACTTATTATATATGAAACCTTAAAATTTCAGGGTTTCAGAACTAACTTTCGATGCTAGAGTTTGGAATAATCCAAATGATCCCAAAGAGGTACCTAAACCGAAAATTAAAGTACACAAAACGTTAACCTCCATAGGTAGTCCAATACATAAATTACCTACTCTTATGTTATGGGGAGCACATTTTTCACCCGGGGAGCGAGTGAAAAATGTGAAAGCAATTTCATGAAATAATAAACCCCATGGTCCAAGCAGACATGACACGCTCGATGTTTGTTCAAGTGCCTAAGTTAATTAATACACGAATAGATTTTATTTAGCGAAAAACTCAATTTCATCAGCAAACAACAGCTGCCACTCAACGTGAGCGACTCCAAATTATTTCGAGCACGATGATTTATTACTAAAATCGAATTATTATTAACACGATTTTGTTTGGCACACAATACGTTAACAATAAGTTCTTACATGAGAAACTAATTGTTTTACCTTTAGATTATGAGTAACGAAAGTAACTTGGTTGTTTTATAATTTGTGACACGCTCATTTTGGCGCTTATTTGACCTACAACATAAGTATTTAAATACAATTTTACCGCTATGTAATACTTATTTATGAAACTTCTCTAGCATGCATCAGTCGTGGAAGAGTATTTGAGTAAACAATTCACCACAAATTGCAACTCGTTTAGAAATCTCTCTAAAACTTTCTCAATATTTACAGTATTTATTTTATTGAACACTTTATAGCCAATTGGTTATCGAATTGTATACTCGTAGCTGTTTATGCATTGCTTTTACGTTTGCCTTCAAACACATTCCCTCCGATTGAGCATAAAACTTCTCTCTGTCAGAAAGATTCAGCGAATGTTCAAAGGAATTCTCACGTTGGGAAATGTGGCAAGATTTGCACAAGTTCCGCCGGCCCTTTGGGTTGTAACGAATTCAGGAACTCGACTCTGGGTGACGATTTTGGCATGGATACCAATGTTCGATATAGGCAACAATCTGTCTCTCCAAAAAGTTTTCTAATTGATAAGCACACCTTATATTAGACAGTACTTTTTTTAACGTTATTCATGGCTTCGTTTGGCCTATGTGCAGCAGTAGACGTATACGGGCTGATGATGATGATGATATTTTTTTTTTCAAATATTGTTTACAGACCTAGCCGAAGTACCTGCCTACAGCTACAGACCTAGGAATTAATAGGATCATTTTTTTAAAGATTTCTTCGTTTACAGTTAAATATGTATATTCTAAAATTAGACAATGTTATAGTTCAAGCACTAACACACAAATTTTTTTCAGGTACAATTGTCAGAAAAACTAAATAAATCTGTTCTAATTTTGTGTAAGGGAACGTTTACTTTCTAATAACCTACACACATATATATATATATATATATATATATATATATATATACAAACTGGTCACTAAACATTTTGTTTATCAAGCTATACCTACAAGGTAGAATCAAGAAGTAGAGATTCATCTGAATGCAATACAAATCTCTACATAGTATCGTTCAGTTACTATTAAAAATTTTGCCAGAGTCAGGGCCCTGAGGGGCAATCCAATAAGACAATGTGCTTATGCGTATTGCAGGAACCATTAAACCTTATCGATGGGATGGACAAATTATCCGACATACATTGGGAAGCGGATACATTGTTTTGGTTGTGTTTTAGATAGTAGAGTTCAGTAAAGAGTGGAACGAACTTCCTGCGTCTATTTTTCCGGTAGAGTACAATCCAGAAGTCTTCAAATCCCGAGTGAATAAGTTCCTTCTGGGAAAGCGATCTCCATCTTAGGCCACATCTTCACTTTCGCAAGTGTGATGGTGGTCAAACGCTTTAACGTCCTACTAATATACGTACATATTATAAATGTCAAAGTTTGTAAGGATGGATGTATGATATTTGTAAATCTTTCACGCAAAAACTACTGAACCGATTAACGAGGCTGAAATTTGGTATGGGTATAGTTTGGGATAACATATCTGGAATAACATATAGCCTATTTTTTATCCCGATAAAACGCGGGCGAAGGCGCGGCACCAGCTAGTTATCAATAAAAAAAGAGTGCTTTTTGACATCGGCAACTAAGAATCACACAGTTTTATGCTTTAAAACAGCAAGTAACTAACTATCAAACCCAAAATTAAATATAATCTAGGCTTTAGAGATTAAAAATATAAGAATGAAAGAATATAGGTATTGCAAAGTCGTCTAGGACCAAAGTACTGCAAATAAAAATCAAGGCGAATCAAACGAGTCCCAAGTCCACGGAGTTACGTTGTTTTACTCATAGATTTAGGACGTACAGAAAAAATCTAGGTCTATGGTTTTACAAAGTTTCCATAGCCTTCCGGCTCTATCATCGATCAGGTCTATGTCATCATAATATTACATTGTCATCCGATTTACATTTGAACTCATTTCACCTCAATCGGAAAACGGAAAGTAGGTCAAATTTAACTTAACTTGATAGCAAACACCAGACAGATCAACGTAAATAAAAGCTTGGAGTAAAATCACAATCTGTACTTGCTATTTAAAAATTACTGAGGGACACATGGCAGCGTTCAAAATTGACAAATAATCATACCAATAGTCATACCAAAAGTTATACCAATAGTCATACCAATAGTCATACCAATAGTCATACCAATAGTCATACCAATAGTCATACCAATAGTCATACCAATAGTCATACCAATAGTCATACCAATAGTCATACCAATAGTCATACCAATAGTCATACCAATAGTCATACCAATAGTCATACCAATAGTCATACCAATAGTCATACCAATAGTCATACCAATAGTCATACCAATAGTCATACCAATAGTCATACCAATAGTCATACCAATAGTCATACGAATAGTCATACCAATAGTCATACCAATAGTCATACCAATAGTCATACCAATAGTCATACCAATAGTCATACCAATAGTCATACCAATAGTCATACCAATAGTCATACCAATAGTCATACCAATAGTCATACCAATAGTCATACCAATAGTCATACCAATAGTCATACCAATAGTCATACCAATAGTCATACAAATAGTCATCGACAATAGTCGGCAATTCAGCTATTGCCAACTAGCACATGGTAGAGTGAGGACAAAATCACTGGATTGAATCACAAGTCATCAAGTAAATCAGGTAATGAAAGGCAACAACTACAAGATAATGGTTCGGGAAGCGATTGAAACTAAGAAATATCTTAATTTCAATCCTGAAGACGGTTTCAGACTGTTTACCTCGTGGAATCCAGTTCTTACTAAGTGTACTCGTCATAGACTGGTTTCTCAGTGCGTTGTAGACTGCTTCGTCGTCGACCGAGTGTGCAGATGGACACGCCTAGTTTCGAAAACCAATTGAGGGTAAGTAGTTATCAATAATGCTGCTCCCGCTTCGCAGAGGCGAAAGCTCCAGTACGCCAGTCATGCCGTCACCACGACAGTCTTACTGAACCTGTTGGAACCTCGGGAAAAATAGGTAAATATTTGCGATAAATGCCCGTTATAATAGTATTAATAATATCTATCTTGTAAAGGTTTTAAGAGTATCGCTACTAAGAGTTGGTACTGAAAAAACGTTCTGATTTTTTTATCGCACGTACATTATCCTCAACTCCAATTTTGGACTCTTAAAATGGTAAAACAGAATCACCACAATAGAAAATCATCGATATCTTTGTTTTGTAGGATTCATTTTGTCGTTTTAGTATAGAGCCATTTAAAAAGCTTACAAATATTTACAGTTTCCATATTCGTTAGCCAAACTCTAGTAGGAAAAAGCTTCCACTAAATTATTCAATGCAATAGACACATCTCCCAGTGCAAGGGATGTTGCGAAAGCTTAAATAATGTATCGCTTCCTCTGGCAAGAAAGAGAATAGTAGAGTGCTCCGTGCATGCTTTTTTCTTACCACTTCGTTTTGTGAGCAAGATGCTGTGTGGAAATTGAGAATCTGAGTTAAGACTTGTTAGTAGGTACTTTTGTTACTAATATATACTTCTGATTCAAAAACCTGTATATTTTTTGTATACAAAAGGGCTACAAAAACCAAGAAATATTGGAGGAAAATATTTAACGACATTGGTATCATCGAAGCAAAACACAGAAACTCGAAACAATTTTTGATTTTAATAGCTTTCATTCATCATTTAATTTATCTCTCATTCGTTTTCGAATTTAAATATTTTTTGTTACTCATGTGAGATTATGCGTTGCTGAAGTTTGTGTTTAGTTTTTAGTGATAACTTTGCTGTTACCTTGTTATTTTCTGTTATTGTTAGAGTTTTTGGTATTTTCATTCATAAATGTCTTTGTTGACATAAAATATCTTAGATTCTAAATCGGAGTATAGGTACTCTATTGGTACTAGTATAAGGTAGAGTCCGAATAGTCGCCTCAGTAGTAATTGGTGCTCCACTGCCAAAAGGCCTATAACTTTTGAATATCAGGATCAAGTTGGTATTGATTGGTTCAAAACCCAGTATTATTTAGCCTACATACATAGTTCACTTATCAAAACTTGACTGTGATTATCGAAAGTTGTGTATTTTGGCAATGAGGTACGAATCCTTCCTGGGACAATCCAGACTTTCACTTTCACACATTTTTTAGTTCTTTTACCTTGATTAGATGCTTTATCTTTTCACCACTTTCACTTATTGAACCATTTTTTTATTTGGCACTGTTAAACGGTTTTCGTTACCTACTTTCCTTTATCCTTCATATTTCCATATTTGATATGCGACAGAAACTTGCTGCAAGTAAAGTTGCAAAGCAAATAATTCCTTAGTAACATAACCTATCACATATCATACTTTTCTTTCGCCAATTTTTACTGGCTGCATGTACTCCAGAATCACAATACTCATCCCTTTCTAGGAATTGTTAGCAGAAATTCACTTTCTACTTTATAGGATTCTACCTAACCTTCTATCTCCCTCTTATGATATCAGATGAATTATTCTCGGAAGCAGATTGAACGGCTCAAACTATTGACAAACTTCCAAGATATCCGATGTTACGATACTACTTGCAATCAACTAAGCGATAAATACGAATTCTGATAATACACCTTGTTTACGTGACGGTAGAATTTCTCTGGTCGACGAGCTTTCAAAGATTTCCAATAATAATAATAACACAAGCTCTGCCTAGCTTGGAAGTGGGACTAAATGTGTGCGAATTGTCCACCATTATTGATTTATCTTATTAGATTTCATATAGATTTAAAAGAGGAGTAAAACGAGAAGAGATCTTTGTTCTACTGTTCTGACATATCATGGGACAGCTGTTCTGCCATAAAAACCAATAAAAAATTACTAGTTTAAAATTTAAATTCTGTTTTCTGGAATAGAATAGGCAAAGCTCGTCTATGAGAGTAGCCACAGTCAGAGACTATGGCTATGGATGATATACTTTTCAACCTTTCTGTCTCAGAAAGGTTGAAAAGTATATCATCCAAACTTCTGATAGCATCTTCTACTTGGTAGCAACGATAAATACGGGCACCTCATTCAACCTTGTCATAAATATACGATGTGTGATCAATCATCATGGTATCTCTTAGGCACGAATAGATTACCATTTGAACGCCTAGGCGGTAGGTTTTATGGTTATGGGTTATCTATAATTCATTACTCATACTTGTTCGTGAGAGCTAAGCTTCGCTCACTATAGCCCTGGATATCTAGATGAAACAAGATAGCACCTACCTAGGTATTTATAAAGCCTTCTTTCTGATAGCGTTTATAAATCAATTTCCTTTAGTAATCTAATATCATAGAAATTGAACAAACATAATAGACGTTTTTGCCATTTAGACACCGGAAACCTAAAAGATTTCTTAGAAATGTGAATTCACTTAAGAAATCCAAAGAGGACAACTGTAACTACGTTTGTACAAAATCCAACTATTTCTAAGAAGCAAGTTAAACAAATCAAATCGGCCAATTTTTTCGTGTTTTGCCTGAAGGGTTTGGGACGTAGGTACCTAACTTTTTAACTCCCCCGAGTAAACCAACCGTTGTGAATGGCCAAGACTTTTTTGGGATTCCCTTTTCTTGCCACAAAGAAAGTCAGATTCATTTAACGAACGGCCTTTTAGAAGAGAAACTTCTTTTGAAGCTTATTAAAGAATCGTTTCAGCGGATTAGAGATTTTGGTTGGGGTAAGGGTA
This sequence comes from Eupithecia insigniata, assembly GCA_947859395.1. Taxonomy (NCBI): domain Eukaryota; kingdom Metazoa; phylum Arthropoda; class Insecta; order Lepidoptera; family Geometridae; genus Eupithecia; species Eupithecia insigniata. Next base: position 9,055,857 of record OX402003.1, read on the forward strand.
GAGATGTTACATACCTAACATGAATTAGTAAGGATTATTTTTTACAATAACTACGAACATAAGGTGACTATGTGAATTGAACTTTTTGTTTTGTTTCAGGAATCCTTTATTTTTTTTTATTTATTTATTACAAACATATTAATATATATTCAATAAAGTTTCGTACCAAAAAACCTACAGAGGTTTGTCTTGGTACTCACATTCGTCATGACAATAATACAAGATAAGTACGTACATAGTTATACAAAAACTATTTTTAGTTTGGCTTGTTCAGGCCTACCACCCTGCATCGGCTTTCTTATTCACTCCCACTCGCTCGCGCAGGGTTAGCGCTAGCCGCAGGGAACAAACGTGTGGGCATGGGCACAGTTCATTGCATGAGCTGCGCGGTTGTAAGCAAAGGCTCGATGATTCAATTTCTTACTTTTGTTTATGAAGTTATCCTTATTTATTTATTTTAGATTGGTTATTTTTTTAAAGGTACCTAACTATTAATATACATAGATAGTTGATAAAACTTTTAATACATGTTTCCTAAGTAGGTTGGTTAGGTGAGGGTTCCATTTATAAATTTATCGTCCAAGAAGAATGTAGGTAAAGTGAAAATCCGATTTAACTCGCTCTTACCTGGCCGCAATCGGCGTCTAGATTCGATTCCCGGCCACCCTGAATGGGAATTGGATTTGCAGTTCTACAGAGCTATGCATTATGTACCAATGTAGATAACTTTTGAAATTGCCTCTAGTAAACCTTGATTGAAAAATCCATAGTTAATCTAGGCTTATTAGTGTCCGTTTTCTTTTGATATTCGCCCTCTAGGTATAGTTAAGAAAATTATACTGATATACATATGATGAGTTTATAAAAGCAATATTTATGAAAATTATTCAGATGTTTTTTTCTTACGATACATTATACAACTATTCAAAGCTAGTTTATTTTTATTCAGTTATCTTATAGAGATATAAAACATATGCATTATTGAATTTTGATGTAAACTACTGGTGATATCTCGATTTTGGCTCACGCGTGAGGCACGCGTCAATCAAGGCGCCATATGCGGGCGACACAGTCAAAATTGTCGCAGAGATCACGGAAAATGCCGTATTTTAATATCACTCATATTTCCGTCATACTGCGCTGCCAATATTAAATATGAAACAATCTCATATGCGTTCAAAATATAAAAAAAAAATACCAACGTATATTGGTTGAATACGATTATGAACGAAATCATTACTTTCTCAAAAAACGCAATGTTTTCAGATAAGTAGGATTAACGATATCTACTTTTGAACAAAGTTATAGCAGAGCTATAGTTATCTTTTTGAGTCTTACAATTGAACCATTAATAGGTCTAGACATAGTAGACATGTGCTCAAAATCAGATACAGTTAAACGTCAAATCGTAGGCTGAAGTCAAAGCAACCTGAAATTAGTTTGGGTTCGGATTAGAGCTTTGGTTCAGATTTAGTTGATTGCGTGTAGGTAACTAAGTGGATATAATGGATGGGTATGGATTTAATTATGAATTGTTTCGTAGTTTAGGTATTGAACTGGCTAAAAACGAATCTACCTAAGACTATGTAATAGTTGAAAACTGCCTCGTTGGTCTAGCGGTCAGCTTTTTCAAACGCTGATAAAGAGGTCCTGGGTTCAAATCCCGAGTCGAGCCAAAAGTTGTTATTGTGGTTTTTATTGCTAGATTTTTATAGCAAAATTTACAGTAGTAGCCCGGCGTCAGGAATTTGGCGGTGTTACATCCCCGTGCCTCGGAAAGGACGTTAAGCCGTTAGTCCTGCACCTGACCTCTCGCCGGTCGTGTCGGTCTGCCGCGCCGTGCCATCGGATAACGAGAGTGAGGGAATAGAGAGTTAACCTTATTTATTTATTTAATTGGGAATAGTCGTGGACAATTATTTTACAATTACAATTACAAAATTCTTTATTGTTCACCACGAAGAAAACATTACAAATAGACATTACATAAAACATGTACAATGGGCGGCCTTATCGCTTAGAAGCGATCTCTTCCAGGCAACCTTTGGATGGAAAGAATTATACGAATTTAAGAAAGGCAGGGGTGTATCTAATGTTGTCAGAAATAAATAACATTATACATATCTAACAACAGAGGATAATATATATTTTCAATAGCAACTTAGTTAAATTTATAAATGTAGGTGCAATACATAAATAGATACCTATTCATTTTTCTAAGAGGAAAATTTCCTTGACACGAGCTTTGAAAACCGGTAATGATGCTGATTTTCGAATGGATTCAGGCAGTGCATTCCACAACCTTATGGCCTGGATAGAGAAGGATTTGTCGTAAAAACTGGTTCGGTGAGGTGGTATATTTAATACCAGATTTTCTGACGACCGGAGGACACGGGAAGGATTAGGATGAGAATTGTGGAGGAATTCAAAGCGTTCCTTTAAATAGACAGGAGTGATAGGGTTAAAGAGAATGTTATGAAGAAGATAAAGGATATGGGAATTTCTGCGGAGACGGACAGGAAGCCATTTAAGTTTAGTGCGGAACTCCGAAATATGGTCATATTTCCGTAAGCCAAAAACAAAACGTATACATACGTTTTGGAGTCGTTCTACCTTGTTAAGTTGCTCCTCAGTAAGATCAAGATAGCAGACGTCGGCATAGTCAAGAATAGGAAGGATAAGAGATTGAGCGAGTACAATTTTAGTGGCAGTAGGCAGGAAGTTACGGAGTCTTCTGAATGAGGCGGCGGAGGCGAAGATCTTACGACTCACCGCATCCATTTGTGGAACCCAACTCATATCGCTATCGATCAGAATTCCCAAGTTTTTAAAACTTCTGCTAAAAGGAACTGTTACGTCGTTAAATTCGATGTTAGGGAGTGTGGACCAGTCAATTTTAGCAGAAGTACGCGAGCTACCAATGATTATAGCCTGCGTTTTGGCGGGGTTAGCCCGGAGACCGTAGGCCACGCTCCAATCACGAATGCAGGTAAGATCACTATTCGTGCGGTGAATTGCGCTGGCCAGATCTAGCAGTGGGGCTTGTGTGTAAATCTGGAGATCGTCTGCATAGAGATGTTAGGAAGAAGTTAATTGAAGAGAGATAGAATTAATAAATAATGCGAATAAAAGTGGAGATAACACGCCACCTTGTGGGACACCAGCGGATGTGTTGCTCCAAGACGAGAAAGAGTCGTCAGCGCGAATATGTTGCCGGCGCCCCTGCAGATAACTGCGAAACCAACCAGTCGCCGATGGAGATATGTTAATAGAGCGCATTAGTCCAAGGAGGATTTCGAAGTCAACAGTGTTGAAGGCATTGCTGAAGTCAAGTAATGTAAGTAAGATGTCCGTTTTCCATTGCCGATCGGATATCATCAGTGATTTTTACTTTTATTTTAATGCATATATAACAGTAGAACCGAAATAGGTACATACCTACGTACCTACTCTATTTCTAAAATGTTGCTGCACTGTTTATTTTAAACTTGATGCAAGTTACCGTGGTGAATTTCATTGGGGGTTTTTAAATTTTTCCTCGGCAATTTTAATAAAAATTGTCTTCATATGAAGAGTACATGGAATTTACAAAAAATATGTCGCTTCATTTAGCCGTTCTCGAGTTTTGCGCTTAGCAACTTTTGCAATTTATTTTTAACTAGCTGACCCGTGCCCACTTCGTTGGGCGGTAAACATTTTTAGTAGTCTATAAAACTCGCAAATAACATGGTTTAAACGATTCGTGTTTAAACAAATTCAATAGGTAAAAGAATTTCCAAAATTGGCTCTGTAGATTCAGAGATTACCCCCTACAACCACACAAACCTTACTTATTTTTATTAGTGTAGTATAGTATAGATTTACATATACCTAGATTTTATTGACTGGTCGTCACACAGCTCCACATTTACCTAGGTATAGGTAGTATGCGCTTCAAAAGCTGGAGAATAGGGCACTACACATCTATTGTCCAGTCTTAAACTGGAAGGAAGAATCACCAGTCGTCCTAAATCTTCACAATTTCTATCTTGATTCATGGCGTCTCGCAGATCTACATAATACTCAGCGCGCAGTCTTCTCTCATTAGTTCTGTTCTGATGTATACCAATCGCTTCGTTTTAATTTTGGCGTAAGTGTCCACCAGAAAACGGTTAAACAAACCTCGAAACCTTTGCAGGTGAGCAATGCGACCTTCTCTTATTGGTAAAATGTATCTAGGCGTAGAATTGCATTGCAGACACTTTTTTAGTGTCCAGTCTCGCCAGTTATCGGATATTCACATGTCAAAGATCAAAGTTGTATCCGTCTTCGCCACGATAGTAGGTATATAAGCAAGTAGAGACTGAAGAGCATCAAATGCCTGGTGCGTGTCGCCAATGAATTGCAAGCGGTCATCCCCGGTACGCAGCACAACGTCCCGCCTGTCACAGTGCTGATCTACCAGGACGACGGCAACATCATTGGTAGCGAGAGCTTTGTACCAACCGGATGCTGTCCAGTAGGTCGTTTATCGGCACTAATAACAATTTTGTAATCATTTTGTTGGCTTTGGGGTATGGATCCGTATTTTATGTCCTTTCTTGTAGTATGAACTCAAATCATGCTAAGTATCATTCGAATCCATTCAGTAGTTTTTGCACTATTTTAGGCCGAGAAATGTCACTTCCATGCCCACTCCCAAGGGAACCTTAACAAATTCCAGGATAAAAAGTATAACATGACCTTACTCGTAGTATGAACTTAAATCATGCGGAGGGGCCACTACGGGGTGCTACTGGGGGTCCCACTGCGGGGGCAAACTGCCGGGGGCCCCCACTGCCGGTGCCCTCCACTGTGGGGGCCTACTGAGTGGGTCCCACTGCGGGGGGTACTGCGGGGGGCTACTGGGGGTCCCACTGCGAGGAAATGTGGGGGGCCCACTGCCGAGAGCCCCACTGCCGGCGCCCCACTGCCGGTGCCCCCACTGTGGGGGCTAATGAGGGGGTACCACTGCGGGGCAATGTGAGGGGCCCACTTAGGGGGGCCATTTGCCGGCGGCCCCCACTTCCGGGTCTCCAAGGGCTACTGAGGTCCCACTACGGGGCAATGTGGAGGCCCCACTTCAGGGGGCTACTGGGAGGGTCTGGTTGTGTGAGGGGCCCCACTGCTAGGGTCCCCACTTCTGGGGCCCCTACTGCCTGGGGCCCCACTGCCAGTGCTCCCCATAGTGGGGGGCTATCGCTCTCTACCGCCCTTGCCCCGCGCGCCATCCTGCAACGCGCAAAATTTCACTTCCATCCTCTTCAACCCTTCTGAATTCCGGGATAAAAAGTATTTCATACCCTTTCTTGTAATATGTACTTAAATCATACTAAATTTCATTTTAATACCTTCAGTAGTTTCGGCGCTATGCGCAGCCAAGAAATGTTACTTTCATCCCCTCTCCCAAGTAAGCCCTATTGTAATCCGGGATAAAAAGTATCCTATGTCCTTCCTCGTAGTATGAACTTAAATCCTGCCAAGTTTCATTTCAATACCTTCAGTAGTTTCGGAGCTATGCGTGGCCAAGATACAGACAGACAGACACAGACATGATGGAAAAAAAATCATTTTTCGCATCAGTATCGATAAAAAGGTGCCCTCCAAAAAAAATTTTAAAATAATCTTCAATGTACAGAATTGGACCTGTTACAGTTTTATTATAAGTATAGATTATATAGATTGTTTTGAGATATTTGAATTTAGAAGATCTTTTGTTTAAGTTTTTGAAGATGCGCAGATTTATAATAACTTACCTGATAATATGAAAAAAATGCTTATCCATGCACATATTTAAGAAAATATTAATACAATATATTCATGACAAAACTTGTTAAACAGACGGTACCTATCAAACAGCAATGTGAAAAACTTAAACTACTAGCGAAGTACCAAATATATTACAGTTATAATTATAACATATTAATTAGTTAAATTACTTAAGATAGTAGCTTAAGAATATTGTATACCTTCATTCTCATTTAAGTGAACTTTATTCTTTTGGGAAAATAATTTTTTTAAACTAAAACTGTTTAAGTTCATCCATGATGAGAAAAACGGAAAATCTAGGGAAGTACACGGATTTTATTTATAAATACAATTATTACTGACATGACATTCACATTGTACCATTTCCACATGTTCGTATGTTCGCAGTTCCACAATACTCCCCGTCTACCACTGAAAAAATATCCCCGCGCAGTCGCATTCGCCAGAAGTGCCACAAAGGGATTAATATCACAAAGTGATATTATAGTTAATCGCCTTCATTCGAAGTCGATTTTATTGATAAAATTTTATTGGTTTTGGCATGATAATTTTAATGGTGGCGCCGTTGCCGCTGTACCAAATGCACTGAACAGCAAATGTATAAAGCTTTTAACCAAATGAAAGTCGTATATTACCGAATAACACACTCGTAACTGTGTGATATAAGCCGCTCAGAAAATGGCATGGCAATGTACCCGTGATAAGCGTAGCACTCGTTCATATTTGTTTTATGCATTTCACATGTTTGACTTATTCAGTTTGTCTGCGAAACGGTCTAGTAAGCACTCAATTAAATTAATTGAATAGGGTAGGTATTTGCGCAAATCAACATGCTACATTACACAATAAAAAAAATCTACCTAACGATTCTGTATCACGATTGCGAGTAATAAAATTGCTATGGCGTATCAGATTCTGAAAATAGAAACGTAATTTGACTTTTAGCGGATTTTCTTTCTATGCTATAGGCATCTAGATAAATAAGTAAAATATCGTCCTTGGAGGTAGCTTTGTCGGAAATTCACTCTTATAAAACGTCGAGAATACATCAATCACGCTGTCTTGTTGTATAGACGGAGTCGTTTAACGATATAAATATACATGGTTTTTTTCAGCGCAAAATTCCATTTAATGCTTTTGTAAAAATTTAAGCAGTCTCATCCGATATCCAATAAACAAACTATGGAATAGGTGGTGTATGTGTAGTCTATCCAGACTTGAAGGTCTGTGATTCAGACTGATGGTTCTCCCATCCCTTAAATATTGTACAACTTTTTCCATATTCTTTAGAAAATTCCCAAGATAATTAAAAAGATATTCACCTTGTTTAACTTTCACTTTTTTTATGGAATACGTAACAAAGGTCCTAGTTATTTTACGATATTACTTTGAATCTGTGCAGAGAGTTGTAGGTTTGTTCGATAACAAAGTTTAGTTCGTTAAGTAGGCACATTAGGGGGAAACAGGAAAACATTAAGGCGTGTCGTCGACAGTGGCTCGATGCCAGACGCTTTTAAATATGCTAACCAATTGGACGCGCAGACTTCATTCCGTCTTATTAGCTTAGCGTCCGAAATCTTTTTGATGTCATTCGCGTTGATTCCAAACGAACCAGTTAATTATACTCGTACTTATTTTGTACTTAAGCGTAGAAGCTACAAGCGAATAAAAATTTAGTAAAAATAATTTGATTATTTTCGAAAACCTGATTAATAAAAACTGACTTCGAATCCCTTACTTTTACACTGTTTTTAAGTTTTGTGGGATAAAGCTTCTGGGGATAAATTTTTTTACGGGACCACCTCAAAATCATTTTATAAACATTATGAAAAGAATTTTAAAAATCGGCTTATAACCGGCGGAATGATCACGTAACATACATACATACAAGAAAAATACAGTCGAAATTGAGAACCTCCTCCGTTTTTGAAGTCATTGAAGGTTAATAACTAAGGTTCAAAACCTGGAACTGACAAAAATCCTAAATACCAAAATTTTACAAAACTATTAGGCGATTAGATGCAGTGAATTGTCTGGCTACATGATTTAGTGCACATATGGGTACCCACCAAATTAAATTTCAGACGTAACCTATGTTTGTTAGATATGGCAAGCATGCAGCGGCATATCCGCTGCCGTCCGCGATCCAACAAGTTAGGCATAACTGAGTTTCGTATTTGTATGGGCGTTTGTCCATAAGCCGGCCCAGCACCGGCACGACACCGGCACCAGTGCCGGGGCTACGTTTTCCCACTGAGCCGATGTCGATGCTGGTTTACGCCTGCCGCTCCGCATCCTCCTACCCGCTCCGCGCAATCAACACACGCACACGGCTACAATTCATATTCAATACACATACAGTTTTGCCGGGCTGGGCGGCGGCAGGGAGTGGGAAGCTTGCTATTCCGGCGCCGCCATCGTCGCCGGCGCCGGTAAGTGAAAAAAATGAGCCATACATTTTCACACATTTTTGCGTCTCCGACACCGGCACGGCGGCCCGGCGCCGGCTTCTATGCCGGTGGTGCCGCGCCGGTGAGTGGAAAAACGGCCTATCGAGCATAACATCCGTCAAACTATGCACGCCCGAGTTCCCCACAGATAAATCTGTTAGCGCGCAGGTGGGAAGTTTAGAATTTATGTATTTCATGTCCCGATGCGACTCTGCAGGAACTGTGGTAGTCGAGTGTTTAACTTACATGTGTCTGACAGTCGAGTAAGCAATCATAGTGCGGCTATCATACTGCCTGATCGACGAAGGCGACGGAATATCAAAGTCGTTAAGCTCTACCTACCTTCGTCCTACAGTTACTACCTTAATCTCTAGTCTAGTAACTAGTAACTATAGTTAGAGTTTATGAACTCTATAGGTAGATATTTTGTGGCGCTTGTGTGTGATAAGTCTGAGGCCTGGGGATTACGAGATTATTTGACTTAGAACGTATTTACTGGTTTTATCTAAATCCAATTTCACGAGTAGAAGAAGAAAAACGTAGATACATAATTTCTTTAAAAATACAAAAAGATTTATGCAATCATCGATCAAGGTATTCGTGCACCATAAGATTTTATATTTTATAAATACTTAAGTCACACACAGAATATCTTGTTGAGCAATGTTGAGTAACATTTTGCAGCATGACTATGGTAATATTAAATATTACAATTAGATAATTAGGTATGTACATTATATAATTACGTTAAGTAGGTACTACTTAAATGTTAACATGTTGCTCAACAACAAGCTACCGAGTGCGAGTACGTCGACGGCAGTCAATCTGTTAAAATGTTTTGTAAAGGCAATTTTATTAGCAGTCTCATACATCCAATTCAGAATCAGAATCAGAATCAATAACTTTATTTCTTTAGGCTTACAAAATAAGCACTTAGACAAGTCAAATTGTATACTATAAACATAGTTATTATTATCAAATAAGAAATAAGGTGTTATTGATATTCTCTTCACTTCAATTTTTTGTCCACTAGTGGAAGAAGTGAAAAAGAAACCCATAGCACATTATAATATCACTTATGTGTCTAATACATGTTTATTTTGGCTATCTAAATATAAATTTAATGCAATTTAGATACATGTCAATATTTCTTTAAAGCTAAACAGAACATTGAATTTCTTACATACTACTGACAGTGCGGAACGGAGCGACACCTGGCCAAGCATTAACATCATTGATGTAATCATCTATGGAGTAAAAGGCCTTCCTGATAAGATTTTGTTTAATGTACTGTTTAAATTTACGAATAGGGAGTTCAGTTGCTTCAGATGGAAGCTTATTATAGAAGCGCACGCAATTGCCCATAAATGATTTCCCTACCTTTCGTAATCTATATGCTGGGATGTGTAATTTGTTCTTGTTTCTTGTATTTCTATTGTGAACATCACACTTTTTCAAAAAGCTATCTCTATTTTTGTACGTATACATAAGATTTTCATAGATGTAGTGCGATATTACTGTCAAAATATTTATTTCTTTAAATAATTCTCTCAATGAGTCGCGTGGCTTTAATTTGTAAATTGCGCGTTCTGCTCTTTTCTGGAGAACAAAGATAGTCTGGATGTCAGCTGCCTGTCCCCAAAGCAAAATACCATAAGACATAATACTATGAAAGTAACAGAAATAAACTAACCTAGCTGTATCTTCATCGGTAATATATCTAATTGTTCGAACTGCATAGGCCGCTGAACTAAATCTGCCTGCGAGAGCATCAATTTGGGGTTTCCATTGAAGAGTGGAATCAATATGTAACCCTAAGAAAACAGTAGAGTCTACAAAGTCAACAATCTCATTCTTTAGCATTATCTTCGTTGGAAATTCTCTTACATTAGGTAACATGAATTTAATGCATTTGGTTTTTTTTAGCATTGAGTAAGAGGTTATTGGTGGTGAACCAATCTAGTACGTGTGAAAGCGCATCATTTACATCGTCATAATTACATTTATTTCTGTCAACTTTAAAAATCAGTGAAGTATCATCAGCAAATAAGACTATATCACACAGATCTTTTGCTAAAAAGGGGAGATCATTTACGTATACTAAAAATAAGAAAGGACCTAATATTGATCCTTGCGGGACGCCTAATTCAATTTTTGAGCCCCTAGATCTTTCTTTACCAATATCTACTTTTTGAACTCTGTCAGATAAATATGATTGCATAAGGATAAATATGATTCATTCGTTCATTCAATACGTTTATTTCAGACAACATTAATTAGAATACAAAAATAATTTATGTATCCATATTCGAGTCTTTATTATAGTAATTAAAATTAAATACTAACAAAATTAAAATCACAATTCAATTAATAATTAAAATTATCATTAAAATTACAATTAAAATAAATATCATATTTTCATCATTAAAAGACCCCTAAGTACCTATAGAACACTGGTCAAGAGAGCACAATATACGCTCTTGTCCAGTGTTATATGATATGATAAAGAACAATGAGGTTCTGTGTAATCTCACTATTTGTATAGAATTAGCCGTAGCCCGATGGATTGGGCGGCACAACTACTGCGCTGCAAAACAACATTTGAATATCAATTGACTCATTAACCCATAAGATTTATAAATAAATTAGCCTGCTCCGGATTCAGCTCAACAATTTAGCGAAACATTTCGGTTGAGTTTGGAGACGAACAAATTAATTAAAAGACAAGAGTACGTACGGACTTTTAAGTATGATTGCCTCTTGTTGGCAAGAGATTCATATTTTTTGTGATTTTACAAGGATTCTGCATTCTACAAGGAATAAAACTAACGGAAAATAATTGTCCGCAAATCGTGAACTATTTTCTATGAACCATCATAAAACTAGCTCCGGTGATTCAATTGTATTTTGGGAGCAATTGGGAAAATGTTGATATATAGTCCAAAATCTCTTATTTTCTTAAATGCTCCTAAAATACCAATGAATCGAAGTAATTTTTTTCATACATACGGTTTATAAACCGTTTTCAATTAATGAATGAAAAAAAAAATTAATCGCTCAATTAATTATCCTCAAATTATATATATAACGCCAATTTGTGGATAATTAATTTTTCGATTCCTTGTAGAATGCAGAATAAATAAAAAATCGCAAAAACTACCATCTCGCGCCAACCCGAAACGATCAACCTTAATGTTCATTTAGCTTTTATATGTATATTTGCTAAATTCATCCATCATGTACTTATTTTAAAAAGGATGACTTTTAATTATGCGAGTGCAAAAAGTTTGCAAAAGTTAGAGGATTTTTTGTCCAAAGTTGCTTTAAAATGTCTCAGCGAAACACTTTTAGCGGCGCATATTGCCTAGCCTTGCTAGGGCTGCCTTTTACTATGGTTATGAAATGACTCTCCAAAACCGAGTACATTTTTGTGAAAGTAAATAAACAAGCTCATTAAAGACACGTTAAAGAAACACGACTGCCTTACTTTTTTACATAAACCAGTGGCACTCGGGATGATATAAGGATCAAACGATACCCCATTACATCCAAATCTGTTCAACATAGAGGTATTCAGTTCAAGCATTCAAAAGTTATGGTGAAAAAGATAATCTTATATTGAAAACATAACACTCCTGTCATGGGCAGTCGTGTAGAAACCGATTTAGTGCTAGCTGGACTGCCGTTCGGAAAAATATAGGGGATCACCGGGCCGGGTAGTCCGGGTTCTGGCAGCCCTAATAGTTGCATTCACCAGGCGTGGGTTCCTCGTCACCGCCAGCGGCGTATCATGAGCCGAGGAAAGTCAGCGGTCGCTTCTCAAACCGACAAGTAATTAAACTCCCTACTCAACTATTATTCGTGGACTCCCCGTGCTAGCAACTTCCTCGTGTCTCGTGTGAAACTTTCGTCACTGAAATTAATCCTTCAGTCCTAGAATCTTTTCAAAATCCTTTTATGATCCTTCCTCTCCTGTGAATCTGGTGATGCATGCTTGTCTAACTCACCAATTCAACGCCAAACGCACAGGTTCATATTATGAACGTGTGCTTTTGGCGTTGAATAAAGGTAACTAACGGAAATTGATGCGTGCACTGTGTTCGTAAATCTAGCAATTAGGTAGCGAGCTGTACTCGTTAACTGAACATGAAAATACGAGCAGATTGTAATTAGAAGGTAAATTTGGTCAGGAGACGGAAACAACATTTTACCTTGTGCGGAAAATTAGGGGGAAAAGTTAAACGGCCTAGCTATCATAGCTTTATACTCAAGTTGTTCATCATGATAATTATCAGCCCACAGACGTCCATTACTAGACATAGGCCTCCCTAATCCCCATACATAGATATGCGTCGTGCTTGTGGAAAAACCCTCCTTGGTTTATCCAAAAGCACGGCATTTGGTAGGCGGATTGGTGATCGCAGTGAAGATGTTAAGGTGCTTTTTAAGAAATGGAAAATGTTTCGGTCATTTTTGATGAAATATTTCTCCAAAACAGTGGGGAGTTCAGTTTACCCAAAACTAGAATTTAAAACTAGAAGATTTATTTGATTTTATTGAATTAAATTATAGAAGCAGAAACATGATGGTGAATTTTCCTCGATAGAATTATTATTAAAGAATAGAATCGAATAAATTTCATTATAAAAATTGTGTGAACATCTTAAAATTAAATTCCAGTATCAACAATTTTATCCTGTTCGGACATACAATAATAAGTTTTATTTATATATTAATAGTTTTATTTTTCAAGGATAGCTCGATTTATACCTTTGTTTCTATTTATTTCTAAGTTTAACTACTTATAACAGTTCAATTATAGTTAATTAGGTAAGGAATAAAATATTGTTTTACTATTTATCGCTTACGTCGCTTTTACTTAGTATCTTGGTCCATTTCTACGGCCATATAAAATTAGCGTCGTCACTTTCTCATCAGTCTCGGAGCAGCCAATCGTTAACTTTCGTACGTAACTCGATGCATTCGTTTCCGACAATCTCTGTTTTTTTTTTACATAGCACCTTAAGTAATACACAGGATGATGCTGCTCTTCCTGATGGTTCCTCCTGGTACATTGCTTTATTCGGATCTTATAATATCCACGGGGCAAGTTGGAGGCGTCGTTTCTTCAGCGCGATCATGACGGCAGCTCAAACTCGAGTTTTTTTACTGTTAAAGTGTCTATTCATTGTCGTAAATGGGTTATGGATAATAATTTCTGATAAACATGTGCGTGCAGACTGTACTATAAACTAGCCAAACTCGATGTAAAATATTTGTAAAAACCACGATACAAAAATCTAAAACCCACTTGCTTTGCGTTGGTTTCAGATATATTATAGCAATATAAGCAAGATAAGCAATATTTATTGAAGGAAGGATCTCAAATATAACGTAATGTAAATTTCGTATAAAAAGACGCCGCAACACAGTGATTTTTAGATTAAGTATGGGTTTTTTACAAACTTGTACATCAAATTGGGGTGTAATATATTTAGGTACACGTGGTCGGTGGAAGTCATGATTAGAGACAGTAGAGGCGTATGTGTCTACCGCAAGCTCGTGTTGTATCTGATGTAACAAGTCTGATTAGTGTTTCATGCTTGTCTTGTAGCCCTTGTAGGTTTACATACCTAGATATATCTATAAAGCACTAGTACTTGAGATTAAATAAGCTTTATTTCTCATAAAAAAACTATAGAAGTTCATTTACAATGAGAATAAGTAATTTGTAATATTGAAATTACCTCTAGGACTTACTTATACATAGTTGTAGGTAATCTAAGCTATTTAACATAATTTAGGATAGATAGTTACAAAAGAAATGTTAAAGAATTTAATGATATCCCAAAAATTTTACGACACTAGAATTTTTGGGATATCATTAAATTCTTTAAGATTACCCAAAGTGCGGGCATAAGCACTATAAAAACCTAAAAGAAATGTTAACCACAAAAATACAAAATACTTCAGTATTAGAAACAACGAATCTTTCGCAATAGGTACCTAAAAATTAATTTATTTATTGCGTCATATTATGGTACATGGATAATCTATGGGTACATTAGAGAATACACCCAATATGTACCGATTTAGGGTGTTGCTATGGGAGACGCCAGATATTTTATTTAATAATATGCTATGAAAGGCATGTCAAATAAAATTAATACAAAGATTTCAATTACAAGTTACCAAAAGTATCTCAAAACTCATTTAGTTCATAGTACATACATATGTACATATATCAATGTTTAGTTCGATGTAGAATTTTTCCAAGAGCATGACTTTGAACCTAATTTCAAAAATATTATTATTTTCCTGGCTTTTAATCTTGTCTGGAACTATTATATCTATACCGCCAAATATTTATTGCTTTTCCACCAAATGTCTTGCGAATAAAGAAGAAAGTCGGTGACATTTGAGACCGCGTGGCGCGTGACGAAAAGTCAGGTTATTTGGAACCTGGGGGCCTACTCGAAAAAGGAAAATCGAAGTTTCTTTTTCGTGTTCGTGCAAACGCTAATCTTATGCATTCTACATAAGAGTTGGTTTTGCACGAACACGAAAAAGAAACTTCGATTTTCCTTTTCCACCAACTCTTATGTAGAATGCATAAGATTAGCGTTTGCACGAAAAAGAATCAGAAACTTCGATTTCGTTTTTACGAGTACGGGCCCTGGTTATATAGGTACCATTTATTATAGGCTTGTCTGACGTCATGATTCAATTGTATAATTTTTTTATCTCGGATATATGCCTTTGATGCAAGAAAAATTGATTCGTTGCCATTAGAATCCACACAAAAGGATATTTCGTTTCCCGTTTTCGTTAGATGTTGAAATTGCTTTTGATATCCAAAAACGGCACCTATGAACAAGTTACTCGGGCAGTTTAGCAACACCAGTTGGAGTAAATCATCCACAACATTCCTAATTTCTTTTAAATGTCTTAAGAAAGTAAAATAAATTAAATTTCCTTTCCTGTTTGTAATAGCCCTTTCTAATTGCCTTATTCACTGTCGCGCTGGACGCCTCGGGATAAAGCATTTAAATTGAGATTTAAGTGTAGGAGAAAGTTATGATTTGCTTTCGAAATATTTGTTACGTTTGATCAAATTGAGTTAGAAATTCTGATTCTATTAGCAGGAAGGCTTCGTTTTGATGCTACTATTGAATTGTATCTCAATTTGTGACAAGCATAGCAGTTTGGAAGGCAAATTCGGTGCCTAAAATTGCTGGAGCAATACATGTAAAGACCGGCTCGAGACTAGGACTAGGTGAAGTCGCTTTATTACCGGGTCAACTCAGCGTCATAATTAATGTTGTTCCCTCCTAGCACGGGGATTGTTCTCTAGGGTAGAATAGAGAAAAATTACGTCACTTTGTTATCGAATGCGTAAGTTATTTGAAATTCAGTCCTTCAAATTCAATAATGTACGCAACGTATGATGATGCGATGTCATTATTGTCCATTCTACCCGAGAAATTATTGACAGTTTGTCATACAATTTTATACTTTAGGTACGTTGAAATAAACCGTCTACAACTCATTAATTTAAGCGGTAATGTTCTACTTTAAGAAAAACCACCGCCTTTAGTGCCGCTCACCGTTAAGACGGTGAAGTGTCGATGTTTTTATTGCCTGTTTCATAGGCACTGAGCATTATGAGAAGTACCGAGTCGTATCTCGGTCGTTTACCAGCGCATTACGGATAGTGGGGTTACAGATCTCTGTTCTTCACTATGCTACCCACGTACTTCCCAATCGTAAAATCCTTTTACCCCAAAATGACCTTGAATATCACACAACTAGATCACAGATAAAAAGAGATATTTCACAATATGCTACCGTTGTTTTGTCGAGGTATAAATTTTCCACCTGAAATAGAAGTTCAAATAAAACAAATTTTTATTTCCAGCTTGTGTTGCTCGTTTGTCTCCGTAATGGCTTCGTATTCTGCGCTACATAGATATAAAATACTTAAGACTTATATTTTAGTGAGATAAAGTAAGTGTACTATTTTATGATCAAAATGCTGCGGTTTCGAACGGTTTTGTTCTATCTTTATTGCTCATTTTAGCAGAAAATCGAAATATTAGCTTACTTTGCGAATATTGGCAATTTTAAAATCGATTTGCAGGCTAACATTTTAATAATGGCTGTCATTTTTATTAATTTGGGTTACCTATCTATCAGAATCAGAAACAATAACTTTATTTCTTTAGGCTTACAAAATAAGCACTTAGACAAGTAAAGTTTTATACTATAAACATAGTTATTATTATCAAATAAGAAATAAGGTGTTATTGATTCACTTCACTTCACACATTCACACGCTGTGACGCATTAAAAAATGTTAGATGGGGGGATCGAAATGAAGCGCAAAAGAAAGGTTTTAGCAAATATTGCTACGAAAATCTTAACTTTAATTATAATAATAATTTTAACTCTATTTGTGAGTGTGATACAATTTTAGTATGTTTACATTTTAATGACTATTTTAAATTATTAGATGAATATTATGATTGTATTGTGAATGTTTTACAAACTGCTTCTATTAGGAATGCGCGTGTTTTAAGTAGTCGTCATAATAGGAAGAAAGTCATAGGATGGAACTACCATGTCAGGGACAGCCACCAAAACGCAAGGTTACATTTTAACTGCTGGGTACTGGCCGGCAAGCCGTCGGGAGGTGATTTATTTAGTAAAATGTGTAAATCCCGTTCTGAATTTAAAAATAAATTAAAATGGTGCCAAAAGAATGAGGACAAGATAAAAATGAATATTTTAGCTACACATCGCAAGGATAGAAATTTTGGTAAGTTTTGGAATGCTACTAGAAAACTAAAATATAAGCAAAATTTACCGGTATCTATTGACGGCTTGCAGGAACCAAGGCTAATAGCAGAGGTTTTCGCACAAAAGTTTAAAATAAGCCCACAACCAGTGCAGAGTGTGCCCGCTGCTGAGACGGTACTGTGTGATAATGATAACCCTTGCATTCTTTCACAAGAGGACGTCAGGAAGGCCGTTAGAAATATGAAACGTGGCAAGTCACCTGGCCACGATGGTCTCAGCATCGAGCACATTCTCTACGGGAGCGATAAACTTATTGAACATTTATGTAATCTTTACAATATGTGTTATAAATATAGCTACCTACCGCCTGGTTTGATGAAAACTACCGTAGTTCCCGTGGTGAAAAACAAAACGGGTGATCTTAGCTCTTCAACAAACTACCGCCCTATATCATTGGGAACTGTTATCGGGAAGGTGTTGGAGCGACTAATCTACCCTATGCTAAAGGAGAACTTGAACGAAGACTCACAGTTTGGTTTCCGTCCAGGTCTTTCGACGGATTCGGCCATAATGAGCCCTAAAGGCACGGTGAATTACTACACCTCACAGAACACCCCCGTCTACGCGTGTTTCCTAGATCTCAGCCGTGCTTTTGACCTCGTGAACTATGACATCTTATGGGCCAAATTAACAGCTGCTAATGTGCCTGTACACATGGTCAATCTGTTGAGGTACTGGTACGGAAACCAAACAAACTGTGTAAGATGGGGTGACACGACTTCTAGGGAGTACATACTAGAATGCGGAGTTCGCCAAGGTGGATTGACCTCACCTGACCTTTTTAATCTCTATGTTAATAGCTTGATCGAGGAGCTGAGGAGCTCCAGAACCGGCTGTTATTTAGGCAACGTCTGCGTAAATAACCTGAGTTATGCCGATGACATGGTGCTCCTCAGCCCATCGGTTAAAGGGTTAAGGAAGCTGCTGTTAACCTGTGAGCAATATGCTATTGGTCACGGGTTAAAATACAATGTAGTGAAAACCGAAATGATGGTATTTAGGTCGGGTCGAGGTCCAGATAGGGTGCCAGAGGTTCGCATGAGCGGCTCTACCATTAAGGTGGTAGAGCGGTTCAGGTACCTAGGGCACTGGCTGACGGGGACGCTGAGGGACGATGAGGATATTGAGCGGGAACGAAGGGCGCTCGCGGTGAGGAGTAACATGCTCGCACGCCGGTTCACGAACTGCAACACGGACGTCAAGAACACCCTTTTCCGTGCGTATTGTCTGGGCATGTATACATGCCAGCTGTGGTCAAATTTCACCAGGAAGGCCATAAACACCATCAGAGTCCAGTACAACAACGCGTACCGGGCACTCATGAAGTTACCGAGATGCTGCAGTGCGTCAAGTATGTTCTCTGAAGCGGGAGTGCCCGACTTCTTCGCCATCGTCCGTTCTCGCGTCGCATCGTTCTGGGGTGGGTTGGTCCGCTCCAAAAATAGCATTTTGAAGGCTGTCTCTGACCAGGTTTACATGAATCCTATTTATATGTACTGGACTTCCCTTCACATGAAGGGAAACAGAAAGTGACGTGCTGTAGCTTGTGCCGTATTTTATACTATATTATTTTATATTTGTTTGTTTTTATACTGTGTAATTTCTATTTTGTGATATGGGTTTTTTGCCTGAAATAAACGAATTTTATTTATTTATTTATTATGATCCATCATACACATGAGATCAGAAAAATAACTTTTCCCGAGCTCGCATATGATTGAGTATGGCAAGTCTCTACAGCAAGTAAAATACTCGTAATAGAGTCGTTGGAGGACATATTTCAAACTTCCTATTTGCCACTGCGTGTCGTCGGGCCGGAGTTACAAACCGCAGCAGGTCCCGTTAAAGTCATTGTCAAATAGGTTAGTGCCAGAAGATTGGTCCAGTTGGCACCAACATGTTTGCCACTTATTTATGTTGAGCTTGACCTATAATGATACATAATATAACTTATGCTTCAATAAATACATATTTAATTGATCGGCACGGTTCGCTTAGGGTTAAGTATTATTTGCAGAAATTAACCATTTGGGTTAATTTCTGCAAATAATTGTTCTGCAATAACTGGTTATTTGTAAATGTTCAGTTTCGTATTAAGCAGTGAAAATCTAAAATATTTTGTGTCAAGGTTAGATATTTTGTCTTGTCTTAACGTCCCAGTGACTTTAGTGTACTTTGTGTCTAGGTACTTTATAGAGCGGGATAAAGCCCGCAAGGTACGCGCCACGTAGCTCGAATTTTTAGGACTCAACACAATTACAAATTCCTAGGTTGACAGTGAAAATATGTACCTTCCTACAACTAAATAACGTAATGTTATTTATCCCTAATTGTGAAGGTACAGCAGTTAACATACTCTTGACTAGAAACAACAGACTTTTGGCTGATACTCAGCCAGACTAATGTCACCTACATTCGTAGATGAGAAAAGGCCGAAATGAAATGTATGATATGTAGCAGCTTTAACGGAGACAAAAAAATTCAAGTAAAAACATTTTCTAGAACTTCCATGAAATTTGTTATACTAAACGCAAAATTTGAGGACCATTTGGTGCCAAGTGCAAAACACCTCCGCTGTTGCGGGACGTTATCAATGCGCTTCGTCGTCGCCGAGTAGCGCGTTTCCTGCAAAACCGGCGTCATACGTATAATACATACACGGAGGTAGGTATGATCACATTGTTCGACCATATGACCACAGAATAATAATAGTCCTTAAAATAGCAGCACAGCATGAGTTAAATATTAAACAGAAGGAATACTCCGGATTTGTGTTATTTATTACATCACACTAATATTATAAATGCGAAAGTTTGAATGTTTAGATATATGGATGTTTGGATGGATAAAATAAAATAAAATTTACTTCAAGAAACTCGTACATAGAAAAAACATGAGTGCAGTCAATAAATAAATACAGCTAAGTATAACAATTTTGCCTGAACTAGGTAATCCTGTTTTCAGGCGAAAAGGAAAGAAGTATGTTTATTGTTACCTCTTCACGCCAAAACTACTGAACGGATCGGGTTGAAATTAAATAGAAGTAGTTCTAGGCCTGGAATAAAACATAGGCTACATTTATCACATAGGATAAAAATAGTTTTTGAACGTTAGTTACTATTACTTACAAAAATACTATATTACATAAAAAATAAGAGATATACGAAATGTACAATTGGCGGCTTTACAGCTTAGACGCGATTTCTTCCAGGCAGCCTCTGGATGGAAAGAATTACCTATAATGAATGTGAGAACTGCAGGCATTAGGTAGATATGTATGTACATACCTAAAATTGTCTAAAATAAATATCATTATTAATTTTGATTCGGCTAAATCTTCACTTTCCACAGGCTTCATGGAATCTGTGTTCTGAATATGGCTTCTGTTCTGAGCTATTTTGTAACATGTTTCGTTCGTGTGAGCAAAATTCTGCTCATAGTTTATACACAATCGCACGCTTAATGGAAACAACGATGCATGGCTTGAAAAGTTTATGTTGTGTCAGCTTCCCGTATAACGATAGTAAAAACAATCTCTATTATTCATAAAAACTGTCAGTTATCGATAAATATTTAATCTAGCTTATGTTTATCACTTTGACTTGTATTTAACTAACGCTGTTTTACCGTTTTGACTTATCTATATAACAAACATAATTGACGATTCACATTTTTTAATGGATTTTTCTATTGACCCTTATCACATTTGTTTCCCAACTTCTATGTGAAGTGGCAACTGGACAGTGACGTCACCTGGCGACACTCTCGGAACAGCAGACCTGTTTTCTTGGCTCATGATGTTTATGATGGGAGTCGATGGATGGAGGCGGCTCAGGGCCGCTTTTTGTGGCGTCGTATGGGGAGGCCTATGTCCAGCTGTGGACGTGTATGAGCTGATATGATGATGATGATGATTATAATAATCGATGTGTAAAATTTTGTAACTGCTGCCTGCGCCTTCGTCCGTGTTTTATCGGGATATAAAATAGCCTATATGCTATTCCAGATTCCAAACTGTACCCATACCAAATTTCAGCCAGTCAATCAGTTGTGTAGTTTTTGCTTGAAAGAGGAACAAACATCCATAGGTACATCCATACTAACAATGACTTATTTATAATATTAGTCGGAATATAATATTAGTAGGATGGATTGCAACGCAATTTGTTTGCTCAGAGAAAGTTTGAAAAGATAAAAGATTCCAACGATTTTTTTTTTTATATCTGGCTTATAATCTGATTACTCCATCCTTCCCTGATTAAGCACCGATAAATTGAATGCAAAGTATACGGATGGTTGTACAAATAAAGGTCGGAACGGCCGACCGATTTAGTAAAAGTTTGAGATAGATTGGCGTAGTTAGTGACCTGAAATAACAGTTTTTCGACTTTTCATATGGGTTTCAGAAAGATGGTCGGTACATTACACTGTGACACAGGTTTTTATTTATTATTCAGACAGGCCTATGAATAATTTTATATTGTACTAGCTGCTGCCTGCGCCTTCGCCCGCGTTTTATCGGGATCAAAAATAGACTTTAAGATATTCCAAGTCCCAAACCGATACCATATAATATATATTATGCCCAATCAGTTCAGTAGTTTTTGCATGAAAGAGGAACAAATATCCATACATCCAGCCTTACAAAGTTTGACATTTATAATATCCTGTCCTATCCTATTGTACTTCCTACTAATATTTATAAATGTCAAAGTTTGTATAGATGGATGTATGGATATTTGTTACTCTTTCACGCAAAAACTACAGAACAGGTATAGTTTGGGACCTGGAATAACTTATACGCAATTTTTTATCCCTATAAAACGCGGGCGAAGGCGCGGGCAGCAGCTAGTTATTATATATAGTAGGACCTACAGTTTACTCATAGTGACCGGTGAAACTACCGGAACATTTCCGATCTACTTCATAAACATGGCCAATCCCTTCACTCAAGCGTACTTGACCTCTCTAATTGACTGAGAATCCGAAATCAGTTAATACCCACTAAGTGCTGACAACGGTTAGCCAGTTACAGTAACTGGATATTAGTTAAGATGAGAGGATAGGGTATAGTTCAAAATACACTTAGAACAATAATAGTATATGTAGTATATGCAAATCAAGCCCAAACAAATACATAAATCAGTGCCTAGGCACTGATTGATTGAAATTATGGTTTGCCATCGTACTGCCGACTCTACATGTTCGGACTTATTTGGTCTGAGGTTCGGACAAACTAAAGGAAAAAATTGTATTGGATTCCTCGTCCAAAAACGAAACTAGCCGTAGAAGATTTTATCGTATCTACAGAAAGAGCTGCGCTAATTATTATCGTCCCTCATCACAATATACATATGATTAAAGGTTCACTATAGCTAGAGATCGAGGTTTTTACCACTGAAAGCGTTACTCACATATAAATAGATATTTTAGTACTTGAGTTAACTTAATTGTGTGAGAAATAAAAGCTGTTTTATTTATTTTATTTATCGTACTGCCGTAATGATGGCATGACATTGAAAGTACAATGGCATTCAAAATGTGACGTCACGAAAGTGGTAGAGGAAAACTACAAAGGTATACCACCATGAAGGAAGAGCGGCAGAATTGGGGCCTTTCCAGAACAAAGTAGTATTAAACCGTAGAGTCTGAGATGGCATACATATTGCATTCAGTAAATAAACGAAACTGCTGGCTAAACTTTCGTTCTAACAATCCAATCCGGGAATTGAAAATTAAACAATTAGCCGACGCCGACGGAAAGCGGATAGCTGAACCACGTGTCCGAGTCATCAAATATGTATGTTTGCATACTAGTGGAACCTACATGACTTCGTTTATGTTGGCTCATATTTAACGAAAGAGTAGGAGAAAAATCCTATAAATATTATAAATGTCAAAGTTTGTTTCACGCAAAAACTACTGATCTGATTGGGCTGGCATTTGGTATGGGTATAGTTTGTGACCTGGAATAACATATAGGCTATTATTTATCCCGATAAAACGCGGGCGAAGGCGCGGGCAGTAACTAATTCTTAATAATTATTACCACGATAACCAAACGTGAGAGTTTTGAAACAGCATCTACCACATTGAGAGTTATCTAAATCAAATTCCTAAATTTAAAAAAAAACAAAAAAATACTATTAACCGATGTCGAATTTCTCATATAAAAAGTAAATGAAATCCGTTCATCCATTTGGGGAGCCCACATCAAATAATTCTTATTAAACCTTTTTGTAATAACGCAATAAGTAGGTATCTGGCGAATCAAAACGAAATGATTTACTTTTTGGTACAAAGAAGCACCGCTCGTCAACTTCTCGAAACTTAATACCTTTCGTCGTTTTTAGAAAATGCTGCAGGAGTTTAGTTTTTAGTAACTTAGAGAAATATTTTTCCTTGCGAACAAAAAAGAAGTACGACTTACACCTGATTTTTTGCTTGTCACCGTCGTCAGTAGCCAGAAAGTTTGTTACTAAGGAGTGGATAGGTACAAGTAGCGACACGTAAGTCTAGCGCTGAACGATACGCGGAGGGGATAGCTGCGCAATACTGCGCATGGATAATGTACCGCTAGCCCTGCTCAGGTACCTTATTTTTTACTTCTGCACAATAACGGTCAGTGCTAAAGTTACGTGCCGCTATGTATATTTGGTCATGTATCGGTTATGTACCTAACCGAACTGAAAAGTGTGACCTAAAACATTTTGCACATATTTTTAAAATACATGCGAAAGTATGGGACATGTGATGTAATAGCGACCCGCCCCGGCTGCGCGCGGGTGTAATGCTGATACTAAATTATACATATAGACCTTTCTCTTGAATTACTCTATTTATTAAAACAGCATTAAAATAAATTGCGTAGTTTTTAAGATCTAAGTGCTCATATACACGAGCGGCAAAGTGCCACCGGCGGCAGAGGTAACTGCCAGCCAGGCAGCCGTCGACTATCGACAGCAGCCGTCGACAGTCGACGTCTGCCGTCAATTGTCGACGGCTACAGTTACCTCTGCCGCCGGTGGCACTTTGCCGCTCGTATATATAAGCTCTAAGCATACCTAGGGACAGACAGACAGACAGCGGGAAGTGACTTGGTTTTATACTATGTAGTGATACATACCAACCGTGTTTGTTTTCATACAACACCAAAACTACGTCCTGAATGAATAGACTGAAACTTTGCAAGGATAAAATTTTGGTTAAGTAGCAAATTTTTATCCCCGAAAATGCATGCGAAGGCACGGGCGGGCAAAAGCTATTATAACACATTTTACTCGTAAAAAACGAATATTTCAGTCAGTCAGTCTGTGCGGAAGCGCTTTGTATATTTAGACAAAAGTTTGTAGTCTATGTTAGCAGAAAACTTATGTAGGCAGGTGTTCTAGTGTTACCGTGCTAGCAAGAATTAAAATCATGGTAAAATATTGTTATAGTTTCAATGAAAATTGTTTATTAACTTCGCTCGCGGCTTTGTACGCAGTAAAGGATTTTGGAAAATTCATTTCATGGATACTGGTAAATTAGTTATTTAAATGAATTTCCTTGTAATTTCGCTGGTTAATAAACCTACTAGGACTGTCATACTAGTAAAAACAAACTATTCGTTTTGACTTATTGTAGAGTGCGTTTAATGTAGAATACATATCCGATACTTATATACTACTAGCGACCCGCCCCGGCTTCGCACGGTTACAAATTATACATATAAACCGCATTAAAATCCGTTGTGCAGTTTTAAAGATCTAAGTATATGTATATGTATAGTGATAGACAGACAGACAGCGGGAAGCGACGTTGTTGTATACTATGTACTAAGAGCTCTGCCTCATTAGGCCGCCATGGCGACGTCGCTGGGACGGCGCAAGTCTGGCTACTTCTGGCAACCGAAGGTCGCCATGTCGAGTGGCCATGGCGTCTCGACAGTCAGTTCGTTTACGTCGTCAGGAATGGATGTAGAAGAAATTACACTTCTTTGTTATGTATGTATGTCGCAGAAAAATGGAAAAAGAAAAAAGGAAACTATGGGTGCATCCCTTTATACCCAATCGAAACCGAAGTGGTGTTTTTTTAAATTATATGGAGATTTACGAAAATATCTTGAAAAATATTTAATTGTACGAGAATGTCAATAGCATCTTTTGACGAATTATTAAAACGTATATAGAAATTATTTAACTAAATTAGAGCGGGATCACAGAACTCTTGTACGGGGCGAATCTTTGCGCACTAAAAAAGAAGGATGGCGGAATAAGACCCATAGCCGTGGGCACCACCTACCGCCGCGCTGCCTCGCGGCTAAAGTCTGCTGTCGGAATGAAGCCGACTACCTAGGCGATTATTTTCGACCAATAAAATTCAGCTAGGCTTTGGTTCGCGAGGCGGATGTGAGGCCGCAGTACATTCCCTTCGTACATTTTTGGACAGAAATTATGGGGAGGTAATCCTGAAGGTCGACGTCAAAAACGCCTTCAATTCGGCGGTTTTACTAAAAGAAATTAAAGACAAAATTCCAGAAATTTATCCTTTTTTCCTTTTCCATTTATCCGTTCCCCGTCAAAATAAATTTACAGAAAAAATGTCATTTCGTCCGCGGTTGGTTGTCAGCAGGGCGACATATTTAGCACAGTTTTTGATGATCTAAAAACCATCACAGATGAATTTCTTGTTTAGAATAAAAATTTTGAAAATACGAGCTCTTTTTTTCGGACACTTGTGTAGACAAAAACAATATCATTTTAAAATTCAATAGTTTGGCTCCCAACATTATTACAGTTGTAGATAAATGTTCACTTCGTCTCCTTGGTTCACCAATTATTGATGAGTCTTTTCAGTCATTTGTAGATGAGAAAATTCAAAATTTCAATAAAACTTCGGACAGACTTCTCAAAATTAATAGCCACATGGATTTTACAATTATTCGGTTTTGCTTGTTTGTACCTAAATTTACGTATTCTTTGAGATGTTGTCAACTGTGGAAACACAGCGAGCTCTTGGAAGGCTTAGAAAACAAAATAAAGAATACTTTATCTTTTTTTATATTTTTTTTTTTTCTTTTGAATATCTGTTTTGGTGACAAGGCATGGTCGCAGGCCTCCCTGCCTGGCAAATTGGGAGGCTTAGGTATTCGCAAAATTTCAAGTGTAGCCCTTCGAGCGTTCTTGTCTTCCGTCTACAGCACTAGTTCTTAAATGGATTTTTTTTAAAGCCGTCTTTTTTGAACTCACCTGTTTATTCATTCAAAATTTCGTTTTTAGACGAGGCTCGAATGGCTTGGCATAGTGCTTGCCCTGATGCTGCTCCTCCAAAATCTCTTTTGTCTCAACGGCAATGGGACGGGCTTCTGTGAGAGTTGACACGGAATTGTTTGTTACAAACTGCAGCTCGTGCCCGTCTCCTGGCCGTTTCTAAATGGGAGTCAGGACATTGGTTGCAAGCACTTCCTTCATATAATACTGGCACTCTATTGGATCCCGTAACTTTCCATATAGCAACATGTCTTCGGTTGGGTGCAAGGTGTTGCGCGCCTCATCAATGCCAGTGCGGTACTGTTGTCGAACAGCTTGGTCATCACGGATTATTGTGTACTAGGGCTGCCGGTCGGATGTCTCGCCATGCGAGCCTTAACGACATCATCCGGCGGGCCTTTGTCACCGCTAACGTACCAGCTATTCTCGAACCGAATGGTCTGTTGCGTGACGATGGTAAGAGGCCCGACGGCATTACATTAGTCCCTTGGGAGCTGGGGAGGCCTATTGTGTGGGATGCTACATGTGTCGACACACTTGCGCCTTCCCATCTTTCAAGGACATCCCCGAGGGCTGGTTCCGCGGCAGATTTGGCCGAGGATCTCAAGAGGTGCAAATATGCAGGTCTCGACAGAGCCTATGCATTCGCTCCTCTTGGAGTCGAGACCCTAGGTCCGTGGGGTACCGAGGCTCTCCGGGTTTTCAAAAAATTATCTGATCGCCTGGTCGAAGCGATGCGTGACCCGAGAGCTGGTGAGTATCTGGCGCAGCGTATTAGCATTGCCATATAGCGTCGCCAAGTGAGTTAGGTAACATACATTTCAATATTAACGGCTTCGATACGTAGCCGGCAACTTAGCCATGGCTTCTTAATGAGGCAGGGCTCTAAAAGTACTAGATTGCTTTCGATTCCCGCCTCGAGACGAATGTTTGTACGATCTGCAGATATCTGTTCCGAGTGTTGTGGATGTTTTCTATGAAACACAAAAAAAAAGTAATTTTATTCTATGACGTTTATACCAGTTAACTAAAGTATCTACCCATAACACAGGCTCTCTTTAACTTGGGGCTAGATGAAGCTGTGTGAATTGTCCAGCATTAAAATTTTACTTATGTATTAAAATATTAGGATTGTAAAATGCCCAATTTAGATTGCCATGAACTTTTGAAAATATATCCAGAACAGGAAAATGCGCCCTTAGCCCCGAGGGAAATAATCTGCTTGTCCATATATTTTCAAAGATATTTCTCGTATCATCTACAAAACTTATAAGGTTCGTGTAACCTAAAATGTTTGTGACCCAGGATTGTTTACCTATATATAAAGTTTTATAAACATTGAAATATAAGTGTAGTTGATTTCTTTAATTGTTTCTCAGATGATGGTGAAGGCAGCACGTGTTTTGTGTGAGACATTTGTGGACTTCGTGAACCATACCAAGCTGCTGTACATTAGTTAAATCTCATAGACCTATTGGGAGTTCATGTATGAATATTTAAAATTATTGGAATATCTTTCTCCGACACACTGAGAAATACAAAACAATATAATCATAATGGACCTTTGGGAATAAGCCATTTATTCTCTAGTGGAATGTTCCTCGAAACGCGAATCTATAGATTGTTCTTACTGCACGAAATTTTCGATACATTGCAAATTACTAAAAACGTGTTAATAATGTACTTGCTATTATTTTCAGCTCTCGTAATTGGCGGCAAGGGTGTCGTAAGCAATTTATTGTTGGGAGGTAAAATGCAAAATTTTGGCAACCATACTCGGCTGTAATGCGAGACGCTGAGTGTGTGGTTGCCATATTATGCGCATTAATAATATGCAGGTTTACGCAACGCAGTCACCTTTCAGCTAATATTTATCCTGAAAGCACTTTGAATAGCCGGTAAAGGCACGGAGTATCATGAAATTTGCATTCGTGTTTGGATATGTGGGCAAAAACGCGGATAACGCATTCACTGCCAAACCTTTGTGCTGGAACTCGCAGGGGCGGCGGGCTGCAGCTAGCAGGTCTGCTACATGCAACTTATACGTCTTGGGCTATAAAGTATTAAGGAACTTGATTTTATACTAAGTAGCTCACGGCCTCGCATGCGCTTTTCCGGGATACGATCTATCTCTTCCAAATTTCATTAAGATCCGTTCAGTCACTTGAGCGCGAACAGGTAACAAACAAACAGAGTTACTTTCGCATTCTATAACCTGCTGATCATTGCAGGAAGGCTGGACACAGCTTCCCCCTTCAAGCAGCACTGGACCAACATTCACATTGGTTGCTAAATATTTTTAAATGCTCTCTTTGTATATTTTTCTGTGTATGTTTTTAAAATGTGTCTCGATGCAGGGACTGTGTATTTTAAAGAAATTGAATAACAAATATCCCAAACATTTAGGACTCCGACGGAACTTGAACCCGCGACCTTCCCCTGAATACGGGACTGCGTTAACCAACTGCGCCACAGAGGCAAGTACCGTTACTATAGCGTTAGCGTACCTATGTTAACTTTGTACCTACTATGTCTGAAATAAATGTGGTTTTATTTAGAATCGAGTATTGATTTCACTTTAGATATCGGGGATATCGTTGCGTATTAATGATTATTTACTTGAAAAAAATCTACCACAAAATGGTGTTAACCTTCTACCTAATCACAAGTTTTTATAAATGCTACCCATCTTCTTTTTATTTAGTTGGGAAACGAGTTTTGTAAAGTTATATATGGTTCACTTTAGTTTTGTCTTTTGCATGTATCACAAAGACTTTTTGTCTTCATTGTGCCCGAGTTCACAATCTACGGCTAAAATATTTTTATCTTATTCAGTGCAGAGCCAAAACAGGTTTCATTTCTAACAGGGACAATTACAAGTTCTCTTGCTTTATCTGAAATTGAAATCCGTATAGTAGTAAGTATTGATTGCCAAATGTTCATGTAGGGATAGGTTTCTTAGAAATCCTGCCAAAGAACGTTATCGATTTGCGGATCCTTGACGGAAATGTTCTAAATTAATGGGATTTTTATCGAGAGGAGACGGAATTATGAGACTTGTAGGTGATATTTGACAATTTTATGGAAAACTTGCACTTTACGAGCTAGGGTGATTGAGATGGGTGATCTATACCTAATAGTTCATTATTATGAGTCATTCTATGTTCGTCCAACTGACTTTGGACCAAAGTTATTAAGAAGCCAGCGTCTTGGGGACGCTTCCGACTGGTATTTTATCATTATGTAATCTAATATTCTATTTAATATAATTATACTGTGACTTTTCTATAATTTTTAATTGTCTTTAGTTTAGTAATTAATCATAGTAATAAAAATAATTAGAACAGTACATCTAATTATTTTTATGTTTATTCCAATTTTATCATGAATGTAATCTAATATTCTATTTAATATAATTATACTGTGACTTTTCTATAATTTTTAATTGTCTTTAGTTTAGTAATTAATCATAGTAATAAAAATAATTAGTACAGTACATCTAATTATTTTTATGTTTATTCCAATTTTATCATGAATGTAATCTAATATTCTACTGTGACTTTTCTATAATTTTTAATTGTCTTTAGTTTAGTAATTAATCATAGTGATAAAAATAATTAGATCAGTACATCTAATTATTTTTATTTTTATTCCAATTTTATCATGAATGTAATCTAATATTTAATATAATCTTATCTTACAATTATGTTACAATTGTTATATTTTGTATGTGTTTTATAGTAAATCTGAAATAAATGAACTAACAAAAAAAAACATACCATACCTTTATAAATCTCTTTATAAAATGGAAATTAGTCAATAAACTACAGCAGAATATACCAAAATTTAATTTGGCAAATCATTGCTGTGTTTTGCCAGAATACTCAGTATTTTCGTTATCGTCTAAAATTGTTTGCGAATCGTAATCAGTTATATGTGCGTGTCATTTGGGAGTTTTACCTTTATCGCGATTGGTTTTGTATTATATCGACGGTAATTTAGATTGAAAACAAACTTCGCTGCCGAATATGTATTGAAATTTCACAACTTTTAACATAAACATGGTACATTTGCTTGTTTTACCTAACCCGCTCTTTATACGAGGGTGAACGGATATATTGAGACTATGTTAGCGGTTTTGCGGGTTTTGACTTTTCTGGTAATATGAAATGAAAAAATATAATCCATCTTAAGGTATGACCGCATTACTAACCCAGGAGGGTTAAAAAGTCACAAATTTAACCCTCCTGGTCAGTTGGGTAAAAATAGTTGAATTGGTGAAATCTAGAAACACTACAAATAAATGTTGCCAAGGTCCTTCACTTCTACAACCAGTAGATAGCTAAGGTACCTATATTAAAGTTTACAGTATTCCCAAAGGTATCTAACCTATGTAAAAAGTAACCTTCATTACACGGTCATTTGGGAAAACCTCCACGTCTCCCTGAAACCAGTCAACCGTAATAGCTATCGAAATGAAGTGATATAAGTGATATCTTATGAAACCCATTCATCGTTCAATAAACTTGTTTGATTTATCTTTTATTTTGAGTTATTTATATTTAGAGTAATAAAAACAATAATTAAATAAAAGAAGCTAAATTTATAATTTCCTACTAATTTTTTCCACTGAGTTAAATCTATTTTTGTATAACTACATTTACTATCCAATAATGAATTTAATTAAAATCGTTTACTGTTTCAGTTAACAGATGTAATAAAATATGATTACAGACATTAAATAGTTAAAATATAAAAAAAGCTCACACGAAAGGTAAGATGAAGTAGCCTGCAGCGGCTTAAGGATGGTGCAAACTGTTATAAAGTACATACATATGTACATATGTATTGCGTTGCGAACAAACTATTGGTCTACGCGGACCCTAAACTCTTGCTCTATAGTATGCGATTATAAAGCATATAAAACTCTTTAGTAATTATAAACAATGTCTTAAATGTTTAGCTTCAGGTATTAATTAATACTAAGAACAGGACAATAATTTCTTTCAAAAGAAATACCTACCTAAACACTCCTTCCAAAGCTATTTTGATAAACTGCC
The DNA here is from genome assembly GCA_947859395.1 of Eupithecia insigniata. Classification (NCBI taxonomy): domain Eukaryota; kingdom Metazoa; phylum Arthropoda; class Insecta; order Lepidoptera; family Geometridae; genus Eupithecia; species Eupithecia insigniata. The sequence continues at coordinate 9,087,264 of OX402003.1, forward strand.
ATAGTCAATAACCATTTGTTCAGACTTTTTGTACGTTATTAATTTTTCAGAGCATGTTTATGAAAAAATAATGAAAGCTATCTATTAATATTGCTCGTAAATCGAAAGCAATAAAACAAAAATGTTTCATAGTAGCTCTAATTTTTTTGACGAAATTATTTTTCAATAGTTATTGATAGAGATTATGTAGGAATTGTGTTACTTTTTTGTTCGGAATGATGATTATAAATAATAATGAATCACTAATATATAACCTTTTTTATCAAATGAACATATTTTTATGCTGAGCATTTTATTTCATTTGAGTATCATCTATCAATTATCTAGTACCCATAACATAAGTACTACATATTTAGCGTGAGGCTAGATGATGCCGTGTGAATTGTCCAGCATTATTTATTTATTTATTGTTATTTATTTCATGTTCCCCAATATGTACTTCTTAGATACCTACATACATGGATCAATTTCTTTCCCCATAGCTCCGCAGAAACTCAATAAAAGCGACTTACCTGAAGTCTGTTAACTAGTGATAGCCCAAAAGTTGTGGCTATCAGAAATCCCTTCTTATTTAATCATTGATGAGACTTACGGGCCTCAAACTTTATTTATTCGCTGCTAATACTTTTGGGAGCGTCCCCTTCCTGTTTAGATATTTATCAATTTATTGGTGTTTCAGGAAGAGGCCTGTAAGGACCTACCTACCAACTTGTACTGGTAAATTTGATACCACTTTACAGAGAAAAGGCATTAGTGTGTTAAATTCCGTTGTATATGAGAAGGGGTCTCATCAGTTATCGACTTACAGGAAGAATGCTTACTGTATTACGATCACCCTATCAACACTGTGTTCTTTATATGTGACAACAACAAAAAAATGGGGAAGCTTGCTAAACAAAATTCAACCATGGCCTTATGAACATTGAATTGAATAATATATTTATTTTTTCTTGCAAAAAGATAGTTGTTTATAATTTTGCTTAATTTATAGCTAGTTATCTTGTTTTGCAAGTTCAACATTAGAAAACATACATGACGTCACAGATCACATAGAATCCGCATAATTAGCTAAGTTTCAAATATTACCAATACAGTTCCTTGGGTAGTTCTCTCACGCATTGGTACAATCAAAGTCAAACTGTGGAAGTCCCCCCTTCAAACAGAGTTGTCTTTGATTCGAACAAGTTTATGTGTTACTTTACCGTTAAGGAGTACGTGAGAAATTAACAAGAGCCGCGCCTTGCTACCTGCATGTGAATTACGCTTTTACCTGGTATCTCATCCACTCGGTATTTGCAATTGCTGAAGCCGGAGATAAAATTCCGCCGTTAGCAAGTAACAAAGGAAGGATTTGAGCGTTAGGGTTGTTTTCAGGGTAATTACGGAAACCTGCTGGTAGTTAACAGAAAGTAACAAACAAAAGCTGTATCTAAATTGTTTTCTTGAATGAAATCTCTCCAACTGAAAATCATTTCCTGGAAATATGACGGATTTTGTACACTTCAAAGTGTAGAAACTTGATTGTAATTATGGCTCTTTCTTCCAAGAAAGAACTTATGTTGAGTAATTACTAAGGGAATATTTTAAAATTATTATTTACGAGAACTCTTACCACTTTAAAAACGTTTAGGTAAAAGTCATAATCCAAACAGCGCTATATTTTGTTTATGAATCTTTAATATAAAATAAGCATAAAAGCAATACGTCTATCAAAGCAGAACTGTTAACATCCTTTTAACGAGTAACGAAACTTTTTTATCGGCGCCATGGGTATGGTACGGTCTAACGATTACAGGAATGCTATCAGAATGAAAATAAATTAGTAACTTTTGTGTTTTAATGGACTATTTACAAGTGCAGCGAGCGTCGGATAAGGAGTCGGAATGATAGATTGATTCGTTTATTGAGATGAAGGCACTAGCGGGGCGCCCCGCCATTCACTGCACGGCCGCTCGCTCACATCTCTTCTCGTCTGTCCGTCTCTCTGTCTGGGTGACGACGTCGTCGCCAGCTTGCGATGTATATACAGCTCACATCTCCGCTTTGATCTTTCTTTGTTTTCTTCGCGCACACATTATTGATAGATCTCCGCTCGGTGGTATCTACTGAAGCAGAGAGCATGACGAGATGAACGTGCCAAACAAGATGAATAACGAGAGGGAAGAGAAAATGCCGGCAATTGCTATTCTTTGGTCAACTCAGCCCACACCTCACAAAGCCTGCGGGCCGAAACGTCAACTACGATTTTTATTTATATTTTTTATAGTCAACTCAGCCCGCGGGCTATTTCGACCGCCGTCAGCCCGCAGACCTGCGGACCTAAAAGGCCATGGCCGTTTAGGTCCGCTGAGTTAAATTTATTTAGCACACCAACAAACGATACACTTAAAAACATAAAAAAGAACACATAAGGCATCACCAATTGTGACCCCCCATTAAAGGTATGAAATTAGATTGGGTTGACAAAGTTACTTGATTGATAAGTAAGCCCATACAAGTATCACGTAAAATATCACGTAAGGTACCAATGAAGTTGCTGCAGATTCGAACCTGCAATTGAGCGGGAGTGACTAGAGTTCATTAACCGATTACGCACAGCTAACAATTACGTTCTGAATAATTGAAGCATAGACTGTGATGGTAGCTGAAAGGATTTGATAAATTTGCCTATAACTACTTACACAAATTCTAATTCTACTAAATATCATAGGTAAATGTTAATCAAAATAAAGTGGGTAAAAACTATGTTTTAGCAAATTTTTTAACTTTGCGGGTAGATAACATCTTGAACGAACCATTTGTAAGGTCAATTTAGGTAAGTAAACGTTCAGATATCTAAACCAGATAATCGTCATAAATATAACCCAACTCCCGTCTAATCTGCCAAAGCTAAATTATAATACAGATTTGTAAGGAATTCACTGAACTGTAAATAGGTACCTACTTGTCATTGCGAAAAGGGTCCTCGGAATATCGTAACTATAAATGACACGTAATATTATCTACAAAAGGTCAAACTGCCTTACGCTTTGTTTAACTACGATATGTGTTAGTGTATTTTAATGACATTCCGATGAGGAGCGATATTGGGCCGATAAAAACAAAAGGAAAAACGTGGAATAGCCGAGAAAATGTTGAGGCAATATCAGTTGGTAACGACAGGGCACTTTGAAGAGATGTAAAAACAGTGCGCAAACGGCTGGCCCAACACTCCCCGATGTTTGCCTTGAATAAGAATATATCTGCGTGTGACCTCATTCAATATCCTTTTTCCGAGCGAACAATTTTATCGTCTTTGTTATTTCCACCCAATGAGCAGTAACTCCCTGAACGGAATGATTGTGACGTGCAATCCAAAATATTTTTCTTATAATCCTACTAATATTATAAATGTCAACGTTTGTGAGTATGGATGTTTGTTCCTCTTTCACGCAAAAACTATCAGTCGTTTTTGCGTACCAAGCCCAACCCATACCAAACCATACCAAATTCCGGTCCAATCAGTTCAGACGGATTGGGCTGAAACTTGGTATCGGTATAGTTAGACCTGGAATAACATATAGGCTAATTTTTATTCCGATAAAACGCGGGCGAAGGCATGGGCAGCAGCTAGTTTAATACATATATTCTTATCCTTAATTTATTCACAAGGTGGTCATAAATTTCCCCGTGTTCCTGGGTAAATAAATTTACAAAAGATGGATGCGTATGGATTTCTGTAAATCATTTGAACCAATATGGATGTCATATTATCATATCAGGTTCGGATAAAAAATACAAATCTTTATAGCTTAATAAATGGGAATCGAGTAACTCGATGTCAGTGACGTGATCAGATTGACAATGTGAAAGTATGAATATAATATAACGGCATCTTTAAGATAACAGAATCTATACCGTATTTATCGCAATGGTAATAAACCATTAATCGGTTTATTACCCTTACTATATCTATTATATTATTATAAGGTAGGTGAAATCATCATAATTTCTCAAGCACAAGACGGGCTGAAGTTGATAATTATTGGTGTAATCTACATATGTGTGTTCTTAATATATAAAACAAAATCTAGTTTGTTCGAACATTAAGACTATATATATATATGTATATATATAATAACTCGAGAATGCCTGGACCGATTTTAATGTGCTTTGATTTGTTGAATTTTTCTCCATCCGGAATAACAGAATAACTATAAAAAATAGGATTCCACCCAAAAATTAAAATTTAACGTGGGTGTAGCCAGTTTTTTAAAATTATTAGCTTTATTCAGCAGCAGAAGAATAAAACAACCTGAGAATTAAATAAATTTATCAATTTAAATCCTAATAAAATTATAAACGTCCATTTTATTTTCAATTTTCTTCATGCAGACAACTCAATCTCACAATTAATTTCACCATCACAATAGTATCGTTGGGAGGGATCACTCGGTTATGAAAGCAGAGCGAAATATTTTTGCTTTGAGTTATTTTACAGTTGACTGCATGCGATTTCAACGGGTGTGGGCGCCCGAGCATTCTTCGAGAGTTGTCTCAAACTTGAGCGAGCTCGCGAATACACAATACACAGACATACATTCACCCATCGCTTCTTGGGATTAAGTTTACAAAAATTTTGTGTACGCTCCGCGGATCGGTGATTTATTGTCGACTGTAACTGATCAAACTTGTACGTTTTCTGTAAAAGTATCGGGAAAATTTCAGAATTTTAAATGTGACAGCATTTTCCAAATTTTTTCTGTTGTTGGTTTCGTATATTAAAATCTAGATGGAAATAGAAATAATAGAAATAGAAACGTTTATTTGTAACATACAATTATAAAGAAATGAACATAAAAAAAGAAAACAGTTTGCTAGAGTCACAAAACGGTCCCTGTCTCAGCATGGGTTAGTTGTATACGTATGTGTGTACAACCAACGCTGGTCTTCCGACAGAGCCGTTTCGTGACGTCACGGAATATAGAAGACAGGTATAAATAAAGATAAACAGTTAAAGCAAATACATTGACAACGGTGTTGATATAAAATATAAACAAAACAATGAAATAAAAAGAGTAGGAATTGCAACAGCTTTGTGCACAAATTTGAAAATAACAACAGATGGTGTTTCGGGTTTTGATTCCCAAAGAGTCTCGAAGCGTTTCTGTTGGTAAAAAATTAAACCCATTGAAGCCTTTGACGGTGCCGTTCGTCTAAATATTTTTGTGCTCTCCCATTCAGAAGTTGTTGTATTTATAAAATACCCAGATTACCTGCCGAACTGTGATTATTTTAAAAACAATGTACAGGTCGCGTCATGGTTTAATAGCGCTTACCTTGATGCGCGGAAGTCGATTTTTAGATTTTTACACCGCTTTACACCTGCGCAGAACCCCCACTTTTGCCGAGCGCTAAGTCGTGATGAGACGTGCATCAAATGTGTTATTCCGTGTTCATCCCACTAGCTTCGACCCAAAGTAGACCGAACACGGAAAATCAAATTCAGTGGTAAGTTCATTCCGCATTGGTCCCATTTTAAAATTTCTAAAAGAAAAGTAGCTAAAGTACTGCCACAGAAAAGCCACAGAATAACATAATAAAATATGTAGTTGTAAAAGCGTTTCAGCTTCTCAATATTTTAAATAGCCCGCCGATTCAAGAAATTAATATCTACAGCACGATAAAGCCGCAGCCGCGGTCGCAATAATTTAGTGTTTTATTACGGAATCCAAAGTCTTGCTTGAACACAATCTCGCGGCGAAACGCCTATAAAAGCGAGACCGAACAACCCTTTAAGCAAATATTTATTAAATAACGAAACAGTTTCGTTTTTAAGTTCGTTTTATTTTTACATGGGTCTGAAATAAGGCTTCATTTAAAATATTGCCATTTAATTTATAATATTCTGAACCTTAACAATAAAACTGTGCAGAAAAGCATTTTTTCACTTAATTGAATTCTGAATTACGAAGACTTTTCAGAGTGAAAGCTACTAAAAGTGCTGTAAAAGCTTCTAATCTCGTGGGATCTAAACTCTTTTGTCTGGAGGTGGAATGCTATGTTACGGTAGTCCAATGACTGGGGTTTAGCACAGAATGTATCATAGTGGCTTTTTCAAGGGCTATTAGTTACTTACAGTAAGTACAGTACCTAACCTAGTTTTGATTGGCGTATAGCTCACGCGTTTCGTATGCCATCCTGGCCGACCGACCGGTTAAGAGCATTAATCGAAAATTGATTGAAAATATACAAGGTGCCTCCAGCACATATATAAATGAGACATGTAGCCAACAGGGGATGGGTGATCTCGACCCCGAAGGGATCTTTAATGAATTTCGATTATTTATTATTAAAAAAAAGAGATGGAGACTTTTTTCTTCATATTCGTGATATTTTACTAAAATGTAACGTTACTAAAATCCAAAATGTTTTTTTTTGAAAGTTTAAAGGATTCACATCATTATTTTGTAATAATTTCATGAGAAAACAACGGTTTTGCTTATTTGTGAATATTTTGTAATGTTGAATGCTACAAGATTGTGAGTAAAGGAACACGAATATAACGAAAGTTAATTAAAACAAACGAAATTACAAAAATCGCTACTCACACTTTGATCACATTGCTGTCGAGAATCACCCCCTTTCGGCTTAGTAGGTACACATGGTACGTGGCATCCTGTATAGAACCCCCGCCTTTTTTTAAAGTCGGTTAAAAATGTCTAATTTATTTTACCAACCTACATATTGTTAGTACGTAGGTAGGTATTTGCCCAAAATTCTTCCTCGATACATCGGAGCGCTCGCCGCGCCGGCCCCAGGCATTTTAACTCGATGAAATCTCAAACGCTCCAGAAAACTGAATAAATAACGTTTTATGACATATTAAACTCCGTTTAACGTTAAATATGGCGTTTTCGTGTTTGATAGATTTTCAAAGGGAGAAACGTTAATTTTCCAACATCATTAACATACACGTAAGTATAAACATTTGAAATATTAAGAAATTTGAGCTCAAAGGGAGTCTTAATTAAGTAAAACCATAATGATCTGCCGTTTTGAAGATAAAATACGCAAAACTTCTCATGTAAGTAAAAAGCATCTGATGTGAGTGAAGCCAGCCTATTTTATATTAATTAAATATAACTAATACCCAGTAGGCTGTTTCACTGAGAAATTGCCTACCGAATTGAAATCAACGATTTAAAAGACATCTGGGATTCCAATAAATTATTCGTTTCATCATCACAATTGTCGACCGATGTGGCGCGGTGGGCGAAGGTCCGCCTGCGATGCAGGTTTGCGGGTTCGATTCCCACCTTGGGACAAATATTTGTCTCCAGTGTTCTGGTTATTTTCTATGTATAATAAAAAAATCTATCTATGTAATATATTTTATTAAGTATATCAGTCATCTAGTACCCATAACACTAGCTCTGCTTAGCTTGGGGCTAGATGAGGCTGTGTGGATTATCCGGCATTATTTATTATTTATTTGTTTAAATCGGCTCAGAATTACACATTTTCTTATTTTCCCTTTGACGAAAGACACTACAGATGAAGGGACGCGTGTCAAAAATGTCAACGTTGAAACCATTCCATCGATCTCTCCGTGCAAATATGTAGTGTACACTGTCTATAATAAATAATGTAAGACAATCCACTCAGCATCATCTAGCCCCAAGCTAAGCAGAGCTTGTGTTATGGTTACTAGATGACTGATATACATAATACAATACATACATAGATATACATTTATTATTATACATAGAAAATACCCAGAACCCCCAGGACAAATATTTGCAGATCGTACAAACATTTGTCCTAACATCCTCTGCGCCGCAGCCGGACCTTCGCACGCCACGCAACATCAGTCGGCAATACTATTATTGTACGCTTTGGTTTTTTTATTTTACTTTAAAATTAACATGTTTCAGACAAATCAAAAGCCGTGAATTTGATTCAGATTCAATAACTTAACTTCTTTAAGCTTAGAAAATAAGCATTTAGACAAGTCAATTTTATACATAAAGTACCTGGTTGACCGTCACATTTTTTTTGGTATGTTGTGTTTTAGAAATCATTTTTAACACGTGAGTTAAAAAGACACAAATAATATAAATAAACAATTGGTTTTCTTGGTCTAACCTCAAACCAAACACTCATTGGCTTAGTGTTGCTTAACAACGCCACCTGCTGGAGTAGCTTTAGTGTTGTTGTGTCGTTAGAGCAGTTAGTTGCTCCTAATTTAAAAAATAATAGTAATATTATTCGTCAATAGATGTCAGGAAGAGTCATATTTTTCAGTTTATGTCACGGCTGTATATCAACTGAGCAACGAACAAAAATAATGAACTTTGTCTTTAGCCTTGCCTATGGGTTCATCTGTCGCTGACAACTTTCCTACCCCATTGTTACGTCATATCCGAGTATATGCAGCAAATTTTAAAAAAGCTGTCATACATGATAGATGAAGGCTTTGTAGCGTCGAAATCTTGTCTATGGGAGTGCCCTATTGATAAAGCTGATTATCGTAAAATACGAATAAAACGACATTTTCTAAAAATGAATCCTAGCTAGATCGATTTATCACCCCCGAAAACCCCTGTATACTGGATTTCATGAAAATCGTTGGAGCCGTTTCCGAGATTCAGATTATATATATATATATATATACAAGAATTGCTCGTTTAAAGGTATAAGATATGGTAATTATTATCAAATAAGAAATAAGGTGTTATAGAATTTCTATTCACTTCAATTTGTGTCCACTAGTGGAAGAAAAAACCACTAGTACATTTATATATCACCTATGTGTCTAATACACTGTTTTTTTTGCCTATAAAAAGCTAAATATAAGCGATTTAGATACATGTCAATCGAAGAAGTCAGAAGAATAGGAAGAGGAACATTTTTCTACTCTAACTCTGTTGTTTACTGAATTTTGTGTATGTTCTCACAGCTTATTCCACTCTCGTTTTATTGACCATGTCTTTTATTTACGAACCAATGTACGAATTGGGGAAAACTCCAGAGGCCGAATTCTCCTAACCCATTGCTTTACTATGACATGGCCGCATGGTATCGTAACAGAATCGTTCATAGATGAAATAAACTCTATTATATTATATTATAATTATTTTTTGCCCCATAGTAAGCTGATCTTAATTTATGAGTACTTGTTGACTCATAGACACAGAAATACTGTAATTATTTGTGTAGGCTACTACCAATAGCCGGTGAATTATTGTACCTTCATTCTTACTATACATAAACTTAACTTTCAAGTTACTTTCATCTCGAAAATCATCAAAGCCCAGATGGTAATTCGATGACATAAAAAATACCATTAAGCCCCCATCACGGTTACACGCAAGGAGCATATGCTCAAGTGCCAGGACTGTATAATCTAATAGGTACTTCTCCTCTGCGAGGCTTCCAAATCCCTTTTTTCGTACATCGTAAATGGATTTTCACCTATGGAACCGCTTATGCGCGCATAATGATCGAGTATTCTTTAAGATGCTCCTCCGAGTACCTACTAATTTTATGATGCTGCATTTATCGAAGGTGTGTGGGAAATTACTTTTGAAATTACCCGATAAAATTTCATAGTATTCTTCTACAGGAACGTAGACAGAAGTATCGTGACCTATATCGCACAACGAGATGAAAGTGTGGTGAAAGTGAGGTTCCAAATAAATCGTATTATCACGAAATCCTACAAAATGGAATGAAAAATACCGTTGCAAGATAATTTCCTAAGCAAAAAAAAAAAATTCGTCAAAGACTGGGTATTTACTTACCTACCAGGCTAATAAATCACCACCTAACTCCTACAGTTGACAGTAGCTAAGAAATCTAGGTTAATGAAAAACATTATTTAATTTTGCTCAACAAAATATATTTTTCGAGTTACTCCTGAACAACTAAAAAGTTGAAATATATTTACAATGCAAAACTGGGCGGTACCTTCACAGGTAGGGCCATATTTCAAGATACTGAGGAGTTTTATTTTCGCCTGCGTCATCGGTGTACAGAAGATGAAAATCCGAGAAAATCCTTCAGGGACGTCCGATATTAGCATATTTATTAGTATCATCCGAGAGACTGCGATATCTTGGATCTGTTTTCTTACCAATAATCAGGGTTGGCATGATTAAAACAAATGGTTTTAAAACACATGTTTAAAACAATGTTTAAAACAGTTTGATTTTAAACCGTGTTTTTTATCACACGTTTAAAAACACAGATTAAAACAAGTTTTAAACATTGTATAAAACGATGAGAAAAAAACAAGCTTTAAAACTACTTTTCATTGCGAATGAATGATATAAAATGAAAGTAATATTTTTTTGATAAGTTATTTATTCAGTCAAACAAAGATCTAAGTACATACCAAGTACCAGGATTTATATGGGTAATGGGATAAGATAACACGTATTTTTGAAACATGCATTAGATAGTATAGAATATTAAAAATTTCAATTTAAAATCAATGAAAAACAAAATTATAACAAACCAAATTACCTATATTTAATAAACATTATAAAATCAAAATTGTTTGTCAGTCAGGAGAGTAAGACAATATTACAAGATCAAGATAACAATTATTTTTTCTTTTCCTTATTAAGGTATTTAAAAACTGTAACAAGTTTTGCAGCTTTCTCTGTACCCAGTTTATTTCGTACGTCAGAATGAATAAATCCAAATGTTGAAAACAGTCTTTCAATTCCAGCACTTGAAGCTACAGCAGTGTGAAGCTGAGCCACTAAGTTCATTGTTTGACCATTAATTTGTTTTTTTAATGACTGCCACCATTCGAGAGGTCCGACCTGATTTACTACATGATCTTCAAATAGAAAGTTATGAAAGGGATCTGTCATTGCCCTGTATTTAACAACATAGGGCATCGCCTCTTTGTGATAAGCTTCTATAAATAATAAAGCCTCAGAAATATCTTCACTCGTGAGTTTTTCACCCCTGTACTTAGGATGTAGTAAGTTTGCTGCAAAATGAGCTGGAGACATTGCCATTTCATAACGAGCTTTGAACTTCCTTAAATCATCCAATGAATACTCGGTCTCACGCAGTCGTACATTCTCTCCCTCAAACATATTTTTAAGCTCTATCCATGCTTCAGTCACTTCGCCAATACAGCAGGATGTCTTTTGGGAGATGTCAAGTGTAACTGCGATGTTTTCCAGTTTTTTGTAGAGAGCCTGGACTTGTTGCTTCAGCGCCATGTCATTTACTTTCAATGAAATTGACAGATCTATAGCAGTTGAATGATTTAAGCATATATCTGACATTATATGCCAATTTTCTAATAACACTTTTAAGCAGTCAGCCATTGTGTTCCACCGTACCTGTTGTGGTATAACAATTGCTTTTCCACCAGCTTCTTTATATTTGGCAGATGCAAAGTGAGTGTATTTGAAGTACCGCATTATCGACTTAACTTTATCAGTAATATCTTCTGCATTCAAATCCTTTGCTAGAAGGTTTAATATGTGTGATGAACAGCCGTATGTAAGTATATCCTCGTGAGAAGCTAGTTCTTCCTGTTGGGCTAAATCTCGTCTCATACGGCTCATATTTGCTGCGTTGTCTGTCACTACACTTCGCACCGTACATTTGTAAGTTTCACATTGTTTTATTGCCGCAGTAGTAACTTTAACCAAGTAGTCAGCTGTATGGCTTTCGGCTCCTGTGTCTATTGTATCAATTAAATGAGATGAGTCTGTCAACACATCGGTAACACAGACACAAACTATCGAGTCCTGCCTGACATTACTCCACCCATCAATTGCCAGATTAACAACTTTGTTTTTCAATTCATTTTTTACGGCTTCTTGAGTCGAGTTGTAGACTTCGTCGAGTAGCTTGCTAGCAATTTGTTTGCGGTTTGGAGGTTTATATCCTGGGCGTAAAATTTCCATTAATTTCAGTAACTCTGGGTGTTCTACGTGGTTAAAAGGCGTGTTAGTAGCAAACATATAACGAGATAATTGTAAATCAATTTTCTTCTTATCTTCTTGACTTGTAGCAATAATAAATCTTTTCATTGAAATGTTCACGCTCGCGCTGCTGCTGGTACTGGCATTTTTAGATTGAAGAGTAGTAACAGAAGATGTGGGTGTAGCAGAAGAATTATCTGAATATCGGGAAGAACCAGCATCACTCAACAACTCCTCCTCCACGTCCGCGTCAAGATTTGCGTCAGTGTTAGAACCGGTGGTGGTGCTACATTGCTGGAAGTGTGCCTCCATTCTTTTCACAAGTCCAACTAGTTCTTTCTTACATTTTCTGCAACGCACCCTATTGGTCTTCAATGTGGTATTTTCTTGGGGGATCGATGTGAATTGTTCCCAAATTGCATGCTTTTTGCGTCCTGGAGTTGACATTTTTATGAGGTGTTATCAGTCGCAGAATTAATAATGAAATGAAATGTGAGAAAGAAAGGCACTCGTATTTATAGAATTCATATTAAGTAATTCCCCGCCGGTAAAGTCCCGTTAGGAAAGTCCCTAATGGATGGCTGTCGAATGGAATAGTGGTTATTTTATTCCCCTCATTTAAATATAAATATTAGGGATGGGCCTAACTTCGGCATTCTTCCGAAATTCGGTTGAAATGCCGAACATTCGGTATAAGAAAAGAGTGAAATAGTTGCACAATTTTGATTTTAAGATTAATAAAACATAAAAAAAATCAATTCTGTCATACTCACTCATACCTGATTAAATAAATAAGCCTTTTACATAATTTAAAATCATGGTAATTTATTTATTAATCAAGTAACTAACTGTCATTATCAGTTTCCTTTTTCGACATTTCAATCTTAAGTTTTAGAATTAAAAAATCAAATTCAATAAGTTCTTATTAAATTAGGAAGTCTTATGATTTGAATCAAATAAACTTTTTGAAAATTCAATATATTAATTACTTATAGGTATATTTTATTGTTGTTTGTTAGTTGTTACCATATAAGTGCAGAATAAAAACCGAACTTCGGCATTTTTGATTTTTACCGAATGTTCGGCCGAAATTCGTATTCGGTTCAAACCACATTCGGCCCATCACTAATTAATAAATATTGGGGGTGCCCCTATTCATAGAATAGAATTTATAGTTTATAGGTATTTCCCCGCCGGTATAGTCCTGCTAGGAAACATTCAGGGTGAATGTAAATCGTTTAGTAGTGATTAGAGATACGCAACATAAAATAAATGTTTATCCATTGATCGTTTTTTGTCAATATTTATTTTACTATAGAAAATTTGAAAAGTCAAAAGATCTAGTCTGGAAATGAAACATTATAGGTCGAATTAATTTAAAATAATGCCCTAAACTAAAAAGGACAAAAAAAAAACAAAAAAAACAAAACAAACACTTGTTTAAAACAATTTGAACTGTTTGTTTTATAAAATTTAAAAAAAACTGTTTTTTTTCCAACCCTGCCAATAATGAATACTTTTAAATTTTAATACAATATCTAAAACTATTGAAATAACCTAATGAAATGCAGAAGTGCTTTGAACTAAGGTCGATGATCCTAATGTATGCCGGTTTATGTTTTACATTAGGATTCTTGTAAGGGCAGGGCATGTAGCCGTATTGTTCCACTAACCACCAGAAGGGTGGTCTACCCCACTCTACCCTACAATTCGTAATCTTAGGATTAATATTTGATTTGTAATCCAATAGTTCAATCTCAAATCAATGCTCCAAAAATTAATATAGAAAAATATAATATAATACATTGAAGTACAAAAATATATTAAAACAATTATTTTAACGTATTGTCTGTCGTATAATTAATTATCTGTAACATTTCTAAATAAATTAAAATACACTACTTTTAACTGCTACGAAACGTAGAATGTCTACGGCGTAGAGATCCTCTACGTCGTAGGCCCTCAACGTCGTAGACCCTCTCATCGTAAGCTCTCTGCTCTTCAAGCCCCGAAAAGGCGCGAACAAAAAGAAAACTCATTTTTCTATTGCTTTATATTATAAAAAAATATTATGCAGAATTTCGTGACTAACGGTCACTAATAGTCACACAATACATCATGTTACAAGGTTAAAAAGAGCAATGGACTGTGTCCAATCACGTAAAAGATTGATTGAACATTTATAAAACAATTTCATCTCGTATTTGATATACATCCAAAATCGATGTAAAAGTTAAACTATATTTTGATGAAAATGGAGCTACCTATAGTTTTAAAAAATGACAAAATTATTATCATCTGGAAATCATGAAATCCAGTTACAAAAGACTTGTATGCTTGGCCTTGGCTCTGCTACGAGTATGTCAAACATTACATGCAATAATTAAACATTCATGAATCGTATTCAAATAAAAAAAATACCGTCATCTAATAATCAATAATGGTAGGTTAACAGGTTATTCATTTAATGATTAAGCTACGAATTATCTATTTATTAACCTAAAAGAGTTAATGCGTTATAGAGCTCAATTACCGGCAAATCCCTTTGATTAACTGTGGCTTCGACGCAGCTGTGACATTTACGTGACCAGCCTGGGGCGTGAACCGTTACGACTTATAGGTTTTCCGTCCGTGCTTTTTTTCTGTAATTATGATCACAAAGTTTGATGATAAAGCTTATTTTCAGCCATAAATGTTTCAGCTATAAATGTTAGAATTTTTGTGTTAACAAAGGTCAGAAATTAATTGATCACAAATTGTATACATCAACTAATCCAGAGGTTTTCTGTTCGTATAGGCTGCGTTTTTCTACTTAAATAACTAATGATCACAGAAAATATATTAAATATGCTTCGTATTCAAGAACCTAGGGAAATTCAAGAGCTTTTCGGAGAAATGTTATAGGAAGGGACAAAAAACATATTGTATTATTCAGAAATATATTACTTCCTGTATCGGTATATCTGTTAATCTTAATACAAGTATATAAATTATGATGAATGTTATATTAGCTCTCTGCTCGTTCTCTCGGTATTTGTTTCCGCTGGGCTACGGATATTATACATTACGACCCTATTACATTTCGCTGTTTATGGCCAAATGGTGCGCGCAGAATAGTAAGAAACCATTTAAATGTATCCCAAACGACAAAGCTGCGGCAAATGTTTTTGATAAATTACAGAAAACGTGGGAACCTACTCGGAGATTATTGAATTGATAAACTCCAAAGTGGGTACAGAATTTTTTTATTCTAGTTGTTCCATTTCTAAGAACTGAACCAAGTGGTGAATATGGATGATATTGGATTTAGTGATGGCTGATTCGTGAAATAATAAATAGACTAGAATATAATGTATATACATATATAAAAATGAACCCCTATTTCTCCTGGTCACGCTATAACTTGAGAACGGCTTTACCGATTTCATTTATCTTTATTTTTCAATGTTTTCTAAAACTTCGTAGAAGGTGCTACATTTAAAAAAAATAAAAAATAGCGCAGAAACTTAGAAAATTCAAGAAAACTTAAGACTACTTTTATCTCAAGGTAAAAAATTCAAAATTTACACTAATCTTCATACTGATCTTTTATCGATTTTATCGAAATATACCAAAATCGTCCTAGCGTCCCTCAAAACATCAGAGACCATGTATTGTATGGTTATTGTCAAGGATACAAATATTTCGTTAACAATATCCACAAATAAATTATTTGTCGATAGCTATAGTTCCTGGCCTAAGCATGGGCTTACCCGGGCCACTGTTTCCTCAATATTTCAGCTTACTGTTCATAATACAGTAATTCTGTGTCAGCGTTCGTTAAATAACATCACCGAAATACGGCCTACAGTCATAATCAGAAACAGCTGAGCAAATAGTGTTCAGCTAACAACTACAACGCGAGTGATCAAAGCGGCATCAAAGTGCTGCTCTAGCAAGACTAAACAAGCGAATGAGTTACTTGTTGGTTAACCTCAAATCAAAATGAGATACCTATATTAGATAAAGATATAAGGCTTTTATAAAAAAAAAACCGTATCTAACGCTGATTTTTGCTTTCTTTGCCTGTGTTTTAACTATTTTATCATATTTTTATAAAAATATATAGAATGTTGTGTGCAAAATTGTGTCCACCATAGTTGCTTAGCTATTTCTGAAGGCACAACCTATACTTGGGCTAAAACAACGTTCATATATTTGGCCCGATTATGGCGCGTATGCAAATATGATGAGGTGGCTCCAACCAACGATGTCCACTCTTTATACTTAGGTATAAGCCACAAGCTTCTTTTTTAATAACCTGGGCTTTATACGAACGTAAATCCCAATTTACATACTGATTACTGTTTAATATTTGCGTTGTTTTAAACCAGTTTGAAGAAAGTATCCGCTTGGATCTCGACGTGAATTTGGATCACTAATTAGGTTTTTTAAAATAAGAAAGGAAAACATAATTCATTAAACACTAATTCATATAGACATTCTTTGTTGAGTCTTTTATGACAGTTGCAAGTCTATTTTTTACTAGACTAGCTGCTGCCCGCGCCTTCGCCTGCGTTTTATCGGGATAAAAAATAGCCTATGTCTATCTCCAGGTTCCAAACTAAACCATACCAAATTTCAGCCCAATCAGTTCAGTAGTATTTGTGTGAAAGAGGAACAAACATCCATAAATCTATCCATTCACTCTCACAAATGTTAACATCACTACATGGTATAAAACAAAGTCGCTTCCCGCTGTCTGTCTGCCCCTATGTATGCTTAGATCATTAAAACTACGCAACAAATTTTGATGCGGTTAATGGATGGAGTGATTTAAGTAGAAGGTTTTATGTATAATTAATTATCAGCATTGCACCCGTGCGAAGTCTGTGCGGGTTGCTAGTTTATAATATTAGTAGGATAGGACGTTTCGTCCACGGTGAAAACGCAATAAAAAACCGATATCAGAATCGGTACTATCTATCATTTTTACAAACTGTGATATTATTATAATAATACTAGATATTATAATATTGCTTTCAAAACCCGAGTAAGTTCTTGTATCAAGAGATCTGTAAGGTCTAAAGGAAATAAAGTACTTTGATATTTGTATTTCCAGATTATTTATAATTTTCTCGGAAACTACAGACAGATAAAACAATTCTGTCAGAAACAGGGACACGGAGCAATTAATTATTCTGCTACCTTTGCTGAGAGAGCTCTCGAACGGGTGATTAAAATTGCACCATTATTAGCGGAGATAAATAGGTTCTTCACTATTGAAGAGTCGGTAACTTTTAACTTATGGTAGATATGGTAAAACTTTGTATACGTTCTTCTTTATAGCTTTTTTATCTGGCAATACAGAGCTTACCTTTGACTTTTATCTATTTACTGGCACAAGCTAATTGAGGCCTAGGTACAGTATTACAAACATTTATTTGACTTTTATTTTTCTACATTCCTACACCTTGATTGAATACTTGTATAGACAATCAGTGTGGCATGTGCAAACTATTTGCCAGGTATTTGATCATGATAATTGATAATGATAAAAATAAGATTTTACGAGAATCAGAAATTGGACTATCAAGTATTGGTACTTTTGATTGCGAATGACAATACAATACAAAATACACAGGTACTTGTAAAAACTGAGCACCCTTGTAGTTCAGTCATCCATTGGAAAAATATAGAATGAATCCATGGAAACGAATCAATATTGTCTATAATTATTTAGGTACTACGAATAGAAGCGTAATTATTTCAGGGTGATATCGATATAAATAACATTTTACTGGAATCATAAATGGGACTATCAAACATTTTTAATTTTTAACTTTAGATTACGACTGACTATATGTACATAGGTACTCGAAAAACTCAGTACCGTTCAGTCGTCCATTGGAAAAATATAGTATAAATCGATCGAAACTAATTAATATTATCTATATTTAGGTACTTAATATTTTGGAAACTACATAGTTTCATAAAATAATCAAACAATTTGCGCCATCTGCGTCAACTTTTAATATCTAGGTAATAAGAAACTCTCTGATTTGTGCTCGCTAAGTAAAGTCTTGTACGGAGAGCTCGAGGCGTATTTCAATTACCTAAAACAAATGCGTGAACGTGAAATTTAAAATGTAATTTTCGTACAAATTAAACTGGTTCTGGTTTTAAATTTTATTTCACGAAGAGTTCTGTTAATCTGTTAACGTCGTCGTTAGTGCACACCGAAGCAGATTCGCTGTCGACGAAAATGGATTAACCAAGGCAGATAGGCTTTGGTCCTCCATTCATAGGTATGAAATGCATAAAAAGTTTTGCACCAATCGAATTTATTAGTGGGTGCCACTGCAAAAGTAAAAACAAATCGGACGACATCAGCTAAAAAACATCAAGTACGAGTCGGACTCGCACACCGACGGTTACGTACAATTATAACACTGCCAAATATCATGCCAAATAAAAAGGAAAAGTCAAAAGATTTTTATTTTCCAGAACAGATGTTACTGTTTGTAAATAAACCTGAAATAAAAAGAATAACTGACTAAATTGGAATCCACTCAGCATATTGCTCAGCATATGCTATGGTATGGTATGGTATGGATCATACTATAGCGTTGGTCTTCCGTAAATATCATGATTAAAGTTTATTGGGAAGTACCTATAAGGTTTTGGTATCTTGCGAGCATTAATTATTCTTTTTAAATAAACTACAAAGGACATAGCCGGCTAAGTATGGGTGAGCGGCCCCCACGCGGATTCGTTCCAAATTTTGACCAAATGTTGGGTCTGATGGGTTTACCCCAAATTTCAACCATGTAGCTGCACTAGTACTAGGAACAAAGATAAAAATACAACTTTTTTATCTTGTTGTGCTTGTTATCCTACTTCCTACTAATATTATAAATGTCAGTTTGTATGGATGGATGTATGGATATTTGTTACTCTTTCACGCAAAAACTACTGAACCGATTAGGTTGAAATTTGGTATGGGTATAGTTTCGATGGAGGCGGCTCCGGACCGCTATTTGTGGCGTCGTTTGGGGGAGGCCTATGTGCAGCAGTGGACGTATGGGGCTGATGTTGATAGTTTGGGACCTGGAATAACATAGGCTATTTTTTATTCCGATAAAACGTGGGCAACAGCTGGAATTTTATATGTTGTATATTATGCAGAAAAATCAAGAATCTAATCCCATGAACGTAACTACCTAAAAATCATTTTTTTTTTAACCTATAGTCTTGCGTTTGGTCGCTATCTCACCTGATGATAAGTAATGATACGGCCGAGATAGCACGCCTGCCTAGAAGAATCTTGTCCACTCTTCTAGATTCCATTGTTAAAAAAGCTGCTGCAGCATTCTGCTCAAGTTTTATTAATCTCAACTGATAGTAAACCAACCTATTGAGCTAAATTTTATCTAAGTGCTGTCCACGCTGTCCATGCATTGGATTTCTAAAGTGGTAGGTGTAAAGTTAAAGCTTTTTTTAGATCATATAAAGCCTCTACCAGAATGAAAACGAGCGTTTTAATATAAGTGAGTTATAGTATAATAACTCATGCAAATCGGTTATTGATTCCGAAGATTGATGGCTGAGATGCACGTTTGAAATTAAACCTAAATTAAACGGTGTTGATATCGAAATTTCAATGGGCGGGATAATTATTATTATTGTAATTGATATAGATCAGCTGAGCTACCTTTAGTCTAGATTTTTTGCATCTGTCTGCAGTTAGCGCAACTACAATACAGTACATAAATATGTAACTCTTTATTGTACATAAAAAATATAATAAATAAAAAGCATAGACATTAACATGAATAAGTACATTGGGTGGTCTTATCGGTTAGACGCGATTTTTTCCAGACAACCTTTGAATGGATCGATAATTTCAATCGCTCAACTGTTTCAATATATAATTAATATAATATTAATCCAAAATTTTAATTTTCTTTATTAATAATGTTGTATTTATTATTATCAAATTATTTTGACACTTTATACAAGTTCAGTAGTACCCAGGGACTGCTAACGTAACCACTGTGATCGACTTGAACTCGAAAGTGTTGTGGCAAAAAAAGTTGATTAGGCAACTATGTTCCTTCTTACGTACCAAAGACTTAGGCGGTTCCCAGACCCAAACTAGCGCCGCTACCTATTTTATCGTATTATTACGTTATACAAAGGAATTTTCAAAAATCCCTTGGCCAGTTTGTTATACCTATCATAAACTTTTTTAATGCCTCTGTAATAGTTTTATTTGGTATAGTTTAGGACGAGATGCGAAGTTGCACTTTTTGGCCACCAAACTCGGTTTGTGCATCTCCTCCTAAGCTATACAATATATAACTATTACAGAGGCATAAAAAATAAGCTTATGATAGGTATCATAAACTGGCTAAGGGATTTTTGAAAATTCCTTTGTGTTTCGTAATAATACGATAAAATAGGTGGGAGCTCTGATTGGTCTGATAGGTTAAGAAAACGGTGTCTTTTAAAAATAAAAAAATATGTTGGGAATTATACCTACACTAGGTACTACTACAAAAGGTGTCATTCAATTCAGCTTCAGCCGTCATCTTTTAAATTTCCGAGGATTAAAAAAAATGCAAACTGATGACAGGGCGTTATGGCAATCATTAGGGGAGGCCTATCCACCAGTGGACTAATATAGGCCGATGATGATGATAAGAAAATGCAGAGAGTATGAAAGTTTCCCAAATTGTAAACATGTAAGCTTATTCAGATGTTTTGCGTGGAACCTCCATAAAACATAATTATTATGCTGAAGGTACGTCATCTTTGCACGGCGTAACTCATTAAAACTTTAAATTGCGGTCACCTAAAATTAAGTTACTTAGACCTTTGCAGTTTGAGCCCAGCTATCAAGAGTAGAATTATGTTAGGCAGTAATGAAAGTATGCTGCAATCTGCTCAGAGTTCTAAACACGAAGTTAAACTAAATCCATGCATAGTCATGTTCAAAATGGGTGTTGTTTAGCAGAAACCGACTATCCATAAAAAGCTAGTTTTGAGATATGGACGGTTTAAAGTTTTCCGGTTGTTGCTTTCAGTAAACCTCCTTTTTAACCGACTTCAAAAGGAGGAGGTTCTCAATTCGTCCGTATATTTTTTTTGTATGCATTTTACGCAATATCTCCGCCAATTATGGACCGATTTTGAAAATTCTTTCACTTTTCCGAATCCAAATCAAATCAAATGGCGAAGGGGTCCCATAAAATTTTTATCCCCAGGAATTCGTATTTATCCCTCAAAACTTAAAATAAGTGTAGTATGGGAGTTTGAAGTAGGTTTATCGTTTTTTAAAACACACCATATTATGTACATAGAAGTTATATGTAGGTTATAAATGTATTTATGTATGTTAGTATGTACCATAGTTTGATTTTCTGTACTAGTAGATTATCTATGAGGAAAAACATTGAATGGTCCAAAATCTAACTAAGAACTATAATTTTTATAGGACGCTTAAGTATTATATAATTTCTTTGTCAATTTCTTCAGCGATACATCTAAGCACCAAAACGCGTAAAAACAGACGTTTCTTGGATGAACTAGATTTAATAAAAAATAAATAAATACATAATTATGGGCATAGCATCATCTATCCCCAAAATAAGCAGAGATTGTGTTCTGGGTACTAGGGGTACTAGATTTCTAATATAACTTTAATGCATTACATACGTAGATAGTTATTTTTATTTATGCATGACTTTTAATTTGCCCAACAAAATACATAATTGCGAACGCTACCCGAACTTAACGCAAACGAAGTTGCTAGGTACTCGTAAGTAAGTGTAAGATACACACGCCATACTCAAATTGAATCCTCTGAAGTTTTCAGGCACGTAAAGAATGATACAAAAATAGCGCTTAAATATACGTAGTACCTACTAAATTAAGTTAATAGTCTTCACGGTCCATTTCTGTTAGAAAAAGTTCTGGTAACTGTTGGGGCTAAATTTTGTAGACAGTTCAAATGTCTTTTCGGTTCTGTAAACTCGGGATCCTCTACTAGTTTTGAAATTTAACTTATATAAACTCAGTAGCTTCTGACCGCAGTGTCACCTGGGCTACATCCAAAATAAAAAGTTATTATTGTAGTCTGATTGCGGCATGTTAACTAAATACGAAAAACCCTCTAAGAACTATAGGCACCGATATAGGCAGCTCTCAGAATTAGTAAGTTGAAGTGGCAGTGATAGCTCGCAGAACTGATAACCGTTGGGGAGAGTGGTTCCCGAGTGGCGGCCACGATGCAATGCGAAACGGAGTGTTGAGAGGCCTTCCACTCGATGGACCGACGACATCGTAGCGGTCGCAGCGAGTCAATGGATGGAGGCAGCTCAGGACCGCTATTTGTAGCGTCGTATGGGGGAGGCCCATATCCAGCAGTGGACGTGTATGGGCTAATATGATGATGATATGACATGTATGAACACACACATGGGCACTGCTGAAGATGTCTCCCCCATACAGAGTGTTTCGCCATAACCACCAGGCTTGACTGATAGATGTACGCCAAATTTTGCCTTGACGTATTTAGTAAAGATCGCATTCATCCGTACTTTCTGTCCGTCTGTTTTAACGCCTAAACGGCTGAATGAATCTTAATGAAATTCGCAGGGAGGTAAACGGTATCCTGGGGACGGACATAGGCTTCTTGAAAAGCTTCTGCCCGCGGTTTTACAATATATACTAAAAGTATATACTAAATCAGTATATACTAAAAGTAAGAAGTTCTGTGAATGGTTAATTAATCTGCGATTGAAAGAAATAAAAGTTTTAGAGAAAATCTCAATACTAAATACGATATTTGCTTTGCTCGGTTGGACTAATTATGATACTAATAACCGAGATATGTTCCTCAAAGGCTCCAATCTACGTCGACGGAAGGCAGATGGCATGGCGACGAGTTTCAGTCATGTTACGTAGAAACAGTAATGGAGGAAAATTAGACATGAATGTTATGTTCATGCAGATAAATGCGAATCTCGCAACGGTGGTAATTCTAAATTAGCAATTAGCTTAAGCGTCACTATTAGTGGTAGACAAAGTTCGAGGAAAGGCAATATAGATGATGTAATATTCATGGAGACCCGGCGTGTGGAATACTCCCTTTTTCACGCCAACGTAAAAGTAAATAAGTAGGTTTTTCACATATAGATATTTTTTTTATTGCGTCCGACTCGTCATCTTAAGAGCCCCCTTTATTTAATGTAAAACGCAACTTTTCCTTTAACAATTTTCCTCGAAATTTTATTACCTCCCACAACACAGATAAGGAAAGCGGTTGATAAATAAAAACCAAATTATACTACCAAAATATTTACATGTAAATTCGTGGTATCGGGTCTCGAAAAGTCAAGTTTTTACGACTCGGGGCTTATGATTTTTCCTTCATTGCAGCTTTCGTATTGCAGAAACTATTCAACACCGCGGTTATGTCTTTAGAAGTTGAAAAGTTTGAAGAGCTTTCAACTTTGTTTTTTACGAAATTCTTTTACGGAATTTTTGCGTAGTGCGGTAGTTTATGTAGTGTAAGAGTAGAACAAGCAAGCAGGATTAATCAAAACAAGGCTCTATAATAAAGAGGGCTCCGAGCTGCCGATCTCAATGAGCGAATTGTCATATCCCAGTATCATTGGGCTCTTGACCCAGTTACGAGGCGTCGAGTTCAGATTACAAGTGCCTTACTTAGTAAACGTGGAGATATGCCCCATTAGAAACACTTGTCTTGTGTGCGCCGCAAATATTGCACTTAGCTTTTGATGGACAGTCCATTATGCACGACGTTTCCGCTTAGGTTTTGGTTTCTATTTTTATAGGCGTTAGGTGATGGAGCACTTTGCTTTGGTGAGATTTAGGTGTTTTTTATAGTTGATTATCATCCTGATGAGAGTGCTGGCAATGAGCCGATAGCAATTGCTATTGCATGTTGATAATAAATGTTGTAGGTATTCGTGTTTTTATAGACATTTATCGTCAGGAAACATTGTAAAAAATGTTTTTCATCATGTACAGTCACTAAAAGTAGGTACATATTAATAATGTCACTAAAGTCTCAAATATCAAGCAAGCAGGATAACAAAGTGATAAAAGAGATTAGTATTCTGCGAAGATATCTTATAAGGCAGCTCTCGGCCAACAGAAATCCACGCATTATTGAGACAAAGAGTCATTCAAACAGGCCCGACCCAAATCACACGATGAATGACTGTAATAATACCCACACACCTATTACCCAAAACCTCCAAACGGATTTGGGCCTATTCTAGCGAAGACTATTCGGTTTAGACTTCAGTAAAATAAATATGTAATAGACACAGGCTATACGGAATATATGCCGTACGGAAATCTATAGAGATTTTCGTAATGAATCTATGAACTATTTGCATATTTTAGTATCTATATACTAAATTAACCAAATATTACATAGATTTTCTTTCTTTTTCCGTTCTCTGATAAGATTTAGCAATGTAAAGTGGCGCTACCTTTAGATTGCTTGTAACACTCCGTAACATTTGTTTTTACGTTTATAATTGAATTTAAATTGTATTTGAAATTTGTTTCTTATATCACTATTTCGTATTAGTTGTAAATAAGTACGACACTTTCAGTATTCTTTAAGGAGTCTGCACACGAATGTCGCCTGCCTATCGAGAAATTGACAAAACACTATCGGCTGCTTTTTAAGAAAATAAAGTTACATCAAAGAATTTTATTCAAACCATAAAAAAAATTCTAGGTCTGATTCAAACACTGAAATTTCGGCGGAGCTACGCACTAACCCTATTCTGCTAAACTGATTGCTTCACTATGACAATGGTAGGTATCGTCACAAATGACACGTTATGGTATTCTACCCTCTAAGGAAGAAACTACAGATGGTGGGAAGCGCGTCAAAGTGTCAAGACCATTCCATCAATCTCCGTGCAAATAGCACCACCGCACGCACTATCTGGGGTTCCTTACATTTAAGGATTCTACGTAACGATTCTGTGACGATACCAGTGTCATTAGTAAAGTAATTGGTCTTATGTACATAAAGCACTTTCACTTGAATATTCAAAAGAAACAAGGCAATGACATTCTTTTTGGAATTATTTCAAACTTTCAGATACACGAAAAATACAAAAGTTGTCGTTTGATAAATAGCCGGAATGTCATCGGCAATACAGACCGACGTGTGCTCCAGAAGAACAATCGTTTCATCCCATTATTGTTTACCCGCGGGGATGAACGACGTGCCTACTGATCGATAGGCTCTGTTGATGTCAATGACATTCAGATACGATAATTATACCGCAATCCAATAACTTGCGGCAAAATTATTCGCTGAAAATCTCATACCATTTTGAACCTGATTTATATAAGTAAAAATAATCAACCTGACTGGCAGGTTCTGTATTTAGGCCAATTTCTTTCTTATTTCTGTACGAAAATAAAATGCGTGGGATTTATTATAACTTGTATTGAGATAAAAGGCAAAGTAGTAAGTACAGTCAACCATTCGATGAGGAATTAAGACGGAAAAAAGAAATTCTCGCCATTACAGAAAAAACAGTAAATAGCAAAAATTGTTGCCATAGATGGCTATATATAATAAAGCTACTATACACGTAAACTATTTGGAGCATAAGGCTAGCCATAGACGCTATATTGTATATTAAAAGATTTAAAATGTACGTGGTTAGTGTGAGTGAGATGTATCTACTAACCTATTAATACTGCAATACTCCGCACTGTCAGTAGTATGTAAGAAATTCAATGTTCTGTTTAGCTTTATAGAAATATTAAAATGTGTCTAAATCGCATTAAATTTAGATTTAGATAGGCAAAATAAATATGTGTTAGATATTATAAATGTGCTAGTGGTTTCTTTTACACTTCTTCCACTAGTGGACAAAAAATTTAAGTGAAGAGAATATCAATAACACCTTATTTCTTATTTGATAATAATAACTATGTTTATAGTATAAAATTTGACTTGTCTAAGTGCTTATTTTGTAAGCCTGAAGAAATAAAGTTATTGATTTTGATTCGGATGAAAAGGAAATCATAAAAAAAAATTGTCTAAAATTTTTATGTTTTTTTTTTTTTGGTGGGCCACCTTTATCATATCACTTAGGGGTATAAAAAATTGTTAACGATCTATTTATATATCTACGGTAGTTAGAATACACCAAAAATTCATAAAAATCGGTCAAGCCGCTTCGGAGGAATTTGGTCAACAACCACTGTCACACGAGATTTATATAGTATATATATACATATAAAGATATACCTATAAATACCATAACTCCAAGTTGGAGAAACATTATGCTGGCACAATTTAGTATAGAAACATCTAATTGGTTTGTAGCAGCAATTCCACTTCGAGCTTAATTAAACTTTTATCAATGTTCGCTGTAGGTACGGCAAGGTAATTGGTATAACAGGGTGACTATTGTCCTTTTGAATTAGGTATTTCTTGTATCTACGAAAGTTTCTATCCTAATGAGTAGAGTTAGTGAATAGAAGTAGAGTAATTTGTGGAGTTATTTATAAGGTGATTGTAGACTTAGAGTATTTGCTAGAGCATTACAATGTAATGTAACAACTTAAATGTCCCCATACAATGAAATATACAAATTATACAACTACCCCGCATCCATCATTTTTTCTTTTCGGTTTGGCTAAATAATATTCACATTTATCTCAGACAAAAAAAAACTGAAAATATCTATGGGCAGGTTTTTTGCTATACGTTCATGTAATTTATGTTAGAATATTATGCCAGGCTTATAACCAAAAATACATCCCAAAATTGCATCGACAAATGAGTCACAGATGACTCATGGACCTTATTCAAAAGTACATCGTGAGCCATTTGTGACTCATTGGATAGTTAAATTATTAAGATTCCAAGAGCATTTCAAAGTAATGTAACGTTCTTACGAATGCGCGACGCTGTGTTCGACGTAATGCTCACGGCAAGTTAATTACCTGTAACATTTCTTTGTGCCTGCCTTGTGTACATTTTCCATGGGCCCGCGTACCTCACTCCCAGCCGTCTCCCGTGAACTAAGGTCGCTCGTGCCTTTGTTCGATAAAATGTTACACAAACCGCTCGTTAGTTTTTAAAGTCAGGTTGTAACAAAACATCGAGCGTCATGTTTGAATGCTCGATCTTCTGTTACAAGTAAATGCTCTAGCTAGTCTATACTCACCCTTAGTCTTTGATATTACTTCAGAATGTAGCTTTATAAAATAAATACTATAGATTAATAGGCATTATTTATATCTACATTTATTAAATTATACATTGCCAAGTACCATAGATTAAGGATCTAAGTCTAGCCAGAAGAATACCAAAAACAAGCATTACGGTGTAATTACGAATGAAATAACTAAAAAGAAATAAAAGAGAACTAAGGAAATCAATGAACATGAAACTATTCTCATTTCATCAAGACGGTAGGACAAAGAGGAAACATGAGATGCGTATCGAAGCACCAAGTATAGGCTTTCTTGTGTTCTGCTCGTACACTGTGCCAGAGACGGATTCTAGGGAAGCTAAGACTTGTCTAACTATTCGTTATTAAAATCTAATTTGGTGGCAACCAGGAAACCAGGACCAGACTAATATGTGCCAGGGTGCCCCACTTTGTAACTGTATACTATTTTATAGGTGATGATAAAATAATAATTTACTGTTTCCTATTTCAATCCTGCAAATATCTATAAACTTTTTAGTACTACTGGTTACTACGTTTTTGTATTTCATATTCGTATATGTATAATTAATACTAGGATATATTTATATGTATTGGGATATTTAATACTAGGTATAAATTTATGTTGTAGCGCCCCAACGGGGTTCATGTCATGTTCTGAATCTTCGTAAGAACTTGAGCGTAAGCGTGATATCCCGTTCGTCCCATCAGTGGGACGAATGGGACAATAAACTACACATGAAATAACAGAATAAATGAATATGAATATTTTTCATCACATTCTTTTCAGAAATTTCAAAGAATCTTCCGCTTTTAGAGTTCCTCAAAAGGAAAAATGAAACCCTTAAAGAATCATTCGTAGTCTGTGTGCCTGTCTACCTGTCAAGGTCTTGCTTGGAACTTTCAACTTAGCTCAATGCTTTACTGAGCACGTGCCTCAGGAAAGCGCTGAACTAAGTTGAAAGTCAATTCAGGACTACCCATCCCAGGATCCCATGGAGCTGTGAAAAAATCAGACTTATAAGTCAACGCAATTAAAAGTTACGGCCGTTTTGGTCTGAAGCTGGACACTCGCAAGGGAATGAAAATCTATCTATAGGGTAGTATTACCTTGTGTTGATCTAAAATCATGAGTTTAAACGGAACCCTCGGAGTGCGAGTGTACTTCATCATCATCATATCAGCCCATACACGTCCACTGCTGGACATAGGCCTCCCCCATACGATGCCACAAATAGCGGTCCTGAGCCGCCTCTATCCGTCGACTCCCTGCTACCACTACGATGTCGTCGGTCCTTCGAGTAGATGGTCTCCCAACACTCCGTTTCGCGTTACATCGTGGCCGCAACTCGAAAACCTTTACCTCGCACTTGGTCGGCTTATTGTTGTTATTCCTACTTAAGGTGACATAACATAGCGACATCCTTGCCGCTATCCCTGTGTTTCTGGCAATTCTTCGAACGCCAGTTAACCGGGCACATAAAACAACGACGTTTTGTTTTGCTACCGGCTTTTTTACTGCCAACCAGCTACGATACACGCTGTTTGTGCTTTTAGCTTAGCTAATGGAGAACGGATGTGGTCGGGCCGTTTCAAATCTGAGATTTAAGTACGAACCCACTTAAAAAATCTACACATTCTCTAAAAGGTATGTACAAATATGTATAACATATGGTAGGACATATGGACTGTTCTGTGTTTTAAGGGGGCTCTGCGATAAAGTGCCCAATTATGTCCTCACCGTTCAAAATATTTATTTAAAACGAATCTAATATCACTACATAGTATAAAAAAGTCGCTTCCCGCTGTTTTTCCCTGTGTATGCTAAGATCTTTAAAACCACGCAACGGATTTTGATGCGTATTTTTTTAATAGATAGAGTGATTCAAGAGCATGGTTTATATATATAATTAAGTATCAGTATTGCACCCGTGCGGAGCCGAAGCGGGTCGCTAGAAAAGTAATAAAACAAATGACTAAATATTTAGTCATTTGTTTTATTAAGATTTCTCTAAAATTAATCGTATATAAATTAATGAATATTCATTGATTTATATTCGATTAATTTTAGAGAAATCTTCAAAACAGCGAGGATAGAATTGAGATTTTTTACGGAGCCCTCTTAATCTTCAATTCTATCTTTTCAGAGACGGTATGTAGGTAACATACCGTTAAGATTAAGAGGGCTCCGTAAAAAATCTCAATTCTATCCTCGCTGTTTTAAAGATTTCTCTAAAATTAATACTTGATTCGAATAATTTTTGACATTTACAATAATTATTTGTGAAACTTTTTTGTTCGTATTGTCGGTGTAACTTTTTTTGTTTTTGGCGTACAAAACTTCTGAGACAATTTATATCGCAGTATATACGAACAGAACTACTGGACATAAATGGTGCTATAAAACGCAGGATGCTGGGCAGCACCAACTGTCTGATAAGGGTTCTGGCTGGTAGACATTGTAGTAATCTGCAAAGGCACTGGATGTCAAGCCTGATCAACCCTTGTGCCAAACAAATTTATTATTTAAATTAATTCACACATGTACCTTTCAAGATCTCATCATCAGCCCGTGGACGTACACTGCTGAACATAGGCCTCCCCCAATCGACGCCATGTAAGTACCATTATTATTTAAAATTGTTAATGTACCTTTATTGTTTTTAAATTATTTGACTATCTGGAACTGTATGACACTCTCTAGACTATGAATCTTTGTGTTGTCCGAATTAATGAATTAAATTTAAATTTAGAAGTAAAAGGCTGTGATGTCAGCTTGAAATTTCTCTATGAACGGAACTTTATCCTTAATTCTTGTCTATCCTGCTTACATCATTCGAAATTCAAGACTTAAGACCCTACCCTGTGATTTAAGCTCCAGCGCATAGATCTGCAAATATTAAGGAGCGTCGCAAACCTGTTTCTGAATAATTCATTTAATCCATTTAATAGGGACAGCATTCAACTTGGACATAAAGTACCATTAACTTCTTGTATACCATGTTTTATGTTCGGCACAACAATAGAATACATTCCGTCAATTGATTTTGGTTACTTTATATGACGGTTTCGGCTCGGTGCGTTGTTGGTGTTAGTAATCTTTGATAAAAGGTTTCAGATAATCTTATGTGAATTTCTAAGAAGTAATCTTTTGTATCTATTTTTCTGTCGTGAATATAATATGTGAAGGTGAAACGAAACACCCACAGATTATTGACTTATCGAGTTTAATAAAAAAGACATTGTTTTAAAAGATTTTATTATGAATACTACTGTCTTTACGCTAGTTTCAAATGAGTTCAAAACAGATATTGTTAAATTGATTGATACATTTACCTTGTAACTATAATTTTCTATGTATTTTGTTTATGATATTTATCAGATTTCAGTATTTTAACCTATTCTATAAAAAAATGTAAGTTCAATTAATAGGTTCATTTACCGTGTATAAAATAGTCAGCTGACAATTTCAAATAATTCCTATTGAAATTTTATGAGATAACTTTATACATACACTTATTTATACGTCTACAGTCTAGGCATAAGTATTATTCTTGCACGTTAAGATTTTATACATTAATACATTTATTTTATCTAAAATGTACACTTAAATCTATGATAATAATCACAATAGAAGTTTTTCCTTGTTTACGTAACAAGGTTTACGTTACACGCTTTGGCGTGAAAGTACCTATACCAACAAAATGTAACCAACAACGACATAATTTCAATATCAATAAATTTTTAACGTTAAAATGATTGTTTATAAAGCCTAGCCAGAAGTAAAAATAGAAAACAATTTTCTTTTTAATCTAAAGCACAAAAATAACAAGGATCTAATTAGTTTGCGGCTTTCTGGCCCATAAATAAAATAAGTTCTCGCCTATAACAACCCTGGTGACGTAAAACTTTTTCGATTATCAAACATTCGTTATTGATATAGGTGCGTATGTAGCTAGTCACAATAATTCATTCTGCCAAACTTCCCAAAGAAAAGCATCAAAAAGTATGAAGGAAGTTTTATACAGACCTGAGCGATATTTTATTCACAATCTTACGGTCAAAGAAGTATTACAGTTACTCTCATTGCTTACGGTACGTACAGAGTAGCAAGAATTTGAACTCGCACTACTTATTCAGTTTTCACAGTTTACGTATTCCTGGTCACGGGGTGCCCGTTCATTCGTGTTTACACGGAGTACCAACCAAATGCGCTTGAGCTTTCGTTTTATCCGTTATGGTGTTGATGTCCATTTCTGTGGTTTGCACCTCCACACTCGGCACTGTAAAATTATCATACGAAATATACTGAGGCGGTTGCTGTGTATCAACTTTTGCGATCACTGGACGCTTTTTAGTTTTCAAATATCCCAACGCCGATAGCAATACGACGAAGACTAAAAATCCAATAATACACCCGACAAACAAACCGAGCCTTCTAGCGACTATATCAGCGATGCCCTTGTACGTGTTTGAAAAGGGGCTTTCCATGGCCGTATTGAATAGCTCTATTGTACTCACGCTCGTACATTTACTTAATATAGAGTCATTCATGAGTGGTCTTAGATGATTGAGCAAGATCTCGTCTCCGAACGAATTGAAGGTCGTCTTCTCTGGCGATAGCGCAATTCTGGCATCCGGTACGGAGGAGCTGTACGTAGCTGGGGCGAAGCTGCCAACTGCTATCACGCAGATTGTGTACCGAGAGCCCGGTGTCAAATGGTTTAACTTCGTCGTTCTGACCGTCGTATTAAGTAACGGCTTCCCTCTTATCTGAGAAAGAAGAAATCGATATTAATTGACAGTTCAGTTAAAAATCTTTATAAATGGATTGCTGAAAAGTTTGCAGGCGTATGTGCCAACCAATGCTGAATAGAAAGATTTAAACGGATTTACAGCACAACCGAACATCCACGCGGGAGGAACATAAATATTTTTTATGGACCATTGAAGTGATGCACAGCCTTTATATTCAAATGTTTGTTGTTATATTTGCCGTGCACGTTTTATAACAACCTCCAAATTATTTGCATTTAGTTAAACCACAGGTGCTATTTATCTAGGCTGGAATTTAAAGTAAAAACAAATAAAGTGATCTTACTATGCTTGGGTTATGCTCTCCAAAGTAAGCCACTTGGTATCCAGTCAAGCCATTTTGGTGCCTACTTTGCCAAGTCACAACGACAGAGTATGTCTGAATGTCTTGTATTGCGATCTTGATTACGACGGGCACGTTACACAGCTTTTGCGAAGGGAGGTCCATGAAGCTAAGACCATGGAGATCTTCTGGATGTTCACATTTTAGATCTCTGCTACCTTTGAAAATAATTTTCTTATGTTCTTGCATCCATTTCCATAATTCTTGGGATTCACAGTTACAAGTAAGAGGATTTTCTGAAAAAAAAAAAAAAATAGATTGACTTCATCACGTTTTATACACAACAAACAACGACAACCTAAAGAACTAATTGGCTTACCATCAAAAGAAAGGCTCTTGACTTGTGTCTCCAAAGACGTGAGTAGTTTTGTTTGAATAACTTCAAAGTAGTTTCTGCTCAAATCAATCGATGTTATTTTGTTCAAACTGCGGAACGCATCTGATGATATGACTGACAGCCAGTTGCCGTTCAAATTCAATTCCGTAAGACTTTGGAGTCCTCGAAATATGTCTCTATTTATTTTCGTAATATGGTTAAAAGAAATGTCTAACTTTAGTAAACTCTGCAAGTCTGATGTAAATTCTTCCAGGTCCCTTATTGTGTTTTGTGATATATTCAAAAGCCGCGTAGAATATAATCCTTGGAGTCTCTCTCTCGGAATATTTTCCAATTTGTTTAGGCTTAAGTCGAGTATTTCCAGATTATGCAGTTTCGAAAACGCTCCGGGTGATAACCGAATTATAGAGTTTTGAGTCAAATATAATCTCTTAAGTGATGGGAAATTCTCAAAGTCTTTGCTGGTAATTATTGTCATGTTCGTATTCGTAATAACAAGTTCTTCAAGTAGCGGAAATATCTTTGATGGATATGTTTGCAGTATTTGTACTAATGAATTAGAAGACATGTTCAACATAGTCAGAGCGGGTAGAACCGCTTCTGATAGACCATTGCTTGGAATGTGCTTGAAAAGATTGAATGAAAGATCTATTTCTTTCAGGCCTATTGAATGTTGGAAGAAATTTGGTGGAAGAACTGTAAGCATGTTGTTACTCAGATTTAATGTTACTAAATTTTTCAAAGCCGGAGAATTAAATCCGTTCAAAAGCGAAATCCGGTTAAAACATAAGTTCAAAGTTCTTAAATTTTGTAAACCAATAAATTTGAAGAAGTCTACGCTGTGTAACTGGTTGTGGCACAAATCCAATATTTCTAATGACGTTACATTAAACAGAGCGACATGTGGAAAATCAGTAAAATTATTTCCTTTCAAGCTTAATTCTTGTAAAATGGTTGTGTAGGCAAATATATCTTTATGTAAGTCTCGTAAGCTGTTAAATGCTAAATTGACTCTCAAAAGATTTTGGTTCTTTATGAAAGTTGCCGGAGGCAATTGAGATATGTTTGAAGACTCTAATGACAAAGTTTGCAAGGATGGGAGATGAGAAAACGTTTTGTTTTTGAGATCAACTAAGTTGTTTCTTGATAATATTAAAGATTTTAAACCTGGTATCTGTACTTGGATAACATCTTCCCAAGTTAAAAGATTACTGCTCATTTCTAAGTCACTTAAATTTGGTAAACTTTTAAGCGAGTCTGTTTCAATTATAGATATTGAGTTTTTAATGAGTCGAAGCTGCTTAATGGGCAGGGAAGAAATATCAAAGTCTAAAACGATAATTTCGTTATTTGACAAATCCAAAACTTTTAATTTTGCCATATATTGAAAAGTGTCTTTTGCCACTTGATTGATGTTATTGTTATGTAAATACAGTTCTTCTAAAGTCACAACTTTAAAAAATGTTTCGTTAGTTAATTTTATAAGCTTGTTGTTACTTAGATCGATGAATTTTATTTTTCGTAAATGCAAGAATGTTTTATTTTCTATGTGTACTATACTATTGTTTCTTAGATACAGCCTTTGGATATTTATTAAGTCATTAAAAAGATTCGCTGTTAGCAGTTTTATGTTGTTTTGGCTAAGCCACATTATTTGTACGTTCATTTGTCCTGTCAGTGAAGTATTTTTCAAGAGTGACAAATGATTTGCACTCAATTGTATGGAGACTAAAGATGATTCTCTATTTGGAAACACGTCTCCTATCGTAGTCAAGCGATTTCCTTGCAAATTAATATGCTGTAAATTTTTAAGAGTAATAAATGCTTGAGAATCTATATTTTGTATAAAATTATTTTGTAAATGCAGTTCCAGTAGACCCGGCAAAGGGCTAAAAACGTTTCTTTTAATTTGTTTCATTTTATTATTTTGTAAACGTATTTCTCGCAATTCTTTAAGATTATCAAATACCAGTTCATCTAATTCGTTTATTTCGTTATTATCTAAGCTTAATGTTACTAACTTATGATTGGATTGAAAAATGTTACGCGGAAGTTTTGTTAGAAAGTTTGTTCCCATGTGTAGTTGAGTCAAATTGTTAAGTGACATAAAACATTTTTGGTGTAAAAGTTGTATTCCATTATGCTCAAGATTCAGAACATTTAGTGTGATGGCATTTTCGAATGCGTCCTCAGAAATTTCTAAAATATTATTTTCCGAAAGAAATATTTCGGAGAGTTGCCGAAGGTTTGAAAACACACCATTGACGCGGTGAAGATGATTATGACTTAAGTCTATCGTCCGAATATTAGGGTTTTTTTGAAATATATTTTTTGACACGCTCGTTATTTTATTTCGACTTAAATCTATGGTTTCTAAATTTACCAGTGAGTAAAAAGCTTCTTCTTCAATTTTTTGGATTTGGTTACTAAAAAATGATAATGTCTTAATATTTGGCATACCTTTGAACCAATTATTTTCTATTTTAATAAATTGATTAGAGTTGAGATCCAATGTAAGCAAATTTTGAACGGTGACATTGATGTTACTGGGAATTGAGTATATTTTATTCCAAGCTAGTCTTAAGTTGCTTAATTTATTGAGTTTCCCTAGAGATTTCAATGGAAAAATATCCAGAAAATTTTCCGTTATATCTAGATCCGTAAGATATTCTTCCAAGTTGTAAAAAGCATTTTCTGAGATATTAGCTATCTTATTCCCTTTCAAGTTTAGTTTCTTCAGCTTGAGGTTCTTGAATGTGTTTGCTTGGATGTCTTTGATGTCGTTGAGCTGCAAATCAAGAACTTCGACATTTGCTAGTTCGGAGATTGATTCTTGCGGAATCCTGTTCAATTTGCTGGAAATGATGCTCAAAGATCCCAACGATTCTCTTATCGTCGTTAAAGCGTTAGGGCTTATTTTGTTTATGGCTGATTGTGAAATTTGTAAATTGATGATTCTTATTTTTGAAGGGAAAAGGTCCGCTTTTAATTCCGTCGTGGAGCTTTCGAGGTCGTAAATGGACAGTGACTGGATGGTTCCTCTTATCTTTGAGAGGACATTTTTTACTACACCGGGGGTGGCGCTCGGGCACTCCAAAAACAGACCTGAAAAAGCGCTCTTTATTTAATGAGGCCTGTCGTAACATTCCACGTAGGTACACATTAAAACCTAAATTGAGACATACCTTCCTTGAAATTATAACATGGGCAAATTGGGTTCTCTGTTAGACTTGGACATTGTGAATGTTCTTCTCCTTGCAGTATCGGAATATGGATGATCAGGACAAACGCGTACACGCTGCATTTGAGTCGTGACAGTCGAGTGATGACGCCCATATTGATGCGTCGTCATTTCAGTAACATTGTGCATTCGTTGTCCAATGCGTGAATCTGCAACAAAGATAATAGTTACTACTTACGAAAGCTCCTATTATTAGAAATGTGTAAGTAAAATTGGGATGGTATATTTTGGACTGCCTTTTTAAGCATATGTCCAAGTAGCATGTAAGGCTAGATCGCTATACAACTACATTTCGACATACAGATGTTTGAAGCATTTTGGAGCCGACACATCATGCTGCATTGTTCATCATCATCAGACCATACACGTCCACTGCTGGACATAGGCCTTCCCCGTACGACGCCACAAATAGCGGTCCTGAGCCGCCTCCATCCATCGACTCCCTGCGGCCGCTACGATGTCGTCGGTCCATCGAGTGGATGGTCTCCCATGTAGGGGGGGATTTACGCTTGGCAGGCGGATTGGTGATCGCAGTGTTGGTGTTTAAAAATACTCAGAAGGAAGCTGCTGCCCTTCCTCTGGTAGGTTCCCTTAGTCGGCTTTTACGACATCCACGGGTTGAGTTGGAGGCGTCGATATTCGTACCTACGCCGCAGCCCCACGGCTCATTGTTACTCTAAGATAAATATAATGTACGTTCATTGGAAGAAATAAATAACACCACAAAGTTATTTCCTTGCAAATTGGAAGCAAAGTCCAGTTAGGGGTTGTGAGAGTGAAATTAAAAATCGATTTGTTCTTGAAACGT
This sequence comes from Eupithecia insigniata, assembly GCA_947859395.1. Taxonomy (NCBI): domain Eukaryota; kingdom Metazoa; phylum Arthropoda; class Insecta; order Lepidoptera; family Geometridae; genus Eupithecia; species Eupithecia insigniata. Next base: position 9,123,980 of record OX402003.1, read on the forward strand.
TTATTTTAGACAAAGCGCCCCTAGGGAGACTGTAAAATAATAAGGTATGAAATTACCTTGCCGGCCTAACTTCCCTCAAAGCTGTGGTCGTTGCCAACTTTACCGAAAGAAAATATTTTACTGAAGCCTTCTATTTTTTTTGTTAACTGTACGGGAATTTTAGTTTGGATTTTGATATTATGACCTGAACTTAGATTGTTTTGTACAGAATGTAAAAATATTTTATCAACTCATAATATGGCAGTTTATTGCAGGGACTTTATAATTAAAATCTCTATCGTGTTTACATTTACATCAACATTTAACCTGTCAAAGATTCTTTTCAAAATCTAGAACATTCCTCAAGGACCCTGGCGGTGAGTGGGCAGACGATATTTATGACCTAGAGCACTAAATGCCTAAATCTCAAGGATGATCAAGGTTTTATCTGATTTACAATAAAGAACAAATAGACTATCGAAATATGTAAATAACATTTATCATGATAACATTTTTATAACCGTATTTTTTCGTTACACTCTAATTATTGAGTTCATGCTTCGTAAAATTTCAATTTCTAAGAATCAAACTTACCTGCTTCCATTCCTAAGGATGTAATTAATCAGGCATTGAACTAAATAGTAGGTAGACCTCCAAAAAATTTGCATATAATTAGTCAATAGTTCGCATAAATAGTCAAAAGTACTTAGCATTTATTGTGCAAGGTGAACGGGCCAGCTAACTTATTATATTCCGTATCCCAAATTATTAACATTCCATTCAGCAAACAAAGGAAATTGGAGAATAAAATGAATTGCCATTGCTTAAAATTACAATATAAAATAAATAGAATTATTGCAGAAGGCCACAAAGCATTTTACAAAGATAAGAGTTTCGTAATGAAAAACTCGTGGTTAAGAAAAGGAGGTAAGAACGCCAATTAATTGCATTTAAAAGTGTAAACATTTTGGATTAAATATTCTGGAAGTTCTTGGTTCTAATAATAACTTTTAACGCAACTGGGTATTTAAAACTTTGGACACCATAGGAAATCTTACCTATCCTAAAGAGGTATTCAGGTCTCTAAAATAGGACCTATGTACGAGCGGTACAGCTTTAGCTAGCTAGGAAGAATGCGGAAAGTGTCGATAGCACGTATCTACATGATCATGTATTTTACTTAACTCACGAATCGATTAAAGTCAATCACTTACAATAAGTCAACTAGCTTGGTTGTATTATTCTCTCCGAAGATCAACCCTTCTCAGCTCGAAGCTATAGGGGAGCAACCCTTAGCTTCTACTCAGCTCAGCTCTAGCAATCAGCTCATATACTTTCCGTTGGAGTCACTGCTTCAACATATGGTCCTTCGAGCCGGATATGAACCAGCGACCTACGGCTCCTAAACGATAACCTACTTCAAAGTCCCCTTATTTACCCGCGTTTCCATATTGGAAACTGTTTGTTAACAGTAATTGTGATAAGTTGATTGTTTTCAAAAACCTAATAATCGCCTCCAAATTACTTACTTTTACACTGTTTTTAAGTTTTGCGAGATAAATATGGGACCACCTCAGGATTATTTTCTATACAATAGTGAAAGAATTTTCAAAATCGGTTCATAATTGGTAGAATGATCGCGTAACACACATATGTACGTACAAAAAAACCTACAGTCGTCAATTGAGAACCTCCTCATTGAAGTCTGTTGAAAATAGTAACTCTATCTATGCCAGCGAGGTTTAAACCGCCACATTATCATCGCTGAGAATAGATTCAAAATGGAATTTACAATATTATCTTTCGCAAACGAAGAAGATATGTTAATGTGGCCACATTAAGTGAGGGTAAAGCCACAATAATCCTAGCATTACATATAAAAAAGATGTCTGTTTCTGGGTAATTCGTAACAAACGTAGGTAAATACCTTATTTTATTTCGAAGGTAGCGTGAAATTCCCTTAAATCAATAAAAGCCTCATTATAAAAGTTACGTACCATATAGGTATTCGTAGAAACGTAGGATCCTTCGATCTTTGGTTCCATGTTATTCATTTGTTTTCTTTAGAGTTGCATCATTTCAAATCGATAGAAAACAAAACACAAACAGTTCCAGTCGACAAAATATAGCAATTTGTATGATTCGGAAAACACGAATCACGGACAGTGATTTTCTTCTAGAAATCTTAAGTCAATAATGACGCATTTATGTTGGTTACATTGATATGGACCAGTTGAGCTATCTGTAGATTGTTTGCAAATACTAGTTTAATTTGTTTATATTATTTGATTGTTATTTTCTTTGTCAATAAATGTTGGTTATTTATTGTTGATTTTAAGTTACCTACGTGTTCATTAAAATGTGAGTATATTTTGACGTGCCAAAAAGGATGGAATCGCATTGTGGTAGAAAAGCAGTGTGTTGATTTGTCAGCAGACATAAAAAGCCAGCAAGTCTTGGTCGTGCCAAAAAATTTACAATAATGGCATTCAGTTAAGAAATTGTGAAACGCCCTAAATTACTTTATATATTCTCACCTACCTACTTTGTTTCGTCAATCCTGGTTAAAATTATAAGCAATCCATTTTTCAAGCACTCCGATTCAATAGGAGTGATTTACGAGAGTTTTAATTGTAAAACTTCGGGTACATACCCACCCACCAATTGTCTAAATTAGAAAATCTAATCAGAATAAATTAATGTGATATAACGACTTGTTAATGAATTAAATCGAAAACACCTACAAAACCGCGTTTTCTAAACCAAGCAATGCGTCCTCCAAAAGTATCGAGGCAACTACTCTGAAATTGGAAAAGTTGTACGAATTCAAAGTTTGCAAGTAGCTTCTTGGCTCCAGAATGAATTATCTTAATTACTTGGCTTCCTTAACATGTTTTTAAATGGAAAATTTAGCCATGGGTAATTTAGCTTTTCTCTTGTTTCAATTTGTTGCTATCTTTATAGGAAATTAGGTATTTGATTCAATTTACAAAACATATGTCTACCTAATAATTAAAACAAAACAAAAAAAAAAGAAACAGACAATCCACACACTATCCATCTAGCCCCAAGTTAAGCAGAGCTTGTGTTATGGGTACTACTAGGTGACTGATATACTTATTATACACATATATTTTTTATTATTACATAGAAAATACCCAGAACACCCGGAACAAATATTTGCAGATCGTACTAACCGAAGCGGGAATCGAACCCGCAACCTCCTGCGTCGCAAGCGGACCTTCGCCCGCCGCGACATATCGTTCGTCACAATGAGGTACAATGAGTGAGAAGTTATATTTGAGTAGGTACTACTTTAAAACTCCTATTTTATTCAATTTAACTTAAAATATTTAGCTTGGGCTTTGTTTTACAGCTTAATCAAGGAGACAAGATTTAGCGCTTAGTTCAAGAAAACACTGAACATTTTTACAGAAATAATTTACAAAGGTACAGTCACCGCCAAAAGGCGTTGAACCGAACCGATAAAAATAAATAAATGACCGCGATAAATACCCGTTAAATTGAACTTGTAATTATGTATCCCGTGTACACAAAAAGAAATATAAACTGCTAAACTACACTACACCGTGTCGAGGCGATCGCAGGGTAAGAATAGACCCCACGCCCCAAGTTAGCCCGTGGATGTCGTAAGAGTTGATCAAGGAACCTACCAGAAGAAGGTAAGTAGCTTCCTTTTTATATACCACACCCCCACTGGGATTATCAATCCGCCACCGCATGGCTATTATTGCCATATGGCGATTATTGCAACATGCCTTTCCCATACTTTGCCATACCCCACTAGTAAAGGTAAGACATGTCCAGCTGTGGACGTAGATATGTGTGCTGATAAGGAGTTAAAGATGAGTGGTAACTTTTTAATAGGTTAAACACAGAAGGTAGTTAAGGTAAAAGAAAAAAAAGGAATTATAATCAAATTATAGAAACAAATTAGAATTAGTATTTACAATTGGAACAATTGAGCTAACTGCAGATTATTGCAAACAATCTATAGGTAGCTCAATTGATACCAGTCGGAAGCGTCCCCGAGACGCTGCTGGCTGCATTGGTCCCAATTTTCTTTGTTAGTAAAGATATAAAAGTTACTTTAGTTAATATAAAATTAAGTTATTTTTTTAACTTTAAGATGATGCATGTAGGCTAGTCACATTATGTTCATAGTCTCTTTATTATAGGTACTATTATAATTATGTATCGTGAAACATTCAATAAGCTATTTGCTATTAATAGAATTGCAAGTCTGTTAATTATAAGCGTCTCTTTTTCCTTTAAATATATATTAAAAAATGTATAGTTACACATTATGTATAGACGGTTCCTTAAAATGACGATCACATATCACCTACCACGATCACTTTCTTGATCCAGATATTAAAACTATTCGATAAAATTATGGTAGGTATTATTATCATCCCCCTCAAAGGGTTCCCGCCTTGCCGTGGCGGGGGGGCTTAGTAATCGCGGCTTAGTCACCCGCGATGAAGCTAAGAGGCACCCATGGGGCCGTGCCAACGCAGACGGCGACACGGCCGGCCCCGAGACGGACCGCTCCTCTGGGTTTTGCGCTCTAAGCCTAGTTGGAGCGGTAGTAGGTTGCGGTGTCGTATGGGAGGCACCCCAACTGAGGCGAGCGGCTGTGCTGTATGGGCGGCATGGCCGCAGAGACGTAGAGGCCGCGGCGGGAGAGGAGTGCCGATATTGAGGTGTGCCGCTCTCCCTGCCTTCCGCGGCCTTAGCGGGGTCGCCACCGTTTGATGGCGGACGCGGTGGGGTCACAGGGGAAGAGGAGTGTCGGTATTGCGAGGGCCGCTCTCCCTATCCTCTGTGACCGTGTGGCAGGCGGCGGGGCCACTCGACTGATCCGTCGCAAGGGGACCTAGGGGCGTTTGGACACGGGGTCGTCTGGCGCCCATTTGGCAGGCTAAGGTCCCCGAGGTGGTCGCGGCGCATCATGTGTTTCTGGTGCGTCGCGAAGGGGGGTGCTCCACACCCCCAGTGAGGGGCCCGATATCGGGCAGCCGCGGTGGGTTCGCGGAAGAGAAGGCGAGAGGCGGGTTGGTGATCGCAGTGTTGGTGTTTAAAAATACTCAGAAGGAAGCTGCTGCGTTCCTCTGGTAGGTTTCCTTAGTCGGCTCGTATGACATCCACGGGTTGAGTTGGAGGGGTCGATATTCGTACGCCGCGGCCCCACGGCCACTCGGTAGGTATTATACGAAACAGTAAATCACTACTACAAGTAGTCCATTTGCAGTTTGCACCAACATTAAAGCGGATAACAAAGTAGACAGATTTATTTCCATGTCAAGCAAATTATGAAAATTATCTCAACCTAAGAATAAGTGAAAGAGCTGGAGAAATAGTCTGGATTTTATAAAATAACGTCTGAGAAGAACTAAACGAGCCTTCAACGTAAACTTCGGAGGCAGTTCTTTGTTTAAAAGTGCGCATTACCGGCTTAAGATGGCCACTTATCAGGTTTCCGAGCTCAGGATATTTAGTTTTAATATAAATTATTGTCTCGTATTTTAAAAGTCCTATGAGGAGAAGATAAGATTTCACGTTGGTTTCGCTGGCAGCTTCTCTAACTAACCTACCCATACATTACCATAGATACCGTTTATTAGTAGAATCAGCAGCATTTATTGCTATTTTCTTCGATTATGCGAATACTCGTATTTACGGCTACATCGGATTTAAATTTGTACAGATCGTCGTTGCAAATTCAAAATCTCCTATGTGACGTTTTGGTGAAAATCACTTTTTCAATTATTTGACTGGCTGTCTAGATGGGCCACCGTGTATTCTTATGTGAATATACCTAGTATTGTTTGAGAAATATATGCTTTCAAGTTAATTTATCTCAAGTGTTACCTTACATTTTATTGTCCATCAAAATTTCTCATGTGCGCTGTATACACTTAACAGGTTTGGTTTTGGGATTTTGTTGATATTATGTTAGGAACTGGTACCTATACAAAAAAATAATGTAGGGAGCATCCCTGGCAAGTTTGAGACTCTGATGTAGTTCCAGTCGTATATAAATTCTACTTTCTAACCGAAAAAACACGTGTGAAGCCTTGAATAGAAACTACATAGTTTCTCAATGGTCCCTATGCAAGTTGAGCGAATTTAAACAGTTGAATCTCACACACCGGAGGTGGCTATTATGTACAAGTCATGAGGTTTCTTTGTAACTGCATTCGCAAAGTAGGTATCGGGAAACCGCGCTGGGGAGTTTATGACTTCCTTTACTTTCGAGTAATACGAGGATTTGAGTACGCGTGTCGAGAGGTGCGTTGCTGCAAACAGATTTAGGTATCCTCCGACATTTATGTTTATACTCGAAGGCGCGCAAGTGAGGGTTTTGAAATTTCACCAGTTGTTTTTGTAGTGAGCAAAGCAAGCACATTCATTATATCTGGCAAAGTTTGGTAATGTATGTAATTCGTATTAGAATCAAGTAACTCTGCACATGACTACCAGACAGTAAAGCCGTAAGTTTAACAACGTTATATCGATTACACATAAAATTCAATCATTCGTTATTACATAGCGAGTGGCGACTTAGCCAAAATTATTGAGGCTGACTATGCGACCTATATCAAAAGTAAAATTGAATATAACTAAATAGGTACTCATTTTCTTACTACAATCACGTTATTTGATTTGTGAAATTTTCAACATTGGTCAGTGTACAATGAACACCTACTGAAAATTGTTGATTCACAATAAGATGGTCAAAGAAGAAGAAGAATACCTATATGACAAATACATCACAGATCAGTCATCACATCAGTTGCTAAGCTTACAAGTCTTTCTTGAACATTTTATTCCATTCGGCCATCCAATCCAACTGCTCAATATCAGTTGATAGTGTGTCTATATACCTACTGAATAGCAGGAGACCCTCGCCAATGCCACGGAAAGATGATTACATTGACAAATGGTCTGTCCCAGAGGCAGGGGTCACTAATCTGCTACTGAATGTAGTCTAACTAATTGTCTCCTTACCGATGTTCCAATGAATTCGGTATTTCTTGGCAGAGTTTGCTGATGAACTCGTAAGCTAGTAAGAAAATGGGCCTTTGGCAATGGGCTTTGTCTAATGGCTAGTTATTTGTCTAGAGCAGCAAAAAATTATTCAGCCTAAGCCTGCATATACTTTATATTTTGTCAAGGAATACCATACAGCTATTTTACAAGCTTTTATTTAACTTGCAATATATGTAACCATGTTTGTTCGGGTGGAATCTAGCAACTCAATTTTAGAGTAGTTGTCCTCAACTGATTGAGCTGAAATTTGGCATACTTATGTAAGTTCGGTGACAATGCAATGTCATGGTACCATCGTGCTGGTCTGATAACGGAAACCGAAGGTGGCCATAGGAATTCTTAAACGAAACGACTTAACGACGTCGAGTTTTGTTGGATTTGTCTCCCCAAGCAGTTTGTTCCTACATAGATGATATTTTAAGTATAAAAGCGTGATATTAAAAGTTGTTTAAATATATATAATTTATTTGGTAACTAGCCCGCGCAATCAAAAACAAAAAATAGTCTATATGTTATTCGAGCTGCCAAACTATACCCAGACCAAATTTCAGCCCATTCGGTTGTTTTTGCGTGAAAGAGGAACAAACATTCATACTCACAAACTTGACATATGTACATATATAACATTACTAGAATAGGCTGTCATTTGTTTCATGGTTCCCACTTAGCAATCATACATGACAAATTATTTATATAGTGCCGTGCAAACTGATTGGTAGGTAAGGTACCCAATGAAGACGCCCGTTGGAGAAAAAAAATACTCATAATGTTTAAAACACATTTTTCTCTGTCAAATTTCTTAAAAATTCAACCGAGATCTTATTCAGTTGAATAATGATTACGGCAAATTATTTGTGATTATTAATGATTATTTAACAAAAGTAAGATGTATAATTTCTTTGGAATCTTTTTCAAAAAGGCAGCAGGGAAATTATGTTTTAACTTAAATCTTTTTCAAGTTACAACATAATTTCCCTGCTATTAGTATTCCACATTCGTAGTGTCACACTTGTTACGTCTCTGTACTCACAGAATTCACAAAAATTGATTCACGTCGTGTACAGAACTGTATGAACTTGTTAACCTTCGTCAAAATAAACAAGAGTGCTTTTCATTTTTGAAGAATATGGTAAGAATACTTTTCTGTGTGTACATGCCTACATATAGAAAAGTATTCTGACCCTTCTGAATTTTCATTTTCCAAATTTATTTCCGTCCATGATTAGATAAATCAGTCATGGGCTAAGATAAATTTGGAAAAATCATTAAAATTACTCAGAAATTATTTTAAAAGATGTCAAGCCGTGGACAGGTGTACCTATGCTGATGTCATCATCAGCATAGGTACACCTAAATAGGATGTCTAATTCTTTTGCAAGTTGTATCATTACTACTTGCAAAAGAATTAGACATCCTATTTAAATACACGTTTATGGTCGGGTAAGTTACCTTTTATTTTTACGAAGATTTATATATTATGAGTTTCATTTAAGTACTTTTCTTTTGAGTGACCTCCGAAGTAGCATACCTAATAATTAATTTTAAGGAAATCCTCGTATATCCTCAAATTATGTGATTTGCCAGTTGGAATTTGAGCCAGTGAGATAGCTATATAATTGATTATATTTGTGGATAACGCGGTATTTTTCCATGTCAAACGCGCGCTACAATAGAATATACATTTGACGCGAATTGAATTTCTAAATGTGTCTAGAAGCCCTGATGTAGTTATTGAGCAATGCTTAATATTTAGTATTAAACTAAGCAATAGAGTAACGATAGTTAAATCCATTCTCGTACGTTCCACACTTTCGAATGGTATTTTTCAACGGTTTCAGCGACGTATTCGCTATCCAGCTAACAAATGGTGCTTATCTGTCATTCTCGAGATACGGGCGCGGCGCTGACGAGTGTCAAGTGTCAAAGCATGTCAGTTGAACTATGCTTTACAGCCATTGCCCGCTTATCCGGTTCATTCTGCTGCCATTTTCGACTCTATGCTACTGATAGTTTATTTTAAGCTGGTGGTCTTTGCGGTTCAGCAAGTAACGCGTGTTGGACATAACCCAGTTTATGAGAGGATAAAAATAGGACGAGTAACCCCAGTTCTTTTCATCTGTATGCATACAACGAGGTCTCTTAAATATGCAGATTTATGTAATTTTATCCAGCTTATGGTAATGTTAAAGATATGGGAGAGTCGGTCAGTATGACAAAGCCGTTTGTTGTTTTTTCGTTATTGTTTTATGGTTGGATGAGTTTTGGTTAATATTTTACCAATTTGGTTTTTTTATTTTGTATACCTATGTAATAAGCTAAATCGTAAACTGGCGTAGTAGGTACCTATTCTATTCATAAAAAAGCAGAAAAATATACAAATATTGTTAAGGGATGGATCTTTTGACAATATTTATGAGAAAGAAGCAGGATACAATGTCAAATTATTGGTAATATGACATTGTATCTTACTTCCCAGAAGCGATAGGTAGAAATAATTTTCATCAATTATCTGTTCCTATTAGAAATTCCCAGAATTTCTTGTGAGACATAACAAGTCTTTGTCATTGATTATGCCACCAGAAATGTATTTTTGTAGGTATTCTTTGTGCTCAAATGAGAATACCAAAAAACATGTATTTTCTACTGATGCATGTACATATATTTTGAGAGTTAACTTAATTACTTTTAAAAGAAGCCATTAAATACGGAATCTTTAAATATTGTATAACATTGAATTTTCTGGGCAATTGATGTAAGAAGACGGATAACTTATTAAAAAAAATAACGAGGTCTAAAAGTTTACCATCAAACGATTTCGTTGAACCAAAGTTCAATTCTTTAGCGCCTGAAACTTCGATCAAACATTTGAGTTTTTTGCATTAACCATTTTCAACTTTGCAGGCTGAATATCAAATATAAGTGCTAATAATAAAAGAAACTCACCAATGAACGCTGATTTCAAACTTTTATGTTGTTTCAAACTCCATAGTTCCAAAGCATATCACAAAAACTGTTAAACCAATGAGCAATGAATCGTAGAAACTTTTTGTGGAGCACAGTGTTTAAAAGTGGCGCGTTGATCGCGAGCGGAGTTGGTCGGTCAGTGCGCTGAAGGGCGCGGACGTGGGCGGGCCGACTGGTGCGCTCCCGATCCCGTCGCTGACTGGAGCAGGGATCTCGACGGAGTCTGCGTAATAGAACGGCAGGCATCCCTACAGATTGCTATATGGGAATAAACGCTAATAAATTTCGAACATTGTACACGCGTAAGGCGAACGGAACCAAGTTCTTGATTAGTTTGGAGTCTCCCGCTAATGTGTCAAACAAGCGCACTAAACTGAACTTACTAAGCCCCGTAACTGCTGTCGCTGTTTTCTATCGAAGCGACCTCGTTAGCGTTCATATATTCGGATCTGGGTGTTGTTAAAAGGGCAGTCTTTCAATATATCGCCGTCTGGAGCTATTCGGAGGTGTGAGCTTGAAATATCTTTATGATCTTTCGCCGCTTTAAGTTGCTTTGCCTTACGTTTCCGGTTCACCGCGGGTGTTTTCTCTCTCGAATAGTTTTACAGGTGAATTCTCTAAAATGGTTCGCGGCGTTGTTTGCTTGCTCAGCTTTTGCTCAGTCTAATTGTACTGTTCGTTAGTGTAGCTCAGCTGGTTTTCGCTCTGACTTTGATAACTTTGTTCACCAGAATGAAATATAACCAACCATTTCAGCAAACATTGTTCAGTATTAGATGTAAAGCGCAGCTAGTGCGGGATCCACTGCTAATGTATACATTGCATGACACAATATGTAAATTTAATATATTTTTATAATAATTTTGTAGATCCCTACCTAATACAGGGTGGTTTTTTGAGATGGGAGTGGATGGCCAAATCAGAATCAGAAAAGTCGTGAAATGAGCCGTGATTTATGAAAAAACTAGCTGTGCCAGCGGCTTCGTCCGCGTAGAATTTGTTTATTCGTGATGGTGACAAATTCAACATATTCAAGATTATTTCAAACCGGTCCAGCAATTTGGTATAGACATTGGACCCCTTCATTATAAAAATTATTTAATCTTTATTATTTGTTATTATAGCGGCAATACACACCCTGTCAAAATTTCAACTGTGACAAAGGTAGAGCCAAAATACCCATAAAACCACTTTGCTATATGGGAGCGCCCTTTAATTTTCATTTTAATATTTATTTTATTTTTATTATTCGTTGATATATCCGCTACAGAAATCCACATTCTGCGAAAATTTCAACAGTGTACCTTTAACAGTTCATGAGATACGAGTACATCCCGTTGAAGGCCAGACGGACAGACAGACAGAGGGACAAACGAACAGATACCGGAGACCTAGTAATAGGGTTCGTTTTCGCTTTGGGTACGGAACTCTCAAAATGAAGCCGCTGTTTAGTAAAATATTACAGGTACTCATCAATATGTGACCTTCGCCACCAGCAGGTGCTAGATTTCCAGCTTCAGTATTCCCTTTATCCCTTTTCATCCTCTTTGACCATAATGCTTGTACTATTAGGTATCTGATTAAAAAGTACTAAAAAGTATTTATCTCCTACGTTATACGTAATGACCTAATCTTAATGTTTTTTTGGTAGAAAATGCGAGGAAGTGCCTACTTAAGGCTCTTTCAGTCTACTTGCAAGCGGTTTCTTTGTTTGTACGCATGAAAATAATAACCATAATTCTCGACAATCCAAACAGCAAAACACATTTTGCAACAAATAAATATTAGAAATGTGATGTATGATCAGCGTTACCAGAAGGTTCCAAAATGAACCTTTTAGGTGATTTTTAGCTCTGCAAGGTTTCTTCTAGGTTCGACGACACAAAAGGTAACTTTTAATATTATTTAAATAAAATTACGTAAGGTTACTTTTTACGCTACAAGGTTTCTTTTTCGATCATGGTTTGGTTTCTTTTGACTGGACTCGACTGGCAATACTGTGTTTGATGTATGTATATCTTAATATCCACTAGTAGTTATATTTAATTATAATAGCTATTTTATAATTTTCTAGTTTTAATTACAAACATTTCTCAAACAAACCAAAAAAGTCAAGACCGCAAATACGTATACATTATGTATATGTATGTAGACTCCACACTAAAATAGTTTCTTTTTCTTTTGTAACCTACGTAGGAATCAATTTGTATTCACTTGTTAGGTACCTAGATGTAAAGAATGTGACAGACATGTCCCCAAACTGTCTTTTCAGGTCATTTAAGTACGTCCCTTCGCTTAGTATTCTCCCGACGAGTTCAGCTAAAGTAGAATACACTAACATCCTGTTCCAAAATTTAACTCAAGCAGGTAGATAGAATGCAAACGAGCTTGTGAGCAAAATCGCGAGACGTATTTATATTGCTGTAAAACTTAATTAAAAGTCGGGTTAACGGTTCATAAGAATGAGATGGCTTTTTGAATAAACAACGCCCTGTGTTTTTACTTCATCTCTTCTATTTTCATAATGCAAAACGGGTTATTTGCCCAGCTCTTCCGGACGGCGGCGGCAACGCTGCAAACAAGATTCTTTCTCCGTCATTTCCACGGCGGCGTTTTGCCTCCAGCGTTCCTTCTGTGTGGATAGTTTCTTCACCCTCGAATTAACTTTATTGATTGAGACGATACGACCTCTACCACCTTTGTATGAATAATTGGATTTAGAAAACGTACTTGTATACATATAACTAGTTTCTGCTGGTGACTTTGCTATTTATATGGAAAGAGGTTGTAAAAGGTTATTTAAATCCCCGAGCTGATTGATGGGATATAGTCATCCATGTTTTATTCTAGACCTAAAAAAAAATCTGCCCGATCCGTTCAGCAATTTTGGCGTGAACAGGTATGAAACATACAAATATTTTAACAACCATCCAAACTTTTCAATTCATGATGTGGTTCTAACTTGCAAATATTTTCTTTGTTATTTTGTATTAGAAAATTTGAGGTTCTATTATGCGAATACATGCTTATTTTTTTCTCTTATTATTTTTGTTCGTAATTTGTACGAAACTTTTTCATCAGTAAAAATATGCAAACGTAGTAGCAGTCACAGATGAATGCCGAGAGCCATTAAAATTGTACGGCGCTGCCTGCGAAATTAAACTTACGAACATATTATACGAGGCACTTATTGACGGTTTTTTTTTAATCCACTGAGGTCTACTCAGAATTAATATTTTGTATAAATTTAAAATCAGTTTGTAAACTTGTATTCCCTTTACTTTTTCAAATGTGGAAAAAGTCGAACTGATACTCATGGATGGTGGATAAAAAGCTCTAAAAATGGTTTCAAACAGTACCTATTATTATTTATCAAAATCTGCAACTTAAGCCGGTAGTATTTTTGACCAACAGAATTTCGCCACTTGGTAAAATTTTAAGTTGCAGATTTTGTCAAAATAGTACTGTTTGAAACCATTTTTGGAGCAAGTTATCCACCTAGACTAGAGTATCGGTTCGACTTAAGTCGTCCGTAAGTTGACTTATCCCGAGGGAAATAAGGAAAGCAGGAAATATGCTTTAGAACTCGCACAAAATATGTCTTCATGTTTTATTATTCGAGGCGTATGTTATGGAGATTTAATTTGGACATTTTATTGTGTTTGTGGGACGCGGATGACTACGTAAGAGGATTAGAGGTCTGCTTGTTTAAAAGTTTCGAATACTTTAAGGACCAAGAAAAGAACCTACACTGTCATGTCCGTCTGACTGTTTTCACTGGATATTTAAACATTAATATGTATTACAAGGTCTATTTCGCGTTTGTGTGGACTTTAAGTTGTCGTCAAATACAGTCAGCTCAATGGCCGGTTACCGCTTCTGACTCTACCACTACGTCATCAGCGAAATTTTGATTTGAGCTACAAGATTGAATATGCAAGCCACGAAGGAGCGCACAAATGGGTAGAAAACCAACAACCTAATGACTGAAGCCCTAAGCTTAAGTTAAAACGCCTGACCAGGCAGCTGAAGTAGCCGAAATTGGTTTGTACAGCATCATCCAGGCAGCACAGAAAAGTTACCATTTTGCTTACAAAAAAGATAGTTTCCTTTGAAGTTTTTAAAATAATTGAGTAATAATCAAATATAGTATATATGCATGCTGTGTCGGTCTGTAAGAGATTGCTGCACTTAGCATAATTTATACGGTAATAGATTTTTTAATTTCACAAAAGATTCGCTTATAGAGAAATACAGGATACCTTGTAAGTTTTGGTGTACTCGCTGAAGGCTAAACTTATAGTTAAAATAAATAAATAATAATATGAAACTACCTACCTATCTATAAGGCAATCTTAAATATAAACCTTATTGAACCGTAGTAGTCAGCAAGATTAATCATGTCTCAACAAAACGAAAACAAATTAAAACGGGTTGGGGAAGAAACACATAAATCTTTTAGGTAAATAGAGAAACTTTTCTCCCAACTGACCTTTGCGCCGGTAAGCGTAAACATTTCTATTTCATAGTCGACTGAAGTTTGTCGAGCTACCGTGATAATTATAAACTTGCAGCAAAAGTGTTTGACGCCATTTACTTGCCGCAAATGTTAGTTCCAATCTTAAAAACGGGGCTAATAAGCTACACAGAGGGAAGTGAAAAAAAAACTCAATGTAGGAAATTTCTTGTGCAACAAACTCTAGTAATTGAGTGCACCGAGCCCGGATGTTTGTATAGCCTGGGAGAAGTTTTTATCAGCTACGATTGGCGCGCCCCTAGTGTCGCGTTAACTGTACCTACCGTACTGGCACAAGCAAAATCTTTAAGAAGTAGGAATGGTCTTCAAAGGTATTTTAGACGCTAGAAATATTTATTTATTTTAACAATCTTGGGAAAATTTACAGCTAGATACAGATTCGAATAAATAATATTTAACTTAAGGCCAATTAAAAGTTTCCACATCTAATAAACAAAGCAGCGACTTAGAAAAGATCTACAGAAAGTAGACGATCAACATTTTTAAGTTAAACATAAAAAGGTTAGACACAAGAAAAAAAGATTAATAATTTAAACTCTTTAATTTACAAAGAAATGATTACCTAATATGCTCATAAGCAGAACAGAAGTGCTGAAGAATATATCAAAATCGTGATTTTTACTAAAGTGTTAAAACATCTGCTAGCCCTAATGGTGAACGAATTTTGCCTACAATTTGTTTTTGCAAAAGGAATATTTAGCAAGTTAGGTTTCCTGAGTGTTCCAATATTTCGCACTCCTATCTTTTCAAGAAGGAATATTCAAGTTTAAACATCCTCGTACCAAATAGACACATAAGGGAAGTAGTACTTTCCGATTTAATATTCAGGACTCTCCAAAATAATTTTAGTTCTGAGTCAGAATCACAACTCTGGCAGGAGTATATTTAGCAGATTCTGCAAACATTATTATTAAAGTACAGCGAGACTTAGGCGCGCACCCATACATTTTTGTACCTACGTAATCCTGAGGTACTTATAATGTAGAGTTTTTATGCGACTGTACCAAGTGTACCAACCTCACCAACAAAACTAAAACTGAACTTATTTAACCAACCGTAGTGTATCCGTAAATGGTCTTTATTGCAATCGTCCGTGGGCGATTATTGCCTGTCTGTGGCAGATGTTCATGTTGCAGTCTTGTTAGTTATGTATGGTTATTCTGATTGGTAATAAAATAAACGCAAAATGGCTAAGAACAGTTCAATTCAATTGAGATAAACTTTGGTCCAACGGTTACAGGAATAGGCACGCTGTGTCCGTGATTTATTATCTGCCAAAACGGCTACAGGCAACTTCATGCAGCTATGACGTTTTTGTTGATCGTAAAATCTTGATTAGGCTTAAAAAATAAGGGCCTGTTGCGTCAAAGTAATTTATCTTTTAAGACCGCATTTCTATCTACAGAAATCACTTCAATAGAACAAAATTTGGTCCAAATGATTAAATTTACCCGCAGCTTTCAGGAGCTAACGCAATAAACTAATTCTGTAGCCAAAGTGAATGGTTGTAAGTAATATAAGTAGTTTGTACGTAGTAAAAAGCTTTTCCGATGGGAATCCCAAATGACCAACACTTGGGCTATTCAATTAAACTTGAATGTAAGTAATTATATTATCGGGATGTTGTACAATGCTCTGAATTGCGGCTACTGTTGCAATAATTGTATTTACTTTGTAGGGGAATTCGATATATCAATGATTAATTGAAAATTAAACGAACTCACCTATGACGTTCGATTACAATTATACGGTGCGTTATCTAAGGTTTCTATAACATATTGCAGTCTTATGAATGCTAGCTTCAATTATTCATAAGGCTGCAATGAGTTTTATAGAATGCATCGTTAATGCCGAAGTATAATCTTTTATAATCAGGTATTTGTTGTACAAGATGTGTGTACCGGGCCTTAGGTATATATGTGCACCGGTCCATAATAAATCACTTGTAAGGTGGCCATCTTGTGTTTTACTTCATTTGTAATGTTATGTTAATCCTAACTAACATTATAAATGCGAAAGTGTGTTTGTTTGTTTATCCTTCCTTCACGCCCTAACTACCAAATCGACCTACTAACCAATCGACTTGATTTTTTCATAGAGTTAATTGAAATGATGAAGAGTACTCCTTTTTGTCCCGGTAAAACATCAAATTCTCATTGAGGGAGGTTTACGGGAAAAAATACCTTTATCCCCTAGAAACGTGAAATTCGAATTTAACAGGGGGAGAAATCACGGACCAGCTAGTATTTATCATATATGACCATTGGTAAACCCTTTCTTAAATTCACAATTCTTTCCACCCAAAGGTTGCCTGGAAGAGATCGTTTCCAAGCGACAAAGCCGCCCATTGTACTTATCTTATGTAACATCTCTCTGTAATATCTTTATAATTGAAATTGGCGTGTCTCTTAATTTTTGATAGATTTTTGATGATTTTAGCACGTCGGTAACTTTGAAAATATATTAGTTTCTGCCCGCGGCTTTACACGCACTTTTCAAGTAGCCAATGTCCGTCCCCGTGTTATCATTTACCTCCCTGCCATATTTTATAGAGATCTATTCAGCCGTTTAGGCGTGAAAAGATAACAGACAGAGTTATTTTGGATTTACCTATTATGTTAGCATTAATTAATGCCCTGCATTTTAATGTGTACGCTATAGTATATTCAATCAAACTTTTTGAAGTAAATAGATAATGTAAGTAGTTATTTATCCTTTCAAGAAGTTGAACTTTGTTTGCTTTGCTTAAGTATGCGTGTCAATCTTTATTGGCAGAAGGATGCTGGCAATCTCAAAGACAATTGGATCATTCATTGCGTCGCAATTGGAGCAATCATCATGTTGAAGTGCGTGTCCATACTTACTATACAATTTATTATTTTATATATCATCATCATCAGCCCATACACGTCCACTGCTGGACATAGGTCTCCCCCGTACGACGCCACAAAATAGCGGTCCTTTATATATATATATATAGAGATAATTTATTTACCCAAAAATAAAACTTATGTAGATAACTTATTAACTAAACAATACTTAAATCTAAATAGTAGGTAACACAGAAAAAAATATGAGATGGTTATATTAAGGGTAAAATGTATCCCTGCCTCAGCATGTTGTAGTATTGGAGCATTTGCCCAATACTGCGCTGGTTTTCAGGCAGGCCCGTGAGAGTGAAGTCTGCTTATTTAACTAGCACTATTACGATAACTAACGGTGGGTAACATTATACATTTTAACAATTTAGGTAGGTAGGTACGCACAATAAAAAATCTATTCAGATGCCTTAAGTAAAATTAACAATAATACTTATATAATAACAATAATACGTTACAACTTTAGCTAAAGGAGATTAATCAATATAGGTAGGTACGACGTATATATAGATTTAGTAGTAGTTTTATAAATTAGTAGAATGTCTACATTTTCTTTCTATTCTTGGATATCTACGCACGCACCCCAAAATTGTTGCTTAGCAATTAGATCTTATGTGTAATTAAATAATATGGCGTGTTTTTAAAAACGATAAACCGACTTAAAATTCCCTTACTTTTACACTTATTTTAAGTTTTGCGGTTGTTGTTTTTTTATTATAAATACTAATCCCCTGGGGATAAAATGTTTATGGGACCCTTCGAAATCATTTTCTTTAGAATAGTGAAATAATTTTCAAAATCGGTCCATAATTGGCGGAGATGTCGCGAAACATACATACAAAAAAAACGTACAGATGAATTGATATCCTCCTTCTTTTGAAGTCGGTTAAAAATAAATGAATAATGGTAGATAATCCAAATAGCGTATTTTACTAGTGATTTACTTACCTATTTGCTTACTCCAGCATCATCTAGCCCCAGCTAAGCAGGACTTGTGTTATGGGTACTAGATGACTGATATTTATATACACCCTTACACTTCGACTACATATTTGTATATAGGATCCTTTTTAAAAAGCGAAAAGCGACAGCAAAGCAAATCAAAAATATTCCAAGGAATATCTTAGCAATTTCCCTAAGTATGAGGGGTTACGCACCATAATAAAAAAAAAAATATTTTCTACTAGCTGACTCAACAGACGATGTCCTGCTATTCAATTCAGTTGACTGACAGTTATTTCAAACGTGTTTAGCAAAGAGCGAAGAATTAGCGTATCAAACGCTGAGCATAAGGTTACATTTAAAAAGTACCTAATAAAAGTCGTGATGTTTTCTTAACTTTTCTAAATTCCTGCGCATGTTTTTTTATACGTTCTATGACTTATTAGAATACATTTAAGAATAAGAATAAGAAAATATATATTGTAAAGTTGTGTAAAACATCCATAGGAAAGGTCTTAACATCATCATTAGTAACAGCAATCTTATCCGTTTCGGACATACAATATTTTAACAAGACAATAATTGAAATTGTACAGTTAGATATCTATACATACGGTGAATACCTCTTATATTATTTTACTCACGATTAACAATTATAACCTAGTTATCAAAAAACTCCTTTAAGTTATAGTGTAACCTATTAACAAGCCATTTTCTCAATGTAGTTTTGAATATATTTCCATTAAGTTGCTTTATTTCTAATGGTATGTATTTAAAAAAAAAGGATGAAAGAAATCGGTAAAACCGTTCGTTCTCAAGGTATAGCCGAACCAAGAGAAATAGGGGTTCTCTTTTATATACATTCATATACATATATAGATAATTTTTAAATCTATTTTACGATTTCACTGATAAGCGCGTTGATTGTTATAAATTATTGTATATTGGAATCATAACCATACAATTTGAATGAATTCAAAATCCAACTCTATGAGATAACAATTTAAATTTTGTCGTTTACGTAAACGAATGTTGTATAATACTTTTTATAATCTGAGATAAAGCAATTAGAAAAATATTCTGGCATTAATTACGTGCAAGAATCAAAAACATTATTTAAGAGCCCCCAGAGTTTGAGAAAACACAAAAAGTTATTTGTTGGAAAGCTCCAATTAAGGGCAAAGCTTTCTGGACGTAATCCAATAAACCTACTCATTTAGTACGGAACGAGAGGTAAATAATTTTAGGGATATGCATCTGTATCGGGCTTAGGGACTGGCTGGGGCTTGCGTACCTAACTACGTACGTAGCTACCTACTGTAAGATATGATACGTATATAGTACGTAGATAGATAATATTTTATTAATATTTTATTTTACGTTTCATTTCCATTAGAAGATTATTTATTATATAAGGAGTAAGGTATTAAGAGGTTTGCTTGCCATATACTGCACACTTTCTATAGTATTAGTCTACTAGCTACTGCACACGGCTTCGAACGCATTTATCCGGGATTAGAAGCAACCAATATTTTATTCAAGGACTAGAACTACATCTATGCAAGATTTCAGCCCGATCCGGTCAGTAGTGTCACAAACATCAAAAAACAAACATCGAAAAATCGACATCAACGCGTTCGTATTTTTCGTTCTCTGCTAGTGGACGTAAAATTAAAGTACTTTGATTGAATTAAAGATTCCATTTGATTGTTGTTTGTACAGGTAAGAATCAAAAAGATAATATGGCGTGGTTTAAAAAACGATAAACCGACTTCAAATTCAAGTTTTGCGGGATAAATAGTAATGCCCTGGGGATAAAAAAATTATGGGACCCCTTCGGGATCATTTTCTATACAATAGTGAAAGAATTATCAAAATCGGTCCATAAGTTGTGGAAATATCGCGTAACATGCATACAAAAAAAACAACAATATACTGACGAATTGAGAACCTCCTCCTTTTGAAGTCGGTTAAACATGGACGGAGAGCGACTGCGCTAGATTGGTCAATCTCAGTTACACAATGCTTTAATAAATTGCCCATACATAAAGTAGGACAAGATTTTATGTTTTACTCTCCGTAGCAATTGGACTGATTCGCAACTGGACAGATTCTCAGCTGGACGGATTAGCAACTGGACAGAGTACTGACGTTACAAGTAGCACATCCGCGGTCGTGCGTCGTGCCAGGCCCGTCAGAACTGCTCACGGGTCGAAGCCAGCATGAGTTGCGGTCCAGCAGAGAGGCGTGCGTGTTCGTGTGTGAATAATAGTTTTTAACCGACTTCAAAAGGAGGAGGTTCTCAATTCGTCTGTATGTTTTTTTTACTCGATATCTCTGCCAATTTTATTGACCGATTTTGAAAATTCTTTCACTCTTGTATAAAAAAACGAACCCGAGGTGGTCCCATAAAATTTAATCTCCAGGGAATTAGTATATAACCCGCAAAACTTAAAATAAGTGTAAAGGTACGGGAATTTGAATTCGGTTTATCGTTTTTTAAAACACGCCAAATTAAGTGGGTGTATGTTTAGAGCATAGTAACGTAGGATGTACATATGTTTATCAAAATCAATAGTGTGATAATTAATTATGGAACTCTTTAAAGTTCTTTTACAGACAGTTTGGTTTTTGAAGATAAATATTGCCTATTAGCATTTTGGATAAGTGAAAGTGGAAACGAATATGTGTACATAAAAAATCAGTCAAAGGCGGGCACCAGCTACTAAAACTATTTTTTATTTAAATATAGTCTTTATCGCTTAACTATAACATCACCCATGGAAACAAAAGAAAATAAACAGAAACATAAACAAATCAGAGCAAAATCAACCTTATTGTTTAACTAAACCTAACTCTAATAACATAATCAAAAGTACAATATCTAGGCACGGTCGGATAATAGGCTATTCACATTTCCTACGGCCATTACGTGATTTTCGTCAAAGTGATCTGAATATTGCATTCCGGACACATTCCACCATGCTGAATGTCCTCCATAACACTACACTCATCACTACTAAAACTATAAACTGTAGAGTCCAAAACAGAATGGCACTGTAATGGAATTTGCACCTACCCGATGATAATTCGTTGTGCGTGTTACCACATCATCCGATAGGCCTGGATTATTCACCAGATCCACCAAATGATTGTGTATTTGTTCAAATACGGTTATTCCTATAAATATCAATACCACATATTCAAGTTTTGTTTTGTATACCTTTTTATAAAAGCGTAAAGTACCTAAATGTTTTATTTTATATTTGACCCGGCTTCGTTAAATACCCGTGATTTAACAAAAATCTTAAAATTATAATATAGCCTATGTCACCCGGGGATGGTGTAGCTTGCCAATAGTGAAAGAATATTTCAAATCGGTTCTGTAGTTTCGGAGCCTATTCAAAGTGAACAAACAAACAATCAAATATTTCCTCTTTATAATATAGCTAGCTGCTGCCCGCGCCTTCACCCGCGTTTTATCGGGATGAAAAATAGCCTATATGTTATTCCAGGTCCCAAACTATACCCAAACCAAAACTACTGAACCCTAATCGGTTCAGTAGTTTTTGCGTGAAAGAGTAACAAATATCTATGAACCATTCATACAAACTTAGACATTTATAATATTAGTAGGATTAGTATAGACTAACATATGATATTTCAATAACACATGTAAATAGACTATGATAGAATATGTCAAGATTTTTAGTTTCTAATCAAAAAAGAAATTCGTCGTACCAGTACCGTCAGCATAGAAGATAGGTTCACTTTTATATCTTTAAAAGCTTTCTAAGTAATCTTGAAAAGTTTAGCTCAGTTAACGTTCTCTATTCAAATGTGCGCGGTCCTCTGCCGGCACGCGTTCGTTAGTAAAATGCATTATGCAACGTCATTTTCGCTGTGTCGGCCACCAGCCACAAGTGAAATTTAAAGAAAATCTCTCTCATTTCAGGCACTCTGGTCACAAAGCTCTTGTTTTTACGCCTCTCTGACATCGTCTGGTTTATAAATGTTTGCCGAAGGCCAGACCCCGCTTAGGATATTTATCTGGCTAAATATGATTAATGATTGAGTGCTCAAACTATACAAATACGTCAATTGATTATATGATAATAGACATTTAAAACTCTTTGTGCAAACGTTGGTAAGTGCTATTTTATGATTTGGAAAAAACGAGGAGGTTCTCGGTATGTTTTTATTCATTTTTTTTTGTATGTTCACGGATTTCTCTGTCAATATTGATCGGATTTGATAATTCTTTATATAGAGAATGATCCTGAGGTGGACCGATAAAAATTTTAATCCCGAGGGAATACTATTAGTCCCAAAATTTTTGAAAACATAGTGCAAATACAAAGCAGTTTGAAGTTGGTTTTAGTTTCTTGAAAACAGTCACTTATAAAAGCCAATTATAAATATGTGTTCGTAGATCATTCAGAAAATAAGCAGATATTTGCTTTTTAAAATAAGTACATATGTCACTTTTTCCTATTTTTATGCTCCCTCAACTATTTACTATGTTACATACCAATTAAAAACTTATACAATACATATATATACGATACAAGTGATTTTTTACTCGAAAATTTAATATACTTCACTTAACATGTCGTAACTAATGCTAGTTATTGCACTTTTCATAAGGAGGGCAGCATAGCGTCCTGTCTTCAGCTTGCTGCATTCAGGATCTGCCTGAAGTCTGGTTCAAAGCGTCATCCCACCTGGGGCCCAATTCTGCTACGCCAATCGCCTTTACTAGGATAATGGTAAGTTTGTAAAAAGAATAAGTTAGAATTAGTATTAGTTTTATTTTCGTATTTAACACCTGCACCGCCTGCCTTTGATCTTCTCTTTTAAGCTTTGATTGTCTGGAAGAAATCGCTTTAAGCGATAAGGCCAGCATATTTTTTTACTTTTACCAAACTGTTTAGTTACCTATACGTTTTTCTGAATAAAGCATCTATATAATCTATGGTTTCGTCGCAGACTCGCCATGTATATAATACGATGAAGAGTTTTTGGTGATAATTCTGCAGATGATTTTGGTGAAGATACTATTCTCATAGTATAGCGAATGGCTTAGCAGAATAGGGCCCCTGGTCGGAGTTCTGTACTATCACCATCCGGATATCTTCAGAAAGCTCTGAGAACATGTAATTTTATTAAATTTTATTAAGTATATTTATGTATATCAGTCACCTACTCATAACACAAGCTCTTGGGGCTAGATGATGGTGTGTGATCCAACATTATTTATCTTTACATATGTAGGTAGATTATTAAAGAGTCATCATAAAAAAGTGGTTAATCTGCACAGGCTTTTCCGCGGGCAAAGGAAAATGAGTTTTGCATACAGTCCGTTACGGCCTTCATTAAAAACCTTTTTCATTTTATATCATGAATTTTAATCAAAGCTAGCATTTCAAATTAAGATCGTGTTATAAAGGCTCAGAATTTAGTTCAAATTACACAAAATTATGTATTTACTAAATAAATTACTCATGTCATATTTAATTATGGACTTAAAATTTTAGTAATACCATGTGATTAGTAGCTTCAAGAAAAATCCCGTGTAGACCATTTAAAACCATTTGAGCCAAGGTTGTGTAAGACAAAGTGTCACCAATGATAAAAGGAATAAAGACTGATTAAACCTGTTAAATTTATTGACGCTAAATTATTATATTATAATACTTGTATTACATATATATATTAAAATACTTGTATTACTAACTTGTACAACTAACTCCAAGACATGTCAAAACCGAGGTTGGTCGATACCGAGGGCATTCACCACGCAGGGAATCGGAACCGGTAACAATCTTTTCTACGAATTATTTTGGTTTTCGGGAAGAAAATTCTAAATTTAACAGTTAATTTCTAATAATGGTCAGTTTAAGCAATAAGTGAACTGTTTTTTTCTGTATCTAATTAGAAAAATATGTAAGCAATCTAATAAACAAGTTATTGAGTAACAAACTATCTGTAACAACAGATTTAATTTTACAGTAATTTACCTAAAGTTCACGAATTTTTTCCAAATATTTAAGAAAATCTATTTTAGGCGCCGTCGTTTTAAAATAAACGAAACATATTTTATTTCTTCAATTCTTATTAAAAACATGTTTCGTTATTGTTTTTTTTTTTCTTTCTTTTGAGGTCTCGTTTACAAGGATAGCGTAGGAAGCGCGTTAGTCGTTTTGAACATCAAAAATAAGTGATTTCATACTTTGTTGTTTAGTTCGTCAGCCAACAAATTGTAATTTTCTCCCTCATTTTGGTTTGTAGGCCCTAATTTCAATGAATTGCAAGCTATCCTCGTATTTGTATACAATACTCAATGTTTTATTGCTTGCATGTGTGCAGTAGGTCTTAAAATTAAATTAAAATGTCCAACATGCACCCGGCAAGGGCACGGCAATATAAATGCTAGGTTCTATAGTGTATAATAATAGTAGGTATATCGTTATATACAAATAATTGTATATATCCATATATAATTATTTGTAGTTTACCAATTAAATACTATCATACATATAAATTAAATGTTCTGTCATCCTTTCAATTTTAATTACCAACACTCCACACAAGTTCAGTTTTCCAAACACCGTTCTACACATGTTCCAAACCAATGCGTACCTATTTTGGCGACAAAACACGCTAATCCAGCATAGGTGGCAACCCTGAGAGTGCCTTATGTTTGTAACAGCACGCTTATTGAGTTTTGGAGCTCGCGGCGCTGTAATGTCTGCTCGATGAAGGCATGTAGTGTTGCGTACTCAGGGTAAAGTTTAAGGGGCTACAAATGAGAATTAAAGGATCTTTCAATCGTCTTCTTGTCTTTAATTGTTGCAGTTTGTAGGAAATATTCTAGCTCCATTGGTGCTTTTAGTAAGTAGTGGTTTGTGGAAGGAACCAAAAAACTATTAGATGTTAATGTGTAGTAGGAACATTCTAAAGTTTCCATCATACTATTCAAATCATTGCAAAATGTAACTTTTAGTACTGTCGAATATCTAAAGCTCAACACCTGTCACCAACTATTGCAGACCATCAAGAGTAGAACAATGCGTATCTAGATTAAGTGCCTTAGCACATATTCTAGATACCGATAGATACAAGCTGCTCTTATCATGTAGGGGCAAAGTTATCATCATCATCATCAGCCTATAGTAGTCCACGGCTGGACATATAGGGACGTAGGACGTAGGTCAACCCTAATGAGAGCCATAGCACCGTCCTCAGATTGTCGCATCCGCAGGCATCCCCTTGGCCGGAGAGCATTCTTCACTACACTTACCGAGTCGCGGACTCCACTCTGGAACACATTTACCTCAGCGATTGCTCGTTCTGCGCGAGATGTGGCCGGCTCACTGTCACTTCAGCTTGCTAATTCTTTGAGCTAAGTCTATATCTTTTGTTCTCTGTCGGATGTATTCGTTATGAATCCTATCTTTTAGAGAAATTCCGAGCATAGCTCTTTCCACAGTTCACTGAACGACTTTGAACTTGTGGACCAGCCCTACGGTGAGGGGTCACGTCTCAGCTCCGTAGGTCATGAGAGGTAGGTCGCACTGATTGAAAACTTTAATTTTCAAATAATGCGCTATGAATGACGAGAAGACTAGACGTAAGAAAATAATTTCATTCCTTCCGTGGTTATTCTGCAATCAGCCCATGCCCTACTTTCACTGACTACAGCCCTGTATCTACCTACCCATGCATGCTTGTAATCTGGAGCTGGATTAACCGTTACAATTCCATTAGGAATATTTTGTTTACGTTTTGGAAGTTCCGTAGTCATATGTTGAACTAGTTATACTTTGGCAGCAGCGAAAGTTATTTGTTTATTTACTGCCTGAAGACGGCAAAACCAAAAGGAAGGGTTATATTTTTAGTATTTATGTATGTTTGTTAATACAAGGTGCCACATAATACGTGTTCTGAGCCGATAGTGGGTGATTCTGAACCCCAAGGGAACAAACTTTTGTTCTACGGTTATTTGTATTACGAATATTCTTTTTTGTTAATATCGTAAAACATACGTACTTAAAATGTTTAAGTGGTTATAAATAAGTGCTTTTAAAACTCTGTTCCAAACAACTAACATCAATGGTGATGCCGTGCGATCGATCTACGCAAAAAGGTTTAAAAGTTATTCTTTTCATCAGGCCAAACATTAAAACAAATGGACTGGTTGGTACTACCATTTGTACCTTTGAATAATTCATGCTAGCAATCTATAAAGCAGACAACAGAGAGCATTTTACAAAACAAACAAATTTTATTGATCTCTCAGGCGTTGTTTGTGCCCCCACAATAAAATATTTACATTTACTTTGTAGCACCTGGCCTACCTAGCCTCCGCCAACCGCAAGCATTAGAATAATGAAACGTTTGCCGCCACTTACCCTTTCGCTACTGAATAAAAGATTTTTTTTCAAAATACATGATCATACGCGATCTGTACTATACCTACTCGTCTGTGGTACTACTTACCTTTAGACATTCGAATTACATACCTTGCTCACTCAACTGAACTATTTAACCATCTATTACTAATATTGTAAATGTCAAAGTAACTCTGTCTGCTACCTTTTTAGGCCACCGTCGACAGGCCGGCATCGGACGCCCCGCCTGACCGCATCAAACGGATTTTAGTATTTTTTTTATGGTTTGCCATAGAAGTGTGTCCTATCCACACCGGCGATCCGTTTAGTGCATATGACGTCATTATTAGTTTAGCAATCCGGTTGCTGCGCTTACAGTGGACACAACACCCGCCATTACGTTCAAAAAATCTATCTGATGCGATTCGTTCGGACCGTCTGATGCCGGCCTGTCGACGCTAACCTTTAACGGCTAACGAAAACAACTGTATCACGTGAAAATATTAACTTAGTTTACTTCTTATCCAGGAAAATCACGTACTTTACCTCTGATAGAAGCAAGCATGTTATACTTATGTTTCTTGCGGCCCGAAGCGAGACTAACTCTATGTAATAGGATTGGTCATCTGTCATATATACTTGAGTGTAAATTGGGGAAAGTCAATTGAAAATAAGGCACAGAAATGCAGACACACTACTAGCTACTACTTATAAAAATATATCTAACTTCTTTTCTTTTTACTACTGCTTTGTGGGACAAGATAGGGCCCCTGGCCACACGGATGTGAAACGGAGACGCTGGCTTTTCGGATGGGTAAATAGGAGCATTGCAAGAAAAATAAAAGTCTACCATAAAACATAAATTTCAGCCCATTTCACATGTATGTATTATATTATAATACACAGCGTAGGTAGGTTACGATACATCTTATCTGTATTTGCAGCGAGAATATATTTGGATGAGGCTGCTTCGCCAATTTTGTTTCAAACTTGAAAACGTTTCAAAAAATAATGAGATAAAAATTGCTTAGCGATCATGCCCGTAAAGGGTCAGAAGCTCCCGAACCGTTTTGAATGTGTTGTTTTCTACACACTCAGGTAATGTGATGGTAAATATTTGAACAACTCGAACTCAGAACGAAGGTGTCGGGAGTTCCAATGTGGGTTACGCACTGAAATATTTTCAATTTGACTGCAAAATGGAAAAGAAATATATGCCAATACATTTGTAATGTGTCTCAAGTTTCAAGTCATTTATTGCAACCATATTGTACAAACAGATATTATATATTTTTACAGTCTCAAATATGAACCCGGCTAGGGCACAGCAGGATAAGTACTTAGTACTGAAGTTTCAAGGTATTATGTTATGTGTCGTGTTAAGTTATGTGTTATCTATGGCACTAAATAAATTTATTTTACTGAAATAATTTGTAGGTATAATTTTACCATGCGAATATATATTGGCGTGGCGTAGTAACCTGAAGTCTGTCTTGGCCTCCGACACTAGAAATAGCTGGTTGTCCAAATCCCTTGCCACTTGCTTTACATACCTGACGCTAGAATAAAAGTGAGTACCTATTAAACAGTTTAATAGGTACTCACTTTTATTGCTTTTATTTGCCTTGTTTTGAAATAACTGTAGTTTAAATTAAACTAGGTAGTCAAGACTGACTGACTGCCTCGTTGGTCCAGAGCGGACGGCGAACCTCGGAACCCAAGACCCCATTATCAGCGGTTGAACCACAACCGTTGATACTAGGGTCTTGGGTTCAAATCCCGGGTCGGGCCAGTAGTTGTTATTGGAGATTTTCTAGCAAGAAAAAAACACAGTCGCAGCCGGGAGTCAGGAAGTTGGCGATGTTACACGCCCGTCCCTCGGAAAGACGTGAAGCCGTCGGTCCTGCGCCTGACCTCTCTTCAGTCGTATCGCTCTGCCGTCCCATTGGATAATGAGAGAGAGGGAATAGAGAGTGCACCTATATTTTCGCACACACGTGTGCACTATAGTATGTCTTGCGCATTAGCCAGATGTCTTCGTTGATATTGACCGCTGCCGTGGTCGAAATTCGGCTAGGAGGACATTATTATTTCAAAAGATACAACTCACCGTTGCGTAGAAAGTAAAAGTAATAACAAGGTTTTCAATCACACATTGCCTAACTATTACTGTACTTCACCATTTCATAAAAAGTTTGCACTGTTCCACGTGAAAGTTTTAACAACACTGTTTTTAGGGTTCCGCACCTTATTACTTAGCCCGTGCCCTCTGTCTATCTGCCAGACCGTCCGTCAAACACAGCGGAGTGCCGGTATCGAGTAACCGGCTTGGTCCGTCCCCATAATGAGATTCCAGTTTTCCCCCTAAAGGGGATTTATCAAGAGGCAAAAGTGGAATAAGCCTGATTGGCCAGTCATCGCAAATGACGTCTGTTTGATATGTTAACCAGTGATAAACGGCTTGCATATGAATGAATGAAAAAAGTTTATTTGGAACTACACAATACATACTTAAATAAGAAACGCTGAGCTAGGAATTTACAATTAATATTTTAGAAAAACAAACAAAAAGAAAACAAAAAAATACAAATTAAATCTAAAATACAACTAAGGCTATGTTTAAGGTACTAATAAGAACTATATCTTTTCACACTTTTTACTATCATTGGTACTAGCTGCTTGCAAACCACCGAGTGTCGAGCCAAAAAGGTGTCAACTCAGCATGTCGGTGAGAAGGTAAGTGGGATTACCTACTCAGCGCTGGTATTATGTTGACCCTCGTGACGAAAGTTACCTCACTAACGGCAAACCTCTACACACCCTGCTTTTTATATGCTCAGGCTCAGCCAAAAGTGATTTGAGCTTATACACACATACATTATCTTAACAATTTGATTCTGATGAACATTACTTTACGTTATGTAAATTATATGGAGTGACCAGACTATTTAGCAACAGCATTTCATGTGTACGAAACGTGTATATCTGTTCACTACCATGACATACAAACAAAAATTGTATTAATTATATTTTATTTTTATAAAAAAAATCTATTAATATTTTTTTACGGAACCCATACGTCGAACTTATACTTGACCGAGTTTTATTTTCATGACTTTTTGGTATGTTCCGTCGCATCGTCAACAGGACGAAAATCTAGTTCATTCAATTTTAATACGACTTTTTGGCGTTTCAAACCGATCACTGCGCTGAACTACCGTAGAATATATTCCCTTTCAGAGAAACTCTGCCGCAGTCGTGCACAGGGATAAATGAAAATATTGATAACTAGTCTCTGCCTGTGGCTTCGCACGCATTCAGATCCCATGGGAACTGATTTATGTCATAAAAAGTATATTTGATTTTAATATTAGAATTAACTCTACGAAGAATTTCAGCCTGATCCGTTCAGTAGTTTTGGCGTAAAAAGGTAAGAAATATCAAAACATAAAAATTTTCGAAAATATAATTTTAGTGCCTGTTTAGTGCGATGTAATTTTTTTCAGGGCCGCTATTTGTGGCGTCGTACGGGGGAGGCCTATGTCCAGCAGTGGACGTGTATGGGCTGATGATGATGATTTTTTTTCTTAGGGTGGAGGCGGCTGAGGGCTGCTATTCGTGGTGTTTTTTGGTGGAGGCCTATGTTCAGCAGTGGACGTATACAGGCTGATGATGATGATAATTTTGCTATCAGTCACCCAGCAGCTGTCTCTAAATAATTTAGTTTATCCTTTCCTGGAATAGAACACGCAGGTAACGAGTTACGAGTATATTCAGATAAATAATTAATAGGTACCTACTTTAATTCATTAGATTATTTCCGCCTAAACAGGTTTTTTCTTCGAAAACACACTAAAATGTTTTATGCTTAAAAACTAAGCATAATTTTTAAGCCTTCGTGACAATGGATGTCAATAAAACGCGTCTCTATGAGTATCTTGAGGCAATAATTCGTTTTCAGACGCGTAGAACTAAGAGCTCAGATTATTTCAAGCCATTTACTCCTTTCATACAGCCTCTTCATAACCCAGGTTTCTATAGAAGGGATTTTTCCCAGCAAGATTGAAATTTCCAAATACACCCTTAATCGAGCTTAATCGAATTCTTTAGTATGTACACTGTGTAGGTTCATGGAAGCCGTTTTATAACATCGATAAATAATTTGTTCGATTAGTGCAAGTGTCTGGCTTTACCTCGAATAATCGGAGATTTGTTGACTTACATGACTATTTGTTAACATTGGCTGACTTTATGCCAAAAGGTTGATCAACCCTAGATTTCGCTGTAAAATATCTTCTGAAGTTCAGTCAATCAGCACTCAATAGAGGGGTTGGGTGTAAAAACAGAAAGTTGGACTTCGGAACTTTATTTGGACTAGTTAGGAGACAAACATACTCAAAGTAGCCATAGGAGTGGGGGCACAAAGAAGGTCTCATTTTTTAGTTTTTTTATACATCTCATAAACGTAGTTCCGAAGTCAAACCTTCTGCTTTCGTAAACAGTGTATATACAACCAAAGCTGTAGAGAATTTTATCAGCTTTCATTTTGCAGTAACAAAATATCCAACTGCGCATCGTTTGCGAGACATAAGCAAAGGTACAAAGAAGTTCTTTACCTTTTTTTCCTTACCTTTTTTACCCAAGTAATTTATATACACTCACAGGGGTGGGGACTTTTTGTATGTTTGTCTCCTAACTAGTCGAAGCAAAGTTACGAATTCAAACTGTCTGCTTTCGACCTCTCTATCCATAATCTTTCGTTGACTGGACTATTTACAGCAATTTGTAATCCACCAAAGATGTTAACAAGTTCAATTAATTTATTGTTCTCTAGTTTTTGTTTCAGGTGTCGCACTTACTATCACTACATAGTATAAAACAAAGTCGCTTACCGCTGTACCTACGCTTCTTAGGTACGCTTAGATCTTTAAAACTACGCAACAGATTTTGATGCGGTTTTTTTAATAGAGTGCTTGAAGAGAAAGTTTTATATGTATAATTTAGTATCAGCATTGCACTCGTGCAAAGCCGGGGCGGGTCGCTAGTAGTAGTCAAATAGCCAATTATATTAAATTATTAGAGAGATAGCAGTTCGTTTTTTTTTTCAATTCTGTAAAAATCTTTTGCTGTTTTACTTTTAATGTTTGTTACGCACTTCATATATATTTTTAGTATTCATTCCTTACCTGACTTAAGCCTAGGTATATACTATAAGAAGATTCTCGTGCTGACTGTACCTCAACATATGCATGGATGTGAGTGGGTTGGGAACCAATGTATGAAAGATTTTTTTAAATTATTATTGAAATGCTCGTTGGATGTGTTTGGGTACTAATTTAAGAAAGATTTCGCTTCCGAGAACAATAGGTTTGGATGCAATGGGAAGTAGCTCTATAATTGTACCTACCTTTAACATCTGTAGCATCACAACATAAACGAGTTTACCGTTATAGTGCCGGCTTGATTGGACCGTGAATGCTAACAGAATCGACTGAACTACCTGTGTATAACATGCCTTTCTGGCATACAATCAAATTTCATTTCCCATATAGACAGAACAACTCCTGGTTATTTTTATGTATCGACGGGACTCGTTATAATTTAGGTAGGTACGCATCTACAGCCCGTCTTAACTTAATCTTCCAATACGCAATTGCGTGTTTCGTTTCGGTTAATGTTGGTACTCTAATACACTGAATTAGAGTACCAATTTGCACAAAAAAACGTAACGAAACACAAGATTGCGTATTTTGAAGAATTAAAATAGGTGAGTTTTTCAGTTCAAATACATACGTCCTCTGCTTAGCATCGGAGAGCATAGACCATTGCCCATTCATCAACTTTCCGCTATCTCTACAATTACTATTGAAAGGTGTCGAAACCCTACCACCGCTAGAAATACCATTAAAAATCTTCACAAGTCATGAGATTACCATGTTAACTTAAAAAGAAACGTATCCCCAATGAAAATGCTTTTAAACAGAAATAAGCAATTAGTAATCTCGCACACACCTCGTATGTAGGTAGAGTACGATTCAGAATCTGTATTCATTGGAGTAAACACCGGAAACCTGCGGCTTTGGGTGGTTGCGAT
Source organism: Eupithecia insigniata (assembly GCA_947859395.1). NCBI lineage: Eukaryota > Metazoa > Arthropoda > Insecta > Lepidoptera > Geometridae > Eupithecia > Eupithecia insigniata. The sequence continues at coordinate 9,156,845 of OX402003.1, forward strand.
CCTACAGATGCAGACGGTAATTGCACAACTTTGCTTCACCGCAATGGCACTTCTACCTCACACGAACATCTTTGGTAGCCATAGCCACGTGCGTGTTTAAATGTAAATGGGCCAGTGCAAGAAGATCTATACATAGAACAGAGCGCAAAATAGCAAAATAGAAATGAGGTTTAGCTTGTTTTTAACGCTTTTGGCAAAAACGGAAAGGTACAATTTCAAATGAAAATTGGTTTATGCTCGTAGGAAATGAGAATGATCAAAAAAATTTAATTATATCCCAAAAATTTACGGTTTTGGCGAGACTTGAACCCGCGACCTTCCCCTCAATACGGAACTGCGCTAACCCCTAAAAAAAATTGTTTTTATTTTATTTTGCAAATTTTTGGGTTATAATAACAAAAACCTTTCAACAAAATTTTATTAAATAATTAAAAATCAACTGTTTTAGGCGTAACAGGACATTTTGAGCACACTTGCACGAATTTGCGCAAGTGGCCAGTTGCGAAAAAAACTAAAAACTCGGTAAAAGCATGAGAACGTTGATATATCGAACGTTGATATAATTTTTTATGATATATCGAAAGTAGCATCGTAGCACTTGCTTCGAAGATCTACGACAAAATAAATGGACATTTATTGACACAACTGAGATATATCACACAACAAAAAGGAGCAAAATATAAAATATATCATATCTAACTGACAGACTGCATACCAAATTGAGAAATAAGGCAAATGGCGAAGATGTCTTCTCGTTCAAAGGTTCTCTGTGCAAGTGTCCGCCAGACCCGTTTTTGAGCTGTGTGTTCATAAAAATTACTTAAAGGTAAAAAATGTATTTAGGCACACCGCTATCGTTCCTTATTGGTGGCGTGTTGTGTGAGCAGGCGCTCAAGGTGGATTTTGTTAGGGAGGTGATGAGGTCCGACCATTACCCCTCCATTCTGCCTTTTACCACGAGACACTCCATCGAGTCTTCATTCCGTGCCACGTGCCCAAAGAACTGTCTTGTGTATCTGAAGGAAGGAGAGAAGGTAGTAGTAACCTACCTCTATGATGGCAAGTATTTGTGGCGTTGTCTGGGGTAGGCTTATGTTCAGCATTAGACGTAGGTATTATGGACTGATATAAACATGATGTTGACTATTCTTTATGCATCCATAAATCTCCGCGTCATTTTGAGCTTTGAACATCGCATCAAGTGTGGAGAGCTTAAGCCTGATATAAATACATAATAAATGCGCTGCAAGTGCACCTGCCCGTTTCTGGCTTAGAATATTAAAGTTAGGAGAAAATCAGTGACAGCTTATTTCTTATTTGATAATAATTTAAAGTATAAAATTTGACCTATGTGCTTATTTTGTAAGCCTAATACATAAATATATTGAAAACTGAAATTAATAAGGAAGTACAAAATCAATTGGTAAACTCGCAAGCTTAAAGCACTTTCAGGAGCAATCGAAATATTTTATATTTGCTGAAAATTAAGTTTGTGACAGAGTTTCATTAAATAACTAATATACTATAATAGCTTGCTGTTATAATTTCAGGATAATAAATGTCATAAAGGCACTTAGTATCACTCTATTTGAAAACGATTCAAATACTTAAACTACGAAATAGAGCCATTTAAAAGCTTTATAAACAAAAAAAATACAATCAAAGAAAATAAATAAATTAGAGCTAGTATTTATAATTGAAACAGTTGAAATAACTGCAGACTGTTGCAAAAAATCAAGAGGTAAGAGAAGCGATTCCAAGAGGCTGGCTGCATTCGAAATAGTTAATAATAATAATGTCACTATATAATAACCTAGAATCATACCTATATCTTTAAATTGTACCTATGGATGGCATAAATCAAATCATGAAAAACCAAAACCAGCAATTATTAAGTTTGAGTTATGGGTACATTAAGCCCTAAGATCTACAAATCTCGGAATCACCAAGTAATTAGTTAAACGGCCTATTTTAACTTTTCCTAATTATGTCAATTTCCGGAAAATGGAATGAATGGAAAAAATAATCCAAGTTTATTTCGAAGGATTTTGTGTACCTACTTTATTACTTTCGCGATGTAATTGGAACAGAAAGAACAAATTACAGGGGGAATCTTCGAACTTCTTCATTTACTTTTGTAATAGGATAATCATTATTGTCTTTTGGCTAAGTGTATTGAATTAGTTATCGGTTGTTTACTGTATCAATTTAAAAGGGTTGGCGAAGACGAACTATCACAATCTTCAGCTATAGAGTTATTGCTAAAAATGGTGTATTCACGTACTAAAGTTCAGGCACTTCAGCACTAGAAACAACTAATCACCATGTCAATCCACTCCACGTCGAATGGATATTTGTTTTGTCTTTCTGGCATAAGCGGAACGGTTGCTAGATATTTTGATAAAATCAACAAAAAAGGTTACAAAAACTTGTTAATCGGGCTCAATCTTAGGCCACATCTTCACTTACTTAAGTGAGATGGAGGCCAAATGCCTCACCAATAAAAAAAATATAAGTCATTTTCAAATTGAGCCATTACTGCCCTTACTTACTTATGTTAAATCATCAAACTATTTTGCGACTCCTTTGTGGATAAGCCATTAATATAATAGATTATTGACAAAGAAAATAACAATCAAATAATATAAACAAATGAAACTAGTACCTTTTTTCAATTGAAGCAATTGAGCTAACTGCAGACTGTTGCAAACAATCTACAGATAGCTCAACTGGTCCATATCAATACCAGTCGGAAGCGTTCCCAAGACGCTGGCATGGCTAATGCGCTGCGCCAGATACTCACCAGCTCTCGGGTCACGCGTCGCTTCGACCAGGCGCTCGGATAATTTTTTGAAAACCCGGAGAGCCTCGGTACCACGCGGACCTAGAGTCTCGACTCCAAGGGGAGCAAATGCCTAGGCTCTGTCGAGACCTGCATATTTGCGCCTCTTGAGATAATAATAGATAGATAGAATATAATTTATTGCACAAAAGTTGTACATAGGCGAGCATAATGCTAGGTAGCATTCTCTACCTGATAATCTTTTGGTAATAACAACAATTAAGTAGGTAGTGCTAGATTACAAAAATTACAGAAAAACTAAAATAATAATAATACTAGTTCTCGGTACTAGTTCATGGTATCTTAACAAGTAATGTGTTTTTGATAGGCGGTTATTACTAGTGGGGCGAATGGCCTACTGAGCTATCACAGTAACTGGTTAATCCTTTGAGAGAAACCACTGGCCATTTCCCACAATTCGGCCACCGGCGATGTGGATAGATCAAACACGTGATCCATTAGTGTTACACTCTCGATATCCACAAACAAATATGAACTAGTTATGGTTATGATAGCAGGAAATTCAGAGATTTTTGGAAGATGATTCATATTTGTACGTGGAATATTGTGGCGATCAAAAAGGTAACATCTTTTCTTGTACCTAAAAAACTTGTACATATAACAAATTTCAATCTTTTTCATCTATAAAGATTTTAGGTAGGCTTTTGATTAGGTTCTGATATGTGCAGAGAAAACTGGAAGTAAGGGATAATATAGCCTCTGTACTGGAGTGACAAATAATAAAAAATATTTATGAAAACCCAAAGGAATAAGTAGACATACATAAAATAAAAATAAAAAAATAAAATAAAATTTATTCAAAGAAACTCGTACATATATAAAAAAAAAAAAAAAAAAAAAAAAAAAAAAAAAAAAAAAAAAACATGAGTGCACTTAATAAATAAATATAGCTAAATGTAACAATTTTGCCTGAACTAGGTAATCCTGTGTTTCAGGCGACAAGAGTGCTAATTATTAAATAAAATAATCTTTTAATATTACGATAAAGGCATATTTAGTATAACAATGTTGTTTATTTTACAAACGGTTCATGGTATTAATAAGGAACTTAACTTATATTGAGTATAGCTAAATTAATCACTATAACTAGATTAACTTAATGTATAAAAAATATAATTTATTTGACAATATCTAATAGCTTCTCTGTTTCATCGTAGGATAGACTTTGAAGTATAAGTTTAATGCATTTTTTACAATTATTATAGTTAAGCGCGTAAAAATTAGACATTGAATTTAGTCTGTTGTATAGGAAGGGACCAAGAAATAGATAAAATTTATCCGTATAGGCAAATTTTAGGGTTGAAGGTTCAGGGCAAACTTTATCATTCCGTCTCTTATTTGTAAATTCAGTGCTGTATGGAAGCTCTGCGTGCTGTCGTAGCACTGTGTTCATTATAAATAGTTGCCGGACTGTTAACACATCCCAGGACTCATATAAAATATTAGTGGGAAAGATGAAAGGCCGAAAAGATGCCACTTTAAGTATTGCTCTTTGTGCTCTTTCTACTGTTAGTAACAATGTTTTCCCCGCTCCACCCCATGTGGTAATGCAATAAGTTAAAATTGATTGACACAGGGCAAAATAAACTTGTCTAATTATATTATGATCTGCAATATGGCGTAACTTTTTAAAGATAAATATTAACTTTCGCACTCTACCACATAAGGTTTTTATATGGGATTTAAACGACAGATTATCATCTAGTATAATACCTAAGTATTTTATTTCATTTGCACTTTTAATTATGGGACATAAGCATTGAGTGTTGTTTGGGTTATAGCAATGATGTGCGTATAATTTAGGGTTGGAAATAGTTGTCGTCCGTTTGCGCATTGAGAATTTAGTGTAATTAGTCTTCTCAGCATTTAATATTAGTAGGTTGTGCTGTAGCCATTTGTTAACCACATTGAATCCATTTTGCGCAAACTCAAAGACTTGTTTTTCAGAATCAGCTGAAAAAAGGAGGGCAGTGTCATCAGCGTATGATATAATTATGCCGTGGTCTAGTTTTAGGTTACACAGATCGTTAATGTAGATTAAGAAAAGGGTTGGACCCAATATACTTCCCTGGGGAACGCCAAAGGATGTATTTTCCTGTTCATCACTCAGGACACTGTCAATTCTCACACATTGAGTGCGATGTTCTAGATAGCTTTTAAAGAGTTTTAACTGAGTGCCTCTGATTCCTAGAAGTTCCAGCTTGTGCAAAAGAATAGTTATAGAAACTGTGTCAAAAGCTTTAGCAAGGTCGAGGAATATTCCTATTGTGTGTTTTCCTCTGTCGAGTTCTTGAACGATATAGTTGGTCAAGTGATGTACAGCATCGGCAGTGGAAATTTTTGGTCTAAAACCAAATTGAGTCTTCGATAAAAACAATTTGTCCTCCAAATAATTCACCAACCTTTTATTAATAATTTTTTCTAATATTTTAGATAGAGAGGATAGTAAAGAAATTGGTCTATAGTTTGTAACCTGGTCTTTACTGCCCGATTTGTATACAGGGACAACTATGGCTTTTTTCAAGCATGCAGGGAAAACACCAAAAGATAAGCATTTGTTGAAAATGTGTGTCAATGGGGGAATTAGAATGTGCCTTAATTGTTTTAGTATTTTAGTAGTGATATTGTCCCATCCGACTGCACAGTCATCTTTAAAGTTCATGATTATCCTTTCTACCTCGGCTTCATCTGTCTCTAGTAACACAAACGATGTTGTACTATTGTGACATAGAATAGATATAGTTATTCCTAAAAAAATATACCCTTTTTCCCCTTGCCTTTGTACAACAGTTGTCTCGTGCTAGAATGCTTCGTAATAAGGACGATCTCTTTTGTGTTTCGAAGCAACTGAAGACAATTTAACGAGCAGTACCTACAATACTAGATGTACTAGTATCCAGCGCATTGTTTAAGAATGCATTTTTCGTATTCATTTATTTCAAACGTGTTGGGTTAAAAATTAGAAAGACATTTTTTATTACCATGGTGTACATAGCCTTTAAATAGATACCTACTTTTCTTTTTACTAAAAATTGAAGTAAATGCAATTTGAAGATTTATGTAAAAAGATTTAAAAGTACAAAAATTTGTTATAGATTATGTTTTTTTCCCAGTTTACAACTATACAATATACTTTTTTGAACCACCACACCGCCTAGACAATATTGATGGAAAGCAAGAATAATAATATTGCTTCCATTTAAGTGTCGAAATACTATGTACGTTTTAAGTACTAGTAATACTATGTATGTTTTAAGTAATGAATAACTCTACTTACTTCAACAGATTCTTCACTATACAGTCAGTAGATCTACAGGAAAGGGAACACAAAACAACCCACAACCGCCACAATTCAACTCCGAAAGCCCATTCGTGGTCTAAATTTACATTTCCCTACACCATGATGTTACACACCAATGAAGGCCTAATAGGTCTATTGACTGTTGGTGCCATAATAGATGTTTGTTATAAGTAGGTAAGAACATATTACATAGGGAAAGTTATTCGTAAAATAGCGTTCTTGGTTACCAACAACTTAGTTCTCGCTACGAGCTAATATGAATCTTAAAAATTTGCATAAAGATAGAATGAACTTTCTTATAGAGGTAACTCTCAAGTTTCACGTTAAATTACGTACATACATACATATATTCTTGGCTAGAACAAAGAATACCTACAAAAGTCTCACAGTAGCTTCTACCGTATAAAATCTTACAATCATATGTATGAGAGTGAGAAGTTTAAAAATTTCAATATGTTGAATAGCAAAAGGCAATTTGTTATAAGTGCCGTCGTGCAAAGTTGCACAGTTTATGTGAAAAGTTGCAGACACGATGTGGAAGTCTAGTGCCAAGCAGCAAACTCGAGGACAAGTGTTGTCGACGTGACATCCTCCCATTTAGTGCCCTGAGATCTTACCTAGACAAATATAGTCGGAACTCTACAGTAACTGTAGCTTTCAACAAGAAAGACGCATCTTTATTCATGCTAAATATCTACATTTATTCATGGACTTTTGTTATTTGTTGCAACGTTGAAACTCGGTCGAAGTTTAGTGTGATTGAGAATCTTATTAATGTATCGTTTACTGTTTAAAGCCTGCTGTTTACTGAGTAGTGATTTATTGAGTAGTAGGCATTCTGTCTACCTGCAGATTTCAGGTATTACCTGCGTACTTATTAACCCTTTCTTAGCCCACGACGTAGATGTCCTCCTCCTGCGCGCCATGAGGCGGCAGAGTGGGCCCCTGGCTCGCACCACCGAGGGTGAACAGTGGTGAAAATGACGTTATCTGTTTGCTGGTCCGCTCAGATCGAATTTGATAGACAGCTTTTTAGAATTTGGCCTGAGCAGGGCAGCATGACAAATAACGTCATTCTGAATAGAATATTCTTTAAGTGCGCAGATTATACCAATAAACCCCGTCCACTCTCTTATTTGCTGTTTGCCATACATGTACACGCACGATGAAATATGAATTTCCTAAAATGTTGACTTATACGTGAATGAAGCCTAAATGACAGAATTAAGTATTTTTTAGACACTTTTGATAGATAGAGATGCGAATTGAAAATTATGGACTTTCAATAGTTTCGATTTTTATCGAGCCAACATAGTATGTAAGTAGTGTAGATCGATGATTTTTCAATGAAAATGTATCAATCTCATGAAGTCAACGTTACTCAATCTGTTTTTATCACAGAAAAACGCATGTAATGCTGCGTGCATGCGCGTAGTCAAGCGTGTAGCAAATAAAACAACAAAAATAATATCAGTTTATTCTATTGAATATTCTGATTCTAAAACTGAAGTAATTTAGACACCTGCCTGAGGTAGGTATGTATACACAATGTTGAGCAAAAATAACAAACTCTATTAGAACTTCCCATAAACAAAATCGATTGCCATAAAAAAAATCGGTAAAGCATTAGGACATTGACTGTCAGTCGAACCACCAAACAGCAAATAAGAGAGTTAATATAACTATAGTTACTAGTTAAAGCACGGATCAATAAGCAACTTGAGCTTGAACTTTAAAGCAAACGGCACAAAATCAGATCGCTAGTTAGGTAATTCCAATGAAGGCTTAAAATTACCAAATCTCATTAGCCTGCAGCGATCATGGGATCGATTTCTCAAAGTACAGATTGGAGAGATGTAACTTCTACTGACGCAAAAAATCTATCTTCTGGTTTCATGATCGTATCTGCTATGACTTATGCTATGAGGCGGAACCAACTTAATTTAGGTTCCCTATAATTGACAACAAAGTTTTTAGCCTAATTCAAATATCAAAATGCATTAATTCCTTTAGACCTTACAGGACTCTTGGACACGTCACAAAATTAAAATTACATAAGTAAAACAGTGAAATAAAATGTTCACTTTGATTTTTTGTTCACTTCAATCTTTTTAAGGTAAAGTAAATAAGCGAACAAGAAACCTTTACCTTGTTACGATGTTAGCTTTCGAGTTGGAGCAAAAGTCGTCCCATGCTTTTTTATCCTCTAGATAATCTGATATTTTGTAATAAGCCTTTTTACAAAGTATATGTTTGGGTACTGAATTTATTGTTCTCCAGTTACATATGATTTTTATTTAAAACACAATTTTTTCTTCTTTTCATTCCATTGAAATGTTATTAATAGTTTTTGACTTTACAAAATGTAATCCTTTTCCATCTTTATTCTACACTCTCTCAAATATTACACGTCATGTTCAATCAGACTGTATTCATTTTCGTATTTTCTTTGTACAAAAATACTCAGTATTTTAGTTAAAGCATAACCAAACATTCCCATGAATGAATATCTAATATGTAACCTATTCAACTGTAAAATATATTATTTTGAGCTTCGAAATAAGGGGTGAAAACATTTCTAAAAAAACGAGTAATTTGCAGAACCGATGAATGAAACAGAGAGAAAACGATCAAACAGCAGTAATATATTTGCATATCGTTTCATCTAACGATTCACAAAAAAAGCTCGCTGTTCAAAACAAGTTTTTTAGATAATCTATAGGATGAACTTTAAACTAAAACTCCTTTGTTTATAAGAGGCACGTTCAATAGTGGACGTATAAAAGTGAGTGCTGAGGGAGAAGAGAAAGGATGAACTCTGTATGTTGAAACTCGGTCTTAAAATAGCCCCGGCTGTCCGCATCGCCGTTTCAATACAGGAAAGCATTTATGAGACCAACTGATGCGCAAACTATAACGTACCTTTAACGACTTTATATTTAGACTGTTATTTTAGCAACCAACACGAGGTTTCAATTCAATAATAATTTTAATCGGTGAATCATCGAATACTGTTAAGTACGTGAATATATGTAATATGAAAATGAGTGCTTGAAACAACAAATTGCAACAACAATTCATCTGTTCAGTAGGAACTAGAGTAGGAACCAAAGAGGTAGTTTAAACGTAGGCTGCTATAGGCTGCTTAATGGTCACAGATAAAAATATCTTAAATTTCACAAAAGGGAAGACTTGTATACAATACATTAGGTACTTTTTAATTCGAAATAAAACTTACTAAAGGATAGTTGTAGATACAGTATAGGATAAATTATTAACTCATCTAAAAAAAAAAAAACATTATTAGCATTTTTATAACACGAAAGGTAATGCTCGTCTTTTTAATTTTAAAGAATCAGAATCCGAATCAATGACTTTATTTCTTTAGGCTTACATAATAAGCACTTAGACAAGTCAAATTGTATACTATAAACATAGTTATTATTATCAAATAAGAAATAAGGTGTTATTGATATTCTCTTCACTTCAATTTTTTGTCCACTAGTGGAAGAAGTGAAAAAGAAACCACTAGCACATTATAATATCACTTATGTGAAATGAAACATTAACTATAAAATAATTTTGAAGTTTTCTGTAAATATAAAATGCAAACCCTCAAATGGAGTGATGCGAAGAACCGCAATGAATAAACCATTCTTCGATGAATAATGGTCGGCTGCATTATGTATTGCCGGCGTTGGAGCCTCGAAGTGCGATCCAGAGGTGCGAATTAACGATTTGCTTTCCATTTAGTAATAAGAACTTCCATAAAAGCATCCTTTGTGAACCTATCAAAGAAAATTTCAAAAAGAAGAGATCTGGGACCTTGGTGTGAGTTTGAGTATCGCATATTTTACGAAACTATTAAAGAAGTTGTTTCTTTCCGTATTTTAAGCGCAGCACCCCTACTGAGACGAACTCTACTTTTCATTGTATGTCGGCGATCCAATAGTTTCATACGAACTCCTTTAAAGTTTTTGACAGATTTGTTGCATTTTGGCAGTAGGTACGACTTTGACAAGCCAGCGGTTCAATAATTCAACAATTCAACAACAATTCATTTATTTATGTCACAAACAGTTTAGACATATGTATGTACATAAAAGAATAAAACTAGGTAGCATAATTAATTATAGTACACTAACAATCTGCCTATATTAGGTAGACGTTATTCAACTCAACAGTTTAAATATAATTTTAGTTACTTAATTAAATATTATGTACTTATGTATGTAAACATGAGGCTATAATCTATACACTAGGGTAATTCCTTTGTCGTAAAGTTGGTATTTAGTTAAGTTATATATTTTCATAAAGTTTATAATTTCTGTAAACTTAATGTAGAGGTTAGTTAAAATAGGTACTTATAAATCGAGTTATAGTAAGTAGTAGCTAAGTATGCATTAAAAGATCACTGTACAGGTTGTAAATATTCACTTTCTCGAACACGTTTATCTGTGTTGATAGTGTGTTAACTGATAGTACCGATTCTGATATCGGTTTTTTATTGCGTTTTCACCGTGGACGAAACGTCCTATCCTACTAATATTATAAACTAGCAACCCGCACAGACTTCGCACGGGTGCAATGCTGATAATTAATTGCGTTTTCACCGTGGACGAAACGTCCTATCCTACTAATATTATAAACTAGCAACCCGCACAGACTTCGCACGGGTGCAATGCTGATAATTAATTGCGTTTTCACCGTGGACGAAACGTCCTATCCTACTAATATTATAAACTAGCAACCCGCACAGACTTCGCACGGGTGCAATGCTGATACTTAATTATACATAAAAACCATCTACTTGAATCATTCTATCTATTAAAAAAACCGCATCAAAATTCATTGCGTAGTTTTAAAGATCTAAGCATCCATAGGGAAAGACAGACAGCGGGAAGCGACTTTTTTTTATACTATGTGGTGATGTTAACATTTGTGTGATTGAATGGATAGATATATGGATGTTTGTTCTTCTTTCACGCAAAACTACTGAACTGATTGGGCTGAAATTTGGTATGGGTATAGTTTGGGGTAAAGTTTGGGCAAAGGTGCTGCCCGCACCTTATATGGGCGTAAAATAATTGTTTATCAGCAGTGTAGAATTCGTTCATATTCTTGAGCTGTAAAAAACAACCAAAATCTCTTTGATTGATTAATTTTGATCTGTACATTTCATAGCTTGCATTGGAAACCATCCAACGTTTTCGAATCCCTTAAGGGGATACCCCGACCGCCGCCGCCACCTATTTTATCGTATTATTATGATATAAAAAGGTATTTTCAAAAATCCCTAGGCACGTTTGTGATACCTATCATAAGCTTATTTTTAATGTCTCTGTAATAGTTTTATATTGTATAGCTTAGGAGGAGATGCACAAACCGAGTTTAGTGGCCAAAAAGTGCAACTTCACATCTCTTCCTAAACTATAAATAAAATAAAAAGAGCTTTATTCCATATCACAATACTGTAAAAGAAACATTTTAAAACATATTCTTTATAAGAAATTATATGGTTCAATTGAGAAAGTACACTATAGTTATGAAATTGATAAGAAATTTTTGAAAAGGTATGTAGATGTCAGGTGTATCATGAAATTAAATAGAAATATTCTTAGTCAGTATTATGTTTTTGGTGTCAATTTCTTAGTGGTCACCACCTTTAGCGGTGTATGCCTAAACTATACTAAATAAAACTATTACACAGGCATTAAAAAAAGCTTATGATAGGTATCACAAACTGCCCAAAGGATTTGAGAAAATTCCTTTGTTTAACGTAATAATACGATAAAATAGGCGGCGCTAGTTTGGGTCTGGGAACCATCTTAATAGACTTCCGTAAATTCTGTCCGATTCTATTTGAATTCCAGATCTTGCTTCAAAATCAAATCCTATTCGTCTGTAATCCAATACATACACAAATACTGAAATCAATTTTACGGGAACAGCGTGGAGTTAGATGCAAATAACTGGGATACAAATTCAGACGTTACAAACCACTTTAGCGTGTCATTGCCTAGATCTAGAGTAAGCCTGAGCAAGAAATAGAAATGACTAAGCGAAGTAAATCATAAACATTATTATATTAAAGTCATTTATAAAGGGATATTTACCATGATTAGAGTTTTAAACCTCTTTGTGCCGAAAATCGGGACGTAAAACTCAATTCATGGTACTAATATTATAAATGAGTACTAATGTTAAGAATAGAGACAGCTTTTTGAAAGAGTGTGATGTTCACAATAGAAATACAAGAAATAAGAACAAATTACACATCCCAGCATATAGATTACGAAAGGTAGGGAAATCATTTATGGACAATTGCGTGCGCTTCTATAATAAGCTTCCATCTGAACTCCCTATTCGTAAATTTAAACAGTACATTAAACAAAATCTTATCAGGAAGGCCATTTACTCCATAGATGATTACATCAATGATGTTAATGCTTGGCCAGGTGTCGCTCCGTTCCGCACTGTCAGTAGTATGTAAGAAAATCAATGTACTGTTTAGCTTTAAAGAAATATTGACATGTATCTCAATTGCATGAAATTTATATTTAGATAGGCAAAATAAACATGTATTAGACACATAAGTGATATTATAATGTGCTAGTGGTTTCTTTATCACTTCTTCCACTAGTGGACAAAAAATTGAAGTGAAGAGAATATCAATAACACCTTATTTCTTATTTGATAATAATAACTATCTTTATAGTATACAACTTGACTTGTCTAAGTGCTTATTTTGTAAGCCTAAAGAAATAAAGTTATTGATTCTGATTCTGATTCTGTGCACATAAACCCCCCTTTATAACTTTATTTGTCTGGCCCAAAAAGGTTTGCTGGAAGAGAACCCTTTTTAGGGTTAAGCTCGCCTTTGCCATGTATTTTCTTTTTAAATATAATATATTTTTATTGTGCAATAAAGAAATAAGGATTAAGAAATGTCAAAGTTTGTGAGTATGGATGTATGAATGTTTATTCCTCTTTCACGCAAAAACTACTGAACTGATTCAGCTGAAATTTGGTATGGGTATAGTTTGAGACCTGGAATAACTAATAGGCTTTTTTATCCCGATAAAACGCGAACGCAGGCGCGGGCAGCAGCTAGTATTTATATAATATTAAGTGGGTCGAACTAGATTTCTTATTGATACTAATATTTATTTTTATATGTTATTAATTTAGATATATGATATTAATACTCAATACTAATATATTTGTTGTTGTCATCACATTGGCTTAATAGGTAGGTAATTTAGTTAAGTAAGTATCACAATGTGAACCCTGTTTGGCGTAAACAACAAGTGGAAGGCAGGCCGAGGTTGTTTCTGGTTAAAACTATTTTTTTTTCATTACTCTTCAATTTTACGTATGCTTTTGTACAGCTTCCTATTAATACCTAAAATTAAACTTGATTGAATCATTCTACTATTATCAGTAAAATTTATTTACGAAAATTACCATAACAATAATTATTTGCAGAAAATCAAATTACTTTACGTTTATCCGACTGCACTAGAAGGAGGATAATGTTGACGAGTCTGGTAGAGCAGTAACATCGCGCGTCCCGCCTCTAAAATTCCGTCTTATTGAAGTTGTCTATGCAAAATTAGTCGCACAGCTGTGCGCAGAGACGTTGCTTGTTATTTGTATTGACTAACAGTAATGGTACTTGCATTTCTATTAGTTAAACTAACCCGCGAGCACAGCAATGCATTAATTCGAATTGGAACGATAAATTTTCGTTATGAAATCTAAAATGAAAATGGATAGTTGCACCTAGGAAATGAGTACCTATTTAATGACTGTAATCAACCTTTGAAAAGTCCCTGAGCTAATAGAATCAGAATCAATAACTTTATTTCTTAAGGCTTACAAAATAAGTACTTAGACAAGTCAAATTTTATACTATAAACATAGTTATTATTATCAAATAAGAAATAAGGTGTTATTGATATTCTCTTTCACTTTTTTTTGTCCACTATTGGAAGAAGTGCAAAAGAAACCACTAGCACATTTATATATCAGATAAGTGTCTAATACATGTTTAGTTTGCCTATCTAAATCTAAATTTAAGGCGATTTAGATACCTAAATGTCAATATATCTATATACAGAACATTACATTTCTTACATACTACTGTCAGTGCGGAACGGAGCGACATCTAGCCAAGCATTAACATCATTTATGTAATCATCATCTATGGAGTAAAAGCCAGATACCGAATCTCTACAGGTTTTTAAAAAAATATCTGAGCATCTGTTCGAAGCGACGCGTGACCCAAGAGCTGGTAAGTATCTGGCGTAGCGCATCAGCATTGCCATACAGTGGGGGAATGCAGGACTGGTACTCTTATAGGCCAGTTGAGCTACCCGTAGATTGTTAGCAGTTAGCTTAATAGAAAATACCAGTTCTAACTTGTTTCTATCATTTGATTTTAATTTTCTTTGTTTATAAAGGTTTATTCCTAATTTGATAAATTATTTCAAAGATATCGTTATTATCAAAAGTCAGTTACACGAAATTCGAACAAACGAAAAACTAAATATTAGATTTTTTCCCCATGGATTTTATGACCTAACTTTTGGGAGAAGCCATTTCAACGAAATTCAAACATACAAAAAACGAAACGATCGATTTTTTTCTTCATGGATTTATTAGACCTAACTTTTGAAAGCGATTACAGCGAGTACATTCCACATGTCTGGCAAAAAGTAGGTTATTGGATTCGCAGGAAATGTTAGTCATAAGAAAATATTGACTGCTGATTATAAGTTTGGCTATCTGCCAGCTAATAATAAAACGAAACCCTTATTTCCCGTGACTTTTCAAGGCAACAAGAAAATGTTTTTCCTTTTCGTGACCTAGCAATTCTCGGAATTATTTCTCTAATCTTGAGGTGTCGATAGATGAAAGACGTTTGAAGTAGAGAAAATTCAATTCCACTCTGAAGTCTCCAATATCGACTTACAAACTTAAGGGCCCTTATTACAGTCGGCGATTCGAGCGATTCAAATTATTAAGTTTCGGAATAAGTGAATTAACTTACAATGGTGACTACTTTTGTACCCACTACCTCTAGCGGCTAGCAGTAGTGCTATCCCAGTACATCGTTGCATTTTTGGCAGTTGGTACGACTTTGACAAGTCGTTGACAACTCGTACTGCGAAAATGTAATGTGTTTCTCGTATACACGTGTAGTTATTGCGAATTGTTGTTAGGCTAGCCGCTAACCGAAAGGAGCGCTTGGAAAAACAAAAAGGTCGCAATAACTACACGTTTATTCGAGTAACCTACATTGCCTTTACATATCTTATTATTGACTTGTTATGAAAATGTCTCGTAAGATTCTTTCGACACGGCGATAAAGATATAAAAACGCAGGCTCAGATCGTCTCGCGAGACGTTACGGCACCGCGTGCGAAAGTGCGTACTCCAACATATCTGCCTAATAGAATCAGCATTCGGCCGGATCGATGTGTAAGCACTTAGCTGGAACACGGCTGCCTGTGGCAGTTTCGTCGGGACAGCCTTTTGAAAAGATGAGAAATAGTTATTTTCTCGTCGTGGACTCCCCAAGACGATTAATCATCCTTACTCCGCGGGTGGCAGGGATTGACCTACGTACCACTAACGTCACTTCAGAAGTTTGCTATTGTTTCATTCTTTTTGAGCGTCCGTTTCTGCAGAAACGAAATTTTTTTTTGTTAGGTAGCCATTCTTACCGTATCCATGATAGACGTGCTGGTACTTATTTGCTGTGTGTTTGATGTGTGTGGGGGGGGGGGTGAGTGTGGAGTGTGATGATTATGACGTACAAGGTAACGTTTATATATATATACATATATATATTTTAATTAAAGCCTCTCAAAAACCCAAGTTATAGGCCCTTATCTTAAAATAATAAAGTTTATTTCGATTAAAGATTTTTCAGGTCTAGTTTCCTGGTTCACGCAATTAAAAATGAAATTACAACAATCGCAAAAAAATCCTCAAATTTCGTGGTGGTTTGTTGAATTTGTAAATTTTTACCTAATTCGAAAAGAAAAAGTCAGCTTTATATATTTTATTTGTCGAACCTCATTTCGTCCAATGTAAGCCCTCTATCATCAGTTATCAGACTCGTAAATGGATACTCAGTACCATATCCAATAATGTTGTTGGTAATAGGAATAAATCGTTGGCTTGTTCGATGACACTGACGATGAGTGACATTCCGGCCGTGGGGAAATACAATCCATCACCAAAATGCTTTTCGCGGCCATTAGTTACAATTTCTTTGGTTTGGTGAGTTTTTAAATGTCCCTTGTGGCAACGTATTACTTTATTGAGTTGTTGATAAAAGTCATTTGTACAAAAAATTCGTAGGGAGTCGATGGTTGGAGGCAGCTCTGGACCGCTATTTGTGGCGTTGTACCAGGGATGCCTGTGCCCAGCTGTGTATATGTATGGGCTGATAATGATGATACAACAAATTATAGTGAAATCTAAGAGGGTCTTGCAAAAACCAAAAATGTTGTCTCTGTTTTCATTTAAAGCAACAAATAGTATATAAGTACAAAAATATTTATAAAGAGGTTGGGGCGGTGAAACGCTTGAAATATTGAGGATGTCTACCAAATTTATAGGCATAATTTGTTATAGGTATGAGGAGCTCAATTTCTTACAGTGATTTTTTGCCTAAAAGACGGGAACGCCAGAACCTCCAGCAAAAGTTTTCTACTGTTCATTTGTTAACGCTAAGGCTAGTTTTTGCAATGATTTTATACCCATCAGAAAAACAGAGGCTGAGGAAAACAGAGGTCGGAATTGGTTAATAACATCTAAAGGATTATAGTATATACATATATTGAGGTGCAAATTCGGCGATGTAACACTTCTCTACCGCACTCTTCGATACCGGATGCCATCAACTGATCGTAAAAATTATATGAAAGCAAATTCTATCACGGGTCGTAAATGGGTCACCATAAAATCGCTGGTATGTACGTTGGTACCTACGGCTAACAGCTGATGAGAGCGATTATGTTTATGACACGCATTCCACCGGGCGGGCATCGGCACCGGCACCCCCTACACCCATAGCACCCCCAGGCTCCCAGTAGGTACTCGATATATTATTTTTATAGCGGTACCGGTAGCTAAAGTGAATTTGCAAGCTGAGATAACTTGGACATGTAAGTCATTTACATTTGATGTGACATCTGTAGCGAACAACTGTTGCGGGATAATTTGGACCGATTGCAAAGTTTTACGTTCACATCCGTGATTAGAAGCTACGTAACGTAACTTGTTTCAGCAACTTTCAGTCCCAGGGCGTTAAAATGTCCTTTGAATTAAGGATTTAAGTTAGGCCAACCGTGAATAATTTAAATTAACAAGTCACGATATTTGAGGCTTATCGTAAAATATTTTCCCAGACAAATAATATTCATTTGCTCTTCGTTAAAGCAAACAATGAGTCTGTACAATCGTTACTGGTAATAATTGGAAAAACACAGGATTTTGCATCAATTTCAAAAGTTCAATACATTTCAAACCAGTTAGCTATCGGTTACAGGTCTGGTTGTGAAAGCATTTTTAATTATCGGCAAAACGGTCAGGTGTTACGTTCCTTGCTGAATTTAAACTGATCTATTTGATTGGAATTAATTTTACCTGCTCTGTTAGCTTTGTAAAAGCAATTTTGCTACTTAGATCTTTCATAATTTACTAATCAGACAATAAGCGTTTTAGGTCTTATGCTACTTTGATGTTTTGCGTGTTAGATGACGTGCCAATGTGGGGTTTAAATTAAGACAACACAGCCATTTATACTTTAAAATTGTATTTTATTATATACCTAGATTGCAGAACTGCATCAGTGTTATATAATGCATCAGTCAAACATCCCTTCATACTTTAAATACTGGCAAAAAACAGGACTCTACAATAAAACCGGCTATCAACACAAAAAAACTGACTCATTGAGGGAGGATGGCTGCCATGACTGCTTATCGCATGCTTCATTTTGATTGTTTTGAAGAAAACTAAACACCGACTTCCAACCCCTTAATTTTACACTGTTTTTATATTTTGCGGGACAAATAATAATATCTCAGATTTTTTCTTATGGGATCACTTCGGGATCATTCTCTAAACGACAGGGAAAGAAATTTCAACTTTTAGAAGCCGGTTAAAAAATGGATCGCCGTCATGATAACAATCCTTTAAGCTTACAGATGACTTAAAACCGCAGACTTTACAAAATAACTAAATTACGACGAGAGCTTTATGAATAAGAATGAAGTCGTTTGCCTATTCCGTGTAGGTTGGTGTAACAAGATAAATTTCCTCTGGGCTGAAGTTTCAAATAACATCCACTTAATTAAAGTTAATCTGGAATGGTGTTGCGAGCGACGACACGATTCCATTACCAAGCTACACTGACTTTACTATATCTAGGTCGTGTTATTGAAGTTGAACTGTTTACTATGCTTGTGGCAATTAAAATTTAAAGGACCGTTTCCGTTAATGGCTCTTTAATGAACTTACCTGAAGGGGTTCAGAGATGGTGAGAATTGGTCGTCATATCAAGGCGATGCTGTTGCATCAATAGTAACGAAACGTTTGGGAAGTAGGGTCATCTATTCAAGTTACGAAACGTACGAAAACCTTTTCATCATCATATCATCATATCAACCCATACACATCCACTGCTCGACATAGGCCTCCCCCATACGACGCCACAAATAGCGGTCTTGAGCCGCCTCCATCCATCAACTTCCTGCGACCGCTACAATGTCGTCGGTCCATCGAGTGGATGGTCTCCCCCTACATGGGAGATGGGGGATTTGCCATAATCACCACGCTTGGCAGTCGAATTGGTCATCGTAGTGTTGGTGTTGAAAAATACTCAGAAGGAAGCTGCTGCCCTTGCTCTGGTAGGTTCCCTTAGTCGGACATCCACGGGTTAAGTTAGAGGGGTCGATATTCGTAAGCCGCGGCCCCACAGCCACCTTTTACTTTTAGGTAATTCTAGCAACCCGTAAATTTTCAAATAATACCTACTCCTTGAAAATTTATTTAATAAATTTAATGATTAAAAGTTGAACAAACATTTTAATCAGGCTCACGGATAAATACTACGTTCTAATTATTTATAAATAAATCGGCTTTTGGAGTCTTCGTTTGCACAAATAATAATATTATGAGTATAATCCAATTAGGTTTTGAAACCTCACCAATATTCAGCAAAATTTGAAAGAGATAAAATCTTTATGTTACGGGCATCGCTAAGAGATTTTGTCAGCCCAACAGTAGCCGATTTTTTTTATTTTGAAAGTCTTTGTTACGCTATGGTCTATTGAACAAAATGGTTCGCTGGATTTCATCACACTTTTTGTTCCACCCACTACTTTAATAATACCTTCCATGAATGCAACCTAAGTAGTTTTTTTATTAATTGGCTGCTATTTACTTAAATCCAAAAAATGCATGCCTTCTTTGGGGGAGACACAATTATTCGTATGGTCAGGTTGTACTTATGTCTTATGTTATGTCTTTGTATTGTATTTTTGTTGGTGTACAATGAATTATTTTGTATTGTATTGTATGTGTGCTAATGAGGTGAGATTACTAGGAAACTACAACAAACGACCTCAAATCGGTAGAGTCAGAAACTATTGCCAGCTATCACAGGAGTATTCCACTTTTCTGATGTCTGTAGAGTATCGAAATACAAGCAATAACCATAAATCTACTGAGCCATCGGTCAATGCAAGGTGTGGATGATCTCACACTCACTGCATCCCTATCAATCCATCTCTGTCTTACACGGACAATTGGGTACTATTCTGATACCAGATTTCAGTCCGGCACATTGATTATAGTTTCCAATCCAGCTTAGATTACGTGAGGTACTCTATCTACGTCATATTTTTCACTTCAAAGCTTCGAATGATATAATCAGCTATACTGCGAGATATCATACGATGTAAGATAAAAACTACTGAAAAACAAAAGGGTGGTTATATCTAAACCATAACTTCCAAATAAAGCTATTTCATCTTTTGTTTCCAAGACCTTAAACAAGCAATAAAACTAACCAGCCGGCAATAAAATCACCTCACATGAGCACCTCAATGGGTTAAATCGAACCGTTTCCTTTTCGTACCTATCAAGTGATAACCACCGCAACACGACTTCCAAGTGTCCTAACGACCATTACCGCCTGTCAAGAGCGACTAACTGCTAAACACGCCCATAGAGCTACCGAAAACTCATAAAAGAATATTGAGCGATTCGTGAAAAACTTCTCACGCTTGCTTATTCAGACCGCGACAGCGACGGCAACTTTAATTTATTTCCACGATAAAACCACTCAGCTTTTTAATAAACACGCATGAATTACTTTCTACGGCGAGGTCCTGAATAAATAAATGAGGGCTGTCCCACACCGTTCCTTCATTCCCTTTGTGCTCTCATACTTCCTGGCATGTGTAATGGGATACCCTACCAAAATGGCGGTAAGGGAAGGAACCCTTGTGCTAAATAAAAATCAAAACAATGAGCATAGGTTAAAGACCTGTTTCGACAAGGTCAGCCATTTGTGGTCCCGACGTACAGAAGCACGTGTTTTATTAAGACTGTTAGAACTCAGACGGCTCTGTAAAGCTATGATATCCAACTGGTTATAAAATAAAATGGTAGGTACGCTCAGTTTACGATGTAAGATAAAGACGATGTTTTATTTCAAGAATAAAGAATTTGGTTTAAATGCAAACCAAATAAAAGTCTAATGTTGACATTAGGTAGATAAAGTAAAGTCAGCACAAGTTCATTCCAGATAACCTTAACTTTTTCTAAGAAATTTAAGAACAATAAGCGATAAATTTATTTGAAATTTTGCCGTGATTATTTGTTGTGGCAGTATATTGACAAATTCGCCCCATTTTGAATCCCTGGACTTCATATTGTACAATATTCAAAATTCTTTTAATTTAAGTTTCCTATCTATGCATACACTATCCTCCTATATATACACACACACACACCCTCACTATCCTGACGAATCAACCCCAAAGTAGATATTGGCCTCCGACGCAATACATCGCAACCGGCTTCTATCCTGCGCCGCCTCCATTCAGTCCCGTGAGAAGGATTGCAGTAAGTGAAGGCCCTTCTACACTTCGTCCTTCCACCTTTATCTGGGTCGCCTAACTGGTCTTTGGCCGACTGGCGCTCCAAGGAAAGTTTTCCCTTTGTACAGCCCAATCCTCTATTCGTAGCAAGTGGCCGAGCAAGCGCAGTATATGTGATTTTGTTTCGAAAAAATCCAATATACTGCTCGGCCACTGACTAGCGATCTTCCGGTTCTTACACACCTTCCAGGATCCATCTTCGCGCTGGACTGGATCTAGAATCTTCCTGAGCAAAGTTATAAATGTAGAAGAACTAACATGGAAAACTAATAATAGGCGGATCAAAAAACATTGTTATTAGTCGTTAAGTCAAAACCTTGAAACTATTAAATTGTGAGAAACAGTTAAGAAACCATTTTAGAAACCCTGTTTCCTGAATAGACAGCAGAAATCGAATTATCCATTATTATAATCACTCCGCATCTATTTCAAGTATTTTATTTTACCATTTGATACAGTAGCCAGTAAAGAGACGTCATTAATCCTCGGAATATTCTGTAATATTAGTCATGCCAACGCGGAAGTGCAGACAGCGACATCCGTGATTGCAGTAGTCCGTGTTTGTCAATGTACCGCTCTTTAGATATATTGGCTCTGCTCCACTGGATTGCACACATGTTATTGTAACTATAGCTAAATAAATGTTATAAGAACTTTCTGCTGCCCGCAGCTTTAAATACATACATTTACTGGGATAAAAAAATGCATATAGGTTTGTTATTCCGGTTCTAGAGTCTATACAATATATATCTATACAAAAATGAAGCCCGATTCGTTTGATAGTTTTAGTGTAAAGACAACAAACATATAAAACTGTAAAATTTTCACTTGTCATATTATAATGTGACAAATTTGATGTGACGATGTAGTTTACCTTCACAAAAAGAGAAATGATCCTCCATCGCTCAAAAATTCAGTATACAAAAACCATTCATTATGCAAATGTTTCCTCGAAATTTGAAACAACATAACCCATCATTTAAATTCAGCGTCCACATAAACGTACCGGACAAGACACGCACCGCCTCACCGCAAAACCCAGCTATCTAATGAAAAACAAATGACATGCTACTCGTACTATGTCATTTGGTGAAGTAATTTTGTGAAATGTGGTTAGCACGCACTTGACACACTTCAAAGGCTGGATCAACGAATACATTCTTACCGCCCATCATTACTACGAAGGGCAATGTCCAAAGAGCTTGGAATTCTTCGAGTCTCGTCATACGTCGAGTTGACAGTGAGCTTTAGTGACTGTGTTCATCGAGTGCGGAGCGCAAGTGAACGTTGACCATTATTTAACTCCAACACAAGCTTCCCTTTTGATCAGGAATAACTTTGATAAAATCCGCCTTGAGCGTGTGTTTTAACAACTCCATTTGTTAAAGTCAAGTTAACCTTTCGTAATCCATTAACTCGTTACATTTAAGGAATAATAAACATGCCCCTGTTGTAGAAAAGTTGGTAACCTTTAATCTGTTTGGGAATAAAATTTTGTTTCTCAAACCACGCAAATGCTAACGACTTCCGATTCAACATCTCTGTAATCGTATAAGTTATGTTCTTAAATATTTTACTCTTCGAGAAATTTGTATACACTTGCTTTTAGAAGTTTGTGTTTTTTATTGAAGAAAATAAGATTAAAAACCAATATTTCCCAGCTCAATATAAAGAATGAGGTGAGCGTTAAATTGTATTGCAGATTTCATATTGAATTAATATCATATTTTAATTAATATTATTATCATTTTTTTTTTGTTTTCACCGTTAATTATTTTATCTCATAAAAATTACCTACATACGTATTTAAGTACTTTTTGCCATAAGCTATAATGAGGGATGAGAGATATGGAGGCGGGCGAAGAGACTACGCCGCAGTTTTTTTTTAACTTTTGTCGTCTCTACATTCAACATGTAACCTATTATAATGTAGCAGACTCTGTGAGGAGGCGGATGAAACGCCCCTCCATATGCTAGGAGAGTGTGGAGCACTGATGCAAAAACGTAGCACTCATCTGGGCAAGCATCTGCTCAGCCCAGACGAGCGAGACACCACCCTGAAGAAAGTCCCTCGCAGCTGCAAGGGTAAGTGGCGAACTATGAACGCCGCAGCTTCGCAGTGGCAGTGGCGATCACAATAGGCCTACCATGGCCACTGTGATACTAAAGATAGGGTGGTGGTAGCAAAGCAGTGGTGGTAGCAAAGCAAATAAAAAAAACAATTATAGCTGTGTACTTATTCAAATAAAAGCTTTTATATTTTTTTTGATATTTACGGATAGAGTTTAAATATATCACACACCTCAGTGAATCATGAAGGCTGCGATAAAATCAGCAACCGTGAATAGGTTTACGCACCAACAAGATTTACATAAGCGTGTCATGTCTAGCGAGAGACTGACTTACGGGCTTTTTATTTATGCCTCATACACCTCAAATTATGTGCTTCGATAGCAATTGATTCGCAGTGTATGGATATTGCCTACTTTATTCACGGTTGATTTTTTTTTTGAAGAACCGGGGCTAAGTGTCTTCCTGAAAAAATGCCCAATTCTGTCCGCACCGTTTAAAACATTTATCTTAAACAAATCTAAGTGATTAAACAAATTACAAAATATAACAAATATGTATATATCAAACTATGACCAATAATGTTGAAATTGTTTTGGAAAAATATAAAAGGCGCTTTACAAAAATGAGTGTTTTACGGGGTTTTATTATTATTGTATTAAATCTATTAATAATTATGTAAATCTTTATGTTTACAGGTATTATATGATATGGAAGTAATAGTTTTTTCATTTGTTGGTGTTTTCTGGTTCAGATTTTGTTAATATATTAAGATTCGTTTCATTACTTATATTAGATTAGTTTTAGAGAAATCTTTAAAACGATGAGGACAGAATTTGAAATTTTTTCACGGAGTTTCCTTATTTATTTATTTTCGAGGTAAAAGCTCTAAATTTAACCGTGCATTTCTAATGAAAACACTCCGTAATTATATTTGTAAATCAAAACCCTTTTCAAACACATTATGAAGCTCAATTCAAATAGGTAAATTAGCAATGATAAATGCGATTAAACTGACCCCGGCTAGCGTACGGCGGCTTAATTAGGGATTATGCTACCCAAAAAGGACACAAAAACATACATAATTTAAAAGGTCAACGCTGAACGACAGCTCGTCGTGATAATTTCTCATTAACAAAGCTACGAAAGGATGTATTTTGTTCGACATGTTGCGACAATTTATTTTTTATTGGTAACGGTAAAGCGTTTCACCACCATCCATCCACACTTGAGAAAGTGAAGATGTGGCCTAAGATAGAACACGCTTTCTCAAAAGGAACTTATTTATTCGGGATTTGAAGAGACCAAAATTGTACTCTACCGGAAAAACAGACGCAGGAATTTTGTTCCACTCCGAACTTACACTTTACATATACTTAACCGGTACTTATAATGAAATAAGAGCGGAAACAACAATTTCATGAAGCATATAATAATATTTTGCTTAGTATGAATGAATGAACACTTTATTGTACCTATTCATCATCATATCAGCCCATATACGTCCAAAAACTTTTAATTAAAATAAATACAGTAAAAAAGGTGGCCTTATCGCTGAGAGCAATTTCTCGCAGGCAACCTTGAATTGTAATCGTAGTACTGTTGCTCATAAAAATTCAGGATACAATTACAAAAAATTACAATTACAAAATTCTTTATTGTACACCACGAAGAAAACATTAAAAATAGACATTACATAAAACATGTACAATGGGCGGCCTTATCGCTTAGAAGCGATCTCTCCAGGCAACCTTTCTGGGATAGTTCCCACGATTCATTTATCTTCTATTCACCTGACAGACTTCAGGTAGGTATCACAATGATATTTAAAACGCGCAAGTTTAGATGTTTGGATGTAGTTAGCTCTTATCCACAAAACTACAGAACGGATCTGGCTGAAATTTTGAGTAGATGTATTTTAATACCTGGATATAGGCTTTTTATCCCGGAATAAAGCTTGCTAAGCCGAGGGCAGAAAAAAATAAAAAATATATATCTTTTTATATAGTTCTATGTATTTTTATTTTCTTGAATACGAGAGAAAATAATTTGTGTTTCACTGTTCTTGAAATAGAATTTCTATTCGTAAGTTGTACCTATAAATTTCCTAGGGCACTTTCTTCAAAATAAAACAAAGTACGGAAACCGCTTGTCGGAAGAACAAGAAGTTGTAAGACATGTGACATGCGCCGATCCGCAGGGTCTTTGAATTTATAGCTTGTACCCTCGCGCTGAGGGATTAGGTACTGGCTAGAACTGAGAATTAACAAGTTTTTATGGCAGTCAATGTGGCTATTGTTTTTAATGTCGAAAGTGTTATAGGTCGAAAGTCGAATAAACTTTCTAGAATAATATGGCGTGTTTTAAAAAACAATAAACCGACTTCAAATTCCCTTACTTTTACACTTATTTTTAGTTTTGCGGGATAAATACTAATCCCATGGGGATACAAATTTTATGGGACCCCTTCGGGATTGTTTTCTATACAATAGTGAAAGAATTTTCTAAATCGGTCCATAATTGGCGGAGATATCGCGTAACATACATACGAACATAAAAACATACAGACGAATTGATAACATCCTTCTTTTGAAGTCGGTGATTTTTTTTTTAATTGAAAGAAATCTGGATATAGACTTTCTACGTATTTCAGCTTTCAATAACTTAGTGTTTTATGCTTACAAAATCAGCAATTTTTGTACCATAAATAATTATTAAATATAAATTAAAGTGGCGTCGTTTGGGGAGGCTTATATATGTATGTATAAGGGCTGATGATGACTGTTGAAGAAATAAGGTTTAATTGATTTTCTCTTTACTGGTTTTTTTTTGTGATTTGGTGATTTCGTGTACAGGTTTATAGCAACAGCTCAGCTTTTATAACAAAGTGGGCTCACCGTAAATATTAAGGTATTTGACATAGACGGCAAAAAACAAGCATTTACACGCAGAACCAACAAAAATAATTAAAAACAGATAAATACGATATTAACTCATTACGACTTATCTAAGAATTAGAATTAAACAAATTATTTTCTTTGATCTCAATATAATTGTTAAATTTTGTTGGCTGAAATAAAGAAAATCTGAGCTAATGAAAACAAAAAAAAACTATTAAGACGATAAGAAGGTAGAATGGTTTTTCTCTACTTTTATCAAACGGTCCGTGTTGACATGCTTTTGATATAAAAAAATTGGTGTTTTATTTGCGTAGGTAGCACACATTTTTACATGTAGTTTTCCTATAGACCTATAGACTCGGTCAGAATAATATATAATAGTCAGATATAAAATGCCACATAAAAATACAACTAATAGAAACAAGTAACAACAAGTAGGTATTTACACTGGAAACAGTTAAGTACAGATTGTTCTAAACAATCCAAAGGTAGCTGAACCAATCGAAATCAATACCAATCGGAAGCCTTCCTAAGACACTGGGCAATGCAGCCATTGCCCAGTGTATAGCAATGCCGATGCGCTGCGCCAGAGACCTACTCATCAGCTCTTGGGTAACACGTAGCTTCGACCAGTCGCTCTAATGAAATGAAATTAATTTTACCGCAGCAAACTAGCGGGTCAACAAAGGTAGCAAATTTCAAAGTTAATTGATATTACTCCTTGCTTTGAGAAAATGAAGTAAATGTATGTACCTGGTATTGGTTGACCGGATACGTAAACTAAAGCTCTTATTATTTCCTGTCAACAAAACTTTTAAAAAAGTATCATCAACATCATATCAGCCCATACACGTCCACTGCTGGACATAGGCCTCCCCCATACGACGACGCCACAAATAGCGATCCCGAGCCGCCTTCATCAATCGACTTACGTTATACTTTAAAAAAGTATAACGTTTACCAATTTATGAAACAAGGTGTTAACCGATTTGTGAAACGGTGCTGGTAAAATCTGTTTGAATTATTAAAACATTTCATGTGCACTGACGCAGACAATGCTCCGAAGGATTGTTTTGGTCATGAAATTGGTGATATTAAAATATGAGAGATTAGAACAATTTGTAAAGCTACAATCTACTTCGAATGCAAAAAAAAGAAAGACATATTTAAGAGCTCTATCGTCATGCAGGTACCTACACTTGTGCATCACTACATATTATAAAACAAAGTCCTCCGCCGCGTCTGTCTCTCTGTCTGTTTGCGATAAACTGAAAAATTGCTTAACGGATTCTCATGCGGTTTTCATCAATCGATAGTGTGATTTATGAGAAAGGTTTACGTATATAATTCGTCAAGGTTTTGTGTAAATTGGTGGAAATATAACGATATTTGTAGGAAGGGTCGGAAAAAGTCAAGCCGCTTTCATCGAAAAAATTGTCCATAGACAGCATTTTCGCTCCATAGACTTCATTCATAGACTTACGGCCTTATGCATAGTAAATCGCTATCGTAGGTTTAGTATTGACTTACTTAAACTGTTCGCTAAGATAAGCCAATGATTGCTTACATCGCGAACCACTAAAGGCTCACTAGTGCTTTGTTAACAAAAAACATTATTCATAATAGTTTGCTATCGTTTGCGGCTAGTTAGCAGCTTGCTAACTTTAGCAAACCCAGACTCCTACTTTACGTGTTCTAGAGTGTGAAAAAATGGCCGAAATCAATCAGCTGTTTGTTATTATTTCCATTCCAATTTATCGCCAAGTTATTCCACTCCAAATAGTAAACAATTCAACTTCTTTTTTAATGATGCCGCTTGTTTTTCTTTCGCTAGGACTCTGCCAGTGTCAGTATGAAGTGTTATAAACTTCAAAATAATATCATCGGTTCTGCCAAAGAGGTAGTATAGTATGTATAAGTAGGCTGCTTGATCTTAGGCGTAGATGGAGGATTTATGCTTACTACTATGCTCAGTTTACGATCTTAGGACCCGTTTAGATATGCAGGAAAGGCGCGAATTCAAATCGCGTGGTTTGTATCCCGGCTTGACTAACCCCTTGACTAACTGAACGATTACAAAAAAATTAGTATAATTTAGACCCGCGCGGTTCCGCCTCGGGTACCAAGCTCCGAGGGGTGCCATGCTGGCACTTCTTGGGGTGCCCTGGCACCCCAAACCCGAAGGGGTGACAACGGAAGCTCACAAGCACAGCCAGATCATAAAAAGTGGGTAGAAATCCGCCCCATTTACTAACCCACGCTACGCCGCCACTGGCTCCGAACCGAACCAGCACACCGTTCGAGAAATTACGTCGTGGTAACTTGAAACGAATGCTTGTGGCATGATTAGATTCCATAGCTGAACCATACAAAATCATTTACAATAGGTAAAATACAGAGTTAATCAAACTATCTTTCTTTGAGGAACTAACTAAAATACGACCGCATATATCTCTCTGTAGCTACTTAGTTAGTATTATTATAATATTTTCTGCTACTACAGTGCAAATTATGCATAAATAAAGTGATATATGTATAGTCGATAAGCGTTTTGGTCCGAAGAAATTCGCAGTTACAGTCCGCTAAAGGTCTGCATAGGTATAAAAAAGTCCAAAACAGACTAAAGAGATCCGCACCGGCAACGCTACTAGTTAGTTTCGACAGACGAATATCGCGAGGCGCTTACGTTTTCAATATTATCGCGTATCATATCGCGGATCGCAAGATTTCTAGATAATATCACTATACTGCGATACGGCTCATTATACTATCAATATTATCGTGACACGCCGATATTATTGAACGTGTAATATACCAATGAGATTTGCCTGTCTATGGTTTGGATTTGGAGCATAGACTTCCTATATTTCTTTGGTCTATGCTTACCTATTTTAGTAAGCGACAGTTTAGCAGACTATTATGAATAGAAAAAGATAGCAATCGTTGGCTTACCTTAGCGAACATTTTAACTAACTCACTGCTAAACCTGTGATAGTGATTCAGACACAGTGATTCATTCGGACAGACAGACAGCGGAGGCTTAGTAATAGAGTACCGTTTCACCCGTCAGGTTAGAAACCCGAAAAATAATACATAAAATATAAAAACATAATGGTCCTACTAATATCATGTAGGCGAAAGTGTGTCGTTGTGCCGTGTCTTTGTGAAAATGTTTGGCCGAAGACAACGCCAAAACTAGTGAATAGATCGGGTGGAATTTCGCACATGTAAAGATCGTGGCGCTCGCGAAGCCGCGGGCAGAAGTTACTAAAAATTTGTAAATGCAATAATATTTATTATTTTAGTAGGTTAATTTATATTCAGTTATACTAAAGGGTAAAAAACAACACAACAAAACATACAAGTGTTTGAATTCGGCAATATTAACGGTCGCTAAGCTCGCTCTAACTCACGTAAAGAAAGGATCTGGGTTTGCTAACCAGCTGCTAACTCGCCGCAAACGATTGCATTATGAATAACGTTTTTTGATAACAATGCTCTAATCAGCCTCTAGTGGGCCGCTAAATCATTATGCATAAGGCCGTAAGGATCTAGAGGTATAATATCTCTATGTTACATATAGAGTGAAAGTCGAAGGTTTTATTATTCCTTATAACTGATTTACGGTACCGAAACGATAATTGTTGGAAATGTCGGAAAAAGTCAAGTCGCCTGGGAGCTTTCATTGAAAACGCTGCCTAATCCCTTTGAGATAGTTATAACAAAACAATGCATGGTGGGATATTCTTCTTAGTCCACGCGGGCGGAGTCGCGGGCAGGTCAGCTAGTGTTATAATAATTTAGAGAGCTACGCTTTACTTTACCCCTTTTTTACAGCTTCAATTGGAAAAACGATTTCTCCTATCAGCTATTTTTTAAATAGTGGCGTACCCTTACACGACAGCGACGACATTAAGATAAGTATTCCGGCAAAGCCTCTATATGAATATTGTGAAGTCAGAATATGTCCAAATTGTCTACCGCTCGGCCAAACCGGCCCATTACGTCTCACAAATAGACCATTAGGTCCCAATCCCTTTGCTATTTCAAAAGGATGAAGGGTTAATTTACGAGCTCAAAATTTAAATCTACGGCCAACTTGTTTAATAGCAACCTTTGGGTTTACTCTGTTGTTAAGCCGTGTTTTAAACCGCCTCTGCAGCTTCATAGAACCTTAATATTTTAGTACAAAGTTAAAATTTAAGTTAAAAAGCTCTTCGATGCAACACAAAACTAAAAGCTCATATTCACAAATAAATAATATAAATTTAATATTTTGCATTTGTTAGTAGTAATATTCTCGTTACTGATTAACAGCAGTAACGAGAATATTAATCAATAAACAAAGTGGAACTAAAAGCGTTCAAAACTTCCATTAAACTAGAAACAACGAGGTCGCGGCGCGGTTCAGCGACTAGTTGGCAGAACGGCTCCCTCGCGTCACTTGTCCACAATTAATAATGGAGGTCTGCAAGTTGAATGCCACATGTTGTTGCATGGGCTCCTCTCGGCTTGCATGTTGAATACAGATGAGCTTATTTATGTAAATTTGCCTCGCCTCAGCGCTGTAGGATGACGCTACGGTTTGAGTAATCCCCGGCAACGCAAGTGATTGATGTCGAAGCCGTTGACATTCCGCTTTGTTGACTACCACGAAACGGTCTTACGGCTAATCAAACTTCTGCCACTCTGATCCGGTCATGTGATTCCGGATCCAAGCGGAGATTAAGTTCATTAAAATAAGAATGTCAGAGAAGGAATCCCTGAACTATAATGGTTTCTTATTCTAAAAAAATCCTCAACGGCCGGTCTTGGGTGTACAATAGATTTCACTCTACTCTAGAAGGTATCTATTTAAAAGGTACTGTTTGACGTTATCTGGAATACCGAAGAACTTTTGCTAGAAAAAAGTTCACACAGAGATGTCAGTAGATATTTTTATTATAAGCTAAGGATATAAAACTGACTTTAATCCTCGTCGTGGACGTCATCGCAGTGCATATTCTAGAGTTTTAATTAGACCTAAGTTGTCTGTTCGGTAAATAATAAAGTTTTAATCCCCTATCACACAGGAAGGATGAAACGAGCATTCCAATTAGTGCAGGATTCTCATTAAGATCCAGATTCTTGGCGCAGACCCTGATATCGGAGCTACGTGATCAAGATTTTGTTCAATTCATTCAAACTTCAATTATTCCAGGAAATGTTGATCCAGCAATTTACTCGATATCAAAGATTTTCAGAAATATAGAAGAAAAATATCTTGGCCTCTTGATTTATGAAATTCTCAGTCGTATTTTGGGCAACCGATAAGATTAAACTTTTTCCGAGCGTTGACGTTAGGTAGCCTGCACTTTTAAAGATTGAGTTTCAAAGTTGATCTCATTTTACTGCGGTTCAAAACTTTTGGTAGGTGCTAAAATTTTAGGTGGTGAGAAAACAGACAAATTTTGCGTTGTCCAGATGGGAAGGTGGGAACGAGTTCATGAATAAGGCAGGAGCGTCGCCGCCTTCGCCGTGTTCGGTCGCAATAACGGAAATTCTTTTTACAGCTCTCGTGATTTGTGGTTTGTATGAGATGCAATGGATTGCTAAATGTTTTTGAAATGGAAATATCTATTTTCGGAGTAGAATAAACGCGTTCGAAAATTACGGTAGCAAATGATCGATCAATCCTACTAAAACCTACTCGAAGAAGTACGTGTATCAACATCCATTTTTATATCTTTGGTGTGTGTG
This sequence comes from Eupithecia insigniata, assembly GCA_947859395.1. Taxonomy (NCBI): domain Eukaryota; kingdom Metazoa; phylum Arthropoda; class Insecta; order Lepidoptera; family Geometridae; genus Eupithecia; species Eupithecia insigniata. The sequence goes on from OX402003.1 coordinate 9,188,906, forward strand.
GAATTTCGTTAAATCAAACTTTATTCAGACAGAATTCCCAAGAAACTCAAACCCTTAAATATTTACGCTAAGAATATCATAAGTTCAAGCAAAGAAGACGACAAATTTTCATTGCATCGCAAGGCGCGCGTCAGGTGCGCTCACCGTGAAAGAAGACTTCTCCCTCTCGTATTTTTATAAGCAAAGTGTATCGTACATTTCCACGTTTAGAGCGGAATCACTGCTTTCATTTTACAGTTCCACTATAACGCTTAACATATCGGGTTGTCTTTCCATGTCGCAGCGACCTAACTAAACTAATATCATATAGCCGAGCTCAAAGCGGAGGGAAATGTGCGCTACTTACTTGAATATTACATTTTCCAACGTTGGATTACATTTTCATTTTAAATACGCATTAAGAAATCTTGGAAGGGATAACGATATGGGACTCGTAACGGTACCATAGGGCGCAGTACAGTAATAAGTAATAAAGCTGGGTATAATTAAGACTTACGGTGAACTTTGACACTCCTTCGAAAAGGAAGCTTAGCCGAAACCTACATTTCAACGTTCTTCGATGGATTGTATTAGTCTGAAGCCACGTATTGGTAATTGGACTATTCTTAATCGTCTCACGTATTCGGCAGTGGAACGGTAAACAACTATATTTTCCTTGACAAGGAAAGTTTGTGGACTCGGTTTTCCACGCTCGGAGATTGGTGCTAGCGAGCCCCATACAAAGTATAAAGCGAATCAGCTAGATCAATTTCAATGGCAAAGAAATTATTCAGTTTAATTTCCCTCTTTGAAATATTAAAAAATTCACAAGCTATAGAAGCTGCTGCTGTTCACAGCTTGTGAAGTTTTCCATGTATAGTTACAAATCTATCTATGTAATGTATTGCATAAATTTTATCAGTAATTTTATGTTAATGTGATTGTTGTACATATATGTATGCATACAATTGTTATCCACTTTAAATCTAATACTAACCTACCCATAACACAAGCTCTGCTTAGCTCGGGACTAAATGATGCCCTCCCGAATGGACCTAGACGATCTAAACCGCTGTCAATGTGTGGATTATCCAGAATTATAATTTTTAGTACCGAGGCTCTCCGGGTTTTCAAAAAATTATCTGGCGCCTGATGAAGCAACGAGAGCTAGTGAGTCTGGCGCAGCGCTCAATTGTTTCAATTGTAAATACTACTTTAATTTGTTTATATTATTTGACTGTTATTTTCTTTGTCAATATAGACTATGTTATTATTATTCGAAAGTTAACTGATAAGATCCATGTTTGGGGCACTAAAAAACGACTAGTAGTAGTAAAAAATAATAGGGTCGCCTATTTTAATTAAGGTTTATTTGTAAAGCTACTAATATTAAAAAGGCGAAAGTTTGTGCCGGTGTGAAAATGTTTGGCCGTAGACAACGCCAAAACTAATGAATCGATCGAACTGAAATTTTGCACACGTGAAAATCTAGAGTACCTAACCTACTTCTTTTTATTCCAAAAGAACGCGTTCAAAGCCGCGTAAAGAAGTTTGTTATTTACAAAACATTTTAGTTTTTTATTGTTGTGAATGAATATAGATTATGAAATATCACGATTTACGTTTCAGTGATACGTGTCGACAAAACCTTAAAAAAAGTGTTCTAGATATTGTAAAATAATTACGTCCCAGTACGGGGAACAATTAAAAGCAAATGCTCACCAACATCAGTGTTTCATTATAAGCCTTTATAAAGGAACGCAAAGGGAGTTTTCACGCGCCGTGTTTTCACTATATTCTCATTTTAAAAATTTGCTTTGTGATCCTGTGGATTACATTTGTACTTGTTTAACATACTTACCCACTTTGCATCTTCTTTTAACAAATACTGAGTTTATTCTTGCATTTTCACACTAATTAAATGTTGAAGTTTGGATGGATGGATCGATAGATAAAGTTAATTATGCGAAATTTCAACCCGATCAAATACACAAACAAAATATCCATTATTGTGTGTGTGTGACCATTATTGTTCATCTTCACGTCAAAAACATTGAATGGATCGGTCGGAAATGTAACATAATTTGGCTTTCTGGACCTTAAATAATAACATAGACTATATTTATAATTTAAAAAAAAAACAGTTTCCAACATATAACCTTTGAACGCTTTCATAGAAAATACGCGTGCGAAACTGCGCGCAGAAACTGGTGTTTTCATAATTTCACTCGCGTACGGCCCGCGTGGGTTCGTTATAGTATACAATTGGTGAGTTACCACGATCGACAGGTCAATGTGACTCTTTTGCACGTTTTAAAAGTACTTATTTTACATTTACTCGAGTCATCGTAAAAACATTGAAATTTCCGACTCTTTTTTCTTTAAGTTATAGCTTCGATCCTCTAGGAATATATTAAACATTCAAAACTCATCCGGTCATACGTTATTCGGTACCATTTATCCATTAGGCAGAATCACGGTATCCTCATATCTGCCCTGTAACTTCGCTAATTCGCATGGACACGAGAAAGAGGAATTAACCCAGTGTTCTTAATTATATTCTCGCATGCTTTGCTTTCGTACCAAAGGGTCTCTTAATACATATTTCACCCGTCACCCATATCACTTCAGCTCTCACATTGGACAGTTTCTATTTTAATAAAACTCCCTAAATTTTCAAACACGTTCAATTATTTTTTTCTGCCTCGTTGGTGTTATATTTGTTTTTAGGTGTTTGCGTAAACTGCGAACAACCCGGGAAAACATTGTGAAATAAAAAGCATCATGGAATGCTAAGCCAACAGTGGTCTAAATTATATATATATAAATATGAAATGTGCTTTAAGCGTATTAAACACGTTTTTAAATAATACCCGGTATAGACATGATTGTAACATTTTTTAAAATAAATAAATAAATAATGTTGGACAATACACACAGCATCTAGCCCCAAGATAAGCAGAGCTTGTGTTATAGGTACCTACTAGATTTCTGATATACATAATACAAAACATACGTAGATAGATATTTTATATTATACACAGAAAATACCCAGAACACCCGGAACAAATATTTGCAGTTCGTACGAACATTTGTTCCAAGGCGGGAATCGAACCTTCAACCTCCTGCGTCACAGGCACACATCGTTCGTCTACTATATTGCGCTAGTCTGAACCACCATTATAAAAAAAAAAAACATTAAGTTAGTACCTACTAATTTATCTTTAAACTCTCGAAACTTACAAAAAATAAAATAATATACTTACACTTAATTTTTATAAAGATTTCATAAAATATAAGGTACTTATCAAAATAAACCAGGAACTTTCATATTCTGAGAGAGTTTGACACGAGCCAATTCCGTAAAGCAAAAGTAAAGCTGTCACTCAAACGACTTTGTAACATATTTCGGGGTGCTTTATAAGACCTTAAAATGGCTTGTCGCTCTTCGTAATTTCACTCATACGACACCTTGGAAGTTGCTGTTACATCGTGCACACGTGAATATTCTCAGGTACCTATTCACCCTGATTTGTAGCTTTAGGAAACGAGCTGGGGATCACAAAGCTATACCTAACCTAGTAACGAGCTAAGAATTGTAGCTTTTAAACGCGATTCTTGGTTGTATAGCTTGTTTTGTGCGCCACAAATAATGGGTATTCACGTTTGAAAGTAGCACATTCTTAAGAAACACATTTTGAGATATTATAAATTGAATAATGACACTGTGAGGCTGAAAATAAGTAAGCATGTGCCTTCTTGGAAAATAAAAAGCTATAAAATATTTATTTATTTTGCCTACTAAGGAAAGTATTTTCAAACAATACTTTTGGATTACATAAACTAATTCTTAGTTGACGACCGATGTGGCACTGTGGGCGAAGATTTGCCTGTCACGCAGGAGGTTACGGGCTCGATTCCCGCCTTTGGACAAACGTTGGTACGATCTGCAAATATTTGTTGCGGGTGTTCTGGGTATTTTATATTTATAATAAAAAATATATCTATAAACATATGTAAAGTTAATGTTTTAATCATAACCGTCATTAAGTAGCAACACAAGCTCTGCTTAGCTTGGCTTAATGATGCTGTGTAGTTGTTCACCATTATTCATTTATAGTTATTCTGAATTTTGAATTCCTGTTCTCATAAATAATTTTTGGCAGCCCAAAAATACTCCCAACAATTGTATGCCTAAACAAGTGAATATTGTTTGCTTTATTCAGTTCAGCATTTCGGTAGCAGCAAGGCGTTGTTTTGCGCAGCAAGCGTGTCGTTTAGACCTAAATTTATTTGCTCTAATAAATAACAGCAGAGCTCGCTCAACCTCGTTAAATATACAACGTTCGCACCAAATTTTTCATTCAAGTACACATCTCAGACCCTCGAAATATCTCAAACAATAGTAGAGATATAGAGATGCCTATCCATATCCGATAGGTCTAGTTGCTATCATTAATTGTATGTCAAGTGATTGAAAATTAAAATGGTTAATTATATAGCTTATTGGTAATAAATATTACTTAGTGAGTTTTTTCGAAAACCTTTTTAATATCTTTTATTGTGCCCAGCTTTCTAACCGTCATGTAGTAGGTATCTTCGTACGATAATAAAATCATAACAGTTTTAAATAAAAACAGAAACATGGTTCATCTTCTATCATCACTGTTTCTAAACGGCTCAATTATATGTATATATGAATTATACATATGAAAAATCAGTGGCTCTTTTTCGTTTTCCTCAAGTAATAATGCAGTCTAAAGAAAAAGTTTCCCTCGTATGGAACCGCCTCACATCCGTAAACTCCTAAGTCCTAACAATGTAGCCACGGTGCAGCTATTTAATTGAAACCAAAATCATGTATCAAGCCGTCGTAGGATCTCGCATCTCACTGTTCTCTTACTGAAATGGCGACGAAGACAAATACGCCTTTCGCGTTTGAATGAACGTAATTAGGCAGAAACGCAAATATTAATGTGATCGTCCTTATGAGTGATTTGTCTTTATTATTATTTACTAATTCGAAAGATTTGCCTAAAAAAAACCCAAGATTTTTTGTTTTTGTTTTACTGTGAAAATAAACACGCAAATTTGTTTCAACAATACCTCTTATATATATCTTACATCCAACATTTATATCAATAATACCTACCAAATCATTATTTTTTCAGGCTAGAGAAAAACTTGATTCCGAGGCTTTATCTTCAAAACCAATAACATAGGTAGGTACCTCCACTTCTTGTGAAAGCCAATGGGGAATTCAAAAGAAATTATGTACAATGACATCCAAGGAAAATCCAACCTATTTTATCAAAAGCCTTTTCTTTTATATTTTTTGTGTTCGCTAGTTATGGGATGTTTCCTGTACCTACTTCTACATCAACCAAACCATATAATAGACTCTTTAAAGTGAATGGAAGCTAGGGTCGGAAGCTTTTGGTCGGAAAATGTAATGACTTGCTTAAGTATAGAATTATTTTATATTTATAGCAGCTAAAGTATTATTAAATATATTACTATCCTTAAATTTTAACTCGGGTATCCACTTAGTTACCGAAACTGTTACATGTTATGTATAGTTCATGTTGTAGTAGGTATTTTTTTGTACTTCTTAGGTCTGAGGAACCTGCAATGTTTTTTTTGGATAAAAATGTTCCAGTATTTTGTAATTTGTGAAAATTTAATAGGCAAACCTTCTATAATTCTCATAATAATCTACCTGAGTACATATCTACCAACCAACACATATTTATTCATTACTTGCTTAACAGAACCTTGTTATATCAGAATTAAATAGGCGACTAAAAATAACTTAAATTTATGCAAAGATATCATATTTAAATTCATTATGTTTGTGTTTTACCTAAATCCACATAATTTCTGAATAACTTCAGATATAATATTCTGTAAAGAAAATACCGCCAGAGATCGAGATAAACCAAATTGGCACTCGGTCGATGAGTGAGAAAAGATGTTACTCACCAGTTATTTATTTTATTTATTTATTTATTGCATTCATGTCCATTATATAAGATGTTACAATATTTGGTAGGATGAACATGATTCCGGCGTACGAATATCGACCCCTCCAACTCAACCCGTGGATGTCGTAAGAGCCGACTAAGGGAACCTACCAGAGGAAGGGCAGCAGCTTCCTTCTATGTATTTTTAAACACCAACACTGCGATCACCAATCCGCCTGCCAAGCTTGGTGATTATGGCAAATCCCCCCCTACATGGGAGACCATCCATTCGATGGACCGACGACATCGAAGCGGTCGCAGGGAGTCGATGGATGGAGGCGGCTCAGGACCGCTATTTGTGGCGTCGTACGGGGGAGGCTTATGTCCAGCAGTGGACGTGTATGGGCTGATGATGATGATGATGAACATGATTCCTGTAAGGGCGTTGCAACATTCAGAGTTCTGAAATATAAAATAAATGTTTACATTAATGATTTAGTCCTCATATACGTATAAGTTATAATACCTAGTAGTAATATTCCTATTTACAGGTTGTGTCACTTAGAAATTCGTTCACTGTATAATAACATTTGCATATAAGCAATAATTTTAACCTAGTCTTAAAAATATGGTCCGGATTTTGAGGCAATTTGTTAAATATAGTAACTAGCCTAGTTTCTGGACTCTTACTATTGTTAGGGTACTAGGTGGTTTTATTATCTTATTACCGTGGCGTTTATTGTACTTGTCATTTTGTTCCGATTTCGATTTATGCACGTTAGTTATCATAGCAGTGAACCTTATATTGTATCATTTATATATATAAGTATCATTATGTCGCCAATCAAAATTGTTACCTAAAACTATTATAGCAACTAGTGCTTCTGTGTTTTCGGGTATACTTGTGCACTATCGTTGAGATTACCCGCCATTGCCTAAATTCGCATCATCACTACTACAAATTAAAAACATACTTTAATCAGATATGAAGCACATTTGAAATGGCCATATATTGAGTAGTAAGCTGGGACATGGCTAGCTAGGTTATCCGGCGATATATCTCGCTATATCCTCTAAACGTGGACGCACTAGCTCATTCTACGTAAGGCTCTATGCACATGCTGCCTTAATGGTTAAGCACCTACTTCGTTAGTCAGTCACAGCGGTTACTTCGTATTTTTGTATAAGTTTGAAACCTAATGCGAACGGGGCATGATTTCGGAAAGTACACTTTATCTACTCATTTCTACAAGAGACATTATTGAGACGTCGTAGGAAACAAGCTCCTAACGGGATCTAGCTAAGAAGATATACTTGGAAATTCTATTCAGAATTCAGATTTTAGAGAGCTCTTACCATACTCTTAATATTTTGAGAGCGAGTACTTAAGCGTTGGTGTTGCGTTCGGCGCGCTTTGGTACTGATATAATACAGATGTATCGGTACCAGAGAAATCTAAATAATAAGATTCTTATTTAGATTTCTGTGATCGGTACCAAAGCGCGCCGAACGCGGCGGTGGATATTTATAGTTTAGGGTCGCTTATTTATCGGCAAATCGTTATAGGTTTTTAAATTGAGGGTAGTTATATTTTCTTTTTTCGTATTCACCTAGGGCGGTACCACTGTGCGTGCATCCGTGGAAGTCCAAACGCGCGCTTGAAAAGAAGAGCGCATTTGTGTGTCTACAGATCTATCGGACCTGATGGTTCTTAAAGCACCATTTACCAAATCGCCCGTTTCAAAACGCCTTATTGGTGTAGTAGATTATCTTAAATCTATAGCCAAGCTATAGTATTCCGCCAAGTCATAACTAAACTTGAATTGCATTTGTTTATATTGCCCTAGTTAAATAACTAGGCAAACAGCAGCTTGCATCGTGGTAATACCAGCAAACGGCACGGCTCATGTGAGCCTCTGGCCATCCAATAGGCGCCTAATAAAGCCGACGGTTCTGAATCGGCACAAATACATAGCAATCGAATTGTTAAGCCCCTTTGAAGCTAGATTACCCACTGTTTAAACGGAACATCTCCCTTTATGAGCTGGGGCCATTACGGCTAACAGTGCCGAGGAATCAGTTATCTCGGCTATTCGGCGTAAATTCAACTACTTTAATAAGATTATTTTAAATAACACTAAGTTTTAAGTGAATACATTTTATAGCAGGGTTAATGTAGCCTTCATTCGTAGCTTAAACGTCTTTCAGTAGATAGTTCATTTGAATATTTTAAGGTTCTATTGCTGTAGATTACACAACACTTTATCAAGTAAACATTGTAATACAAGAAGTACATGTTTAATTAAAGTTCATTATAACGCCATCCGCATGTATGGCATTTATTTAAACTTTATACTTTGTTATTGATTTCAGTATTAATAAGCAATAATTACTATCCACATAATACTACTTTACGATAAAGTTAGTATACGTGTGTCTATCCTAAACGTTAAACCTACCAGCTTGTGTATTTATTTCAAATAGACCTTCCTAAAAGTCAGAATATTCTCTTCACCGATCGATTTTCAATCATCAATCGCCTATCAGCTCATCTAATCTCTCTTTTAGCTCTCACGGATACTCGAGTCACGACGCCCTAACCTCTCCCATTTATTACGGTAAATTATCAATTTACCGACAACACGGCACCTGCCTAAATCGTCGCGTGACGTTCCAACATTAATCAATAACTGCCTATACTAAGCGATACAATCTTCATAAGCACCTACTAGACATGTTTGCTTTAAAATATGATGCTGCATGTAACAAGTGTACATTGTAAGCGAGCGAGGGTTTTACTATTATGAAAGAATAATTTCAGTCTTGGTGTAGAAAAGCTATAATAATGAAGATGCACTCGGTGAATTTTGCAGCTTCTTATTAGCCATAATTTACCTTAGTAAAATTTAAATAAAAAAACAGGTTTCAGTATGTTTAATTGATAAGTGGATCTGGTTGGTTTGCCGATATTTATAGTCGACTTTTTTTTACAAAAATATTGACGTGTTACTTTGACGTTGGCCAACATCAACGTCAGGGGTACCACGTCAATATCTTTGAAGAAAAATGTCAACTGTAAAAGTCGACAAACCACACAGAAACACTCCTTTGTCAACTTGTTTCAATAAGTCTTAACTCACTCTGTGCCTATGGAGATTTCCCTTTGATTTACAGCTGAGAGCATGTCGTAAACTATTGGCTCAGTGCGTCCTCGCCCTAAGAAACTATGTCACCAGTAAATCAATCTCGCAAAAAGGAGGTCAGAATTTTGATACTTCCTTTTTTGAAGTTGCTTATAAATGCCACCGGTCCTCTCCGGTTCCCGGGCTTCGCTGTTCCTTCCTTGACAAATAAAACTAAATCCGACACTTGGAAGGCAAAAGGGAGCTTGTAATCCATTTCAAACATAAGCTTGGCTTGGTTGTGACATGCATACTATAGCACGAAAAAGTTTTTACCCTTTTTTAGTAAGGTCATTGCTCTAGGGTATTGATTTTTCCGTCAGAATTTTACAGTTTACTTGCAAATTGAGTATTTTATAACAACAAAGGCATACCTAAAATCGTAAACCGAAAATGTTTAAGACTTTATCGGAAGCAGCACATGGTCAATTTGGTTTGTGCATGCTATATTCAACGCGGCGCCCCCAATTCCAAGCCTTGATGGGCTGTGCCTAAAATAACCAAGAGCTATTTTGCAAATAGATTTTAGGCATAATAGGCGTCGTGAAATGGCACTTTATTTATGCACGATGGGTTTTTCTTTTTCTGTTTAACTAGTTGGATATTATAAACGTGGTTATCGCTAGAAAATAATTATGTATGTATATATGTGTATGCTAAACAATTTGATTTACAAATGAACGGCAGTTAGCGGACCTGACTGGGTCAGCTTTACGAAGAAACCCTCGTGATATTACTATTTGACACGCACAAGCAATCGACAGAAGAAATGCAACGTGTTAATTGGACGTACTTATGCAGAAGCCACCCTCAACTTTTGTAAGAATGAGTTCTAATGACCATGGAATACTGCGCAATGTCCTCATCTCTACGGTTTACAAAAACATGTCATGACCTTGCTACGAACCTACTTTGTGTTGGAAGAATACTAACGCGTCTCTGGGTGTTGGTAGTATATGCAAGGAAGCGGAACGTGCGCGACAAGAACCGCACTCACCCTGAATATGTCCCTCGAGAATCTCTATAAGGCATGAAACGTTGATGTTCTTTCAATACAAACAACGATCGCATTTAACCTGCTCATATTCGTAATGAGTTCGTATACAATGATAGTTTTTATTTTAACGTTATGTTTTATCACATTAGTCCTGACATATGTATTCCATGTAAAATATAGTCTATAAAATATAGTCTATAAATTTTACCCTTAAATCGTCCATATAATTTGCTGGTACCGACTATATCTTAATATGGGTTTTTCGTTGATCAGAATCAGAATCAATAACTTTATTTCTTTAGGCTTACAAAATAAGCACTTAGACAAGTCAAATTGTATACTATAAACATAGTTATTATTATCAAATAAGAAATAAGGTGTTATTGATATTCTCTTCACTTCAATTTGTTGTCCACTAGTGGAAGAAGTGAAAAAGAAACCACTAGCACATTATAATATCACTTATGTGTCTAATACATGTTTATTTTACCTATCTAAATATAAATTTAATACATGTCAATATTTCTTTAAAGCTAAACAGAACATTGAATTTCTTACATACTACTGACAGTGCGAAACGGAGCGACATTTGGCCAAGCATTAACATCATTGATGTAATCTATAGAGTAAAAGGCCTTCCTGATAAGATTTTGTTTAATGTACTGTTTAAATTTACGAATAGGGAGTTCAGTTGCTTCAGATGGAAGCTTATTATAGAAGCGCACGCAATTACCCATAAATGATTTCCTACCTTTCGTAATCTATATGCTAGGATGTGTAATTTGTTCTTGTTTCTTGTATTTCTATTGTGAACATCACACTTTTTCAAAAAGCTATCTCTATTTTTGTGCGTATACATAAGGTTTTCATAGATGTACTGCGATATTACTGTCAAAATATTTATTTCTTTAAATAATTCCCTCAAAGAGTCGCGTGGCTTTAATTTGTAAATTGCGCGTACCGCTCTTTTCTGGAGAACAAAGATAGTCTGAATGTCAGCTGCCTGTCCCCAAAGCAAAATACCATAAGACATAATACTATGAAAGTATCTGAAATAAACTAACCTAGCTGTATCTTCATCGGTAATATATCTAATTGTTCGAACTGCATAGGCCGCTGAACTAATTCTGCCTGCGAGAGCATCAATTTGCGGTTTCCATTGAAGAGTGGAATCAATATGTAACCCTAAGAAAACAGTAGAGTCTTCAAAGTCAACAATCTCATTCTTTAGCATTATCTTCGTTGGAAATTCTCTTACATTAGGTAACATGAATTTAATGCATTTGGTTTTTTTAGCTTTAAGCAAGAGGTTATTGGCTGTGAACCAATCTAGTACGTGTGAAAGCGCATCATTTACATCGTCATAATTACATTTATTTCTGTCAACTTTAAAAATCAGTGAAGTATCATCAGCAAATAAGACTATATCACACAGATCTTTTGCTAAAAAGGGGAGATCATTTACGTATACTAAAAATAAGAAAGGACCTAATATTGATCCTTGCGGGACGCCTAATTCAATTTTTGAGCCCCTAGATCTTTCTTTACCGATATCTACTTTTTGAACTCTATCAGATAAATATGATTGCATAAGGTCCAGTGCCTTGTTTTGAATATAGTCCTATTCTGCATAACTACGCCCAATTAAAGCATAAGACATAGGTTGTATTAGTTGCTTTGTACCTACGTGGATGTTACGTGCTGGTAACACACAGTCATATTATAATGTCAGCAAGCGGGACAAGCCGCCGCTCCGACTGAATAATTCATGAGACATATGGACCTAAAGCAGACTGGATTTTAGACGAGAATTTTAAAATATCTGTACGGTGCTTTAAAATTGAAAATTGTTTTATAAAGTGCAATATAATCGGAGGGCACGGATCGTGGTACCGCATTCCCTAACGCATGGTAAATTCAGAAACAGAGATTTTGAACGTACTTTACGTTATTAATTCTTTGATCGAACGGAAATATTATTTTAAGATTCGAGGGCGTAGGTATTTAAATCACGTAAATACTGCATTATGATTAATTAAAGTAATGCTTTTATTAGGTACTAGCTGCTGCCCGCGCCTTCACCCGCGTTTTATGGGGATATTCGTTATTCCAGGTCCCAAGTGGGCTGCCAAATCAGTCACCGAATATCAATCAGTGCTAAACATCAATACTTACAAACTTTGACATTTATAATTATTAGTAGGATAAGCATGCATACATTTTAAATTATTTTGCGAAATGATTAATCATTGCTTATCTTGTAAATTATTATTTGAGTATACTAAATGATGACTAAATGTATCAAATATGAATCTTTAGTGAGGGAGGATAATTTACTTATTTGAAAGAGTCCACGAAATCCTATGTTTCTGCCCATCTAAGCTTAGTATGCAAGTTAAAATTTGAAACCTCTTATCTATCGCAACAAGACTTACGGTTTGGCTGGTCTCCAATATCGGAGGAAGCTAAAAGAACGATCAATTTTGACATATCTAATATCCTGTATTTTGTGAACCTTTGTATGAAATACAGTTTATTAGATCTGAGTTCTATTGTATTTTGTTATCAAAAAGTATTTTACTATTTCTATCCTCAACTCAAAGTATGGTTCATGTTTGCAAGATAAACTCAGCTAGAATTTAGTGGACCTGGAACTTTTAAAGTGTGCTTTGAATTTGGCATCATACGTGGTCAAAACAGTATTGCAGTAATGACCTTTCCAAACTCTCTACTTAGTACTTACAACTTCCATGGAAACTGTTGGTAGTAACTTAGTGCCTATTAAGAATCCCAAATGGCAATGTACTTACCTCTGAACTAAATGCGATAAGCATCCAAACTTTAGAAATCACAGTCCCAGTCGCAACCAGTTCGTACTTTACTTAAATAACAACGTACTTAAAAAGTAAGTTTGAGGTGGCGTGCTTAATGGAGGCAACAGGCTCAGTGGTTTCCTTGGTTCCTAGGTTGTCCTTTGAAAAGTATACCTCTATATTATTTTAACATAAGCAACAAGGACTCATTATCGCATGTCAATTTTTCAATACTATTTTCAGGTAAGTTTCCAGAATATAAATAACATTAAACCTGGAAGAGATCGCTCAAAGCGATAAGGCCGCCCTTTGTACTTCATTGTTGTCAACTTTTCCTTCTATATGTATTTTATGTTGTGTGGTACGATAAAGAGTTTTCTATCTATTAAAATCATGATAAGGTAAGCTAACCTTGCTATGTCGTAGCTCTTTGCTACGCTACATTGCAATGGCATCGTAAAAAGGTGAGTCAATTCGTAGCAAAAAGCTACGACGTAGCAAGGTTAGCTACGGCGTAGAGGCAATTTCCAACATCTTTTTATATTCTAATACACCATTTTATAAAAAAAATATTCTTATGATATTCTAAATAATAGACTTTCCTCACTTCATGATCAATAAGTTACCGACAGAGTTGATTCATGACCTACTTCCACAATAATTTACGAAATATTTTCATAGATAGCGAACAACTTTATGAATATTTGTCACGTTAAAACAGCGAATGATTATCATCAGGCATTCAATTTACGGTAGTCATGTAAGCGCCTATTATGCGTTTAATATTAAATTAAGGTGAGGCTTTGCTACTAAAATATCTGAAAGCACGCAAAGTGATAATTACGTCGAAATGCTCTACATTCATTATTTTACTTTAATTTGTATAATTAATGCGCAACAGCCATATTTGCTTTGTTGTCAGGTAACAGTTTTGTTAAGGTATTTTCATATTCAGATGCCAGTTTTGTTTTTAATTTTATTAAATATTTGTTTGATTGTTTAATTTAGTGTATAATTAGTTGATTAGATTTGATTGAGCAAGCGCTAAATACTCAGCGATACTTGATGTAAACTCATCACCCACGCCTCACACTCGAGTCATCTTGAAACTTAACAAGACGAGATTAAAACCGACGATATAACTCGTTAATTGAAGTACCTGTAATTAGCGAAAGCACTTGAAAATTGGGTACATATTCTGAAGTGGCGACGAACCTAATGGAAGTAATGTGGGTATAAATGGGAAAAGTTGGCTCATTTAGGAGCCCGCCGCGTCGCGATCTCGGCGGCCACTAGACGGACGAAGGCTCTACTTTACAATCACCTCTTTTTGCAAAATTACACCTCGGACGTGACTCGACTAGGAACGGATCGATTCGCTGCGCTGTGATTCAGAAATTTACTTTAAATTTTATTGCACCGTAAGATTAACTTGTAGCTTGTAGCTGTAAAGAAAGACCAACTTTGTTGCCTTACTTTGTAGTTGGATTGTAAACAGTTTATTAGAAGGGGATGAAACCAGCCACGACAAGAAGAATTGTATACTCTGCAGTTGAAAAATATAAAGTAGTCAGGTACTTATTTTAACGCAAATTAAGATGAAATATTTATCTCATTTAAAGCAAAGAAAATCACAACTAGTAAGTATTTACAAAATATACACATAAAGTAGTTGAGCTAAATACATACTTTTGCAAACTGTAAAAATAAATATGTTAATACCAATCAAACCACAAAGCCAAGCTTACATTAATCAGAAATTCATTTATTATTGAGTATGGAACATTTTCCTGGCAAATAATAATTACCAATTTTATTTCCAGCGTATTCTTTACGGTAAATGCGCATTCGCAAAAAAAACCATATTTGCAGAAACGGTTTTGTTTTAACAAATCCAACACTGCTGGTGATGTCATCAGGTTGGAGGTTTACTAGATCCGGAATACTGTTCTGTATGTGAACTTGATTTACATAAACTCAGTTTTTTGGACATATGTATAGGGGATACAGAGACAGTAAGTGGTAACACATAGTAGCTATAGGAAAATATTCTTCTATTCATATTTTTTTATACATTTTAATCCCTATTCGTAGATTTATAAAAATACAGTACCAAAGTATGAAAATTTTAATTTTATGCAAATACTTTTATGATATCAATCGATTCTGTTACTTGATCAAAAACTTCTATTAGATTAACTGAGGCTGGAATAATCAAAAAGTAAAATTGAAAAAACTTTTCATCCATTTCGTTGTAAGACATTGCAGCTTTAAAAACCAGCATATAAACACAAGGCAGAAATAACAATATAAATAAATTCTAACAGCACGGTTTTTCTGCTAGCTCTCAGGACGCGTATGTTGCCTACATAAGAGATCCCGTATGTTTTCCTACGGCGGCACTTGAGTTAATCCCAAAATTCCCTATCGGGCTCCCCTACTACTATGTAAATGTTCTGTAGATGAACCTGTGAAACAGTTCTGCGATAAATAATATGCACTTTCGACTCTGTAGGCAAAGAATGAAGTAAAGGAAATTGCAGCGGTGTCCTCGGAACGAGTGAACCTTTGAGGCACTTGAGGTGTGAACCTTGGGGTTTTAGGAAATTAAAACCCTGAGAGCTAGCAGAAAAACCATGCTGTTAGAGTTTATTTATTTTGTAATTTCTGCTGGCGGTTAAGATCAAGTAATAAAGTTGGCTAGTTAATCTACGCTATCTATGTATGACATTAAATTTTATTACATATTTCAAACATAAAAAAATCTGCCGAAAACATTATTTTACTTTAAGCCTTAGGAAAATTCAAATCAAATAATAGAAACAAATTAAGAGTTTCGATTGTAAATAATTACAATCGAAACAATTGAGATAACTACACACTGTTAAACAATCTATACCTTGTTACCTCAGGATTAGGATAATCAACTTGAAACAAAAGATAATATTAATTAAAAACATTAAGGCACCTAAAACTAGAGCTCCATATAAGTTAGTAACAAAATACCTATACTTCTGAAATTTATCACTGCAAACGAACTGATAAACTGACATTTATATTATTAACGTAGCAACTGAAAAATGCGCAACAATAACTCAGCGAGATATTTGTCGTTATGATTCCGTTACTTGAAGTTTCATAAAGTCTCCGAGGCCCAAGAACACGTGACGTAACAAATAAAAGCCTACTTAATTCAGATCCAACTGGTAAATTTATGCCACGCAGTATCTCTATAATTCCACGACCGTGACGCTGCGTACATAACCCGCCATTGCTAAAAACGTCGAACCAACAATCGACGGGTCTGTTGTATTAAGTTGTTAAACGATTCGATTGGAGTAGGCACTCCATTACTTTTTCCATTAAGTGAGGCGGTTCTCAGAATACAATCAATCTTGTTTAAGTAAGTATCTTCTTTATGTTCGAAATTGGCGTAAATTAAGTAGGCCACGTATTCCTCTTCAGCACACAAACTGAAGAACGTACCTCCCTAAAACTAAGGGGGTTCTGCCATAATGACCATTTGACCACGCTTGGTAGGCTGATTGGTGATCGCAGTAGAGATGTTAAAAAAACACAGAAGAAAACTGCGGCCCTGCTTGTGGAAAGTTTCCATAGGCGGTTCTTAAGACATCCACGTGTTGATTTAGAGGGATTAGAGGGGTCATTTCTTATAAATAATTGACGACCGATGTGGCGCAGCGGGCGAAGGTCCGCCGAGGACGCAGGAGGTTGCAGGTTCCTTGAACAAATGTATGTACGAACTGCAAATATTTGTCTCGGGTGTTCTGGGTATTTTCTATGTATAATAAAAAATCTATGTAATATATTGTAATAAGTATAATAGTCATCTAGTACCTATAACACTCTGGGCTAGATGATGCTGTCTGGATTGTCCAGCATTATTTAATTATTATTTTTTATTTATAAATACACATTACGTAGATGGCATACATCCCCATAAATTAATATTATAAAAGTGAAAGTAATTATGTTTGTCCGTCTGCCTGTCTGTTACTTAAATGGCTGAACGGATCTTAATGAAATTTGGCAGGGTCGGTATCCCCGGAACGGACAGAAGATTCTACTTTTATTGCAGAAAAGAGCTTGCAAAGCTACCAGCAGAAGTTATTAACACATAAAAAAGTAAAGAGATAAAAACCTACGTGTGTGACTAAAGTAAAAAACTCAGAGGTCAAAAATTATTTATTTCTATAAATATAAAAAATGTACCTACACTTAGAATAGGTCAAATTATTAAAATTAAACACTGACATGGAAATAAAGTGATATTTTGGTTTCGGTCGCTTCGGTATGAAGACTAAAGAAGCGACGAAGAAATCCTGCCTGTTAGGTGTTATTTTTTTTCGAGTTGGCGCAATATCCGCCCCAAGTTTTTTTATCTTCTAGATAGTCTGTTATTTTGTTATATGCCTTTTTAAAAAGGATATGTTTGACAATTCGTTTGAATTTATTTATTGAAAATTTTTGCTAATTTCACTTTAGCTTCTACATAAACTACCTACCTAAATACTAAAAATAGAACAAACGACAGTTGGAGTAACCTTAGCCAGGTATTCTACCCAATCGTAGTCACGAGCTAGGCCTGGTTTAATAAAACACGAGTGCTTATGATCGTGCCACTTAAAATCTGTGCCATGGCCAAACTGTACTTATGCTTTATAAAGTGAAATAAATAGGTAAGTTTATTCCAATAGGTAATTAATTTATTTCGATTGTTGAGGACCTCTGTAGGGTATTTCTGGAAAACTTGGTAACATGTTTTGGATATAATAAGGAACCCACTTACTTAGTTTATTCCTATCTATAAATACGTTTATTTTGATCCAAAGATAAATAACTAAAATTAATGGTATTGGAAACGCTTGGTTATTTGACCTATTAAAATGGAACGTTTTGTGATTTTAGTTAATAAGAAATTTTATATCATTAAATCGTTTTTCAAAACCGACAATATAGAATATAGAATAGATATAGAATTCTACTATTTTATGAGGGCGCGTTTCAGTCATATGCGCGAATAGGTGTTGGCGTTCATAGGAGCGTAACAGAGCATACCATTTTGAAAAGGCATAAGCGCAAAAATCAAATTATTGTGTTTTACAAAAAACTACACCACCTAACTAATCACCTAAGTTACTAAGAAACTGGCTAAAAGGAACCAAATAATTATGTATAGTAATAAGTGTAATAACCTACAAATCGAAACATAAATCATTTAAAAAGACGGCGGAGTTCCTGAGATCTCGAAACAGTACAATTTCATTATGTTTTTACCGTATTTTTTTCTCTATCGTGTTTCCACTATAGAAGTTTAGACTTCACTAGAAACCCAAAAGGCGCTTATACAAAAACCCTGCTATAAATTTCGATTCAAGTCTATATTATTTAAAGACATCTCTACCGAAACATAACCGTTATGAATTTTTAAATACACGTTTTCAAGCATCGGGTCATGGATCTATACTTTGACCATATGTAGTCTAGGTGCCCCATTTAATGATTCTCAGTTATATATACATAATAATAACGGTAGTTGTATTATTTTCTTTGTTTTAACATTGGTGTAGCTAGTATCCGTGCGATTTTATGGAGGAAAAGTAACTCTTATGTTATTTCAGGTACAGGTTCATGCATGCAAAATTTCAGCCCAATTCGTTCAGTAGTTAGTTTGGCGTTGTCTTCAGCCAAACCAATTTAATTTACAATTCTTTATTCATACTTTAAATAACATAAGTCTGGTATAAATATTCGTGTAAATTAAATCCTAGAATGCAAAAAACAAATTCAAATAAAAAATAAGCTAGGACGTATGTACATACATATGCTTATCAAAACTAATATTTTGTATTTGAAATGCCTGCATTGCGAGTCGAAAGATACTTGAACATTTTTCTAAAATATACTTAAATATAAATACTCCAATTAAAAACACCAAAGCGAACATAATAGCAGAATAGAAAATAAATAGAATATCTTCTTCTTCTTTGTCGTATTCTTCATTGCTGAAGGTCGTGCCCATCCTGGAAAGCCACGGAGACACCGAAGAACCGCTTCCACACAATTTTTTTTTTCAGCCTGTCTCAGTACTGCTGGCAAAGTGAGTCCCATTATTGCCTTGATTTGGTCAGACCAGCGGGTTGGTGAGCGCCCTCTTGGTCTTTTCCCTCTATCTTGCCTAGTACAACCAGTTTTTCGAGTTTATCTGATTGCCTTCGGGCGATATGGCCAAAATAGCTCAGGACTCGTTGGTAGCAGGTCGTTGTCAATCTGATTCTGATTTTCAGGTGGTCCAGAATGGATCTGTTGATTCGTTTTGCTGTCCACGGTATGCGCAACATTCTCCTCCAACACCACATCTCAAAAGCCTCGATCTTTTTTTGGTCAGCTGCATGAATTGACCACTATTCAGAGCCATATAGAAATAGAACATAAGCGAACATAATCAGTTATATAAAAGTTCCTTCAATTGAAAACACCCAATCGAACATTTTCAAAACAACACTACACGAAGGTTCAAACCATACAAAAAGTATTATTAAAGAGCAAATTAGTTGCGGCACGTTGATTTAAAAACATGCAAGCTGCCAATGGGGAATCTCGGTGAGGAAAAAGTGAAAAACCAGTGCAATTAACAGACACTACACAGTGAGCCAGCTGGCTGAAGATCTAAGACATAGTAACTTCGAGACTTGCAAATAAATTTACTTACTGCATTTCTGTTGTACAGATCGTACTAAAATATAAATTAAAACCTCTTAAACTTTTATACAGTAGTTAATAATGGCAATTTAGATACTTTAATATATTATGTGTTTATGTACTACGGTGAAAATGTTCTCCTAGCCAAATTTTCTGGTCACTCTCAACTAGCCTAGCTACTAGCCATGTGTGAAGGATCGATTATCATAGTGCACAAGTGTGTGCGAACACAGACCACTATAATACTACTTTTTCACTATAATACCTATTATTGTCTATAGTATACTACAATAACTCTCAAGCCTGCGAGCGATTAGACATATGTATACATGAAGCACACCTACCTAACATTACAGTAGTGTAATCATTAATATGACAAAGTTTTATTCTAATTTTGATTGCTATCTGTAGATTGTTTGCAACAGTCTGCAGTTGGCTCGATTGTTTCAATTGTAAATACTAGTTCTAGTTTGTTTCTGTTATTTGATTGTAATTAGCTTTCTCTCAATTTCTACTATTTGTGCACTCACAGCAAATGTGCAGCAATTTTGTCCAGTGATTTTACCGGCTCTTTTCTAACTACCGAAGGACGCAACCTACTTTTGAAAACCAAACGTTTCTAAAGCACACAAGACAAGATTCAAAAGGTTGGCCAAATCCATCGGAAATAGAAGACTTTCCTTTGTTTATAAAACTTCTCGAATAAAAACCCTGCAAAGCAACAGTAGTGGTTTTACTGAATGAGAAAAAACTCATTTGAGTCCGTAGAAAATCGCAAAGATATTAGACTAAGCAGGTACCCGACAATTATCTGACTGTATATCCGTCAAATACCTGACTGGTCTAAAATCTTTACGCACTCAAATGAGTGTTTTCTCAGTCAGTGTATTTCCGTACTGGGTTAAAGTTTGCGGGTTCAAGGCCCGTCTAGATCGTTCATTATTTAAATATACAGGATGCCACGTAACATAAGTAATAAGGCAAAAGGGGGTAACTCTGGACCCCGAGGGGTTCAACTTTTATACGATATTTTTAATGTAGGTTTATTAAAAAAATCTTCCTATTCGTGTTCCATTTCACGCACTCTTCAATTTGTTTTACATTATATTTGGCAAATGTTTTTTGCTTGTTTGTGTAGCATTTGTGTTTAATCAGTTAATTTTTAATAAATCCTTGAAATTTTATTATTAAAACAATAATAATAATGTACGAATACCTATCCCTACAGAGACTAGAGCTACTCCAGAAGAGGTTTATAAGTAAGACGGCTATAATATTGATAAAGGTCTTCTATTTCTGATAGATAACAAATAAGTAGATGATAAGTTTATGAAAAATCTTCGTATATTGATGCGAAATGTTTTTGCTTTGAAGTTGCATAGACATAAAAACATGAACAGATCATCCTTGAATAGTCAACGTACAGGACTGTTTTCAATGAAGCTCTAATATTAAAAAAACAACATACTTCCCAGGTTTCCTTACCGCTTGCTGGCCCCTATAATATTTCATAAGTTCATAACTGTACTTTCTTTCTGTGAGATTTTAGCATTTAAAACTTTTTCATATAAGCCCAAATTGAATGCCAACGGCAACAAACATCTGGCCTAGATTTTGGACATAAAAGTAGCTAAAGCCCCCAGAAGCTAAAAGCTAGTATCCAGATACAGTCAGCTGCAATCTAATGTGTAAAAGACCTTGTGACACTTACCCCCGAATACTTAAACGCAAATTAAATTTAAGCACGTCTCAGATTTTCATTATCTGTCAAATGTTCATTGTAGACTATCAGAAAATTGCAGTCGAAAGACTCAGTCACTTTTTTTTACACATTCGTACCTTATCTTAAAGCTCAATTCACACTGGGATGGCAGCAGCAGGCCGCGCCGCCGCAGGCTAGACCACTGACAAAAGCTCGAAAAGGAAGCGCGTGGCCGCACGTCCTTTTCGAGCTTTTTAACCGACAATCACTTTTTATGTACGTATATGGATAAAGCTTCAAATATTTGACACTGATAGTAATTGCCGCATCGTCGTAGCTAGCGGCTGCTGCCATTTCGGTGTGAATTGAGCCTTATACATTGACATTTGCCGAAGCCTATGCAGAACAGTAGACGGTTTTCGGCTAAGATAAATGTAGGCCTTCTTTTAATCATATTTGAACCGGGTTTATTGTTGTAATAACTTAGTCCACGAGTGAGTCAACTTTGAACCGACACGGAACATAAGTACCAACTTAAGTGTGTACACATTATCGTGCACCCGACTGTACGTGTACGGATTGACAGCCAACTCCACTGCAGTATGATTTCAAGGCCGGGATCGAAATAACTATTTTTATGTTCACAAAAGGTACAAATCTACGTGCCCGTACGTAAGGTACGTACGTGTATATCTTAAAGAAGGAGACAGGCTTATTTTGAAATGGTTACGGTCACAATACACTATGCTGAACGTAGCTTAAATGTATTTTGGGTCTGTTTTCTAACTATTCAAACATTTCTTTTTAATCCTTGTTTTTTAAAATATTTGTGGTTGCTATTGCATTTTGAAAGCTTTATTTTTAAAGGGCATACAAAATAAACATTTGCATCTCATAATTAAATACAACATTATTAGTAAGTAGTAAAAAAGTGCATTAATATATTCATATTTTAACCTGGCGAGAATAATAGTGCTACTCTTCGTTGCTACGCACGTAGAGTCACGTACGTAAAGGCTGCTACGTGATATTTTCATTTTAACAATCTTTATTATTTTTGATACGTTTGAAGTTATATTAAAGATAAAAAATATAATTCAGATATTCAACGATGAAAAGTCGTATTTTATCGAACGAAAGAGGTGAAAAATATTTAAAAATAAAAACTACATACATAGTTCTGTAGTATATCGTATCTCTAATATTCTCGTTATTTACGTGTGTCTAAAAACGATACAGCATGTAAATAAATCAGTAGGTATCCGAAATTCCCGTTAAATCTTCTTCCTAAGAACAAAACATTGTATACAGAACAGGTATGCAAGCAATATTCACCTAAGGCGCCACAATACGAAAACGCTTGGAATAAATCAGCATAAGATGAACCTAACACGATTTCTGTGAACGTGTAGTTCACAGAAATCGTGTGCTCGGGTGGTTCGGGTAGCGAAATCCGATTCGTCATAAAAGTATAATAATAGTGGGTCGGGGGTGCCGTTTGCCGCAACAACAGGGGTGACCTACAGAGCGCGCGCCGCCGCGGCAGTCTTCTGTCGAGCTTTCTAATGACCCCAGGCGTTCTGTGCTCCGCGCTCCACCGCAACACAACAAACCGGTGAAAAACCTTTCCACGGCCTCTGCAGGAGGTCTCTCTTTCCTCCACGCGTGGGACGTCTGCACACCGTGGACACGCGCACTTCGACCTTCAAGAGCGCATGCCAAAATGGACTCTATAATCAACGGGATAGCGGCGTTCCGTAATTAACTCCGATGTGTACGTCATGTCACCGCAAAGAAAAAGCTTGGTAAGTAAAATAAGTGAATACGTTTTAAACATTGCCGTTACGTTAAAAATAGCAGTTTTTGCAGTAGAATGTAATTTATTATTCTTGTCGTCTCAAAAAACACTTTATCTTGCGACGTGAATGTAGTGATATTTTTAAGTAGGTCTTATTAGTCAACTTTTAGTGTAAAGTAGTAAATACCTAAGTGAAATTTAGTATGAAAATCAATACCGTGCTCTACGGTGAAGTAGCTCCAAAGTTTCGCTTAGTTTGGAGTAGGTAAACACGGATTGTGAACAATAATCTGATTGAGAGTAGCGCCAATTGATACAAATATTCATTGTGAGCGTACAAGCAACCGTTCCATTTGCCGAATTGAATAGAGATAATACAGTGTATTAGAATCTAATGTGTGTGATTTACGATTTGGATCACATCAAGTAATAGGTGTGTTACTTGATGTGATTTCAATCACATGAAGTATATTATTCAGTGGAATCAGGAGGGTAGATGTTTGAATAACGTGGGATGTCAGCAGTTATTTGGAAAGATTGAGAAGCGTGCAACTAACTTATTTTTTAAAAATTTTAAACAAACGCAATGAGCTCACATGTTTCTCAATGCGATAAGAGAAATACAGCGTGTACCAACAAATACGAGTAACTAAGTTGTTAATTTGGAAGTTTGTGTAGGTACTTTCTTACTTAGGGGTACTTCAAGGTGTTTGGAAGTTAGCTGACGCACTACCACGTCTATGTCACACACATGCTGCTTTTGTCTCAGAATCACGAAACTAGAACTAAAGTCTAAGGGTCCTCATCAGGTTTGGTTTTTCATTTTCTATATCACATTTCTTTAGAAGAAAATTTCATAATTGCTGAGATTTTCAACTGAATGAATTTGAATGTTTTTTTCCCTTATCTACATCATAATATTTATATGTTTTCGAAATCTACAAACAACTTTTGTTTGTTTCAGGGCTAATGAACAAGCTTTACGAAAAATGAAAATATAAACATTCTTATAATGAAACTATGAAAATAATTGCATGTGTCAGGACAAAGAAAAATGGCTGGAATGTTTTGCAAATTTACTCGTTATTCCTTTTTCTACCGGTTTTGCGAGCTCAAGATTCCCTGGAGTGCCCGGACTTAGCAGAAACTAAATGCTCCTGTCATTCAACTGAAAAAGGTGAGACAAATTCTTTGCACTTAAGTGAATTCCGATTCCGAAATTTCCACTTTTACATTCAATCTTTGTAAATTAAATTATTTTATATATGTTATATATGTTTCAGGATTGTCTCTTGATTGCTATTATACTGCCTCAAAAGATATAAAAAATGCACTTAAAAGTGTGTCTGATTTACATTCACTGTTTATTTATGATCTCGACGATAAGGAAGAGGCATTGGGACCCCATTTTATACCTCAAGGCGTTTGCATAAAACGTATTCATATATCAAGTACAAACATAAAAGATATTAACGATGACACATTTATGCCGCTCAGGAAATGCCTTGAAAAGCTGAGCATTGTTTCGAGCAAAATAAAAAGTATACCGCAGAAAGCTCTATCTGGAATGCTCAAATTAACAACTATTGAATTAACATCTAACTACATTGAAGATATAGCAAGTTATAGTTTTTTCGGCCTTCCTTTAATAAAAATAAAAATAATACGAAATGAACTGCGTGATATATCTGAAACTGCCTTTTCTGGATTGGAACAATCACTCGCTAAAATCGACCTAAGTGAAAACAAATTGACAATATTTCCGATAACAGCCCTCGCTACCCTCAGACACTTGAGGTCGTTAAGTCTATCATCGAACAGGATGTCTTCATTCCCTATTGTTGAAAATTCTGAATTAATCTCCTTAGAATTCTTAAACTTATATAAAAATAGGTTTGAATTTATTTCCGAAGACTGCCTTAGATTTTGTCCGTCCCTGACAACGTTATTATTAAGTTATAATTTAATCAGCAGTATACATTATAGGGCTTTTAATTCCTTGATTGCCTTAAAATCAATAGATTTAAGTCACAATAGGTTAAAAAATTTACATCCTAATATATTTGTCAAAAATCAAATTTTAGAAGTCGTCGACCTAAGTTACAATCATTTGCACCATATTCATGGTATCTTTTGTAACTTGCCTTCATTAACGGAGGTGTATTTTAGTCATAATAATATTTTGGATGTGCCAATAGATTCATTTCTAAATTCTAATAATATTAACGCTATACACTTAGATAAGAACTGTATAAGCAACATACATAGTGAGAGCTTTAGTAACCTAGAAAATCTAATTAAGCTGCGTTTAGAATTTAATTATCTAAATCAAGTGCCACATAATATTTTTATAAATAATAAAAATATACAAAAAATTAGCTTAGACAATAACAACTTTTCTGAGATAATGAATGACACTTTAGGACCCCTAGTAAATATTAACGAAATTAGATTTAATCATAACAAATTAAGAATAATTACTAAGAACTATTTTATCAATTGTTTTGAAGTAGAAGAAATCTACTTGGACCATAATGAAATTACATTTATAGAATCTGAAACTTTTGCTGAAATGCTAAAGTTAAGGTATCTTAGTATTAATAACAATTTTTTGGTAGATATATACGATGTTCTACCAAAACTTAGCTCTAACTTGCTCGCGTTGCACCTTGAATCAAATCACATGACCATAATACCTAACTTTATATTGCAATCTCAACAAAAGTTGACCAAACTGACATTGCAAAACAACAGCTTGAAATTTTTAACAAAGAACATGTTTAGAAATTTGTCTTCAATCACAGAGCTACTGTTGTATGACAATGAAATTATAGTCATAGAAGATTTTTCGTTGCAGTTCTTGAACTCTGTTATTTATCTAGATTTGAGCAATAACTTTTTGAAGAACATAACAAATTATACATTTCATGGTCTTTCTCAATTAGAAGATCTGGATATATCATATAATAGCATTACTTTTGTCTTTGATCTGGCGTTCGACACTCTAAAAAAATTACGAAGCTTGAATCTTTCCTTCAATCCACTTCATATCTTACACAAAAATATATTTCAGCAAGGTTTGCCGCTGAGCTCACTCCATTTAGACAGCTGCGAAATACAAAACATAGAGAATGATACTTTTATGGGTCTTAACAATTTAAGGTCACTCTCACTGAGAAATAATTCATTGAAATCTACTGATCTACTTGCTATTTATATTCCAGGCCTAAGATATTTATCTCTATCTCATAATGTACTTGACTCTTTGCCGTTAGAGACATTTTTCCAGCTTCCGCTTTTAGAAAGCTTACAGTTAGAACACTGTAATATAGAACATATTTTTGAAGGCACTTTTAAATTCAATAGAAATTTGCTAAAACTGAACATAGCTCAGAATATAATCAGCTCAGTGCCATCACAATTGTTTGATGATCACAATTCTATTTCAGAATTCAACATTAGTAACAATTTTCTAGACTTTGTTCCCTATGATACTATTCAAAATTTTACTTCTGTTGAAAATCTTGATATAGCTGATAATTTGTTGCCTAAAATAGAACTTTGTGGTTTTGAAAAGTTAAAAAAATTAAAGTATTTGAATGTTCGTAAAAATGAAATAAAAGCAATAACGGTCCGCAAAAAAGTAGTATACAACGATTTGATATCATTCGATATTAGCTTTAATAGATTAGAAACTCTGCCTAATATGATATTTGAAGTATTCCCCAATATACTGAACATTAATATTTCATACAATGAAATAGTACTCTTTGACTTTCTTACGTTACATAAAAGGAGTGATATTAACTTACTAAACATTGATTTGAGTAAAAATCCTGCTATTCGCTGGAATCCATCGTATACTAACAAGGATAATAATATGCTGATCTCTCATTTATATGAACTACACGTAAGCGCCACTAACATGACAATCGTAGACGATAATACATTTTACCATTTCAAGAATTTACGATCCTTGTATTTGACATATAATAAAATTAGAAGGCTAACTATAAGTCCATTCTCTCAATTAACATTACTAGAAACATTGGATCTTAGTTTTAATAGAATCTCACAATTAAAGGAAAGTAATTTCCGAGGCCTTCCAAAACTAAAAAATCTTTGCTTATCCAATAACAATATAGAATCAATGGATTCTTTTGCGGAAGATTTGGGAAACTTGAAACTCTTAGATATTTCACACAATAAACTGCAGAACATTCTGAACGATGATCTTATACACCTGAAAGAACTTACAGTACTCTACCTTAGCCATAACTACATAAAGTACATTTCAATAACTGCATTCAATAACCTGAATAACATACTGCAAATCGATCTGGAGCAAAATAAACTGCAGACATTACCTATAGAGTTATTGAACTCGGTTGAAAACCATATTCACGATATATCTATCAAAGGTGAGTCTGTCTTTTTATGAAATTTTTAATACCGATAGATATTGGTTGAATGTTCTATATATGTATCAGCATGACTACGCCTTGGCTTACAATTTCAAAATATGTATTTGAAGTTTGTAATTTGGTGGCAAGCTTCTTAATGAAGTCTGCCATAGCAAAATACGTGTATAAAATGAAGGTCCTTGTATATCTACGGACATTGAGCGTGCCAGACACGTGCTATGGCATAAACGGACTTTAAATCATGTCAAAAATAATAAAAAACAAACTTGTTTTCAGGCAACGTTTTGACATGCAACTGCCAAAAAGATAACGCATGGCTTTGGATCCAAGATCACCCAAATACAATCAAAACGAAGGATGTGACTTGTCTCAACGGCCAATATCCCAAAGAGAAATGCGATGGTCCTGTCATCTCGCAACTTTCGATTGATAAGCACAAAGATAACTCTGTGTCAATGTCGTGGTTTATTCGCAACCGCACTGCTATCAAAGCATTACAAATTATTTACTACGCTGAAGATATTAATTCTGATGTAAGTTTCTGTCACCTTCGACGTTTTCGCTAACAATATGTAGCCATTTTATAATCAAACTTTTTCCATACAGATCAAAACCAAATATTTGGACAAAGACAAGGTGTCTATCAATTTGAAGGATTTGGAGCCCAATGCAAACTATGTCGTCTGCGTTCTTGCTCAATCCGATGAATTCAGTGATTACGACGAAAATTTTAAATTAGATTTTAATGTTTCTTCCAATAGTGAAAACGAAACCTCTTTTGTAAATCATGACAGAGTTACTGCACTTCTAAGCCGCTCCCTCTCCAATGATTGCATTTCTTTTAATACATATAAAAAGCAAATAACTATTGAACTGAAAACGAAACAAAAGTATAAACTATCACAGTTCTTGAATCGTCGTTTAGGTTTGATGGTTGGTTGCTCTTTGGGTTGTGTTGTGTTTTTTATAATGGTGTCTGTTCTTCTTTACACTAAAATAAAAGAAAGAAAAAGAATTGCTAAATCTGAGCCAGCTTGGGCTGAGATGAATGATTACCATTCCATGGTAAGCAAAGAGGACATTTTACACAACTCTACGAACGCCTCAACGGATAATATTCTATTAGGAATGGCTAAAAATTAATAAATTTATCTTGAACACTAAAGTAGCATTAGATTTAGAAAAAAGTGATATTTCATTAATAATTTCTGGATTTAAAATTTTAACTATCTACTTAAGTAGTTGTAGGCCACAATGTGAACCTTTAATAAAATTATAATACTTATTAATCAATTGTTACTTCACGCTAGAAATGATGCTTTAAATTAAATATAAATTCAAAAATTTGTAAACTACTAATAGAGTAGAAACAATTAGTAGATAGAGAGCATTTAAATTATTTGTAGTGATTTATTAAAATTTTGATATTTCTAGATCAAATTAGGTATAGGTAAACTAAATAAAAATTGTTGGCATGGTTATGTGTAGTTTTATTCATATTTAATAATCTGAAATTAAACTTGTTATCTCAAAGTCAATATATGTATATTACAATATCTTTCAAGAGCTTTAGTTATGTGTGTGAATTTTGTAAAGTGCCTTTTTGATTACGCGTGTTTTAAAAACCATGTACACTACACATCAAAAAGCACGCTTTAATTCAAGAGCGTGTCGGATTTTGTTCAGAAACCTCGTAATCGAGTGCTTCAAAAAACGTATATGCTGTAAGAAATGAAGTTCTTGAGACACAATCGAAATTTTCGTTTGAACGTTAGCCAAAGTTTGATTTGGCTCTAGTAAATACTTATACAGGCGCTAGTAGGACCCGATTCCAAGCAACGAATATGATATATGTATATAGTTTGGGATCTGGAATAACATATAGGCAACTTTTATCCCGATAAAACGCGGACGAAGGCGCGGGCAGCAGCTAGTATTATATAAATGTCAAAGTTTGTATGGATGGATGTATGGATGTATGGATATTTGTTACTCTTTCACGTAAAAACTACTGAACCGATTAGGCTCAAATTTGGTATGGGTATAGTTTGGGACCTGGAATAACACATAAACAATTTTTAGTATCCCAATAAAAAGCGGGCGAAGGCGCTGGCAGCAGCTAGTTAAGTATAATATCAATTATGATTGGTATGCATAGAATAATAGGTAGAGTAAATAACTCATAAGCTTTGCGTCGACTATAACCTCATTTTTTGTCCGTCACGTCGAAGGTCACGTCATTAATATTCTCTAGGTCTAGTTACTAATTGATGACGATATCATTTCTCAAAGTCATGGCATGGATCTCGTGACAGATACCTAGACGGTTCTTGTAATTGGTACGTAAGTGACTAGCCCAGGAGAAATGATACTTAACACAGATGTTATGGATAGAATAATAGGAAGAGTAAATAGCTTCTATGGTTTGCGTCGACTATAACTTAGTTTTTTTGTCCGTCACGTCATTAATATTCTCTATGTCTGGTTACTAATCAATGACGATATCACTTTTGAAACGATGATGGTTATTTACAACACTAAAGTTACTATCGGGTTATTTACCATGATTAAAGTTATGAGTTCTCTAATATTTCGGCACAGTTACATGCGCCATGATCACGGAACAACATGTGCGGAAATATTGGAGAACTCAAAACTCGAATGATGGTAAATATCCCGTTAGTAACGTTAGTGTTGATGACGATATCATTTCTCAAAGTCATGGCATGGATCTCACGTGAGATACTTGGACGGTTCATGTACATATGTATGTACATATTTGGTACGTAAGTGACTAGCCCAGGAGAAATGAGCTAATGTACACATCCAATATTGACGATTGTATCTGACTGGTGCACAGGGAATACCGGACTATTTTGAGAATCAGCAATCAGTTAAGCCTAGTTAGTTTGCCAACTAGCTGAATAGGATATGTCAGCAAAAGTTGAAAGCTATTTCGACGTGTTTTCAAAATGAATACATAGTTTTTTCAAAATAAATGAAACAAACAAATTGATAGAGCCTAGATGGAATAAAATAACGATTAAGTAGATAATCATTTATATACATATAAATATATATTTTAAACAATACCGTTGATGATGGCTTTATTTATCGAACCACGGAG
Organism: Eupithecia insigniata; assembly: GCA_947859395.1. Taxonomy (NCBI): domain Eukaryota; kingdom Metazoa; phylum Arthropoda; class Insecta; order Lepidoptera; family Geometridae; genus Eupithecia; species Eupithecia insigniata. Next base: position 9,219,614 of record OX402003.1, read on the forward strand.
CTAAAAAAATATTCAAAGTCTTAAAGTTGTACATAGAAAAATTCTATTATGAGGTAAAAAATAGTACATGCCTACTGTGGGCGATAACTTATCAACCCACAATTAAATTTGGGTAATGCCTCTGAAATTACAGCAATAAACTGCAATGTAAGGTACTCGTCTTAACAAAAACTAAACAAAGTTTACCTTTTTAGATAATAAGCAGCTTATTTCTATTCACGAGTAAACTCCGTGCTTTATTGGTACTACGAGTAGATTCTGTGTTTAAGCGCGTTTTCCAACATAAAAATTAATTTCAGCAGACGCATCTATGTTCACTGCTAAACACCCCTCAGGACCCGGCAGGCGGATTGGTTATCGTAAGAAAACTTTTTTATTTGATCAATAGACCTTCATTTGACCTCTCACCCGATGGTAAGTGATGGATATTCCTTCCACTCGCGTTAAGCGGTCCTCTTCCATCTTTATCATTCGTACCGCTAAGGATCTAAAAAGGCTGTCGTGGCTGAAGATGTATCACGAAGGCCTAGGACACCCCTATTCACTATTATCTTGAAGAGACAGGTTGTAGTTAGTTAACCGGAAAATTGAGGCAAGCCGCAAGGTTCCAATCCTTAGCGGTACGAATGATAAAGATGGAAGAGAACCGCTTAGTGCGAGTGGAAGGAATATCCATCACTTACCATCAGGTGAGAGGTCAAACGAAGGTCTTAGTGCGAGTGGAAGGAACATCCATGAGATAATGGTGTTAATGTGCTGTACGTCTGCTTGTGCTGGAGTGGAAAGGAGATGTTATATCAATATCGATCAAGTCATAAAGTTCCTGTGAATATTCTACAAAATGTATCCCATAAAAGATCAAACTGATGCCTTTCTTTCCTTTGGTAGGTTCCCTAAATCGACTCTTACGACATCCACGGGCTAAGTGGAAGTGGTAGATTCTTAAACTGCATCCGTCACGGCCTAAAAATAATCTACTCTCAATGTTAACTCTGCCAGATATTCAGCCACATCTTTTTTTTTCATACCACAAAGGTCAAGCGTGCGGTCCACCTGATGAGAAGCGGTTACGGCAGCCTATAGTATGGGCACCTGCAACGTCAGAAACGTTACACGCGCGCTGCCGACTCAATAAATGCTTTAGAATGCCCTGTTTGAAAGACCTCATACATAGCCCATGGGGAAACCTCAGCAGGAGATCATTCCACAACCTGAGTGTTCGTGGTAGGAAGTTCCTCTTGAACCTTGAATATCTATGTGGATTACGCCACCATTACCATAAACCTTTAATAATTTATCTAACATCACTTGCGTCATGCATGTTTGCGGACGCACATGCTAAGGACTTTTCTGCTGTCATTCGCAATAAAATAACATATTTAAAACGCTAAGCAGGTGAGCAGCATCAACTGTCTGAAAATAGTTCTGGCTGACAGACATTGCAGTGAGCTGCGAAGGTGATGTCAAACTCTTATGCCAAACAAAATTATTTAAATAAATTTTGTGTGTGTACCTTTATTGTTTTAAATTGTTTTCACTATCTAGAACTAAATGACTTTTGCTGTCCGAATCAATAAAAGTATTTAATTTAATAATCTCTACATCTTTTCTATGTGTCTATAGATCTCTATAGATCCCTACCTCGTACTTGACCTGCTTTTGTTATGTAACCTCTGAAGAAAGGTAAGTTCCAGTTTTGAGGATCGTTCTGACGTCTAATTATAAGTCGAGGTTAACTTTCATGTTTATTCAGTCCCTGTTTACGGGCTGTAGTTTGGTTACGGCATCAGATTAGGTGTTGTTAGAGGATTTGCCTACATACAATTAACTGAGGGATAACAATGTTGTCTTCTGTGAATGCATTGTCCGTAAGGGCTAGGTCAAATATCAAAGTACTTTATTTCCTTTAGACCTTACAGGACTCTTGGACACGTCACAAAATATAAATTAAATAAGTCAAATTAGGAAATTAAGTGATCGCTTTGATTTTTTGTTCACTTCAATCTTTTTAAGGTACAGTAAAGAAGCGAACAAGAAACCTTTACCTTGTTAGGGTATTAGTATTCCAGTTAAAGAAAATTTCGAGTTCTGCCTTATATACAATAATAAATATTATATCTAAATATAAGAGTAGCTTGAAGTCAGCAAAATATAGATATAGCAAAAAAAACTTGATTGGGATAACAGATGCGCAGGCTTTGTTTTAGGATAAAAAAATCAGAAGCTTTCAGGTCAATCTTATATTTTATTATTGACCAAATTTTTGTTAAGAAATTTAGCAAATTAAATAAGCGCGACTAGATTCTGCTAGATAATAACAGAAAGGTTTGTACTACTCAGATATCCAAACTAGACTACTGGTATCTAGGTGGAAATATTTGTATTTTTCGTGGGCGGTACAAACCGACACAAATGAATGCGTCAATTCAAATCTACTTAGGTATGTACATACTACGATACTACCCAGGTATGTATGCCTTTTTATCATTCTTCACATAGGTTGAACTTGCTTCCCCCAAACAAGAGGGGTTTTGCCATAATCCGCCGTAGATGTGGATAAAATATAAACAGAATGGAGCTACTACCCTTCCTCTGGTACATCAACATCCATAGGCTGAGTTGGAGAGGTCGATCAACGCCAAGCCAAGGCAAAAAGGTATAAACTAGTGTCATCCTACCTCCGAGTATCTTCCTACTACTCAATAACTTTGTATAAGTAAATATAACTATCTATGTGATAGTGACTGAGAAACTTATCATTTCACACAAAAGAACTAAAATCGATTACCATAATCCGAAACACGAAGGCACTTCAAAACACAATAAGTTATCTAAAACCGAACAGCATACTTTACAATCCTATTCAGCAAAATCTCCCTTGAGTAATGTGGGTCAGACCCATTTCCGCAAATAAATCCCGTTTCAAAATAAATAACTGGTTATACCCGGAAGGCGTGGGATGAATATACAGATAGAGGATCATTGTTATCGAGCATGTGAAATAATGTTATGTGGCTTTTGATTAATATAGTTTAGAGCTTGGTTTTAGTTAGAATTCCAACTAAATCGTACCGACCAAAATAATAACGGAAAACATAATTTGTTTCATGGTAACCCCGCTTTTATTAATACGGTTATTTATTCATCTGAAAACTTCTTCAAAACCAAAAACTAGTCAGATAGAATATTTACTGGAAGTCTGGTTTAGCTTACCACGTAATAAGTAGAAACATATTTTCGTAATATGGCCTAACTAAGCTTGCTTTGGGCCGGATGGAGCAGAGAAGTGCAAGTGCCTGTACCTATTAAATTTTCATAAACTAACCGTCCCGAATGCAGTTTCTTTGTTAAAGTAAACAATTTTTATACGCTTGGCGTACTCGATAATTGTTTGGTGTAAGATCGTTTGAGAAGGTCGATATTGTACGAGACGCTAGTCACACTGACACCTTATCTAATCCTACCTGAAACTCATAATAATAGCTACAATCCCAAAAAATTATGCATTCGATTCCAAAAAACTACAAACTTTACAGGAAAGTCACTTCTCAAACTTAAACAACACAAAGAATAGTGAGCAGGCAGAGGAACAGCGTTGAAACTTCCTCGTAACACGTATAATAGGATAACTTTATCTTTTTAGCTCACAAAACAGGGTAAAAGCGCTCACAAGGCATTAGCAGATCGGCATACACCACGTTACGTGATATTGCGTCGATCTGCTATCTCCGCACTTTCGGATAATGGATTCATTTGTATTCAGGTTGCAAGTGCCCAGTGTAACGAACATCGGGACGCTGACGTTCAGGGTACAATTACCAGTGTTAATATTTACCAACTGACGCCAAGGACTAATTGCTGCCGACTGTGCCGAGCCGTCTGCGCTTAGTTGCGTGAACGCCTGTTGTGGCTGCTCTAAAGGAAATTGTCTGCGGAATTTGGGGCGCTGTAAATCGTGGTAAGTACGCCTGCTGCTTGGAAAGACTCGGAAATGTACGATTTACAAGTTCAATGAATAATCTGCTACTTTAAACAGCTTTAAACAAACATATAAAGATAAAACTACATAGGTAAGTAAACTCTTTTAGGGTTAAGCTCGCCTTTGTACACGTCCAATCGTTGTTTTTTTATGTATTATGTTATTTATGTGTACAATAAATAAGTTAAGAACATTTTCTGATCTTACCTACTGTATAAGTTTTAAAATTTTGCTACGTGTTTGGTCTATAATAATTGGTCTAATCATAATTAAAGTTCTCATAACTTTTAGAAAAGACACATCGTAACAATAGATAAAAAATTGGAATAACGCCAAACCCGACTGTAAATGCCGGAGGCGACTGCCGGAAAATATCGTGCCTTCAATAATAGGTATTGTTTTATGATCGCGACTAGCATGTGGCTCTGGCCCAACAATTATTGGCGGGGTGAAATTGACTGAACCTAAAATGTTACTGGCTAAACGAGTACAGTTTATACAGGCAATAGCTAGGTTATCTAGTTTGTTTAAGGAATGCTAAGGCCAGTTAAGTAAGTTACGAGTACTTAGCCCTGGAGTGTATCTTTTATGAATCTCTTTTATAAATTGTGACCTAATCAACCTTGTACAATAAGCTGAACCATCCTAGTTTTGTGGGTAAATAATATGGCGTGTTTAAAAAACGATAAATCGACTTCAAATTCCCTTACTTTACTTATTTTAGTTTTTAATTTTTTGGGATAAATACTAATTCCCTGGGTATAAAAATTTATCCCTTCGGGATCGTTTTCTATACAATAGTGAAGAATTTTCAAAATTGGTCCATAATTGGCGGAGATACCGCTTAACATCCATACAAAAAAACATACAGACGAATTGAGAACCTCCTTTTGAAGTCGGTTAAAAAGGAACATACCTACATAAATTAAAGAAAGTAGGTCAACATTGATAGAGTCAAAATGAAAGATCCATAATTGAAAATGGAAAGTTGTGCTTCTGTGATAATAAATTGAAGGCTTTGCTACTCCAACGGAAGAATATAGAACTTATCAAATGACAGTTTTCCTACCAGGTTAGTGGTAAAAACTATTTAATTAAAGGGTCAATATTCACAAAAATAAATTGATAATATATCACTTATTTTAGCTTGTTGCGTATTCATTTCAGTTAGTTAGACTCGAATTTTGGCCACGGTGGCCTGTTTCAAGGGAGACTTGGCATGTATAAAGGTCATAATTATAGTGCATAAGTGTGTACGCAAACACAGGTGCACTCTCTTTTACCTCACTATCGTATTTATTATGGGACAGTAGGCGGAACGGGAAAAGTTCAGGCGCAGAATCAACGACTTGACGGGGCTTTCCGAGGCACGGATATGTGGCACCGCTAACTTCCTGACTCCGGGCTGCTACTGTCAGTTTCTTTGCTAGAAAAAGACTTGGGATTTGAACCCGATTCCTCATCATCATCAGCGGCCCAACGGGGCATTCAGTTATTAAATAATTGTAAGATAATGTAAAAAATTCTTGTTTTTGTTTTTTATTCCAAAAATCAATCCTCCTCAATCCTCAATCCTCTTTAGTATCTACCCAAAAAACGTCCGGTGTTTATCAAGTAGTATAATATGACAAGGTCTCATACCTACCCAAGCCTAAATAATAATCATCATCAGCCAAGCCTAAATATAATCACCTAAATAGTTTATAAAATTTAATTATTTTGAAAACGAGACTGATCGTTTGTTTTTTATTAGCGTCGTGTTTAACAAGAAACAATGTTATTTAAATTGCAATTTATTACAAGAATGCCCTTTACCTTTTGCGATAGCTGAAAACAAATTCGTACCTCAGGACTATTCTAATTTTGTAGGACTTTATGTTGAATAATGAGCATAATTACCTAGTAATAAGAGTTGCTTGGATTGTATTTTATATTTTCCTAACCTTGTTATGGGTAAATCATTTCTGCTTTGCACTCATTATTTCCGGGACAAAACTAACCTAACTTAAAGATAGTAGATACGTTATTCCAATTCAACAAAGGTGTAATTATTTTTCTATGGATTTTAGGTTAACGTTATTCCATGGTATTTATTGGATAAAAAGTAGTCTCTGTTATTCCAGGAATAAACATGTGATTTTATCTCATAAAGGTAACCAGATATCGGTACTTGCTTTTATCTATTAAAAGCATGAATAAGGTATCACCCTTAAAGGAGTTTGAGACCCACTTATTTTTCATACCGGTCAAGCATGTTGTTTCATAATATATTTTTGTTACCTTCATACAGATGTATGTATTTTGGGCAAATAAATATATTAATCTTTATCTGAAGATTTTTTGTATGGAAGGTGGCCCTAAAAATATTTTTTTCTTCAAAACCGTGGCGCGTGAAAGTTATATATTTGCATAGAGGACACTTATACAAATAATAAATATTCCATAACGAATGTCCTAAGCCCTCAAGTTTCGGAGATCTTCACAGATGAAAGTAACTATTGCTCTACTCTAATGTTTTTTTTTATATGTGAATATCTACGCTTTAGGAATTGATGTTACGGGACATTTTTAATTGTATCTGTCCAAATATGTATATAGTTTTCATTATGAGAATTATGAGATTTAATAACTGAATGCCCCGTTGGGCCGCTGATGATGATGAGGAATCGGGTTCAAATTTACTTGAAAACAATAAAAGTGTGGTAAACCAATATTAGGGCCAATATTTAGGAAATAACAACAACACCACCAGTCTACTAGTACCAGTTGAATGTTAGACTTAGACCTTTTTTTACAGTCGATAGACTTTCTTTTGTTCACAATCTCACCAAATGGAAAGTAACGACGTGGCCGACGGTGTATCATAAAGGTCTAGAAGACTCTTGTCTTGAAGAGAGCCAGATTGTAATTGGTGGGAAAAACAGAAGCAGGCAGCGAGTTCTATTCCTTAGCGGTGCGAATGATGGTGGTACATCCAACAGATAAGGATGGTTTTGTCCGTCCGTCTGCGTGTCCTAGAGTGTAAGGGATGGTAAGGGAGATTTATTTATTTATTTTTATTTAGAAACAACATCATTACAGTCGCTTCGCTTCATGGGGATTCCATATGATGGCATTCGTTTCTAGGTGACTCCTAACAAGAGCATTGTATAGAATTTTAATCACATTAATGTTCCTAAAGTTCGCACTCTGTCTAAGAATGAAATCCAGGTTTCTAAAATATTTAGCGCACACGTTTATAATATGGTGGCGAAACCTCAAGTCGGGTACCATCTCAAGGCCTAGGTCTCGGACGGACATCGCTCTCGGCATCCCTATCCCATCCACCTAGTATTGGTACTGCATGGGCGAGCGCGCGTGGCTGTAGTTCATCATGGAACACTTAGCTATATTGAACAGTAGCTTATTGGATCTGCTCCATTCGACCACCCTATCTATGTCGCGCTGGAGACGCTCGCAATCAGAAGTGTTTGCTACCGTTAAAAACACTTTTAGGTCGTCCGCAAAGAGCAAGCAACCTGCCTCCTTAACTACCTCTGGGAGATCATTTATCATTATAACAAATTCCAGGGGTCCAAGATAGGAGATGGTAGGATCAGGCCATGAAGTTCTTGGGTACATTCTCCGTAATGTATCCTATAAAAGATCGAGAGACGAGCATTGTTGTGGCGTTGTTCGAGACGTCCCCCACCCACTATTAAGTGTGATAATGGTTCTAGGTAGTACCATAATCCATTATCATGCCATAATACATTAATATTGCAGAATAACTATAGGTATAGTATGCCTAGGACCATCGACAGATAATGCGGGCTGAATCAACACGCCAGGTGCTGTGTGATACATGCGCACAGGTTGCATATTAATTTGCGTAACTTGGCTTCACGCTTACTATTACGTATTTATGTAGATATACTCGTACATAACTCCGTGAAATGGTAGCGTCGAGGGTTAAAAATAAATCAAAGGCACTCAGTATACGCTGGTCGTTCCATCGTGATAACTCTCCCAAATTGTTTGAAGAGCTCTTTGTGGAAATTTATGACATTCATTAGTCTAGTTGAATACGACACTTCTTTGAGAGACGCGACGATGGCACTAATTGCAAGGATCCCCCAATTTGTCAGAAAAATGTTTTACCGCATTATTGGGGTATGCGGGCCGCTACCGCCAACGATATTCCTTACAGATTTCCCTTCACAACCCTTCTTTATTTTTATTAAACAATTTTGGGCTGTAAATCTTTTTATTATTTTGGAAATTCGAAATGAGACTGGGGCTTTTCTTGTACAAATGTTGACAAATTTGAGACGAGAGCCATGCTAGGCATGGCTGGCAGACCTTTTGATTATTATTAAATTGAGGTGCCATGGTATAAATTTATTTTCATCATCATTATGTTTGCCTATGTAGGTATTCCATGAAACAGAAATGAAACTTTGTTTACAATTTACGATTATCTATGAGAAAATGAACCTGTAAACTAGTATATTTAAAGCTAAAACTTTTAGTTCTGATAATTTTTTTCAACGTTATATTTTTTATTTCAGTCTTTGAAGGCATTTATATTATTTTTTGCTAAAATTGAGGCAGTTAATTAGTGGTGGGTACGTCTCGCAGCTGCCGAGGAATGCTAGTAATTGCGCCAGAGTTATGGCCCTCATTTGTTTTTACAAAAATTCTTTATAACCTACTCTTGTCAAACTTCGTAGCGACAAGAGCTACGAAGTTTAACTCCACTCTCTTTTTTCTACTCTCTAAAGCTTTGGTCTCTAGATCGGGACGCACAACGCTGCGGTTTGCGTTATGAGGGAAATTATGAGGGACCTCATGGTCCCTCATAATCAGTGGTTGATCATGCGACCGCTAGACCAACGGGTTCAAATCCCGGGTCGAGCCTAAAGTTGTTATTGGGAATTTACTGGCAAGAAAAATCTTACCCCGTGCCTCGGAAAACACGTTCTACCGTTGGTCAGAAAATTGACGTAATAAAAGTATATTACGTCACATTTTTGGTACATTCGCGCGTCGCCTAATTTGAAACCTTATGGAATTAAATGTGCTTGGACCAGTTAGAGATGGTTCCATTCCACTCGGATGGCGAGCATAACAATTATTATTTTTAACAGACTTCAGAAAATGAGGTGGTTCTCAATTCACCTGTATTTTTTTTTTTGTATTTGTGTTACGCGATATCTCTATTACTATTATATTCTTTCACTATTATATAGAAAATTATTCCGAGGTGTTTTCACTATCCCCAGGGGAGTATTTATCCCGAAAAACTTAAAAACAGTGTAAAAATAAGGGAATTTGAGGTCGGTTCGTATTTTTTCTGTTGGAGCGTGTTTGTCAGAACAAACTCAAAACAGTAGGTAAACATACGTAGAGTCATACTATATAATCGAATCGGCTGAAACTCTTAGATTGATCAGGCGGCTGTACAAGAAACCCATATTAATTTACTAAAGAAATAGAAAAAAAAAATAAGATGGGCAATCCACACAGCATCATCTTGCCCCAAGCCCAAACTAAGCAGAACTTCTGTTAGGGTAAATGACTGATATATCTACTTAAAATAATACATACACAAATCGATATCAATATTTTTTATTATAAATAGAAAACACATAGAATACGATGTAACAAATATTTGCAGATTGTACAAACATTTATCATCCCACCATCAGTCCCCCCCCCCCCCCCCCCCCAGTGATCAGATCAGTGATGGCAAAGAGCACCGATGAAACTTTTGTTAGTGTGCATTTTGCATAACCTAAACTTCTTATCATAGTTAATGAACAAGCCGAAGGGAATTTGAAAGAAATAAATTTTGACGAATTATCCAACGTGTCTCCCTGTATTACGTAAACAAAATAAACATGTATTAGAAACATAAGTGATAGATAAATGTACTAGTAGTTTCTTTTTCACCTCTTTCACTAGTGGACAAAAAGTTGAAGTGTAGGACAGGAGGCAATCAATAACACCTTACTTCTTACACTATATGTAGAGCTGTTTATACAGGTAGCTTAAAATTTTACTTGTCTTTATTGCTTATGTTGTAAGTCTAAAGAAATAAACAATATAATATAATGAGTCAGTCAGTGAGTGGTAATCCAGCTATGTATAGTATAATAACCCCCCTACATGGGAGACCATCCACTCGATGGACCGACGACATCGTAGCGGTCGCAGGGAGTCGATGGATGGAGGCGGCTCAGGACCGCTATTTGTGGCGTCGTATGGGGGAGGCCTATGTCTAGCATTGGACGTGATATGATGATGTTGATGATGAGGAAAGAAATAAAGTTATTGAATGTGAAGCTGAATCTACCACCAACGAAGGAATTCTAAAATTCAACTCTTTTGACTCATTTGGCGCGTTCAGATCGGAAGGGTGTGAGTACTTTCAGCTTGAACATATATAATTAGTAGCGAAAAGGGTATTTAGGCAATTTATTTAAATTAAAGAACGTCGATGGTATGTAATTAACATCCCATCCCATACAAAGTACCTACTGGTTATATCCTAGCCAGCTCGGTGGTCTTCACTTTCTACTAATAGCCCGGCTATACCCTCAAACATTTGTGCATGCATGATAGCACAAACCAGTTTGCGCAAGCAAAATGAGCCTGGCCCCACGCTCCATCTTGCTTGCGCAAACTGTGTTCGTGCAATCATACATGCACAAATGTTTGAGCGTGTAGCCGGGCTATAAAGGATCTAACTCATCATTCATTTCGAAAACCATTACCATAATCACAAAATAGCTTCAATTCTAATATTACTCAAAGGTAACAGTAATGCCTAATACAGATGGAATAGCCTCATTACATATTTCAATTAATCTAATGGCTTTCTATGCGCAGTTCCATTCATTACATCAATTTAACCAGCATCCACTTTATCAGCAGCGATTTCAAAATTCAATGTAATTTCCGTTGACGAAACTTCGCGATTGGCAAAAGTTAAAAAGTCGCCATGCATTAAGGAGCAAACTTTCTAGATAGCGTGCATTTAATCGTGGTAATTTATAAAGTTATACATTTATATTTAAAGAGAGTATTCGACGTCAAACACATGTAGGCATAGAGGGCCAGGCCGCTTGAGATAGGTTTGGTTGGAGTAGCGCCCTCGCCCACTCCTCTCGTTAAATTTTCACATGCGCTTGACGTGCCGACCTGGCTTGCGTTAATTATGAAATCTCATTTGAGAGTGAACCTACGTTTGAGTAATGACTCCTGAAATGAGGAGTGTTTGAATAAAAAAGTTCAATTTGCTTAACGACAGCTGTTTATGCTGTTTAATTGGAAGGCCTATCAGCTGCTTGGGTTTTAACGTATTAACTTCAAAAGTACGAGGGTTTATTCGATATTGCTTTAGTCTGAAATAAACTAAAACCAATCTTTTGGAGTTCTAAATACTTTCTTTCAGCCCGTCTGGCTGTCAAACAAAGCCTATTACGAAATTATAAGTTTCTCTACGATAAGTTTTGTACCCACGAAAAAACTAAAAGCCTGGTCAGAGAATTCTATAGCTCTAACTGCTCCCTAGTTAGAAAATAACTGAAGTTCAGCTTTTATTACTTGTAACCAGATAATTATGTGATTAGCCCGAATTTAAGTAACAATATTTTCCATGACGTAAGGGCCACATTATTCTGTACGTCGGACGTATAACTTCCGTTGACTTCGGATCACATTGCAACATGATAAATGGGCTCTTTCAGCTTATTCTTCCCCACTGAAATTTTTCAACTTAAACGATAAGGGTGCTCTGGCATTTTATGCCCTCCTATAAATATAATAATGATTTATTATATCATTTATTTTGCGCGAACTAGTCCGGGTATTCAATTTAAAACGTCGCCTTAGATGGGGGTAACTTTCAACTTTGCCGGATAAAATAGGCCAAGGTAACAATGGATAATTGAGAATAATTAATAATCGAACATAAAAGAAACTTGGAAGTAAATCGGTGTTGCAAACAATCGCGAGTCGGAAACAGATTTTCTTCAATTTATTCCTTTGATATTAATCATTCGGAAAATATCCTATAGTGATTTTACCTATTAAAAATTTCTCGAGGCAATACGTCATTTCCTTCCGTCATAAATTGTGCAACCAATGAAACATGTAACCCTGTGTCGTTTATATGAACCTATAAATAAATTTCAATCTGCGTGCCCTGCTAAAATGTCCAAACACAAATATATAGGGGTCTCATAACATTAATCTTTCTCTCATTTATACAGTCCTTCGAAAGAGCAAACGCTGCGACTTTTTTATCTTCTAAAATTACTAATCTGCCTGGGATACGGACCTTGAGGTTTAACGTGATTAGGTACCTAATAATCAAGTTAAGGAGATCTTAGGAAACTAGCAAAATTTCTAGTATAAGTAAGCAATGCGCAATGAGCACTTATATTTTTGGCGAATCGGAGTGATATGTTCCTTTCACTAAATGGCCCGCGTGCTCAAAATGGCCCTTTCTCAAAACGGCCCTTTATCAATATGTCCCGTTATCAAAATAGCTCTTGCTCAAAATGGCCCATTCTCAAAACGGCCCGTTTTCAATCTGCGGTGTTATGCCTTAGTTATCGATCGTAAGAAATCAATACTCGGTCCATTCTCTGTACACACACATTTAACATCATAGTCGGCCATTACCACTTTAGACTCGCACAGATTGACACTGTCCTAAAATAAAATCGAAAAATGCTTTCCTGTGTGGTGAAATCTCACCGGTGTTGCCTGTTGACTTAATATGCAAATTTACCAGTAAGTGTGGGAGGCTAAACTTTATAATCTTCGGATAAGTATAATTATGAACTATGTAGGTACATACTTCAAGTAGGTTACTTTATCATTTAAGTTATCTATGATGTGCAAATAAATAAAACTTTATTTGTTCGTGGTATTTTAACAGCTAAAAAAATATGAATTTCGAATAATCACACGCACATATTGACTCGTCCGCCATTGACGTCCTTCACTTCTGATTATGTAGGGTTAAGTCCGTAGGTTTTGCTAGTCCCTGACAGTAGGCTTAATAACACATTAAAAAAATTACATAGCGCCTTAAATGTACTTGGGGGACATTTTACGAACGAGACGATTCGCGAACGGGACTTTTCGCGAAGGGGACGATTCGCAAACGGGACAATTCGCGAACAGGGCATTTTACGAAATGCTTACGTTTTTAGGAGCGGGATATTTTGCGAAAGGGACATAACACTCCGACTCGATTTTTGGAATGTTACAGCAACAAAAATTTTGAATACTTTTTTCGATCGAAACTTTTGTTTTTGTTGATTTTACCCTAGTTTTAAAAAAGCAGGTTTTCTTCAAAGCCTATAAACCTATAAAGCCTATAAAGCTAGCCGTATAAACACCTTGTTTATTTTCCTTTTTTTATGTTTTTTTACATATATATTTAACTATCTTGATCTATGGAACCTTGAATTATGTGATTCTATTATTATAATTATAATTTTAATCAAATAGAGTCCTAATATATTTTTGTGTAGTTAGTGCTTTGGTTTTAGACTGTAAGTAAGTACCTTTTTTGAATAAATAAATCTAAATCTACATCTTGAAAAGTTCATTGCTGGCGGCTTCATCATAGCAATGACGGAGCGCAAAACATTTTCTTTGGAATATTTTCCTTTCAGCTACAGAACACACTCTTTTCATATAACAAAAAATGCAGTTGTGGTATAACGCACAAATATTTACTACCACAGTGTCGAATAAAAATTAAATGTCACATAGCGATTTACCTGCATTCTGGACAACACTGCACACTCTCACGCCCCATCCAGTTTAGTGCTATTTTAATACCCGTGAGCTGGTTGTTCCCTTTTGATTGTAGAATTAATCATAGCCCCGAGTTCATTACTCGATTGTGTCGAAACGTCATCGACAGATTGCAATTATATATGTATTTGAACATAATCAGAGAATATTATACATATCTTAGTACACATAATATGTAATGTTACAGTGTGAGATGCCCTTTATGTGTTTGGAATGATGACTAAATAAATATGCTCTAGAATGAGCTTAAATAATATTATATACCTATGTGTACATATATAGCATAGCATAAATAAACTTTTTGTATTTTTTTTGTTGTTGGCTGAGCTCCTAATAGCTCAGTTATACATAAAAACGTTAACGTTTCAAATTGTCAATAGTGTCATCGATTCGCTCTACTTTCAGTAGCCATGCCATACCTACAAACTTAAAGAGATGCTCTTAAAAAAATGATTTTTCGACCGTGACGATACTCAAAGTATCGTTGAAAAGCTCGTAATATTCATTGTAGACCTAATAGATAAATATTAAGTAAGTGCATCATAATAAGAAAGGCATGATATGTGGCCAGTCTTCCATTGCAACACCCTAAATGGGTACATACTGTGAATATTATTATACATATAATATTCACAGTATGTACCCATTTAGGGTGTTGCAATGGAAGACTGGCCTGTTCTGTTCGTATGTATAAACTAACCTAAACACTAAGACCTGACTGCATGAATGTAGTATAATTATCAAAACACTGAAATGCAAAAAATAACTCCTATCTACCTGCCAAATAACACTTGCAGTTATTTTGAATAACTAAATAGCGTGATTTTTTTAAATTTCCCATGCAGCAAAAATGTCACGACGGAAATTGTACAGCTGTGAAATATCGTGCACAGCTGCAACGGCTAATGAACTCGTTTCATGTTACTAATATTGTGCATCATGTCCAGCGAAGTGAAATATTTTCTCTTTACACAAATGAAGTATAAATTTGCCATTGAAATGATGAAATGAAAATTATGGGATACAAAGCAATAATATGGCTTATTGAATAATAGTTTGTATCAAATTGAACGGGGCCCGGGTATTATGAATGTTCGTATTGGGCTCATTAGAGTATTTTTTTAAAACTATGTCGAAGTCTTATTAAAAATTATTTATTTCCGTAAATACAATAAATGTAAACTTAGAAAAGGTCAAATTGTTAAAATTAAACACTGACACGGAAATAACTTGATATGATTTCAGTCGCTTCGGTATGTAGACTAAAGTAAAGAACCAACGACCTTATTTTTCGAGTTAGAGCAAAATCCGTCCCAAGCTTTTTTATCTTCTAGGTAGTCTGACCTTCTTACAAAGGATATGTTTGACAATAATACACTGATAATACAACACTTACTTATATTTTTTGTAATAAAAACTTTTTCCAACTGCTGAAAACTGAAACCGACTAAAGTAGATACGTAGGTACCAGCCTTGTTTTGTAAATAAAAAAAACTTGGCATAACGTAACAAGGACCTCTGAAGCAAGCGGAAAAAAACGTTTGAAATCATAGCGGCTCACAACAACCCAACCTTTTGAACCCAAAAGAGTTTCGGCCCAAACATCCGCAAGATCAACAATAGGTTAGCGGAAAGATTAATCGTCCAAGAAGGACCCGGACTGGTGATAATTTTTCATCTATATCAAAGCGGTCTGTACCTACGGCTGAATGCAATTGTCCGGGTGCCGTTTGACTGTATACCTACCACGATGCTCGTTAAATCTAATGAGCTGCAAGAAAATAACAATATATACAATAATAATAACTTTTGCAATAAAATAAAACATTATATGATCACCGTCATTATCCCCAACCCTACTTCACCGACATTTGGGTACGAGCTTCCAAACTTAGAAAAAAAAAAAACATCATCATCAGCCCATACACGTCCACTGCTGGACATAGGCCTCCCCCGCACGACGCCACAAATAGCGGTCCCGAGCCGCCTCCATCCATCGACTCCCTGCGACCGCTACGATGTCGTCGGTCCATCGAGTGGATGGTCTCCCATGTAGGGGGGGATTTGCCATAATCACCACGCTTGGCAGGCGTATTGGTGATCGCAGTGTTGGTGTTGAAAAATACTCAGAAGGAAGCTGCTGCCCTTCCTCTGGTAGGTTCCCTCAGTCGGCTCTTACGACATCCACGGCTTGAGTTGGAGGGGTCGATATTCTATGCCGCGGCCCCACGGCCTTATCTTAATTAAAGATAAGTTGAATTAAAGACAAAATAAAGGCCATTTACAACTTGGGTCTCTTCAAGGCAAGAATAGGTGTCTTCTAGACCTTCGTGATACACCATCGGCCTCATCATAACTTTGCATCAGGTGAGATTATGGTCAAACGAAGGTATTGAGAAGGCTACAAAGATTCAGATTCAGATATACATATTTATTCCAGTAACATACATAAAGTACACTAAAAAAGTCACAGTACAGATTTAAAATAAAAATAAATAAATGTTACAATTTCAAAGTACGCATTATATGTAATCATCTGCAAGGGCATCGTTAAGTTTTTAATAAGATTTTTCGATAGTTCATTTCAAATTCATAGTTTAGGTAATATATTTACATAAAATTCCGAAAAATATATTAGTAGTATTGATGTGTGACTTTGAGGTTGAATTAAAGTTATATAATATTAAGTAGGAATAGACTGAGATATTACGCAAGACGCTGATTTTTGTTATGATCTTGACTGGTTTTATTCTAAAAACATTTTGAGTTATCAAGTCACGTACTCCGCCACCCATTTGGCGTCCAATATTTCTTTTGCAATTACACCAATTTATTTTGGTGAAAGGACTATTTATTAAATTAGCATCCATTTTCAACCAAAAAGGTTTTTGAAGGCAAATAATAACTGAAAGCTTGTTGTTTAGTTATTAGGTTTAGGCAATATTATTTTAAAATTGAAAGTAAGTCTTTGACGCCATTGATTTTATTAACAGCCACTCTCTGTGGGTAACTATATTAAGTAACCATTTTACTAAAATTATCTACAATCGCAGTTCAAAAACTAAAATTTTTACTTGTTTGATGAGCATGAATCTGACAATCATTATATCTATGTATATAAAAACCCCTATTTCTCCGCCCGGCTATAACTTGAGAACGGCTTTACCGATTTCATTCATCTCTTTTTTTATGTTTTATAATATATATAATAAAGAAGGCTCTTACATTAAAAAAATTAAGAATATTGCGCAGAAACATAGAAACTACCTTTATTGTAAACTTTTTTATGTAACCTTAGCCCCAGCGTTATATCTCTAAGATCTACATATCATTGCTAACCCCCGAATACTCAAACGAATCTCAGATTTAAGCACGACTCAAGTGACGATTTTTTGACAGATTTTCATTGAAAACTGTCAAAATATTGCGACATAAGACGTGCTTACATCTGAGTTGCGTTTGAGTATTCGGCCGTAAGAAACTTAGAAAAGCTAAAGACTAACTTTAATGTAAACTTTTTTAATATAACCTTAGCCCAAGCGTTATATCTTCTTTGCTAAGCTCGATTGAAATAACTGTCAGTTGTTTGACAGTAAGTTCAATGACAGGACAATTTCCAGTACAAACAGTAAGTTCATGAACAAATTATATTTTTCACGTTTCACGCACTTTGAGGCAGAATGTAGTGAGCTAACTTAATATCTAAGACCTACTGTACTTACATTTCAGCAAATAAAGTATTATGATTAACGTCTGACGGGTCAGCCAAGTATAAATAATTATCAAAAGGATATAAAACTACCAATAAATTAAGACATTCGTTGTCATCGATTTTGTAGTAGGTAGTTATCGCAAGAGAAATAAAGGGGTCAACACATTGCCATGCGATCAAAGTTCGGTCGTAGGCTGGCCACGCTCTCACGTTTAATTCAATTTGGAGTCCAGCCAGATTTGGAATTTGCTGGCGGCATGTCCTTTAAATAATAGAAAAGCAGACTCACGAATAACGATGGCAAAAAAGTTACACTACGATATATAAATTACATCTCGTAAGTCAAAATAAATGGAAAAGTATAGTATACTTGTTCCTACCTGCGGCTTCGCACGCTCTTTTCCAGGACAAAAAGTAGCTTTTGTGGCCCCCGAAATACGATCAACCTACTTAATTTCATAAAGATCCGTTTAGTTGCTTAAGCGTGAAAGCGTAACAGAGAGGCAGACAGAGTGACTTTGGAATTTATAATATTAGTATGGTTGATAATGTATACTTTTACATTTATTTTGACCCGTGAGTCCGTTCCGAGATAAGTAGATACACAAAATATATCAGGGTGATGAGGTTTTACACAACGTATGGGTTGTCCACTTCTAGTGCCTTCTTCTGACTAACTACGATTATTATTATAGTGTTTGTCATTTCCATGACCTCGGGCTATATAGTGACCTGGTCCTATGGGAAGCATGCGTGGGGCCAAAGCCAACACTCTTCATGAGAGTTATCTAATGGCGAGGGCTAGACATAGCGGGTATCATCCTCGGGTGCTAAATGTGATACACTAACTGAACTAATGAATAACATATAGCCTATTTTTTTCGCGATAAAACGCGGGCGAAGGCGCGGGCAGCAGCTGGTCGTAAATAAAGATCCAAAATAAAGGTCAAATAAAACTGGGGTCCTTCAAGACAGGAATAGGTCTTCGAGACCTTTGAGATTCACAATCGGCCTCATCATAACTTTGCATCAGGTGAAATTGTGGTCAAACGAAAGAATATCGACAATAAAAAAATAGATCTCTTCAATGATTTTGAGCAAGAGTAAGAATATAAACAAATATATATTGATAAACCGACTCAGCCTCACTTTTATGCTATTTTAGCGAAATTATAGCAGCAATGGCCAATCATTACTAGCCTGTAGGATCCCACTGCAAGGCAAAGTCATCTCTTTCCTCTTTCTCTATTGACCGCCAGTTCTGGCTCTTCGAGGTGTCCAGCTCGTCCTTCATCTACGCCTGGGCCTAATGCATACAACAACAAAAAACATAACAAACCAAATAGAGCAGGCAGCACGTCTTTTATTCCGCCCGCACCTACTTAGCTTGTGGGTCACGGACTCGTGCATCTCGGGCTAAGAGGGCGACTCGCAACAAAAACAAGACTTAATTAAAAATGTGAAACATTCTCATCCCGGACTTCCCGACATTATATTTCGCAACAGAGACGTACAGGCAAGAAATCTTCGAGCAGCGGACGTTTGCAGTACTATGGTAGATTTCCAGTTAGTATCTAACAAATGTTTTAACGTTTCGATACAAGTGGAAGTGCTAAATCTTAGAACGTAAATCACGCTGCTGTAGGAGGTAGAGCCCGGCCATAGCTTTGTTTTATCTTTGGCTACATTCTGTGAAATATTCGGCTTTTTTAGTTCGGGCCGAAACTTCAAAGATTAGCTTAAAAAGTAAAATAATGTGAGTAGTCGAAACAAATGACGTAATTTGGAGCTTATGTACAATATTTTATCTTATATGTTATGAGCATAACAAATACAAAAGTACATAGAAGGTGGTATATTTTCTTTATATTGCAATGCCCGTAAGCCAGTTATGAATAATTTATTCGGCTTTCGCTCCTTGATCTGACCTTCGACACAACTCTAGGATAGCTCAAAGCAATTTGGCGAATAAATCTGTGCCGTTTTGTGTTTGCAACGTCAGGAACCAGTCGAGCTCTTGCACTTGAATAATTGAATGATCATCCAGCTTTGCACCTGCCTCCAGCTTCTCGAATAAATCCAATCATCTAATGAAACATTTAATATTTCAGAGATTAGTCTGGGCAGAAGTCATAAACATTTAATTATGCCTTAATAATAATTTGTTCCTAAATAAGAAAATATCTGAGTTGAAACCTTTTAATAAATAGATTTGAATATTATTCAAAACGAAATATTGCAAGGTTCTTCGTCTTTTAAATAATCAAATATAATAATCTGTAAATACAATAAATACGCACTTAGAAATGGTTAAATTCTTAAAACTAAACAATGACATTGAATTAAATAATATTTTTAATTTCTGTCGCTTCCGTATATAGACTAAAGTAAAGAAGCGACGAAGAAACCTTTAGTCTGATAGGTGTCATTTTTCGAGTTGGAGCAAAATCTAACTCAAGCTTTATAACTCAAGTCTGATATTTTGTGGTATGCCTTTTTACAAACGATATATTTGACAAATTATTTGAATTTTTTCACATTAATCATGCATACCTGCAATAAAGTGACCGTTGATTTTATCACAGTACCTACTACCTACATATATACATTATCCATATCCTGTCAAAGTTCACACAAAGTCGAAAGAATAAATAAACGATGAACAGACGAAAGGGTTTTTCCCTTTCGTCTCTTTGCCTTAATTACAACCTTTTTGTATTCATGAACTCGCAAAAATATATTATATAATGGAGACCCAAGCCAGTCCAACAGTTCTATAGAAACAGTAGTAAAGATATATTTCTAGATTATATAGAAATAGTTCTATAGAAACTAAAGGTTGAACCGGTTTTACATGGCACCTACGTCAAAGTGTTGATTTTACTAATGCATTCATGGAATATCTACAACGGTTTCCAGATTTTCGTAAATGATTTCGTAATTAACATTGAAAATGAGTTTGTTGGTAAATTAAGCGTCAGGCGAGCGTGAATTAAATAAATCTGCCAAACCAAGAACTCCCCTGTTAATTTGGTCGTGTTAAATTTTGCCTCGTTTAAAAATAATAATTGTCTCAAAAATTTGCAGCTGTACGCTTTGTTTCAGGTTGAAGATCATTTATTTCTCTTAATAACTAACATTCACTTACAGAGAAATCTTATTTTAATTGTAAAAAGTATTGTTGAGCTAAACGTACAGTACTGAAAAAAAAAAACAAACAAACTAAGAAACGACAAAATGTCGGTAGTCACAAATAATTTCGCACCAAACAAGTCGTCGAAAACAATGACTGGTTTGGCATGTTACATGGATATGGCTTATCTAGATGTGGCAAGATCGAATAACAATCAAAATAAAATAAAAAAATTAGTTTTATATGTACGTATATCAGAGTGGATACGTAACATTACCAAGTAGGTAGGTTATACTTATGTATTTTTACAGAAAATATAAATAAAATACAAGATATTGATAAACATAGCTAGCGTAATGTTTTGAAATGTTTTTAGTAAATACTTGTTATTTTTTGGTTTATTTATATTATATTACAACAATGAAACGTAGAAACTATCTTTTGCGAGTATACGTCCTTTATTCACAATTTCCTCCAAAACTGGCGAAGGTCCGCCTGCGACGCAAGATATTGCGAGTTCTATTCCCGCCTTGGGACAAATGTTTGTACGATCTGCAACTATTTGTCTCTCTTTTTTCAGGGTGTTCTGGGTTTTTTCTATGTATTAATAAAAATATCTATCTATGTTATATATTTTATTATGTATATCAGTCATCTGGTAACCATAACAAAAGCTCTGCTTAGCTTGGGGCTAGATGATGTTGTGTGGATTGTCCAACATTATTCATTTAAACATCTTAATAATGTCGCAATACTGCGACAAACATAAAAACGGAAAGTGGACACCAACATTCTCAAACATTTATATATATAGAACAGTACAATTAAACTATAATGCCCAAGAATTTGCACTCAAAGTTGGAAACAAACATAACGTTCTGAATGAAATAGTTTCTCGAACTTGGGCTCTTCGTTAAGCGTTCGTTGTAATAAGCCTTATTCGGGGGCTATAAATGTGATGGTATTTAATTACTGAAGATTATTGCGGTGACGTTAAGTACCTACTTTTATTTATGGTGAGATAATGAGCGTTCTGCCGTCCGCTAACTAGAAAGCCGTTAACCCCGAAAAGTAGTTTTTGGGATATCGGCAAAAAACGTTTCAACACATCTGTTGAGATTTATTTATATCGCTATCTAATGAAATCTATCCTATATAATGGAAATACCTTATTGCACTGAGCAGTTAAAGTATTTTAGCCCACGTACCTATTAGCGATGTACTATGGATAAGTTGCTTTTAAGTAAAGACAGGCCATAAATTATGTCGCTTGCCTTTTATACACACTGCCTTTTATATAGGTAACTGGAACTATTTGGAATTTTGGAATAGTTGTTATATGAAAAGATTGAGAATTTTGAAGTGTCTATTACCACTAAAAAGTCAAAAATGGCCATTTGAGGGTTAGCGGCCTTATAGCTAACAGACAGCAGCATTAGCAAAATAAATCGTTGTCGCATTTCGTTTTATTAAGGTGAGTACTGACCAGCGTCATGGGGCGTAATGTAACGTGTTACACAGCGTGCGTTCGTGCAGTCAGTACGGGGAAAGAAGGCGCTCGTAACGAACAACGAAACGGATTTTAGCACATGGCGTACGTATCACGTGCTGCGAATAGCATTACGCCCCGTAACACCAACGGTCCCTTCGAACTTGAGCGGAACATTTGAGCGTCATTCCTACAAAGGTTTCCGGCGAGCTTTTCCCAGAAGAGAAACAAGAGGCTACCAAAAAAAACACCTTATTGTTGATGGCCATGCTTTTTCCTTTGTTTTTAGCTTTGTCGTAGGTACCTTTTACTTTGGCCATCTTCGGAAGAACCTTCATGACATTGGGTTCACAGTCCAGTTTAAGCCGTTATTAGTAAATGTTGGCAAGTTCAGCAATAAGCCAAACTGGCGAACAGCCATAACACTGGGTTCACAAATCCCAGGCCCAGTGAGGAACTAGCGCAGACCATGCCAGCCTCGGGTGTAGCTTTAAAGTCTGTGACATGGCTGGAAATACATTCCAACAAATTTATAGTGAAAAATATTATTAAGCCATAAGCTTAAGCCATTCACTGCCATGCCTCAGCCCCAGCAGCAGGAGAAAGGAATCGTCCATCTGGCAATGAAAGTGCGGCCTCCACCTGAGCATAAAATCTCGCAAAAAGGATAACGCAATACTACAAAGTAATTTCAGACTACTACAACAAACAATCATGTGTCCATCTCTAACTAATGTAGTTTCGAATGCAGTGTTCGTATGGACAGTTGGGACTTTGCGTCAGACTGGAGCAAGCTGTGCCTCAGGTGTTGCTAAAAGATTGTTTGCTTAATAACAGAAAAATTTTCTCATAAAACATAGCAAAACATTTTGAAATCAAGATTCCAAAAATACGAATAAAATAAAATTATTTGTCAGATATATCTACTCTCTACAGATTAAAACAACTACTATACATAGTGGCACGTAACTTTAGCGCTGACTGTTATTGCGCGGAAGTAAAAAATATGGTACCTGGGCGGTACTAGTGGTACATTACCCATGCGCAGCTATCCCCTCCGCGTATCGCTCAGTGCTAGACTTTCGTGCCGCTACTTGTACTATAAAAAAGGTATAAATGTAAGTCCCAAAGTCACACACTGGCCTTTGCCTCATCATAGGATAATTGCTAGCGATCGACAGTGGTCTTACGTCAGAGCCACTTTGTTGGCGTTACGGATAATCTATAATCTGTCCACATAAAATATAATTCTATACAATAGTAGTAGTTTAGTGGTTGACCTGACTGTTTCTACCGTTTATCTGTACTTTTAGTTAGTTTAAGTAAACAAACACACAAGTTTGTGCAATCGTGACGTGACCATCGCCCAGATGCGGGCTATTTACGAAGATATACAACAAGCATACAGATACAGAATATACAACGGAGATAAACCAACTATGAAGCGAGCTGAACTATGGTAACAATATTATTGACTTTGAGTAGGAACCAACTCACTCCTCAATCTGTCTGAGAGACTATCATCCTGCTTGGTTGATCATCCTACGTACCTGGCCAGATGATAATAAATGTGGTGGGGTACAAGCAATTTTCAATTGATAATACTTTTCTCATACACTCGATGGACCGACGACATCGTAGCGGTCGCAGGGAGTCGATGGATGGAGGCGGCTCAGTACCGCTATTTGTGGCGTCGTATGGGGGAAGCCTATGTTCACCAGTGGACGTGTATAGGCTCATAAGATGAATACCTTTCTCAGTACGGTTATATTATGGGTGATAATAGGTACCTTAAAAATGTAGTGAGAGAGTGTGCCTTCAGTAAAGAGAGGAGCACAGCGAACTACTTTTTAAACTATTTTGCTTGATGAGGGTATTACAAAAAAGTTACCATTATTGTTTATACCTCTTTGGGCAAAAATCCAAAGAGTAAAGTACCTAGGTACTACTTGATATTCGAAGTACTAGCAGTACTAGTCTCACCACGTGTTTTAACTTTTAGAGTAGAAGGGAGAAGTAACACTCACTATTTGCCATCCAGTCAGTACCAGTACATAAAGTTGCCAACTTTTAACCACATCGATGATCGATCGATAGGTACGACTCGAGCTCAAATCTAAATTTTCTTACTAGTATCTCTTCCAGATTTCCGAATTACTGTTTAGCCACCACTGACTGTTTTGTAAATTTTATCTTTATCTTTTTATGTTTATCTATTACTGCAAATTTACATTCAGCATTTGTTCTCTAGTTGGTCCGAAGTCGAAACGCCCGAGAGTTACCAACTAACGTAAGAAATTGCAAAATGCCGTATCCACTTAGGTTGATACAACATTATTTGCGTAACTAAAATAACAGTTGTTTCGGTTCGCGAGTATTACGAAAACTATTTGAATTTGTGCTGAGTTACACTAATTTGGTTACTCATGTTGTGTTTTGTTTTGCTCATTAATGCACACACATTAGTAACATAAAATATTTAGTTTTAGATCTATTCATGTAATTATAATAATGTAACATGAGTTTTTACAGTTAAAAACAGCAAAATTTTAAATGAAAACTGGTGTTTAACTATTTTATACCTGAGTTACTTTAAAATAATTGAAAGGTAGCTTTTTCAGAGAATATCATATCATACTTCGTTAAAAGTAAGCCGAGACTTGCTTCATCCTGTTGCTTTTTTAACAGACATATTTTTCGTGTAACAGACTTGCTTCTGTCCGCGACTAAGCACGCATATTTTCGGTATAATAAGTAGCCTATTATCTAGATTAAGCTATGTTCTAAATGTACGCCAAACATCTTGATCTGTTCAATAGCTTTGGAAATCCTAATAACAAAATAAAATTCACATTTCACAAAATTTCAGATTTATCATATCAGTAAAGAGAGAGAGATAATTTATTTACGATCCATTTACAACCGACTTGATTTTTGGCATAGAGTTCATTGAAAGGATGATAATTAATATAGGCTACTTTTTGCCCTGGTAAAAAATTTTATTCCCATGGGGAAAAAAGAAATTTTTATCCCCCTAGAATTGTGAAATTCGAATTTAACGCGGATGAAACCGCGGGAAACGGCTACTATTTAAATATAATAGGTAACATAAAAAAAATATAAGAGAGATATATAAGAGTAAAATGGATACCTGCCTAAGCATGAGCATTTACTCCATACTGCCCTGATTTACAGGCAGGGCCCTTGAGAAGTGACGTACGAGAGGATACAGTCCTGAGATAGTAGTAGGATAAAGCGTATTGTTGTAAAAATTAATTAGCCGTAACTTTTATTGAAAACCAATTTGTTTGCCACTTTCAACAGTTTCAACACATTTTCACCATCAGTGATTTTGTTGCTTTGCATTTACATCATCTAAAACTAACTTCATACAGAAAGGTGCTTCGAAGCACATTGTGTCTGAAATGTCTGACTCATAATTTAAGCGATTATGGGATCAAATAAGCTCATTGCGATTCCGTCGCTATGATGCTACGAGAAGGCTATGCCGCTACAGGCTACGCCGCTACTGCCTACGGCGTAGCACTTTGTGTTCCGCGGTTACGCTCCGTAATGAACAATCGGCTTTGATGATGGCGCTATTAGCGAGCAATATTTGTCTCTTTAGCCTAATCTTGTGTTCTACCAACGTATAAACATCACTAACGACATTCGAATTTAATCTCCTGGAAACTAAATGGGTTCATTTTAGTGCCTAATCCTTGGTAATACCTGTTTGTTATGTTATGAGGCTATTTAGAAACTACATTCATAGAGTTAATTCGCAATTGCAACTTATTAACATAATCACAGCCATATTTCTACGATCTTCTCTGACGGCATATAATGGTTTTCTTTAAAACCTTGTCCTCGGATTTTTTATATCATGTATGTAACTTTTTATTAGAGTTTAGAGATCACTTTAAATTAAGAAGATATATAGCCAGTGAGATATGACTACCTAAGGGTATGACAATAAAAAAATACCAACCAAGTCCGCATTTCTTGAAGCATATTTTCCGAGCAATAATGGAACGCCTTCCCAGATCATTTTCGTCCGTTGCGATGGCCTCAGGATTCAATATGCCGCGTGTTTCAAATATCTAGAGGCGATCGCGATCCTGCTGCTCCACAGGTAATCAACTCTATAATAATATTCAATTTCAAGTCTTATTTCTTACATATATGGTTCACAATACTTTATTTTCTGCTGTTGGCGTTGGACTAGCAGGCAAATTACAAGAAAGGGGAGTATGCATCGTATCCACCGCGAGACGTTAATGCAATCCTACTCCGCCATTTTGAATTATAATTAGAATCGGATTATTTAGAGGAAAGTCGTTGATTTATTCTAGCCTTGGACTTGTACGTTATTGGATTACAGGTTACCAAGAGGGAAAGTCTTTTCGGTGTCGCTTTGTAAGCTAATGGAGACAAGGCTCATAGCGGGACCTTTTTTAATTAAGTTAAGCTCAGCGGTGGCTAATTCGAACAGCGGTTGTTTGTGCGAACCTTTTGAATCAAATTTTATTGTTGAGGCACTAAAGGAAGGCACCAGTAAACAGTTATGAAACAGAAGAGCCTGATTTGATGATTTCCACAAACTCTGATCCTTAGGTCTTTTATGTTTTAGATATTTTTTAGCAGAGCAGATTAATTGTAGGCGGATTAGTAACAGAATAAGATTCTTCCCATCTCGCTTAGGCGGAAAGATACTCAGAAATTTTAATGGAGTTTCATCAAACATTACAAGTGTAATTAATAACAAGTAACCTAAGTACACGCTCGATCTTCGGAATTTTTGTAACATCAACGAAATAAGGAAAATGAGATTATCTTGCTAAAAACATACTTCTTGTTCGTTGATGAGCAAGATAAATGAAGCGGAAAGACTTTGATCGATCGCGGTTTTACCTAATAAATGTCTCGGTGCTAGCGGTCCTGTGGGTTCCATGAATGCCCTCAAAGATGTCAACAATAAGCCTATAGTGATACAACTCCTACATACAAATATAGTTTTTTACCTCCATACTCTCTTGCGTAAAAACTTGTATCGAGGACTTCATCGAGGCTCAACTATGTTTTATATACTACATAGTACAAAACAAAGTTGCTTCCCGCTGTCTGTCTGTCTGTCGTTATATATGTTTAGATCTTTAAAACTACGCAACAGATTTTTTTTTTTTTTTTTTTATATATATGTATAAGAATGAGAGATATGGATAGAGGAGTGATTCGAGGAATAATAGGGTATAAGGGTAATTTGCAGCCGTGCAAAGCCGGGGCGGGTCGCTAGTGTTTTATGAAAATCGGTGCAGTTTTTCTAATTGTATGGTGATAGTTCTTAAACAAAGTCGTCCGGGGCATTAGATTTTTATATGAAGTTATTATTAAAATTTCACTTCATTGTACAAGAGCCGTAGTTATAAGTTACTGTAGGTTTTTTCCACTTATTGTTAGCCTACGTTCTTTGGTTTTTACTCTCAAGTAACTTAAGATAAAATAACTCCTTTTAACAGTGCCACAACTTTCAATTTCACCTGCTTACAGTTGCAATTCCCAAGTAATTTCTCATGCTTTTCCAACACAACAATGGTATTTACCGACAAGGGTTCCTTATAAATTGAAAATCAGTTCGCAGCATTGATTGATCAACCCCCGCTCCTCGTAAATATAAGATCGAGGCGATGCCTCCCCCTCTGGGATAGTGCCACTTCCTTGACTTGCCCCAAATACGTTTACAGCACTATTCTACTTTACGAAACTATTTAACGGACTAACGTGTCTATCGGAGAGCTTTTATTTCGTTACTCAATCTATTGTACACCTACCCATTGTACAAGTTGTGCTTACAATTACTTTGGGCACAGTTTGGTGCTAGATATTGCGTATGGAATGTGAACAATACATACATAAATGAATCAATTTTTAACTTTTGCAGTTAAAACAACCCATTTAAACCTAAAATGGTTAATTTACGGTTCACTGCTTTTTCCATTTCAATGTAGAGATTTATGAAAATGTGTCTCCCAAAAATGTTTCAGGTATTTATTATGTCGGAAAAAACACAAAACGTCCGCTGTGCGTTATATACGGCGCTGTTAAAATTTTCCGCCTAAAGTCATGTTTTCGTAATGCGTTTTTAATGTTCTCATATTGCCATAAATCACTAAGGCTATCCCTGGTCCAGATAGCTTTAATGGCTTATTAAATTAGTTTATTAAGCTGTGCTCTTGGAGTGGTATAAATCCAACTATAAACCGCTTGCCAATATAGCCATTTATTTCCTTGACCTAAGACTTAAAGAAATTTATTCTCAGTAAGACACAATGTCACTTACATGAGAAAAATGTTATTTTAGTGTAGGTTTAAAAAGTAGGTCGTTTTCGTAAGCATTGACACCCGTCAATGCATCTAAAAATAGACCTCAATCCCAGGTAATTTTATGTATTCCTCATTTCATAGCTTAATCATTAGTTTATTACGTATTTCATTTTTCTACCTGTATTTATTAGAAATTTCTAGTTTGTATCAAAATCTTTACTCAAGTAGATATTAAAACGATGTAGAATTTTAAAACAAGCCTTATTATCCTTGTCCTTTATCACTCTAGGATTTTACTCACGGCGGCGGCGGTTAATAAAACCGCTCTACGACTCTCCTATTAAGGACTAATATACAAACCTCGTAATAATTAACATGGCCAAGTACATTCACAAAAGGAAGAAATAACTTTTATTTATAAATGACCTGTTCTAGTGAAATATTTCTTTGGGGAAATTAAATTCTTTCGGTAGGTTCACAAGTTAAATAAAGGAAATATAAAGTAGGCAAAGTGCGAGTTGACTCCAATATGGAGGTAGTTCCGTACCATAGTATGTAGATAACTATTTTGTAAAAGGAAACCTAAGAAATGGATGTTTTTCAAATTTGAAAAAGCAAAAAGACTTGACGTGGTCACCCATCCAAGCACTGACCGAGCCCGTTGCTTAACTTCGGTGATCAGTAGGTACTCAAATTGGTATGGACTATGGATGTTGGAACCCTTAATTATGAAATTTATTGTTTTTTTGTTACAATAGTGGAATACTTGTACATACCTTGACAAAATATCAACTGTCTACCTATTACGGTTCAAGAGATACAGCCTTGACAAAATTAGAGCAAAAATACCCAAAAACATCAAACATTTGTGTATGGCGTTTGAAGGGCGGACGGACAGACGGACAGACAGCGGAGGTTTAGTAATAGAGTCCCGCTTTCACCCTTCGGGTACGAAACCCTAAAACGTGCTTAGAATGATTGAGTTTCAAAATTAAACTAGCGTTATTCAATTTCGAAATTATCTACCCACCAATTTGGTAGAACGATGACTTTGATATATCAAAGTTCTTTGAACAACTAGTGTAACTAATCTGAACTCAAACAAATTCTACGCAGTTCGGTTTTCATTTTACTTAAATAACTAGGTCATTGTCATCATACGTCCACTGCTGAACATAGGCCCCCAAACGACGCCACGAATAGCGGTCCAACGACTCCCTAATTCGAAGAAGAACCAAAGTTACCGACATAGCTCTCAAGCTATGTCGGTAACTTTGGTTCTTCTTCGGATTTCCTTATTCCGGACTCTATCGCGTAGAGTAGAATAACTAGGTACGTCTTCAAAAAGCTTTCATTGACGTCGGAATAATTTGAGTACAATAATTTGAAGCTAAATAACGTTGAATATTGTGTTGTTTTCAATAAGTTTAATAATATAAAAGCCATAAAAAAGTTTAAAGACTTGTAGAGACAGTTTTTGGTCTGAGAAAGAGATACAACTTCTAAATTGAATCACGTATAAGGTTTAAAAGTTAAGCGGTTACGTTTCGCGTTCGGAACCACTTTTTATGTAACTGCTACGTGATTTCTTTGAGAAAGCACCCTTTTTTGTTCAGATATCTTTTTTCCCCCGGTGATTAATACGTTTACTTGTTAGCTTAAGCGGTTCCCTTGTGTTTTGCATTACCATTGTTTCTAGAAGAACTTTTTATGGGCTTAGTTTGTGATGTGAAATTAATGAAATGACACAAAAAGAAACACCAGAATTTTGTACCGAGGGAATACGGATGCAAAATCATAAATAATAATAGAAACTAGTATGTGTAACATAGGTTAAAAATACATACATACCTACATATAAATGAATTCTCAACAATTCTCAATCGCTGTCAATTTACCTACTAATTACATAAAACTTTATGTAAGAATGTATACCTTATTAGACCTGTAACGTTGTTGCCAATAAATAATCTGAATCTGTCAAACATAATCTGATTCTGATTGTATAGAAAAACCGAAACACGGATTTTTAATTTCTTAATCAGTTCGCCCTCGAGCGCCTCAGAGTAAGCACGCGTCGGTTCACACAATAATATTTTACAACTATTAATTATCTTAAGATCTTTTATTTTTATTACTCGAGCTTCACTCATTTTGTAGAAAAACGAGCACCTGTAGTTGAACAACTCAAGCACTTGGGAATCACTGCTCGCACGTGATTGGCAGATCGCCTGTGTGCGGCTGCCGAGCCATGCAGCGGACGGGACTGCCTACCGCAATACATTCCGATGGTTACTTACTTACTTACTATTGTATAAATACATATGTAGTAGTGTGTAGATAAACCTAACATAGGATTTAAGACGCTATTAACAGAAAAATTAAAAAAATTGATTAAATAAATATACCTATCTATATATCTAAAATCAATTTTTTTTTTTGCACAATATACTGTGAAAATAATTACCGCCCTTTTTGGAAGAATCATTAAAATCGGTCCAAAATTACGTAGAAATCGGTAAACATACCGTACAGTCGAACATAGAACATCCTCCTTTATTTGAAGTAAGTTAAAAATAAATAGTCTCAGTCGTTGACAATATCGTTATCACAGAAATCAAATTACTGAACATTTCAACACAGGATTATTATTGATAACTCACTGACACTGACACTGCTTGAGCTGCAGGTTCTGCCCATCATCACGAACAGGTTTGTGAAGACGCCAGGTCTACTCTTTTTCAACGAAAAACGAAAGGTTTTAAACTTAGTAATTGGTGGTAGGTAAAACACATTCAATAATCATTCTTCAGAGAGGCTTTATATGAAACTAAACTTTATATTTCTGCTCTGGTCTGAATTAAAAGTGGGTGTAGGATATCGGTCTTTAGTATTTCGTTGGATTCCGGACAAACGTGTTTTTTTTTTCATTTTGTATCAGAGATCATATACATTTTTTTTTAAGAATTAATACCTGACGTCTTCACGAGCGTGTCCTTGATTATGCGCATAACCTGCAGTTCACGTAGTCTCAGTGAATTACTAATAACCATGGATATCATCATCATCATATCAGCCCATACACGTCCACTGCTGGACATAGGCCTCCCCCACGTGACGCCACAAATAGCAGACCGGAGGCGCCTCTATCTATCGACTTCCTGCAACCGCTACCATGTCGTCCTGTATATAATGTTTACCAATTTGCTATCATGAGGCTATGTGGTTCTTATCCTTGATAATCTCATTTCACGATCCCATTCAATGGTTTTCATACTATCTGTCATAACTCATAATAATAACCATATAAAAGGAATCACTATCACTCATATTCAATTATAGGGTACACATATTATGTAAGTTCAAACGTAATCAATTTAAAATTATCTGCTCAGATTATGAGTGGGAATGGGGAGACTGAACGATTAATAGTTAAATAACAAAAACTGTGGCAACGTTACTTATAGTCAACTTTACGGGCGGATATCAATATGTACATATATATGCAAAGATTCCAGCAGAACACACGAGTACATTACATACCTTAACAAACATATAACATAGTACCTATACTTTCCTTCTAAATTTTGTAGATATAGTTAAATAACAGCTACTTGGAATTGGGCCGTCGAACACAAATGGTGAAATAATTGTTACGTTTCAACTAAAACCAGTAAGTAATAACTTACTATAAGCTCCCTAAATTGTTCTTTGGTAGAGACTTATAATTGTACTATCCGAGCGCTCAAAGGGAAATTAATTTGAGGGTCGCAGTTGTCGGATCCAAACAATTGTTTCAAACAACAAAACTCTTATTACAGGAATTCTTGTTGTCACCCGGAGTTTCATTTAAATGCTTCACTTGCTTCTTAACCCTAGAGGCCCCAAGCGGTAGCCGGTTGCCGCGCCTTACGTCACTGCATAGTTCACTCAATCCCTGCGCGGCAGCCCGTTACCGCTCTCCTGCATTAGATTCAGGGCCTTATATCACCATGATAGAGACTACTTTTCTTTAAAGAAGTTTGATGAATTTCGTTCTTTGATATATTTTCTTCATACTGAACAAAAGTAATAATGACATCTGTTTACATTCAGTTTGTTTATGGCGGTCAAATTGTGCGTTGTTCCGTGTGTTTCGCGAGTTTAGTGTACTTTGTTTGCTGGTTTTACTGGATTTTTCGAAAGTAAGTGGTGTTTTTTTATTATAAAACAGTTTATTCTGCTCATGATGAGTATTTTTAGATAATGAATTGTAAGAAATACATCGTAATAACTTCTAGATACGGCTCGAAAAAGTTCGTTAGCTTGCGCTGATTCCTAAGTAATTTATTACTTAGTTTGTTACATAGTAAATGTAATAAGCTTATAAAAATAAACTGTAACTCATTTACACAACGATTTATCAACGCATTATTGTCATTTTAGTAAAATAAAATCATGAAAAATTTGATGTACACTACATACAAAATGGCGTTTCGTCAGTCAGTATCCAGCGAGCCATTTTGGTCTTTATTTGTGTAGCGCTAAAGACGTATTTTCCCGGTGGATGGTGTGAAACTTTTTTGTTGAACGTTTTGCATAGGGACTGACGTAGAGTCGATAGTTATCGATAGTAACGATAAAAGTTTTCATTATATCGATAGTGATGGTGGTATCCCATAATTAATTTATATTTACTTTTACGTCATTATATTTATACTTAGGTACTGCTATTGAAATGATTTTTTATATTTGTTTTTATTACAAGAAAATAACGAAAAAGGATGAGTAATATAACGAAAATATTTTCGTTTCTTGGTTAGGTAGCGGGTTCGATTCCCGCCTCGAGAACAATTGTATAAGAAAAAAACTTTATTCCGGGTGTTTTAGATTTATATATGGGTAATATTATCATTTTTTAATTACACGTATTAGATTATATTAATTATATCAGTTATCTAGTAGTAGGCATCTATGAAACAAGCTCTGCTTACTTTGGGGCAATATGATGCTTTGTTGATTGTTCAGCATAATTATTATTATAATTTCTTTTTAGCATGTCAAGCTGGCGCGCTGGTTCGAATCCGCCTGCGGAATTCCTCGATGCCCTGTATGGCGAGGAAGGAAGCAATGACGAAGACGAAGGATCCGATGAATATCTAGAGATAAGTGACCCCGAATCGGACCTCGAAGACTATGAGGTTGGTAACCCACTTTTTATTATATGTTCGACTACCTGGTGTCGAGAGGTTTTCTATTTTGCTTTGGGTGACAGTTTTTTTGCATGAACGTTTCTCTTATTTTTTAGGATGATACGCACAACAGCAGAGCCCACCGTCCACACCCGCCCCATTTATCGCCGGAACGCTGGGAGAGCTTGTCACAAGTGGTAATGCTTTTATTGTGGTTTTCGGTTATAGTTATATATATACTTATGGGTTGCAGTTTACTTACGCTTTTTATGTTTGCCTTAGGGAGAACCATTGGATCGATCACCAGAGGCTCCACCATACTCACCTCTCACGTCCCCAGAGCGCCGCGAGAGGCTTTCACCAATAGTACGCTTTCTTTATTTCGCGAGGTTTATGATATTTCTGTATTTATAGCAGTTGGATTTCTTCATTTTATTAATTTATTGTATTTTTTTATTCAGGACTACCCAACAACACCTCCTGCAGCGCCCCGCGATAGGGAAAGGTCCCGCTCGCCACTACAACCATCCAATTCGTTGGAATCGTAAGTGTAATGTTAGATGTTATTTATGTATATGTATTATGTAAGAATCTAATAATAGTATTTTTTTCACAGTGCACCGGAGCCTGTAGACGTGGTGCTGCGGATTTACAATGAAGATGGTGTGCCGCTCGACGTTGACGATGGAGAATTTTATGCCCCGGATACCCACTCTTTGTATGAATTACCTGCAGAGCGTGAGAGAGATGAACGTAATAGAGATGCATGCAATAGAAGAAGAACGAGAGGGCGAAGGGGTGGCCGAAGGGGTGTCAGGGGTGTGCGAGGGCAGAGTGTACGTAGGGGTGGGTATCCAAACCGGGGCCGTAGGGAGGGACATCAGTGGGAGATTGGACACCCACTCAACGAGATCTGGACCAATGACGAAGACGTTCCTCCTGAATTGGTAAGTTTGGCGACGGATGTAGTGAGGAGACGACAGATGAGAATACATGATGATGCCATGGTTGATAGAAACGCTGAACGAGGAGGAAATGTTAGCGAGAGCGAAAACGATGATGAATTTCTTGATGCTAGTGATGGAGCAGATGCTCTCCCTAGACCAGAAAGCCAGACCCTTCACTTTGAATGGTCTTCTATGGAGACTTTTCAAGGTGAAGAACACAATTTTATCCCTGAGCGTACTGGTTCAGTTCGGGTTTTCAATTCGGCTTATGACGCTTTTCGTTCCTATTGGAGCGATGACGTTTTAGGTCTTATTGTGGCCGAAACGAACCTATATGCTACTAAAATCGCATCTGTTGCTTTTGAGTCTGAATGGTTCCCCACTAATATCGATGAAATTTTGTGCCTTTTTGCGTTCTGGATGATGTTGGGTATCGTCAAAATGCCAACTATTACTAGTTGTTTTTCTGTCGATCCCCTTCTGAAAACGGAAGTTTACAGACGCATCTTTACACGAAGAAGGTATGAAATGTTAACTAGAGCTTTACATTTTGTAGATTCCGACCCCGCGATGAATAACCCAAATCCCTCCAACACTAGCGCCGGAAGCTTTGACCGATTGCACCGTTTGAGGCCAATAATTTCACATTTAAATTCAGCGTTTCAATCCAATTATATTTTAAGTAAAAACATTTGCATAGATGAAAGCCTTACACTTTGGAAAGGAAGATTGAACTTCAAACAGTATATTCGGAGCAAAGCTTCTAAGTTTGGGATCAAAACATTCGAGCTTTGTGAGAGTACCACCGGTTACTTGTGGTCTTTCATTGTTTACACAGGTAAACAATCCGCAACAGATTTGGAGCAGTCGCCCGGAGTACTTAAAAGTACAGCTGTTGTGAAGAAGCTCATTGGTCCCCTACTGAACAAAGGGTATAGATTATTTATGGATAATTGGTATAATTCACCCCTATTAGCTAGATTTCTAAAGCGCAATGGTACCGACTGCGTTGGTACTTTGCGACCTTCCCGTCGCGACGTTCCCAATCTAATAAATAAGGCTCCTCTTAACAGGGGAGAGTACATTGCCAGGCATTCTGGCGATGTCACAATATTGTCATGGCAAGACAAGAAAAGAATTACCATGATTTCCACTTGTCATGGTGCATCTACTGCTTTGCCTACAGTCTCATCTAAACCATCATCGCGGCCAGTGCCCTTTAAACCACAAGTTGTGCTGGACTATAATAAATTCATGGGGGGGGTAGATATGAAAGATCAGATGTTGGAGCCTTATTTATTAGAAAGGAAACGTTGCAGAAAATGGTACATGAAACTTTTTAAACGCCTTCTCAATGTATCCATCCTCAACTCTCGCACTCTTCTACAGTCATCCACGCAGAAAAACTTTGACCATTTAGCTTTCCGCCTTCAGCTTGTAGATTTCATCCTCACAAATCATCTTTCACATTGTCCGCAAAGCCGAAAAAATACTGTATCTAGCAGTAGATCTTCGCACTCTCAACCGGATAGATACATCATTTCTACACATTGGCCCGTTTTACTGGAACCAACAGAGAGCAGTTCAGCGCGCAACCGGAACTTCTGGAAGCGTTGCTTTGTTTGCCTTAAACAAGGCAAAAAATCCCAAAAAACACCATATTGCTGCGAATCCTGTCGCGTGCCATTGTGTATAAAGGATTGTTTCAAATCATATCATACATCATCATCATAATACCAATTATTCATAAATAACTATTGTGATAGGTTTTTATGATAACAGAGTGGAAGATTAAAATGAATGTGGAATTTTTGTTTGTTGTATCATTGTCATAAATAATTTTTTTTCACGACATTTTTCAATTTATGAATTAACATGTTTTATTTTTGAAGTATGTTTGACTTGTCCAAATAATTATTAATAATTTTATAGAAATATGTTTCAGATTCTCATTCTAAAACTGTTTTAGGTCCATAGTAAATTTTTAACAATCTGTGTTACATTACGTACGTCTAATGGTAATGCATAACAATAATATATATTCTTAGTGTAAGAATAGATAGAGCAAATAATATAATCACGTATAAATTGTATTTTATTCAAAAATTGACGATTGCCAAGGGAATGTTAAAAAATTCATTTAGAGCATAAAAACAATTTTTTTCAAAGACCTGTTTAATTTTATTGTTGAATATATTTAAATTATAGATTTCTGTGATGTTGTATTGAAAATTTGTATTTTCACATTTACTCCTTGATTTTTTGTTGACCTTGTAACATTTTCACTAGATAGCGCTAAAAAATATTTTAGCGACATCTAGTTTTAAAAATAAAGTTGTAAAAAAAACTTTGGAACTTTTACTTATAATGTAAGTATTTTTTATTTTTGAGTGTGTTTGATTGTTTATGATTTAATAAAAATATTTTTTTATGTAATTGTATTATTTTCAAGTAGGGTATATTCCCTACAAAAAGAAAAACTATCGATAAAATTTATTCAAAGTGCAGGACATCCCTAGTAGTTTCTACTCGTCTTCGCGTCAAGATTCAAGTGCTATTATTGTAGGAATCTCAATCTCTTTTGTCAAATTATTCACATAAATACACAGCATAGGTCCTTGTTTTTTAGATTTTAGGAGAGTATTCATTTATTTCTCGTAATCCAGCCCGCAACATGGTTTCCTAAGTTAAAACTTGTGAAACGAATATCGTATTTGACTTAGCACTATATTTTGATGCCTGATAGATAGAAAATATATCAATTAGTACATTGTCGTTTACAGAATGATAAAATATGGTTTAATTGTAGAGTTATTACATATTTTGCACAATGCGGTATTTTCGACGCCATCTTGCTCAAAGGCGCACCGGCTGCCATTATTTTTGTGACATTTGGGTGTCAAGATTGAAGGGTTAACCGACAACTTGGCAACGAATTAAGTAAAAACGACTTTGCTAAATGTATCGTCCCAAACAAACATCATAATGAATTAAGTAATGTGAATGAAATTTCCTGCGTAGTAATTTCATTTGGAACGGCTCCAGCCTCCACGGACAAATAATTTAAACGGCACGGAAGTTTAAGCTGAAATAAAGTATTAAAATGAGTTTTATGGGGCTCGCTTATTCTGAATGATTGCTCAACTCGACCCACATAAAGTTTCGTTTGTTTGTTCACTTAATCACCGAAAAAACACTTAACACAATTTCATCTCCGAAACAATCCAACAAACCATTGAACAAATGGAAAAAATCCCTCACGGTATACACATACGTTACAAAGCGCCCGTCTGATTGCAAACAATGCAAACGTTGAAGGCAAGTAAACGAAAAACGAGTGTTGAATTGCAAACCAGCGCACCACACCGGCTGAGGAAAAAAGAAGGTAACAGCAGCGGTAGAAAACATCGAAATACGAGTGCAGGCGCCGCCGCCGCGCCGTCAGCACTTCTTGACACGCCACCGCCCACAAACCTCCCTCCAAAACTTCTAACAAACGACTGCAAATTTTTATCATTCGTCCACTGGCTCCACTCTACCGAGGATGTACAAACATTTGTCTACCATGCATTTTTTATCTAGTCCATATATCAAAAACTATCGCGTCCAACAAAGCAAACTATTCATTCAGTTGGATTTGTTGGTGCACTGAACTATGAAAATCAGTTTCGTGTTTCGCTGAATAACTCCTAACGAATGCTGTACTATTTTTACCCTTCAGAGGCAAAATTGCAGATTTAGCTATTGAGATGTATAAAACAACCAAAGGGAGGGTATTGAGTGAATTTACATTTGACGGTAACATGGTCCATTTATTAAACTGACATGTTGAGAGTGTCGTGTTTATGGTCGGCACTTAACACAACGCTAAGCCCTCGAGAGCTCTTTCCTTAAACGAACACGTCTCCTGGAAAAGCAGTACATCATTTTTATGCCGCGTAAGTGAATTTGTTATCTGATTACGTTCCAGAAAAGTAAAAAGAGCCACTTGAGTAAATAGAGTACCTTAAGAACAGTGTTTTTTTCTGAAATCAATTATCTGGGACAGGATGTTTTTATTTAAGAAATGTAATTATGCCTCCTGATTCAATTAGAAACAAACGAGAGCCGTATAGTATTTTTTTAAATAAAAATTGTATATAAATAAGCTTCAAGCCAAAAATACTAATTTGCTACGAAAGTACCCAAAAATACAAAAAAGGGGTATATATAATATTTAAACAACACAAGTAAAACCGTTGCTACTTAGCATCATTTTGATTATTATTGTGTCAACGAGTTCTGTAAGACTCGTCGGATTCGTGGACACAACAATGATAATGAGATAAAGAACTTTGCGTTTGCAGTTACAAAGATATTAATTTAAATATAATAATAATGATGTCCTCCTAGCTGAATTTTGTCTACGGCGGCCAATCTCAACGAAAACTACCCAGATACGCAGGCCATATTATAGTGCACAAGTGTACCTATGCGTAAAAACAGGTGCATTCTCTATTACCTCACTCTCATAATACGATGGGATGGCAGACCGACACGAACGGAGAGAGGTCAGGCGCAGGACCGAAGGCTTAACGTGCTTTCCGAGGCACGGGATTAAAAAGTAAATAACTCACATGAGGTGAAAAAAGGTAAAATACAATTTAGGGTAAAGGAACTCCAGGTAGCAAATAATAGGTATATTTCCTTGATGAAAGTGCTGGCCGAAACATGTGTCACCGGCCAAAATCTAATTTTCAGGATGTCCGAAGGTCGCTACGGCAACGCTTGGGGCGCGTCGTCTTCTCTGAACCTCACAAAATAGTGATCCAATCACGTTTAAATCAACATCACCTGATATCAAAACAATTGTTTGATGTATTTGAACCCCAAACAATCCATCTTTATGGATCCAGTGTAATTGGAGATAAAACCGTCACTTCACTACATTTAATCGTCAAACTAAAGACTTTTTACTTTGAGATATTGCATTTGAATTTATTCAAGAAAAAATTGTTTTTCCTTTTGTCATTTCAAATGTTTATTTACATATTTTTTTCCCAATCTTTCAGAGTTTCAGAGCCAATCTTTAGCGCTTCTCTTGTTTAAACTCGACAAGGAAATTGATCTGGAGAGTTCCAGCCGAAATGTAGCGACGTTGTTCAATAAGGCTCGGTTCCAATGATTTATAGCAATTTTCTGACCCCTGCCGCGAAATAAGTTGAGAATTGTAAGTTTATCTCATTAGACTCGTAAATTAAACCGTTGGCTTATGAATGAGGTCAATTTGAGTCACCAGATTAACACGATCACTGTCCAGTGCCCCATATCTGGGTCACGACGAACTAGCTCCACCCGTCCGTGACCCATATATGGATAACTAAGAAACAACCAGAGAAGCATTAAGGGTAAAAGTTTTATTCTAAAATGTTATAAATCAAAAATATCTATTGAACCTGCTCTACGATGTTTATAGGTAAGTACCTAGATAAATTGAACTAAAAACTTTCTGTAATATCGTCAATTTCCAAAAATCATCTGAATCTTCAGTTTTCTCATCAGAATCAAGCAAATCATCCTCGAAATCAGTATCTTCCAATATTCTCCGTAACCGTTCAACCATTTACAAATTCGTTATTAAACAAAAAAAAGGTTGACTTAAATTGACTGTTAGATAACATAACACCCGCTTCAAAACCAAAGAGGAAATATTCGTTTGAGCATGTACATATATAATCGATAAGTTTATATTACTTGCCCAGTGTTGAAAGTTCAGATTTTTTAATGATATTAAATATATAATTTACTTCCTTTTGTATTCAATAGGTATTTTGAAGTGTTTATATCATTTGTTATTATTAAATTTTACTAAAAGAGGTTTACATATGTATGAATATAAATTGAATGAATATGCGGGAAATACGAGAAAATCAAAACATTTTGTATAGGGACTGTGAACGTGTTAAGGTGGCATAATGTAAAACGTAGGTATAGTAAATGAAACAATAATTTTTATTTGATAGTGTCGTGTGTGAAAAGTAGGTACCTATTAACTTTCATGTTTGCGATAAAAAGCGTAGAGATATTATTTAAAAAAAAACTGATTCAATGCTTCCCGGAGTCTGTCCTATGTATGCTAAGATCTTTAAAACTACGCAACGGATTTTGATGGGGTTTTTAATAGATAGATTGATTCAAGGGGAAGGTTTTTATGTATAATTAAGTATCAGCATTGCACTCGTGCGAAGCCGGTGTGGGTAGCTAGTTTAAAATAAAACTAACTGAATATGTGTCAGATAATTATTCTTGTATAGTTACGAAAACGACCAAACTACTTAATTTTTACACCTACTTTGGAATAATTTTTTCTCATGTAAATGACAGTGTCTTTTCTTGAATAAATTTCTTTAAAGCGAACCCGAATGATAAAACAATCCTTACTAATATTATAAACGCGAAAGTTTGTATGCATCGATGTTTGTTACTATGTCTCGCAAAACCTACTGAATGGATTTTAAAGAAACGTTACAATAATATAGCTTATACATCAGAATAACACATAGGCTACAAATAATAAAGATACTAGCTGGTGCCCACGACTTAGTATGCGCAGGATTAGTACGTCGAGTAGCTTATTTTCTTGGGCGGGTGTAGCCGCGAGCGGGTCAGTTCGTAAATAAATAATGTTGGAAAATCCACACAGCATCATCTAGACCCAAGATAAGCAGAGATTGTTTTATGGGTACTAGATGACTGATATACTTAATATAGTACGTCACTAGATATATATTTTTTTATTATACATAGAAAATACCCAGAACACTCGGAACAAATATTTGCAGATCGTACAAACATTTATTCCAAGGCGGAAATCGAACTCGCAACCTCTTGCGTCGCAGGTGGGCCAGGCGCCGCCGATGCACATCGGTCGTCAAAATGTAAAGAATGATGCTTTACTTAATTTACATAACTTTATTACATTAACATAATCTCTTATAAAACTATTACAAACTAGTTGCTGCCCGCGCCTTCGCCCGCGTTTTATAGGGATAAAAAATAGCCTATTATGTTATTCTAGGTCCCAAAATATACCCATACCAAATTTCAGCCT
The DNA here is from genome assembly GCA_947859395.1 of Eupithecia insigniata. NCBI lineage: Eukaryota > Metazoa > Arthropoda > Insecta > Lepidoptera > Geometridae > Eupithecia > Eupithecia insigniata. The sequence goes on from OX402003.1 coordinate 9,261,281, forward strand.
AATCGGTTCAGTAGTTTTTGCGGGAAAGAGTTACAAATATCCATACATCCATCCTTACAAACTTTGACGTTTATAATATTAGTAGGATTTACAATATCTATGAAGTACCTCATTATTATTTTTTAAATACAAACTAAACCCTGCAACTGCGAAAGTTGCATTTACGGTTGAGCGAGAATTATATATACTTAATACTTACGGAGTAAAATAATAAAAATGGTTACAAATATACAGATATAAAATAATCTTTCAAAATATAACAATATGCTAGGTAGAGTAAACAAAACCTGCACAATGCAATTTTTATGTATGTTTCATATTCTCACAATATATTTGATCTACAAATATATCACGTAATACAAAGGGCGGTTTATTTCCTCATACAAAATTAGTTTCCTTTAGTACTAATTTCCCTCTCATGTTCTCATTCCAAGAAATATCTCCGCCTTTTATTAGAGTTACAGCAATGCGAAGCATTCGTCATCGTCCCATACGAAAAAAACCAATATCGACGTCTACCAAAGCGAAAACATGTCAGGAGACATAAAACGAATGAAAAAAGCAATAAGCCGCTCGGTTTTTTCGAAACTAGCGTTAAAAACAGTCACAGAGACTTGTGGAAATCAATTCCTGGTAAAACATAAAGGAGCGTAGCTGGTTGTCGTCACTAATGTGGCAGATGGGCCTCATACGTCAGCGTGATTCCTGAGCTGAGTGATCTATTCGCCGCATCTGTATACAATTCAGCGAGTGACACGCAAGTGTTCACATTATCTGTCGCTGAAAAAATCGTTGTTCTTGTGAAATACAGCGAACTAAGCAGAAGTTTGCTTTATTTCAAAAGATAGTAAACAAAGACTTATTAACTTTGGCTATGTTTTAAAACTCATCTATTACAAATCTTTTACAGAAACAGTGCATGCGAAATCCTTTTTTTGTGCACAAAAAAATCCACTTGACGAATAATTCCTACTTATAAACGACTGGGACTTTAATGAGATCGTTTAAATCCAAATTAGTACTCCTATTTTCATACGAGGAGGTAGATTTAGTAATAATTTATGTATCGATACACAGTTGGTAACTAAATTTACTCTGGTGACGTGTTAAATTATCAGCACAGACTATCTCTACTTTAGTAGATAGGTAATTTAATGATAACAAGTTTATCCATTTACGCTTTGAATACATCAGTAGATACCTAATTGACGACCTGTTTGAATAACATAAAAATAAAGATTTGAACACACCAAACTACATGATCGACATCAAAATACAACCAGACAATCTATAATATTATAACTTTGATCGCGATGAGTCGCGCTGATCAAAGTTTTAATAGATTGTCTAAAAGACACAAAATGCTAAAACACATCCTGAAGCTAATTTCTGTCGATACAACATATTGTTGTATCCTTTACTTTATTTTGTGACGAGACTTGTAATAATAAATAACAAGAACCCGAAATTTCAAAACAAACAATACGCCCGAAAGGAAACAGCCCGAAGGCAGCAACTCGTGATCGAAAGTATCAGGGTCCTGATATCGTTCGTCGAGGCAACGCACTTTTAAACAGTCAACAAAAAGTTCGGGCAAAATAGTTTCTGCTATTGTCCCCGGCGTGGAGTACCATCAAGACTCAAGGAAATTGACAATGAAGGTAAACTTTATCTTCCAGCGTCAGCCGTTTGAGGGTCCGCGACGTGACCTGGCAGCCTGATTCTATTACGGGACTCGCTCGATCCGACAATAGAGAATTAAAACTCCAATTTTTACAGAGCCAACGAGCCGCTTATTCAATTGAAAAATCAATATCACCTTTCTTATAAACGAGGCGTATTCAAAGAAGAAGTAAGAAATTAAAAAGAGAAAAGTAAACGGGTTATAATGGAAGGCTAATATTAAACTGACGTTATAAGATGGTTTTCATGGAGCCTTTGTTCAGATGATCGCATGCGGTGGGGTAGGCGTGGTATACCTTCACTCCATAATCACTCATATATTTGTGTGGCATGCCATTCAATGTTAGTTCTCACATAAATTAACAAAATTATGTGTTCGAGTATTACCGGAACTTTACTTACAAATATTTTCTGCGGTGTTTCGGAATGAAAGATTTGAATTCTAGTTTCTATACTTCTAGTTTCTTTTGAACGTTTTAAGTAGTAGTACCTTCTCTTTACTTTGATGTAAGAGACCTTTAAAAACACAAGATGGGTAAGTGACCCAGTTATTGGCACTTTAGACCAATAGTGAGATGCAAATTAAATTTTTGTACTATAGAAATGAATTTATGTCAGTGTCATTTTGACATAACATTCTTCATATGATCAACTACTAATAACATAACCAAAAAAGACTCAGTGTTGTCAGATTAAATAAATAATAATATTTTTACTTAGTTTTTTAGAAAAACCAATGACTGGCACTGATGATCCTAACTATTGGCACCGGTTAAACTACTTATTGGCACACCCTTATTCAGTTAAAAACTCTTGTAAATGTTATCAATAAAACAATAAATAAGACTGGGAATAACTTTAACGTGTTTTTAATAAATTCTTACATTACCTTAACTTACAATATACCTATTTTTTTCTTAAACAAGACTAGTAGTTTACAATTTTTTTATCAATTCGCCAGCATTTTAAAAATTTCGTCTGCTGTGAAACCTCTTTTTGAAGTAGAAGGTATAGCATTATCCTCATCCTTATTGTTTTCATAAAATGAATCCTCATTTATTTTAAATCCTGCTGTATCTTCTGTATCATTTACTTGGTTGTCTACTCTTGCTGTATTTTCTTTTTCATTCATTTGATTTTCTATAGGAGATGGCAAGTAAAAATCCTTGCTAAATAGGGTCTTTTTAACATTCTCTACTATCTGTATGTTTTCTATCTTCACTTTTTCTTTCCCCTTTCTCTTCCCTTTACCTTTTCCTGTGTATTGTTTTCTGTCTGCAATTTTTTTTTGTTCCCTTTCTTTTCTTCTCTGTTTGATACCTTCTTCTTTCAACTCTTTTGCCATTTTTTTTGAGTATTTATTCTTTGCCATTCTTCTGAAGTTAAGACAAAAGGTGTTTTTTCTGAATTTTTAGTTCCTTTTCGCTTTGGTGTCTTAGGCAAAACAAGAATGTCATTCAGATTCACTGGTGTCAATTTAAGCTTGCATGGAGTTTTTGGGACTGTTATACTTTTAACCGAATCATGATCAGATTGTAGGGCTGATGTTTTTTGTTGGTTGATAACAGTTTGTTGTAGTGGGGTCTCTGAAATACATAGCGGGTCAGGTTCATAGCTACTACTATGAATCTCAACTTCATGAGAAACTGTGGCCATAGAATATTCATTATTAGATTGTGTTACATCATCTGCCCAAATTACTAAATGGTCTTCAACATTCAGTTGATCTTTTATAGAGTCATCATCAGAAATATATGGCGTTTTAGAAATTTCTGTCTCTCTTGTTATTGATGAGCTCACAGTATGAGAAACTGTGACAATAGAAGTTTCTTTATCGGATTTTGTTACGTCATGATCTGCCCAAATTACCGGTAGGTTTTCGATTTTCAGTTGATCTTTTAAAGAGACTTTAGAAATATCAGGTGTTTTAGAATTTTCTGTTTCAGTGGTTGATGACGAGCTCCCAAAATACATCCAAAGATTCTGAAGAAGTTTGGACGCGTCGGGTACCATGTTTAAATCTTTTCTACTAAGTTTTTTCGTAGTTTCTCTGCCAACAATATTTATAAAATCTTCTTTGGTCATTTGATTTGGTTTGAGTATTTCATTATCATTTTTTGAATGCTCTGTCTGTGTTCCTTTAGAGTCTACCACTTTTATATCTTGCGAATTACTAGTCTGTTGTTCTTTTAAATTTCCTGTTTTTCCTTTCTCTCCTAAACATTTTGTATAATCCAATGCGTCAGCGTTCCATGGCTGCAGACCGCAAGCCCGAAAACCATTTTTAATGGTATCAGGCTTTAAAGAATCATTAATAGCAGTTTGAAGAATCGACATAAATTCTAATTTCGTCAATGCCTGTCCTGGGTGATCTCGCCTCCATCGAAGGATGCTTTTTTTCCATGCACACTTTAAAGGAAAAAATGCTGCTACATCTGCAGGCTGTAAGATTCGGGTGCAGTTGGGGTAAAGAGCTATGAGTATAATTTTTAGCTCAGAGCAGAGTTCACTGACTTGCAATGTGAGGTGAGTCTTGTGTCCATCGACAAATAATATTACTGGAAACGTTTTCCCTTCTTTCGTAAGATATGGGTGCAGTACATTTTTTATGTACTCATAGAATAGATCCGCCTTCATCCACCCATTGTCACTTAAACCAATACCCCATTCGTTTGGGACTTTGGCTGCTAGTTCTCCAGGAAGACGCTTATATGGTAAAATTACCATCGGGGGGGTTAAGTCTCCATTGGCACAAAAAGTGAACATCACTGTTATAGCAGATTTTGCTTGCCCTCTGTCAATTTCATAGACATTTTTGTCGCCTTTCAATGCTAATACCACTCCTGTCTTTGGACACAGCAAGAAATTTGTTTCATCGCCATTGAGAACTCTACTAGGGTCTAAAAGAATGTCAAAGAAATCATTGTCTTTTAGATATATTTCAATACCGTGAAACCATGCTCTGATATCACTTTCCGACACCACCGAACTTGCAGCTGTGACAGATTCAGGAGTACGAACACTAATCTCTGGATGTCTATTTAGAAACAACTTAAGCCATTTAGCTCCAGGAATGTCATTTTTGAAAGGATTTGGCCTATGAGCCTTTTTAATAAAATCAGACACAGTATGTTGTATGTCTTCTTTCCGCCTAGGAAATCCTTTCTTGGAACTTTGGACTATCCAATTGACAAGAGCCGTTTCTTCTAAATCTGTTAGAACTGTGGGAGGGCCAGGACGAGGATCTAGTTTATCAGGGTTATTTATTCGAAACTGTATGGTTGATCTTGGTACCTGAAAAAGTTTTGATGCTAGTTTCTTGCTCATTCCACAAATAACTGCATCCAAGGCCTTCTTTAAATTTTCAGCGCTATACTTTTTTCTTTCATTAATAGGTTTTTGGGTCTTTCCCTTATTTTTCTCCTTCGTAGTCGCCCTGGTCTTCATTATCCTGCAAAAATCCATATATTGCCTCATAGGTCACCCAAATATTGGCACTGGTGCCTTAAGCTTATTAACACCATGCCAATTATTGGCAATTAAGAAAAAACTGGCTTTTTTCATAGGCTAAATGCAACCATAATCTAAGAAAATAACATGGGCGTATACAAACATGTTTTTTTTTCTTTCTCAAAAATGATCAATTATTGGCACACATGCCAATATTAGGATATTGAGTTAATCAACAACCGTTCATTGGCACCTCATGTTATTTACTCAATTGAAAAATATAACCTGATTAAATGGTTACCACATTGTCCTTCAATCATCATAAAACACTGTGAATAATGCATTACCGAGTTTAGGAATAACTTACCACGATTATCTTAAGTTTACTAACGGGCTTCCCTTAGCAAAAAAATTGCACAAACCGGTTTTCTCAACAGAAAATTTCGAAGTACAGATTACACAGAGTATGCTAACGAAATGACCGAATGAGTGTTGCCATTTGATAAAACAATATTTCTACTAAAATTAAATATCTACCAATAATATCTTTGGACAAAGGAAATTCTATTATTTTAAATTAAATGCTTGAGTGCCAATAACTGGCGGCATGCCAAGATTTGGCTTATGTACCTACTTGTTTGTTGATAAACATTCCACTACGGTATCGGAATAAAATGGTAGTGGTTAACCCTCTTAGAGCATTAAGAACTATATGCTCTAAGTTAACCCTTTTCAACAACCGTGTTTGGTGATAACTGATGATGAACAATTAAACCTAGAATTTGAAAAGGTTTACCTATTGCCTATTATTCGATGGATTAACGTCAGACTGAGCACGCAGGTGGTTTTATCAATATTCATTAGATACCTGTAATTTGTACGTACGTATTGTTTGTTCATAACCATTGTTTGTATTTCAACAATAGACCGAAATCGCTTCTATTAAACAACCAAGGTATTGGTGTATTTGTATAAATTCAATTTAATTAGATATTATCTAAACTTCCTGGCTCAATCATTATTGGTTCATTATTAGGTATATGATCAATCATATTGAATAGTTACATAATAGGGAATGCAAGTTGATGTTTTAGTTGATTATTGGTCTAACTTTCGAGTATTGAGAGTTAGGCCAACATAGCATATTTTGTTTACATAAATCTTTTGAGCAATTGTATTACTCATTAATATTATATTACTCATTATGTTGTATACACCCTTGCCTTTCTTAAATTGAAAATTTTCTAGCCATCCAAAGGTTGCCTGGAAGAAATCGCTTCTAAGCGATAAGGCCGCCCATTGTACTTGTTTATGTTAATGTCTATGTGTTTTATTTGTCTTTGTGGTGTACAATAAAGAGAGAGTTTGTATTGTATTGTAATATTTAAGTTCAAAACTCTCACCGTTATGTTACTATCACAAATCCAAAGCTTTAGACACTGAAAAGCGTCTTGAAACCTACGAACAAAAATGATATAATTTTCATAGCAGAGTGTCTATTGTTGCTAGCTTACTGGGGACGAAGACAAGTGAAACCTTAGTCCGTTACGACGTATGTTGTAGCAGAAAGACATCTTTTTATATGTACAATGTACACGGCAATTTGATGTTTCTCCTACTCTTATAATTCTTATGAATATACGTTCTTTACGTTACTTCTTATGAACGTACGTAGCGTTTTCCAAAAATTCAAACTCACTATATGTACGTATTTTATTTTAAGTAATATCAGTTGCAGATTTTTATAATTGCTTTTGAACGGATCTGAACAGTGTATAACAGTTATCGATCAAACCAAATTAGCCGGGAAATTTATAGGGTACTAGCTGCTGCCCCCGTTTTATCGGGTTAAAAAGTAACCTACTTATATGTTATTTCAGGTCCCAAACTATACCCATATCACAGCCGAACCAGCCCAGAAGTTTTTGCGTGAAAGAGGAACAAACATCCATACATCCATTCTCACAAACTTTGACATTTATAATATTAGTTAATTTATAGGATTAGCAAATTTTTTTCTAATTTCCATGAATGTGAGTAATTAATGATTTCCGTGAAGTATTTTATTTTTTATTATAATTGATAAGCTTTATTAAGCTACATAGGTTTTATTTAGGTACCTTACCTACAACAATAGCTAAGCCCCGGGCAAATGTTAGTATTTCTTTAGTACCTTGTGTTGATTGTTCCATCGACCAAAAGAACGGATGTTTGCCTCTTCTACAATATTAGCCATTAAATAAAAAAACACGGTAATTATGTTATTGGAGCATATTTTATTGTGGTCTATTTTTAACCGAATTCAAAAAAGGAGGAGGGTCTCAATTCGGCTGTATGTTTTTTTTGTATGTATGATACGCCTGATATTTGCGCCAATTATGGGCCGATTTTGAAAATTCTTTAATTATCGTATACCTATAGAATGATCCTGAGGTGGTCCCATAATTTTTTTATCCTCGGATGATTACTTTTCTTTAAACATGTAAAAAGAATGACAAAATTTTGTTTGAATTAATTAACTAGCAACAATCGAATCTTTTATTATTATTATTACTTATATTAAACTAGACAAGTAGGGTTACTACTTACCTCGGTACCTACATACATTTCGTTTTTTTACCATAAACAACCTCGGCCTGACTTCCACTTGTAGTTTACGCCCAGGGTTCACATTGTGATACTAAATTACCTACCTATGTGATGACAACAATAAATATATTGAGTATTATAGTACTATTTACTCTCAAAACTTAAAAATAGCGTAAAGTTAAGGGATTTTGAAGTAATTTTATCGTTTTTAAAACACGCCAAATTATTATGAAGCGAAATGAAACAAACAAACCGTGAAACATACATATCCTACCGTTTGAGTTTTACTATCCAAAAGACAATACGAGTATATTGGTGTTTCATTGTCTCCCCACCCTCATTTACTCATTGAGTGGTAGGTACGTATAAGCATGTTCTTTCACATGCAAATAGAGGGGTATGAAGGCACTGAGTGCTGAAGGCTGGAGCCCAACGAATCCCTCTGAAACGGGACATGAAACACGTTTCAGATAACGCATACGATTTGATTCTATTAAGCGCGCGAAGCCTTTCATTCCGATGAATAGCGAGTGAAGTAAATGGGTTCTAGGTATCTCGCGTTTGGGATTCAGACGTAGTATGGATTCGAAGGAGAGTTTTCTAATACAGAATGTATTTTCTACAGTGAGGAAGACATTGATCTAAGAAATAACAACGAATAGTTTTGCATTGACAGTTAGAGGCTTTGAGGTAAAGATACTTTCTCACTGTTAATACATTCACTTCTCTGTGTAGGTAAAATGAAAATCGACGCGCAGGGGCGCGTCGCCGCCGCAGCCGCCGCAGCTCCAGAGACGGAAGACGTCGATGTACGTAATGGGCCGTGCGTGACACATCCAACTATAATATAATAAATGTGAAAGTTTGTGTGAATGTTTGTTACCACGTATCTTCGTAACTACTTAACTTATTTCAATGAAATCTGGTATGTAGATAGCTTGATTTGTAGAATAACATAGGCACAACTTATTTTGAAAAATTAACCTTTGAGGGGGTTTACAATGGTGGTAAAGTTTGTATGGAAAATTATTATTCCTTGGTTCGATTCACTGAAAATTCGGTATAAATAAACTACAAAGTAATCAGTAATCAAATCACACACACAAAATAAAATAAATCACGTATTTTTTTATTTTTTGGATATTCACCTTTAAAGGGTGTTAAACAGGGTCGTAAAGTTATTATCAAATATTTTATTCCTTGGTTCGATTGTTTAAAAACTAGATACGCAGGCGAAGCCGTGGGGCGCAGCTAATTGAAAATAATTCCAATAGCTTTATCTATTTGCTTTATCCATACTGAAAAAGTTTCTATGTAACTATTATCCGGTAACATTCACTCCGGAATACGGGCCGGTAATTTTATCGTGTCAAAGAGTTTACAGCCTTTGATATGTTTTTTTTTCCACTTGCTGACCCATACTTTGTAACATCGATTTAGAAGTCAGCCTCTTTGCTGATTTACAATATCTGATGATAACATTAATATTATAAATGAGAAAGTTTGGATGTTAGTGACCTACCTCTTCACGCCAAAACTACTGAACGGATCGGTCTGAAATTTTGTACTGTAGACCTGGAATAAAACACACAGACACAGACTGCTTTTTACGACGCAGGAGGTTACGGGTTTGATTCCCGCCTCAGGACAAATGTTTGTATTATCAGCAAATATGTATTTGTTTCTGGTGATCTGTTTCTATGTACTATAATAGAAAATATCTATCTATCTAAGCAGGAGTATGTATTGTATTAGTCATCTAGTACCCATAACACAGGCTGCTTAGCTTAGGGCTCGATGATGATTATCCAACATTATTTATTTATTTATCCCATAAATCAGTTCTGAAGGGATTGAAATAAACTAAGACGTTTCGATAGAAACAACCTAGGCGAAGACATGTGCAGAGTCTTATTTAGAAAAAAAATGTGTTATTTATTCACCTACTAGTGACCCGCCCCGGCTTCGCACGCGTGCAATACTGATACTACATTATACATATAAACCTTCCTCTTGAAACACTCTATTTATAAAAAATACCACATCAAAATCCGTTGCGTAGTTTTAAAGATCTAAGCATACATAGGGACAGACAGCGGGAAGCGACTTTGTTTTATACTAAGTAGTGTAGTGATACCTACATATTAAATACCACTACTTTGTTTATTATAATATAATATACGGCTTATATATTATATAGCAACTCCAACTCAAGCCGTAGATGTCGTAAGAGTCGACTAAGGGAACCTATCAGAGGAAGGGCAGCAGCTTCCTTCTGAGTATTTTTCAACACCAATACTGCGATCACCAATCCGCCTACCAAGCGTGGTAATTATGGTCGATGGATGGAGGCGGCTCAGGACCGCTGTTTGTGGCGTCATATGGGGGATGCCTATGTCCAGCTGTGGACGTGTATGGGCTGATATGATGATAATATATAGGCCGTGCATTTCACACTGCACTACAAAAAGCACTGTACCCGTGATTTTACAATCACGGGTACAGCGCAACATTTCCATTAAATCATTGCATGTTTTTATTCAGGTTAATTTAATAACTCATGAATAAGTTAATGTCAGCAGTATATTGTTTTACGAACCTCACTGCACACACAACCACATCAACAGCGCTTGCCCTAAATGAGGAAACGAGTATTGATCCCCAATTTACACGTTATTATTCTAAACTAGCTGCGCCTTATCGCGTTTTATCGGATTAAATAATAGCCTATATGTTATTCCAGGTCCCAAACTATACCCATACCAAATTTCAGCCTAATTGGTTCAGTAGTTTTTGCGTGAAAGAGTAACAAATATCCATACATCCATCCATACAAACTTTCTCATTTATAATATTAGTAGGAAGCTGGTAACGCTCACAAAGGCACTAGCTCGTATATGTAAATGTTTAATAGCTGGCACGATTGTCTTCTGTTTTTCTCACACAATTATCCACGCTGACGTCTAAAATCTGGCCTGGTAAACGAGAAACAAAAAGCGATCACGAGAGATTTTAAAAATTTATCTAGGTATAGATAACAAGCTAAAAACCTTTAAGTTGTGTTTCAATCAGCAAAATAACTCTCCAAGGTGATTACAAGAGCTATTGGATAGTTCTTAAGTTAGATGAGATGTTCGCAAGTCGTAAGAAGCAGGTAACAAAATAAACAACTTGAGCTAGGCAAGTACTCTACTTAATTCATTAGTCAGCTCTTTCAGGTTGTTTACAAACAGTATTATTGGTTCGCACTACGAAGCTACCATACCAAGCATTTTTAACCGACTTCCAAAAAGGAGGCGGTTCTCAATTCGACTGTATGTCTTTTTGTATGTTTTGTGAGTATGTATGTTACGCGATATTTCCGCCAATTATGGAAAGATTTTGATAATTCTTTCACTATTGTATAGAAAATGATCCCGAGGTGGTGCCATAAATAATGTTATCCCCAGGAGACTAGTATTCCTGCAAAACTTAAAAATAGTGTGAAAGTAGAGAGAGGATTCGAAGTTGATTATTATCATCGGGAAATTGAAGTCGGTTTATCGTTTTTTTAAAACACGTCAAATTATCGTTTTGTTGATTTAGTAAATTTTTGTGTTCGTGACTTTAAAGTTATGGAGTCGATCCGCCAACTCTTTTGTGTGGACTCCATAAGATACTACTGCTAGAGTAATATTGGCTTTCCTTCTTATACTCCTCACATGTCAATGGAGTGAGGAGTGACAGAACAAATTGACCTCAGCAACGTACATTAACTTAAAAAAACCCAATAGTTTTTTCAAAGCGTTCACAGTCAGAATAGCTAGGGTACTTACAGAAAAGTCTTACCCAATAACTTAAAATAACATTACACTTTATTGCACACCAAGAAAATATAAATATACAGAAAAATATAGATAACATAGTTGCACAATGGGCGGCCTTATCGCTAAGGCGTAAATCTTCCAGACAACCTTGGGATGGACACGAAGCAGTTGTACATGTATAGACGGTGGCGAATTTCTGAAATATACAATACATATACATACAATACATAAAATAAAATACATTATAAATAAAAATATGCATAAATGTAATAGGTATAGATGTAAACTTGTAACTTAAACTTTTTTCTTGATTTTCAGTACATTTGTACCATGAGACTCCCAACAAATAATTTCAGTAAATCCAATTTCATTGTGTCGAGTCAGCAATTAGGTGAAGTGTGAAAACTATCCCGAATAAAGGGTAGGTGTGCTACAACAAAAACAAAACTAATACGGACAGATTTATAAACTCTCCTCAACTATTTCGGAGCTGAATTAAGCCGCCAGACACAAAAACCACTGCGTGGTAGGTACAGTCGACCTGATAGAGGTGGCATGACTCTAGTGATGTCCTAAATTTTGGCCACGTCGTCGTCGCGTCGTCGTTGTCGCGTCGCGGCGGGGCGACCCATCCCTACCCAGGCGATCGATGTAGGACGGCGCGGCGGGGGTCTGCCCGCGCGCAGAAGGTTGCGGGTTCGATTACCGCCTGTGGGACAAATATATGTACGTTCTGCCAATATTTGTTCCGAGTGTTGTGGGAATTTTCTATTTAAGTTTAATAAAAAATATCTTTATTTATCTAACTCTAGTAGAGATCGCTCGTGGGCGATAAGACCGCCAATTGTCACATTTTTTGTTTGAAATTGTTTTCTAAAGTGTGCAATAAAGCATTTTCTATCTATCTATGTAATATATTGTATTAAGCATATCAGTCATCTCATAACACAAGCTCTGCTTACCTAGGGCTAGATGATGATGTGTTGATCGTCTAAAATTATTTAGTCGTATTTATTTATCTGAGACTAGCTTGTGCGCAGAACATATATGTAGTGCACAAGTGTGTGCGCAAACACAAGTCCACTCTCTATTCTAGTTAAAGTCCACAGCTCAACATGCTTCCCCAAAATGAGGGGGGTTTGCCATGATCACTTTGCTCGCTTGCTAATACACAGAAAGAAGCTGCTGCTCTTCCTCTGGGAGGTTCCCTTAGTCGACTCTTCCGTCATCTACAGCCTAAGTTGGAAACAATATTAATCTGTACGTAATTGTGCAAAAATTTATACATTTTGTATCTGTTAATATGAGCACAATACTCAGAAATAGATTTAATAACAACCTTTAACATAAAATACATAATGTAGTACTAGCTGCTGCCCGCTGATATGCAGGCGCTTTTCATGTACCTTATGTCCGTCCCCGGGATACCATCTACATCCCTGCCAAATTTCATTAAAATCCGTTCAGCCGTTTAGGCTTGAAGAGGCAAATAGACAGATAAAGATAGACTGAGATTTACTTTCAAATTTATAATAAAATAACATGCTATATATGTATAACATAACATAACATAGTATAAAATAACATACCTAACATAAAAATCCACTGACTAGAAATAGAAGGAGGAAAGGCCTAGGAAGTTTGGGGCAGTAACGTCTGCAAATAAATAAGTCTACAGTATCATCCATTGCTGATTGAAGTTTATATTGTCATGTTTTTGTTGCTGACTGTAAAGTTACACGAATCAAGAGTTGTGAAACTCAATATCAACTTGTATAAAGCCAACATTGCAACTAATTGATTCGGTAATTTGTTTTATTTAATTGGCCCCGAGCGGTCGGCTCAAGGTTTTATTGACCGGCACAAAAATTGCAATCATTCTTGACATGCGATACCGGAACTCGTTAACAAAATACAAAATATTGTCTGTATTTCCGTAGGTTTGCTGTAAGAAAACTCTTTTAGGGTTAGCGTCATCTCGTCGTCTTGTCTTTGTACATGTCCATTATTTGTTAACTATAAAATATTGTTTAAGTGTACCATAAATAATTGAAGAATAACATTAATTATTATAAATGCAAAAATTTTATTTAACTTCAACACTACTTTACACACTTTATAACAAGTAACATAACTTTATACTTAGAAAACTTAGGCTTGTTACAGTGGAGGATCAATAAGGTTATAGGATGGATGTTTGCAACTTTTCTGTTAGTCGACCGATGTGGCACGGCGCCGCGGGCTACTTCCCATTGCATCCAAACCTATTGTTCTCGGAAACGAAATCTTTCAAATATTAGTTCCCAAACGCATCCAACGAGCATTTCAATAATAATTTTTTGGTTCATACATTTTTCCCACGGCGCATCCATGCAGCGGGCTTTCGCATCCATGCAGCGGGCGAAGGTCCGCTTGCGCCGCAGGGGGTAACGGTTCGATTCCCGCTTTGGGAAAAATGTTTGTACGATCTGCAAATATTTGTTCTGGGTATTTCTATGCATTATAAAAAATATATATTTATAGTATTGTATTAGCTTAGGGCTAGATGATGCTGTGTGGATATTTTTGTACATAATTATTTCTATTGTTTTTTAATTGTTTTGTAATGTGTATAATAAATTGATAAAGCATTTTCTATCTTATTTGACTACCCCTAAGAAACTAATTAAGCCACTATTTGTGTTCACTTAAAAGCCTAACTTACTAAGACGTATGAATATGTATCACTTGGTAAATATTCACAAATGGCAAGTATATCAAACTTGGAGCTCTAGTATTACCATAATCTAGCCTAGGAATAAATGCCCGACTGAAATTTTAAGTTGGTATTTAGTTTAGATTAACTTAATCCGGGCAGCCGGTGCGTAACTTGTGTTTAAAATAAACATGTTTACACATTCTGATAGATAAGAACTTTTCTTTCTAGCCTTTTCCGACCAGTAGACTGGTGTAGGCCTCCTTCAAACTCTTCCATTTCCTTCTACTTTGGGTAGTTCATGTCCAGTTGCTGCTATAAAGGTGATAAGAACATTTAAATGAAAAAAATTTACCTTTTTAAACTTGTAAACATAAATATAAATTTAGATAAAAAATTAAGATTTAGATAGGCAAAAAAACATGTATTAGACACATAAGTGATATTATAAATGCGCTAGTGGTTTCTTTTTCACTTCTTCCACTAGTGGACAAAAAATTGAAGTGAAGAGTATATCAATAACACCTTATTTCCTATTTGATAATAATAACTATGTTTATAGTATAAAATTTGACTTGTCTAAGTGCTTATTTTGTAAGCCTAAAGAAATTGATTCTGATTCTATCAAGATTCAAAGTACCTAGCAAGGCAAAACACATTCAGGGCATAAACTAAGAACTTTCTTTCACTATGACCCAAATTAAGTTTAAAAAATTCAAATTGGCTTCTACAATGGGGACCGGTTAATGCTTTCTGTCCGGCCAGGCATAATTTAATAGCTGCCTGGCTGGCGATCCTCCAAATTGAATAACAAAGTGGCGATTAGGCGAGAACAAGAATAAAAAATCCTTGCTACCAGTACTGATTTTAACCGTGCAAATGGGTAGGTATCGCTCACCATCATCATCATCATCATATCAGCCCATACACGTCCACTGCTGGACATAGGCCTCCCCATCGACTCCCTGCGACCGCTACGATTTCGTCGGTCCATCGAGTGGATGGTCTCCCAGGTAGGTTTTGCCATAGTCACCACGCTTGGCAGGCGGTATGGCTCATGAAGCTAAAAAATTTATACCAAAAAATATCATTCCCACTCTGGAAAGTTATGTTATTCACTGAAAATAGTGAATAAAAAGCACTTTTAATCACTATTTTGGTGTTAGAATTTAGAACCCGCCAATATATATGACCTCCATCTCAATGATATACAACCTTGCGCAATAAATACTCGACAACTACTCCTTCTGCAAATAACTCCCCAAGATTTGATTGGTCGACATTTTCGACAAGAAGTTTAACATTAGAATAGTGTTTTCACCTTACGTCCTCGGAAAAATTCTGTTTGTCATTTTGTTAAATACATAATTTATCTAGTAGGTACACACTTAGAGGATTCCTCTAAGAGTACACAAGTGACAAACACAAGTAAAACATTTCCAAAATAAATATGTAAATATTACCAATTGCAGTAAATATGTAATTTTTATTTGTAAAATGAATAAATACTAATGTAATAAATTATAAGCTGTTTTTTGCACCTAGCGTTTTCCCTCGCTGAAGTGAACTGAAAAATTGTGTGTTTCACTCGGCAGCAAAGTTATTTTGCATCTCGTACCTTTCAAACCCTCGCTAAGCTCTGAATTCCATATTTGAACCACTCGCTTTGCTCGTGGTTCCATCATAGAGTTTGTTCAGGTTTCAATACAAGTACTAGCACCACTTGGCCGTGGGGCCGCGGCGTACGAATATTAACCCCTCCAACTCAACCCGTGGATGTCGTAAGAGCCGACTAAGGGAACCTACCAGAGGAAGAGCAGCAGCTTCCTTCTGAGTATTTTTAAACACCAACACTGCGATCACCAATCCTCCTGCCAAGCGTGGTGATTATGGCAAATCCCCCCTACATGGGAGACCATCCACTCGATGGACCGACAACATCGTATCGGTCGCAGGGAATCGATGGATGGAGGCGGCTCAGGACCGCTATTTGTGGCGTCGTACGGGAGAGGCCTATGTCCAGCAGTGGATGTGTATGGGCTGATGATGATGATGATGATGACTCGCACCAAAACCAACATAAAAAATAACTATTATTTTCGCTTAAATCTTTCTTTTTCTCTTAGTCACATGATATAAAGTATATTAAGTAACTATTAAATAAAGGACCTTGAGAGGATCATGGCCCTCGTTTTAAATCCGTCCTTTATTCACTAATTGCATAATATACCAACCCACTTGTATCTTGTTGGTAGATAAAGAGTGGCGACGATCAAAGGCCCTGGATTTGAAAATAATTAAGAAAATGAATAGCCCAACATTTATTTGCAGTGCAAATTCAACAATCTCAACCCGCTTCCTTAAGGAGTTTTTATCGAAGATAAGACAATACCAAGAACATTCAGGCTCGTTGTGCCGTTCCGTTTCATTATCGCGCTCGGCTCAGAAGCGGAAAATTTTAATTTACTTGTAGCTGTTTGCACTTAACACTGGACGAGTAAAGCCGAGTGAACCGGTTCTTATACAAATTAAGAAATAGATTGAATTTGTTCTATTAGCGAAGTGATGATTTTCCCCAAAAACATTACTCAAATTAAAATTAAATAAAATAAAAAATAAGATAATTTTATTAAAAAAAGTTAATAAAAGAATAATAATAACTTTTATTCTAAAGGTTATACTTGTATCTGAACTAGGTTAAACCTGTATCTCAGGCGAAAAGTGCTTACAACGTAACTAATAAACAATAATCACATAGGTGCATAAAATGAAACGACACAATCAGATCAGTAAAATAATTCAAATGCTAGATAGAAAGCTTTGGGTCAATAATTCCACTCAATTTTCAACTCATTCTGGATTCATAGAAATGAATTTGTTCATAAATAACTATGAAAAAACGTATCGGAGGATTATTAAGCGTGTCTGTCTACTGAGGAAGGCAGTAAAGTATAAAACAGTGTAAAATTTAACCTCATTGGCAATTTCCGTCGAGTTCTAGAAGAATCCGTCCGCAGAGCAAAAACAAACAGAACCAACTCCTTTGTAGAATTTGCTCCTCACTTCAGCAAAAAAGGCAGTATTATTATTGTCTTCTCTGGAACCGGTAAAGTTTTACTTAAAAAACTGCCTGTCCTTGCTCGGAATCGTGTTTTAGGCAGAACCTTTACAAAATTTTAGCGGTAATTAATTAGCCACCGTCAAACTTTTCGTTTTCTAGCAGCTAACTACAGATTTTATTTTACCTTCAATTTCTAACGAAATAATTAATAATAACGCCAAAAGTAAAAACCGCCGCACCACATCGGTCGTCAATGACTGAATAGACGAGTAATAAAAGAAAAGTCAATTTCGTTCGGAGGATCAATTTTCAATCGAATGATAAATTGACGATGGAATTCAATTCACTACGAGGAGCAAGAAGCGAATAAATCTTAAAACAATTGGAATCGAATAACATAGGTAAACCACAAAAACCAAATTAAAGGCCGTACTGATAAATATCTTCAGTACCTACATATAACACAAATATGTACCTTCATATATGTCAATTGTACGAGAGACAAATAAAATGTTCTATTTCTAATTAGAGTCGGTTGTTTGTACCCTGAGCATCTCTATAATTTTTGGATAAATTATAGAGATGCTCAGGGTACATGGTACAGGGTACAGGATCTAGATCTCCCAAAAGGCGTTTCATTTTTCTAATCAATAATCAAAACACTTGTTAACGTCACGTCGAGAGAAAGAACTATTTGATAAGAGATTTGGTCATTGATAATTTATGCGCTAAGCAGAAAGAGCAAGTATTGCGGCAACTGGCAACTCGCTAGCTGTTTACATTCGGTAAACTTCAGTAAGTCACAGCTTAAGAAGAAGTTGATACGAAAAATGTATGTTCTACTAAAGTTGCCCTGTCTGCATAGTGCCCTAATCAGCGTACGAACAACCGGCTGATAATAGCTTAGAAGTTCATCAAAAGTTAAATGAGCACGTTATTTGATAACTGTTTAAAAAATCTTCCCTGATGCATTCTATTTCATGTATATTATTTTAGTACATACCTATCGTTATCTCCGAACTAACTTTTTGTACTTAATGACTTCTCGCAACGCGACGATATTACCGTAGCGTTCAAAGTGTTTAAGTCGGTTGTTTTGCGAAGCCGCGTTCTTTAGCGGGGTGCTAAACCCTATTAAACATATTCTACATAATAACGCTACAATTTGATTATGCCAGTGTTAGCAGCGTAGAATGCGTTTTCATGAACTATTTCAGTGCAAAATCGCTAACCTCGTTCAGTAAGCGCTATTTACAAAAGTCTGGCATAATAGTCTGTGGCGTGCATGCGAGAGGGTCTATTTTTGTTTGCTTGTGTACATAGTCGCGTGTTGGACTAAGGCAACCCCTCCAATTAAGGGGCAGGCAAAGTGCGACGAGTGTACGTAAGCAGGTCGGGCGATATCATAACGTTTACACATGACTTTTAAACGAGTCTACGGGGGTTCATGAGCTTTCATTTTGAGCGCGCACGCGACTTAAACTGACCTATATTTTTAGGTCTTAAAATTGCCTGCATTTCATTCAAAGTGGAAAGGAATAAAATTAAGTGCTAAAAAACATTTTTCCTCGGCGACGCAATAACTTAGTTGTTGCTTTTCAGCGGGGATAAACTTAGTAGACAGGTTCTCCGGCTGTAGCTGTGAAGGTATTTAATTCATCTCTGGAAATAAACGGTATTAGAACAGCTTGTTTAAGTTCCCTTTAGAAATGATAAGATTTCATAGCCCCTCGATTCGTTTGTGTTTATCAAGAGGTAATCTTGTAATGGCGGGCGCTGTGTCCACTACAGGCGTAAATCGTCGATTCGTACATCGTGTAATTAACAGATAAATAAACGAGTCCATTAGCTTTAGAACAGTTGACCGTAATTACGCGAGCGAGGATTCTGTTAGATTCACAGAATGCCAGATTAGGGGTAATTAAGTCTTGCGGGACTGCACACCGATTGCCATTATATGGGATAATGAGGTGTCCAGTCAGCTCGCTCTTGTAATATGTAAATTGAATTTTCTATGCCGCGCTGAAGGGTCACTGGCAGATAGATTCGCTATAACACGCCTAGGGTTAACGATGTCGTTCGCTGTCGACGAATAGCGTAACTTTGGAATATCACCCATTAAACCGAACTTGTATTCTGCGCTTTTCAGCACAGACATACTTCGCATAGCCTTGGGCCCAGCGACCCGAAAATCTTTTGTGCGGTTTTCCAAACTGTTAGGTGGCGTTAATAAAAAGGAGATACCTAGTGGGAGCATTCGCTATAAAAGGAGACTCGCAATTATTTCCGTGGCACAGCCCTATCGCTCGCGCCTCTGAAAAGGTCATGTAGGGTGGTCGAATACCGACAAAAATTCCAATTCTACTGCTACCTTCGCGTGCCTAACTTTTTCGGGTCGCACGAAACACGCCTCAAAAACTAGGGTACGATCAATATACCATACCGAAACTCGCTTTAACGTTATTATATTTTCAATCATAAAGCTATGAGGAATATAAATTACATTTGTTCACCCCAACCAGGAAATAAATTTACTCATGATTGTGAAAGACCTCAAAGCCGCAAATAACGAACATATACCGCAGAACTCTATTACTCTATTCACTTCACAGATAGCAAACAGTTTCGAGTCTTTTGCTTGTCGAAGTAATCAGGAGCAAATATTGCCTAAATAGAAACACAACGTGTTTACTAACTCGATAATTATTCCTCAACGATACTTTTAACGACTCTTAATAAATTAGTGTTGAAAATATAATATTAAGTATGTTCCTTTCAACAGAAAAGAAATGCACGATAATACCATGGCATGATGGCCAGTCTTCTAGTGCAAAACCCTGAATGGGTAGGTATACATACAGGGTAGCTTTTCGAGATGGGAGTGGGTGGCCTAGTTAATCCAAAAAAATATGAGCAGGAGTTAGAGTACATTCTTAAAAGGAGTCATGACCTTGATTTATGAGAAAACTGTTTAATGAGATATTTTTTTTAAATCTCTTAGTTCTGTCGAAAATCGAACCGATTCATTTTAAATATTCAAATAAAATGACTACCTGTATTTTTGCACGGATTTTGTTGCTGATAAGAATCAATCTTTGCAAAGAAATGCATTGTTGAAAATGAAAGGAAATATCAAGTTTTTACAATGTTTGTTTTAATACTCCACGTACAAACAAGGCGCCTTGAGCACCACGGTCTCCACGGAAGATCAGCGCCATGGTATGATCTGCTCTACCATAGCACATGCTGAGTGGAGTCCGATTTTGTCAGTTTTTCTTTTTATTTAAGGTTAATTTGCTGTACATTACTCATCTGTTCTGGCAAATAAAAATCTTTTTACTTTTAAACAAAGCATCAATGTGAAATTATTTAAATAATATTTTCGAAAGGTGTGCTTGCCGCTTGCAAGGATATTTAGCCTTAATAGACCACATTACAGGATACTTAGCCTGTAATGTGATATATCCTCGATAAAACATCTATTAATAATTAATTTTGTGAACTAAAGTTCAATGTAAAATTTCGTGTAAAATGTTTTATAAAATGAGTCTTGAGTTTTTATTTTCTCATAAATAGAGCCCATGACTCCATTCACAACTTTTTCTAACTCTTATCATTTGGCTATCCACTCCCATCTCAAAAAGCCAACCTGTTTACTGTCACTATAATTTAAACTCTCCTAGTCACTAAGATCTGGTTGTGTGTCATTCACATTGTAGTTACATTTACCATTCACATTCATTAAAATGGCCTGACCAAGCTTTTTGACGAGCCCAATAAAAAATTCAACACACCCTTGGGGTTTGATAGAGAATATTAAGTAACTTACTCGTCTTTATTTGCCGATCGAAAAAAAATTAATTATTGAATAACGGGATAAGCTGGCGTAAAAGCAGCTTTATTTCGTTTCATTGTAGCTTCGACGGCATTTTATAAGGCGGACTGAAGTGATTTTATTCGTAGGCATTTTAAAATACTACTAATGAATATTTTAAGATGGGATTTTGCAGAAAATCTGTTAGTTCCAGGACTATAATTTGTCAACATAGGTGATTCATTTTCTTTTTTTCTTACTTAGATTATATAAGTATATTTTAGAGTAAGCATAATCTAACCTTATTTCATGAACGTAATCTGAAAACTCCTTAAAATTTAAGTGGGTTTACTATGAATCTAGTTAACCCGCTTAAATTATAATAAATTTATGCAACTACGAAAGTTTATAAAGTAAAATCTGTAATCTATTGTAGGTTTAAGCTCGACTTATACACGTCCATT
This sequence comes from Eupithecia insigniata, assembly GCA_947859395.1. Classification (NCBI taxonomy): domain Eukaryota; kingdom Metazoa; phylum Arthropoda; class Insecta; order Lepidoptera; family Geometridae; genus Eupithecia; species Eupithecia insigniata. Next base: position 9,282,843 of record OX402003.1, read on the forward strand.
ACTTTGTTTACTTTTTTATACATCTATACTTATAATAAAACTGTAACAGGTCCAATTCTGTACATAGAAGATATTTTGAAAAAATTTTTTGGAGTGCACTCTTTTATCGGTACTCATGCCAAAAAATCTTTTTTTTTCCATCATGTCTGTCTGTCTGTCTGTATCTTGGCCGCGCATAGCTCCGAAACTACTAGATGTATTGAAATGAAACTTGGCAGGATTTGAGTTCATACTACGAGGAAGGACATAGGATACTTTTTATCCCGTATTTCAATAGGGTTCCCTTGAGAGAGGGGATGAAAGTATTTTTTTTTGGCTGCGTATAGCGCCAACCTACTGACTGTATTCAAATGAAACTTGGCAGGATTTGAGTTCATACTACGAGAAAGAACATAGGATATTTTTTATCCCGTATTTTAATAGGGTTACCTTGGGAGAGGGGATGAAAGTAAAATTTTTTGGCTGCGCGTAGCGTCGAATCTACTAAATGTATTCAAATTAAACTTGGCAGGATTTGAGTTTATACTATGAGAAAGTACATAGGATACTTTTTATCCCGGATTTCAATAGGGTTCCCTTGGGAGAGGGGATGAAAGTAAAATTTCTTGGCTGCGCATAGTGCCGAAACTACTGCAGGTATTCAAATGAAACTTAGCATGATTTAAGTTCATATTATGACAAAGGGTATAGGATACTTCTCATCCCGGATATCAATAGGGTTCACTTGGGAGAGGGGATGAAAGTAAAATTATTTGGCTGCGCGTAGCGCCAAAACTACTAAATGTGTTCAAATGAAACTTGGCAGGATTTAAGTTCATATTACAAGAAAGGGGATAAAATAATTTTTATCCCGGAATTCAGAAGGGTTCCCTTGGGAGAGAGGATGGAAGTGAAATTTTGCGCGTTGCAGGATGGCGCGCGGGGCAAGGGTGGTAGGGAGCGATAGCCCCCCACTGTGGGGCACCGGCAGTAAAGCCCCGGAAGTGGGGGCCGCTGGCAGATGGCCCCCCGAAGTAGCCCCCCACATTGCCCCGCAGTGGTACCAACTCATTAGCCCCCCATAGTGGGGGCACAGGCAGTGGGGCGCTGGCAGTGGGGCTCTCTGCAGTGGGCCCCCTACATTGCCCCGCAGTGAGACCCTCAGTAGCCCCCGTAGAGGCCCCCCGCAGTAGGGTAAAATTTCTTGGGTGCGCATAGCGCTGACACTACTGAATGGATTCGAATGATACTTAGCATGATTTGAGTTCATACTACGAGGAAGGACATAAAATACGGGTCCATAGCCCAAAGCCAACAAAATGATTATAAAATTGTTATTAGTGCCGGTAAACGACCTACTGGACAGCATCCGGTTGGTACAAAGCTCTCGCTACCAATGATGTAGCCGTCGTCCTGGCAGATCAGCACTGTGACAGGCGGGACATTGTGCTGCGTACCCGGGTTGACCGCTTGCAATGCATTAGCGAAACGCACCAGGCATTTGATGCTCATCATTCTCTACTTGCTTATATACCTACTGTCGTGGCGAAGACGGATACAACTTTGATCTTCGACATGTGAATATCAAAACTGACGAGACCGGACACTAAAAAAGTTTCCGCAATGCAATTCTACGCCTAGATACATTTTACCAATAAGAGAAGGTCGCATTGCTCATCTGCAAAGGTTTCGAGGTTTGTTCAACCGTTTTCTGGTGGACACTTACGCCAAAATTAAAACGGAGCGTTTGGTATACATCAGAACAGAACAAAACAAATGAGAGAAGACTGCGCGCTGAGAATTATGTAGATCTGCGAGACGCCATGAATCAAGATAGAAATTGTGAAGATTTAGGACGACTGGTGATTCTTCCTTCCAGTTTTAGAACTGGACAATAGATGTGTAGTGCCTTATTCTCCAGGAGGTACTATCAAAAGCTTTTGAAGCGCATAATATACCTAGGTAAATGTGGAGCTGTGTGACGTCCATTCAATAAAATCTAGGTATATGTAAAGCTATACTGTACTACATTAATAAAAATAAGTAAGGTTTGTTCGATTGTAGGGGGTAATCTCTGAATCTACTGAGCCAATTATGAAAATTATTTTACCTTTTGAAAACCACGTTATTTGGGAGTGTTATAGGCTACATGTAGGTACATATATTAACTACTAAAAATGTTTACCGCCCAACGAAGTGGGCACGGGTCAGCTAGTACATAATATAAGCAGTAATCATACGTACGGCGCGATGCTTTCCTTACCTTGTTGAACTATCTTCATTCCACACGTACTAAGCGGTTTTCCTCTGCTTCATCATTCGCACCGCTAACGTCTGGAACACGCTGCCGTTTTTCCGGCCAATAAAAAACTGGGTCTCAAAATAATAGTAAATACTAATTCAAATAAATATCAAATATCAATAACGTTTATTTCTTTAGGCTTACAAAATAAGCACTTAGACAAGTCAAACTTTAATATTATAAACCGTTTTAATTATTATTAAATTAAATTAATTCCTTAGTAAATAGTAATTATTTTTAAATTAATTCTTTCACATTGATATTCATGAAAAAGCTGATCTATTGCTCTACATTTCTTAAAATTTAGTTTTGACTATAATATACACATGCCTCCTCTCCTCCACTCACACAACTCAATTGTCTTCGACACCTTCGTGATACATCATCGTTGGCCACATCGTCTTTTTCCATTATGTGAGATTGTGCCAAACGAAGGTGTATCGATTATAAATATATTTTTTTACTAGACCAATATGTATTAGAACCCTTAAAAATTAAACAGAATTTTAACAGTAAGCAAGGTGGTTTACCTCCAAAGCATCACGTGCTACGTTCACCACGGCTTATCGACACAGACTACAAAATAGGTTTGGAGCAGCCAAAGTCAAATGGTAGGAGCCGGGCGCTTGCGGTCGCCATCCAATTTACCTTTGAGTTTCACGTGCAAAGCAGAATCTATGAAAACATCCACTTGCCTCGGAAGCCGGAAGCTTCCCTGAAATTTCCTGATAGGTTATTTTACGATTGAGACTATTGTTTTCATTTTAATGCTTAAAGGCGCTGTCCCACTGCTGCGCATGTACCAATGATGACATTTCTCTTATTCGTGCGTAGCATTTTCTTGGGTTGCAGTAGATGTTATCATATACATTTTCTTAAAAAGCGAAGCTAGACACACTTGCGCAGCCTCTCCGTACGCAGTGGTGGGACAGTGGCTTAAGTGCTGTGGTACAAAGTTCAATGGATTTTATTTTTTGTATAGGTAAGTATATTTATAGTTCTAGATTAACATAAAGGCGCGCAGAAATAGACAGTTATTCAATTCTTATCAGTTTTTGTATCACAAAGTGCAACCACTCACCATCAAAAATGTATTTTCAGGAACGCTTGAATACGATCTTCGACTAATGAGATAAATAAACTTAATAAAACAAAAAAGCTGGTGAATATTCGAGAATAATTCCGAGTCAATCGCAAGTTACACAATCAGATCGCAAATATTCTCACATCGCAAGCTGCCTGAAGCGACTTTGCAGCTTTTTACTTCTCAACAAACTTTGCGGGCACCGTTGGCACGGTCCTGCGTTCGATGAAAAATATGTTATGAGAATATCTTTTTAAAAGTTTGACTAAAACTTCCAAAGAAACGTTACGAATGACACGATGTCTCGGGGCATATACGCTCGGATTCGATATTTATCTTGGTAGATTTAGGGTAAGTTGGCTTTCCTTCTGTATATTGAGCTCTGCAAACTTTCTGAGCATGCTTATGTACCAAGTGGTTACCCAGGATACCCTCTTAAAAGGGGTAAAAAGTGCGAAAGTGCATTTGAAGCTGTAAAAAGATTTCTAAAGTAAATGCAAATGGTACGAGTAAACCCATGTTAATTTTTTAATTTGCTATGCTAGTAGTTCGCTGGAAAAACAGTTAACTGGCTCAGCCATTTGGCGCAAGAAACTGATTTTACTTTGTTATACTATTTAGAGTGCAATTAAAATGTCCTGGAAAATAAAAACGTGTAGTTTTTACGGAGTGGGTACTATTTTAGTGATGTGCTATAAATGATTATAAAGCTTTAGATATTTATCGCGACTAATACTTACATTAATCACTATGTACATACATAAAATATCGATCCCATATTATTAAATTCATCTCACGGTGTCAGAGGATTAATAAATAAAATTTTTAAATAAATATGATTAATGTCAGGACTAGTTTAGTAAATAAAATCTATGTAAAATAAACGTAGAACGTAGTAGATTAGATACTAACATTTACTTAGATAGAACGTAGCAGGTTGCTGCAATACGAATCTGTGCCAAAGATATTGTATTTGAAAATGTGCGATCAGCCTAACCTATCATGTTCCAAAATCCAATATCCGTAGCCTACACGGCGCTCGCCAGATATGTAGGTACCTACAGACATCTCAGAGCTGCCTAACAAGAGCCCAGTTTGACAAGGTGAGTTTGAAGGTTGTACGTACTTTGTAGCATACATAAGCTGCACCCATTTCGCACAGCACCCGCACGCTTCCGCCCCAAATCGTGCTGACTACGCGTCATAGGTTAGCAGCATCTCGGATAGGCTAGCACGCTCGGGAAAAAGCCGGAATATCGTTCTACTGCTTCAAACGAACGGTGCACGCGGCAACAGTACGCGGCTGCGCGGACCACTAGCTATAAGCATGCGGCATGTAAGGCGCTGCGCAAACAGAGCAACTGTTGCGGCAACTGGCAACTGTTTACATACAAACTTTTTCTAAAACTGTGCCTTGCACTGACTTCAAAGTTCTGAAGAAGAAGTTTGTATGTAAACAGTTGCCAGTTGCCGTAACAGTTGCTCTGTTTGCGCAGCGCCTAAGGCGTTCACCAACGCAACGAGTGCTAGGTTGCGTCGAGCTCGCTTGCCACCTGCTGTCTGTCACTGTAAAATTTATCGGAATATTACTGTTTATTTCAGGCAACGTAAGAAGAGTACAGATGGTAATTAACTAATAAATATATATTAAATTTAATATGTAACTAAATAAAAATAAATTAATAATTCTAATACCTAAATAGGTACTTAAAATATCTAACTAACGAAAGTCCGTTTAAAAAAGTCCAGTGTCCGCCATAGGTCAGGTGGTTATCTAAATGATGATAATCAACAAGATGCATAAAGTATTCATTGTATACAGGAATCTACAAATCAATAAGCTATTCAGCTTTGCTATGGCTCGAACGCTAGTAATTATTTACTTAGAATAGGTATTATAGGTAACAACTATACAAGCATGTACATAAATGTAGAGTTCTGGAGGGTAGGTGGCAAACAATCTACGAAGTACGAACAGATTTTTTTTACAGAAATACAGATCATTTATTTGCACACATGGGTCACAAAGGTCTTGGTTATAGAGTTGGTAAGTACCGTACATGTATTGCCTTAGTCTAGGGCATGCAAATTAGTTTTCCTACACTAACTATTTTCACAATAGGTACACTTAGTGCATTAAAAAATATCAAATGATGAAAAACAGAATAAAAACACTAGTACTCATAAAAATAACTAATTAATGATACATAAAGTCAGCATTTAATAATATATAATATAACTCAAACAATTAACAGTACCTAGTCAAGAGAGAAAAAATTACGATAAAATAAATAAGAATTATTATTACAAATTAGTAAATTTTAATGTCCTTATCCAATAAAAATTCGTTTACATGATAATAGCATTTTGATGTTAAGAATTTATAAATTTTGTTTTTGAACATGGTCAATGGAAGCAACTTTACATTGTTAGGCAGTTTATTGAAGATTTTTGGTGCCATGCCACCAAAACTTTTTTGTAGCAACGCTGTATTAGCTCTAGCTGAACATAGGCGATGCTGGTCGCGTCTACTGCGTGTGTTAACTGGTTTGTCAAATAGATTATTGTTTACTTTAACAAAAACTGCCATTTCATAATTGAAGAGAGCTGGAAGTGTTAATACATTTGAGAATAAAAATTAGGGTTTGCAGCTATCTGTGGTCTTCAGACCATACATGCCTCTTAAACATCGTTTATGCGACTTAAAGATTCTTTCTCTTTCAGTGTCTAGTGTTATTTTAGTTTCTGTAGCGTATTTGGACTGAAAATGACCGCCGCTGTCAAGAGTAGTGTAAACTAATCTACCAGGCGTATGGATCAAAGTAGAAAAAAAAAAGAAACTAATCCAATAATGGATTAGATCAGTGGATCAGAGAATAGAGCCTTTGATAATATGGGTTGTCGGCATTTCGTATAGTTGAACTTGAATCAAAGATGATCTAGGTGGTCTGTCATTTTCAAACACAATCTTTATCTACGCGACTAGTATTAATAATATTGATCGATCAGGTTCAACTACAAATCGGATATAACTATTTATAAAGCGGAAATATAAAATTTATACATTTAGGCATATTAATTCCTATACGACAAGCCCAAGGCCATCACCAGCCAGCCTTCGCATAAAACCTGATTCTGGTAACGTTTTTAATAACCAAATGACTACATATTCAAAAACAACCTTCTCCACCTGGTCTGTCTGTTTATCTGTTCCCATTTTTATGTGGCTTTCACCAATCGATAGAGGAAGGTTTAGGTAAGTATATAATTTATCAAGGTTTTGTGTAAATTGGTTGAAATCTACCTAAGGATAATTGTTAGAAGTGTCGGAAAAAGTCAAGCCGCCTGGGAGCTTTCATCGAAAACCTTCCGCTGCACTTTGAGATATATAACAAAACAATTCAAGGTGGGATATTCCTCTTTTATAGATTGACAAAAAATCCGCGATGGCATATATCTACATACTAGCTGCTGCCCCCGTTTTATCGGGAAGAGGGGAAAAAAATAGCCTATATGTTATTCCAGCTCCCAAACTATATGCATGCCAAATTTCAGCTTAATGGGTTCAGTAGTTTTTGCGTGAAAGAGTAACAAATATCCATACATCCATACATCCATCCATACAAACTTTCACATTTATAATATTAGTAGGATATTTTAAGGATAGCTTACTGTACTCATTTACTAGAGATGAGTCCGGTATTCAATAACTAACTCAGTACCTGTTAGCATGGTCCTAAAATATCAAAATATCAAAATAATAAAATAGTTATTGTAAAATCCGCATACCGCTAGGGAATAACTGTGCAAAGCGAGCATCGCGCCTAACCGACCGAGAGCCATAACTACCCAACGCTTCAATGCCTATACTTACCTAACTATCATCTACGCATAGGTACTAGCGGACCGTTCACCCGTAAAGTTATGTAGCTGCAACAAGTATTTGGTATTTCTAACCAAATCGGTTAGAAATATATTGGGTAGAAATCAGGACAGTATTGTAACGTTATTGGGTACCAGATGGTACTAGCGGTATTGAAACAAACTACCCAACAAATAACAGGTAGCCAAAATATCCAATAACTCCCATCCTTATCATTTACTTAGGTTATATAGGTAAAACATGTAGGCATAAGATGCTCTACTACCCGTGCGGAGCCAGAGCGGGTTGCTAGTATTTTATATTTTTTCGCCAAAATGTTTTATATTGACGACCGATGTGGCGCGGTGGGCGTAGGAGGTTGCGGGTTCGATTCCCGCCTCGGGACAAATATTTGTACGATCTGCAAATATTTGTTAGGGTGTTCTGGTCGTTTTTCTATGTAAAAATATATCTATCTATGTAATATATTGTATTATGTATATCAGTTATCTAGTACCCATAACACAAGCTCTGCTTAGCTTGGGGCTAGATAATGCTGTGTGAATTGTCCAGCAAAAATAAAATTCTTCGTCAGTTACTTATATAATATGCGCTGAAAATTGTTGATATATAGATAAATTTCCGCTTAGGCCATCCGCTCTCTGCAAATATATTTGTAGAAACCCCTAGGTCTAGAATCTAGGTAGGTACAAACTTGTAGAATCTAGGTTCTTGTTAACATCGCCGTGTATCGAAGGTTTACCGAAATTCAGCAGTTACATTTCCGGGAAAACAGGTTATATGCGAGTGATAATTACGACCGAAGCTATTAATTATTAATATTGCAGTTTATGGTGACCAATGCTTGATTGGATGTAGGTAGTTAGGTACTCGTTGGTAAGTTTATTGTGATGTTATTACAGATAGAGTAGGGACCTATGTACGTCCTATATTTTACATAAATATAATATTTTATATTTATTACATGTCTGCTTACCTATGTACATAGAATTTTATTGTAAATTGGAAACAACCATACCCAAATGTAGTAATACATAAATAAGGTAGAGTCGAAAAAGAACGTTGTGCAAATTAGGAGCGTCAGTCATACCGCGAAGTACCTTGTACATTATTGCTATCTGACCATACTGCTCTGTATGCTGCTGTATGAATGCAATAAATACTGAATATCTTATACTCTTCTGGTTTGTAGAGATTTGTACTCAAGACACTCTTAGAGAAACCTAGTTGGATATATGAATGGATAATACCCAAAAACGCGCTTGTATAGAAACCTAAGAAACGCCTTTTGAACCTTCTCCAATAACAGAGTTACATACTTTCGTGAGGATTCCAGACGCAGCAGCTTGACTGCAACTTGCTTCGCACTAGGACCTGAACAAGTACCGCGCAACATTGTCACTGCGAAAATCTCGGGCGTTTCTAAGAACAAAGCCAAGTCTCTGAATAGACTGCTTGGCGAATGTGGAGACGTTGTCGTGAAAAGTGAGTTTTCGGTCAAACGTAACTCCTTAATCCTTGATTACCGTTGCTTTGGAGACCATACTGCTATGAATCGCTGTGTACGTGGTACACAGTATGCATACGTACACGCAAGCGACCCACGTTGTCAAACAAACGAACGAACGCAACTGACGAAACAATGCGCCGCATGGCCGTGCACAGTGTGCACGTATAGTATGTGCTGGCAGTAAAAACGTAGACGAACAATATCAAAAGAACCCACGAAGCTAAAATGCGCTGCATGGCCGTGCACAGTGGTGGGACAGCGGCTTTATTTTCATATATCCAAAAAATAGACATTGATAATAACATTTTTGCTGAATAAGTTGCTTTGCTCTACATAAGGTAGGTAGGTACGACTAACCATGCAGTTTGCAGTTTGTTCAAGATGCGTGACTAATTTGTTCGTATTCTAGGTCATCAAGTTACTGTGGTTGTGCAATTCACCTTGATTCTGTCTCATTGCAGCCAAAACTAGCCAAAGTAAACAGCTGGGTGTATCAAAACCATCAAACTACGTGTTCAACTTGGATTGGTTACCTAAGTACCTAAGATCTATTTTCTCAACTCTCAAGGCTGAAAACTTGGGGTGCAGCGTTATGGTGGTTATGGGGTATAGGCCTCCTGAAGTTATGAAATGAAATGAAATGAAAATTCATTTCATTTCATTAATGCAAATGCGAAACTAGCTGCTGTCCGCGTTTTATCGGGTTTAAAAATAGTATATATGTTATTCCAGGTCCAAAACTATACAATACCAAATTTCAGCCTAATCGGTTCAGTAGTTTTTGCGTGAAAGAGTAACAAATATCCATACATCCATCCATACAAACTTTAGGATTTATAATAAGGATAGGAATAGGATTTTCTGGTTGAACAAAATACATATGAATGAACGATACCTCTTCTCTCTAAGTAAGTTCTTTGTTTCTCTTTTAATTTTTAACACAATTACGCAGTTTTGTCTATAGGTATACAGGTATCCTTATTTTGACGAAAAGCAATTTTAACCTAGAATATTTGACTGCACGCATCTTTGGCAAAAATGGTATTTTGACGTTGGCTGAATGCAGAAATGGTAATGGTATGTGTATAGTTTGGGACCTGGAATAACATATAGGCTATTTTTTATCCCGATAAAATGCGGGCGAAGGCACGGGCAGCAGCTAGTTACCCATAAATGTAAAGACGGTCAAGATATAAGTGGGTTACCTTGTAAGTTGTAGGATCAATTAAGTAGGTAACACTTTATTTTTTACTAGTTTTTGTCTGCAGCTTCGCACGCGTGTATAAGTTATTTCTTTCCCATGGGAACTGATTTATGGGATAGAGCCTATGTTTTAATCCAGGCCTAGTACTACAATACATCTATGCAAAATTTCAACCCAATCCATGCAGTCGTTTTAGCGTGAAGAGGTAACAAACATCCATCCATACATCCAAACTTTTGCTTTTATAATATTAGTATGATTTGATAATAATTTAGGGTTTTTATTAAACATGTCTATGAGCTTATATTGTAAGCGAAAGAAATAAATGTCACAGATTTCTCATTAATCATGCGTAAAATAAAATTTGCTTATTTTGATCAGCAGTATTATTACCGACTAGCGTCAATATTTAATCGTCAAGGCACGGCTCATTAGAAATTTCCATACAAATTGGATATGTTAAACTATCGTACTACAAAGGTATATTTCCCCAAGCATTATGCAGTAATTTCGTGGGGTGCATCATAACAAATTAGCCGTTTGATGTCTGAAGCGAACTAATTAAAGGCATACCTAGAGGACGATTACGTAACACCATAACAACATCGTCGTAGCCTCGATGGCAATGGGGAGCTAGATCAATAACCGATTTTTTTGCGTGGAAGTACACATCTTTCGGTTGCGTTATGAATATACAATTACAAAACTCTTTATTGTACACCACAAAGATAATTAAACACATAGACATTCACAAAAACAGTACCTACAATGGGCGGACGTATCGCTTAGAAGCAGTTTCTTCCAGGCAACCTTAGGATGGATAGAAAATTTACAATTTAAGAAAGGCGTAGGTGTATACAACTTTAATACATAAAATAAAATAATACAATAATATACATGAAGTAGAAAATACATTATGTATATAAATAAATAAATACAAGCAAGACAGATCTAAAAGTAAATATTGGTACCTACCAATATTTACTTTTCTAAATAGTAAATATTGGTACCTACCAACATTTACTTTGCTGACAGATAAAAATCTTTGATGAGAGATTTAAAAACAGGTAGAGATCCAGTTTGCCTAATAGACTCAGGTAGTGCGTTTCACAACTTTACGGCCTGGAAAAGGATTTGCCATAGAAACTTGTTCGGTGGAGCATGTTTAATACTTAGTTTTCTGAAGAGCGAAGGATACGAGAAGGTTGGGGATGGAAAAAGTGGAGCAACTCAAAACGCTCTCATACAAGCTGCGCAGGTAAGATGCACTAGTTTTCATCGAACACAATGCTGTGTGGTGGCCATATTTGTTCTAACCCCTTAGGACAAATATGACCACCACATTCATTTACTGCGTAGCAGTCCGGGAGGGAGAGGGGAGTATTTTTTGTGTTGTGTGGTAGGTAGATAAGAGAAATAAAAATATTTTCTTAATATGTATATAGTGTACATACCAAGGAAAATGTTAGGAACATTTGTTACCTTAGTCTACTGTTTATCTGTTTGTATTAAAATTTAAATAGGTAACTATATAATAATTAATCACGTCATGACTCCTATACAGTTCTGAGTATTAAAATGTGTCTCGCGGGCATTAGATACGATAACCGACCATCTCGAACGTGCGTCTCTAAACGAATTCTGTGTTTTATTGGCATTTGATAGAAATTCTACTCCACCATGAAACTAAGGTCTGGAAAGACCTTAGTTTCATGGTGTTTGCAAATAGAAAGCTTACTCAACTAGCTCACTTGGACGGAGTTTTTCAAACTTGTGTGCAAACTGCAAATTATGTAGGCGTTGTACCTACTAGGTTAGAGTTTCTATCAAATGCCAATAAAACACAGAATTCGTTTAGAGACGCACGTTAAAGATGGACTGAACCAAAGAAAAGACTGATAGAATCTGATCGCAAGAAAGACCCATAATCTAATTTACCATGCCGTGGCTACCATTGTAGTACTTGCTTTTATATAGCCTGGACTGTAGAGTCCAGGCTATATAAAAGCAAGTACTAGATAATAATGAATAAAAACACTGCTTGTATCGTTTGCAGGCTTCTGTGGTTTAGGAGGTATTAAATTACAGGAGAATAAGTAAGTTTCTAGAAGGAGTTGATTTTGTGATACCAAAATGGCAAATCCTACTAATATTAAAAATTACCAAGTTTGTGAGTACGTATGTTTGTTCCTATTTCATGCAAAAACTACGTAATTGATTGGGCTGAAATTTAGTATGGGTATAGTTTGGAATTTATTAGCGCTTATTTTGTAAGCCTAAAGAAATAAAGTTATTGATTCTGATTCCTGGAATAACGTATAGGCAATTTTTATCCCGATAAAAGAGGGGCGAAGGCGCGGGCAGCAGCTAGTATAAAAATATAGTGAATTAGGTCTAAAACACTAATATGTAAAACGGTCAGAATTAAACAAACTTTTTTCTAATAGCTATCTATGTATCAAGAGTCTCATGATAAACAACAAACATGTCTGTAACATATCACTATTTAAAGTAATGTAGGCAGGCAGCTTTGAGTGTAATTTTACTGTATTTGTTTATATATTTTTGCACACCTATTAATACATAGGGGAAGCCTATTTCCAGCTGTGGACTTGTATGGGCTGATATGATGATGATTAATACATAGGTACTATGCCTGGTAAATCCGTAGAACTTGATTCGTCTAAAGGTCTCTAAATATCATGGACAAAAATGTACCCATTATGTAACCGCAAATTACCTCAATTACGCTTTGTTAAAATACAGTAAAAAACGAAAATGGCGGGACAAAAACTTCGATAACACAGAAATAATGTCCGGCAATAATGTTCCAGCCGTTTCAAGGTACGCTACGCAAGGGTTCCGAAGTTTCGGAAGAATTTTCTGAAGGAATTTAATACAAAGCGTTATCAAAATGTATTTTGAAATTTTATCGGTAAATTAAAGTACATAAGTAAAGTAAAAGGTATTTAATCGAAGGATGAATTATTTCTAATTATTTAAAGAAAGGACGTTTACATTACTAAGAAAATATTTAGCAAAAATATGTATTTTCACTACACATTATAAAATACGGTCCTCCGCTGCGTCTGTCTGTTAGCAATAAACTCAAACACTACTGAAGGGATTTTCTTTGGTGCTTAATATTATGCATAATTCAAAGCCATGAAACTTTATTGTTTGTATCTCTGTATTGTTATCCGCGTACGAATATCGACCCCTCCAACTCAACCCGTGGATGTCGTAAGAGCCGACTAAGGGAACCTACCAGAGGAAGGGCAGCAGCTTCCTTCTGAGTATTTTTCAACACCAACACTACCATCACCAATCAGGCGGATTGGTGATCGCAACACTGCGATCACCAATCCGCCGTGTTGAAAAATACTGCCGAGCGCAAAACCATCCACTCGATGGACCGACGACATCGTATCGGTCGCAGGAAGTCGATGGATGGAGGCGGCTCAGGACTGCTATTTGAGGCGTCGTATGGGTGAGGCCTATGTCCAGCAGTGGACGTGTTTGGACTGATATGATCATGATTGTTTGTGTTGTAGTTGTAGGAACGAATGCTACTTACGAATCCCACCATGCATTGGTTTGTTGCATCTCAAAGGCAGCGTTTTCGATGAAGGCTCCCAGGCGGCTTGACTTTTTCCGACACTTCCAACAATTTATTGTCATATTTCAACCAATTTACACAAAATCTTGACAAATTATATACCTTCCTCATGAGTCACTCTATCTAATGGTTGATAAAACTGCATAAAAATCAGTTCAGTAGTTTTTGAGTTTATGACGAATATACATACAGACAGACGGACGGGGCTGAGGACATTGTTTTATAATATGTAGTGATGTTTAATTGTCTTTTGTGCTGTCTATGTTTGTGAACCAAAAAGCCATCTATCTATATTACCTATCTATCTATCTACATATATTACCTATCTATCTATCTATATAACCTATCTATCTATCTATATTACCTATCTATCTACCTATATTACCTATCTATCTATCTATATTACCTATCTATCTATCTATATTACCTATCTATCTACCTATATTACCTATCTATCTATCTATATTACCTATCTATCTATCTATATAACCTGTCTATCTATCATATATAAGTAATCCTAGTTTCCGTAAGATACTTTCTCTCATATTTAGTGTGATGACTCGAGTCGAGATTGATGTGTCGAGGAGTACAATCACTTACCTCAGGCACTGATTGAATAATACTTACCTAAAATAATAAAAAGTTTGAGCCCAACCTCTGTAGCGGTATTAGATAAACTGCTCATGTCCATTCTTTGCTCTAAAAATACGGAACCCGAAAACTGGGTAATAAACCTCATGCAAATAAGATCGTTTACACAGGCCGGGGTGGCGGACATGAAAATTAGGCAAAAATCCTGGCGTTTCCATACGAAGAGATATATTTCCAGTGTAAAAAGGCTCTCTCAAGGGAATATGCTAATCTTGTTAATTAGAGGCGTCGCTGTCCTTCCTGCTCTGCTGGTAGAGAGAAAAATACGTGCTCAGCGCGTGACTTATGGGCCACATTTATATTGTCCGCGCTTCCGAGGGCTAACCGCCTATTTCCAGCTTCAATCTATGGACCGAATCACTACGCGCCTTCCAAAGCAAAATGGCTCCGCAAATCTGTTTATAATGACGTGGGAGTTTCGAGGATTTGCCAAAAGCATTGGAGCTTTTTCATGATTAGGTACCTACTTCATGGTGTGGAGGAATACAATTAGAGTTCGTGGCCACAATACGGAGCGTATACACGTTTATATCTAATATGTATATCTATGAGACGCGACGCCAACAACACTGGCTTGTCGAGCAAACTTTTTATAGCTTTGACGAGTTTATAAGCTCAAAATTATATTTAATTTTCTTTATTGTATGTATATGAATTATTTTATTATTCATAATGTCTTGTTTATCTTAAAGAAACAATTTTTAATACTATTTTATATTAATTTGTTTGCAGCTACAATTAATATAATTATTTAGCCGAGGTATAATCTAACAATAAGTAATCTTAGATTTATCGACATGACCGTAACATATTGTTATTAATATATATTATTACTTTATATTTTACTATTAATTTATATATTACTTATTGAAATATATCCGTGCAAGATAGATTGGCACCTAGCGTGCAATTATTGTAATGAAACAGAACGGAAAAAACATAAATTTACACATAAAAGCACAATAACCAACATTTACAACCGTTCGGAAGGCAACGGATGCCATCAAACATCCCAACTCGTAACTTTTATATCCAGCTGATAAATAATAGTAAATCCAAGTGGTGTACACTGGAATGGTGTGAGTATATCGCCACAAAGCCCCGCAAACAGTGTGAGGTGAGCAAGCACAAAGCGCAGTACTGTAAATCAGATGTACCCGCGAGAGATTTATGCCCAAATAAAACGACCGCAGCGACTCGCCCATCGCACGGAATTATTTCAATTTAACGCTAGCTACCTAGCTACATGATAAATTAATGTGGAGTGTATACAGAAACTATTGGTCCTCTCGTTAGTGTTCACTAATTAACTCGACCTAATCGATTATTACGTGATTCGTCAAATTGACTGATTTCCTGTGGTTTCATGGGTTACCGACGTTACCGAGGGTAAATTGCGCTGTAAACTCTACCAGTCAACGTGCCTATTTTTAGGCTACGTAATTAACGGTAAAAATAATTACATAGGTACCTAATTGAGTGCAACTTAATGTAAATGTGTATTTATATACTTAATTTTATTATGTAACACAGTGTCAATGCAAATATCTACTCACATAGATCTGATTGTTTCTCTATTAATTTTTATTTACTGTCTTTATTTTGTATATTAGGTAACTAAACCTCTCAGTGACCAGGTACCCTACAGAAGTAAATTGAAAAACAGCGTACATACAATATTATTTATGTGCATGTAGCACATTAATAATATTGCATTAGTCTTGTATTATACTAGGCAAAATCCGATACCTGTGACTTACGTAAACGTTACTGTGACTTCAAAATATCTGTGATAAATACCTGCGACAAAATACTAGCTAGTATTTCTACCCATCATGTACAAATTCATTGTTTTAAATAATATATTTATTGTAGCGACGACTGAGTAAGAAGCAGTAGCATGTTGATTAACCGAATAAATTTAAACGGTATTTTCTTCAACAACTTTGTTACATTGCGGTATACATTTCAAATTTCCAAGTATAAAATACTAGGTGCGTCTCCTTCTGACTTAGTGATACTATCAAAGAGAGAATATAGAAACGATATTATCTAGCTGAAGCGATTTATTGCGTAGGGACATAATAAAACTACAACGATATAATATCGTGCACTCGTGACACTGGCACTGCCTGTATGACAGTCACAGATATATTTAGTTTCTGTCACTGTGACATACCGCCAATTTTCTATATCTGTGATTTTTATCAGTGACGATAAATACGCCTCAATCCTATATTGCATGTAGCAAAAGCTGAATTTACTCCTTTTGTCTTAGTTTTTATTTTATTTTATGTATATAATATAAAATAAATAATATATAAACACCTTATTTCTTATTTGATATTAATAACTATGTTTATAGTATAAAATTTGACTTGTCTAAGTGCTTATTTTGTAAGCATAAAGAAATAAAGTTATTGATTCTGATTCTGATTCTATAAATAATAAGTGTGATTGTAATTAGTGTTGTTAAGACAATAAATGTTTTTCTATTCTATTCTACTTGTCGAAATATAATAGTCCTAAATATAGGTAGATAATTATACGGTTACTGCGTTTAGAATGTCCCACGCGAAATACACCTTAAAAAAAGATAACTGTTAACATGTTTGATTGCATATGCCAGATTGTCAGGAGATAGAACATTATTATTGTGTACCGGTCCTAGAGAGTAAAACGAGTTTAGAATGTTGAATTTTTTTAATAGAAATTAGGCTAAAATTCTCTTATAACTACATAACAATTTAAATCTTTTCTAATCATATTCATTCGCTAAGCGAATATTTGACTATTTTTTCTGACTCGGCCCATAACCGCTTCGCGATTTCCGTGTCTTGAGCTACTTTAGAAGGTTTTTTCTCGCGACAATCGCAAAAGTACTTCCCGCTGACTTCCTCCACGGACGGAGATACCGCAAGGAAAATTGAAGTCTGAGCCGCCTCCCAGGGTGTTTGGAACATAAAACCTATACTCCACTCTACAAACCTTCTGATAATCGAACTTTGAATATTTCTAAATATATTAGTAGCCGCCATGCCCGGATGTAGGGCGTTGACCGTAACGCCAGTACCTTGTAACCTTCCACTTAGCTCCAAGGTCATCAAATTGAGGAACAACTTGCCATTGGCGTACACTAAATAATCACTCCAGTATTTCTCCATATTCAGATTCTCAAAGTCCATCTCTCCGTACTTGTGTATCATGGAAGACACGTTGACGATGCGGCTCGGTGTTGAAGACTTCAGCAGCGGAAGCAACAAGCAAGTCAATAAGAAAGGCGCGAAGTAATTGACCTGCATACCGACATGTATACTGTCCGCGGTCTTGTAATTCCCCAGGCCGCCGGCCCCAGCATTGTTAATTAGGACATCGAGTCGTGTCTCCGACTTTATAATCTGCTTGCAAAACTCTCTGACCGATGTTAGTGAGGACAGATCGAGTTGGTAACAGTGGATATTTTCATTGCCGCTCGCTTTCACGATTTCTTCTTTTGCTTCGTTGGCTCGACGAACGCTACGACACGCGAGAATCACCTTAGCGCCACGTGAGGCCAAGTCCTTCGCAGTCTCCAGTCCTATTCCACAATTCCCTCCCGTCACTATTACCACTTTCCCTACCATGTGTGCACTCGACCGGCATATTCCAACGGTCAACTTCTGATAAACTTTAACCGTTATCACTATGAATATCACGACTGCAGTTAATGTATATAGCACCATTTTTGTATTTTGTCTCTATGATTTTACGGATTTGAACACTCGTTTTATAAGGTGGTCACAAGAATGGCGATAAGGTTTGTATTTCGTACCCATTGGTTTCTCTTTATCTTAGATAAAGATGCAGGCCGTGCTTTACGTATAACATTATAATCACGAATAATCAGGTACGTTCGCCTCACACGCGTCGCAGCCGATACTATTTAGTTGCCAAACGTGCGTACGCGCTGCTAGTTGACGGAATTACGTAAGTTGTCATTGAATGAGTTAGAAAATCGTCGTTTCTAAGAAAATACGTTTATCGAAGATCGGTTGTTTTACACAATATCTAATACTAGTCTGTCTACCATTGCTTGACTTGATATAACGTAGACTTGATATAACTTTAGTGGTGTTCTTTAAGAGATAATAGTATACACTTTTTTAATTTTGTGTTTTGACAAATAGTATACACACATTATATGTAATGTACTTCTAAGTAGGTACTTATAGTACCTATGTCATGTCGACCGAGGTCAGCTCTTGGTAGAGTTTAACTGCAATAATGCAGTTCTTATAAAACCTTATTCATATTAATTTCTTAAATTTTTATTGCACAAAAAATACACATTAATGTTTTAACAGGAAAATTAATGGCAAAGGCGAGCTTAACCCTGAAATGAGTTCTCTTCCAGCAAACCTTATTGGGAGAGAGAGACAAAGTTATAAAACTGGGTAGGTATACATATGTGCATGAATAGGGGATAAAATTTTAACCTACTTATTTAAAAGACTACTATACAATATACTAAATACTATACAGACCTATATTGCTTATAACTATAACAAATTCTATAATAAGACATTCATCAGATGTTATTTCTGTATATCCATGTATATTGTATATAGCTTATGCAGTAGCTAAATATCGTTCAAGTTCAAACCCAAACGTTACCACAATAATATGGGGAGTTTTAAAAAACGATAAACCGACTTGAAATTCTCTTACTTTTACACTTATTTTAAGTTTTGTGGGATAAATACTAATCCCCTGAGGATACAATTTTTATGGGACTTCTTCGGGATCATTTTCTAAAAGAAATGAAGAATTCATCTTGAAGAATTTTCGAAATCGGTCCATATTTGGCGGATATATAGCGTAACATACAAAAAAAACATACAAACGAATTGAGAACCTCCTCTTTTTGAAGTCTGTTAAAAAGCACGCTTGTTTCGTATCTTTTCTATTTGTATTATCCAATAGCGTTGCCTAATTTATTTGACTAATATAAATGTAAGTACCTCTATAAAAATAAGACGCGTACCTAAGTCAATGTGATTGGTTAATTGAAATCGAATTAGTTACTCACTAAATAAATACAAATAAAGTAGGTATTTTCCATTTAACTTCCTATTATTTCTGAACTTGTATTGTGTTGTATGGAATAATAATCAAAATAGTTTAATCTTAGATTTCAATTAGCAAAGTTACGTAGACCAGCGCTACCTTTTGTACAAATAATTGAGATAGTATAAGGCACTAACAAATGCTGAACCGAAAGTTAAGGAACTTAATAAGTACTAATTATTAATAGAAATAAAATACTATTATGTATTGTACTAATTATTGTACTATTAATAAGTACTAACTATTAAGTACTAATTATTGTCATCACATTGGCTAAATGGGTATGTATATTTACAACTTAGATACCTCCTTATATTATAAATATTATATAGGTTTAGTTCTTATATTTAAAATTAGTTCAGATCATAATCAGATTAAGTAGTTATACCTACTACCGATGAATTAGTTATAAAGACAGTCAACCTCGATCGCTTTATGATTTAAGGGCCTCCAATACCTCGCCATTGTGGGAAAAGGATAGGCATAGGATTTCCTATGAACGTGAACGCGAAAATCATGTTTTTGTTTTTATACGGTAAAAATAATAGTAATTTTGAAAATGTAAAACATGATATAACGTCTGCTTCTAAAAGGCACTAATTTTGTTTTTCTACCACTGTAGTGCCTTTTTGATACAAATACTTAAAAGAATGGGATTTAGAATAACTCTCATGATGTCCAGCTCAGATCAGGTTCGAACAGAGAGATAGATAAATAGAAAATGTTTTAAGCAGAAAAAATTACATATTCTGTTTGTTTACTGTAGAAAGTATCAATACTTATTTTAAAGTATTAATTGAATAGCGACTATTATTGTACAGTTTAGAGCGAACTTTGTTTTTTTTTTCTATAGAGAAAAAATTATGAAATCGTGTTTTCGAAACATATATTATGAAGGATTGACTAAGTACTGAACTTTACCATATATAAATTTCAAAGTTAAATATTCAGTAGTTTGGAAGATATGAACATCCGGCGAAGTTGAAAATAAGTTTAACATAATACAGTTTTACTATATAGGTTTAAGTATTTTAATGAAGGTAGATAGGTAGTTATTTTGTTTAAATGTTGTCGTTGTATTCGTCGTTGTATCATCGTTTTGAGAAATTACTTTAACCAAGTGGCTAATTTCACAAGATGAAATTCACTGAGCAATCATGAAATGATGTTGAATTTCCTTTGATGGAAAACGAACCGAAAACCTCACCCTGAAGGTTATGTAGACATTTCGCCTAGAAGTCAGAATGTATCTACTTGCAATTTACCGCTTCAGGTCACAGCACACGATCTACTAAAGTAAAACGTTCCGAGTTTATGTTATTGCTGTATCATAATAAATGATCCAGAGGTTACACTTTATAGATAACATTCTTATTTGTACCTACTTACCTACCAAACAAAGACGAATAAAAAATATAGAAATAAATACTTACTAAGTTCGATATCATGGAAGTAAACAAGACAGCATTATCGCTCTATACGATCTCTTCCAGGTAAAGTTGAGATGGACTGGATAATATAAAAGAACAATTTTTAGGCCCGGATTCCACCAAAACAGAGATGTGCGGAGATGTCCGAAGCAGAGGTGGTGGGGCACGCTGTGTGAGTGTGAGCATATCTGATTCTCTTCTCGTTACCGCCGCCGCGTACCGTCGCGTCCACAGCTTCTTCATTCTATTGGTTGCTTAAAACACATCTCGCCTCCTTTCGTTCTCGCCTTCACTTTGGTGGAGTCCGGGCTTTGTAGACGGTAGCATTGGACTAAACCCTACTTAGAAAGAATTAAACAAAAATACTTACCTACACTAATTCAAATTCTAAGTGGGGGAACTGGGATATGCACTGACATCTCGCATAGGAGTGTATTGTGCATTGTCCTCCTGCCTAACTAGGCCCTAACCAGCCCAGCTCCTTGAAGTATCGGAGCAGCACTTTTGGTGATTGACAGCTTCGTTTCAGCTTTTCTGTAGCTGTTAAAGGATTTGATGTCTCTATGAGACTCTTCAATCCCGTTTTCCGTCTGCCTCCGTGGCCGTGCAGTGTGCTACAACGTGTTACACAGTTTCTTCTTCCTGGAAGCAGCCGCGACACAGGCTGCTGTCTGTGGCTCCAGTCTTGAAAAGACGTACACTACATATTAGGAGACTATTTATATATAATACTTTACAAATTCTTTGTTCTTTGTACATCATATTTCGGTAGGTTTCAGTTCAGTACGTTCGTCTAGAAAATGTAGGAGAAGTTACTGTAAAAATTATATGAGCAGAATACCATACATGTACAAAATAAATTTGATATTGGACGCCTTTAATTTATTTCATAGCAAGCATTGATGTGATGATTATAGCAAAGTCACATTTTATGAAATCTTCGATCACCAATATCATAATAAGAAACAAATAGCTATATGTGTTATAGGCAAGTAGATAACCTGTGTACAACGGAAATCATTGGTGCCATGATCCAAGAAAACAGGTCTGCTCTTCCGGGAGTGTCTCCAGGTGACGTCACTGTCCAGTTGCCACTTGATTTCAACAAAATGTAGAAGTTGGGAAACAAATGTGATAAGGGTCAATAAAAAATGTGAATCGTCAATTATTTTTGTTAGATCAGTCAAAACAGCGTTAGTTAAACACGAGTCAATGTGAGAAATAATTAGTAAATACAAAACCACATAGTTTTATCAGATTTATGCAATGATATTCTATATAAACGGAGATACGTTTTACCGAGGTCTGCGTGGCAATATAAACTCAAGCTAATTAGCTTGAGTTAACTCAGTCGGCCCTGCGTCCGGCCGCGAAGCGACCATGCGTTGCGGGCTTTTGTAGTGCGTAAAAAATAACAAAATGCCATGTTGTGAGTTCAGAAGGTGTAGTACTTATTGACGGGACGGCTGTATAAAGCAGGTAGGATGTTTCTTTTCATTCTATTAATTTATAAGTAGCGTTTAGTCTATTTAAAATGATAAATCATAAATTTTATTTTATTCAATAATCACTCCAGCGCTGTTGCCGCTCTGCCACCTACACGAACGACACAAGTTAGTGCGTTGCATTTGTGAGTGACAGAGAGAAAGAGATAATGAGCGCGCGATGTTGTCAGTTCGATTATATTTACCTACTATATATAGATTTTTTTAACATTTGACTATCAACATTAACTACATTTTATTTTAGATTTCCTAAAGATGAACTTATTAATGAAAAAGTAGCATATGAGTAGACAAGAACATAAGTAGAGCGGAAACTTCCGCCCCGGATCGGTTCAAGGTCGCGGCTAGACGTTAAAACCTGGCTACACGCTCAAACATTTGTGCAACCATGTATACACAGAAGATGAATGGATCCCAATAACATACTCGAAAATTTCTTGTCAACACTGTGGAAAGTGAAAAGTATGTTACGAATGTTTTTGTCGAAAACTTATAAATACATGTTTATTTTGTTCATGCTGCATGCTACGAGTACGTCTCTTTTTTACCCCAGTTCACTCTAGCTGCTAGTCTATGCGATGTCATAAGCTGTCATTGGCCGTCAGACAGCTAGCCGCTCATGTAACTGTGAACATAAGTTTATCTCTTTCTGACAACGGGGTCCTATATATCTCTGTGATCTTTTATCCTGCTAAGTGATAGAAATAAAGTTCCATAGGTCCTATGTAGGTAGCTATAGTAAAATATTGCCACGTTTTTATTGCTTTATAATGAGTATAACGTCTCTATTTGTAAAAACTCATTGGATTTATGCAGGTAATACAGGGAGTTCTGGGAGTTACGATTTTACGCTAGAGATGAGTCCGGTATTCAATAACTAACTCAGTACCTGTTAGCATGGTTCTAAAATATCTAACGCTATTGTAAAATTTGCATACCGCTAGGGAATAACTGTGCAAAGCGAGCATCGCGCCTAACCGACCGTGAGCCATAACTACCCAACGCTTCAATACCTATACTTACCTAACTATCATCTACGCATAGGTACTAGCGGACCGTTCACCCGTAAAGTTATGTAGCTGCTACAAGTATTTGGTATTTCTAACCAAATCGGTTAGATGGTATTTCTAACCAAATCGGTTAGAAATATATTGGGTAGAAATCAGAACAGGTATAGAGTATTGTAACGTTATTGGGTACCTGTTGGTACTAGCGGTATTGAAACAAAATACCCAACTAATAACCGGTAGCCAAAATATCCAATAACTCCCATCCTTATTTTACGCTACTGGTAACACTAGGAAACAAATCCGTCTTCTCATTCGCCGATAGCGACGATGACGTAAGATGGAGATACCCACGTGACCATCGTGTCTCGGAAGAGCATACTTGTTTTTTTATACCATGATTGGTGCTGGCGACACTAAAATGGAATGTGGTTCACGCATGGCGAAGCAATTTTATAATTTATGTATTAAATTTTCCTACGGATTCAACACGACAGTGACTTGCACTATTTTGTACACATAAAAGACTAAATCATGGGCTATTATCATCATATATGATTAGACCGAGGAAGTGAATAATTTTGTGTTAGTTTATACGTATAAAATGTTTACCTTGTTGCTTATTTATTTCATAAGTGTTGTTATATTAGTGTTGTTAGCTGGTAAGCTATACGCAAAACTTACAATAGGCATCAACAGAAGCAGCAAACATTTAGTTGGAAAAGTTGTTATTGTGACAGGAGGAAACGCTGGTATAGGATTCGAAACAGCAAGAGACTTGGCTAATAGAGGAGCAAAAGTGATAATCGCTTGCAGAAATGAAGGTAGAGGAACCAAAGCCAGAGACCAAATAATCGCTGCCACCGACAACAAAGATGTACACTACCGGAATCTAGACCTTGCATCTCTCACCTCTGTTAAGAAGTTTTCTACTGAAATTATCAATACAGAAAAAAGACTGGATATTCTTATTAACAATGCCGGAGTCACAAACGCCCCTGGCCCCAGTAACACGAAAACAGAAGACGGTCTACATCCTGTTATGCAAGTTAACCACCTGGGGCCCTTTTTGCTGACTAACTTACTTCTACCAAAATTGAAAGAGTCTGCCCCAAGTCGAATCGTTAACGTCTCATCTCTCGCATACAAAACTAGCAATATAGACCTCGATAACTTAAATATGGACAATGAAGGTAATGATATACTTGACATACTGAAGATGTACTCCAACAGTAAATTGTGCAATATTTATATGACGCTAGAACTAGAAAAGAAACTAAAAGGCTCTGGAGTAACCGTCAATGCTGTGAATCCAGGTGCTGTAGACACGACCATCATGGAAGGTATACAGACGCTATGGGTAAAATATTTGTTTATGCCAGTGTTTAGATTTGTTAGTAAAACGTCTTGGGAAGGTGCGCAGACTACTATCTACCTAGCTGTATCTCCTGAAGTGGATGATGTAAGCGGTCGCTACTTTAGTGACTGCAGAGAAGAGAAACTTAAAAAGCTAGCTCGTGATCCAAACATTCAAAGGAAACTTTGGGATATCTCTGAAAAATTTGTTAAACTTCAGTAAGACTTGTAGTAAGAAACATTACTTATTCTGTGCCTGTAGTAACTAACAATAGCTTATTGTAACTAGAACTAAGAATTAAAATAGTATCAAATAAAAATGATTGTCAGTTCAAAATACCTCGACCTCTCAACTAAAATAACAAGGATAATTACCTATTTTTTGTTATCAATTTATCATTCTTGAAAGTAATTATTTAAAAGTATGTTAATTTATACGATAAAACTTTATATTTTTATACTGATTATTAAAAATATAGAGGTAAAGCTACTAAAGTAGAGTTTTGCTGTCATGGTTAATACCACGGTACCATAATATGTACAATACATATGGGTAAGAGTCAAAAATATTATTCCACCGACAGGTAGCTAGCTTCTTTATTCCTGTGGGACATCCTACTAATATTATAAATGTCAAAGTTTGTGAGAATGGATGGATGGAATGATGTATAGATGTTTGGTCTGATATTTAAGATATTTTATGATAATCTGTGGTTATTGATAATTCAACCAGCAGAAGACAGCTTAATATTATATCATATGTTTATGAGTTTTATGACATATTCTGTACAGTAGCCACTGAGTGCGCACGCTAACACAATGTTTTTTATATCTATTATCTTTTTGAATGTCTTGATAATACTTGGCTTCAAAGTGTTCTGTAAGCTTACGTACGGAATAAATAAATGTAGTAGACACTTAGTGGGAAAAAAATATAGTTAAAAACTAAAACCCGACTACATAAAAGTCTTAAACAAGCGTTCACCTTTTGTCCTTATCATTTTCTTTTGATACTTAGGTAGTCGGAGGCCTTTGTTACTAATTGTACCGTAGATATATGGGGTAGGTGCCTCCGACTACCTAAGTATCAAAAGAAAATGATAAGGACAATAGGTGAACGCTTGTTTAAGACTTTTATGTAGTCTGGTTTTAGTTTTTAACTATATTTTTTTATACGTTTTTGCTAATAGCTTGATAATCGTTAATCTCACAAAAGTTTGAAAAAAGGTTTTGGAAAGTACGAACAAAGACCTTTGCAACGATACCACACACGAGCATATGTACTAACATTGAAATTTTCGACCCTTTCTTCGACCCCCGCTATCTCATTAGACCCCCATTTTTATCTGACGTCACATAGCCTATAACCATCGGGCTATTAAGACGAATCATATGACACCTCATTTGTTGAAATCGGACCAGTGGTTTCAGCGCTACGAGGGAACATAAAAATCGGCTACATACATACATACATAGGGTGTCAAAATCATAACCCTCTCGCAGTCGGGTAAAAAGTAGTGATCGTGACCGGAGGTAATGCTGGCGTTGGATTCGAAACTGCGAAAGACCTGGCTGATCGAGGAGCCCGGGAGATAATAGGCTGCAGAGATGCAGGAAGAGGCACAACTGCTAGAGATAAAATCATTTCGGCAACAGGTAATAAGGAGGTTTTCTACAAACATTTAGATTTTGCTTCGTTTGCTTCGGTCCGGGCATTTGCCGATAAGATAATGAAATCTGAAAAACAACTTGACATTCTCATCAACAACGCTGGCGCAATGTTTTGATGACTGTAGAACTAGCGCAATTGCTCGAAGGGACGGGAGTGACGGCTAACTCTTTACATCCAGGTGCAGTTGAAACTTCGATTGCAAATGGGTTTATAAATCGGCGGTGGTTGAAATGGATGAAGTATTTAAAATATAATATAAATTTAATGCTGAGGAACGCTTGGAAGGGTGCTCAGACTTCTATATACCTCGCTGTGTCGCCTGAAGTAAGTTCTGTGAGCGGTCGCTACTTTGCAGATTGCCGAAAACAGGAAACCGCGGTAGCTGGTAAGGACACTGCAGTAGCCAGTAAACTCTGGGAAGCATCGGAACCATTAGTTAAACTTCAATAAAAAACCGCATTAAATACCTACTCTTTTTGGTCAGTTAAGGTGCTATGTAGAAAATACAGAAATTTTCGCAAACGGTACCAATACGTCCTTGCCTCACGAAAGTTAGCGATTCGCTGCTGCTCCGAGACTGATGAGAACGTGACGATGGTAATTTTATAAGGCCGTAGAAATGGACCAACATACTAGGTAAAAGCGACGTAAGCGACAAATAACAAACAATTATTTTATTCCAAATCTACGAAATATTTTGAAATTGTAATCTCTAATTTGTTTAGATATTGTAATTGCCCAATTTATCTATCATAAGTAGCTAAACTTAGAAATAAATCATCTGTCAAAATTTTAACTACCTATCAAAAAAGTAGTGCAAAAATAGCCATATATGTAAATGTAGTTTTTTATATGGCCCCTTTTAATTTTAATAATGATCATTGACCATTTTTATTATGTGTTATGAAAATTTCAACCTTATAAGAAGGACGGACGGACATATGGAGCATATGTATGTCATGCAGTGATTACAGATTTCACACCGAAACTTAGATGTATGATAGACAATGCCGTTACTAACTTGTATTCTTATTTTTTAACATGACTTAAACGATACCCTTTTACAGCTGATCTAATTTAATTTATATTACATATTTATCTAAATTCCTAAGTATGTAATTGTATTTATGTTTGTGTATTTTATGGTTTTGAAATAAACATAATTTTAAGCACATTTATTGTGAACTATTGTAAATTGCCTTATCCAAGTGTGCCCAGTGCTCCTACGGCGAATAAATGAGTATGAGTATGTTAGAATTAATTTATTTTATTCACTATAAACAGTTTGTTAACACAATAATTATATTGTAAAACCAATTTGACGACCGATGTGGCGCGGTCGGCGAAGGTCCGCCTGCGACGCAGGAGGTTGCGGGTTCGATTCCCGCCTCGGAACAAATAGTTTTACGATCTGCAAATATTTGTTCAGGGTGTTCTGGTCGTTTTTCTATGTATAATAAAACAAAAATCTATCTATGTAATATATTGTATTATGTATATCAGTTATCTAGTACCCATAAAACAAGCTCTGCTTAGCTTGGGGCTAGCTAATGCTGTGTAAATTGTCCAGCATTATTATTATTATTTCCATAATCACGGGCCATATCCCCGGTCCTTTGGGAGGCATGCGTGGAGCCGAAGCCAACAGCACAAAGGCCCTTTATGAGAATTAATCTAAAGGCGAGAGCTACACATAGCGGATATCATCCTTGGTTGTACAATATGATACACCCGAAGATGATATCCGCCATAGAGACTATTGCAAAGGAAAATGAAAATAACAAAAGGTCATGTTATTGTGGTGAATGGATGGACTGGGTAATTGGGCTATGGGGGAAACTATGGACGCCTGCCATAAACATACTCTCAATACTGTTACAAGCGGCAGAAGGTGGCTTGCCGAATGCTGGATGGGTTCCTCAAAATGTTGGCGTAAATGCCGGTAAAGGAACAACATCGGTGCAAACGACTAAGGGGCGTCGAGAGGTGCGGCCCCGATTTCACCATCAGGAAGACACTCGAGCGGGTTTCCTCGTTATTACGCCATTAGACACTTCCACCCCCGAGTCTACATCCTAAGATGCATCTCTCGCGACTCCACTCAGACCGGCCAATGAAGGCAAGCAAGAGAAGAGGTGGGGATCTGGTTCTCTTGGGATACCTCCGCAAGCGGAAACCAGAACCAGGAACTTCCCCGGGAGCACTCGGTATACCCGTGGTGTCGCTACTCACCAACAGCTCGCCACAAGCTGCCCTGCAGGTTATTATTATTATTAATTTAATTAGGTGAGAACGAGTGCCTAGATAAACAAAATAACATAGGCTTTAAGGCACTACTAACTCAAAATTGTAATGTTTTTTGTACCAAATAAATATCCGTTCTATAGCAAGCGCCATAATCTACACTTTTCTCTATTCTGTTCAATCCATGTTCCCGTTCGTATCTCAAAGAGAGATTTCAGTTTATCCACTCTTCTCACCGTCTCTCTCTCAGGTCTTCTGATACCCTTATCAGAGAAAGACGGTGACGGCTGAGCTGCAGCCACCAGGAGTAGGGTACTCCTGGTGGCTGCAGCTCAGCCAACTTCTTTTTACAGCAACTCATTCACGGCACAAGCTGTCAGACCATGGAACGAACTACCTGTGGATATAAAGAAGGCCACAGCAAAGTTTCAAATGGAAAGTCTACAATTATTATCTAGGTATCATGTAGTAGGATATCACTAAATGTTGTATAATTTTATGTAGATTTTAGTAAAGTAATTTTTTTGTATTAGTGTATTTCTTTTGTATTCGTTTAGTATAGGCACCGCCATCCCATAATTAACATGGGATAGGCAAAAAATATCGACATAGCAAAATATCGATGTGTTTTCATAAATTAATTTATATAATTACTTGATATTTTTTAAAAGCGATATAACGATTTTCGTTATTTATTTCAGGGTGTCAAATTCGTATCAAAATCGATATTCTCGAATTGTAGACAATTATCTATTTCAGGTTGTTAATTGTAGTAGGACAGCATAGTCATCGATATCGATATATATGTGAACAAGGGGTAACAATGGGAATGCCATTTATTTTGTGTTGGTAGCATTGATTGTCTATGTTTGACTATAAGTGTCAAAGTTGTGGTAGATATATTGATCTTCCTTCCTTCTTTTTGGGGTCAAAGATCCTACGAGCCTACGTTCCGTAGCTTGGGGTTAGTATCATTGATCTATAGCCCGGTAACACGCTCCACCGCTTGCCTGCACAATTTTGATGAGCAAAAATATCGATATATCGATATTTTTAACCATAAATATATCGATACCATATATGTATATAGATACATTTTTTCATTTGCCCATCCCTACCATGATATTCTCCGTACCGTACACCTTGGTTGCCTGGAAGTAATAACGCTTTAAGCTACAAGGCCACAGATTTTCATTCCTTAGTATAAGTTTAATAATTTACCTACTTAATGTTTTGAAATAAAGTATTATCTATCTGTATTACATGTAATGTAAAGAAGCCTAGGTATGCTAAACATTTTTGCTAGTTCCAAGCATGAAAAACCAAGGAAATTTACCAAAACTTGTCTTGTAAATTTGAAATATTGGACGCCTTTTATTTACATCATAGCAAGCATTGATGAATATAGCAAAGCAACATTTTACGAAACCTTCGATAACCAACATAAGAAACAAATACCTATCTGTATAGGCGTAGGTAAGTAGATGAAGTAATATTGACAAAGAAAACTACCATCAAATAAAAGAAACAAATTAGAACTGGTATTTACAAATGAAACAATTGAGCTAATACATAGTTCATACATAGATCATAATTTTTTATTTATGACGATTATGTTACAGGTCACATTATAGTAGGTATCAATTAAAATTATTACATAATGTAATGATAAATAAATGAAATTGGTAATTGGTAATTAATTACCAATTTCATTTATGAATTTGGTATAAAAAAGAATATTATAACCTAAAATTAATATTTAATTTTAAATTGTCATACTTATTAGCCATTTTTTCAATTTTGTCTTAAAAGATAATATGGATTATGCGCTGGTAATAAGGAGTTGGATTACGATTGTAGACAGCCGTCGAATGAGTCATCGCCGTGCGGCGCCGCCGCCGCCGCCCCCGGCGGCGGAGCCCCCCGCTCCTCCCGGCGGGGGCGAGACGGAAACCATGGCACAAAGCGAACCCGGGGTGGCCACGCAGTCGGATTTGTCACTTCTTCGAAAACATTTTCAGGCATACCTATTAAAAAAGACGCATGTCTTTCGGTCCAAATCTGTCGTTTTTCGACCGTATAGTATGCTTTTGTTATGCTGTTGAGAAAATTTAGCACATTTTCGGTCGTTGTATCCGGTTTAAAAGACCATGCCTGGATATACATAGTCTTCTCAACTGCCTGTAGATCTTCTATTTCTTTGCCTGTGCCAATCATAATTTGACGTGGGTTCTGACGGCGACGTTGACAGCTAACCACGCTCCAACCATTTTGATCGTTATTCGGTGTAAAATTGTCAGGCGTCGGAACGCCGTTGTTGTCCTTTCTACCCGAAGCTCCTCTCTCAACCGTGATTGATCTAGCAGGTTGACGCGGCCCATTCGTGCGCGAATCAGAGGCCGTCTCCGATCGGATCACTTTAGCGGCGGCGGCGCAGTTAGTAATTCTACGAGTAATTCCCGCTATGCTTGTACCTTTTTAACTAACTGCAGACTGTTGCAAACAATCAACAGGTACCTCAACTGGTCCATATCAATCGGAAGCATCCCCAAGACGGTGGCTGCATTGCCCCGCTGTATGACCATGCTAATGCGCTGCGCCAGATACTCACCAGCTCTCTGGTCTCGCGTCGCTTCTACATTTTATCAGTGTTTTATCTGTGTGATAAATATTGCTGCGGATTCAAGATAGTGACTTGCACTATTTTGTATGCATAAAAGCCTAAATCATGAGTTATTATTGTCATAAAATATTCGACCGACGAAGTGAATAATTTTGTGTAAGTTTAAACGTACAAAATGTTTACCCTGTTGCTTATTTATTTCATAAGTGTCGTTATATTGGTGTTGTTAGCTGTTAAGCTATACGCAAAACTTACAATAGGCATCAACAGAAGCAGCAAACATTTAGTTGGAAAAGTTGTTATTGTGACAGGAGGAAACGCTGGTTTAGGATTCGAAACAGCAAAAGACTTGGCTGATAGAGGAGCAAAGGTGATAATCGCTTGCAGAAATGAAGGTAGAGGAACCAAAGCCAAAGACCAAATAATCGCTGCCACCGACAACAAAGATGTACACTACCGGAATCTAGACCTTGCATCTCTCACCTCTGTGAGGAAGTTTGCTAGTGAAATTATCAATACAGAGAAAAGACTGGATATTCTTATTAACAATGCCGGAGTCACAAATGCCCCTGGCCCCAGCAACGCGAAAACAGAAGACGGTCTACATCCTGTTTTGCAAGTTAACCATCTGGGACCCTTTTTGCTGACTAACTTACTTCTACCAAAATTAAAAGAGTCTGCCCCAAGTCGAATCATTAACGTCTCATCTCTCGCATACAAAACTAGCAATATAGACCTCGATAACTTAAATATGGACAATGAAGGTAATGATATACTTGACATACTGAAGATGTACTCCAACACTAAATTGTGCAATATTTATATGATGCTAGAACTAGAAAAGAAACTAAAAGGCACTGGAGTAACCGTCAATGCTCTGAATCCAGGTGCTGTAGACACGACTATCATGGACAGTATACAGACGCCATGGATAAAATATTTGTATATGCCAATATTTCGATTTGTTAGTAAAACATCTTGGGAAGGTGCACAGACTACAATCTACCTAGCGGTATCTCCTGAAGTGGATGATGTAAGCGGTCGCTACTTTAGTGACTGCAGAGAAGAGAAACTTAAAAAGCTAGCTCGTGATCCAAACATTCAAAGGAAACTTTGGGATATCTCTGAAAAAATTGTTAAACTTCAGTAATATTAGCCTAACCTAACCTAACCTAATCTAACGATCACTTATTGTAACTAGAATTAAAATAGTATCAAATTAAAGCGATTTTCAGTTCACAATACCTCGATCTGCACACAAAAGAAATAACAAGGAACCTACCTATTTATTGTTATCATTCTTAAAATCGATTATTTAAAAGTATGTAATTTTATACGATAAATATTTATAATTATCTACTGATTAATAAAAATATAGAGATAAAGCTGCTTTTGTAGAGTTTTAATTTTAAAATAATAATCCACCGACAGGAAGCCAATGAGTTTCTACAAATAGAGACATCTTGATGACATCATACTCATTATAAAGAAATTAAAACTAGCAATATTTTACTATAGCTACCTACATAGAACCTATGGAACTTTATTTCTATCACTGAGCAGGATAAAAGATCACTGAGATATATAGGACCCCGTTGACAGAAAGAGATAAACATAGTTTCACAGTTACATGAGCGAATTACGGAGGCCACAGACGACGGTTTAAAAAAAAAAGAAAACATACATAAACATATTATGTTCACTTCTTGTTTTATTCATAAAAATTACATATTTTAGAAAATGTTATTTATTTTATAAAATGCGTTAGTTTCCTTAGAATTTCAGTATTAGTTTTTGATACCAAATAACTATTGGACAGTTTGAAATAAATAAGGCCGATTACACTTTTAAATTCGGAGTGTATTTAAAAAATTCTTAGGGTAGTCCATATTTGACTATCTTCCTCTATTTAAAGTTTACATGTCATCGGGTTGACATAAACAAAAGTTTATTAAAGTCCGTAGAGTGCAGTATTTATTTGATAAAAAATGACTAAAATGACTCCTAATAAATACGGTGATTAATGGACGGTCGTCAATGTTCGGAAATCGTTGTAAACAGCCAATTGTCTCTTTCTAAAGACCGATGTGCATCATTTATCGCCGGTTACTGTATCTCAGTTTATATCACAGACATGGTAGAGCTGCGCCTAAAGCAGACCAAACATATTTTCACAATAACATAGAAAAGAATCAAATAATGTCACTTTCTCGCTAACTAAAATGAATAAGCCTATCTCACATCTTTTTACTGTAACAACGCTAACTCACCATAGACAAAATTGAAGATGAAGCAAATAGCCATTACATGTTGTTAAACAACAAGCGACAAATGTCAGCCAATTGTCATGTTATGAAAGTATTGTGCGTGTTGTTACTTCTTTATTTTATACTAGCTGACCCGTGCCCACTTCGTTGAGCGGTAAACAGTTTTAGTTGTAATATACAGTGTGTCCCTGGATAAAGTGCAACCCCGAAAGGGGGTGAAACTAGATCAAAAATTATCGACAAAAAATTAGGAAAAAAAAAATAAAAAAAAGTCGTATATACTTTATTGATGAATTAAAATTTTTATTACTCACTAATGACTCTATTTAATAAAAAAATATTTCTTCCAAAGTAGTGGGTCTTTTTGTTAAAATAAAAACCATAATCATGTCAGATATGTGCCGATGACGATAAAATAACTCACAAACGAGTGACTATCGTGACTTAAAGTTAAATTTTTGTATTAAAATTACATTTTTTATGCTGTTTTTTTTCAATAATCTCCAAAAATCTTAAAATTTAGCCTATAATACTAGATATTTTTATGACTTTTTATTATTGTCTATCATAATAGCTTTTGAATAAAAAAAAACCTACGTTCTAACATAAAAAATGCGATGGCTAGGAGCTTTTAAAGTTGACCAATGATTACGTCACCACTCAGGTAGAGATCCTTATTTTTACTGCTCAGGTAGTGTTAAAAATCAAATTTTAGTTACAACATTTTTATTTAACTTATTACATGTAAGTATGAAATAAGGGTTTTGTTTAATGCATTAAATGCTCAAAATGGCTTCCTTGTTGTTGCTGCTCTGAGACTGATGAGAAAGTAACGTGCTAATTTTATAGGGCCATAGAAAGGGACCAATAAAAGCGACGTAAGCGACAAATAAAATAAACAATTATTTGATTCCAAATCTACGAAATTGTAATCTCTAATTTGTTTAGATATTGTAATTGCCTAATTTGTCTGTTATATATAAGTAGCTAAACTTAGAAATAAATCATCTGTCAAAATTACAACTACCTATCAAAAAATATATATTTAAAAACTAAAACCCGACTACATTCAAAGTCTTAAACAAGCGTTCACCTATTGTCCTTATAATTTTCTTTTGATACTTAGGTAGTCTTGTTACTAATTGTACCCTAGGTATACGGGGTGGGTGCCTCCGACTACCTAAGTATCAAAAGAAAATGATAAGGACAATAGGTGAACGCTTGTTTAAGACTTTTATGTAGTCGGGTTTTCGTTTTTAATTATATTTTTGTACACCTTTTTGCTCTTTTGATCTTGTTAACCTCACAAAAGTTTAAAAAACGGTTTTGGAAAGTACGAACAAAGACAAACAATGATACCACACACGAGCATATTTATTAACATTGAGATTTTCGACCCTTACTTAGACCCCCGCTATCTCGTTACACCCCATTTTTATGTGACGTCACATATCCTATAACCATCGGGCTATTAAGACAAATCATATGATACCTCATTTGTTGAAATCGGAACAGTAGTTTCAGCGCGACGTGACAACATAAAAATCGGCTACATACATACATACATACATAGTGTGTCAAACTCATAACCCTCGTCCTTCGGTAGTCGGGTAAAAAGTAGTGCAAAAATAGCCAAATAATAATACAAAAAATACAAAAAAAATACAAAAATCTTTATTAGGAACATTACAATGTGGGTGTGGTTACAATTGTGGGCTGACTACCGCAAAAGTTATAAACTGTGTAGCGGAGTCAGCGTCCTCCTCCGCAAACAAAATAATTATTTGCTCCATCCTAACTATAAAAAAGAAATAACTATATACATGACAAGGTTTTATAACAATTATTTAATGATTATATTTTATACTGTGATGATTTGAGTGAGAATGTTGCTCCTGAGGACACCGGTCTCGTATGAGTCCGGGCAACAGGAGTTACCATGTGTGCGTGTAGTGTGTGTGTAGTATGTGTGGGTTGTGTGTTGTGTATGTGAGTGTAATGTGAGAGTGTAGGTATGTGAGAGTGTGGTGCTCCTGAGGACACCGGTCTCATAAGAGGCCGGGCAACAGGAGTTACCGCTGAACGTGTATGTGTGTGTGTGTGACAAAGGGGAGTATGTGGGATTCCACTAGGTCATTTTTGATGCTTTAAAATTTCCTCGGCATCCTCGTAGGAGATTGACAAAAGCCAATCAGTGCATTTACACTTACATTTAAATATTGTGAGTGGGTAAATATTAATTATTTTGTTTATTTTATTGTATACACGACTACTAATGTAGTGATAATGACGACCTGCGACTGCAGTTTTATGGGGTATAGCTTTGCAGACAATATCAGACCGTCTTTTAACTGTTGCCAGATTGGGGTCAAATACGGTTTGCGAGTGCTTGCGCAAGATAATGGAAAGTATAAAAAGTTTCCGAACGGAGAGGACTTCGCAGATTAGATACAGCCTTGAGGTGGAAAAGTCTCTTGGTTTAGAGGTCATGACTTTAAGAACCGCTCTTTGCGCTCTCTCAACTCAACTCAACTCAAATAATAATGTAGTTTTATAAATGGCAGCCCCTTTTAATTTTAATATTGATCATTGATAATTTTTATTATTTGTTGGGAAAATTTCAACATTATAAGAGGGACGGACGGACAAATGGACAGATAGTATATTATGTCATGCAGTGATTACAGATTTTCACACCGAAACTTAGATCTTGGAATTAATTTATTTTAATCACTAAACAGTTTGTTAATACAATAATTATATTGTAAAACCAATTCAATTAGGTGAGAACGAGTGCCTAGATAAACAAAAATAGCATCGGCTTTAAGGCACTACTAACTAAAATGTAATGTTTTTTGTACCAAATAAATATCTATTCTATTCTATTCACAAGCTTAGTACGGAAACGGTTGGGTACGGAACCCTAAAAACTGAATAATTTTTACCTAAACTTTTTGTTACCCGCTTTATTGAAAGCGTGCTTGGATGTGGACTACCCAATCTACTAAGCAATGATAATGCAGAGACCGCTCTTATTACTACTAACCACTATTTTTAAGGTATATTAACGGCAGCCAGGGTAGGTCAGTAGGAAAGAAAACACTTAGAATACACATATTTATTGAACATTTTCATTACATTATATGATGTATCCATATTATTTGTTATATCCACATATTATATGCTGGCTCCGCACTTTCTCCCCACTGCTTACAAAACTGCGCTTGCGCACTGACTCGTGTTACTTGGACCTCACGGAGGATCAGCTAAACTGGAGCGCCTCCAAAACGTGTGCATCAGATTTATCTTAGGCCTCAGTAAGTACGGCCATATGTCTAGCTACCGAGACAAGCTCAAGTGGCTCGCATTCGCAAGCGCCGTAATCTATATAATTATTTCTCTCCCTTTCTCTTTTTTGTTCAATCCATGTTCCCCTTCGTATCTCAGTTTCAGTTTCTCCACTCTTCTCACGGTCTCTCTCTCAGGTCTTCTGATACCCAACTCCTAGTGGCTGCAGCTCAGCGAACTTCTTTTTACAGCAACTCATTCACGGCACAAGCTATCAGACTATGGAACGAGCTACCTGTGGATATAAAGAAGACCACAGCAAAGTTTCAAAACGAATGTCTACAATTTATTATCTAGGTATCACGTCAGATTAAGTTATTAGGATATCACTAAATGTTGTATTATTTTATGTTGTTATGTAGATATTAGATAATAATCTGTTTAGTATTTTGTATATTAGTGTAATTAGTTTGTATTAATTTAGTATAAGCACCATGATATTCTCAGTACACCTTGGTTGCCTGGAAGAAATAACGCTTTAAGCAATAAGGCCGCCGATTTCCATTCCTTAGTATAAGTTTAATAATGTACCTACTTAATGTTTTGAAATAAAGTATCTATCTATCTATATTGCATGTAATGTAAAGAAGCATAGGTATGCTAGACATTTTTGCTAGTTCAATGCATGAAAAACCAAGGAAATTTAACCAAACCTTGTCTTGTAAATAATATCCGAACCAAATACTTTACATAAATGTACAAAATTGGAATATTGGACGCCTTTTATTTACATCATAGCAAGCATTGATGAATATAGCAAAGCAACATTTTATGAAACCTTCTACCTCTATATCCAATATCATGATAAGAAACAAATATGTACCTATCTGTGTAGGCGTAGGTAAGTAGATGAAGTCTTTATTTACAAAGAAAACTACAATCAAATAATAGAAACAAATTAGAACTAGTATTCACAAATGAAAGAATGGAGCTAACTGCAGACTGTTGCAAACAATCAACAGGTACCTCAACTGGTCCATATCAATACCAGTCGGAAGCATCCCCAAGACGCTGGCTGCATTTCCCCGCTGAATAGCAATGCTAATACGCTGCGCCAGATACTCACCACTCTCGGGTCTCGCGTCGCTTCTACATTTTATCAGTGTTTTATCTGTGTGATAATAAATATTGCTACGAACTCAACACGACAGTGACTTGCGCTATTTTGTACACATAAAAGCCTAAATCATGGGCTATTATCGTCATAAAGGATGAGACCGAGGAAGTGAATAATTTTGTGTTAGTTTATACGTACAAAATGTTTACCTTGTTGCTTATTTATTTCATAAGTGTCGTTCTATTAGTGTTGTTAGCTGTTAAGCTATACGCAAAACTTACAATAGGCATCAACAAAAGCAGTAAACATTTAGTTGGAAAAGTTGTGATTGTGACAGGAGGAAACGCTGGTTTAGGATTCGAAACAGCAAGAGACTTGGCTGATAGAGGAGCAAAGGTGATAATCGCTTGCAGAAATGAAGGAAGAGGAACCAAAGCCAGAGACCAAATAATCGCTGCCACCGACAACAAAGATGTACACTACCGGAATCTAGACCTTGCATCTCTCACCTCTGTTAGGAAGTTTGCTAGTGAAATTATCAATACAGAGAAAAGACTGGATATTCTTATTAACAATGCCGGAGTCATAAACGCCCCTGGCCCCAGTAACACGAAAACAGAAGACGGTCTACATCCTGTTTTGCAAGTTAACCACCTGGGGCCCTTTTTGCTGACTAACTTACTTCTATCAAAATTAAAAGAGTCTGCCCCAAGTCGAATCGTTAACGTGTCATCTTTTGTATACAAAACTAGCAATATAGATCTCGATAACTTAAATATGGATAATGCAAGTATTAAGATACTTGACATGATGGGGATGTACTCCAACACTAAATTGTGCAATATTTACATGACGCTAGAACTAAAGAAGAAACTAAAAGGCACTGGAGTAACTGTCAATGCTCTGAATCCAGGTGCTGTAAACACGGCCATCATAGACGGGATACAGACACCATGGGTAAAATATTTGTTTATGCCAGTGTTTAGATTTGTTAGTAAAACGTCTTGGGAAGGTGCGCAGACTGCTATCTACCTAGCGGTATCTCCTGAAGTGGATGATGTAAGCGGTCGCTACTTTAGTGACTGCAGAGAAGAGAAACTTAAAAAGCTAGCTCGTGATCCAGACATTCAGAGGAAACTTTGGGATATCTCTGAAAAATTTGTTAAACTTCAGTAAAACTTGTAGGACGTTACATTACTTAATCTGTGCTTGTAGTAACTAACAATAGCTTATTGTAACTAGAACTAAGAATTAAAATAGTATCAAATTAAAATGATTGTCAGTTCAAAATACATCGACCTCTCCACTAAAATAACAAGGATAATTATATCATCATCATCAGCCCATACACGTCCACTGCTGGACATAGGCCTCCCCCGTACGACGCCACAAATAATTATATACCTACCTATTTATTGTTATCATTCTTGATAATGATTATTTAAAAGTAGTTAATTTTATACGATAAAACTTTATATTTATCTACTGATTATTAAACATATAGAGGTAAAGCTAGTTTTGTAGAGTTTTGCCGTCATGGTTCATCTCCGGTACCATGTTCATACTGGTTAGAGTTTATAATAATATTCCACCGTAGCCTAGCTTCTTTATTCCTGTGAGACATTCTACTAATATTATAAATGTCAAAACTTTTGAGAATGGATGGATGGATTGTACCTATGTATGTTTGTTCCTCTTTCACGTAAAAACTACTAAACTGATTGGGCTGACATTTGGTATGGATATAGTTTGGGACCTGGAATAACATATATGCTATTTATTATCCCGATAAAACGCGGGTGAAGGCGCGGGCAGCAGCTAGTAGGCAATATTATTACCCCGATGGCACCACGTGACCGAAGCCACGGGTGGACGCTAGTTAGTCATAATATTCCTACTAAGATATTCGTGTAGGTGTTTGAAGATATTTGGTGATAATCTGTGGTTATCGATAATTGAGCCAGCAGAAGACAGCTTAATTAATAGTATATTATATCAATTATGTTTATAACATAGTAATCTGTACAGTAGCCACTGAGTGCGCACGCTAACACAATGTTTTTTATATCTATTATCATTTTGAATGTCTTGATAATACTTGGCTTCAAAGTGTTATGTAAGCTTACGTACGGAATAAACAAATGTAGTAGACACTTAGTGGGAAAAGTAGTGATTGTGACCGGAGGTAATGCTGGCATTGGATTCGAAACTGCGAAAGACCTGGCTGATCGAGGAGCCCGGGTGATAATAGGCTGCAGAGACGCAGGAAGAGGCACAACTGCCAGAGATAAAATCATTTCGGCAACAGGTAATAAGGAGGTTTTCTACAAACATTTAGATCTTGCTTCGTTTGCTTCGGTCCGGGCATTTGCCGATGAGATTATGAAATCTGAAAAACAACTTGACATCCTCATCAACAACGCAGGCGTCTTAGAACCCAAGCTCTCAAAAACAGAGGACGGACTATGTACGGGTATGCAAATAAACCACTTTGCTCCATTCCTGCTGACAAACCTTCTTTTACCGTTGCTGAAGCAATCGGCTCCGAGCAGAATAATCACCGTATCGTCAGGTGCACATCGCTATGGAACAATCGACTTTGGGAATCTGAACCTAGAGAAGGAAACGGAAAAATCCTATGGCATGTGGAAGTTATATAGCAATACGAAATTGTGCAATGTTT
Organism: Eupithecia insigniata; assembly: GCA_947859395.1. Lineage (NCBI taxonomy): Eukaryota > Metazoa > Arthropoda > Insecta > Lepidoptera > Geometridae > Eupithecia > Eupithecia insigniata. The sequence continues at coordinate 9,323,373 of OX402003.1, forward strand.
TGATGACTGTAGAACTAGCGCGATTGCTTGAAGGGACGGGAGTGACGGCTAACTCTTTACACCCAGGTGCAGTTGAAACTTCGATTGCAAATGGGTTAATGAATCAGCCGTGGATGCAATGGATGAAGTATTTAAAATTTATAAATTTTATGGTAAGGAACGCCTGGGAGGGTGCTCAGACTTCTATATACCTCGCTGTGTCGCCTGAAGTAAGTTCTGTGAGCGGTCGCTACTTCGCAGATTGCCGAGAACAGGATACCGCGGTAGCTGGGAAGGACACTGCGGTATCCAGAAAACTCTGGGAAGCATCGGAAAGATTAGTTAAACTTCAATAAAAAACCGCTTTACCTTTCTGTAAAAATATCCACTCTTGTTTGATTACAAATAGCCTTTCCATGAATATCAAAACTTCTGCGCAATTGAACAGTGGGTAGCAAAATGAGATGAGGTTACCCAGTGGAAGTCGCGCTGCTAAACTGTTCGCTGTTGAGCACAATCAGTTGAGCAGTAGAGAACTAGCGTTTTTAATGTAGGTGGGTAAAGTAAATGGGGCGTGGCAATTATTTTTGACGGTGACGCCTGCAATATAGATATAGCAATATCTGGCTAGAGAGACTATGGTAAAGTATTAGGCTCTCCGTATAACCCATAATGATGTAATTTGTAACATACTCAAAGTTGTTAAAAATAACTACATCTTTGAAAAATAACATAATTCTTCTTTGCCCAAACTTTGTTAGTATTCCTTCGGAAAGTTATGACAATAGCATTCAAATATATGTAGGTACGAGTACCGGGTATTGAAATATGGAATGGAACATTGGCGACTCGGCGAATGGATATCAAAGTTTAGAGCAAAACTTCAACCAGGCTTTTCAGTGGAATATTTTAAAAGGCGGTCCATTGAACTTATAAATTCTAAACTGGAATAATGTGAAATAGGTATAAGCAGCTTATATTAATTAGAATGAGTGTACTTGGTAGATTTCCATTTAAGGTATCTAGAGTTCAAGTTAGGTACCTAGTTTGTAAGGAATCCAGGCCGGATTTCATTAAAAACATGGACTTTATAACTTCCAGTTATTTTATAAGAGATGGTAACATACCGGGCAATGCTAATGATCAATTCATTCAATCCTTCTTCTACTAATCCTACTAATATTATATATGTCAAAGTTTGTGAGTATGGATGTATAGGATGTTTGTTCCTCTGACACGCAAAAATTACTGAGCTGATTGGACTGAAATTTGGTTTGGGTATAGTTTGGGACCTAGAATAACATATAACCTATTTTTCATCCGGATAAAACGCGGGTAAATGCGCGGGCAGCAGCTAGTATTATAAATGTCATAGTATGTAAGAATGGATGTATGGATGTTTGTTCCGCTTTCACGCAAAAACTACTGAACTGATTAGGCTGATATTTGGTATGGGTATAATTTTTGACCTGTAATATCATATAGGCTATTTTTATCCCGATAAAACGCGGGCAAAGGCGCAGGCAGCACCTATTCGTTTATAATTTAAAAAATCATTTTTTTTTCATAGATTTTGTCCATGATAAGCACTTCCTATTTCCATGATTAACTCTAGAATCAAATTGTCAATCAAAATTGTCATTTGACTCTTTCCATAAATTTATTCAAACTATCAAAATTTGGGGAATAAATTCAACGAGAATAAATGTTACGTTTTGTTGTAGAATACTGCAAATAATGAGGTAAAAATAATAATAATGTGTTCCAGAAATTACTAAGATTAGCACTAAAGTCATAATGGCATCGCCGGTGCCAGTAAAATCTTACTTTTGGAGCTGTCTTAACCTTAGTGACGAGTGTCCTCTCATAGCTAAATTAGATCCGAAGCTTTACTATTATGGTGTATGTATAATGGGATTTTATGCCGCTTTGGTTTTCATCAGCCTTGCGGACCTGCAATTCTTCTGGTCTATAGATGTTTTCCAGGATCAAATTGAGCACTACATAGATCTTATAAGAAATAAAGTAAGGCACGTTCAAATCTATCAGAATAGGTTGAGATCTACTCAAGAGCGTACTGAGAAGCAGCTGAAGCGAAGTGATCATTGCAAGAATATAGTCACTGCGCTCCGGCTTGGCCTAAACGATGATACCTGTAACTTTGATGAGCTGTCCAATAAAGCAAGCAACTTTCTGTCACAAAGCGATGTCGACATTTATCACTTTCAAGAACACTTAGAAGAATATTCAGATACTTAAACTCTGAAAATGTTGGATAAACAAGAAATACTTTTGGCGATGGACGATAAAACTTCCTTTACCTTGTTCCGGTTAAATTTTAGCCTTCCATGCAGAGATTTCGATCGAGGCAGCCACTGTTTGCTATAGCGATTCCAATACCTTTTATATTTTCATCCGTTCCGCCTTCATACAGTTCAGAGACGATTAATTTTCTGGAACGGCTTTGCTTTGTAATGCAGATGATTTTAAATTTGCTGTTGTATTTATAGAAGGGATTGTTCCTCGAAGTTATTAAAAAATGTGCAAATAGAAGCCACAATTTTATCGTTTTACTTGCGCTTAGGTCAACAAGATCCAGTAGAACTTGAACATCGCTATTTACTTGTTTAGCAATTATTTTAATCATTAGGATAAAGTTTTATGGTTTAGAGGCTGCAAGAAGGGAAAACCCTCTTTTCCCTTTTACTAGCTTAAAATTTTAACGTACAGGAACACTGTTATCAATGAAAGTACTGAATGAAGTTCCACTATGTTGGTAGGTATATTAATTGTATTATCCAAGTTATACTCATTGACGGAGACAATATATTATAATAGATATTTCCTGGTACAGAGAGATACAAGAGTGTAACGACACGAACTCCAATTACAAGTACGAAAAGAAAACTTTCTTTTATTATTGCGTCAAGTTTTCTCATCGAAATAAAATCGGAAACTTCACGACGAATCTGTACTTTATGCAGCCAGCCATGCAGTAAGTGCTGAACGGGATATCCGAAATATGTCAACCCTAAGTATTAATAAATACAATTAGTAACTCTAATATCTACATTATTATCTGCAAATTAATTTTTATTTCATTATTAATTTAATATTTATAATTTAATACTTTGAATTAATTCAATTGATTTTAATTTATTTTAATAACTTACATTTAATTTAATTTTAGTACCTCAAGAATACTAACATTTATTAAAGGAGCTATTTAGCATAAAAAATACAAAGTATGAATCATTAGTATTAGTAGCCTGAAATATGTTTTTTACCCTTAGGTTAGACTATGGCAATGTCACTTAAACTTACCAGGTAGGCAATAACTTAAGGCGCATAGTGATGTGATACTAGCGATTCTCTTTATTTTTCTTGTATTATCGTCATGGAAAAGAATTACCAAAAGTTCTCGCCAATTGATAATACCCAGTTTAAATTACATTTCGATACCTCTGCATGTAATAGTTTTGTTTCATTTAGAATTGCGTTGGGTTAAATGACTTTGGTGGCCAAAATCATTTAACCATTTTCTGCTATTTCTAAATGAAATAAAACTATTACAGAGGTATCGAATTATAGAAATAGTATAAACTGGATAGTATGAATTGGCGGTGAGTATTTTTGGTAATTCTTTTCCATAAGGATAATACAAGAAAAATTAGAGAGTGGCGAGAGAGTGTCACATCATATTGCGCCTTAAAAATTGATGCCAAGGGTACCAACCTCTTACGGGTCGACACAACATGCAGACAGCTATTTTTTACTCTATTTTATTACAAAGTTAATAATCTTATAATTAACACTTATTATCTTTTTTTATCTGCAAAATTCTGATTGCGCTTAGTTTTCTTTAATAGAGTTAAAAGAAACTACCATTAGAAGTAGCTACAAAAGTTCACTTAAATTAGTTAGGCGTAAAGTTTGTTTACTCCTTCAGGGAGCTGTGGAATCTTGTTCCGAGATATGTGTGAAGCTAACGAATCCTACGACAACAGGAAGAGGCTGGCCTAGATAAAGTTAAGCAATTAAGAAGCTAGCAAGATTGCGTACAACTATTCCTAGCTTGTTTTCCCTAAAACTATCTCCATTCTGGATGTGTATCTAGGATCTAAAGCACGGCGGGACAATGTTTTGCAACCGCAGCACCGCACATCGCACGAGCCACTACATAACCCAGTTATATTTTGTTTATAGATAGTGAAACAGTTGGCTGGACTCCAGCCGGCTTCTCCTGCGGTAAGTTTCAAAATTATTTCTTATCCAGAATAATATGCGGGGTTAAAACTGAAGTAAAATAATGTGTTGGCTGTTTAATGTTTTATTTCACACGGACACACAAAAACTCTATCATACAAAATTATCATACATCCCTAGAAATACTACACTTACATCATATTTGTCAATTTTACAGAAAGCTTCTGTTTTAACTAAAGTTCTACGCAAAAGCATTCATAATCTAAATTCAGATTAAATAATTAAAATAAAGGTACACGTATTAATTACAAGGGTTCACGGCTATTAACGGGTAGCGTGACCTTAATGTCGGCAAAAACAATGAACAGAACAAAACAATAGAAAAAAACAGGCTAAAACTTAACATAAAATTAACAAACACACACAGCCATCATTGAAATGAAACAATAACAATAATATCACAAATCAAACTTAACAATAATTCAACGCTTACGATTAGTTAACATTAACAATCAATAACTAACAACACAACAATTAATTAACAGTTAATGACGCATAATACTATTTTATCCTCGGAAAATTGTTCCATATTGGCGTACTAAAATTTGAATGTGTGAATGAAATGAATTCAATAAAATTGAAAGCGAATTTGTTTTAATTGAGACTCGATGTTTTATAGAAAGTGATTACACTCGACGGCACTCTTTTTATGGAAAATGTCTATGCTTTCCAAAACTAACACTGATTATCAGGTTATTAAATGAGTATGCAATATTTTCAGATTGAGGATAAAAAGGTACTAGGCTAAACGAATGCGTCTTTGAAAGGTTTTAGTAAAAAACCCTACAAAAAGGCGAATAGAAAACAATAACACAGTAACGAAAAGAAACAAAGTCAGGCACTATAGGCGTTTAAGGCACATCGTGATTGTTTCCAATAAAATCAAACAAAACTCAAAGGTGATAAATAAAGGCTGGTTACACTGATCTTTCGAGAAATATTATGCTGTAGGCAAATGATATAAAAAGGCGGATTTTGTTCTAAAACATTATAACAAAAGTACTCAATCCTATACATGAAATAATTAACAAAATAACAAAACTTAACTTTGAACAGACAAATCAACAAAAATTGATACAAACATAACTAAAATGAAACAAATGTTTTTCGAAAGAACAATAATTAACGAGGTAATTTTTAATAATTTTTTAACGGAACAAGAACTCATGGAAACTCAAAAATGTAAAAAAAATATAAAAGTACATAGCATTCAAATCAATCTTTGGTAAATAAAGCGATTTAAAATGTACAATATCGTCATATTTACATATTAGCCAATAATATTAATGGAAAACATTAAAATATTGAACGGATTAAAAACGGTTATAGAAATACAAAAGATAAATGTTAAAATGTTACTGTTTTGATGAGAATTTACAATATTTACAATACCAGTCCTGCTGGTCATTTAAATGTTATATACAAGACACTTAATTTCTTACTGATCAAATTTTATATACATACATGATTGTACTATTGTAACAAAAATATAGGACAAAAAATATATTCATTGGATTCGGTAATATAACATATAATGTAGGATATGTTAACATCGAATATAAAGGTAATAAAATAAATTAAAGTTTGTTAAGAATAAAGGATATGCGTTATTTAAAAATGGTAACCAAAATAAACATAAAGGCAGATTAAGGGTTCTAGAGTAGGCTTGATGATAAAGATTTTGTTATTTATTTACAGTTTATACAAACAACCTCAGTCCAGCTGGGTTGAAATAACAATGCTGATAACAGATTACAAGTCAAACGTAACAATCAAATGCAACAGCATCTGGGTAACTGTTTATATACCTAATGTAAGTATTTCGAAGTCGAGAACGGAAATATTACTTTTTGTAGTTTTGAATAAAATGTGCTTAACTGTTTTTTTACATGTCGCAGTACGAGTAGATGTTGCATTTTACCAGTACTCCTTTTACAGGTAGTAATAGAAAACTTTTTCAGTTTTGGTACTGTGCAAACATAATGTATACTAACAACTGAGTAGGCATAACAAAAAATCAACAAAATAACAAACTTGAACACAACATCAAGATGAAACAATAACAAAAAACTTAAAAACCGTAACCAAAATAATTGTGATGACAAAGAAATCGAAGAAATAAGTGCTTAAGAATACCTAAATTAGTCAGTAGAAGTATGATGACCTGGCTGATAAATGAGCTATTTTAAAAAGTTGTACTCTGGCGAATTCAGTGAGTATGACACTAGCTTTGTAAACTGGTAATTTCTTTAATATATAAGTTAGTTATTTATATTATGAACAGCAAAACACTCATTATATACATATCATAAATCAAACAAAAAAAAGTAACATGGTGACTGGACCTATGCCTCCCCTAAGGTCAATGTTTGTGGGGGTTGGCGATCGCAGTTAAGTCTGTTCTGCAAGGGGCAGTTCTGTATAATATGTATTTATGAGCTTCAAACACGCGGTTTTAAGAGAAGTGTTCAGAGTTATTATATTTTTTACGTAACACAAACTGCAGTAAAAAAGTCTGTTAACTAATAAAAATGTAAAATATTGTAAAATTTAAAATTACTACAAAACAGCTTCGTGCAGAAATTCGTGGACAACGAATTCAAAATGACAACGATATTTAATTGGTATGAGACTGTTTATCATCAACATTTATGAGTAGGTGGGTTGTTTTTCAGGAAATGTATACGGATACATATCTAATAAATCTGTAATCAAATTGTTTAATTTATCACATCAGATTCATCACAAAATTCTATAGACAAAGCATCGTTCTGGTTGGTTTCCAGTCGTCACTGGTACAGATTTTCGAAATACGCTCATGTTATCGTGGGTGGGTGTTTAAGTATGCCATAAAGGATTTTTAAGAAACTTAAACAAAAAAGTTATTTTATGCTACAAGTAGGGACTACTATTGCATAAAATTATAGTAACAAAAACAACAACACAACATTTCTAACAACAAAACTCAACAACATAACGAAATGAAACTTAACTTCAACAGAAACACCGATCATTAAGGCTAATTTTGACCGAAGGTTGAATTAAGATCTAAGTTCCTAGTATAAAATGTTAATCCTACCTACCTAACCTAAAACACGCTCACGAAAATCAAACATTTACTCTACATAACCTAACTTAAGTCTATTTTTATCTTTGGGATCCTAGAAAAGATGAGAAGAAAAGAGAAGACTTCACCTTGGTTTCCTTTGGGTTTCAGCAATATATTTGGCGCTAGAAGAAATATTCTGAGAGCTGGTTTTGCATAGACGGGATTGATCTCATCAATAGATGGTGAGATCTGATGTTTCAAGTCCTCCGATATCACTTCAGATATCATTACACCGTCATGCTTCTCTAATTTTAGAATTTTTTGTTCTTTTCCACTTCAAACAGTGTATTTTGAAAACAGTCATTATTCCAGGGATCTGTGACATTATTTCTTCTTGGACTTCTGTTAACAAAAAAACAAACAAATTCAAACGCATGTTGGATGTTATATGATTAACTTTAAGAATGTCTAGTTTTTGTTCTCTGAAAGCTAGGTGCTCGATCAATAACCAGCTATGTAATAAATTTAACTTGACGTAGGTACCTACATAATAGTAATCAAAAAACTTCTGCCTGAAACGTCAGTTAAAATGTATTATCACAGCGTACATTTTATTTATCCTCTGGTAGGTAGGTACTATGTCAAATAATAGCTTTGGCGTTTGACAAATACTGTATGAAAATTTCCGACAAATACGGCATTTAGAATGCATGTTAGTATATAAATTCCTTGTTAGAATGTTATTGCCTGATAATCTCTTCATTACACAAAATCACAAATCTTTATAATTTATTTATGTTTTATTACATAGGGAATTAAACAAACGTCTAGATTTTAGATGAACATTTAAAAGCTACGTTTATTAAATTACCTACATAGATAAAAAAAATATGAAAACAAAGAAAATTATTTGCTTCAGAATGGAAACTAGAAACAAATATGACAGCTAGGTACTCACATTAAATTATTGCCAAGGAGTCTCACTTCACTTCTGTAGTTTTAAACTTTAAACTATGCTAATTTTAACGAACGCAAACACCCAACTTTGAAAACTTTTAATTGACGAACAGGAAGTATACGAGCAATTAGAATTTGTTCAACCTCAGGGTGCCAAAGGCAGACCCCGGGGTGTTCACGGTTGCAGACTTGGTTCGGAAGTGATTCCGTTATGTGCCGGCGCACCCTTAAGTACGGTTCCTGTGATCCCTCCCTCGGTGGACCGTGGGATCGGTCGAGCACGTGGGTTCCTTACGCTTTGCACACAATGGGTCTCTATTCTTTATCAGCATTGATTTCGACCCCTCAGCCGTCTTACCGTTTTGTTTACCTGTAAGTACAGAGGGGAGAAATCTTGCGCGGTGGGAACTTGCGCAAACGCAACTGAAATTAAATGATTGTACGCGATAATCATAATGTTCAAGGGGAGTAGAGTCGTTGGAAATTTCACACGGTATGAGTTCACTTTTTGTTATGCTAATTCTTCTTTCTGGAGGAATCTACATACTTATTCCCAACAACAAATTTTGCCGTTAAGTCGTTTGTTTCGTCATATCTTACGCTCCTCTGCAAATTGATTTTCAAAGATTTTTTACGAGATCAAGATAGATTTGGGTGTGATGAGAGGATCGTTTTGGTTAGATTTTCGCAATCATTTCTCCATATTGTATTAGTATTAAATAGGCTAGAACTTGTGAAGTTTTTCATACCTAAAATCTTAATACTAAACTGAAAGACGGGGGACGCTTCCGACTGGTATTGATATGGACCAGTTGAGCTATCTGTAGATTGTTTGCAACAGTCTGCAGTTAGCTCAATTGTTTCAATTGTAAATACTAGTTTAATTTCTTTATATTATTTGATTGTTATTTTCTTTGTCTAAACTGAAAGATAAAATCGAGTTATAGAATAGGTAAAATAATAGGCTACTTTTTATCTACCATAACGCGCGCAAAGCCGTGGGAAGACCCTAGTTTTTATTAACACAATCTTTTTCTAAATAGTCAGTTCAAATATTAAAACTTCACGTTCCTACTATCGTGTAAAAGGTTTAAATTGGAACGATATCCGCGAAACAAAGCGGAACTCTTTCGGGAATATCGCTATCCTGCGGCAAGCTATTTCAGCGTTATCTCTTATCGGGCTCTCCGGTGGGCTAATATCGATCCGATCCGACTCCCAGCACTGGTATTTTACTTGTTATCTGAGTCATTTTCTTTATGCTCGGAAATTCGGATCATTAGTCGAATTTCCAAAGCAATACTGCCTTTGACAAGAAACTGAAAACTTTGGGAAATTGTAAGAGTCACTATTTGTTCCAGTAGGTACGGCATTCTAGTCGTATTACGACTAGAATTCCTAATAAATTTTTGTATGAAGTTACTTCAATTACCTATTATGAAATATGCGTATGCTAAAACCGTCTCCAGCTCGGTAAAATTACACCCTCGCTTTCGTTTTCTAAAGGAAAGTTCGTATGCCTAACATTACTGATTGCAGGGTAAATCTACAAAAGTCCAAGAGGGTGAACAAGAGAAGTGAAACTTAACCCGGCGTGCATACCGTAGTCTTGACTCATTAATTTGCGGTTTCACACAAAGCCTAGTGCCTCGATTGACTTGCCCCAAGTGTTTTGGTGTCGAACAAAAGGTCTTTTCAGCACCGACGAACGTGCTCAGCTAAAAATAATGAGGTTATTTTATTAATGTGAGGCAAACTTTCCTTTGACTTTGTTAACCTTTACGGAGTTTGTAAATTTTGTCCAAGTATTTCAATGTGTCATCATTATCATCCTGACGCTACAGCTGAGGGCGGGCCTTGGTCTGGTCGAGTAAATTTCTCCATTCGATCCAATTCTTGGCTTTTTGCTGGCAGCTGGTCACTACAATTGCCTTTAGGTGTAGTTGAATTCCATAAAGCCATCTTGTTTGTTCTTTGCAAGTTTCGGTCTTCCAGGGGGTCTTCGGCTATCATGTTTGCCACGCAGAACACGCTTTGGTACTCTGTCGTATTTCAATGTACCTTTATGCCAATCATACAAGAGTTCATGATACCAATACTTAGCAAATTTTTATCAAGTTGTAATGTATACCTACATACAGTTAAATGTGGAGATCGTTAATTTGTTGAAGACGCAGTATATACATACGTAGGTACCAGAAAATTTTTATTACACTAATAATTAAATTAATGACTTATATAATGAGTCTAGTTAGTTTAAATATAATAGAGGGAGGTACTTAGTTTTGTATAAAAACGTTAACAATGCTTTTAGGGTTTCGTAGCCGAAGGGTGGAAACTAGACCCTATTACTAAGCCTCCGCTTTCTGTCTGTCCGCATGTCCGTCCGACCTTCAGCAGGCTGTATCTCAGTGAACGTAAAATGAAAACAGCTGAAATTATTGCTCAAAAGGAACCCTAATAAGCCGTTTTTAGGGCCTTTTGCGCAATAGTTATATACGATGGACCTTCCATGCGCGAGTCAACTCGCACTTGGCCGGTTTTATTTAATAAGGTACTTGCAAAATGACTTACGTCTTAATTAGGTCCTAATGTTCTATTATTTTGTTACAAATGAGGTCTCATTTAGAAATAACATAATAGACAAACACTTCGACAAACAGTTAGAGATATGAAATGTACGAAGTTTAAAACCAGTAGTTTAACCGACCCATTTTAACTATTTTTTAAATAGAAATCAATTTCTTTATAATAAGGAGGCTATTACAATATTTAAAGATAGCTTATTCACAGCTATCCTTTTATAAGTCAGTTACCATAGCGCTACTGAAAAAGATCCCTTTGAAATCCTTTTGACAGTGAACTATAGTAAAAATAAAAAAACTAGCTCAGTCTGTCTATTGTTTGCGGACAAAAGTTCATAAATTTATAGTTGAAATTCAAAACATTCAATCTTCGGGAACAGTGAGAATGTAATCTGCATCGACATGCCCGCTGTACGATGCGTCCGCGGGTGGGACCATAAATACAGTTTCTGCGCTACATAAATTGGATGCATTTTGATCCAGCTCAACTCCTGAATTTTCAGCATTCAATTGATACACTTTATTTGCATGGGAATTGTAAATTGGAGGGGAATTCTGATGGTGGGAAAAATGTCCGCAAGACTTTTCTTTTGATCTATTTCCTTTTGATTATTATTCCTAGACAAGGTGGCTGATTTATTTATTAAGGTATTTGGGACCAAAATATGCTAGGTATTTTTGCTCTTTTTTTTATAAATATTTTCATCTGTATCTCTCACAACTGACCTGTTGGTCTACAGATGAAAATATTTATAAAAAAAGAGCAAAAATTACCAATTTTTAAGTGTCTATTGTTTATTTAGATGCACCTAGTTTTTTGTAAAAATCTTCTTAATAAAAAACCGACGTACTAGATTTTTTTAAATATTTGTCCGAGACCTAAACTAACGTTACCGTATATATTCTATTTCATGAACAAAACTCATGTAAACTAGTGTTCTAGTAAGACCTCAGTCAGTGTAAGTTTGCTATTGTAGATAAATAAATATAAAAAATATAACTTGTCTATCTTTGCCGAACGTGGAGCATTCGAAGCGTAGATGTAGACGCTTAGTCCCAGTTGTCTTGTGCAGTAGTTCTGTACAGAACAACTGGGACAAATTTCGACACTATCGTGAAGTGGACTCGGGGCTCTAATAATTACCGCAATATTTTACCAGTAATCCTACCAGAACAACTGGGACAATTTTCGTCCCAGTTGTTCTGTACAGAACTACTGCATAAGACAACTGGGAATACGCGGGTGTAGAGAGTAAGTAGGGTATTAGGGTAATTTGATATCCCGTTGGTCCCACCGCCGATTTTGGTGGGACGAACAGGACATAATTTTAAATCAGACTATTATTGCACCAGTCGTCCCACTGGTGGGACGAACCTGATAGGTCGAACGGGATATCACGGATATTATTCTGGTAGAGGCAAGACGTCAATCATGAGTCGTAATCTCCAAAAATGATCACAAAGGTTATGCCATCAAGACAATTACATCTCTTTATTGGTGGTTTAATAATGATATCTAATAAGGGTCTCTGACATTGACAGGGAATCATTGGTGATGCACTAGTTCGCAGAAAACACCCAGAGCCCCAAAGCCATTTGTCGATAGTACCGAGACACGTTCGTGACGTCACATATTTGTATGGGATTTGCGTAGTCCCCTGTCCGCACTATAGAGACGTTGTAACAAAACCTATGGAAAAGGAGACAACACGATCACGTGTCCACACTATCGTGAAGTGGACTCGGGGCTCTAATAATTACCGCAATATTTTACCAGTAATCCTACCAGATTCTACCTCCAACTTTGCTCGTTGTTTTCAGGATAATAAGCACCTTATGTTCTATGGAAAAGTTTTTATGTTCTTTCTATCACATGTATGTTATTCAAGGTATAGAAGTTAATCTCTTCAAAATTAAACCGTATCCGTTCAGTAGGTAGTTTTGGCGTGAAGAAGTAACAAAAATATCGATGCATCCTCTGTGCATGCCTCTATATACTCAATGATGGGTTCGATTCCCACCTTGACATATGTTTCTGATCTGCAAATATTTGTCTCGGGGATTGTAGGTATTTTCTATTTATACAAAAAAAAAACTTATGTAACATATTATATTAAAGTATTTAAAGTCATCTAGTACCCATAACACCAGCTCTGCTTAGCTTAGGGCTAGATGACGCTGTGTGGATTGTCCAACATTATTTATTTATCCAAAACTCCTACAACTTATAGTGTAATTTGCGTGATACAGCTATAAATTGGTACCTACCTACCGTTTCATTCTTTTTGTTCAAATACTCCGTTTGTATTCCAAACCTAGCCATAGAGAGAGCAGTAGGTACCTAGCGATTATTTGAGAACCCAAAGCACTGTCCAATCTGCTTTCTATATTTTATGTAGATATGTACACACGAGTAGGTTGGTCCATTTCCTTAGAGAATTGGAATAAGGTGTTTTCAAAGCGGTTTCGTTTCTACTATTTCCTTATTAATAGACCATCTGAACCATAAATAATATGTCTTTCGTTAGGTATATCCAGCCATTAATAAAATCTATAATGTTGGACAATTAACACAGCATCTTATTTATAGCACTAAGCTAAGCAGAGCTTGTGATAGGGGTACTAGATGACTGATATACATAATACAATACATACATACAGGTACATATATACAGGTAGATATTTTTATTATACATAGAATATACCATTGAAATTAAATTTAGCTATTTTCATGTACAGATTTCAATTTTCTACAAGGATTATGACAAACAGACTTTTTGTGTGTTTTTGTGACTGAAACTCAGCTTTCCGAGTTTACATATTTTATTTCTCTCCAATCCTATTTCAATCCAAATCCTTCGAAGAGAATGCAATATAAAATATATTTCTGCACCTTCCGTTTAGGAGCTTTATCCTGGATATCACAAGAAGCTTAGCCGTTGGTACGGTTGCATGCAACATAGAGAAAAGCGTGGGTAGAACGCATCCTATTTCCTAAGCCTGAGATGGGAAAACAAGTGCTAGCAAAGTGTCGCGTTTTAAGACAAAATATAACCGAAACAAAAGACTGCTTGATTCCAAACAATACTAATTACTGTACTGGGCAAATAAGTTTATAGTAACAAACAGAATTACAATCAAATAATAGAAACAAATTAAAACTCAAGAGGTGCAAATATGCAGGTCTCGACAGAGCCTACGCATTTGCTCCCATTGGAGTCGAGAGTTCGAGACCCTAGGTCCGTGGGGTAACGAGACTAGCCGGGTTTTCAAAAAATTATCTGAGCGCCTAGCCTGTTCGAAGCGACGCGTGACCAGAGAGCTGGTGAGTATCTGCAGCGCATTAGCATTGCCATACAGAGCAGCAGGGCAATGCAGCCAGCTTCTTGGGGACGCTTCCGACTGGTATTGGTATCTACCAGTTTAGCTACCTGTAGATTGTTTGCAACAGTCTGCAGTTAGCTCAATTGTTTCAATTGTAAATACTAGTTTAATTTCTTTGATTGTTATTTTCTTTGTCTAAACTGAAAGATAAAATCGAGTTATAGAATAGGTAAAATAATAGGCTACTTTTTATCTACCATAACGCGCGCAATGCCGTGGGAAGGGATTTCTCCCCAAGACGCTCTGGCTAAATTGGCCCGCGCTGAATGGTAATGTTAATGCGCTACGCTTACTGAATCATCATCATCAGCCCGTATACGTCCACAGCTAAACATAGGTCTCCCCCAAACGACGACGCCACGAATAACGGTCCTTAGCCGCCTCCATCCAACGACTCCCTGCGACCTGCGCTTTCTGAATACCTACTTCTTAATTAAATAGTCAAGTAAATACTTAAAATAAATTCACTGTAGTTTTTTTCCCGCTTGATATCAATCAATTCCAAGCTTTCTAAAGAATAAGTCCTTGAGAAATCTCCTGCAGTTCCACCCTTTCAAACTTATTAGGTCATTTATATGCCAGTATTTTTAAGTTAGGTGTTCATTGAACTCGGTCAAATTCCCCTGCAGGAGGTAAATATTGGCGACACAATGCGACCATGTCACCCCAGAGGAATACACGTGTACAGAGAAAATGGCATCTGACCGTGTTGGTCTATGTTTCACGTTTAGTAGCCGCTGCACTGACCACAGAAATATAAATAATAGTATACCTTATTATTTAGATTTCTGTGACGCTGACCAACCAGTTTAAAAGAACATCAGAAAGTTAGATAATACTTTATTGCACACTTAGAAATAATTTACATAAAAATAATTATCGAATAAGCGACAATTGGCGGTCTTATCGCTCAAGAGCCTATCCATTCAAGGTTTTCTCTCCCAGACAACCTTGAATGGATAGGATCGTTGGATTTTACATCTGTGTGCAGATTAATAAAATATGTATTAACTAGCTATTTAGAAAATAAACAAATTACAATTTCGAAACTAAATACCAAGGTAGATATAATGTAGGAGTAGGAACATACTACACTATCCATATACCTTGTGGTTAGAGTAGGTACAAAAAACGCATTGTACATTAGTAATTGCATCTTTTAAACAGATTTCAACTTTGTAAGTATTGTGGGATGATATTTTCGCTGAAAAAATAAAGCTTTATGGAGCTTTTAAGTCTGCTAAACATTAAAAGTAATTTCATATAAAAATTCGCAATTTTTCTCAAGGAGAAAATCGAACCCGCAACCTTCTGCGTCTCAGAACGATGCGATGCGAACATAATGAACAGCCTAACTCGATAAGGAAAAGTAATCCTGCATATACATACTTAAAGCCACACTGTTATGGTACCTACAGATTAAACTCATTCGTATAAAAGTACCTTTCTTACTTATCAACAGGAAACACGAAGTATGTGAATATAGCCGCCTTACCCGGCGCGTTTAATAAAAGAACGAATGGCAGAGTTGAAGGAAACTTCAATTGAATTTGAAACTCGCATGCACGTGCTGACTGAGCTTTTGTCCAAAGTTTGGCTGTTGATGACTTGAAAGTGCCGGTGGAATGAAAGGAATAACACGTTTCTAAGCTTTCATACCTGCTGTTTCACCAGTTTGCATTGTTCCTAACTAAAAACTAGGAGCAATCTCTTTAATTCTAGTTCCAGTTTCGTTAGATTTCGGTAATTGCTGCAAACTGCTAAATCAGACGAAAGCAGCAACTGAAGCGCAAAATTGCTACTTGTTTCTAATTGCTACGAATAGGTAAAGTGCCTAGTCTAATCTGGCTTTTGTGAATAGGTTAGTTTCCTTCTAAGCATGGTCATTCTTGGTGCTGCATGTGATCTATATAGGTGTAGTTTTAATTATCTAGTCCAGAGCAGAGGAGTGATGGTAACATTCTGAGTGATTTCGACTCTACCTTAATGTAGAGTATTTAATATTGTCTACTGGATAAAGAGTTCCATCGATAGGCCTCTTCCTAACAGGTTCCATTCTACCATAGGTTTTATAGACACCAGTATACGCTGAGGACTAGTCTATTTACTCTATGCTCAGTCTACGTTAGAAACTAATATTTTAGCCAATATCAATAAGACTCACAATGCACAAAGCCGTCAAAAAAATACTACAAAAAGAAAACAGCTATGCGAGACTTATAAATCTTATAATATATAGAATCTGTCAAATATTTTTTTTGAAAACTGTAATCCTAAGTTGAAATGATGATTATAAAAAAAATGTTTTTGTGAGTATTTTTATGTTAATTAATAGAAGCAAATCAGCTCCTGTTACTACAACTGACTACAACAAAGACATCGACCATTGACATACCAATCTAAACGTAATAATTACGTTACCTAATTAATAATTATAATCAACCAGCTCGGTAGATAATAATACAATATAGCTAACTAGTCCTCCCTAATTGTCGTGTCTAACACAGTGACGAGACAAAGCAATGGCCAAACTGATTCTATCATTGAGATCCTGAGATTCCAACGTTTGATCTTCAGCCTTGTCTTTAGAACAACACCGAGTTTTATATTATTTTAGTCTATTGTATATTTCTCATAGGAAACGTGCACTGTAAGGTCGATTGTTTTATTTCAAGCATTATTAATTGAATAAGATGGGAATCACACCTGATGTTTATTTATATTTTTATCCGAAATGGTTTCAGTACCAAGTCTATTTATAATGCATGAAAACGATTTTGGAAAACGATTCTGGAAAGACCTATGTGAAACGGATACTTATTGATTAAAAGTACTCACAAAAACATTCCCAATGTGATTTTTGAAATCACTACAATATACTCGTAATTTAAAACAAAGTCGCTTGCCACTGTCTATCCCTATATATGCTTAGATCTTTAAAACTACCCAACGGATTATGATGCGATTTTTTTAAATAGAAACATAATTCAAGAAGAAGGTTCATATGTATAATTTAGTATCAACATTGAAACCCTTGCGAAGCCGGGCGGGTCGCTAGTGAATGAAATAAAATACTCATTGGATTCCCAACTAGGCTGACGCTATTTCGCACGTTTAGATAATGTTAGCAAAATGTTTCATTTGGACCTTTTCGATCGGTATAATATTGAACGTTATTTTGTCACTCATGACCTTCTCTTAGTTTATATAGGCTTATTACAAAATATCAGATTATCTAGAGGATAAAAAAGCATGGGACGACTTTTGCTCCAACTCGAAAACTAACAACCTAACAAGGTAAAGGTTTCTTGTTCGCTTCTTTACTTTACCTTAAAAAGATTGAAGTGAACCAAAAATCAAAGTGATCACTTTATTTCCCTGTTTTACTTATGTAATTTGAATTTTGTGATGTGTCCAAGAGTCCTGTAAGGTCTAAAGGAAATAAAGCACTTTGATATTTGATATACGAGTAGATACAGATATTCATGGCTCTGACGGAAGACCAGCGTTGGTTACTAGCTTTCTAGCAATCAGCCCATGCTGAGGCAGAGGCCATTTTGTGTCTTTCGGACTAACAATTATTAGTATTTTTATTTTATTTTATTTAGATTGTTTTAAGTATGTAGTAACGCTTTGCACAAATAAATTATTTTATACTTATATCCCAAAAATATTCTCGATATTTCAAAAATATTCACGTAACATTATATTCTCGTCGCTTCGGTTGGTCACCATGCAACACAAGACACAGTTCCTTAATTATTCACGCGCATTCGCTTCCTAGGGCCGTTTCTTTTCATACATCACAAAAGAGAATTCAGGTCGCGACAACAACGGAAATATTGCAGAGGTCGCTATACGAACCCACCGTAAAAGCTTATAATATTAAGCGCCAAAAATGAAAACAGGCCAGCTTTATTACCCTGTGCCGTCACATGCAAGATTTCTATTTAAAATATATACTAAGGTAACAAGGCCCGCAACTTTCTCCAATCTACCGCTTAAAGAACGCTCGTGTGTCTAGGAAGTTAAAGTTGATTTTGCGATTTTAATCTGAGCAAAGTTTTGTTAGAAATTGGATGCTGCTGTCGTTGAAAATGTATACCCTCATAGTTGCCGGCTCAATTTGCTCATATAGAGAGGGTTTACGACTTTATTGGACGAGGTCGTTTTGCACCGGAGCTGGCATGACCAGCATAAAATCCGTTTTTAATTATTGAAAACAAACTGCAAAATATTTTTTACTGACACTGGTATCTCTAGAACATTTTGCTTAAGAATAATAATTTGTTTGAGAATAAAAATTGTGGGTCCTGAATCTTTATTGAATAAAACCATAATAGGTATTATTTTACAATAAAGCTACGATAGTACACAGTTTTTGAAATCAGCACAAAAGGCCTTACACATCCACCCCTGGCGATGATGAACGTATTTTTTTAAGTAGTCACGGCTACTGTAATCTAATTCAGGTGTGCTTTCGAGAAATCCCCTCGGATGTGAGGTCACATACGTTTCCCCATTTTATTGCATATTGAGACGTATTTCACTGATATATTCCTTCAGTCCCGGTATTATAGAGGTCGGACTATTCAACTATACGAATTGGTTTTCGGAATACCTTGCAACGACGCGACATATCAAGTCCTAACTAGAGCTTTAGGAAATTCTAGGTAGTATCCAGGGTGGCTTTTTGAGATGGGAGTGGAAGGAAACCATGAGACGACCTTTGATGACGACTTTTCTCTAGAAAAGTCGTGAAAGTTATGAGCCTCAATTTTCAAGAAAATAATAACTATTACTTATTTTTTTATGAAGGTATACATTAGAAATACATGCAAACTGTCAATGGAACTTAAAAAGCAACCTACGAGTATGTTACATTTTTTATCTATTCGTTAAAACGTATTACTGATATTATTATAAAGGTGAAAGTTTGCCGTTATTGTGAAGATTTTGGCCGAAGATAACGCCAATTGTGTGCAAAATTTCAGCCCAATCCATTCAACTACTGAATGGATTGAATTTTGCAAATATATGTATAGAACAGGCAAATATACTAGGGGTTAAAGTATGAAATTGCCGATTTGTACTGAAAAATTGAAATTCGTTTTTTTTATTTAACATATTTATTTAATCAAAATTATTACCATGATGAATACATTGCTGCCACAGGTACATGCTACATTGTTGCTATTAATAGGAAGGTCATTTATGCCTTTGCGATAGAACTCTGGAGATCCAGATTCGACAAACTGTGTGAAAGCATTTTGTACTGCCTCCTGGGAAGAAAACTTTTTATCACGTAGAAAATTGTCCAAATCACGAAAAAAATAGTAGTCGGTTGGAGCCAGGTCTGGCGAATACGGAGGGTGACGAATGGTTTCTAATTGCAGTTCCTGAAGAGCTAAAACGGGTTCTCGTGCTGTATGGGGTCTCGCGTTATCATGGAGCAATAATGGTGAAGATCGATTCATAAGTCGGGGCTATTTCACTGCTAGTTTTGCTATCATTGTTCGGAGTTCGGCACAGTAGACATCTGCCGTTATTGATTGACCAGATCGGAGAAAGCTACAGTGAATAACACCATGCTGAGACCACCAAACAGTTGCCATTACCTTTTTATTGGTAAGCTTTGCTTTAGGACACTGTTGCGGCGTTTGACCTGGGGTCAGCCATTACATTTTTCGCTTACGGTTATCGTAAAGAATCCTCTTTTCATCACATGTCACAATTCGATCCAATATTCCTTCATTTCTGTATCGATTCAACAAGGCAACACTAGATTCGACACGCGTTTCTTTCTGCAGATCAGTCAAATCATGAGGCACCCATTTTTTATATTTTTTTATTTTATTGATGTGATGCAAATGAGTCAATATTGTTGGTAAGGTAACGTTAAACCATGCCGCTAATTCCTGGGTAGTTTGGCTCGGATCGGCTTCCACCATCTCTTTCAATTCATTGTTATTCACCTGTGTGGGCGGTCTTACATGTGGTTCGTTCTTAAAATCAAAGTTTCCATCACGAATGCGTCTAAACCAAAATCGCACAGTGCGTTCATTAGCAGTCCTCTCTCCAAACGCAACATTCATATTGCGAGCTGTTTCTGCCGCGTTAGTTCCGCGTCGGAACTCGTATTGAAAAATCACTTGATTTCTCGAAGTATCCATCTTTCTTGTCTAAGCTGAATAAAAAACAACTGACAGTCGATAATTGAATATTGCACATTTTTTTAAAGAAGAACCATATAGTTGCCTCCTGAAAAAAGTTTTGCTCAAAAATCACAAACCATGAAGGTTCTACGTCAATTCGAAGTACCTATTACAATAAAACGGCAATTTCATACTTTAAACCCTATTATTAGAACGTGATCACAAAGAAAAATAAAAAAGCCCATGGTTACCTACTTTGATGATCAGTCTTTGTAATTTCTAAGTTACTGAGAAACCGGATACTTGGTATTTTATTGTAATTTCTCCTTAGCAACAAATTCTCGAAGATAACAAGGAAAGTGAAACATGAGGCAGGATAATTATCCTAACTCTTTGATAAAAGGTTTTCCTACAACAGCAACAAGCCTCTATTTAAGCAGTTTTATCGTTAAATTTTAACAAGTTATCTAAAGGTAACTTAAGAGCGGTTACGCACTGCATCCAATCCGAATCCGAAATAGTCTAACTTTTTTAATGGTAGTTTACGCACTAGATCCTATTTCCGTCATCCGTGAGTTTCCTATTCGGATCCGAATATTGACGGATCGAAGCCGTTGTAGGTACCTACTATTAGTATGAAGGCTTGCGCCGTGTGTCCGATTCAAATCTGAGAGTGTAGCAATTACGTTGGTATGCCAAAGATGAAGTGGAAACCCTAAAGTGCTTGGATTTGGATCAGAGATAGTACGTAAGCAATATCCGAATTCGGACCGATTTTTTTTAGACTAGCACTGCATTTTCCCGAATTTGGATGGGATACAATGCAAAAAGCAATATCGGAATTCGGTCCGCGTTTATATCAGTATTTCACGGTTTCAGATATATAGTATAGTATAGAGTAATAGGATGCAGTGCGAAACCGCTCCAACTTCTAAAGTTTATGAATAAGGTAATATAATAAGTATCCATATTAAAACATTCTGTAAAGGAATTAAAGTTTTGTCTGTTTTCCTATTTATGTACATATGTAGTTCATACCTACTGTGCTGTAGGTAGGTAGGTAATGGTATAAACAAGTAATATTGTTCTGTGTTTCTAACCGTCTGAAAAGATTGTGCCAATGGTGTTTTCCCATGAACTTTGATAAACAGAAACTTAATTATTCCTTTTTAATAGTTACGATATCCAGCGACCATAAATAATCGTATCTATGTCTAAATAACGACGCGTACCCGAAGCCTCTTACGGAGCTCAAATAAAGCACCTATTTTCATCCAATACAATAAGGGTCAGAGGAATAAATTTTTCAGGAATACGTTTTCTTTCTATAACATTCCCGGCTTAAATAGAGGCGCTGCGTTTTACCGTGATAGATAAATTTATGCCTTGAATAGTTTTGGACATAGGTATCCAAACTATATCAAAAATAAATATTATTTTGTTTTGCCAAAACCAGCTGATCTTATCTGGCTTTCACTTAACAGCTAGATCGACTACACCAGGGCTAGTATAGTATTATAAAATCTGTGAGTGTACACTACATAATAGTTCCGGACAAAATACAAAAAAAAATAACTATACTCAAATTCAAGGTGAGCTTTATCATATCAGCCCATACACGTCTACTACTGGACATAGGCCTCCTCCATACGACACCACATATAGCGGTCCTGAGCTGTCTCTATCCATCGACGCCCTGCGACAGCTACGATGTCGTCGGTCCATCGAGTTGAGGGTCGATATTGTCAACCAAGGCGTTTCAGTATTGTTGTTTCCGTTTCTCGCGGGGAGGTGGTAGAAACCCGCCCCTGGTAGCAACTCACGCTACGCCGCCGTGGTTGATCTCCCAACACTCTGTTTCGTTAGTGAGTTTATGTAAGTACAATATAGTTAACAGGAACATAAATGAAGCAATGTCTCGAATCTAGGTCTAAAGATCTAAATAGCGAGAAGGATCTTTCACGGCACCGCTGTGAATCGAAACCACTTGATTATAGAGATGGGCCGAATATTCGTTTTATATTCGGTATTCGGCATATTCGGCAGCTTTACCGAATATTCATATTCGGTCGAATATTCGGCTGAATCACCTAATGTTCGGCAAAGTGATACTCAAAGTTTTTACTGTTAAGACCCGTGTATTATCATTATTTGAGTGTACAGTGTAATGAAGTAAGTATTTTAGAATGTAGCTTTCTGATTTTGTCGTCACTGAAGCTTTATTTTCAAGTAAAGTAGGTTGGTAAAAAGATAATAACTTCAATCAATATCTTCACGCCGGATCCCTTGCAGGGTAGGCAAGGAATCCATAATAACTTAATGCAAAATATAGGTATCTAGCTGTTTTGGGATTAGGCTTCTGTGTTAACTCTTTAGAATAATATATTATACAGGCCTTAATTGAAGGAAAATAAACAAGATATTTATTTCGGTAAGTCTTTATTGTGTTAGAGAATAGCTGAATCAAATCACAACACCTTAGTAGATTATGAATAATATTTTTTTCTAGTTTCTACTCAGCATAGCGTCGCAAAATATATTTATTGATATTAAACGTTTAAACCTATCCTATTCAACCAATATAGTTCTTTATAAAGAAAATAAGTAATTTGTTTGTACTTTTCAGGTTGTAATTTAAGAGATCAATCACTTAATCTACACATTAAGAGTTAGGAACTTAATTATAGTCTACTGAGATATAAGACAAATATGACATCTCATATAATTATTTAAGATGAATTCAAAATGTCATTAATTACTTAAGTATGTAATATAATAATAAAGGAACATTATTCCTAAAAAATCACAATTCACATCTTCATTGACTTACATAAAAGTGTTTTGTTTATCTATAAACAGATAAAATATATTTCTAAAACGGTGTTGGAAACTACAATAAAAAGCAACGTAAACACAAATATTTTGTTACACAATTAGAAAATAAGCCTGGTGTGATTCAGTATTTAAAATTCACAAGTGGCAAGTTGTGGTGTAAAAAAACAAGCTGCTCAGCTGTATTTGGCAATAGTTTGTTCCGTTTTTGCTCATAATTTCAATTGTTCATAAAGTTGTGGAATGACAGTTTCACCTACGTGTTTTCGGTTCGGCATGTGGTATTTAGGTTTTACCAACTGCATAAGACGATTTGGGTCTGGCGGCAATCCGCGCGCTTGTCGTAAACAAGTTTAGACTTGTATTTGTGCGACGGAACGGAATCAAATGTACCGAATATTCGGTTCGGTAAAAGTTTTACCGAATATTCGGCCGAATGTTCGTATTCGGTGAACCCCATGTTCGGCCCATCTCTACTTGATTACACGTCAAAGTGGTACTGGAACCGTGGTAGGTTTGCTCTCGTGCAAATGCATTGTTGAAACTGTACGTTCACTAACACCACTCAAGTTTTAAAATAAAATAAAGCAATATAATCCACGCTTTAATAGGTATTCAGTTTTTAGCACAAGGTATAATTTTGTTTCTTTTTGATTTTAATTTTAGAAGAGAATAGAATTAGATCCTAATTACATAATTTATTTAATACCTAGGTTAACCTACGAATAATTGTATGTCATCATCATCATCATATCAGCCCATGCACGTCCACTGCTGGACATAGGCCTCCCTCATACGACGCCACAAATTGTGCCACCTAGCAATTATATTCCCGTGCAGGCAGGGCAATATTGAACGTTTTTTTTATACTAGGACACATGTAGCATCAAACCTTTTTTGATTTGAATATTCAGTATAAAAAACAATTTGATCAGAATCCTGCTCATATTTGCACTCAAAAGCGAAAATGGTTTAGGGACCAACACATTAATGTACGTAAGTACGTATAGCGTTTAAAATTATTTGTTTGATTAATATTACATAAAGTTAAAATACTTAGTAGGTACCTACCGTTTAACGGACAGAAGATCAGCAAAGTGTTAAAAACTAAAATTGGAACTTTACCACAAATAATGTAATATGGATATATGTAGCGAAGTTTACTAACTTTTGACCATTTGTAAAAATCTATGCAAAAGGAATATTGAATAAATCCCGGACCCAAATAACTCTCGCTGCAGATGTGGCAGGATCATTGCAGCGCGATTTCGTTTTATACCGTGGGAAGAGGGCCGGATGCTGGCAAGGTGGTTGCTTTTTTTATATCTCAGGTGAACGGGTTGCGTTTAATAACTTTGAATGCAAGATGCTTTAGAAAATCTGTTAGAAAAAAATAAGTTGAGCCAAATAAGACTTAGATTGGGTGATTTGACCAGGATAATTTCTCACATAACTTACCTACAATATATCCTGTAGGTATTAGTCTAAATCCTACTATAGTGTATATTTTTGACTATAATGTTGACTAGCTTCAGTCCGCAGCATTGCTCACGTAGTACCTTAACATAGCATTACGTAGCTATTTTCACTAAATAACTACTATTATATTAGGCCAAAATAGCTATAATTACAATAGCTATCAAAAGCTATCAAAAGTTTTAATTGACCAATATTTTTGGAGGGTACCTTTTACAGGTAATTTTTAATACACCTTTGTCATAATATTAGTACAGAATCCAAAAGAAGAATCCAAGAAGAAGAAAAAAGACTAGACGACTCAACTAGATGATGAAAAATTTAGAATAAAAGGAGAAAAACGGCATTTTATATGGCAAGTGCCAATTGCAGAACTTTCGTATCCTGAAATTGCGTTGCCGCTGTTGTGAGCGATTGTCCATACAAAATTTACGAAAGGAGGATTTTGCAATGCAATACTTTCTGGCCCGCCCTAGGTGCAATGTACATGAGCTTTTACCAAGTTTTAGAATATATTTTTGTTTTGAATTTTTCTACCTGGTGGTTGGCTCATTGATTTTTAATATTTGGTTTTGATGTATGCAACTCCAAATTATATCAAATATCAAAGTGCTTTATTTCCTTTAGACCTTAAGGACTCTTGGACACGTCACTAAATTAAAATTACATAAGTAAAACAGGGAAATAAAGTGTTCAGATCATATAGATTTTTTGTTCACTTCAATCTTTTTAAGGTAAAGTAAAGAAGCGAACCAGAAACCTTTAGCTTGTTAGGTTGTTAGTTTTCGAGTTGGAGCAAAAGTCGTCCCATGCTTTTTTATCCTCTAGATAATCTGATATTTTGTTATAAGCCTTTTTACAAAGGATATGTTTGATAGTTTGTTTGAATTTATTTATTGATAATTTTTGCAACTCACTCGGAGTTTTGTTGTAGAAGCGTATACATTGCCCTTTAAAAGATACACTAATCTTGTGCAGCCTACTTTTATAAAGTAAGTTACCAAGCTTTATTTGCTATAACGATTAGGTAGGTAGGCAGTTAGGCAGATATTAATATCCGATAGGCCATACAAAGATAGAATGTATACGTTCCTATTCAATTAATTTCAGAATACTGAACATTAAACTTATCTTGCTACCTGCTACACCAGTCTCTGAATAATAAATTTTCATCAGCTTTTATGATATTTCGATAAATCATGTCAGGAAACCTTTCTCTCGTTTTGTGGAGCTGACATTTGTTTCAGCACCCAGAACTTTAAACAAAAACTTAAATAATACTGAGTCGATGTTGACGACCTCTGTGGCGCGGTGGGCGAAGGTCTGCCTGCGACGCAGAAGGTTGCGGGTTCGATTCCCGCCTCGGGACAAATGTTAGTACGAACTGCAAATATTTGTTCAGGGTGTCCTAGCCGTTTTTTATGTATAATACAAAATATCTGTTATATAATATATTATATTATGTATGTATATCAGTTATCTAGTACCCATAGCCATAACACAAGCTCTGCTTACGAGTAGCTTGGGGCTAGATAATGCTGTGTGAATTGTCCATTTATTAATATTTATTATTATTATTTTTGTACAGAAAATCTATCGCTAGGACCTCTACATATTTCTTTGTTGTAGGCAAGTAGTTAATACATACATACATGAAGTTCTATGCAAATTTGTAATTCAAATTCGGTTGAAAAAGGTTCTTTAGCTAAATTATACTTTATCAATGACTTTACGGTTTCCGTGAATAGTAAGTATAACTTCTGGGTCTTATTACCATAACTACTTCATAAATATTTGGAAAGGTCAAATCCATGTCCCTTATTTGCATTTTTGTCCCATTTACTTTTAAAAAAAGCAAATAATGCATACAGATCTGTCGTCCTGACCTCAATAGATCCAAATCTAGAACGTAGGATGCAACGATCTTTGATCTATATCTATTGAAAAAGAAATCGACTGTCATCTAAAAACCGTTATTGTAAAACGCATTACTTATCTAGGATCAGAGTTCGGCTGAGGAATATAAAGTGGTCCCGCTACGTCCCGGGCAATATGTCAAGGAACCAGGGACCTTGTCACTCGCTATGCAGTGCCTGACACCCGGCTGTTCACTGATTTATTCCGTGTCTTATGTGTGCCGCATTCACTTGCTCTTTCTTTAAGTTGGTACAGAGGAAGAGAAGTTTTACGCACTTAATACTTACCTACATACTTATTATTGATACATGTATCCTATTTATCGGGTCAAGCAAGAGGGATAATGAAACTATGCTCAGTGATCAAACTATGCTTGAGTAATGCTTTTGCCATCGAAAATCCTTACTCAAGCATAGATTACTGAGCAAGCTTTTATAAAACGGTCATTACTGTTCGTGCCTCTAAATCTAGTCCAAGCTGCTTCTTATCTAGTTATAGATCGTCTATCTGACAAAAAAGTAACAACATCACTCAAAATAAGGAACTCTACATGGACATAAGTCCATGTAGACTGTTACTGGGTTATCCCAGTAACCGACAATGACTAAATATTCCATGATGTTCTTGAAAAGATAGCTAATTATGGTAATATGGTAAGTATAAAATTTTACTTGTCTAAGTGCTTATTTGGAAGCCTAAAGAAATAAAGTTACTAAAATCTGAATCTGAAATCTGGTACCACCTACATACTTTCTTACCATTATGTTCATAGAATTAAAGAAGCCGCAAGCAATCATTAATTAATTTGTAACTCCATGAATCATTTTATCAATGTTCTTTTTTATTATTTTTTAATCAAAATCATTGAATGGCTTCATGATGAAAATTGCAAAAAACCAATATCCGACCAACAACAATTTGAAAAAAACATTGTACCCAATTTTTTTGATATTATATCAACGTTTCATTCACACGGTGTGAACAATAGGGCAATAGAGTCGCGTGCTACAAAGTGTGCCGCCCGCATATCCAGAACTATACCCATGTACCCAACTATATGCATTTAATAAAATAAAAGTAAAATATCCCTATACCAAAACCATACTCACACAAAGCTTTTTGGTGCTTTTTGTATTGACATTTAGTAGATTCGTAGACCTGCCAACTACGCTGTTGTTTCGTAGAGGGTCTACGCGAAACGCTATCACCTCAAAAATGGAAGGTATTTATCATCATTATTATGCTAGCTTTGGATAGATTCTCTGATATCTGAGTATCTACATATAATACCTGTAATCAGGGGGCCAATTCTGTGTATCACGTGTTACTTTATCGAGTATACTCATTATCACGAGATAAAATATCATGTGAAATACGAGTATTTTTTTTCTACCTACCGGCAAAAACTACATTCTCGATGAAGAAAAAAACTCGATAGATATCGAATTGCAGATTTTGAGAATACGCTTATTTGTTACGAAGCAATCACTCGATATTTTGACAGCTCTTGCATTATTTATCGAGTAGATACGAGTACATATATTGCTAGATTTGCCCTCCTAATACTTCTACTAGTAGACAAAAAAACAATTAAGTGAAAAGAAAATAAATAAATAAATAATTATTTATTCAAAATTAACTTAGGGCTAAAGGATAACAAAGACTAAGACTATTTAATCTTATGTTTTTATGGGATAACATAGTACATGTGCCTGAACTAGGTAAAAACCTGTTTTTCAGGCAAAGAAAGTGCTGATAATAAACAAACAATAAAATCCGATAATAAATGCTATGTATACTATAAAATTACTTATGCTAACTATGCTAAACTAGTTTTAATAATAATAAAGGTGCTTACAATTAGTGGCCTACTTTAGAACAGTCAATAAATTTTCTGTGTCATCGTATGACATACATTGTAAAGTATCTC
The DNA here is from genome assembly GCA_947859395.1 of Eupithecia insigniata. NCBI lineage: Eukaryota > Metazoa > Arthropoda > Insecta > Lepidoptera > Geometridae > Eupithecia > Eupithecia insigniata. The sequence goes on from OX402003.1 coordinate 9,351,903, forward strand.
TAAGTTTTTTCTTACAGCTATTATAGTGTAAGGAATAAATATTGGCTAACACACTTAATCTATTGTATAAAAAAGGACCAGGACCACTGTAAAATTTTCTTGAAAAAGCATGTCTTCGACCTGGTTTTTTAGGGCCAACATTATTTTTCCTCCTTTTGTTAGCGATTTCAGTGACATATGGAAGGGCTGCGTGTTGTTTAAGTACTATGTTCATTATGAATAACTGTCGAACTGTTAATACTCCACATGATTTAAAGAGAAGTTTTGTAGGAAAAAGAAAAGGACGGAAAGTTGATACTTTAAGTATCGCTCTTTGTGCTCTCTCAACAGTTAGTAATAATGTTTTACATCATAATGCTCGGCAAGAAGGTTTTACAAATTAAGCAAAGAGGCTGTGTAAGATGGTAATCGCAACACAGTACATTTTTATAGGAATTCCATTTTCAAATCTCACGTCACACCTTGTTTGAATTGTAAAGACTTTACAGTTCAAGCTATGCAAAACTCCTCGGTGAAACAATCTCTTTTCTTATAAAAGGACAAGAAAACTTTTTACTAAAAAAAAACTGAAAAGTGCGGCATTTCATTTCATTTGATTTGTGCGACTGTAATAAACTAAAGTTAAAAGTTAAAACTGTAATAAACAAGTTTAAAGTGGTAGTTCAGTATGTCAAGTACTTCATCAGATGAAGAACTGGTCCACACGCCTGATTTCTGTCATCTCGAAGCAGAAGATGTTGTACAAAATCTTTGAATAAATAATTAATTTTTCTAATAAAAATTACATTTTGTCATACGTATATAAATGTTTTATTTGCCTCTCCATTATGATGTAAAGTAGAATGCTTACCTTGGTTGCAAGTAGCTATTACACCCTCGAACTCTGTATGTTCTCGGGTGCACTCGATCCATTAGCGCCCTTTACGAGCGCTCGCAAGGGCGCGAAATTGGATTGAGTGCACCCTCGAACTATATTCGCCCTCGCTTCGCTCGGGCGTCTAAATATCTCGGGTGCACTCAATCCAATTTAGGGCTCTTTGCGAGCTGAGTTCGCACCGGCGCCAAATTGGATCTTGTTCTGTAATAGCTCCCTTACTACCCTTGTGTAACAATCTACTATTACCTACTCCACCCCATGATGTAATGCAGTAGGTCAATATGGATTCGCAAAGGGCCCGGTAAACCTGTATAATAAGTTTTTGATCCGCAATATGGCGTAGATTTTTGAAGACAAAAATCAGCTTGCGTACTCAGCTTACTAAAGCTTCTAGATGGGGTTTGAATGAGAGTGATTCATCCAGTATTATGCCAAGGTATTAAATTTTTTTTGTATTATGTATGGTTGGGCAGATACATACGTTATCAGCGCCTACACAATAATGCGCAAACAATTTTGGGCTGATTTCGTTTGACGGGCAATAACACCTTATTTCTTATTTGATAATAAATATTATATATAAAGATGTTTCTATTATAAAATTTGACTTGTCTAAGTGCTTGTAAGACTAAATAAATAAAGTTATTGTTATCTGAAATACTCAGATATCTGTCTAAAAAGTCAGTGTATAGAGTATTATTTTGAAGAATATTCCTATATCAAAATACACCGTAGCTTCGTAGAGAAACTCTATGAAACCAACGCTCTAGCACTTTTGACGTAGATGTTATCTCCATCTGCTTCCAATAGAACATAAAAATTTAAGTAGGTTCCTGTACTTACCTAACCAAGTAGAGACGTACCTACGCAGATCGTCACTTAGCTAATCCACCCACAGCATCATGTAGCATCGACATAACACTGTCAAGCGTCATATGTTCAACATGTTATACACGACTTTGATTTTAGGAAGGCGACCGATATCCCAAATTGGCTAGAACATCGCTGTAGTACGTAGTGTAGTGACGTCATATGCGGGCAAAGCGCGTGCCAAACCACTTTCGTTAATCGTTTTCTGACACAATGACTCCCCTATCACTTTATTATGCGCGAATGTTCCTATTAGAGAACAGAGAATCCATGAAAATTACCGCTATTAAGTAAAGTACTTTCTCTTAATTGAAATTGGTTTGGTTCGGGAAGGTAGCGCTACTTATATTAGTACCTAAGAACCGTATTATTTTGTTCTCGATTTAGAAATACTTTAGTAACTTTTACCGGTTAATTAAAGTAGGTATTCACATGCTCACTCAACTTCATTCCTTTATAATCTTAGGATTTGTTAGATTTTTAGTGGCGAAACGGAGGATGTTGCCGTCATTCTCGTACCTAATCCTCCCGGTTAGACGGCACCACAACATCTACCTGTACCTACATCAGGTAGATACTATATATAGCCAATGCTAGGTCATTGCTGGACATAGATATCCCCTGATGAGTGTCGAGTATGCGCCGTTATGCGCTCGTACCTTCAAAAACAAGCTTGGGTACGCAAGCCACGAAAGAGCGCACAAAAGGGTAGAGAATCAACACCCTGATGATTGTAGCCCTAAGTCAAAGTTAAAACGCCTGACCAGGCACACAGTCGCTGTAGGCGAAACCGGCTTGAAGAGCATCATCATAAGTGTCCAATGCCATAATTTCACGCTGGGCATACGGATGGGGATTTCAGTTCAGTAATGCATCTGATCTGCAAGGGGTACTGCTGTCCGCCGCCCGGTGGATGTCCTTTAGTTGTCTTTTACGACACTCGCGCGAAGAGTTTGTGTGTTCCAAATCATATGCTGACACCACACTCCAACCACTATCAAACTAACCGCATATGTATGTCTGACTTCCAGTAAATAGTACGTTTAACCCTCTACGGTGTAGAGTAGATCCTACACTGTTGTTATTCACAGAACACAAAATCCCTCTAGAGTACAAAGGTTTCCTGCTCTAAAGAAACCGTTACAAGAGATAATATAACCCTCAGTACAAACAACCCATTCTTTTATCGTCCAGCCCTCCGACCGACTTATCAAATAACACTGGATCTCCTTGAGATCGACCGTTACTTGACTAAAAGGATGATAAAAAGTTACAATTACGTTTTAAGGGTAGATCGAAGCAAACCGAGGTCACGACAACGTATATCTTTCAATTGAAGTCCAAGATGCCATGCTTTTGTCTGTTGCTTCTATAAAATCCCGAATAACAGAACTCTGAAAGCATTAAATCCGAGTTGAAAGGGACAAACTTTGGGAATCGATAAAAAAATTGCACAATAGGATACATTCAAAGGAAGAAAGATTGATGTAGGTAGGTGAGGTACCGGACTTTGGCAAGTTTGAACACGTGCGCGGGCCAGCTGCGCGCTTCTTGAAGAAAGACCATAAAAAATGGGGCACCCCATGTTAAAAGGTTACCTACTTAGCTATCATTTAACTTTTTTACGATTAATCAGAACGAGATACGATAGATCTGCAGGCAAGTTAAAATCAAAGGTTAGTTAGGTACTAAACAATACGAACTTTGTAGAAGAAGAATTTAATCATGATTGTTAGGTTCAAGAAAGGGAATCAAAGGGGAAAAAGACAGGCGACTTTTATTCTCTTCATAGAAATGGGTGGAGATTTGAGGGCTCAATTTGCTATTAAGAATATTCAAAAATTGTGCCCCCCCCCCCCCCCTTCTAGGGGGCTCCCCGAGTGGAGCCATACGGGTGATTTCTTTTACGGGGGCCGTATAGAGGATATCCGGTGATTTAGAATGCAAGATTTTTTTGCCCCCAAAAAAAACCCCCCTTTTGAGACTGCTACCAGATGCCCTATTTTAGACCGCCCTTTTGGAACTCCCATGCGGACTTAATTTGAAAGATTATTTTGGGTCATGTATAAGAAAAAAAGATGTTTCGCAAGAAATTTAAATTTTGCACCCCTGCCCATCTAGACCCTTCCTTTTAATAAAAACCGAAATTTGCCCTATTTTTGATCTTTTTTTCCGAGTGGAGCATTGGGGCTCGCTTCGCTCGCCGCAATGTGACTACAGGGAACAGCACGGCAAGCAAAGCGAGCCCTGCTGTGACCACCCCGACGCCCCCCCCCCTGTTCTGGGGAGGGGATCCTCCCCTGAACATGAGGAGAAAATTGCGGCGAGCGGATGAGCGGAGCGAGCAAGGACTCCGAAACGACGATATTATGTAGATTCGGATATTTTTTTAGCAAATAGCTTCGCAAAATTACCTTTGTACCTAATAGATTACTTATTGAACGCAGAAAAAACAAAAAACCACCTGGATTTCCAGTGTGACCGGTGATTATGGACTAAACCGATAAAATATTACATTATTTATAACTATTGTTAAACACAGTAACTTATCACAATGTTTAAACCTTAGATCAAACACAACAAAAATCATTTTTTTTGTCATAAAATCTTTCCGCTTGAACCAATCGTGTCTGTGTATACGGGCAATGCAATAATGGCGTCGGGCAATGAATTGTTTACACACGCCGTTGATAGATGAAGATACTTATTTTATTTTTTTAAATAAGAAGGCCACCTTACCCTCCTGGCCTACTTTAACGAACCTTCTCCTACGGTAATTTTTTGATAGTGTCACCTAGCGGTAAATTTAAAAAACAGAAAGGCCATCGCTATTTTCAAATTATTTTCAAAAATAGAATTTCAGCGTCTCAATTTTTTTTTATAAAATGATAATAGTTTTGCTACTCGCCACTAGGTGCCACCTTGTTTCCGATCGCTTTCATGGACGAAAGAAATTCATCATCATCATCATCATCATACCAGCCCATACACGTCCACTGCTGGACATAGGCCTCTTTCATACGACGCCACAAATAGCGGTCCTGAGCCGCCTCCATTCATCGACTCCCTGCGACCGCTACAATGTCGTCTGTCCATCGAGTGGATGGTCTCCCATGTAGGGGGGGATTTGCCATAATCACCACGCTTGGTAGGCGGATTGGTGATCGCAGTGTTGGTGTTAAAAAATACTCAGAAAGAAGCTGCTGCCGTTCCTCTGGTTGGTTCCCTTAGTCGGCTCTTACGACATCCACGGGTTGAGTAGTCTTCTTCTTCTTCTTTTAGCTTTGGCTCTGCGGGTCGATATTCTTAAGCCGCGGCCCCACGGCTTGACAGCTTATTGTTATAGCTGTCATGCTGTCATTGTCATCTGACTGACTGATTTGACAGTTGACATTTGATGAGGGTTTGTATCCGAGGGGTTTGTTTTATTATCCGAGGCTAGGACCAAGAATATTAATTTCTCTATGATCCGAGGTTTTATTCAAGGAATTTATACATATATGTATGTACTAATTGGTTTTATTTTAACTAGGTACCGGATTGACGACGACGAAGACGGCCGGCGGCAGGCAGACAATCAGTGTGACCATTTGAGGCAGATTTCAGCCATTTTGGCAGATTTGACTCCCAAATTTTAGCTATGGCAGAATAAGGTAATGATTTACAAAAGTGGCAGATTCCAAGAAAATTCGTATTATTTTTTATTTTCAATAACATCATCCTCATCAATCAATCGTTAAATTTATTTATAATTTTCAATAATTATAAAATAAAATCATTCACAGAATAAAACTAAGGTAAAGTTTTATTCTGTGAATGATTTTATTTTACAGAACTGGTAACATTTGTTTCATAAATTTGACTTCTAAAGTCTCTTTCCTCGCGCGAATCACACATGGTGCTATGCCTACTAGCACTGCGAAACTGCATCCACACTTGCGCGCGAACCACGCGCGCCTTACGAACTCGTTGTGGACTTAAAACCGACAAACTACTGGGACGAGGTGAAAATGCGACGCGAAGAGCGTGACGAATGGGATGCACACTCAGATTTGAAAAGTGCTTCGTGCCTTCGTGCATGTGGAGAGGCTTTTTGTTATTGACTCTACCTTTTAAGATTTTTTTTTGTTTGATTAAGGACTACTGTGTATTGTGTGTAAGGCCAGTAACTTTTCAGAATTCTGAGAATGCAGTTTAGACTTATTTTAAAAATAAAGGTTGTTTTGTTTCAGTTAAATTTTCTATCTTGAATTCATTTACGCCCCCCAACGTTCGTTTGTATTGTACCACCCCAGCATGTATACACTTTTTAGAAGAATAACTTCAGCTATCTAACGACTCATCAGAGATAGCTGAACTGAATGTAAAATATGTGTTTGATTTTTTCCATTACTATGAAGGAACATTTTAGGGCATATTTTTGTTATTTTTCAAAGTCGTTTTTGCAGATTTTTGGTCCGTATGTATGTAGCACAATCGCCATTTTTGAGATGGTCACCCACCTTGCAGCCGGTAAATCAATCAATTCCTTTCAATTCAATCAATTCAAAGACAATACATATTGGTATGTAATAAACATTTCGTTTTCGATTATTTTCTTTGGCGCTGACGGCAGCTCACATAGCGTCATAATTATTGTTCTGTGCATAGCATTCTGCATCATCTGAGCGGCTTCACTGCTACTCAAAACATATAATTCCAACTTCTAGCGTCCAGCCCTCACCAAAGAGTACCTTAACCGTCCTCACAACCACCTTTGGTTCGGACCAACCAGGGGGGTACCGGGAGGGAGCACATAGACCGGGAGTACCCCTCCAACCGTTTCGACTCGGAGGTGTCTCAAAACTTTTACCCTGTAATAATATTGACTTCTTGTTGTGCTTGCATCCAAACATCTCACAAAATTCGTGCTGGATTTATCGATCCTGAATAGGTATGGATTTGGATCAGTTGTCAGAGGTTGTGAAGGAATGCCAAATCTCTGAGCAAACAGAAGATGCCGAAGCTGAAGGCTCCGAATCTGACAATGAAACAATAATTGATAAAGATAACATACATGAAAATTTACAGAAGTGGCCAAGACTAAAGCCATCTAAAATACCGGCGATCTTTTTGCACAAACCTGTTAATCTGGAAAATCATGTACAAAAACTTCTCAGCATGAAAGTAAAATTTTATCAACCTACGTACAGCAAAAATTTCACAAAAATTACTTGTGTTTCGAATAATGATCACAAGTCTTTGATCAAATACTTAGACAAAAAGCAATTGCCATACCATACTTTTGGTAATCCATCTAAAAGAAAAATAAAAGTTGTAATAAAAGGAATTCTGCAAGACACTCCTTTGGATAAAGTGAAGGCTGAACTAAAGTCACAAGGTGTTCCAATCATAAGAGTTCACAAAATGAAGATTAAAGATGAAGAAGATAATCCCAATATGCTGGTATTGGGTGTTGTGCCCTATGATGAGAAAGGATTAACTTTGTTAGGCTTGAAAAAACTGCTTGGCAGTAATGTTAGAGTTGAGCCACCTAATCTTAAGATAAATCAGTGTTACCGCTGTCAAAAATGGGGTCATACTGAGAGATATTGCCATGGAGTATTCAAGTGTGTGAAGTGTGCAGGTGATCACCTGTATAAAAAATGCCCTCGGAGTAAGGACACCACAGACCCACCTAAATGTGCTAACTGTGGCAGCGGTCATACTGCTAATTACAAGAAATGCCCACAGGGCCCTTTCACTGTGAGATATGAGCTGTCGAAGATCACTAAAGAAATGAAGGCGGCATCAATGCCTCGCCAAAATCCTGTATTGGTCACAGTTGATAATTGTCATGCCCTGTATAAGAGTAATGACTGTGGAAAAGACTAAATTGATGAAAACAGAATATTTTGTCATTTTCTATTGTTTCTACTTTTAAGTGCTTTTTTAAAGAAAATAATGCCTATAATAAAGAATGCCTATAACTAGTAAACCTAGTACTAGATACACTATTATCTAGCCATTAAAATCAGTGTGATTTGAAAATGATTTTGATTAGAAATAAGAGATATGTGATTGAACTTAAACATGATTGCATACAAAAATTTATGGGTTTTATTTGTACCATTGTAGCACAATACTCTAGCGATACCAGTATCATTTTAGGTTTGTATGGTTAGCGACAGAATAGTGACAATATTACTGCATGTTGTGATTTCATGGAAGAGGTTAATGACCTGTATTGCCACCTTATTTGGCACTTTACTCATTGTAGATATGTTATATAATCTTATCTTTCTTTTATGGTTTTGTTAAAAAATACAATATGTTTATGAAGTAGTTACTTTATTTTGAACTTTCAATTCTTTGGTAATTTAAAAAGAACCATGTTATTCCAAAATACCTATTGTTTTACCTTCAGTACCTATGTAGATTAGGTACCTACTACATGAATGAATCAGTTAATACTAAAATTATTCAATGAACAACTACATTATGTGATAATGTTATTAGGTAATACTTACAGTCTATTTACATACAGTAAAATTAAACTAGATCATACTCTATATTTACAAATTAACATATTCGAAATTCTTACAAGTTCCTATCATGAGCTTTTCACAGCTTGCTGAATATTCGTTTTTAAAACGTTGCTGCTCACATCATTATCTAGGGGAGTTACCAGCACCTGTAAAGAATAGAAAACTTGCTTGTAGAATACAATATTGAACTGATGTCTGCATAGGTTGCTAACTAAAAAAAGGGTTTCAAGAACGAAGTTTGGATGTGATGATAAGAACATAATAAATTGACGTCGGCATAATCATTCCTCGACGACATCATAGGACATGAGACAGTGAACAGTTCTATACCTACACAATGTATCCACGACACGGTAAGGTACATCCGGCTAAAAAACGTGCGGTACAATGCCTTGTGAACCGAGCCTAAGACCCTTTCACGTGCTATGAAAAAAGTTGCTGCGCGGTGCCGCCGCCGCCGGAACACCCATCTTGCCTACATTCCGCAAAATGCAGCTCGAGTATGCTCTAGCACGCCACGTTGACAGTAACATTACCATATATTGATAAGAGACTATAAATGGATATCCTCTTAAAGACCTGTTCAGACTTACGCGGTATTCATTACCCATAGCGGCTGCGTCATCCCGCCGGGCTTTTTCTATGTACCACATAGCCACTCTACTTTTAGGTAGCCTGAGAATACCAACTGCGTAGTCTGTTTAGGCCTGTTTAACGAAGTTATAGTATGTAATTCCTCACCTCAAGTTTGAGTTGCGTGACAGGTCTGCCATCAAGCTCGGCTAGCACCCTATCTAGGGTTTCCACGAGCCGGTCTGCGTCCTGAGTGGAGAACACCATAGGAGGCTTGAACTTTAGCACGTTGCTGTCGGGACCGTCTCGGCTGATCAGGATCTTTTCTTCGCGCATTCTGTAATGTAGGTTTAAGTTTTATTGGAATACTGCGCCGGCGAAATGAAGGTCTACTCCATCTTCACACAATGATCTCAATAATGACTTTGTCCTAATAGTACAGAGTCGAATGTTAGTCACGCACTCGTACTGTTACTCGTTGCAACTTTGTTTTACAAAAAAGATCCCAACGTGTCACAGTGTACCTAACTCGAAGGGAAAAAAACTCCCAACGGGTCACACTGTGACTGGATCTGGTGTAACACGTTGGGAACCCACCTAAACTACCTTCTGAAAAAAACTAAAATTCGTCATAGATGTAGTAACTATGTAGTTTTGGGCCTAGAAAAAGATTATATTTTAGAAAGCTAAAAGCCTCTTTTTATCTAGAAAAGTTAGATAAAGATACAATTCATTTATTTTACCCAAAAACACAAGAACAATAAGAAATTAAGCAAGAGAAAAGTCAAAGTACATCATTAAATAAATCTAAAATTATCACACGGAAGTACTAAAATCTAACAGTACCTCGTAAAGTTAGTAAGTTAGATAAACTAGTACCTACGTATTCTAAAAAATGCTCCTGCTATCAATAAATAGGGCCTATGGGCATCCTATGGGTTACCACTACAAATTCTTCTACTAGTTTCTGCATGCGGCTTCGCACGCGTTGTTTCTATAGAAAAAATTTAAGGTGTTTTCTATCCTATGGAAACTGTTTTATGGGATAAAAAGTAGTAATGTGTTTTTCCAGGTCTAAAGTAGACCTAAGTACATACATATATGCAAAAGTTGTTTTTGTAGCTCGATCTGTTCAGTAGTTTTGGCTTGAAGAAGTATCAAATATCCATTCATCTAAAGTTACCATAATATATTATTAGTGCGACTAACTGATATGCCTAAAAAGCCATTCTTACCTATTCACAACATGTTTCGCCTCAGCCGTAGCAGGCGTTCTAGCTTCCCTATCAGTAACCAGCTCGACGCCCACGAACAGTCCTCTTCCACGCACATCGCCGACCAATCTGTGCTTGTGTTTCAACGTTTCGCAACGAGTCAGTAGGTGGTTTCCGACGCGGAGCGCGCGGTCCATAAGATTCTCTTCCTCGATCACGTCTAGGACTGCGTTGGCGATGGAGCATGAGACTGGGTTGCCGCCGTACTGTAAGAAATTAAGTTTGAATTATTACCTAGGTACTTTAGATGCCTAGCGTGAGCGTTTTTTGGTTTTCGGTGTTTTCAGGGGGAACATAGGTTAGGGATGTATGTTTACGCATCATTAACTTTAACAGAAACAGTTTACGGATAGAAAGGAGGTTACTTATTGAATAAAGCTCTTGAGCAGGGAATAGTCTGGGCTTATATAGCATTACTTTAAATAGAGCCCTTTGCGCTCTTTCTAGTCTGATCAACGATGTCTTTGGTGATCCTCCCCACACTGTTATGCAATAACCAAACACCGATTGTGCCAACGCGTAATAAACTGTTTTCAGTGTAGAGTGTTCTGCAGTAGATCGAAGCTTTCTGAAGATGTACATTCGTTTTCTGATCTTTGACGCTGTTAGATTTATTTGATGCTTCCAACTTAAGGTGTCGTCTATAACAACTCCGAGATATTTTGTTGAGTTCACGTGGTCAATTGCAGTACAATCACATTCCGTAAGAGTGTACATTTTCTCACAAGAGTATAATTTAAGTTCAAAACCACCTGTTGGTCGTGAGGATACTGTAGGGGCTAAGGTCAGATAATTTGTTTTGTCAACATTAAGAGTAAGAAGGTTGTTTGAAAGCCAAATTCTAACAACTTCAAGAGCGTCCTCTGCATGTTGTTTTGCCTCATCCCAGGTCTTACCAGTTATAAGCAGGGCTGTGTCATCTGCATACGCTAGGGTTTTACAGTTTGTTAAGGGGAGCTGACAAAGATCATTGACATAAACGAGGAAAAGTGTAAGTCCCAGGACACTACCCTGGGGTACACCGTAGGTTAGGCCTGCATCGGAACTAGTATAGTTATCTATTACAACGCGCTGCGATCTGTCGGTAAGGTAACTTTTAAATATGTTGAGAGCTTGACCTCTTACACCAATGTCTTCCAGCTTTTTTAGAAGTAGAGGAATAGATACAGTGTCGAATGCCTTCGAAAGATCGAGGAAGACGGCTATAGATTTCTTTTTGGGGTCAATACTCATGGCAACGCTGTTTGTTAGTTCAAGAACGGCATCTTCAGTGGATTTGCCACTCCTAAAGCCGTATTGATTATCAGCCAGTAACTTGTATTTATTTAGAAATTTTGTAAGCCTAGTATACAAGCATTTTTCGAAAATTTTAGAAAGGGTTGTTAGAACTGATATCGGTCTATGGTTGGTGACACTGCATCTGTCCCCATTTTTGTAGATTGGATGTACAAGAGCTTTTTTAAAAACAACAGGGCAAACACCCCAGGAGAAGCATAAGTTAAATATAAAAGTGAGTACAGGGGCCAGTGTGGATTTAGTAGCTTTAACTATAGTGCTAGAGATGCCATCCCAGCCTTCTGCACAGTATGATTTCTGTTATTTCGTCTACATCCACATCAATCAGTGCCATTAAATTAAGGCTTGAATTACGCAGGTGGTCATATGCTGGGCGGGAAGAAACTGTGTCAGTTGTCTCAATTTTGGATGCAAGGTTTTTCCCAACCTCTGAAAAGTAGTTATTTACCAAGTTGATTGATGTTTGGGGATCGTTTGACAGGGTAAGAAGTTCTATAGGTTGTAGATGACTTGTTTTTGAATTACAAACCTTCTTAACAACCTCCCAGGTGGCTTTTGGGTTATTCCTGGCCTTCTCAAATTCACCTCTTTCAAATATTTGTTTAGTTTTTTTCAGTACATTATTGCAGAAATTTCGGTATCTTTTATATATTGTAGCTTTTAATTCATTTTTAGGATCACTTAAATGTTTTCTAAAAAGTCTATCACGATTTCTTATGCATCGAAGAAGGCCGGGAGTAATCCAAGGTTTGTTTATTCTATTTTTGGAAGGAATGTTAATCATATTTGTGTGTTTAATAATAATAGACGTAATTGATTCCAGTAACGAAGATGCGGCTAGCTCCGGGTTTTGAATTTCAAATATAGGTGAGAAGTCAGTTTCGTTAATCTGACTAACAATAGCTTCTTTATTTATAACTTTGGATTTTTTATTGGGCTTAGAAATAGTGTTGTTGGTACTACAGCTTAGAACAACAGGCGAGTGATCCGTGGGCTTAGTATCTAAAACAATTGTGATAGCTCTACGATCTGTTTTGAGCATAACATGATCGATACACCTGTGTAGGCGAGTGGGGAATGAATGAGCAGGTAACAGGCCTTGGTAGGCAAGACCGTTTAGGTAATTCTCACAAGTTGAGAAGTCGTGCTCGCCATCCTTGGCTGTAATATTGATATTAATATCGCCGACAAGAGCTATTGTTCTAAAGGTCTTAAGGGATGCAATGTAGTCGCATAAGCTTTCAACAAAAATACCTGAATTTTTCGAAGGCGCTCTATACACAGCCAAGATAGCCATGTCGTTCTTTAATTTAATGATCAAGCTGTTAGCTTCCCTAATACTTGTCTGTTCGGTTAAATGAATAAGATCATCTCTAACGTAAACAATGACGCCATCGTTTTGGTTTGTCCACGTAGATTTATAAGAGACAGCCGTCCAGTAGCGGCAACTGTTCAACATAGCTGAGCCAGCACTCGGACATTACTATGACATCGCACTTTAGATCATATAAAATATTACAATAATTAATATCAGAAATATAATACATGTAAATAAATGTTATAAAAGCTGCTGTATAGGCGCAATGTCAAAATAAACTAAAATAAAGCTAGGTTCAATAAAATAAACAAAAAAACAATTTGATAAACAAAGAAAAATACTGGTCAATTCACACAGCATTATCTAGCCCCAAGCTAAGCAGAGCTTATGTTATCTACTAGATAACTGATATACATAATAGAATATATTACATAGATAGATATTTTTTACTATACATAGAAAACGTCCAGAACACCCTGAACAAATATTTGGAGATCGTACAAATATTTGTCCCGAGGCGGGAATCGAACCCGCAAGCTCCTGCGTCGCAGACAGACCTTCGCCCACCGCGCCACAGAGGTCGTCATAATAAATGCCATGATAATTAATTTATGAATGACTAGTTTCTGAACGCGGTTGCGCACGACTTTTTTCTATGGAAACGTTAAAAGGTGATATCTGATTTAAGGGATAAAAGTAGCCTATGTTTAATTCCAGGCTTCTAGGCCTGGAATTGTAAAAATGTAGCAAAATTTCATCAGCCATATGTCGAGTATGTGACGAGAAATTTCACCGATACGTTCAGTAGTTTTGGCGTGAAGAGGTAACAAACATCCATCCAAACATTCCAAACATGGATGTTTGTTACCTCTTCAGGATTTTTTGTTTCCTGTCAAGTATGATACGAAAATCATAGCTAGGTATAGTTACAATGGACCTACAGTTCCGTGACACGACACAAGATAGACTAGATATCGCGTAGCAACAGCACAGTTAACATAATTATCTGTCATCTGCGAACAACAGCCTATTAATTTTATCTTACCTAATAATTTTACGCGCAGAGCAAATGTTTACTAACCAAACAATTATTTGCATGTTGTTCAAATGGCATCAGCAAATATCGTAGAGTAGAACAGCAATACGCTGATAATTTCAAGTGGCAAGGAAAATTTCTGTTTCTACGGCACTGTATATACGACCTACCTACACCACTGAGCGCCATTAGGTATACCTACAAGTAGGTACGCTGTAGGGAATATTCTCTATCTACTTAAATTTTTAATAACCTTTCTGTTACATATCAATTTGTAAGTCTGTTAATTTATAAGCCTCTGGTTTTCCTTCAAACCAATATATAAATATCTACGCAATGCCAGAATTTAATGTACCGATCCAAAGATCCTCTCTCAACAGTCTCTGGTATTAAATTTGGCGAGTTTTAATAAACGATAAACCGACTTCAAATTCCTGAACCTACCTCTTATTTACGCCCGTTGTCGTGGAAACTGTTTGCTAACAGTCATTGTGATAGTTAGATTGTTTTCAAAAACCTAAAAATCGACTTACTTTTACCCTGTTTTTAAGTTTTACGGGATAAAAACGAACGTTGCAACGAATAAAACATACAGACAAATTGAGAACCTCCTCCTTTTTGAAGTCGTTTAAAAAGTGACATTTGTTGAGGTTTACCAAACCAACACGACAACCATATTAGTTCCATGGACGGTCACGCCCAGTCACGCCGCTCACTCTATCGCTCAGCGCGAAACTAGCGAAAATCAAATGGCCTCAATCTGTCACCGATAATATGACCTCTAGTGTGTTTGCATTACGGAGGTCAGTGATAAACACCTTTTGAATTGCTTTTTTGGTATGAAAGTTAGTTACGTAGTTTGATCGTATGATTATTTTCCATATGTTTGTATAAAAAAGGTACATTATTATTTATTCACTTTTTATTTTGTTTTCTAATTATTAATTAATACAAATTTATTATATAAATTATAAATTTGTAACTTTACCTAACTAATAAAAAAAAAAAAAAATGTCTGTTTCTTATGTCAAAACAACAGTTTCTTACTAAATGCTTATGATATAATAAATAAATAAAAATAGCCTTTATTCTCTGACTAATAGGTACTTAATTAATATTGTTTAAATATACCTTCTTATTATCTATGTGGTCGCTCACTATAGGCCTTGTACATAAGTTCAAAATCACCTAGCGAGCTATGTATGAAGAGAGCTATGCTCAGATTTTCTCTATCTTCGATAGAGTCCGGAATACGGAAATTCGTAGAAGAACCAAAGTTACCGACATAGCTCTCAGAATCAGCAGGCTCAAGTGGCGATGGGCAGGCCATATACTCGTATGTAGATCGTAGAACCGATAACCGTTGGGGAGTATAGGTTCTCGACTGGCGACCGCGTTGCAATGCGAAACGGAGTGTGGGAAGATCTCCCACTCGATGGACCGACGACATCGAAGCGGTCGCTGGGAGTCGTTGGATGGAGGCGGCTCAGGACCACTATTCGTGGCATCGTTTGGGGGAGGCCTATGTTCAGCAGTGGACGTGTACGGGCTGATGATGATGATTATCTATGTATATACAAATTTTTGACACCGGTTGTAGGTAAGTCAGGTTGTCCTTTGACATAGGCCTCATCCATCATATGCCATATGAAGTGCCAAATGTTTATGATTTGGTTTTTATAAAATGGTTTTTTTTTTAGTTTGGTATGTACACATGGTACATAGATATAAAGTTCTAAAAACTCAGTTGTTGTCTCTTATCCCCAAATTCGGCTGGGCCAATTTTGATGGGAGATTCACTTGCAGATAGCTAATGTTACTATTTTAGAAGAGCCACTTTTTTTTAAATAAATATTATTTTATTTTAGAGTACATTGCAAAAAAGTGTCAGACTCTCTATTATGCCCCTTATAAAGTTAAAATGAATCTAAAACCTTTTCTCTTACCGTGTTAAAGTATTCCACGCCAGTATCAGTGAAACTCTTAGCAATCTCCGGTGTAGTTATAACCGCAGCAACAGGATGTCCGTTGCCCATAGGCTTGCCCACGGTCACGATGTCCGGAATCACGTCCTGGGTCTCGAACGCCCACATGTGGGTGCCCATTCGCCCAAAGCCGACTTGAACTTCATCGGCTATGCAGACACCGTCGGCGTCGCGGATGTGCCTGAAAATAACAAAGAGAAATAAATAATTAAAGCTAATATACATATGTATGTATAATGCTGGACAATTTAAACAGCATCATCTAGCCCCAACCTAAGCAGAGCTTGTGTTATGGGTAGGTACTAGATAACTGAAGATAACTGATATAGTTAATACACAGATATTTTTAAGTATTCGTAGAGAATCAACCAGAACACCCTGAACAAAATCTACAAGTCGTACAAACATCAACCCAGGCAGACCTTCGCCTGCTGGTCGTCATACTTCTGGATATGTCACTGCATCATCTAGCCCCAAGGTAAGCAGAGCTTTTTGGTTATTAAGAGCGCGAGCCCACAACGACTTTTTGTAGTGATACAAACTGGTAAACGCGCTACGGCATCGCGACTGTTGCTCGCTTGCATCGATACAGTCACGATGCTGCTGTAGCGCATTTACCAGTCGCGCGTTTGCATCGCTCCAAAAAGTCGTCGTGGGCGCGAGCTCTAATATGTATGTAGTTGGACTTGCTATGTACAATGGCGTCGCGTCGCGTCGTACAAACAGTACACTTTCATGGTTTATTTATTGTATTTTTTTCTAATTTTTTTGAAATTAGATGATCTTTATGTAGTTCGAGTTTTTTACCACAGGAATTCCGTGAGAACTTTACCTACTGAGATCTAGGCCTAGTTTCACAACCAAACCAGTTAGGTTCGCCTCTTAAATAGGCAATGGTTAAGTGGACGTTGAGCATTAAGGATATTAACCTTGTATCCAGTTTCTTATTTAGCTAAAGTATGATAAATGGCAACAAAACAACTTATCATTCTACAGAAACGCTGTTTTTAAACGTGCAGATATTCTATCTCCTTTACCTAATTTATCAGGTCAACCTTATCGTGTGGAAAGTTTTGATTGATTAGCAAAAAAATATTATGTAAGAAGATACCACCAACGAAATAAAGAGTAGATTAGGTAGGTATCAAGTCATAACAAAAGATAAAAAGACATCGATTTAAGTAAAATTTGGGAGATATGGTACGTTCTCCCAGCGCTAACTCAACAAATGGCATGTGTTTTGTTACAAGTAAACGCATAGACACAAGTTATTTTCAATTTCAGATTTCAATAAGTTTATTTCTTTATGCAGGGACGAGGGAAAATTCTTCTTTATGCTTACAAAACAAGCACTTAGACAAGTCAAATTGTATACTATAAACAGCTATAAATATAGTTATTATTATCAAATAAAAAATAAAGTGTTATTGATTTTCTCTTCATTCTAAATGTTTGGTCCAGTAGTGGAAGAAACTTGTGCAACATACCTAATGAAAAACAAAGATGAAAAGACGTACCTAGACCGAAGTGCGACCGAGACAACAATACGCTACCATGACGCTACCCATGCACGACTCGCAACAAGCTATCTCTTTTTACCGAATGTATCGTATATTTCTATCTCTGTCTGCAAATAGCGAAATATGGCACTAGAATAATTAGAAAATTAAGTTTTTTGTGCTCACGTGTAAAAAGTGATTCCTAGAGCTTTGTTTTATTTATTTGTACCTACACCTAGTAAACGAACCGAGGGCATTGTTGTTGTATTTTAGTCAATAAATCACATGAAAGTACGTAGCTGAGTCATACCTTAGTCCAAGTAGTCGGACCGGCGGAAATGGCTGGACCTAATTTGAGCCTTCCCGTTTCGAAAAATCTCCCCGTTTTTAATCGACTTCAAAAGGAGGAGGTTTTCAAATCGTATGTAGGTTTTTTTTTGTATTTATGTTACGCGATATCTCCGCCAATTATGGACCGATTTTGAAAATTATTTCACTATTGTATATAAAATAATCCCGAAGGGGGATATTTTTTTTTGTCTCCAGGACATTAGTATTTATCCACAAAACTTAAAATAAGTGTAAAAGTAAGGGAATTTGAAGTCGGTTTATCGTTTTTTTAAACACGCCATATTACATAGATAGATGCAACAAGAGTCCTATTAAATCTTGTTCTTTAAGCACCTAATAACTGTTTAAAATTGTCACTATGTGCTTATCAACTCCCCCCCCCCCCCTCCGTTTACAAACATTCTTTTTCGGCTTTGGCTAGTGTATAGTTACTTAATTAGCGCTACCCTATAAACTAGTTTATTATAGGTGCATTAGTTCAAACTTGATAAGAATATTTTGGTGCTCTTTATTTCAAAGTTCAACAAGGAGCATTTAGCGATAACAGTCTAGATAAAACCAGAATTGCGACAGTAAAATCATAGGTCATAAGGACGATGATGGTGACTTGAACTTTGACTCGAAACGCGTTTTATGAATTTAGTTACTTAAACGAGTTACTTCAATAATTTGACGACCGATGTGGCGCGGCGGGCGAAGGTCCGCCTGTGACGCAGGCAGGAGGTTGCGGCTTCAATTCCCGCCTTGGGACAAATGTTATACGATCTACGAATATATGTCTCGGGTGTTCTGGGTATTTTCTATATATAATAATAAAAAAAAACTATCTATTTAATATAGTATTAAATATATCAGTCTTCCAGTACCCACAAGCTCTGCTTAGCTTGGGGCTAGATGATGCTGTGCGGATTGTCTAGCATTATTTATTTATTTAAGGATTCCTATTTTGTTTCCTTTCAAAAGCATCATTGATAGACTTCTTGTAAATTTTTTAGAGAAAATATCACAGCGAATCCGCGCGTTTTCACTAATTTCGTTTATGTGAGTGCGTTTTGGCGATGTTTCGAGGTGGCTTAGGTACAGCTATGTACATACGTATTCCGGATATAAATATGATTAGAGTGCTTTGAACTGAACACTTTTTGCTCGGCGTGTGGCGAATTTTTTATCTTAACAGAGAGAAATTCCGCGAGCGAAACTAAGTTAGCTAAAAAAGTCACCAATTATCACTTACTGGTAAACGCGCTGCAAGTATCCATTAGGAGGGATGATCTGCCCGCCACAGCTCTGCAAACTCTCCGCGATAAAAGCACAAACGCCGCCATTCTTCTTCGCCTCCAAACAGAGTTTCTCCACTTCATCCGCGTATAGTTTCCCTAGCTCCTCTTCGGAATGTGAGTCGGTAGGGTATGTGTACTTTCCTCTGTACACATCTGGGACAGGCGCCTGGGTTATATAAAGAAAGATTAGAATGTTATTCTACTGGTTAGACAAGACAATGGAATGCTTATTAAAATTTTCAATGGAATTTACTGACGAATTTGTAAACTTCTCGCTGGATGACATAATAATGCTTTTCCTAATGAGCATAGAATTCTAAGAAAAATAATTAATAAAGTGGTTGTGAATTTTATTTGAGATTTATTGTGAGCGATGCGAAAGAAACTCTACAATCTGTTTAATCCGAGTTACTTAAATCTGTACGAAATCAAAATGGACTTCTAGAAACGACTTCTTTACGGGTGCTCTAAATGGGAATAACATAAGTATACTAAATGTGGTGCTCTTAGAATTGATGCTCTAAATAGGAATACTCCTCAAAATCAACCAATCACGACCGTAAACGTTCTCGAGTGTAAGCGACCACTAACAAACTAGCACTAGGCACTAAGTACACACAATTGTACCTATCTGACTTTGGCCCTAATAGAATTTTAATCATCGAAGATTCTAAAATTCATAAACACATTATAGTAAACGCACAATTATTATCGCACCTTTATCACGCACCCGCGAGACGCATGTTCAAATAAACGGGGTCGTGTTATCTATTACTAAATATAATTCACCGATTAGACTATCTCAATAAGCTTTTTAAATGAAATTATATGATATCCCAAATATTTTACGATTTCGGCGAGACTTGAACCCCGCAGAAATCCGGATCGAATTCGTTTGAGATTACCCCGAGTGCGAGGGATTACCTACGCACTATAATAACAAAAACCCTTTTTATAATGTCCTGTATGTAAGCTCAAGAGTAATATATCCACCGTTTTAAGGTAAGTAGTTCGAATTCATTTCAATGGCGCGTTTAAACTGGGCGAGAAGCCGAATAGAACGTCGTTATTAAGACATCTCGACTCCGCGACTTCAGTGGATACCACCGAGCGGAGATGTATCATATTTGTGTGGCGCGATCGAAGCGGAAATGTGAGCTGTGTCTCGCCGTGCAATGCGGAGATGTGAGCTATGCCTCGCAAACATCCAACGCTCGCCGCACGCAGCTCAGTTCCGCTCAAGTCAGTACACATCTCCGCTTTAGCCAGCACACATCTCCAGTTTAGCCAATACGCATCTCCGCACAGCTTCGGTAGATCAAGTTAGCTGAAAACGTTTCTTCTCGTCTTCGTTTCAGATAGGTATCTCCGCACATCTCCGCTTTGGTAGAGTCTGGGCCTTATCGTGTGTCAATTTGCTCTTAGTTTACAATGCATTTCATTCTTCAAAATTTCATTACTACGATCAAGACGTTTTAAATTGGCAAAATAGACTTCTAGTTGGGTTAGGTGACAAATGATCGCTATGATTTATCGATTGTTTTGTGTAGATCCGCATGTGTGAAATAACTTACCACATGGACCCAGTCTGGTTTCTCTGGCCCTCCGGGTAGGTTAAATTTGTAGGGAGATATATCAATCATAGACGTTAGATGTCCGTGATACGCGCTGTAACAAACAGGGGCTAGTAGCACCCTAAAACACTTCGAGATACTCGAAGCAACCTAACTGGATCCTTGGCTAACACTGGCATGTCTTAACTTAAATAAAAAAAATTGGGTAGGCAGGTATCTATATGTATAAGTGTATTCAGTACCGGGTAAAACGGGGTGAATAGAGACATAATAGAATTGAATTGAAGATTGAATAGAAATGTACGAAATACTGCGGTACATTATCATCCGTGGTTTATACTGGGGAACACCTTCCGTGAATCTGACCTCCGTGACTTCACCTCTTGTGTCCGACACAGGAGGTGAAGTCAAGGACCAAGGATACTTCCACTGCTGCAAGCCATGTCTTGCTCTAAGATTTCGTCCATTGCTATTCTCGTAGGAGTCTCTATTCACTCCGTTTTACGGTATGGGTACACAGTAACATTTTTTTTTTACATTTCAGGTGATAGTACGTATTCCTAAGTTCAATTCTAGACTCTATATATTTCCTACATTTAAAAAGGTTAGATTGTCTACAGCTTCAAAATGTTGTGTGTTATCATTATGCCAGGGAAAAATTTACATCCCCAAAACTACTGACAAATTCAAATACTCACTGGTCAAGAGTAACAACATCCTTCTTCTTAGTATGTACCCTGGCCAATCTAAGCGCGAGGTCATTGGCCTCAGAGCCAGAATTCACGAAGAAACAAACGGAGAGTGGTTCAGGCATCGTCTTCACGAGGCGTTTCGCGAGAATCACAATCTCATCGTGGAGATAACGGTTGTTTGTTGATATTAACGACATTTGGTTCCGGCCAGCCTCAACTACGTGGGGGTGACAATGGCCGACTGAAAATAAAGTATATTCTGAAGTCAAATTCAGTACTTAGAAATAATTTCCTATTTCAATAGACACTTTATTAGTCACCGCAGTGTTACCCGCGTCATATGGATAAGATATGCAGCAAGAAGGGATCAAAAGTAGCCTATCCTATATTCTGTCCAGGATATATGTATGTTGGTACTGTCAGTCGGCTGTTAAGAGCACGCGCCCACGGCGATTTTTTGTAGCGATGCAAACACGCAACAGTATCGCGACTGTATCGATGCAAACGCGCGACCGTCACGTAGAAGAAGACATCTACCGGCTGAGTAGACTTCTACGTCGCGACGACGACAACGGCCATAACACGGGACCGCGCCGCACCGGATTTAGCTAACTCGTTAATTCAATAACATAATAAATACCTTAC
This sequence comes from Eupithecia insigniata, assembly GCA_947859395.1. Lineage (NCBI taxonomy): Eukaryota > Metazoa > Arthropoda > Insecta > Lepidoptera > Geometridae > Eupithecia > Eupithecia insigniata. The sequence continues at coordinate 9,373,700 of OX402003.1, forward strand.
CATGAGCCACATTATTGATGCAATCCAGGTATCTCTCTCCTGTCTCATCGTACATGTACTGGGCTATACCACGGACAATCTTCAACGGAGACGACCGGAAGAAAAGCTGGCAGGCAGCACTGTAGACAATACATTAAGTATCTTTAAAATATTTTTTTTATACTTTCTTTAGAATAAGGAAGATTTCTAGTTACTTCCAGATATGGTTGGTAATATAGGATATATGTATATAAAAGAATTCTAAAAACTTTAATTATTGGCTGAATTATTTTCCTTAATAACAAGGAAAGCAAGTTAGAACAACACAAATCATTAAAAAAATATCCTATTAAGTATACATAAGTGATTTTAATATAAACCATGATAGTTTTAAAGCATAATTAACTCACCCAATATGTTGGTCACGCAGCTTGATGGTTTCATTTTTGGGCATAGATTGTAAGTAAGCCATTATAATTTATTTTAAATTAATCTGAAAACCGATGGAAAAAATTATGATCGACCAAAAATCACAACATACGCTAAAAACCCAATCAGAAATTACATCACCTTATAGATAGGCCTTATAGGTAGGTAAATAAAGGTAATAATACTGAAAAATAGGGAAATATGTTGATTGATAGGAAAATGGAGGCGCGGCCCGCGCGACGGTCGAGCAAGGAATGCTATCGGCACGTGCTCACCCTTTAGCTTTTATACAAACTAGAACTAGCAAGACGACCACAGTTTACACAACAACTACTATCAAAGGCACAGAATACGTAGCAGGTACGGGCGGCGTCTTCCACGCCCTCGGAACAGCCAATGGGAACAAAATCAAGCTGTTATCAGTTGGCATTAGATAGAGCAAATGTTGATGTGCAGTGTGCAGCAATGTTGCATGGACCGAATGCGTGGACCTAAAGTAGAGAACACACATGGACATGAAATTTTTGGAAGTCAAGCTCGGTGTCTACCGGAAAATCTCATATTCTGACTGGAGTCAGGAAATCTGTTCAAATAAAATTTATACAAAAATCTGATACAAAATAAAATTTCTGATTATTAATAGAACTAAGTAATGAATACTTATGGGAATGTTAATTCCGATGAACTTTCAATGATTTTTGGACAATCTATTAAATTTACTTGTTACTTATGTATTTGTTAACTTTAATTATAGAACTGTACAGTAGGTATGTACCTACAATATAAATTTGCAGACATCAAAGTGCCTGGGTTGTAGCCGCGGCTTTGCAAACTTTGATAGTTTAATGGAATCGACCGATTAATAGATTCCGTTTAATAATAAGTATTACAAAATTAAAAAGATCAAGTTAAGCCTAGTTGAATTTAAAAACACACTAAATTCAAACAAAAGCCAGCCAAAGAAACATTATCACTTTACCTAGGTGTGAAATTAATATCCTACTGCAAATCAAATTGTTTGTGCTGCAAACAACAAACGTATGCCACAAAGTTCCTTGCTACTTTGTGGATATCAATTAAACGGTCAGCAAAATAAACCGGTTTTGGTCAGCCGAAAAATGGATTTTGCCAGCAGAAAAAGTAAATTAAGCTGCATGTAGTGGTCTGCTAAAATGACTAAATTGTTTCACAAGTAATGAGACATTGGGCTGCCTATAAATTAATATTTCTGCAGCAATATATTAGTAAAGTAGCAGCAAATCGTGGTACGGATATTACGTGCCATAAAATTTGGATTTGCTAACTAAACATTATAAACCTACCTAGGGTATAGCTGCCTAGGGTAGGTATCTTCTGCATCTACGAGTAAATGTTTTAATAATAATATGAAATCCTCCAGGGACGTTAACTCTTAAACCTTACCCGGATTTAAGGGTTAACGGCTACACCAAATTTTATTTTGTTATCCTTCAAGGGTAACCAAGTCACTTGAAAAACAGAGGGGGCCTAAAAACAATTCTATTTCAGTTTTACATTACATCATAGGGATCGTGGTTGATTAATCTGGTGTAGGACAACTTGCACTTTAAAAATCTTTTTTTTCTCAGTTTATGGTCCATTATAATATACATATTTCCCTTAAATCTAACATACATAAACACAAACAGACAATTTTTAAATTTCGAACATGTAAAATTGATTTTTCCACGTAGCAGACTTTTTCTGCTTAGTGAAAATATAATCCTGCTGGTCAAATAATTAATTCTGCTGACCAAAACATTAATTTTGCAGATAAAACAGCTATTTATTTTGTGATCAAAAATAATTAAGTTGCCGACCAAGTATTGCTGATGGTTTATATTTTACACCCGACCAAAACATAATAATAATGTCCGAATAATTTTAGCAGTGATCCGGTGTTCAATGTTGCCACATATATGTTTGATGTGGTTTGGTTTTTTACCTTAAGAGGGTCGTGGTCATCTTCCCCCACGGTGACCGGCCGGCTTGGGGAGTATTTTTCAAAAGTTGGGTTAGACGTGTTTGTTTTATAGATTTAAGTAGGAAGTAAAAGAAGTAAAGGCAGGCAAAACAAAAGATGGGAAGATGATTTAAAAAGGGTGGCTGGCCTAGAATGGACCCACACTGCAAAAGACAGAAACCATTGGAAGACCTTAGAGGAGGCCGAAGGACAAACTGGATAAAAGAAACAATTAAACTAAGGATAAGGACCTTAGAGGCCGAAGGACAAACTGGATAAAAGAAACAATTAAACTAAGGATAAGGACCTTAGAGAAGGCCGAAGGACAAACTGGATAAAAGAAACAATTAAACTAAGGATACCTATACGTAAGATAAATTCTAAAACTGATCCAGAAATAAAGGAATTTTAGCAGATTTTTCCGGCTAACCAAAAGTTTAAAGTAAATTAAATAAATACCAATAAATTTATTCCCCTACTTTATACTGAGCACAGACGCTAAGTATTATTTAACATGTGGCTAGAAACTATTAACGGAATCATACTGTCACTTAGTATGTAATTTTCCTATATCTTAACTTTTAAAAATCTATATATTTTCTCATGTAGCTAACGACACTATAACAGGCTGTTTAATAGGATTATTTATCTCTATGTCATGTCAACGTATAAGATTGTTTATTGGAGCTATTAATAGTACTTACCTACACAGAAGTTATCTGGTCGGTACTAAATAGATACTGCAGTCGGATCTGATAAGATCTTACGCATATTTAACCTTCCGAGTGACGCTACATAGCGAACTTCTAAATATAATATAATAATAAACGGAGGTGGTTTTCGTTGTTAGAATCATAGAATCAAAAATTGATTAGCTAGATTCATAGGAATTGAAAATCGTACTGCTTGCTCTTACTGGGTTTTGGCTGAAAATCAGTGTTTTTGCTTCTTGAGCAAAATATTACGCTGAGGCATAGCCTTTTTGACGCACACACAGATATTTTAATTTGATATCAATTTATATTACTGTTTGTTTTTATTAGTCAACTGTATTTTATTGTTTATTTATACAAATATACTGTATAATTATTGTAATTTGTGTGTCTGAAGTTGAAAAAATACGTTACCTATCTATTCATAACTTGGCATTCCTTTATTAATAGTATTACCTATAAACAACAAGTTTAACAATTTAAGTATAAGCTTATGTTTTAGCGCCCCAACGGGGTTCATGTCATGATATCAGTATTCATATTTAAGAACATATTGTAACACATGAAACAACAGTATAAATAAATGAATATGTATGTTATTATATTATATAGGATTATATGTTACAAAATAAAACACAACATTGTATCAAATGGTCCCAAAGAAAGTTAAGGCAATCATACTTAACCTCTCAATGACCCGCCAACAGGGCAGAAACGAGTAGCAGATACTCATGTGCTTTGTGAACCCGCCTTACCATCGATTTCATTGAATCTGTTAATCCTCCGACTAGTGTAATTGGACATATCTAATATAAGTAGATATAAATAGATGCCGATTATTTCCACCATTTTTTTACAAAGTGCTCGCTTCCTTTTATTTGATCTATAAATAAGATTAGATAATGCAAAAAAATCCATTCATCCACCCAGATGAATGGATTCGTTCTATACGCTAAAACCACATGTTCCGGATATTGATACCTGAAACTACTGCTGACCTCTAATATTAAACTTATAAGGTCATAACTGAAAAGTACGTACCTTTCAAAATATTTGAGTAAACAGGAATTATTTTGCTGACCGTACATCCGCTGCGCGTACGCACGCGGTAATCACGCCAAGCGGCGTGCGATCCATGCGGCCCGTTGTAGATTGTAAACTTTGTAGATACCGTGATGGTGGATGGTCACACTTACAGCGATTTGCAGTCTTTGATTCTTTCTGCTTGTACTGTTTTCTACGACTTGATATGACAGCCTGTAGTAGAAAACTTCAATAGCTTCAATAGGCGCAATCCACCACACTTTTGAGAGAAACATCGTACTTGAGTACTTAAAATATAATAAAACAAGTATTATGTATTCCAAAAAATAACAATAAAATTTTAATTTAGTTTCTTACCTATTCTATGAAAACATACAAAATTATGTTGGTACGTCGTAGAAACAAAATGAGAGATACTTAGATTTTTTTTATATTTTATTTTAATCCTACTAATTTTGCTACTAATATTATAAATGTCAAAGTTTGTATGGATGGATGTATGGATATTTATTACTCTTTCACGCAAAAACTACTGAGCCGATTGAGCTGAAATTTGGTATGGGTATAAATTGGGACCTGGAATAACATATAGGCTATTTTTTTATCCCGATAAAACGCGGGCGAAGGCGCGATCAGCAGCTAGTTTAAAAATAAATTACTCCATAAGATGTTTCTCTCTGTAAGTGTGGTGGATGGCGCCTATTGAAGCAATGAAGTAGGTAAATACTGTAACTATTGTAAATATGTACTTAAAGCAATTATGAAACCTATTTCACTTACGTACAGGTGACGAATTGTTTTGAGAAATGTCGCTTGATCAAACTATAGTAGAATAAAAAATAATAAATTGCACAGTTAAATAATAATTACCTGTTATGTTCCCACTATTGTTAAAATAGGTATGCAACGATGTGATCTCCAAAGAAACCCAGATGAGAATAATGATTTGGCATTTTAAAAAAAACTATAAATACTAACCCCCTGGAGATAACGTTTTTATGAGACCACCTCGTGATCATTCCTTTATAGTGAAATAATTTTCAAAATCGGTCCATAAATGACGGAAATGTCGGGTAACATACATAAAAAAAAAAAAAAACATTCATTCGAATTGAGAATCCCTCCATTTTTGAAGTCGGTTAAAAAAAGATCACGCTCTCGCCACAATAATTGACCAGATAATAATTATTAGAAACACGAGTGGAAGTGTTTACAATAGTGGCAACACTATACCCGAAGCCTTGAGCCTTTGGTCGCACGAGAAATTCATATATTTTCTGTTTTTTTTTCTGTGTTCAACAATTAGGCAAGATATGTACTTGTTAGTTTTGCGACTTTTCTAAGCCATTTGCTAAAAACCCATGGTAAAAAACCTTCTAATCAATTTGTAATTATGGATGCTATTGACATGTAAAAAAAGATTTGTTACCAAAATCAACAGGATCTCGTTACACTCCAAAACGACGATTGAAGCACAGACATGATACTAGCTGCGGTGGATTGAAATTATTTTAAGCATAGCAAATAGTTTACCTAAAATGGTTGCAAAATAATATTTTTATATACCAAATATAAAAATACATGGGAGACCATCCACTCGATGGACCGACGACATCGTAGCGGTCGCAGGGAGTCGATGGATGGAGGCGGCTCAGGACCGCTATTTGTGGCGTCGTACGGGGAAGGCCTATGTCCAGCAGTGGACGTGTATGGGCTGATGATGATGATGATGATGATACCAAATATATGTTGTATACATTCCATGTAGAACGCGAAAAACAAAAAAAAAAACATTTCGGCTATTCTGTGACGCCTCGCCATAAGGTGCGATTTCATAGTAGCGGAGACCCTATTTTTTCTAGTTCGTGTATCTGGTAGCTAACATTATTATATTATACAATTCTGAAATCTTATAAACTCCTGTCAGAATAGTTCATATTTATTATCAGTTGAATGATAGGTACTATGTAGGTAGTACCCTAGTTTAAATACTAGATATTTGTTTAGTGGGGGCGCGTACACATCCGGCCGTCTTTATTACAGGATCATTTTTAGCGGATCCGTTGCTACTAGAGGTACCTAATATTCACACAGCATTTACAGGACCGACTTTAACGGATACGTCGCTACTAGAGGTAATATTTACACAGCAATTTTTGCACACAGTTTCGATCCGATAAAACGGATCAGTATTTCCTTTGTTTGAGATTTTTACTGGATCCGGAATACTGTAAGTATTGTGCGTGAACTTGCTCATACAACTACATATACCATAAATAACGGATATGTAAAACGGATCAATATGTTCTAATTTTGGATACCGCATAAATAGAAAATACTTATGCTGAATCAGTCAGAGGTCAAAAGATATATTTTATGTTATAAATAGAACAAGCAATCCATAGTCTCATTATCAAATATACTTCAAATTAGGTTGTGAAGCCTGTTTAGTCATATAGATAATTTAAAGAATTACTAAATTAGGTTGTTAAGCTTATTTAGTAATATAGATAATGTAAAGGATTACCTTATGTAAATGCTCGTAAGGTTTGATAAGAATTTAGTTACGTACAAAGGAAATCTAATACTCGTAATGGTTGTGTTAGTTTTGTACCAGTGAAATATAATAGGTACATACGTACGACATAGAAATGAAACACACATATCTTATTATAGTATAAGTATAATGAATAATTAAATAACGTTATTTCAAATATGTTGCCAAAAGACTTATGATGTGTAATCGTAAAAGTAATAATCAAAATGTTCTAGAGGTCAAACATTTCGAGATTGGAGATAAAAAAATCGCTTGGGGAAGCTATGCAAATAGGTATATTACCAAAAGCTCACGTTGTTGTCAAACATGCAAATTTTGCAATCAGAAGTGGAATACATACTTGTCATCACAAAGTGTTCCCTAAAACGTGTTTGCACGAAAAACAACAACATGAGTAACTCGATACGGTCAAACCAGAAATTAGTGCAAAACAGTCTATCATTTCACTAATTAATATTAACCTATCATTTATAATTACAACCATTCGCGACAACAGAGCAAAATGTTTAGTGCTAATTTCACAAATATTTAGACAGAACAATAAACAGGATGCCTCAAAACATTACTAGTTGATGCCAAACTCGAAAAGCAAAAATCAAAACGCGGGTAAAAAAAAAACAACCATTTTGTTTTGAGGCATCTTTACTTGTAAATGATTTAAGTTCTTAATGATGATGTCAGTCTTACGGCCGGAAGGGATGGTAGGACGCAGTCCAAACCGTTGTGGCACAAACACTATCTTGATTTTCCAAAATAAATAACATTTGTGCATTACTACAAGTAAAGAACAAAAAGTAATTTTTCTTGTCACTGTACATTCAAATATCAGACGGAAGAGCTACGGGAATTTAAATTATAATTATTTTATTACGTACTAAGTATCCACCGAACTGTAATGGTTACATTAATAGGCGGAGACACCTCACTTATGATAGGTGTATTAATTAAACTACGAGTCCAGATGTAATAACGATGCATCGTCGTTTTAGAACTAAGCAGACTCTATTACCGTTTACAGTAAAAACTGTATAAAACTGACTGTGATGTGACGTAGAATTAAGTTTACTTGCATTACGATGAGTATTACAAAACCAAACCTAATTATAACCGTTTATATACTAAAATCAACTCGATCAAAAGTGATATTCCTAGTCATTCATATGTGACATGTGAATAGGGATGAAGTGGGTTGGTTTTGATGCAAGATTTGAGATATAAGACTAGTGAATATTAAGAAACAATATAAAAAAAATCACCAGAGCAATATAACCGCTTGGTGATAGCATTATAAAACAAAAGTATGACCTGCACTCGACAAAGAGGAGTAGTAAGAATATAATACTTATTCCAACACACACCAATGAATTGTGTGTCTCAAATTTATTTTGTTATTTCGGAGCTCAACAGGCTGTTATATTAGTCTGAGCTTTACGTTTACATTTTGTACATACACTGTATACTGATGAAATGAGCTGTATAAATTTATTGTTCATAATAAATATGTAGACGACTCAAAATATTAAAACAATGTGATTTCACTAAATTATGCTTTTTAGACCTAACATAGATATTGTACAGTTTGAAGAAAATCGATACGAAACTGATAAGAAATAATCAGAATAACAATTTGAACGATACAAAACGCAAATAACTTTATGCTGGTCAAATAACATCTACGTACGAACATGCATAAAACGGTTAAGGTCCTCTCCAACCACCGGCCAGTTTGCATAAGGTGGCTGACCATTATGATCTGACAAATGTTTACATAGGTTTGCGGATAAAAGCTATTGTGTGAATATCTCACATTTTTGTAGGCAAGCACGTTACGCCGATGGCAGACGAGTTCCTTAAATATGCTTCAAACTAACATTACTTTTAAGAAACTAACGATATATGGATTAAAATTTATAATCATTTAAATACATACATACATGTTATTTTGTGTAAAAATAGTGTTTTTCAAAGTCAAGCACTTACTAATGCCAAAATACGCAGGGATAATACCAGTAAATGTTAATAATGCGCGAGGAGCAGATAGGTCTGAATAGGAGCAGATAGGAGTATTCAAATAGGTATTTATTATGCTTTAGTGAAATATTGAGTTAGTAAAAGTCAATAAATAAATTCTAAGATTCGCAAAAAAATATGGACGGCAACAGTTATAGTGAGTGAAGATATCTCAGTAACTGAGCAAAAGAATAGCAATTTTAAATATTGTGAATATTCAATGTAAACATATAACTTTTCATAATGTATAAGAATATCTTATTTTAAAGTACATTTAAATATTAAAAACTATTGTGCATTTTATGTTTCTACTGTACTGCAATTAATAAGTCTAAACACAACATCTAACACAGTAACTATTGCAATAAGACTACTCAAAGTGCATTATTAACGAATTGGTTACAGCGATGTCGGCCGTGCCATATTTTTAGAACCTACATTTAGTTAGTATATAATATTATAACTGACAATACTTCTTTTTTAGAAATACTATAAATATCTATTCGATGAAACATTTTATAAACACTGGAAGGTAGATAAATCAAAGGTCTGCATCCTTATCAAACTTTAAAGAACATCAATTATACTAACTAGCATTCTAAAAATTTACTATCTAATGAATGCTGAAAACATCCCACAATTTATGAATGCATAAACATCTAACTATTATTACAAAGATATTGAACTAAGCCTACCTGCGCTGCTGGCAACATTCGAGCTGTTATTCCAATGTCATGTTCTCATTTTTGTTCACAAATCTAGCGACTAAGTTCTTGACGATACAACACAATGTATAAACTATTTATTACATAACTTTTACCTTGATACGTTCAAATCATCGATCGCAGATGGTAAAAAACGAACGTTAAAAATTACGTTTTTTAAGCCTACGTATTATGAATATTTTTTACACACATTGATTACAAGTAAAAGGCTGAATCTAGCGTCTTTCCTATTCTCTTTGTAAGCACTTTACACTTAAAATTTTTAAAAAACATCGGACTGATAATATGGGTAGAACCGTACAATTCTAACTATCCTATTTTGTTCTCATTTCTATTATTACGCTGATTGTTATCAAAAACTTGGTATTTTGCCTATAGTCCTAGCACTTGTATATCTGTGTATGTAAGTACCAACTATACTAGTTGTAAGATCGTTGAAAATGTTACCGGTCAGTCTTGGATCCCTACATCGCTACTCAGAAATCGTCAATCCATGAAGATGAGTTGATCTTAAGCAAGGCACAATAATGTAATATTTTTTTTAACTAGACGTTTTCTCATTCTTTTTCGCTACTTGTTTGAAAGTTCTGATTATATACACCTCTCGTATTTCCTCGTTATTTTTAATAACATTAACATTCTCGCTCGTATTCTGCAAAATTCTAATCGCGGGTTTCACTGATACATTCAATCTGAATTGCTATCATTTTATATTACCTACATAGTATAGTCAGCAACGTAGCATTCTCTTTCCAGTTTGATTTAAATTATCTTTAACGTACATGACGTTTTACATCACTAGTATTGAAATAGCTACTAACGATCCTAGCATACATCAGTAATCCATAACACAAACTCTACTTTGGGGCCAGATGATGCTGTGTAATTAAATTATGCCCAGTATTACTTATTTATTTGCAACTTATTTACATTTTCCCGTGTAAAAACGAAACGATTTAAATCTCGACTGTGACTGAGAGATTCGTTGCTGTCTATACCGACCCATTATTATTTTAACATATTTCACGTAAACGCTGATGTAAATCGTTTATAATACGAATAACTAATCCATACATTGTAAACAGCTAATACGATATAAAATACATCATTACAAAATGATATTATATTATTGCTTTATGGTTGGAAGATCTTAACTTTTTAGTTAGTCAGATATTTATAACGATACTTTTGTGTATAATTTAAGGTATTTTATTTATCTTATTTGACATTGGAATAACATCTATTCGATAGTTCTGAGAGCAGATGGACATATATTTTATCTAAACATATTTGCACTGATTAATTTTTACTTTTTTTGTGTTCACGATCATGCGCATAACTTGTGGTTGTTGTAAAATTCACTTGGACATTCTTAGAATTTTTTTCTCCCATTTCATGACGGGATACCGTGTGTTGCCAGCCTAAATATTGTAATATCTGGTCATGATTCATACTGTGACAATTTATAAGCAACAAAACCAGCCAGCTAATACAACGACCATCTTCTTTTAAGTCTCATTAACATTAGTTTCAGTGCAGTGTTGCCAGCGAACGCGTTATACATTATTCCAAAGGCTCTCAGAATGCTACTTTGCATTAATATATGAATAATTAATATAATATAAACGTGTAAATAAAGTACTATAGTTAAATCGAACTCACATCTACAATTATCTCTACGAGACGCCATTACGTTAACATTCATTATCTCCAAATTTCGACAAGAGAATATCAAAAATAGTGAATCGACGGCCATCATCTACAATTTCTGTCTCATATTTTGTAGTCTAATGACGCCATTTTAGGTCACTTGAAACATCATTAATACGCCAATATCTCACACAGGACTATTGCATTCAATTTTGAATTTCGCATATTCTCCAAATTTTGATACAATCTTTAGATAAATCGACACTTAAAAATTATTCTTCCACGCCTAAGTTATAGTAAAGAGTGAGTTACAAGTGTCGATATAAATAATCTGTCTTTCCATCAACAGGACCTTTCTTCATTCCACACAAGTCATACAAAATTGAAAAAGTTGGAAACAACTGGTACACAAAACCTATTCAAACATGTTTTTTTTTATTTTATTTTTTTCTTCGTAATTAATCCAAACAATATCATGCGCTAAAATATTATCAATGCAAAACGGGTTCATTGCATAAATTCTAAAATATGTTACTTATCTTAAACTTAAATATAGTTTTAATATTATAAATGTTGTAAAACGTAATTAAATATAACCAGTTGACCCACTTTTGTCAATTTAGTATCTTCGCGCAAACTATCATTCCTGACCAAACATTACAATTCGAACCAATTTGATTTCGTCAATACATCCATTCTCATGTTGTATATATTGTAAATAAATTTAAAATACAACAGATATTTCACTCGAAAGTATCCTGACTGAACTTAAAAGGACTATTAATTTAACAAACTAGATTATAACGCGATCGAAGCAACTATATATAAAAATTTACTTTAATACGCTCAGTCAAAAGCGATAGAGATCTTTAATAATTCGCTAGTAATCACTTTGACAGCGTAGTGAACTATTCTGGGCGGACAACTTAAATCTATTTCATTAGTTTTAAGTTATTTAAGGCCATGTCTATAGTTCTAAGGTATATAAGGTCCAGTATCCACCAAAGATAAGCGTCACATGAGAGTAGCCAATAGAATCGTATAGAATCGTTACAGTAGCATCACATTATTCATGTGGTATTTGTCGATTTCAGCTCATCATTTGGTGAAGCCCAGAGCCAGGAATGCCGGCAAAAGCTGAAAATAATCTCGTGAGGAAAAAGTTCTAGATTGTCATTTTTACATAAAAAGTGTTCAAGAACATGGTTTGAAATTTTGACAGCCTTTAATATGACAGCACTCATTATTATTTTATGTCAGCTATGCAATATTTTGATACAGTTTAAATATTAAGTAGATAATTAGTTAAGTACAGTTATATAAGTGTTGTCCACCGAACTATTGCGAATTGAGTTACTTATATTAAAATTATTAATATTTTAAAAACATGAATATTAAAAAATGAGGAAGATTAAACTCAAACCAGTCGGGTTTTTACAACTAAAAATGATGAAATAAAAAATGAGCTAGAGTAAGAAGTTCGCGGGTTCTTACCTCTGACTAGTAAAGTATTAGTAAGAAAGAATTGTAGTTATTTAAACTGTAATCAATTGGGCTAAGATGTTATTTACATTTTTTTTACTTCAACTGTCTTCCTAATGTTAGATTTTAAGGGTCAATTGAATATATTCAATCGCTTGTATCATAATATGTTCAATTGAAACAAATGTTGCTACCTCCTCGCGTGAATACAGACATTCATAACTCTGATTACGATCAATCAACCTCAGACTATTTTACGCACAACCTTCAAATGAGCTTGCTTTCTTGTTAGTACAATGAAATCAATCGTCAATATGAAACAGTGATATATCAACAACAAACATTTACACTCTGAGATCTACAGTAGGTAATGAGAACTAAAATATCTGCAAACGTCCTTAAAACTTTACAATATTATATGTAAAGAAACTTATTAACAAGGAAAATTACAATCAAGAATACAAACAAATTGTGTAAATTAATATTGTGAACCGTTTAGATTTACATTTTAGGAGTTAGCAACATTTCCCTGCGAAATAATTCGCTTCAATGAGATCGATACTCAAGTCGAGTTTTAAATTATTACTAATGGAGGTATTTCTATAAAAGTTTGTGGTAAAAACAGAAATTACAGGACGGTTAAACAAGAAAATTAAGCTATGAAACATTAATCAGTATTATGATAACCCTCCTCCGTTGGTAGTAGGGTAAAAATTTAGATTAAATAGCTATACGTGTCTACGTTTTACATCTTTCAACCCATATACTCAAACGCTACGTAGCGCTTAGATTTGAGGAGAACTCAAATTATGATTTCCTAACAGATTGTCTATTTAATTGTGACAACAATCAAATAGTAATTTGATAACTGCTCAAAGGTAACGTTTCAGTACACGGGGTCAATGAAGCACAACGGGTTTTTAGTAACACTGACACGCGTTTCGTATAGGTAGGTAGCGTTGGTGCGTCGAGTACTGAAATTCCAAATAATACGAGTGTATAATAATATAGTTTAGTTAGAGTGAGAGATGGTAGAGCCCGTACTGGGGCCATTGCCAGTGTGACAGTTTGCGCGCGGTGCACCGCACCATACAAACTATCGGCTGCCGTCGTCATTTACCGTTCGTTTGCAGAGCCGCGTTCAACTGAGTCCAGAGATCCTTTTTGCACGTTTTAGACCTAAAAACATTTCCCTTATTTCTCTTATTGTCCATATGTCGGTGCTATAGCATTCGAGAGCAGTTGACTGAAGAATGGATGTCGATCTTTGTCACTAAACAAAAGAGCATTTGAAAATGAATGTCATCAAATAATACTATGTATTTACGTATATTTACTATCTACGACTTCGATTACTATAATGTAAACAAAAGATGATTAATATATTCACCATCGCATTAATACATCATCTTTGTTTTGAATGACATAAACGATTAATAGATAAAATTATCTGTGTAATATGCGCAATTTATAATATCATATCAATACTCTAAACATATATGGTTACAATGAGAAAGCATAGACAACCATTAGCTACAGATCGAATACAATTGCACCGTTAAAAATAAAAAGGCAACTCAAAAATAAACATACATACAGTGCGACCACGATAGTATCGATAGAACGTTTTCGAAACATCTCAAAATAATGCCATGGTATAATAACTGCGCCTATTACATTGATGAAGGCAAGAGCCCCCACGACAAAGTCATACATATAGAACAATCACTGGGATACTAGTTAATTAGACAGAGAGCGGGAAAAATATAAACTATTGAGAGACATGCATTGAACAAGGATAGCTGTTGACAATTGGATTGTGACGTAGTATTGAGACGCCTGCGGGAATAGAAGACCTTTTCTACCGATATGGCGCGGCGGGCGCAGGTCCGCCTGCGACGCAGAAGGTCACGGGTTCTATTCCCGCCAGGAGACAAATGTTTGTACGATCTGCAAATATTTGTCTCGGGGGTTCTGGGTATTTTCTATGTATAATAAAATATAATAAAAAATATCTATCTATGTAATATATTATGTATATCAGTGATCTAGTACCCATAACACAAGCTCTGCTTAGCTTGTGGCTAGATGATGTTGTGTGCACTGTCCAACATGATTTATTTATTTATTTACTTTGACCATGATAATGTCATAAATCCATGACAAGGCATTCCTTCTGTTTTTCGCCGCAATCAATCATGGTCGCACCGTAAAAAGAAGTAAAGTCCACTTACTTGCGCAACGAAGCAAGCCATTCTTTGAACTGTGCATTGCCTTCAGGCGTTAGTTGAAAGGCGGTCCGTGCAGATAGCACGATGCTGACAAACTCTTCATATTCTACAGCGGTTATGTGGTACAGCTTCTGATGGATGCACTGGATGTACCTGTGTAATTAATTTAATGGTGAGTATTCTTCTTCTTTTTTTTCCTGCCCTTATCCCACACTAGGTGGGATCGGCACAAATGGTGAGCATTAAGTATGCATGTTATATTCTCAAATTCAAAGAAAAGGCTACATAGCAACCGACATAGCTCTTGAATTAGAAAACTGAAATGGCAGTGACCAGGCCACATAGCTCGCAGAACCGATAACCTCTGGGGAGTAAAGGTTCTCGAGGTTCTCGATTGACGATCGAGATCAAACGCGAAACGGAGTGCAGGGAGGACTCCCACACTCGGACCAACAGCGGTTGTGGGCATTCAATGGATGGAGGCGGCACAGAATCGTCGTCGCGTCATTTATAGACGTCAAAGTGTTAAGATAATAAAAGGGCTATACTTACATCTGCTGACATTTCTGCACTAAAGGAGCGAGTGTTCCACGCAGATGTTGCATCACTAGATGGTGCGGGCCGCCGCGCGCAAGCCAATGTGCGGATTCCACGCATAGTTCATACAGCACGAACGGAGATACGACAGAATTGACGGCGCAGACGCAGAACTGGTGTAGGTATTGAGCACCGAGACGCTTGCAGACTCGGAGGAGCCATTTCACGTGCTCACCGTATGGTGGGTTTCTGTAGAGGTGAATTTGAATGGTAAATCTTGTACATTCGTTTTTGAATTATTGTTCCGAAAACGGAAGAGGCCGATATCATATGGCGGACTCTCAGAAAAAACTTTTTTCGTTGACCTATAATGAAAATTACCATAGCAAGCTAATATTTTAAAAAATAAAAAAACATAACACGTTGGAAATGGATTTCCATACACTTTTCTTTCTCGCTAAACGCGTGAGAAATTAAATGCCATAGCTTTACGTCCCGCATTTTAGTAAGATTGCAATATATAATAGGGATGACGACAGTAAGTAAAAATCAGACAAATTATGTATTTATCGAATTATACCTAAGCCATAGATGACAAAACACGTGTTATATTTTGATCGAGATTAATTATTATTTTGATAAAATAAAACTACAAAATACAGCAATCCGCCATGACACGTTGAACACCAATCAGATAATACATAACTGTGACGCCATGCCGTCACAATATGTAATAGAAAGGCACAGAATAGCTGGTAAAGTTTCTCTTAAAAATATTATGATCATTCTGTATGATCAGATGTTCGTGCATCTATGACGTTATAGATAGCCGCCACGAGCATTGTAGCGTTTTTGAGCGAAAATGAAAATGCATATTTAAAAGCTGTATTTTTGAAAACCAATTTTTTTGCAGAAATTTCATTTATTTTGCATTCAGTACATGTCTAAAAATACCACGGTGTAGTTTCTCAAAATCAGTTGTCATGTCTATTACGTACTTTCTACCTCAAGTTTGAAAAAGGAATAAGGCACTTTCCGAGCAGGTGTAGTATAAACATGCAAACGTAACCCTTACGCGGAGCGGAATAGATTCGACCAATCATGAGCCATAGTAGCGTAGTATGACGAGATGTGCATTTGAACCAATGTGGTCGGTCAATTCCGCTTAACTCCGTGTCAGTACAGGTAACGCACCCTTATGCTTTCAGTTAACCAATGCAGGGTAATGTATGCATTGTAGGGCATATTTTTGGGTGTGTAACCCGTTTACATCAAGCATCAAGGGGCCGTCTTCAAGTTGTTTAAAGTCGGCAAATTGAGATAAGCTGAGCTCAAAAATATTTTTTTAAATCTGCCACATTCTAAAATCAAGGATCAATCAAGAAGTCATACAACTCACCTTCCAAACTTGTTTTGAGGACGATCATCGTGAACCCTTCTAGCTTGTGTCTCCAAAGCCAACATCCCCACTCGATAGGCAGCCAGCAGTCTCCTTAGCTGGCCCGGGGGGAGATTGGGGGGCGCACTCCCCCCCACTCCGGTCACTCCCACGTTACTGACAGCGCCGATGTTAACGTTCACTTGTTGCAAGTTGTTATGCGACGGCGGTAATGGAGGCGGGATTGGCGGTGGATGCTGAATGTTCTAGAAATATTATAATCCGTTGTTTTTATAACGAGTATTCAGTTGAAAACAGTAAAAGTTCGGCTGGTACAGTGAGACTACAGTGCAAGCAAAATGGAACAGTATTTCTATTTGAACAACGTTTTAATTATGTTTATAGTAACTAGGTACATTCAGATAAAGAAATAATAATTTACTCTAATTCACAACACTTACTATTCTACCAGTGTTAATCCCCAATTCACAAAAGATTAGCGTATTGATAATATAATTCAAGAACTAGGTTAAAAACTTGTGCTCGTATTTTATTATAAGGAGTTATGTAACTTGTTTCTTTTTATATTCACAAACATTTTAAAAGTAGTGAGAAAACATTGTTTCCTGTAATATTGTAGTCTTGTTAAATGAATCCATATGTTTGCTGGTGTAACATTATTTTTTTTAAAGTAAATAAACTTTTTTGAGAGAATCAAGACGCTAATTCAGTGTAAAGAGTGCATTGTTAAGGTCTCACAGTGATTAATGTTACCGCATTGTGCACGCTGACGTTGACAGGAATTGGGGGCGGTGGGTGACTCACACACGGTGGCGGGACTTGGACCACTTGCGGCGCGTGCGCATGTGTTACCTAAGATTAAAATATGTTAATTTATCACACTTATATTATAAATGCGTACGTTTGGATGTTTGTTACCTCTGCATGCCAAACTACTGAAAGTATCCGGCGGAAATTTTTCATTGTTTAGTTCTATCCCTGGAATAACTGACATTTAGGCTACTTTTATCCTGTAAAAACGCGTGCAAAACCGCGGGCAGAAGCAAGTAGTTCAAATAATGCAGGATGATGTGAAGTTATTTGAAGAATTTTATGTTATCATCTTCATGTTTTAAAGAACTTCGAGTATTCGGACTTTTGGAGCATTTAAAAACACGAGATTTATTAGGAAAAATTAGGATATTACCATTTTGACTGCATAATTGTCCCATCATCATCAAAACCAATAAGCCATCGTTCCGAGAGGATTGCAGAGTTATTAATTACGGACCGATAACAATCAAACAAATTAATTTTCTATCTTTCTATTTTACCTGAGCATGAGTGACCTGAGCATGCGTAACTTGCGCGTGAGTGACTTGCTGGTTACAAACTTGCTGTGGCTGGACGTGCCCCGGCGGCGGCGCCACTAGTCCTCGCACGAAGTATTGCGGCAGAGCGAATTGAGGAGGTGGGCCGCTTGGTGCTCCGTACTGAAAGTCAAATAGAAATATATTTGTACATACGAGTACATATATTGGACGAAAAGCAGGGGCCGTACCGTACGAAACTACTCGTAAAACCCAAAATCGAAGTTTCTGATTAGTTTTTGCGCAAACACTATCTTATGTAATTGATATGACAGTAGGTTTTGCTTGAAACGAATCCGAAACTTAGATTTTTATTTACCAAGTAGGCAACCTGATTTTTGTTTGAGTTTTGGTACAGATCTTTGATGCCACTTTACGCATTTTTGGGAGTATCAAACAACCAATCAAATCAGATTTAGTTGCTTCTAGAAATCAAACATCGGCGGCAACAACCAGTTGGTGCTGTTATTGTTTCGACTTTCGTTCGTTCGTTTGGATTTCCCCTAATCGCGTCTCTTACGTCACTCGCGGTTGAGGGGTTGTACATTCAAAGCCATTGTAACACCAGCCGGCCTCTTAACAAGCGAGTAAAGAGGCTGTCTGGTGTTAGAAAGGCTTTGAAAAAATTACATTTGGTATCGGTAGAAACTTTCAAGATGAACCTACCTGTTGAACCTGCTGCACTTGCAACTGATAAATCGGCGGCGGATATGCGTAATACGGGAACGCGTGCGGCAGCGGATACGGCAGTGGCACCGCCAACGGCGCCGGTGGAGCCCTGCAAGGCTCCTCTATCGGCATCGGTGCTTCACCCTCTTCACTGGCTTGCCTTAAGTAAAGCTCGTGCCAGTATCGAGCTACCGTGTAAAGGACTTCGGGGTAGACACCGCCACCTGAGAACACGTGGAAATCTGGATTTTAAAATAATGGATTGTAATTTGTGTGGTTAGGGCGGTGGGTAAGGTTGGATAGCTTTTGCGTGTTCTCCATGTTGAATGACAAAAGCAAGAAATGTTTCGTGCAGGATCAGAGAACAAAGGGGAGATCTGGGTTGGCCATAATATGTTGTATTGTGGCAAATGGAGCAAATGTTTTGTGTAGTATCAGAGAAAAAATGCATCAGTCACCCATATATAAAACAAAGTGAAAAAGAATTAATGTGAAACGTAAGAAGATAACACGCTGAACATAGCATTTTTAGTTTTTGTGTTGGTATACATATGTAACTATGCTTAATCCCAATAATTCGTTAACCGAACGGTACATTTCATACAAAATCTTCTAACCCCAAAGTAAAGCACATAAGCAGAGCAAATCTTGTCTCGTACAACACCCCTATAAATCAGATTGAGGTTACCTTTAGCAGCAGCTTCCACTGTAAGACAAGCGCGTTCCAACATAGCGTCACTTTGCTCTTTGCACTGTAGCACTGCCCTTTGAATCTCATTGTAGTTTAGAGCATGCGAATGGGGTAATACGGAGAGGGCTAACTCAGCCGCCGCCCGGACTGTGTGCATGTCACGACCGGATGAAGCCTGCATAAAATCGAGAAAAGAATTAAATAATACTGGACACTTTCACACAACATCATCTGGCCCCTTGCACAACAGACCTAGTGTAAATATGAATAAAATTGTTTATTGGTTTAACAATAATAACTTTAATAAAAGTAAAGGATAACAAACTATACAAAATTGTATTTTAATGAAACAGTTTCTGTAAACACATAACAAGGAACGCTGGGCTTGCAATCAACCTGTATGTCAGTATGCGTTAAATTAATCTACTAGCTAAATTCTTTCAAAATGTCAATATGCAAGATTTTGCTTTACTGCATGCGATAAATCATTTTTACCTTATCAGCAATGCCCGCTGCTTCCGGCGGCGTCAAATGCCCCTCCCATGCGTCTATGAGGAACAAAATTGCTGGTGCACCGATATCCATTGCTTGTCCTGTAGGAAATGTACATTTAATACCTATTTTCCTGACTTCGTACAGAATTTTTCATCTTCAACTCTCAAATAAAGTCACAGAAGATTTTTGCACTAAACCGTCTCTCTCAGTCTCTCTAACATGCCTCCCCCAAACAAGGGGGGATTAGCCAGAATCACTACGTTTGGCAGGGGGGTTGGGCATCACAGTGTTGTTAAAATAGGAGCTGTTAAAGTTCAAATACAATATGATGGCCTACCCGACGAAACACATGACGTCTTTGTCTAATTTCTAATATTTCTAGTTCATTTCCCTTAGGCCAAATACCTGTAATCCAACTGACGTGCGATGAATATGTACGACTCAGCCAGTTAGCACTGACGCAGTTGTGTAGACCCAACGCGTATAGGCCGAGCTGAAACGCGGCCATGTGCAATCCTCTGAAAGAACAACGTACATAAAGTATTAATGTACGCCACTTAGTATTTATCTCGTCAGATGACTACTGATTAACAAAACATGCAAATGGGCCAACCGATATTAAGTTGCACTGATCTGCTCGTCAACATCACGAATAAGAGCTTTATCACACTGGCGATTTGCGAGAGATTTCAAAACAATGCGATTGCGTAGCATGCACGCCGCGAGGACGCCGCGGGCACGTAGCTAGCTCGCCGCGATTAACGCCATTAACACCAGTGTTCAAAATCGGCGCGTCACGGTGCAATCGCATGGGTAGTATGCCAATGTGTATGTGTGTGTGTGTGTAGTCTATGGCTGTAATTATTTGGCCTCAAGCACCTGTCATTTTGATTGAATCTGGTTGCCATTGCAACTATACGTCAAACCAGAACAAAGCAATGCTTATGACAGTGATGTAGTGCAGTGTATTGTGTGTATCCTATCTTTTAAAAATATTGTAGTATTCGTGACCAGAGTTCGCCAGTTATCTCGGTCCCTTGCCGTTTCAGTCGATGCTGATGACTGAACTGATACTCTGGTGTCGGCGGCCAGTAAGTAAATGCAAGGCCTTCATACTTCTTACCTGTGAGGTCCATGATGTTCCCTAGCACAAGACGTCTGGGTGAACAGACTAGTGCTAGAAGAGCCCCCTGCTTTGAACAGCACAGATTTAGCCAGTTCAAACATAAAGTGAGCCAACGCTTCAGAAGGTTGGTTAGGCACGGATGGGTAGATGCGTTTTCCTTTAAATCTGTGGAAAAATTATAGTTTTGACTCGTGTTAGGTAAATCTTTTTTGATTTTTTATTATTTTACTAATAAAATCTTGAATCTTCTAATTCTAAGAGGGAGATTGAGTGAGAACTGGGATCTGCACTGACATCTCGCAGGGGAGTGTATTGTGCATTGTCCCCCTGGCTAACCAGGCCCTAACCAGCCAAGCTTTTTGAAGTACCGGAACAGGACTTTTGGCAATTGACAGCTTCGTTTCAGCTTTTCTGTATCTCTGGACGGGTTTGATGTCTCTATGAGGCTTTTTTTCCGTCTGGTCTCCTCTGTAGCCGTGCAGTGTACCACAACGTGTTCCACAGTCTCTTGAATCTTGGAAATGCCTTCCCAACAAGGGGGAATTTGCCATAATCACAACGCTTGGCAGGCGGATGGGTGATCACAATGAAGGTGTTCAAAATACACAGTAGGAAACAATCCAACAATTCCTTCTTCAGGTAGATTTTCTTAGATAACTCTTACGACATCCACGGGTTGAGTTGGAGGGGTCGATTCTTACGCCGCGACCGCCCCGGTACTGGCAAACATCGTCAGGCAATACAAAATACTAATATAGGGTCTAGTTAGACAGTTATCGATTCCTACAGACTTAAAACCTCGTTTTTTAGGGTTCCGTACCTAAAAACGAACCCCTTATAGGATCACTTTGTTGTCCGTCTGTCTGTCTGTCCGTCTGTCAACCCTCTTTTCTCAGAAACGCGTGGACCGGACCTATTTAGTCGAAATTAACATCAAATACTCAAGTCCGTAACCTCTTGGAGCCGTGATATAAATCAAACTTCTAAGTCAATGCAATCAAAAGTTACTCAAGTTTATGCTCATTTTTTTTAATTTACAATGGTATCTAATGCACACAAAACCTATAGTGTACTTACTTCCCTTTGACCTAGAATCATGAAATTTGGCAAGAAGCAAGGCCTTATAGTACAACTAAAGGGAAAAATACTAAAAGGGTGAATTTTTGGTTTACTCACATGGACCGAAAATCTATAGGAAACGAATATTCCGAATATCCCGTTGACCTAGAATCATGATATTCGGCAAAAAGCGAGGCAAGGAAAACAATCCGAAATCTTTGTAGTTTATTCATATAAAAAAATATATTTGATTTTGACCATGAACCAAAACCTATAGGGTACTTCCCGTTGACCTAAAATCATGAAATTCGGCAAAAAGCAAGGCCTTACAGCACAAGTACAGAGAAACATCCGAACACCGTGAATTTGTAGTTTATTCACATAAAAATATTTTTTTATTCTCGCCATGGACCGAAAACCTATAGGGTACTTCCCGTTGACCTAGAATCATGAAATGTGGCAAGAATCAAGGCCTTATAGTACAAGTAAAGGGAAAAATCTGAAAACCGTAAATTAGTAGTCCATTAAGGGTTTTTTTTTTTGCAAATGACCAAAATCTATATAGGGTATAGATTTTGGTCAACAATCAGGAAATTTGGCAAGAAACAAGTTCTTATAATTACGGAACCCTCGGTGCGAGAGTCCAACTCGCACTTGACGTTTTTATTTATTGTCCACCCGTACTGACTTCATCTACGCATTTTCTGTCAGAACCACACTCTGACAGAAAATGCGTAGATGAAGTTAATTTCTTATTCTAATAAGAAAATATAATTGATAAATATTATTAATGATCTTTCGGAGCACTGCGGGGGTCTTCATGTAAGCGGATGATGTGGTCGCCGTAGTCTCTGGTACAACAATAGACACCCTGGCGCATAATCTAAACCTCACCGCATCCACACTTTCCGAGTGGTTCAAAGCAAACGGGCTTGTCTCAAAGACGCGCTTCATGCACACCTGTCTGGACACCTCCCTAGAGCCCTATCGATTGACGCTGGTGGGATGCTCATCAAACAGATAGCTTAAACCTCATTTCTGGGTTTTGAGCTAGACAAGTCTCACGTGAGAGCTTGAGAAACCTTGGTGGCGCGTTCTACGCACTAAACCGCCTGTCGGGATTCCTGCCAAGGTACGTGGTACGCTCCTGTTACTATGCGACTGTCCACTCACTTTTGCAGTACGGAGCTGAACTGTGGGGGCGTGCTGCCCACTGGGAGCGCGCTTTCCGCATACAGGCAATGGTGAAGATACCACTGGACGTATCAGCAAAATCTCACTTTAAAGAGCAGGAAATACTTACCCTTACATGGACAATAGTTATATTCCAGGTATACGTGAGGAGCAACGGAATTGTTCAATAGGAATAGCGATGTTCATAGATAAAATACCTTTCGAGCGCACAAGCTTACTACCCTGCCTCGTACTCTCGCGAAGTCAGGGAAGTTAACGCGCATAATGGGAAAAACAGTCTTCCTGAAATTGTAACGAAGGCAACTAGCCTTACGTCCTTTATGAGTAAACTGAAGCACTGGCTCACTGCTAACAGCTTTTACAGCTATGAGGAATTCTTAGCCTGTAAAAGTGACTAAATGTTACTATCTAGCAAGATAGATAAAATATTATGATTTTAGTTATATTCTTAAATTATTTGTTAAAAGTGTATTATTTGAAATAAATATTTCATTGACTTCAATGTAATCTAAAATACCTGCTTACTTACATTATTAAAGATTTGCTATGTAGGTAAGCTTAACAAATGTGACGTGGTATTCTTGAAATTTACGAAATAAATGATTGTTGATATTATTGATTATTATTGATATGCCCCGTACTGGTTCCATGGGCCTTGCTTACTAGCTTGCAGTGAAAAATGCTTTCAGAAAGACACCCCAAACTTATAATTACAAACATACCTTGAATCCTTAGGTCTGGTAGACATGTGGTGGGTGTTATGCGAAGAATGAGCGTGCGTTGGCGGTGACGGCCCGCCTTCAGAGACCATTAGTCGCTCCATATCGTTGCTTAGCATACAACCTCCTCCCTAAAAACCAACATTCTATATTATTCTCATAATATACATTCTAAAGTAGGTAACTCTGTCTGTTCGCAAGGAGTTACGGCCTTATACATAATAAATCGCTATCGTAGGTTTAGTATTGACTTACTTAAACTGTTCGCTAAGATAAGCCAATGATTGCTTACATCGCGAACCACTAAAGGCTCACTAGTGCTTTGTTAACAAAAAACAGTATTCATTATAGTTTTCTAACGTTTGCGGCTAGTTAGCAGCTCGCTAACTTTAGCAAACCCAGACCCCTACTTTACGTGTTCTAGAGTGTGAAAAAATGGCCGAAATCAATCAGCTGTTTGTTATTATTTCCATTCCTATTTACCGCCAAGTTATTCCACTCCAAATAGTTAACAATTTAACTTCTTTTTTGATGATGCCGCTTGCTTTTCTTTCACTAGGACTCTGCCAGTGTCAGTATGAAGTGTCACAACTTCAAAATAATATCATCGGTTCTGCCAGAGAGGTAGTATGTATAGGTACTACTATGCTCAGTCTACGATCTTAGGGCCCGTTTAGATACGCGGGAATCGCGCGAATTCAAATCGCGTAGTTTGTATCCCGGCTTGACTAACCGCGCAGTTACGTCTGAACGATTACAAAAAAACTAGTATAAATAAGACCCGCGCGGTTCCGCCTCAGGTACCAAGCTCGGAGGGGTGCCATGCTAGCACTTCTTGGGGTGCCCTGGTACCGCAAACCCGAAGGGGTGACAACGGAAGCTCACAAGCACAGCCAGTTCATAAAAAGTGGGTAGAAATCCGCCCCATTTACTAACCCACGCTACGCCGCCGCTGGCTCCGAACCGAACCAGCACACCGTTCGAGAAATTACGTCGTGGTAACTTGAAACGAATGCTTGTGGCATGATTAGATTCCATAGCTGAACCATACAAAATCATTTACAATAGGTAAAATACAGAGTTAATCAATCTATGTTTCTTTGAGGAACTAACTAAAATACGACGGCATATATCTCACTGGAGCTACTAAGTTAGTATTATTATATTATAATATTCTCTGCTACTACAGTGCAAACTATGCATAAATAAAGTGATATACAGTCGATAAGCGTTTTAGTCCGAAGAAATCTGCAGAGTTACGGTCCGCTAAAGGTCCGCATAGGTATAAAAAAGTCCAAAACAGACCATAAAGGTCCGCACCGGCAACGCTGCTAGTTAATTTTGACAGACGAATATCGCGAGGCGCTTACATTTTCAATATTATCGCGTATAATATCGCGGATCGCAAGATATCTAGATAATATCACGATACTGCGATACGGCTTATTATACTATCAATATTATCGTGACACGCCGATATTATTGAACGTGTAATATACCAATGAGGTTTGCCTGTCTATGGTTTGCATTTGGAGCATAGACTTCCTATATTTCTGTGATCTATGCTTACCTATTTTAGTAAGCGACAGTTTAGCAGACTATTATGAATAGAAAAAGATAGCAATCGTTGACTTACCTTAGCGAACATTTTAACTAGCTCACTGCAAAACCTGTGATAGTGATTCAGATACAGTGATTCAGTCGGACAGACAGACAGCGGAGGCTTAGTAATAGAGTAGCGTTTCACCCGTCGGGTTAGAAACTCGAAAAATAATAGATATTACATCGACATAAAATTTTAAAAAAATAGTTAATGGTCCTACTAATATTATGTAGGCGAAAGTTTGTGTCGTTGTGCCGTGTCTTTATGAAAATGTTTGGCCGAAGACAACGCCAAAACTGGCGAATAGGTCGGGTGGAATTTCGTACATGTAAAGAACGTGGCGCTCGCGAAGCCGCGGGCAGAAGTTACTAAAAATTTGTAAATGCAATAATATTTATTATTTTAGTAGGTAAATTTATATTCAGTTATAGGTACTCAAGGGTAAAAAACAACACAACGAAACATACTGGTGTTTGAATTCGGCAATATTAACGGTCGCTAAGCTCGCTCTAGCTCACGTAAAGAAGGGATCTGGGTTTGCTAACCAGCTGCTAACTCGCCGCAAACGATTGCATTATGAATAACGTTTTTTGATAACAATGTTCTAATCAGCCTCTAGTGGGCCGCTAAATCATTATGCATAAGGCCGTTTGTTTATGTCCCAGGGAAGGACACAGGCTACTTTTTATATTGGAAAAAGGAGTGTGAAGATGCCAAAAACCTCTTTTGACTTCTCTTTATGTTCCGGACGCCCAATGGGTAATTTACAAATAATAGTCGACCACTGTAAAACTCCAAAGCTTCTTGTGCAGACATCCAAAATAATATCTGGGACAATTAATGCAAAACCAAAGCATTAAATCGAATCCAGCGGTTTTCCTTTTGTCAGCTGATGGATATATACAGTATTATCAGTATGGATAACTTACATGCTGTTGCATAGAAGGTCCAGGATGCGCGTAGTTAGGATCGAGTGAGTGTTGCGCATGAGGCACTGGACGGTACGCTGAGAGGCGCGGGTTGGTCGTGTAGTACATACTGACCATTGGACCTTTTGTCAGCTGGTGGATATCGCGGTCTAGCAACTGAAAGGAAATGTAAACTGTTTAGATTTAAAATGTAGAACCTAGCATGGATTATTTTAGAGCAGGCACTGTCCCTCTGCACAAGGCAAAGACATCACCCCTTTTGCAGGTTTTGTTCGTGTCTCCATCGACACTTTGGGCTGCCGCAGTTCTGTCTTTGGGGACCCAGTTAGTTCTGGAATTCGCCCATGACGACTCATCTGACATGCAGAAGACCAGACTCGACCAACTCAAGATTTTTTGTTTCTTTATTGGTCGACCCGACCCGACCCGACATGATAATTCTATGAAACAGCTAAATCAGTTTCATTGAATTATGCGTCTACTCATGTCAGAGCCGATACAGGTATGAAGAGTTATAATTTACACAGTCGTTTAGAATCTTACCTTATTCATAATCCTAACAAGCTTCACAGGGTCATCCTTGTAATACGACAGCAAGGTAAGAGCGAGCTCGCCTCTCTGTCGTCTTGTTCCCTCGCATAGCAAAGGATGTTCTGCTTCTGACACGTTCGCTTTTAGGCCTAATGAAGCGACTGCCGCTTCGAAGCCTAGCATTTCGTCGTGGGGCATTCTTGACTGGAAATAGACACATTAAATTGTTACATACTATGGCCAAATTTAGCTAGATAGTTTTTATTGAGAAATTCCTTAGAGGACCACACGAAATTAGGTGGTTTTAGTCTCATCTGAAACGAAAGTCCCCAAACACCTGATTTTGTTTCAGAAAACAGAAATTAATAGGTTTTATTTCTTTGGGCTTACAAAATAAGCTCTTTGACAAGTGACATTATACATTATTATCAAATAAGAAATAGTGTTACAAAATATTCTCTTTTATTAAGTTTTTGGTCCACTAGTGGAAAGTGTGAGTTTATATATATTTGATTCAAACACTCTGTGTATAGCTTTGCGAAGAAAAGTACTACGTGTGCTAAGCACTTGTTTGTGTGCCTGTGTGTTGTATGTATTGAGTTTATTACTATAAAAATGCATATGAATATTATGTTTGTAATATGCAAAAATTTGATACTTACAATATTCTGATTGGTATTATCGTTTGATAGAACAAGGACGTCGAATAAGAAACTTGCTAAGGCGATGGGCAGCAAAGCCGGCCCTCGGTTTCTGAAAATGTATCAAAAACGAATTTTATGTCAAAACCGAAACCATAAAATAAAAACACAACAATTTAGATCAGTTAACTTAGTGGAAACTGGAAATTCTCATAAGCACACATAATGGCCACTGCTGAACATGCCTCCCTAAACAAAGGGGGTTTCTTTAGTCTTTAGATCTTGGAAAGTAACGATGTTGCCGGCGGTCTATCACGGAGGTCTAGAAGACACACTATTCACTCTTGTCTTGAAGAGACCCAGATTTTAGTAATTGGCCGGAAAAATAGGGGTTTCGTCATAAAGACGAATCTTGCCAGGCGGATAGGTGACGTTTAAAATACACAAAAGGGAGCTGCTATCCTTCCTCTGTTAGGTTCCTTAAGTCGACTCTTACGACATCCACGGGTTGATTGGGGAGATCGACTCGCACGCCGCGACGCCACGGCTATCAATGCAAATTCTTACCTTAAAATCCCATCTCGAATTTGCATGGCCTTTTCTCTCGCTAGCATCAACTGCTCAGGTCCTGTTGGCAGTTTCTTCAAAAGCGCTACAAGTTCAGTCTCCTGATTGTTCAGTTTGACTTCAAGCGCCTTAGTGCTGGCTGGGGTGCGGACCATTTCTAGCGCATAGAGGCCAACGCGGAATGCTAATTCGTGGTGTTCGCTGAACTCTGCTAGTACCTGGAAATTTTTGAAAAATTTAGATTAGGGTGCTTCTTTGGTATCTTCGGCATAGGCATATGACGTTCCTTGATTCTCCTCTCATGCGGCTAAAAGGTCGACCCAGTTAACGATCGTTAGGCTAGTAACTCTATCGCCAGTCTAGCCACGAGATAGTATTCTCCGTAGAATAGAAATAGATGGAACAAAGAAATTCGATGGCGTCGCTCTGGTTTAACACTACCATCAGGTATATACATACCGTGCAAAGAAAAGCGCATTTCGCGAGCGTAGCCGAAGCCAAACAAGACAGCCTATGAGCAGCCGCGCACATCTTCGGCATAGGTATATGGCGTTTCTTCATCCTTCTCTCATGCGGCGATAGGGCCGACCCAGTCAGTGATGGTGGTCGGGCTAGTAACTCCTTAGCTAGTCTAGCACCGAGGGAACATGCCTCGCGAGCGTGACCGTGGGCTTGTAGGCCTTCGGCGCGAGCGAATGAGACTTCCCACGTGCATTGCCAGTTGGTTGTGCTGTTTGATGGGCCAGCCTGTGGATGGATAACACTTTCAGTAAAAGACAGGAGAGAAGCACTTGAATGAAGCTCAGAATTAACTTGTAAGTAGGATGTAAGGAAAGCTTATTGCAAAGACATTATGGATATGAGCTGGTAACACGGCAGCTTTTTAGATGACGTCATCTGCAGCGCACTAATGCAAGCTCGTCTGATGCGCAGATCGTGTCCGATTTCCGCCGCGGAACAATCGTTTCAATGATTTGCAAATAAATTATTCCGTGTCTGGTTGTTTTCCTGATGAAGAAAGCTTTTTTGACCGGGCTATGAGACTTTCGTTGTATTGTATAAATGGAAATAAAGAGTTTTTGATTCTTGATTCTCGAGACAAACAATTACCCCACTAGAAGGCGGCGAGCTCTCATCCCCGCTGCAATTCATCCGCCTAGCGGCCGCTGTATCGTAGAAGTACATGTTGCATTCGTCATCGGACACAGACTCGTCCTGTGAGATTCGCCGGGTCGCGTCGTCTGAGGATACTGGGGGCGAACTTGAGGAGTGCGAATCGGTGTCGCCGCTGCTCGCTTGCAGGATTTCTTCTTCGTTCTCGCAGAAGCCTGTGAAATACATTGTTTGAGAGAAAAATACTAGAGGTTTTACTTTCATTATGTATGCTGTGTGTTATTAAATAAATAAAATTACGGATGAAACGTTGGACTTCTTCCAACACAAACCACGTTCGTAGTGGTCGTAATGAATACTAGAGATTTATAAAATGTATGTGAAGATGAATTTTATTGTTCGTAGTTCTACGGACATATAAATAAACAAGTAGCATGAACAAGAAAATAGCTGATTACAAGCTAATTCTCTAAGAAAATTTAAACCCCCGCAGTTTTGACTTTGAAACTACCCATGTTTTCAGAGATAAATAAATTAGTATATATACAAGCTTTCAAACAAAAACTATATCAAAACCGGTACAATAGCTACTCCGCTCTAGGAGGAAGCACTTATATTGTTAAAATTTGTGAAATTACGAATTAAGCGTAGATACTAAGTTAATTAAGTGAACCCTCGAGGGTGACATAATCATTGTGATTAAACCCTCTATAATTTAATAAAAACTCTAAAAAAAACCGGTACATTCGTTCAGGGTTTAAGATGCCACACATACAAACAGTAAAACTTTATCAACATACCCACATCTAATATGCACATATAAGATGTTGGGACCAGTCATGTCACGTTTTATATCCTACTGAGAAACCTAAGCTGTCTAATTAATGTGAACCAAGTCTCATGAAGTCCATTGGTTTCAACATACAAGCTCAATAACCAGTTAAAACTGATTAACACTGACCTTCAGATGACACGCTTGAGTGATTTCCGTCATTTCCATCGGCCGGGGCTGCGGCGCCCGCTTGATCCATCGTTTCATTCGGCAATGCAACCATGATCTGAAAGTAAATGATTTTTATTTCAGTGCAGTAAGTATGATTTTACTTTTTTGTTATTGTCATGAAATAAGACTAAATTTAAAGCTTATAGCGACACAAGCGACGATCGTGGAGCAGCAAATTCACTGCTTTCCACACATGCCTAATGTACCATACGTAAAGTTGCATCGATAAATACAGCTTTGACAGTATATCATAGCTATATAGGATCTATTCTTCGATATGGACTTGTGTTATGGGGCAATTCCAGTGAAATTCAAAGAGCTTTCATTGCACAGAAAAAATGCATTCGAGCAATATGGAATTTAGATAACATCGAATCATGTAAGCCTTATTTCATAAAAAATAAACTTTTTAACCTTCCATCTATGTATATTTTCGAAGTAGCTCTATTTATTAGAAAACACCCTGATCTTTTTGAAAATAAAGATAACACGAACAGGCGATTAGTAACACATAAGCCACTGGTGACGCCAATGCCGAAATTAGACCTTTTTATGAGAAACTGCGCCTACATGTCATGTAAAATATATAATCATTTACCGAAATCTATTTTAAACTGCAAAGGTAGTATGTTTGGTAAATTTTAAAGGAATGGCTCATAGAACATAGTTTTTATACAATACAAGAGTATTTGTCAAGAAAATTTTAAATTCTTTTTTGATTACACACACCAGAATAATTAATATACATATAAACTAATTTGACAAACCTAATAATTTTGAGATGATGTTTGCATTTATAGATAATTATAATTATTAATAAATTAGACAGTAAGTATAAGTTTAATATTCACATGCCAGGTATGTGGCGAGTCATGAGGATCTACTTGTATTTATCACCTATTATTGTACCATGTCTTTTATGAATAAATGATTGATTGGATTTGAACCAGGTATTATACAATATCACGGTAAATATATGATAATAATCACCCGATGATAATAAACACAATATAGATAGTGAGACAGTGGTCGTAACGCAAGCGATTGGGACGCGGAGATTCCGTTGTTATGTAAATTAATGGTGGCAGTATACACTCGCTGAGGTACCAGAGTCAGGCCGAGCAGAAAAGAAAGAAGAAAGAAAATCTATTTATTGATACGAGTGTATACTTGGTGCGCTCGATTCGAGGGTCAGGGTCGCGCGTAGGCTCGCGTTCAATTGTCGGTATTTTGGCACGAGGGCGTACTCACTAGTTCGTATCGATTTGTAAAAAGAAGATTGCTATACGAAAGAACGAGGTAACAGTAGTGCCGCTGTTGATTTCGTGAACGACAACGAGTGTGTACACGATACCTCTCGTTGAGCAAACGAGCGAACAGGTGCCCGAGTCGCCACGAGACGTCTCGGCGAGTGTATACTGCCGGCATAAAAATATTGACGCAAAAAACAAGTGACTGCCGATCTTTTCCGTGTCACTTCAAATTTGCTGCCAAGTCTTTCTAAACAATACTATTGATAGTAGTTTGTATCCTCTTACATTTATATGATGGCCCGAAGGCCCAGGGATAGCCATATCAACGTTGGTATGCCGTTGGCCTCTTCGCAAGCCAGCTCTATGCATAGGATCTGGGTTGGTCAGTCGGTAGCTGAGAGACATTTCGTTGTTAAGTATCGCTTTTGATGATGATACCTGAAAAAGTTATTTTTGTTTAGATTTTGCTTATTGAGTTGATGATCATTCGGATATGAACAAAATGCGAAATTGATCAAGTTACAAGTAACTTTGTCTTTTATATTTTTTTTTCGCTATTTTTACTCTTTTATCACAACGCTGGTCACAGACAGAAAACTGGAACTAAAGGACATTGCCCTGCTGTGAGACAATGCAGGCCAAAAATAAATGATACCCAAGAATGATGATGATACTTACCTAAAACGATACCTAAGATTTAAAAGTTACAAACCTGATGCACATCGCAGTTCGTTTTATCTGCATGCCGGAAAATGGTGAATGGACTGTGGTACAGCGGGTTCAAATCCTTAGTATACGTCACACCAGGAATCTGATAGTCATCCCATTCTAGAAAGCAAGCCTCCATTGCTGGATGGAAACCGGGGAATACTTCCGTCTCACTTATCCCGTTGATGTAAGGCGGGTGCGAGTGGGATGACCGACTTGAGTGGCGAGAGTGAGATGAGGAGGTTCCGCTGTTTATGTGAGCGTTGTTGCGGTTCTTTGCGACCTGAAAATAAGGTTTAATTTTGAATTGCGTGTTTTATTTCGGATTATCTACACCAATGACTATATCTACCTACTTCAACTACCTTCACGGGTGTAATTGATTCATTGACCATCAAGACATCGAACGAAAACCATAATTATTACCAAGAATAATTTGATTGTTTTGAAAAAAGTAAAAAACCGTGATCCTCCTTAAAATTAACACTAAAACCTAATACTGTACTGTACTAATACTGGGTACTGTTGACCTGTTGACCTAGAACCATGAAATTTTGCAAGAAACAACGTGAAAATAGAAAAAATAGAAAATGGGAAAATCCGTAGGTATGATGTGGTTGAGGAATAAAAATAAATTATTCCCGCAAGTGACTAATAGCATATAGGGTACCTACTTCTCGTTGACCTAGTAGAATCATAGAATTTTGTTAGAAGGTAGGTTGAATTGAATGAATTTAAAATTATTTACGCATTCGATGACAAAGTGACGTAATTTTTCTGTATTCTTCCCTAGACAACGTCCAGCAAGAAGAGACGGTGTAACACGTTGTAGTACACTGCACGGCCACAGAGGAGGCCAGACGAAAAACGGGATTAAAGAGTCTCATAGAGACATCAAACTCGTCCACACATACAGAAAAGGTGAAACGAAGCTGTCAACGACCAAAAGTCCTGCTCCGGTACTTCAAGGAGTTGGGCTGGTTAGGGCCTGTTTAGGCAGGGGGACAACGCACAATACACTCCCATGCGAAATGTCAGTGACGATCCCAGTTCCCCCACTTATAATTGGAATTAGTATTGTGGGTTTTATCCAGGTACACGGTACACCTACGAGTATCTACAAATAAAAATAGTAACGCTGTCTGGATTTTTTTAGACAAGAAAATGTACTCAGAATACAGAGGTTTTAGGTTGAAATTACCTTGTCAAGAACTTTGAGATGCCACTGAGCGAATTTTTCGTGTAGCGTGTCTCGTTCGTGAGGAGCCAGACCGGGGTTCAATGCTGCAAGGCGCCATAGCACAACGACCTGTGAACGAAACAAAAAAATTGCACACTTATGACATTATAGTTGTAGGTATACAATTGTTTCAATCGGTATTTTGTTTTTCTTTGTGGTACTTTCGTATTTTAGTCTTTTTAATAGACCCGAAAAATTAAGGTAAAGGCTATCGGTAAAAACTTACTCTTACTTCTTACACGAATTCGAGTCAATGCATAAGTTTGGTTGGATAATCTATGATTTTCACTAAAACTATTTTCGAGTTAAGGCATGCAGATATAATGCACTAAGGCTAACCTGTGTCGCTGAATGATTTATGAAATCACTTCAAAAACTCAAGTGCGGTACATACTTCTTTAATACCTAATATTTTGACAGTAATATCGCAATACAACTATGAAAATCTAAGGTATACGCACAAAAATAGAGATAGCTTTTTGAAAAAGTGTGATGTTCACAATAGAAATACACGACACAAGAACAAATTACACATCCCAGCAATGCGTGCGGTTCTATTATAAGCTTCCATCTGAAGTAACTGAACTACCTATGCGTCAATTTAAACAGTACATTAAAAAAAACTTATTAGGAAGGCCTTTTACTCCATAGATGTTAATGCATGGCCAGATGTCGCTCCGTTCCGTATGTAAGAAATTCAATGTTCTGTTTAGCTTTAAGAAATATTGACATGTATTTATTTTTACATATCTAGTAAACACTTGAACTTTGAAATTAAATGTAATCCCAAAAATTTACGATTTCGGTGGGTGCAAATAGGCACCTTGGTTTAGGGATATCAATTAATTTCTTTGAGATTACCCCCACTATAATAAAGTAAAACTTTGATTTTCGTGGCACTTACCTCATCGCAAAGTGACGAGCAGGCGTGTTGAGCGGATGAATTGCCACCAGTTCCATTATGCTTGCCTACGGTGCCGCCTCCCCAAGCCACTAGTGCAGCTTTTGTGCTGTACCACCAAACTATAATCTGTAAATAAATTACTCACTCAAGCACACTGGAAATAAAAATAGTATTAAACTAGAAATTCATTATGACCGATGTGGCGCGGTGGGCGAAGGTCCGCCTGCGACGCAGGAGATAGCGGGTTCAATTCCCTTCTTGGAAAAAATGCTTGTAAGATCTGCAAATAAAAAAATAGGAACACAAATAGGACCGCTATTTGTGGCGTCGTATGGGGGAGGACTATGTCCAGCAGTGGATGTGTATGGGCTGATATGATGATTGATGATGATCTGCAAATATTTATCTATGTAAAGTATTCTATTAAGTATATCAGTCATCTAGTAACCCTTACACAAGCTCTGCTTAGCTTGGGGCTAGATGATGCTGTGTGGATTGTCCAGCATTATTTATAATAAAGTTAAAAGTATACAAAAAACAAAGAACCATTACCTGCTCACACGCCATGACTTCTTCAGTAATAATCTCAAGCAGTGGTATAGAGTTCCTATCACTCCGTTTGAACATCTCTCTGACAATAGAGAGTAGATTCCACATGCCTTCGGGCTCTCTGCCACGCAACGGTCGGAGCAGGGACGACCATTCGGCTGCCGCGGGTGGCGCGCTTGTGCTGAGGTAGTTGACATCGCTGGAAGATTAAGAGACGTAGTTTCCTAAATTTGTACTGATTATGGTTTTAATACTATAGATAAAGGTTTGATTGATCAACCGTTTAGTTTAGAAATTACGATCTAATACGGCATTATAGTGGAGAAAAATAAATAAAAAGAAAAATGATAAAAGTATTATTATTTAATAATCTATTCACAGTAGAAAGTCAAAAACTTGTTTGATTGTCTGTTATTATGTGTCTAACCATTGTATATACATAAAACTTAAATAAGTAGCCCCGTTTTTTTCTTTAATTTTTTTTTGTATATTTCATGATGCGGATTTAGGGTAACTTTGTCAATTTTTTATAAAAAAAACTTCAAGGTCTATCGATGCCAGAGTTTTACTCTAATGCTTATGATGATAAAAACTATTAGTTTTCGTTATAATACTGCGATGAAACAAAATTGGGGTAAATGTTACACTGTGCGAAGCCAGAAACGCTGGCTCCAGTCCTCAGACAAGCCTGTACTGGCCTGGCCCGTGTTGTTTAGATGAGGCCAACTGAATTCATTTTGAATTAATTTTTTTTATTCTTGTGGTTAACAAAAACAAACGCGTAAACAGTAGACGGATATGCGCCAGTGGCTGGCACGATGCATCTCTACACGCGTCCTCACACTGGCGCGGGGAAAAATAGGCCGGCGCTCTATTCCCACCAGTGCTGGCTTGTCTTGAAAAACTGTTTATACTTATACGATGCCAATAGTAAGCCAGCACTGGCTTCGTGTAAATCTAGCTTATGGATCATAAATAAAACAAAACTGCTGTCCAGTACAAAAGCAAGTCAAAAATTTATATATTTACTGATATTTCAATGTCCATTTGAACCTAATTCAACTCCTTCCCTAATTTAATAGGTTACGTGCCTATTGCGAAACGAATGTGTGCCACGGAAACTCGTATATGTACGTAGGTACTTACCGCAATGGGATCATGGACAGTAAACAACTAGAACAGTTGGTGTCTAATGCAAATGCATTGATACCGAAACTTTGCAGAGCACAAAACTTAGCTTGAAGTAGTTATGTTTAAAAGTTTCATTTCTTTTTTTAGAGTTTTTACTTTACAATAAAATTTTATATAAGTGTTCACTTGATTCTTACCTAAACACAATAGGAGCAGGAACACAAAACTTTACTAAAATCTTGTTTATGTTATTATGCAATGTCTTCTCATCTAGGAACCACGATGTGTACTCATAGGCAGAAGCTCCAGCAGTAGGGTCTGGAGCGCCAAAGGTCTTGTTAATCAGCGTTGGCTGAGCCGATAGTAGCTCGTCCAGTATACGCTGAGCTGTTGGTAAAACTTGTCGAGGCAATTCTGTTATAAGGTACTGCGCGAATTTCTGAAGCTGATCTCTTCGTAATCTGTGCAGTGATTCTGATACCGGTGCACGAAGGCATACTTGTGTCGGCTGGAATACAAAATATAATTACGCATTGCTATCAATGGTACCACTGCAACCATGGTATGAAATAATTAGTCATAATAACTAGATAAAACTGGTAAACATCCCATATAATTTCCAGAAATTCAGAATGAATCATAACACAATAAACTTCTGTAATAAACAAAGAAATCCATACAAGAAGCCCTTTACCCAACTTACCAAATGTATTCTATAAAGGCACACAGCCACTATATGCGAGCACCAATGAGCAGTCGATGAACAAGTGCAATTACAAGACACTATCCTTTGTCTATCGAAAGTGACAGCGACATTGAATTGCGCCCGAGGCATGCTGAGCGAAACCGTTGCTGATAGGTGAAAACCTGGAAACAAAGTGCATTCCGAATAGAGCTCTGTTATCTCACCACAAGAAATTACTTTCATTAAACAAGGCGAGGTTTTGTAAGCCAGTTAATTACATTGTACTGAAGACAATGACTTTTTAGTACAAAAGCAGTCTATATGAATGTTTCAATCTTTTATACACTACAGAAGACTTTTTTATGCTTACCAATTTGCAAGACATCTTTGACCGCTCTATCTCTGAACAGATGTTCACCTCTTTGAAACTCATCAGCTGACCCATTGGCTAAGCATGAGTACAGTCTAATGTCATCTTCGCTGTCTGGGAAACTCCAGAAGGCTATTTGAAGTTGTAGTTGTTCTGGCACTGGTGGATAAACATGTTCCACCAACTCGAATGGTATGTGACTCGCTACACATTTTGCAGAGAGCTCGCTTAGTGTCTGGACTGATTTTTCTGCAAGAAATTTAATGAAGGCTGGTTATAAAATATTAATATGTTTTATATGTAGTTTTTAAGGAATTAATCTATGTATTTGACTGAAGGAATATTAAGTAATGACTTCATCATCATCAGCCTGCAAAACTTTCATTGCTTAATACAGGCCTCCCCTATATTGTAATGTATATATTGTAACGCATGTTTTTCCTTTCCTGAAAATTGTGTTACTAAAATATTATTATGTTATAATAGATTTAGTTAGATAATTTTCATAAGTAATAATGGGATTTAGACAAATAAATGCGATTTATTATGGTGGTGGTTCTTGTGAGTAATACCGAGTCCTAATTGGACTTTCAAGAAGATCATAGAGTTAGTAACCAACAAACAATAATTGTTACTGAATGAGCACTAAGAAATATCTACATTGACCAAATTTATGAGAGTATTAATTCATTCACACAGACAAATGTTAAAGATCGCCATTCAATGCAATCCAATAATTTGGCTGGCAAACAGGTTACATAATGTGGAAAGCACACAGCCAAAAATAGACCACTAACTATGGCCTTGCATAACATGATATGTTCATACTAACTATAGAATAGCTTTTACTAGGTTACTAAAGTTTAGAGCTGATTATATCATTCAAATGGGTTAGGCGAAAGAATACACTGTTAGCCAATATAAGTATGGGGTAATTATGAAAAAAAAAAAACGAAGTTTTATATCCTGTACCCAGTCTACAGAGATCATAAAATAGCTTTGTATGGAAGGAAGAGATGGTGTAATGTAAGATATAGCGCTATATAGGTTATGAACCTAAAAAATAATAAAGATTGAGGAATTTTCTTTTTAATTTATCATTGTGATTTACATGCTGGTTTTGGCACAGCACATAGTTAATCAGTATAAAAACAATACAAATAGGTACAATGTCATATGAAACCTACCTACTTACTTGTTATTATTAACTGTGCCAGCAATATTAACATTAGCTGTTATTTATACAATAAATTAAACATAACAGCTGAACTCTTAAATCTGCTCCAAACAACTTAAATCCATTAATACACAAAAAACAAGTGAAAGTTGTGAAAGCATTACCTATGTCAAAAACTTTCTATTCCATTGAACTTGCTAGAGCCTTTGTAGTCAAAGAACATGTACCAATAAAAAGGAATAAGAAGCTACATATAAGGCAGGGATTTGAAACCAAAGGGTATTATTAACTGTTCAGTCCACTCAGAGGTAAATGACTCTACAACACCTGTTCTTAGTACCTATATTGTAACGCGCATGTATGTAATCAGTGGGTATGTATAGAACTACAGTTGAAAACTTTCAATAAAAACGAATTGATTTATCAAAGTCGTGACACAAACGCACGAATTTTACAAAGGGAAACAAGAATTGTCTAAAATAAACTTAGAATCATTGATGTTAGTTTCGGAAACAAAGGATCAGCTGCATCGTATACCTTGAACGGACTTTTTCGTAGGGCGCGTGATGAAAGGATTTTGTGGGTTGGGTCGTTTCCACCCTCGCCAGTTGTTGCACAAGCTTTCAGGCTCAGAACTCCAGCTGCACAAGGAATCCTCCTCGAAACGTTCAGAATCCTCAAAGCTGAAGTGGTCTCCCTCCTCCCAATCGAGTAAGGGAGACCCCACGTCGACCGGGGCTTGAGCAGATCTTCCCCCTTTTCCATTACTGCCAGATGCACCCGCCACCGTCGTGATTTTCTATAGAAGCTTCACAAAAGAATTCGCTGGATAGCTTCAGCGAATTACTTGGGGAGTATTCACACAGTTACACAGTCAATGAATAGGCATAGCGTCTTTGAATTAACTAGTTAGGTCAGAAGGTAAATTATTAAATAAATTGACTGCAAGGAAAGGAAATACATCACAAATTATTGATATCTTTCTAGATGAAAATAAAACGATATAAATAAATCCAATTCAGCACAATAACAAATATGGCCGCCGAACAACTGTCGATCGTCCATCTGTATCTATGTAGGTACGTATGTATATGTACCAATACCAACCAAAAGGTATGGCATGCATGTAGGTTTCATACCTTTTCATTGTGTACTAGTATTGTCATTCTATTGTAAACTCTATAATATTCATATAGGATTGTATTTTGCTTAATTTAAAAATAACATATTTCAACATTTTATCAACTGTTTTCTTGTAAACGGCATATTTATGAAATCAATATACAACAGAAAAATTAAATTATCATAAAAAACTCTTAACTAGAGCATATTGCGATAATCGAATGTAACTACCAAAGTCTATGAAAATAAATTACTCGCTTGAACATTAGATTTTTAATATGTCATTTGTTTCAGCTACTTGTTGCTAGATGG
The DNA here is from genome assembly GCA_947859395.1 of Eupithecia insigniata. Classification (NCBI taxonomy): domain Eukaryota; kingdom Metazoa; phylum Arthropoda; class Insecta; order Lepidoptera; family Geometridae; genus Eupithecia; species Eupithecia insigniata. Next base: position 9,413,577 of record OX402003.1, read on the forward strand.
CAGTAAAAGCATTTTCATATTTTCATTTATTTCTTCTTCTTTTTATTACAGGTTATAGAGCCAGTGGCAATTTCGAAAAAATAACCAACTGTGTACGGTCACAAGTTGAAAAACGGGCCAAGTGCGAGTCAACTCGCATATGGAGAGTTCTGTACCATCATACATGGCTATTTCGCGAAAGGAACCCTAAAATAGAAATATATTTTAATAATCAAAAAATACAAAAAGGGTGACCGCGTCATACTGCCATGACGCTGATCTAAATACTGACCCCACCCGACGTTGTTTAAAACCGGTGATCGGTACTAACTTGGTATGGATGTTGGACCCCGCCACTCTTAATTTTTCTTGTATTATCGTTATAGAAAAGAATTACCAAAAGTTCTCGCCGCCAATTGATAATACCCAGTATAAACTATTTTCGATACCTCTGTAATAGGTTTGTTTGATTTAGAATTAGTATAATTGTAATATAATTATGCAGAGGTAGGCTTTATTTATTTTATTATTTCTTATTATAACAGAAATAGTTGTACATATCGTGATAGAACTTCATCTGTCTCCTTATTATTGTTCCGGAGATACACTCCCGACAAGTTGTTAAAAAAGCCAAAAAAATTTTTTTGGGATCCCCATGTTTACTTTATTTTTATTATTAGTTCTTATGTGAAAAATATACATTCTGTGAAATTTTTACACCTTTTATGGTTCGTGAGAGTCAGCCCGCTGAAGGACGGACGGACAGACGGCAGCCTGATTACGTATGCACACGGGCAGACAAAGGAGGCTATTAGGTTCCCATTTTCACTCTTTCGGCACGCAACCCTAAAAAGTGATGACTGTCAATGTCAAATCAACGTGACAATGACAGCAGCTTGCCTGCCTTGACAAAAACGTCAAGAAAATGTTTAAGATTGTTCTCGACTTTTGAAAATGCTTTTTCTATTATTTTTATTCGCATTTGAAGATAAATTAATGCTGTGAAACGTATATATCCCGATTCTTTATCCTAACTCTCATCTACCTCCATAAAACAGACTGATCTGGGCTGTATGTAGAAGTTATCATTACCTATGTTTATAGTGGTATTATTTTGAATGTACGACTAAAATGTTTTGCTGGGGTAATTCTACTCATCACGAACTGTGTGTTGAAGGCCCTGATAATAGCGATTTGGTAAGAAGATGAAGAATTTCCACCGTTATATAGACTAAGCACACTAACCTGCATATTTATATTTTGTCATAATTGTTTCCACTAAAATCCACCCAGATAGGTAGGTACTCAATGATCTGATGTAAAATTTAAGAAAATTGTGTTTTTACACAGGTAATTAAACCAACATTAGCGAAATGGAAAGAAAGCAGTCATGTGAAGTCAATTGCGGCTGGGGAATTCCATACCCTCTACCTCACAAATGCTGGTCACCTCTTTTCATGTGGTAACAATGATGTGGGACAGTTGGGTCGACATACAGAAAAACGTGCAGGAAAGATCCCAAGTAAGAGATGAAATCAATAATATCGCATGAGATCTAAGTAATTAACTTTGCCAAATAAGTGGCAACAGATGTAGAAAATGATTGATAACTTTATTGCATCATAATGAGACCACTATTTGTGGCGTCGTACGGGGGAGGCCTATGTCCAGCAGTGGATGTGTATGGGCTGATGATGATGAATGAGACCACTTGTTAAAAGCTAAGTAGCTATTAAAAATGTGTTCATGAAGAGCGGAAAATCTGCTACAAGTTCATTACCTATCTATCTTAGTTATTATTATTGTTTTTGTACCAGAATTGAATTGTTGCAGGGAAAATTTTGTAAGTATTTTGTCATTGTTATTTTACATACTGTAATCTACACTTTGAATCAAGCCTTAGTTATCATATAATATTCATGGTCTGTTTACCATATAATATTCAAAGTAAAAATTTGTGTAATTCTTACCAACATTCTATTCAACCAACTTTTACCAAAAATACAAAGCTTCATGCTCTGGTTACTATTCTTTTATATAGTTAAATGACAATGAGATATTTTTCTGGATGTTGTTGTGCTGTATAGCATAACAATGCAGTTGGTGTACTTATAGTATTATAATATCTGTAGTAGTAAATAAAATATATATTATAAGATAATGTATGGCCATTAGGTATAAAAACAGGGCAAAAATGTCTAAAAACCATACATTTGTAATCAGCAACAATTAGATCAACAATATACAATGTTTTATTTGAACTTGCAAAGTGATTACAACAAACTAAAACTATTGATGTAGAACCATTTCATACTTTATTATTGTTTTCAGCACCCGTCGAAACATTTAAAGACTGCACTATATCAACAATAGCATGTGGCATCCAACATTCTGTGGCTGTGGATGAATGGGGCCAGTCATTTAGTTGGGGCTCCGACAGTATGGGCCAACTTGGCAGCAATCTCGGGGCTCATGCACAGGATAAACCAAAGTTTGTCAAGGGATTGGCCACGAAGAATGTCATACAGGTTGCATGTGGTGCATATCATTGTATAGCATTGACAAATAGTAAGGAAAATGTTTATTTTCTGCTTTCAATGTTTATTTAGTCTAGTCATTGTAAGGTGATAAAGGGCTCACCCATCCCCTTATATAAGGGAAGGCAGTTTTAGCAGTTTAATTGTTTATTATAAACATTTATTTGCAGTGGATGTAAGAGTGCTGATAGGTAGATGTAAATAGTTCTAAGGAGCCCTAAAGTATCTTTCGATAATGTGAATTAAGCGTTATTTTTTTATGTAAGTAGGTTATATGAACTATTTATTTATTTTTTTTTATTTATTTATTTCTTACAAAATATTAACTATGCAGGTTGGTACAATATGTATTTATATATTATATAAACATTAGTAGGTAGGTTTTATATAAAACTAAAGTGTATGTAAATAAGACACTACGGATTATTTACTCTAAGCCTACGACTTTGTTGCTATTTGGTAGGTAGGTATGTCATCATTACCAGAACCTTAGTAAGGTGACAGTCCTCTATGAACTATATCTAGCTAAAATATCAATTTTTGAACTCTCATCAAGTGTCACCCAAACTGAAAAACTTATTTCCGAAGTCATTTATTCCATGCAGTAGTTTCTATATGTATGTATAGTCATACAGTATTTGACTGATTTATAACCTGGTTTTTTAAATTCTGTAATTTTCAGATGGTGACATATACTCATGGGGGGCAAACAGTCATGGGCAATGTGGTCTAGGAATATTGTCCAGTAAAGAAATGATACCTCAACAAATCAGTTCCCTTCTTGGAGTTCCCATAGCACAAGTTGCTTGTGGCAGCAATCATACATTTGTCTTGTCAAAGTAAGTTGACTCCTGTAGAGTTGATACTCGACAGATCGGACTTTCTTCTACGGAGTAGTTGTAGTGATTGCAATAGCCTTATACAAAGCGGAGGACCGGAATTAGGAATTACTTTCACCCATCTGATAATAGATGAAAAGTATTTCATATCAAATTTAGCATGTGAAGAAAAAAGTGTAAAAGCAACCCTGAATAAATACAATAAGTCACCCATTCAGGGTTGGTTCAGGGTGGATGGCTAATTCCGAAACAATGATAGTTAGAGAAAAGTCGTAAAAGAAGCTATGACCTCAATTTAGTAGAAAAGCAAAATTGCATATTAAGATTTTTTTTAATGATTTACTTATGTAGAAAATCTACCAAATTGATTTTTAACAAAATATGATGTCCTGTATTTTGCAGCTACAGATTTGGTTGCTGATACGTGATAAGGATTAAACTTTACAAAAGAAATGCAATGTTAAAAATGAAAAGAATTGGCATTTTTTATAATTTTAGTTCTCCTAAGCTTCACACATAAATTATCTTTTCATACAACTGGTGTGCTTGCCGCTAGCCAGGATTTTTAGGTGGTTGCTGTTTTGCCAGGACCTTGTACTTTAATGGGGTTTAAAAAAAATTAAAAAACCATTTATTTGACACAAATACAGTTACAAATATATAAAATGAATCCATAGGCTCCCGAACTAGTTATAAACTGTGTTTCAGGAGCCAGGTGTCTTTCCCTTAATAAAACTTCTATTCCTCATGAACATTGTTAATTGTAATGTAAAATTATACCTCAAGACAAGATGTCTACCACAAAATTAAGCTAATTAAGCATTCTAGGAATTCCATTTCTAAGAACGTGTCAAAGTTAGTTAGAAAAAAACCAGCTGTGCTAGTATAGTCGATTTACTGAAAAGTATCCTACTTGGAAATAGCCTATGCCTACACTAATACCATATCAAACCCGTATCAGTTTATGTGGTTAACTTTATAAGCATTCTAGTGCGATAATGATGTGGGTTTTGTTATAGATCCGGTGCCGTTTTTGGTTGGGGTAAAAATTCACATGGACAGCTTGGTTTACAAGAAAGAGAAAATAAATGTTACCCAACTCATTTGAAAACATTGAGAAATGTTAAGGTATGGTTTTTATTTTTCATGTCTCATCCATCATCAACGTTAACCACAGAAGTTTCTAACTAACTAAGCTCTTCTGTGATGTATATGATCAGTTTCTTTTACTGGTTGAGCCGATTGGAACGCAATGATTGCGACTTTAATTTTTACGAAAATTACCATACAAGGGTATTTGGTACAGGGACTGACATCAGATTTTTTAAATGAATTTGGAAGTTATCATGATTTATAACTTGCACACAGATTTTTGGATCTTAACCGAATGCTCAAAACAATTTTTATGAAGTACCTACCTAATTATTTATTTAGTATATGCACAAGAAAAAGTTGTTTTGTGACATTACAAACACAAACAAAAATAATAAGACGATTTAAAGGCATGATTCTAGATTATTTTCAAATAAACTTAAAATCTCAGCTCAGCAACACCAGGATATTGGGCCGGGAAAATATAGCGTATAACCCCCCAAAAATTATCATTGGCCCCAATACCAAACGGCCTGTATAGTCGGAATATTTGCAGGTATGCCACATAGCCTGTGGTGAAGACTTCACTGCGTTTTTAACACTAGACGGAGGCGTATTCACTTGTGGTGTCAGTGAATATGGACAAACGGGGCATGGGAATACGAGAGATGAATTAGTGCCAAGAAAGGTAAGTGTTTTATTAGTGTTTGTACTCCTTTGTCTACGCCTTTGTCGATTTGTAGAGAATAGCGTTTGAACTTCGTCATCCTTCGCCGGAAGGTTAGGCAGTTGTCCCACCGCCGCGCCGCCGCCGCCGGCGGCGAAGAAGCGCCTAACTAACGGCTATTTTCTCGCTCAAGAAACGTACAATAGATATACAACACGTGTAAACAAAAGACATGCATATTTTAATAGTTAATCGCTGACTGTTCGTTCACAGCGATTAACTATTAATGGCGGCGAGGACACGCTCCACTAGTTTGTCAGCGACTACAGCTAACTAAGCACTAGCAACGATAAAACTCGCTCAGCGATTCTTGCTTGGCGGTCAGAATTCACGCCGAGAGACCAACCTAGTACGATACAAAGTACGATACATTATTCGCGCCACTCGCTCGGCCACCGCGAGCGAGTAGCGCGAGAAATCGCCCCTCGCACTCGTACACTCTAATAGCCCAGCGACAAAACTATTGGAACTAAAGACTCGCTTCCCGTTGCTCGCCAACTCGTTTCTACTTCCTAGCTCTCTTTCTCGCTTCTCGTTCATCGTCGGCGGTGGGACAACTGCCTCAATAAAAAAAAACATAAATGTTAACATTAAACCAAGTCTCGTCTCGTTATAATTCCACCGTAAAAAGTGTTGAGATCGGCTGCGTAATAAACATCTTTACTTACGTTATCTTTACGTACATTAGTCGCCAGCTTATAATGTGTGGTAGATTTAGAAAAATCAATAAATTTATCATCATCATCAGCCCATACACGTCCACTGCTGGACATAGGCCTCCCCGTACGACGCCACAAATAGCGGTCCCGGAATAAATGTATATTCTATTATAATTAAACAAAAGTCTTGCAGTGAGTGAGTGATGAGATGACGTAATAGCGATACTTTGAGGGTCGATATTTCCTAAATTAAATTAATTAGAAACTAATACTCGTAACTGTAGGAGCCCGTTAACTACGTTAGCAAGAGTACCTAAACTGATTTCCATTCCCTTGGTTACATTACACAACAACGATTTACACAAGCAGGTGTCTTTATTCAATAATTTACTAAGTCTATACTCTATTGATAAACAAAATAATTCTTCTCTGCATGGAAAGGAACTGACTCCTGGCACACAGGTTAACCTACTTTAAGAGTTAGGGCATAATTTATATAAGTGTAATAGGTTTTTTTTTTAAGATTATTATGTTTCTCATTTCTTATCTCTCCGGCCATATAGTAGCCCGGTCCTTTGCGAGGCATGCGCAGAGCCGAAGCCAACAGCACAGAGGTCCTTTATTATTATTAATATACTTGTCTTTCCAGGTAATGGAACTAATGGGCACCACCGTGATACAAATCGCATGCGGCCGCCGCCACCTACTCTGCCGCGTGGGCGACAGAATACTCGCCTGTGGTTACGGAGCGCGCGGTCAGCTCGGCTGTCCACACATGGCATTCGCTCTTGTGCCAACGCCTGTACCTTTCACGCCCACCGAAGATGCCCCTGTAAGTGATTTTGACTGTACGTTGTGGTTGGTGCTTGGATGTTGAATTACTATGAAGCTGAACCGACCCCTTGCTGTTCGGTAAGGAATCATGTCGCTATTGCGGTCAATAAACCATTTTTATCAGTGACACGCTGGTTACATTTCTCGAGTGTTTCTATGTAGATGGCGGAGACACTGTATATATGTACTACTTCTATCTATCTCTAAATATCAAAACGGCTAAACTAGTTTGGATAAATGAGGTATCAAAATACTCTCCGGACTCCTATATGGTATGACCTACATTTTGTAGGCCATTGCATTTTCATGTCGCGAAAAAGTAAAAAACAACGAAGTCCGATTTGGAGTTTTATAGTATTCAAATATTGACCAAATATGTTATAATAAAGTACTCGCGCCAAATCTCATCTTCTGCAGTATGCGGGCGGTGCGAGGAGGTTCAGAGAAATTACGACAAGCGATCCTTACTGAATGAGGAGTCGGTATTATGTATGATACTGGCATTAAAAATAGAGATTGATAAATATTACTATGCTGCCTCATTGCTACTAATTTACTTCATTGGTTGTTGTTATGCCAGATATTACTCTATTCACTACTAAGTTTTTATTTTTCGAAATAACAAATTATTTTTTTAGCTTCAAACATGGTAGCTGTGTAGCTCATGCTTCACTATTTTCTGTCCATACTATTTTCACACTAGTTCACAACTCTTTTCTATAAACAACAGACACTCAAAAGTACTTCACTCTTCTTTCAAAGTTATTGTGTGTTAAGGTTGAACGTTTTCAAATAAACTTTGATAGTACTTTCTCATAAGACTCTGAATAACAAGACTAAAAACTAACACCCTTATTTTTGGCACAGAATGAAGCAAGCCCAAGCAAGGTGAATCGTATGTAGTAGTCATTTGAACCTAGATTTCTTATTTAGATGTACGTAGATATTTTTTCCGCTTTATTTATGTATCCACCAGACATGTTTAGGTACAGTAAAACGTCAGTAAATTTGTTTTTAGTTAAAAAAAATATGACGTAAGTTAGATATTTGGTTTAGATTATTTCACTTTAATTCATGTTTCATTAAAATAGAAAAGTTTGTCACTCATAATGATTGTCGTTTTCTAAAACAGTGACAACCATGCTTGGGTTTCACTTCTTTTATTGACAAATAAACATTGAGGTGAATCGTTTCGAGAAGGCGCGAGATTGTATTTTAAAGTGGATTTTAATTATTTCTGCGTTCTACAAGGAATTAAACTAATGGAAAAGTTTTTTGCCCCAAATCAGTAGGTATGTTGATTTTAGCCCAAAATCTCTTATCTTCCGAAAAGCTCCAAAAAATACCAGTGGAGTTAGTTTTTTCATAACTTACTTAATACAAAATAAATAACAATTTGAGGATGATTACTTTTTCGCTAGTTTTATTCCTTGTAGAACGCAGAAAAAATTAAAATCCACATAAAAATACAATTATTACCACAAAATATTGAATATCGCAAACACTAAACGATCAACCAACTAATAATCATGAGGAAGACTTACTTACTCTTTACACTCGAAGTTCCATAGTAGATATAAAAATCCATAACTGGGGTGGCACTGACGACATTACTAATGCATTACTAATAGTGAAATATGGTCTCCTCTAGCCCAAGAAGAAAGCAAAAGTCGAGGCTTCTGCGACAACAAGTCTCGGCAGTGCGGGCCCATCAAAAATAAGTGTTGAGTTTCTATTTATATCAAAAATCACATTGCTACTAGTGTAAAACTCTTAGGAAAATTAGCTTATGTTTTGTATTCTATTTATTTGCATTTAGCGTTACTGTAAATAATTATCATAGCACGTTTCTCGTTTATTATGTTCGTTTACACAACAACTTTGTCTGTAAACCTTATGTTTTAAAATGTAATAATTATTCCAAACAGTTCTACAATTCAATTCTTTTTTACCTTGCACTAACTTATTGCTGAAACTAAGCTGTCGTAATTTGCATGACAGAGTTGTTATTCTTCCTATCAAATAATTCTGCCAACTAGGTAATTTCTTTCTAGTTCTCTCGCGACATCTTAAAAGGACCAATAAAGGTGTTTGCCGGCGGCGACCATAGTTTCCTAATCCTTAACGGGGAAAAGTCCGGGGTCGACTTTCGATTGACAGATCATTTGAAGAAAATACTCACATTGACCTTGCCGAAACTGGCTGCCTGTGCAGTGTTTAAAGACGATGATGCTGTTAATCAGGTATGTCTTTGTAAGGACTTCTAGACTAGATAAGTCCGTTCAACTTTTTGTTCAGGTGACTCAGCAAACTAGCTATTTTACTAAAATCGTAGAGAAATTTTAAAGAGACGACGGTCTTAGTTCTAACCATGTGACTTTATCGATAGTGAAAGCTATGTTTGATAATAAATCGGTGCAACCGTTCAAGTTGTCCTTATATACATATATGTATAGTAAATCGTCGCCAGAAATTAACTTATTTTTAAATTCGCTTGTGACGACCCGAACGAAGAAGGTCGGAGGAAAATTTTAAGAATTAAACAAAACGTATGACAGAGACTTCTAGAGCTGTCTGTTTTTGAACACAAAAGTAGAACAAATATACTACTAGCTGAGAATATTTTTACGCAAACTAAAATAAGTTCTTTCTTGAAATCCGACCAGACTTAACTATATCCATCTCGTTCTTTCCCAGGATCTAATGGCATACCTAGAAACTGTATTCGGCTCACTCGCTTGCATAAACGCGTCGTTCCTATTGGAAAATAATGCGCATTTTGGTTGCAACACTAAAGTACCTGGCGTGGACTTGAAAAAAGCAGAAGAGGCCTTCACTTTAGTTAGCAGATTTGAAAATTCATCGATAAAAGAACTTGTGAGTATTTTTAGATGGAATCTTTTTGTTTTTGATGTTTGTTTATCAAATCTAGATGGCGCTTTATTTATGCAACGTGCTACCTTCATAACATTCATGTTGTTACGTCTTACCAAAACCCCGGGGTGGTGCTTTCTAGGGCAGCCGCGAGTCGAACAAATGAACCATACGTTTCGTTACGCTCGGCATCGCAGAGATTATCGCTCTGCTCGATTACAGCGAGCAGAGTAGTAGAAACATTATTTCCACCTGTATAAGGCTCAAAGTTAATCGGTGAAAACGAGTAAGTAAGGTATCTGTTACTAAGTAACATTACCTAATCTGTACCAAAATTACTTTGTTTAGATGCAGTTCTGGAAGTTGACTAACAGGCCTTTTAAAAAAAAAACACTTGCAGGCGTTTTTACGGAGATAGTTGTTATAACCCAAGTTTAACGATTTTTTATTAATATTATTTGCAGATATTCAGTCACCTTACAGAAAATATAATAAAAAAAATGAAAGGATCACCACCGGATGCGGAAGCACTGAGAATGTTCCTTATCTTGCCTATGTACCACGAAATGAGGAATCCTAGAAGACATCCTGAACTTCAGGTAACTTGTAGTACACTTCAAACATTCCTGACTACTTGTCACTAGAGAAAAAAAATAAGATATTTTTTGTCAACAAAAGCACAAACTTGAATAATATTAATGTAGCTGGTAGGGTATTGCCCCACTCCACTTGTATCGAAAATTTTGCAATATGTTCTGGAAAAAAGAAGGAAGAAAATATCCAGAACATCCGGGACAAGTCTTTGCAGATCGTACATCATGATCATCAGCGTATACACGTCCACTGCTGGACATAGGCTTCCCCCGTACGACGCCACAAATAGCGGCCCTGAGCCGCCTCCATCCATCGACTCCCTCCAACCGCTACGATGTCGTCGGTCCATCGAGTGGATGGTCTCCCATGTAGGGGGGGATTTGCCATAATCACCACGCTTGGCAGGCGGATTGGTGATCGCAGTGTTGGTGTTTAAAATACTCAGACGGAAGCTGCTGCCCTTCCTCTGGTAGGTTCCCTTAGTCGGCTCTTACGACATCCACGGGTTGAGTTGGAGGGGTCGATATTCGTACGCCGCGGCCCCAAGGAACTTATCGTACACATATACATACATATTTCCCAAGGCGGGAATCGAAACCGCAACCTGCATCGCAGGCGGACCATCGCTCGCCGCGCCACATCGGTCTTAAATATGTTTATATATATGTGTGTATGTCTATTATGCGTTATGTATGTATGTCCTAAACTTTTTTCCATCACCATTGTCGTATCACCAACGTAGCATACGAATGCTAAGGGTATAGAGCCAATTATATGAATATGAGGCTTCACGAATGCGCGAAAACGTCTGCGGACAATTCGCCGAGAACAATTCGTCGAAAACAATTTCGTCGAGAACAATTCGCCGAAAACACAATTTTTCAGATGCAGGACAAAACTGGGTATTTCCCGCTATACTTGAAAATCTTTATGACTATTTCTCCCAAATTGTATTTTCGCCAAATTGTGTTTTCGGCGAATTGTTCTCGTCTCGACGAATTTTTCTCGGCGAATTTTCCGCTAATCGCGCGAAAAAGGTTCCACGTCATTGCGATATAATGCTTACATGTCATTTCAGGGCCCGTTCGCAGAAGCATATAACAACCTCTCAACCCACCCGCAAAAGATTGTAGACCTATGGTGGGAATCGCAAACCCCGGAATACTTTGAAATGCTGGTGGATATATTCAAAAGTGTTATTGTTTACGAACTGATGCAACCTGTGGTGCGAGCTAATAAGGTAATTTACGCCCTAATAAGGTAATTTACGCCCCATTAGGGTAATTTACGCCCTATTAAGGTAATTTACGCCCTATTATAGTAATTTACGCCCTATTATTGAAAGCATAGGGTATCATTATAATTATATTGTATCCATGCCTTGGAAATTTTAAAAGGTGCGTAATTCATCAAAAAAATGTCTTCATTATCGGTCCGTATTTATTTACACACTGATTATTCACTACTTATTTATCCGCCGTAAAAGCACAAGGCACTCTTGAATACATCAATTTATAATAGAGTTATCCGAGAGCCTCGCGGCCTCAATACGAGGCCGCGAGGTTATATAAGGTGCTAAAATTATAATTCAAAGCCGATTTGGCTAGGAGCTTTTAAAGTTGACCACTGATTACGTCACCACTCAGGTAGAGACCCTTTTTTAACTTCTATTGTTGTAAACTATGTACATTAAATAGAGTCATTAGTGAGTAATAAAAATTTTAATTCATCAATAAAGTATATACGATTTTTTTTTTAATTTTTTTTTCTATTTTTTTGTCGATAATTTTTGATCTAGTTTCACCCTCTTTCGGGGTTGCATTTTATCCAAGGACACACTGTATATATGAAAACAATAACTAAAGTTAGGAATGAAAAAGAAATATAAATACACTCATGGACCAATGATGCTTGGGGAAAATTACCTACTCCAGATTATGTCCTAAGCCATATAATGGAAGGACCAAAGTATGGAGACGACCCGGAGAAAGATACGCTCAGTGTAACATTGTTGGAAGAGAGCCTTATGGTGGAGGGATTTGCCTCATGAGTGTAGTTCAGCAGTAAAAGGTAATCATTGCTACATGTAGAGCTCCTACAATTTGTGCTTTAAATATCGATCTTGAGCTGATTGCTTCCAGGCCTAGTGCAAATGGACGCTATATCCTCGAACTATCTATTGGTCTGCCTATACTAAATTAATCCTACTAATAAATATTGTAAATGTCAAAGTTTGTAAGAAAAAGGATATATGGATGTTTGTTCCCCTTTCACGCAAAAACTACTGAATGGGCTGAAATTTGGTATGAGTATAGTTTGAGACCTGGAATAACATATTGTTTTTTATCCTGATAAAACGCGGGCGACGACGGCGCGGGTAGTAGCTAGTATTATTTAAAGCTGTTACTGTCCTACTCTTCGTTTACTCAGATACAGACCTATCTAAAAATGTGTATTTTTTTCAGAAAGTGTATTTCACACACAGCATAATACAAATACTGAATGCATTGGCAGCTCTCAATAAAATCAACTTCACAAATCCGAAGAAACCAAAGATACCGGCTGAATGCTTTTATATCGAAGACTTGTGTAACTATGTAGATATCGCTTCAGATTACATCAACTGGCTATCCGATCTAAATGTAAGTACCTACCTTAAAATCTACAACAATTCTTCAACAGCAAACACAAGTCCACTGCTCAACGGGGGGTTTTGCCATAACCACCACGCTTAGCAGGTGGATTGGTAATCGCAGTTGGCGTTAAAAGTTCTCAGAAAGACGCTGCTGCCCTTCCTCTGGTAGGTTCCTTTAGTCGGCTCTTTCGACATCCACGGGCTGATCTGCATATGTTCATATACTAACGCCGCGACTCCACGCTACAAATATTAACTCGATAGAATTACTTATTAACTATCCTGTCGCATAAAACCCGAAGTGGGTCTTGACTAATCGTCATCGGCTTCGGTTCTATGCCGCCTACATCCAAGAAGTTGCGAAGAATCGAAGTGATCGAAGGAATTATGGGAAATAAATATTTAGTTATGGAAGGATTAAAATGAGCAATATATACAACTTGCCTTTGCGGTATACAAATCTCTCTCTCTCGTCTTTGATAATTTCTTAGTGATTTTTACATTTTTCTCGGAGAAAATAATTTTTCATCGACCTAAAACACACATAATGGAAGATCACAACCCGTATTTTTAAAAAATTGATGTTGTTAAAGCTTTTAATCACCTTCGCACTTATGTAAGTGAAGATTTGGCCTAAGATGGAGCACGCTTTCCCTGAAAGAACTTATTCACTCGGGATTTGAAGACTCCTAGATTGATACTCTTCCATCGATACTCAACCGTATCGTTTGCTCTACAATTATTTTGCCAAACACAATGTAAAGCAGAAGCTATTCTTCTCACAATTAAAATAAGATCGTAAATCTATATATAAAAATATCTTCTCTTTTCAGTCATCACAACCGCACATGTGCAACTACGCCTTTCTATTCGACGTCCAATGCAAATCGCTCCTGCTCAAAATCGACCAGCAACTCCAAATGCAAATCGCGATAACCCGCGCTGCTACGCAAATGTTCACTCGTCTATTCACGGACCCGAGTTACGAATATGGGAGGGATTCGTTCCTAACGCTGACTGTGTCGAGAGAACACGTGGTCAGGGACACTATGTCGCAGATTAGTAGTCACGACAGCTCGCATTTGAAGAAACCTCTCAAAGTTAGTATACATACTCAATTACAGATAATTGTACCGACGACCTCAGAGCACAGCTGGCAGCAGGCGCAGTGTGCGCCACAGATGCAAGTGCCACAGAAAACGTCCGCCTGAGACGCAGAAGGTTTCGAGACGTAGAAGGGTTCGTTTCCCGCCATGGACAAATATAATTTGTATGATCTGATTTGTTTCGGGTCAGGGTTCTTTCTGTGTATAGTTTGTAAGTATTTAGTAGTAGGTACATACATCATTCTTTTGGTACCAATAACACAAACTTTGCTTACATGATGCTGTGTATTCCACGGGTCCAGCATTTCAATTTTGAAATTGAAATTGAATTGATTGTGAAGACTGTATGTAACTTACGGTCTTCATAATAGAGTAACAATAATGCGAGTAATCGCATGCGAGGCGTCCTCGGGATAGACCTGCCAAATGATGAGATGATACTGGCAGGGTCGCCGGTAGACTGGATGAGACTCGCACAGGACCTAACCTGACGTGTAGCTGGGTCTAGCAGCAGGTGAAAGCGGGTGGAGTCAACAAGCACCAATGAGGGGTAGATCCTTCCAATCACCCACCGTGTCATCTTCACTTTTATGTCAGTCTTTTTCTTTTTTCAGAGAATTGGGGTGTGATGAAATATTCACAGATTTTGTTCACGCGAAATCTTGTAGACCTAAATCAAGTGTAGCGAAGAACATGCTCTAGTCTTTCTAAAACGTACCTTTTTAACTTTACCTAATCGTCTGTCAATAGAATATGTTAAACGAATTTACTCGTTTCAGGTAGAATTTATTGGTGAGGAGGCGGAAGACGCAGGTGGCGTGAAGAAAGAGTTCTTCTGGTTGTTGCTCAAGGAAATATTCGACCCTGTATACGGCATGTTCAAGCAATCAGAGGAGACTAACATGATCTGGTTCTCGAATAACCCGTTTGAGGACGATATAATGTACTATTTGATTGGTAAGGTCCTAAAGTCCAAACATTCATTGGTTAGTTACAAAATGATAAAATGTAAAATTTAATGACAATTTTACGTAAAACATTTGATATATTCAGAACCAACGAGATGAAATTTGTGTGCACCGCTGCGTCGCCCTCTCTACCCCTGATATGTTAAGGGCCGCTTGCATTAGGTTAATGAATTTTGGGACATAAGTAGGTATGATTGGTGTCTTAAAAAAAGACAAGAAAAATAACTTACCTTCTAGATTCTGCCCACGGCTTCGCTCGCGTATTTTCAGTATAATACGTACGCCTATTATCGAAATTAGACTATGTTTTAAATGTACCCCAAATTTCATCTTGAAATATTCTAGGTCAGAAACACATTTAGCAACGCCATTTGTAGTATTTTTATAAAATAAAGTTATTAACAATATAATTTTCAGGAGCAATCTATGGCCTAGCGATATACAACTCCATAATAATCTACGTTCCATTCCCTCTGGTTCTATACAAGAAAATCCTTGGTGAATCAGTTATGTTGGACGATCTGTCTGACTTGTCGCCCACACTAGCCAACAGCTTGAAAAGCTTACTAGATTACCCGGATAACGATGTTGAAGATGTAAGTTATGTATTTGACACCAAAAAGCTATCCTTATAAAACGGTTATTTTAATGAAGCTAATAATTAATTACTAAGGTGTTTGCTCTTATATATAGTACGCTAGCCTCACACTGGCGACAATTTCTAAGGGTTTCATTGAGCAGGTTTGCATAAACTTCAATGTTTCCCCTGTAGGTGGCGCTAACGGCGCTTGAGTCCGAAGGAAGTCCCAAAGTTTTTCGACTCCTACGTCACTTGACCTCGCGGCGCAATTGGTTAGCGCATCCGTTCTGACGGAGGGTTGCAGGTTCAAGTCCCGTCGAAGTCGATTTTATTTGGGATATTGTTCAAATTTCTTACTAATACGTACTACTCACACATGAATCCAAATCAGATCTTAGTTCATATTTATGTACAGAGAGCTACACCGTTAGGTTATCCCCTGTAACGTTTGAAGCCAACTAATTTTAAAATAGAAAAAAAAAATTGAATTATATCTTTAGGCTTACAAAAGAAGCACTTATACAAATCAAATTTATTTGTACTATATTATAACAAAGAACCTAATGAAATTACCTGACATTTAGGACCTGTCAGAGGGCTAAAGCTTAAATTCATCTAAATTACCATAGTCATCAAGAATCTACTTGAAGTAAAAAAAAAAACCTATTAACAAATAGGTACTCACTTTGCAAGCCAAAAACGTCTTATCGTTTTGACAATATGCTCTGTTCCTCTTACTTATCCCATGCTTAGCTAAATTCCGACCTATCAATGCTTGGTTACAAATGTAATTTAATTTTGTAGTATTAAGAGAACCCCAGTATCTACATAAACCTTACTTAGGATTAAGGACGCTATAAACGGAAAAGTGTAACAAAGTTTAAATATATCCGTCTTCATATGTAAATATATCTCATTCCAGGTCTTTTGCTTATACTTCGTCGTGAATACAGAAGTATTCGACCAAATTCAAGCGCACCCTCTAAAAGAGAACGGTGCGAACATTCCCGTTACGCACGAGAATAAGAGTGAATACGTCGAGTTATACGTGGATTTTTTGCTCAATAAATCTGTGGAGAATCAGTTCAAGGCTTTCAATCAGGGTTTCCAGAAGGTACATATCCATACTTCCATACTAATAATATAAATCCGAAAGTAATTCTCTCTCTCTCTCTCTGTCGGTCTGTCTATCTGTTACCAATTCAAGCCTGAATCCGGCTGAACGGATTTGATTGTAATTTAGCAGGGAGATAGACGGTATCTCAAGGAAGAACGTAGACTAGTTTTTATCTCGGAAAAACACGTTCAAAGCCGCGGGCAGAAGCTCATACAATACAATCATCATCATCATATCAGCCCATACACGTCCAATGCTGTACATAGGCCTCCCCCATACGACGTCCCAAATAGCGGTCCTGAGCCGCCTCCATCCATCGACTCCCCACGACCCCTACGATACAATACAATACAAAATTCTTTATTGTACACCAACAACAATACATTAAAAAGAGACATACCTAATACAGCATATCTTATTTAACATCGACCATCTTATTCCTCATCTAACGTCACGGTTCTTGTTTCGTCTGTCGAACTGTGCAAGGGCCGTAGTTTGAGCAGCTGTTCAAGGGACTCTGTAATAAAGATATTGTTACCATATACATAATATATATATATATATACTCGGTTTTAGAATCCAAGTTTTTTTTTGTAATCTAGTTGCAAAATCAAAGAAATATTGATGAAAAATATTTCAGGACAAATACTACATACATGTGTCCATCAATTCCTATTTTAAGAGTATACCACCAGTCCGGTCGAGGCCTTGACAAGAATAAACAGCGCTTACAAACTATCTTTAAAATAACTAATTTCGCCACCGACATTATAACTAAATCATCTGCGACATAACATAGTCAAAAATACATTTAATGCGTTCCAGGTTTGCGGCGGTAGAATAATAAAATTATTCAGGTCGCACGAACTGATGTCGGTTGTTATTGGCAATGAAGAATATGACTGGGACGTCTTTGAGACAAACTGCGAGTATAAGAATGGATACTCACCCGCGGATCCGCAGATCAGGTAAATATTCATTTGTTTTTATCGACCACTGCAGACGAATTCTGCTAACCTATCGCTTTACTTGACAACGATGCCGTCGCAGAATCGTACATGGATGAAAGAAATTCTAGATAGTGCGTGCGATGGTTTAAACCTTGACACTTTTGACATGCGTAGTTTCTCATATAAGGTAAATTGCCAAAATGTGTCATTCTGAGACAATACCATTGTTATGGTAAAACGATTAATTTAGTGGAATAAAGGTCTCAAGGTCTTAAGGTGAAAAAAAGAAGATCCTGTCTTCTTTTAGATCCTGTTTTCTCTTGGTGATCTACGCTGACACCACTTAACACATTTTGGCATTTTACCTGTGACGCGTGCAAAAAGTGACAAAGTTGAACCCATACCTACTACCAATCTCCATGCAAAAGCTTTTCTTGCATTTGTTGCAAGCTGATATGTATTTCTTTTTATAGATGGTTCTGGGAAACCTTCCACGAACTGAGCCTTGAAGACAAGAAGAAATTCCTGCTGTTCCTAACAGGCAGCGACAGAGTACCGATTCAGGGAATGAGAGACGTAAAGGTATACTAATTTCCGATATCAACATCCTAATTCCTCCGCCTCATAAGTACCTACACATATCCCCATTCCAGAACATGACTCCACTTAAAAAGGCGCTTTTATCTCGACCTTTTAAGGATAGTTGACCGCATTGGAGGTGTTAAAAATAGATAGAAGGAAGCTGCTACCCTTCCTCTGGTAGTTTCCCTTAGTTCTGAGTAAGAGAGGTCGATTCTTACGCCGCGATCGCCACATCATTACTTAACACAAACTGGCATATAGGCGACTTTGCTCCTGAAAATGCCGGTTTCCAGGAGGCAGACCGAAAATAAATAATAATAATAAATAATGTTGCACAATGCACACAACATCATCTAGCCCCAAGCTAAGCAGAGCTTGTGTTATGGATACTAGATGACTGATATACATAATACAATATATTACAAAGATATAAATTTTTATTATACATACAAAGTACCCAGAACACCCGAGACAAATATTTGCAGATCATACAAACATTTGGGTCCCAACCCGCAACCTTCTGCGTCGCAGGCGGACCTTCGCCCGCCGCGCCACATCGGTCGAGAAAAATATGCATATACTGTATCATCTCATATTATGTGTAACATCTCGATCGATTCCAGATTACATCTATCATCTGAATTGATATATTAAATACATTATTTTATATTTTTGCGCCGTACGTAATGGTCATACTATTGTGACAACACGCACGCTTCTGATTGTTTCTACAGTACTCGTATCTCCTCTTGACAAAACATCCCTAAGACAGGAGATCGAAGCAAGCTTCAAAGTACTTATTCATCTATTCTCATTTCTTTACAGATAAGAATCCAGCCAGTAGCAGACGAAAGGTACTTCCCCGTAGCCCACACCTGTTTCAACCTCCTCGACCTCCCGCGATACAAAACAAAAGAGCGTCTCAAATACTACCTTCTACAGGCGATTCAGCAAACACAGGGTTTCTCACTAGTCTGACACGAACGTTGCAAGGGCCATTTCTTAAATCGTCATAGGTCGTTAAAGACTTTATGATTAGCCTGTCAATACTCTTCAGGCAATAGCAACTGACCGTTTGTTTCGAACACTTATTTGATAAATGACTTCTCAAATTATTAGGCGTGTCGCTCACTGGAGCATGAGTCGAGGCGCGCCGCATTTATTTTTTATTGAGTTTAGAAATAAATGGCAGTGGTTCTTATACTTAAGTCGCATTACGGGCGAGGTGAAGACGCGCGCTGCGGAGTCGAGGCCAAAGCGCGGCAGTGTCGGCGCGCAGTCGAGACAGGGTCTTTATACCAGCCCACGTCGCAACTCCGTCGCCATTTGAAGAAATTTTAATGAAGGACTTGTTTCTGCTCACGGCTTTGCATGCGTAGTTTCTATAATAATAATACTGGACAATTCACACAGCATCATCTAGCCCCAAGCTAAGCAGAGCTTGTGTTATGTGATAAAAAGTTGGCTATGTTTTATTCCAGTTCTATACCTATGCAAAAATTTCAGCCAGTTTTGGAATGAAGAAGTAACAAACATCCATCCAAACTTTCGTATTTATAATATTAGTGTGATTTGGAGTATAGCGGCGTCTATATTGAAATTACGCCTTGACCACGCCACGAGGCCGTCTCGCCTTCGCCTCGACTTGCCAATGAGCGACGCGCTTAGTACACTGCGATGTTTACTTTGATACGTTAGAGAGTCATATCATCAAATAATCGCGGGCCTTGCTTAGCCTACACCGTAACTAGGAACAAATTGATATAGTCAATAGTTTTTCATTTTATAGAATAAACTTATTTACTATTGTTAAGTTATTCTATGACTAAACTCCATATTGGTTTATACATAATTATGTGCGTTGCCCTGGTTTTATGCGAATTTCGCTATTTTGGGAAGGGTTTGTTCTTTTTGGCTGGTTGTTGGTTATAAAGTTGTTGTTCATCGGTTTAGTGGTTGTTCAAAATTGCTTTATCAGATAAAATATCACAAGCCATTCTCTTCCGGTCTTGCTACCAAAATATTCTAGAAAATATTTTTGGAATTTCTGTGTAGATCTCACCGGCACAATTAAAGATGCTATTTATCGCATCTACTGTAGTTATTTACTGAAGCTTGTGCCTTTTCACACAGGAGCTACTAGATCAAAATGTGTATAGTGCACCCAGATTTATTCTGTGAAGATGGACAGAGATAAAGCTTCTTGACACTCTATAATTCTAAGAATACCCATGGCTAGCTCATTTGACTAACTCTGTCACCTCCACAGATAAGCTGCCTGCACTTTGTAATTTTCAAATAGTTACGTTCTAATAAATTGTTACAAGTCGTTTTGTTGTGCAGTTGTAACTATAACAATTTTATGATGACCAGAATTTGTTGGCTTTAAATTTGAAGTGTGGCCATCTTTCGTGGCTACTCTGTGATATTATGGGTATGCCATCCACTAGTGAGTGTTATGCTTATATATTTATTGTTATATTATGTTTTTATAGAATTGTACAGTCAGCATCGGTATGAAAGTTTCACAGCATTATTTTAAGCTTTCAATGAATTGAAATGACTTTTGGCTGGGTTTGTAAAACTTGGGAGATCAGTTTGGTGGAGGAAGTTTGAGGTTAAGAAACCTTGTATTCATGTAATCATGTAATGAAGCTGACTGTACGTGATAGTTGTACGTAGACGGCTAGTGATCGTTGTTCCGAGGCATTTATGATGCACCTCAACTATGCTTGTTGGCGTGTTTTGGACACAGTGTATGTATTGTACAATAAAACAATATTTTCTTACAAAAACATTGTTTAATTTTTGAGATGACGATGGCACGATGAACTGAGCCCTACTCGCCCGTACTCGTAAAAACGAAAACGTAGTTTCTGATTCGTTATTGTACAAACGCTAATTTTATAAAGATATGATAAAGATATTTATTTACCAGAAAATATGTGTATGGAAGGTAACACAAATTAGAAACAACATGCTTGACCGGTTACAGTATGTAAAATATGTAAAAAAATGGTATGCGACATTAAAAATAAACACATCATTACAAAATTTGTCTATATATTAGAGTTGGTTTTGCACCAAAACTAATAAACTGAAGAAAGAAACTTCGATTTTCTTTTTCCGAGTAGGCGACAAAAGTCATCGTTAAGTCACAATACCGGGTAAAACGGGGTACATAGAGACTCCAGTGTGAATAGAATTGGACGAAATACTGCACCAAGACACTAACTGGCTTGTAGCAGAGGAAGTTGGTATCCTTAGTCCGTGACTGTTCACCTCCTGTGTCGTGGATCTGACCTCTGCAAAAGTATAAATAAAATAAATAAATAAATAAATAAATAATGTTGGACAATTCACACAGCATCATCTAGCCCCAAGCTAAGCAGAGCTTGTGTTATGGGTACTAGATAACTGATATACATAATACAATATATAACATAGATAGATACTTTTTTATTATACATAGAAAAACGACCAGTATGTTTTGCTCCAGTATTTCTTCCATTTGTATTCACCCTGGAGTCTCTATTCACCCCGTTTTACGGTATTCTATGGAATTTGGTACAGCGCCTCTATCATGCGGACATGGAACTACGCAAATCCCATACAAAAAGAAGACGTCACGATGACGTTTCGATACTATCGTCAAACCGAACTCAGGGTCTCTGGACACCTTTATATATTTATATTTTATTTATTTATTTCAGACTACATAGGTCCATAAAATTGATACATAATAATTTAGTCACATTAATCTACAGAAAACATTAATCTTATAAAACACAACACAACAAAACAATTATTAAAACAAAGAAATAGAAAATTTACAATAATTAACAATGTCGTACCTTATATTATTATTCTGTTTCTCATTTCCATGATCACGGGCCATATAGTGACCCGGTCCTTTGGGAGGCATGCGTGGAGCCGAAGCCAACAGCACAGAGGCCCTTTATGAGAATTAATCTAAAGGCGAGAGCTACACATATTATTATTATTATTAGTAAAAGCGTGCATCCTCGAGGAGTGGTATTTATAGATGCAGTCAAACCTATTAGCGAACACGCTGAGAAAACTGTTGGAGCTGGCCTGGACCCTGCGCACCAGAGATGATCCCCGCTTCCGCATGGTGGTGTAGAAACAATCCACGCGCGCCTCGGCAAACATCCCTGATGCGCTACAGAACCGGGGCAGCCCCATCAGCACCCTGACCGCGTTGTTATATTGCACACGCAGGGCGCTGTACTGTTTTTGCGTATGGTTCACCCACAGGCTGCATGTGTAAAAACTAGAACAATAGGCTTTAAAAAGCGTTGTTTTCACCTCTCTAGAGCAGCGAGCGAACCTGCGGGCTATCATGTTCGCTCTTACAGACAGCGCCCTCCGTTCTCTCTCAATGTCTGCATCGTCCTTCAGGTCAGAGGTTAGGAGATGTCCCAGGTATTTAAATTCGTTAACTCTCCATAATGGAGTTCCATATAACTTTATGGGCGGTATGTTATATACGGGACAGCTTCCTCTGGCCTGAAAAACCATGCATTCACTCTTTTTCACATTGTATTTCAGTCCATGTTCAGAAGCGTATCTCTCGCATATCTTTAATAATTTACTAGGCCACACGTGGATGAGCTCAACAGCACCATGTCGTCTGCATAGCTTATGTTGTTGATGCAGACACCGTTGATAGAGCTTTGGTCCAACTGACTGATCCCTCCCATACATCATGATCCTATGATGGAGGATGATGTATGGAGTGATGGAGGATCAGTGTCCTAGCCCAACTGTGGGACGTTACAGACTAATAAAATAATTGTAACCTTCGAAGAGACCCCAGTGAAACACATTAAGACATTTCATTACTTTATTTAAAATATAAATTACATTGTAATACCAAATAATAGTATAACTTTTTATATACAAAATATTTCTTGAATCTCTTTTTGACTAGTAGAAAGCTTAGCCAATTTTGTTACGAATGTTAATTTCGGCGAAGCACGAGTAGAATTTTATTGGAGAAAATGTTATTTTGCATTCAGCTAAGGGTCTGAACCTCTTTGAAGTAGTAATTGAGCATTATATACAATTTTAGAAGCGTTGCCGCATATTCTTCGTTTTTAAGCCGCACTTTATATCGAAAGTTTACAAAACAAATAGTCGTAGATATGAATTCTAATCCAATGTGCATACTAAAACGTGATTTGTTAACTTACAAACTAAATAAAGGTGAAAATAAATTAATACTACATTAATTACCGTGATATAATCAAGTACATGCGCCAAGACTTTAGTCCCTAAAGTCAATACAAGTACTTCACTTCCTTTCCTTCTCCAAATGAAATGATTGTATGAACTTCTATTGACATCATTTAACCCCCTTCAAACTAATCTAGACACTGATCCATGACGCCAATAAAAAGTGATATTGTCTTATCCATTTTGTAGTTTGTACTGTTACGAATTTAGGCCTTATTAACACTTTCGTCTCCATGTCGCGCCACTACGGGTCGGACCACAGAGTTTGGGCAGCCTTAATGTGGATTCAAAGTAAGATAAGACGTAATGTAGATGTGATAATAAGTTAGTAGCTAAAGAACTATATTTATAAATTTAGTATGAAGATCGGCCCGAGTACTCCTCATAGTGTTGCGTGCCGGGCGGCGCGCGGTAACCAGGGTAGTTTTGGTTCAAGGCGTTTTGGGCGAAGAAGGAAGAGTAGTCCTTTTTGACCTGCAATAGAATTCAATTTTGTAAGTCAATTTATTTAGACTGGAAACTTTGTACTTATTCACTACATCAAATTTTGATAGGTAATATTGCTTGTATGTAACATTTAAAAGATTCGATAAGTTGTGTTATAAATTCGATTGAATTCAAATCTTTGTTCTGTAATTGTTCAAATTTAATTTGATACGCTAATGCATGCGATACGGCAATTTGGGACCATACAATCAGTTACTACGCTTACGTAAGCTTTCAGAGATAGAGCATGTTGAAGTGGAAATGTTTGTTTACTTATTACATGATTTCATGACGTTACAGAGTCGACTTTCAGGTGTTGTTGACCTTCAGAAAAAGGTGCAAGACTGGAAATATAACTGAGGCAAACCTCTTAGAATAATGGCCAAAGACTAACGTCTTCGACACACATCGTGCTGGTGAGTTATATTTATTTGTAACCGACTTCAAAAGAAGGAGGTTATCAATTCGCCTGTACGTTTTTTTTTTGTATATTTGTTACGCGATATCTCCGCAAATATGGACCGATTTTGAAAATTCTTTCACTATTGTATAGAAAATGATCCCAAAGTGGTCCCATAAAATTATATATCCCCAGGGGGATTAGTATTTATCCCTCAAAACTTAGAATTAGTGTAAAAGTAAGGGAATTTGAAGTCGGTTTATCGTTTTTTAAAACACGCCATATTATCCTTGTCCTTCCACGCATGTTGACGCCTCCTAAACAATAACGACAAATTAGACAGTTTCAAGAGTAGAAATCGTGCCATAATTTTGATTTTAGCGAGAGGATATCTTATGTGCTCTATCATAATTTAAGGTTGATCGTTTCGTGTTGGCGCGAGATTCCATGTGGTTTTTTTTTGTTGTACTTAGAATAAAACTAAAGGAAAAGTAGTTTGCTGCTAATCGTGAACTATTTTCTATGAATCCATCATAAAACCAACTTCGATTCAATTGTATTTTGGGAGCATATGGGAAAATTTTGATTGTAGCCCAGAATATTATTTTCGCTAGTTTTATTCCTTGCAGAACGTGGAATAAATAAAAAACTACAAAAAAAAAAATAATCTATCGCCAACCCATAACGATTATCCCCAATGAAAAGAGGAAATTCGCTTGTATTAATCTATATATATAAAAATGAATTGCTGTTCGTTAGTCTCACTAAAACTCGAGAACGGCTGAACGGATTTATCTTATCTTAGTCTTGAAATGTTCGTGGAGGTCTAGGGAAGGTTTAAAAGGCGAGAGAAAATCGAATAATTTCCGGGAAAACCCTAAAAACAGCCCGTTTCTATTTCCCATACAAACGTTTCTTATCTATATATATAAAAATGAATTGCTGTTCGTTAGTCTCACTAAAACTCGAGAACGGCTGAACGGATTTATCTTATCTTAGTCTTGAAATGTTCGTGGAGGTCTAGGGAAGGTTTAAACGGTGAGAAATTATGGAAAAATTGTTCAACCGCCCAACGAAGTGGGCACGGGTCAGCTAGTAGTCAATAAGAAAAGGTTTTTACATGTCCTTACGTTACTCAGAACTAGAGGTTTAAGGAAGACTCTACGGCCCGAAATACGAAAGCTTACTTAGTCATCAATCTATGCTTCAGTACGTAAGACTTAGACTGCCATAGAAAACCGTTACTCAAGGATTAATAATTAGGCCCGCATTATGAGGTTACATTTTCATAATGTTCCAATCTTTCACATTCATGACAAAAACACCGTAAAAGTCTCCCCAAAGAAGTGTAGCCAAGCTTACAGTGATACCTATCCTAATTTAAATGTCTAAACTACTCTTCAAGTGCCGAAGTGTTAGAAGGCAGCACGGAAGCACTTACAATAGGCTATGTCCATAGACGCACCTATGCCTCGTTCATTGCTATTAGATCAGCCAGCGCAAACTGACGCAGCTAAAACAGACAATTGGGTTCAAAATATTCCAAAATGAACGTTGGATGATGCAGCCACTTTGTCAATGCTTTTAAGTTTTATCGATGAGTTTACTTGATGATTTGTGTTTATTGATGATTATTTGATGTTTGAGGGTCAACCTGTGGCATTTATCTTATTAGATGTTATTTATTTAGTAGTTATTTTTAGTCAAGTGCGTTCATCTAGGTACTATTTACAACATGCATTTTATAATGGTTGTGTAGTTTTTCAATCTTGATCAAACTGCGTGATTCCGATTATTTGAAGACTAGTTGCTGCCCGCGCCTTCGCCCGTGTTTTATCGGGATAAAAAATCAACTATATGGGGGGGGGGGGGGAGGGTATGGAAGGGCCAGGCAATGGTATGGATTCGGTAACATGCTGTTATGTTATTACCCGTCAGACATTAATGACCCTAATTGCAAATATCTATGCTTGAATTTCAACACAAAGGTCAAAACTCTCCCAAAAAAACATAATAATGCTTTGCCATTTTGAAGGTTCGTAAACGTATTTAATGATAGTTCTAATTTGATCCCTAACCCCCATGCCCAACGTGGGGATTATAGCGTTACCCCTTATATGAACTAATATAAATTGGTTAATGGGGGGAGGCCTAACTTGACTCTATAGGCTGGTGTTGTTGTAATAACAGTTTACCTTGCGTGGTCTGCAAGCGGGTCCCTTGGCGAGTTGTCGCCTTGCTTCGTTCTCAGCAGCCACTGCCTCCTTCACCTCCTGGGGTGGCCATTTCTGGTCTCCACGCATGTTGACGCCTCCTAAACAATAACAGACAAATAAGACAATTTCGAGAGTCGAAATCGTGCTATAATTTTGATTTTAACCAGACCATATCTTATTAGCACTATCATAATTTAAGGGTGATCGTTTCGTGTTGGCGCGAGATTCCATGTGGTTTTGTTTTTTCTTGGTTTTACTTAGAATAAAACTAAAGGAAAAGTAGTTTGCTGCTAATCGTGAACTATTTTCTATGAACCCGTCATAAAACCAACTTCGATTCAATTGTATTTTGGGAGCAAATGGGAAAATTTTGATTGTAGCTCAGAATCTTATTTTCGCTAGTTTTATTCCTTGCAAAACGTGGAATAAATAAAAAACTACAAAAAAATTTAATCTATCGCCAACCTGTATCAACCCCAATGAAAAAAGGAAATTTGCTTGTTGTAATCTTCAATAAGAAAGGGTTTTACAAAAATAAAAAGGTATAGATAGTCAATCAAAAGGTGACGAGCGACGACCACGAGCACCTGCGGTCTTCGTAAACCAATAATGGCAATAATAAAAAACCATTTTACAATTTGCAATCAAAATTACTTTTCGGAATCAAAATTTTGAATTTCAATAACGTTATTTTGTATGGTTTGCTGGAATCTGCACCCTCCCCCCTCTTTACAATTTTATCGCGTTCATAAAAGAAGCTAACGATCCGCAGGTGTATCATGAAAGCCTTAACGAGTCGTAAGTCACTTTCTTTAAGCGTCAGTGCGAGACGTATAAAAAGCTATTTTATAAACAATGTACTACGTATGTGCAACCGTATTCTTCCAGTAACAGCCAGTCATTTCAACACTTTATGCTCTTTAATATTGCCGCTAGGATTGGGATTCGTAACCTTTATCTTTGCACACATTTTTACCCATTTGGGTTCATGGATACTCCTCACTTCATAAAGTTTATTGTCTCTACCAAGTTCATATATGTAGATATGCACCTATTGCCGGCAGAAACAGCTGTTTCTATAGCATCATTTTCTACGAAATTGCTTGATTTGGTGTTTTGGATCATGAACTATATCTTGTAAACCAATTGTCTATCTAGAAGTCCAGGAGTTTTACCTTGGAAAGATGCTGTAGCGGGCTGGCTAGCGAACACTGGCGGTGGTTTCTGGTGGATTGGCTGCTGCTGGCGCAGAGTGATGATGGATGGTGGTGGCTCGAACTGTCTCTGAGGGGACTGGTAGGCGGGCTCAGAGTACGGCTGAGGCGAGTATTGTGGAGGTTGAGGGGAATACTGCTGAGGGTATGACTGCTGGTTGGTCTGAGGCTGGAAAATAGATGGTGGTAAGCGCTATGCAAGTTGGTTGTTCGATGAAACTTTAGTCACAGATTAGGTAATCTTTAGTCACATAATGTTTTGATGTTCTCAAGTTAATTACATTGTAATTGTTTAAATTCAATCAAATTAAATTCAATCGTTTATACTTAACTCTAAGCGATGAAATTACTAATTTGTATTTCACGTAACACCAATTTAGATACTGTCAATTCCACAAAAGCGTATAAGCTCGAATCCAGCCTTTGCAATTCGTTTTGTTAGGCCGATGGTTCGTTATTGAAGCCAAATCATAGAATATCCATTTACCTAGTACCTTATAAGCATAACACAGAAACATCGAATTTCAGAACACTTCTATAGATATAAATGTTAGTAATCAATCGTGCAAATGGCAGTGAGTATTCAGCACTAGACTACCGCGTCGACCTAATACCTGCGGAGAAAGGGGTGCTGGAACTGGTGCCCAGCGGTTCGGCTGTGCCCGGAATGGCTGGGCTACTCCGGGAGACGGAGGTCCACGATACGCTCCAGGGGACGGTGA
Source organism: Eupithecia insigniata (assembly GCA_947859395.1). Lineage (NCBI taxonomy): Eukaryota > Metazoa > Arthropoda > Insecta > Lepidoptera > Geometridae > Eupithecia > Eupithecia insigniata. The sequence goes on from OX402003.1 coordinate 9,441,947, forward strand.
GCCGCGAGCGGTCGCTCCCGGTCCGAACGGTATTAGCTTACTGAGTCCAGTAGGTTCTTGCTTCTTGCCTTCGCTGCGAGAAGGCTGTGACTCGGGGTTAAATTGGTTTTGGGGGGATTGGTATTGAGGTTGTTGGTATTGAGGTTGTTGGTACTGAGGTTGTTGGTACTGAGGCTGTTGATATTGAGGTTGGGCTTGGGGCTCAGGTTGGTATTGAGATTGCTGACTCTGTGATTGGGGGGATTGCTGTGCGCTGTTGTAGAACGCTGGACTCTGCTGTAGGGATAATATTTCTATAATACACCTTCGTTTCTTTACTCGTATTCAAAACCATCGTCAGCTATCGTTCAATAATTATCTTTCGTTTTGCTTTCGACTGTATTGTAACTCTGAGAATATTCGTGTTCGCGGTAATTGTGAATACGGTTTCATGCTTTTTAACCGTCACCATAAGCTATGTGCAGCAGTGATGTCAATATTCTAATTCCAGCCCTATGTACATTCAAACTAAATCTATAATAGCTTACCTGCTGTGAATGGTATCCGTTGGTTTCAGGTGTAGGCGGCCACACCACCTTTTTTGGGCCTATAACAAATTATTGGGAATTAGAACTTATCGTCAAATTTATACAAAGTAGGTACCTATTCTACAAATGCATTCACCTACTTTTAATTAATTTATTTACTGTTATCGACCACCAAAAGTGGGAACACAGGATAGGTACATGGGATAGGTATGTACATTAAAACTAAAAAAATAGGGTAGTGATCTCCTTGTTATTGAAGACCGATGTGGCGCGGCGGGCGAAGGTCCGCCTGCGACGCAGGAGGTTGCGAGTTCGATTCCCACCTTGGGACAAATGTTTGTACGATCTGGAAATATTTATTCCGGGTGTTCTGGGTATTCTCTATGTATAATTAAAAATATCTATGTATATATTGTATTATGTAGGTACTAGCTGCTGCCCGCGCTTTCGCTCGCGTTTTGTCAGGATAAAAAATAACCTATATTATGTTATTCCAGGTCCCAAACTAATACCCATACCCAGCCTAATCGGTTCAGTAGTTTTTGCGTGAAAGAGTAACAATTATCTATCCTTACAAACTTTGACATTAAATAATATAATAATATTAGGATCTCAGTCCTCTAGTACCCATAAAAAAAGCTCTGCTTAGCTTGGGGCTAAATGCTGCTGTGTGGATTGTCGAACATTATTTATTTATTTGATTTATTTATAGGTGGACACGTATAAAACTAAGAAATAAGCGGAAGTTGGCAAAAAAAAAAACAAAGCAAAATGGCTAAACATTTACCCCCTTATTCATAATAGTCTGCTTACTTAAAGCATTGCTAATTCTCACTCTATCTTCTTCTATTGACGTGAGTGAGAGACAACACTGCTTAGCAGCTGTTTTAAGTTAGCAGACCTTTATAAATAAGGGGGTTAGGTAATACATATGGGACCTAGTAAGTCTAGCCTATTTAATTCAATGCGTATTTACATTACATAATACAATACATATTTCAACCATACCTTAATTAGTGAATTAAAAAGATCTTAAATTAAAGGGATACACAATCTAATTTTACGAACGAACGCATGGCACTATGTGTGCACGTGCAGTGCTTCATGAAAGCGTAGTGCTTCCAGTTATTCGTTTCAAATATGCCTATGCCGCGCCCCAAATACGTACATATGTATATAGATTATATACAACCAGCTCTGTAGAATAATTTTGTAGCACATACACAGTATGTTACGCACAATTTCAATCGTCGGTTGAGAGATCCAGTGACGTGTTGCCATATCCACGCCACTTTATGAGACATCTAGGTGAAATTAGCCTCGCGGCCCACCAACACGTTGGATTCGCGCCAGAATATCACAAAATAACATTTCCGAGATTTTATTTTCTCACGTGGTAGAGGTGGCCGTAAATCGCATGTTACTTTGATGTGACAAAAATATACTACAACAAATCGTAGACAGGTTAACTGTTAATTTTATTAAACTAACCTTGCAACGGTCTACACTACATTCTTGCGTTGAAATCTGTGAAATATTGTGGTGACATTACTCTGGTTAAGTTTAAATTCCCAACACACCTTCAAAATTATTATCATTATTTATATTATATCAAGAAACGTAAATTGTTACGGGAAATAATGTATCGAACTGTGTTCAAAAGGAGCTTAAATGTGCTCTACAAAATGTTTTAAAATACCTCAATCCGGAATTAATGTCATAGAATTTCTGAGTATTTTTCAACACTAACACTGCGATCACCAATCAGCCTGCCAAGCGTGGTGATTATGGCAAATCCCCCCTACATGGGAGACCATCCACTCGATGGACCGACGACATTGTAGTGGTCGCAGGGAGTCGATGGATGGAGGCGGCTCACGACCGCTATTTGTGGCGTCGTATGGGGGAGGCCTATGTCCAGTAGTGGACGTGTATGGGCTAATATGATGATGATGAATTTATGTGAAAGTTAAGGAAGTAAATTAACCGTTAAACCAATAAATCCATCTACATAGATTTACACAGCATAACTATGTAGGTTTTCTTATAAATAAATAAATTATATTCTATTAAATAATGTATTGAACTGCTCAAAAGGAGTTAAAATGTACTCTACAAAATGTTATAAAACACCGCAGTCGGGAATTAATGTCTTAAAATTTGTGTGAAAGTTAAGGAAGTAAATTAACATTTACCTAAACCAATAATTCCATTTACATAGATTTACACGGCATAACTTTGTAGGTATTCTTGTGGAATGTGTTTATTGAATTACCTTCGTGGTGCCGTGCAAATCCCGAAGTTTAGAAGCAAACTTCTATCACTTAACTGTGTGCAAGACTTCACAAAGACACAAAATAAGACCAAATTTACACAGAATTCAGGTAACATAAAAACTTTGAGCAGTGTAATATATTGCTTCATCCTATGTAGTCACATTGCATGGCAAAAGCTTTCCTCCTTTTCTTACATGCCCTATATATTCTTTCATTCCCAGTAAATAGAAAGATTTAAAATATTACGAAGCAAAATGCACTTCAGTTTTATTTTAGCCACTATCCCGATGAAACTGTGTTCTATGTAAATGTTGGCCTACTAATGCAAACATAGGAGAGAGTCCTATTGTGTTGAAATCGGGAACTATCGAAGTTCGTAAATGGAATCAACAAAATGATTCCAAGTTTAAGGGTAGAGAAAGTTGGGAGCTTTGAAACAGTTGAATTTAAACTTTTTAATTGGGTTTGTTGGTAGAGGACTCTCACATCATTGTCTCGAAGCTTGCGCAAAATATTGTGAGGTCTCGATGGGTTAAGAGGTGGAAACTAAGTGGGTTGATTTCAGAACAAGGACTCATGAGAATTAACGTTATTTGTAAAGAATGTATGTACGTATGTACGTGTTCTAACAAAAATTTTGAACGGTAAAATAGTGTAGGTGAGTAAAATACTTTGCAATTTTTGGGAACTATTAACAAGTAAAGGACAAAGGCTTCAAAAAAGAAACTCAATCCGAATTCCTTTACAAAAATAAAACCAGGAACTCACGGATGAATCGATCAATCCGACAGCACTCCAGACGCGCGTCCCGTCGCCGGGTAGGACCACTAGTGGCCACTTGGCTCGTGCCAGGTGTATCTACAGCATATTATATTTACAGACCAGACCTATATCACTTCGCACCACACGATCTAAAATGAGCTTTATCGCTCTGACGTTAGAATCCACTGCATCCTTGAATTCCTACCCGTCGGTGCTGATCTTATAAATTGTTGCTAGTTCATGCGTAGTTTTTACAGATGAAATCATAGATAGTGAAGATTCCAGAGCAATTATTGTGAATTTACCTAGATATTTTCGTCGTGCATTTTTATCGCTGTATCTCGTTCTAGCTGCCTCGAGCGTTGAGCCTCGAGGAGTCAAGGTATAAGATTTTATCGAGACTGACTCAGCGAAAGTGCGTTATAATTTTGTATTCATAACCTTAGCTCCGCGTGACCGAGACTTTATGATTCTCTCATAGCAAGTGAAATTTGTGTCATGGTTACTTGAACATCAGCCATATTCATAACTAAGTAGACACACCTAATTGAATATAACCTGGTATATGTAAGTTCTTAAGAAACACTCAAGTTAAATTGTTCAAGTATTAAAATAAAGCCGGCCAAGTGATCGGTACTCTCGTGGGATGTATGTACATCACTATACATCGTGAGATTAGTTTTGAAAAATTGGTGTTAATCTTTTAGAAATTTTACTTCTCAGGCAACTTAAAAATTACCCTTTTTGATAAGGATGCGATTTGTGTAACCGTACAACGACAATAAAATTTCGTGGCTTACTCTTGTCACTCATTTTTTTTTATTCATTTATACATTGTGGAACGGTTTAGTTTTTTAAGATGTTTTGTAATGTTAGATGTGTTCATGGATTTTCGTTGCCGACTGTACGTTGGCCCTCTTAACTGATTAAATTTATTTTATTTAATTATTTGTTGTTATATCGGCAAAATAAATTTACAGTAAATTAAGCGACGGTAACGATAGATTAAATGAAAAGTTAAGTAAGGTCAGGTGCGAAATATTTCTTTGCGCTGCCAAAACTTCAGTCTCAAAACAAAGGAGTTCGTCCATTACCTGTTTATGATGCTTTACGGTACTAAAGCAGTATTCCATTAGAAATGCACCAACTACACATTGAAAGAGGTCATACGTCTCACTCATAACGAAATATACATATTTCGTTATGAGTCCAGACGGAAATTTATTTCACCTGTTGCGGAACCGTATACGGTCTGAGATTTAAGTGCACCATTAATTTGAGCTAAATTGTAATGGAAACATAAAGTTATACTTTCCGCTAAATATACAATACCGCGTACTTATTTCTTTAGTTGTGTTTTAGTTTTATACTTACATAATGTATTTCATATTTTAAGAGATGACAATCTTAGGAACTATTTTACAACAATTAGGTCATGCTAGCCTTATATGTATGTGGCCGTGGCCGTGAGGCCACGGCGTACGAATATCGACCCCTCCAACTCAACCCGTGGACGCCATAAGACCCGACTAAGGGAACCTACCAGAGGAAGGGCAGCAGCTTCCTTCTGAGTATTTTTCAACAATAACACTGCGATCACCAATCCGCCTGCCGAGCGTGATGATTATGGCAAATCCCCAAACCGCTATTTGTGGCGTCGTCGTATGGGGGAGGCATATGTCCAGCAGTGGACGTGTATGGGCTGATATGATGATAATGATGATGAACCTTATAAGTTGGTCTCATCTCCATTGAACTCTATTACTAGCGTACGTCTCTCTTGAAGTTTTGACGTCTCTTAAATCACAACATTACCCAAAGCTAGTAGGTACATAATAAATAGGTACTCTCCTAATAAATATTAGAAAACTTCGTAATAGAACATGAGAATTTCAATTTAAATTTATTTCAATTTTCAATTGAATAATTTTAAATTGAAAATTCAAAGAATACTTATCAAATATTTGACTGGTCTAAGTGCTTATTAAGCCTAAAGAAATAAAGTTATTGATTCTGAAATAAATAAGATAATCTAACTATAAAGTATGATAACACATTATGTCATATTATTACCATAAAACTAATTTAATATATCAAGGAGTAATCAATATTTTCATTAACTAGCCTATCCATCAGCAGATAGCAATCAGCCTATCTGATCGTTTGAATAATTTAGTAGAACAAACATGTAATTAACTCATCTACTGGGCCATGATATGTATAACGTCCATAGCCGACGCTTCACATGGCTAGCTATAACCTGATCGTCAATGCCGCTGGCGACACGTAAGTCGATTAACTTGAGACCGTTATAATTAGCTGATAATCAGGTCGTACGATAACCTAACAGAAATCTTATTGCTTCAGCTATAGGCTCAAACGGAGCTAAGTTCAGCGGCAAAGAGACGTTTTCTTAAATAAATAATAGATTAAGCGTTACTTTGGGGAAGTCCATTGCAAAATATTGGAATGAAAAAATATTTAGTAATTTCATTTTAATATTTTGCGTTTTCTTAATGTCGAAAATAGTTAGAACAAGACCGATTATATGGCGCTTTTAGCTTGAAATTATATGAAATTTATACCATTGATCGAGAATCTTTGCTTACCATTATACCCTGCACAAGTTGACATGACACTCTACCTCAAAATACTATAGTAAATGATTGATGAAAACTCTATGATTAGTATTATTAATAATTATCATGTTTCTCTTTACGGATATTGCATAATATGTGTACTAATTTCAAAAACAATTGTATATCATCATCATACACGTCCACTGCTGGACATAGGCCTCCCCCGTACGACGCCACAAATAGCGGTCCTGAGCCGCCTCCATCCATCGACTCCCTGCGACCGCTACGATGTCGTCGGTCCATCGAGTGGATGGTCTCCCATGTAGGGGGGGATTTGCCAATTGTATATGATCTTGAATAAATAATTATGACCTTTATACTTCCGCGAAAGATCCCTGCAAACTATTTAGGTCCAAGCTAAATAAGGTTTTTTATTTTTTTTAAACGAACCATAGTCTCTAGTCATGGTCTGCATGACAAAGAAAAGATGCAAGCGCTGACTTATAAGCTATTTTAAAACGACCCTCAACGTACAAAATACAAATTAGTCAGCAACAGTTTCAGTGCACACCTGAAAGCTAAAGAAATGGACTTGCATGTCGTGTTCTTGTTTTCAACACCTGCTTTACAAATAGACATTGATTCATGTAGTGATTAACGAGCAGGCGAGCAGAATCATAGAAATAGTCTAGTGACGTCAAACAAACACTTTCCGTATTTTAAAATATCAAGGTTGAAAATTCAAAATATTTATCTAATATAAAGCAGGATTTTATTATTTTTGCTTTAGAGATCTAAGAGTCTCTCGTCTCAAAACGTCTCTTGTACATAAGGACTAGACACACTAGTAACCATACATTGCATTAATCTTTATCAATTGTCGCCCTTTCTATTAAAGTAAATATTACCGTGGGATCTAGGTAAATAAATCAGCCATGGGTATGCAAAGTGTTGCAAAGTAAAACTTAAAAATTTATGTTCCATTTTAGGTTGACCTTCAAAAAACTAAGTGTTTCTCTGATCTTCCAACACTGAAAACTTTTCTGGTACAAGGCCATTCCACCAGTGTGCAAAATGTGTCAAAAATACATAAAAAATAAGCGTTTATTCAATAAATCTACCATTTTGAATAACCTGAAAATTACTAACTTTTTCTCTTACTCGTGTTGTAAGTATGTTTTTTTAGTACGGGCCTTTTAATAATGCGAGAGTAATAAAAAATTGTAAGCCATGTTATTTCGTAAAAAAGTTACAGCACTAGATATTACACAAAAAATAAAATAGAAAAATTAAACAAATCTCAAAAATAGCCGAGCGGCTTTTCAAGCATAAAAAAGCCGCCAAGCTATTGGACTTGGTTCCTCCTACCCCCATTTGCCATATGGCCCACGGTCTACCGAACATCCTGTATATTATCTGGCATAACGTAGCAAGAGCCAGTTCACAGTTAATATTTTTATCAATCTGTCTTCGAAAAACGCGGAAGATGTCTATTATAAATAGGTATTTTTGTTTGCGCTGTGCCTGTGGGACAGCGGTCTTACGTTTTGTTAGAATTAGAGATTGTTATGCTTCTGTAGAAATATCAATTTATCTTACTCTAGCTTTCTTAGAAATATTTCTACCATTTTTGGTTGGATTTATAAAAAAAATCTCCATTATTTATTACTCTATTTAACACATCCATAAACACACATTTTCAATAAAATTCACAAAATTACCAATAAACACTGTTTCACGCATGTTTCCTTTTTCTCAGTTCAGTCTTTATTCTTCCGCTGTTTGGTCTGTACTACCAACAAAAGGAGCAAGTAAAAACACATTTCGAAAAAGACAACCTTTGCCAAAAACTCACTCCACGGCAGGTTTCTGTCAACTGTGGGCGATTTGTCTTCAAATGACGAATGACAAAGAAAGATCGGGCATTACCCTATCAAAAATAGTCCCACTTCCATTAATCTACAGATCAATGATTCATTATTTCCGTCCTAGTTCATATAACGTTGTAAAGGGTTTTCCTGTAGTACAGGATAAAATTAGCAAGCAGTCAAGCTTGCTTTAGAATAACAGTTGATAGTGAGATTTGATCTATGAATTAATGATTAACTAATAAATGATAGATATTGTAGATTGATACATTTAAACGGTTAGGATAACGTGAGGAATGAGGATAAATCACATTTATTTGACTCTATGAACAAATCATGAAACATGTTTGCCTTCTATCTAATCGCTTCAGCAATCGATGATTCATGAATATGACTTTCTAGTCTACCAGACGATCTGGTACCTGTAGTCACTCTGGCAATCTTCTCCCCATTCCACGTTTGACCATAACACCCTGCAGCAGATTTCGGAGGCCAAACCTTGTCAAATCGTCGATTTGTCCGAACCATTGTGTCCAGTATAGCTTGGATTTGAGTGGGGTCTAATTCTGGCAAAGCATTGCACATTTGCGTTAGTAAGCGTCCGAGTTCACTGTACAGATGTGAGGGTATTTTTAGATGTGCAAAATCGAATTGTTTATTTTTAAATGACTCATTTTACCGTGGTAGTATCTCTCTATATGTACATACTTTACTTGGCAAAGTACCTGTAGGACCTAGTGTATATGATGGTATTTAAATCTACGTCTTGGGTAGTATGTCCAATGAGTTGCAAAAATTATCAATAAATAAATTCAAACAAACTATCGAACATATCCTTTGTAAAAACATTTATTACAAAATATCAGATTATCTAGAGGATAAAAAAGCATGGGACGACTTTTGCTCCAACTCGAAAACTAACAACCTAACAAGGTAAAGGTTTCTTGTTCGCTTCTTTACCTTAAAAAGATTGAAGTGAACCAAAAATCAAAGTGATCACTTTATTTCCCTGTTTTACTTATGTAATTTTAATTTTGTGACGTGTCCAAGAGTCCTGTAAGGTCTAAAGGAAATAAAGCACTTTGATATTTGATATTTCAATGGAATAAGTATAATATGAAACATTTTATTTGATATTGTTAATGTATGTAAGTCATACAATCTCTTACCTCCTCTACGGTTCTGGTTTTCCTCCTCTAGCATCCTCAGAACTGCGGAGTTGGCGAGATTGGCAGGCTTGTCTGTGGATGGGTTGTGGAAGTCGATTCTAGAACAAAAATGTATTCGTTAGTCTCGGGTAAAACAGAAAATTTATAAGTATGCATGTCCCAGGGTAAACAGACGAAGTGCTGCTAAATGGGTTGAAAGTCCTTATTGCAAAGATTGCCAAGAAGACCTGAAAGCGATCAGTCCAAGACCGATATGAATGGCACCAGATTGGAGGCCTATACCCACGTGGTATTTACCATGGTTTGAGTTTTGAGTTCTCCAATATTTCGGCACAGTTACATGCGCCATGATCACGGAACAACTGATCAAATCATGGTAAATATCCCGTTAACTTTAGTGTTGTAAATAACCATAATAGTTTCAAAAGTTCTATACCCACGTGTTGGTAGATGCTGATAATGATGATTTTAAAGTATCTTCTGTATCATGGACATTGTGATGAGTTCTGCATCTTAATGGGAATTGAATATATTTGATAATGTCAGTAACATTCTGTGAAAGCGATCATGTTTGCTGAGAAGTTCTTGCTCAAAGACGGATGTACCCAAATTGTTTCAGCTGTGCCATTACGCTCTACCGGACTATGGCATTATGCCATACTGCCGTCCTCTAACTAGAAAGCCGTTAACCCCAAAACTAGTTTTCGAAATTCGGCAAAAAACGTTTCAACACATCAGTTGAGATTTATTTGTTTCACTTTTTCATATCCTATTTAATGAAAAACTTATTGCACTGAGCAGTTAAAGTATTTTAACCCACTAATTAGCAATATAATTATGGATTAGTTATTTTCAAGTTAAGGACAAGTCAAAAATTCTATCACTTAACTGCCAACAAAGATTTTATATCTCTGGAACTATATGGAATTTTGGAATGGTTGTTAGACGGAAAGATAGAGAATTGTGTACTGTATCCGTTTCCACTAAAAAGTCAAAAGGTGCTATTTGAGGGTTAACGGCCTTCTAGTTAGACGGCAGCATAGCTCTAGGTACATTACTACGGTTTAAATGTATCAGAGGTGAAAGACCTGAAGTATCTTGATTCGTATGCACGATATACAGGATTAGGTACTACTTTCATGTAGGCACGTGCCTATAAGTCTAATTTATTCAATTTAAATGCAATAAAGCAATGCACACATCTAACACCATGTAGGATACGCACTTATATTCTAAACCACGCATAATAAATAACGCAAAAATCTTTCCCACTATCCTTAATATATCATTATAATTTCCGACTCGAGACATTTTTAGCCCTTATTGAAATATTGTTTCAATCAAATTATTCACCTGCCGCTTCAGTGTTTACAATAAACTTGAACAATTCCATTTTCACTCACTTTCACTCACAAATGGATTCCCAGAAAGAGACGTAAAAACGTTAACTCAGATGTCTACGTGGGAACAAGAAACGGTGGCAACACCACGACAAACTTCAATTGATTGTGTTACAAGTTTCCAATTTCTCATCGGTTTGTAAACTGACGATTTACCTAATTGCCTTTTGTTGGAAATGTTTGTTTATAACTGGTCGGATGTAACTCAGCTGTGATTTGATAAGAACCTACATATGTATTTAGGTTAGTATTAGTTTAATTTAATTCATTTAATTTTTGTCCATTACCATTGTCCCGTCTTTATTTACTCATTTAATCAGTGGTTGGTAGATTTTATCCCTGAGCGCTACGGCTGTTTTCTAAACAAATGAATACGTGAAATAGGTTTCGAAAAATCATAAATTTACATACCTAATTAGGAAAATAACAATCAAATAATATAAACAAATTAAACTAGTATTTACAATTGAAACAATTGAGCTAACTGCAGACTGTTGCAAACAATCTACAGATAGCTCAACTGATCCATATCAATCCCAGTCGGAAGCGTCCCCAAGACGCCGGCTGCATTGCCTCTGTATGGCAATGCTAATTAAACAAATAGTAAGTGCTACGGCTCTGATGTATTTCGGCTAAATTATAAACTGACCAAAAAATTATGGATCTTACTATCCTACGGTGACATTACTTTTTAGGCTATTGGTTAAGGTTGTTCTTTTCGTTTTGCAGCGAGATAATTTTTTTTTGTAAATTTAAGTTTTTTCTTTCTAGGTGTAAATGGAGGGGAAAAGTAATTTGCCGCAAATCATTAACAATTTTCTTGTATTATCTTAATCTAATTTCAATTCACTGGTGGGAAAATAAGAGGTTTTGGTCTAAAAATCAAAGTATTCCTAAACGCTCCCAAAGATAAAATTGAATCGAAGTTGATTTTATCATGGGTTCATAGAAAATAGTTTGCGATTTGCGGCAAATTACTTTTCCTTTAGTTTTAATACTTCCAGAACGCAGAAAAAACCACAAAAAAAAAATATCGCGACAATACGAGACGATCAACCTTAACCTATCTCTGTATTGGTATATTCCTACCCTTAAATATTACAATCACCATACTATGGCTTTACAAAAAAATTTGCATTGAATTTAATGAATTTAATAATTGAATTTATAAAAAGCAAATAATAATCGTATCAGGATACAAAGGAACTATTGAGACGAAAAAACTGCAAAACTACTGGGAATAATCCAAAGACTGTTGGCACAGAACAAAACGGTAAATAATTAGGTACATAGTTCTAGTAGAATATAATTTATGAAAAGTTATTCAATAATTACAAAGTAGGGAAGCGGTCTTTGAGGAATTGAAATTCATTCACACGTCTCAAAGATGAACAGCGATGAAAGAAACGACACGTTAGGTATCTATAACGACAAGTTAGGTACGTATAACGCAACATCAAAACATATTCCTTCTTGATTTTATTTCGTTTCGCATTACAATATTACGTACGAAGCGAAGTACGAATGTATTAAGTTGGAGCTGCCATATAAAGAAATCGTGTTTACGTTCACCTCAGTGCACCTTATTGGTAGTGATCGGGTGTCAATGTCAGACAAATATTGTTGTTGCGTTGCACACTTGTGCAAAAGTTAGTTATGTTCGAGAAAGATTTAAAATGTCTCCGGTATCTTGCTTACCTTACCGTACATATGTTCTTTATGTTTAACAGTAGACTATACCTACTGTAACCGTAACCGAAAGACCAATAATTCGATCGTTTTGAAAAAGTTAAATAAGACTTCGAACCATTATTTTAGGTTTTTAAGTTTTGCGAGATAAATACTAATCCCTCAGAAATTATTTTTAATTTTTAAGGGACCACCATTGGTATCTCTACACAACAACGCAAGAATTTTCATAATAGGTAGGATAATTGACGCAGAAATCGACGAATATACATAAAAAAACCGAACATAGCATCCATTTCCACCCCTTACGACTTAGAAAATGCGGGGTATTGAATAGACGTTTTTAATTTATTTTTAAATTATTTCTTTTTTGTTTCACTTTAAACTGAAATATTTACATCAAGACCACTTAAAATTTTAAACGGCTCGATGATTGGGATACAAAATTAATTCATTAATTCCAAATCCTTCATTATTAATTCTTCCTCGTTATTGTACTTCAAGTGCCTTTTTAATTAAAACCCTTTTCTCATAAAAATAGGAGATAATTACTCTGAGCGAAATATCTTGACCAAAAAGCCTTTGCTTCAAAGTGTCTCGAAACTAAAAAATAACAGACCTATTCTGAATTTCATTTAAAGTAGAAAATATTTCTCAGGTAATATTCTTGACACTTTTAAAATTGAACAGTATTGTAGATCACTTTTCCTGGAATAGATAGGTAGGTCTTTTCTTCATAGGAGCTACCAAATATTTCCTAGGTTCCTACTACCCCAATCAAAGTATACAGATACATAATTAATAAATGTTCCCGATGTTTGACTTTGTTTGACGCCGCCGCCAACTGACTCACGCAATAAACTAGACACAACTAGTATATAAACAATGTATTCAAACAATACATAAAGAACGCCTCCTTACCCATTTGTTTCGACGACAGTGCCCATAATTATGCCGGCACGCGATAACTCTGTCCAAATGAATTAACAAGCGCGATTTGGTCACTATTATATTTTTAGACTTATGTGGATAACTGTATTAGGAGTGACATAAAAAAACCCATGAACTGAAACTGCTTGTAAAAAAATAGTTTTTTTATGAGCATATTATGATTTGTAGTCTTAGCCACACTAGACTCCTAGTGTGGCTAAGACTAAAAAACATAATATACCCAGATTTGCAAACAAAAATTATTTTTTTAATCGTAGGTACGCCCTTTTGTAGGTAGACCTTGTCCAACATTTTGTCATTAGCTGTACTTAAAAAATACTCAGACTTCTGATTTTGCAACGTGTTACATTCCCGTTCTAAAATATTTATCTTTCTAATATTTTTTTAAATCTATTGCCAGTTTTTATAAATATTTCAAAACAAAAAATGGAAACATAAAGATTGTGTCACTCCCAAAAAACGTATGTTAAAAATGTTTTTATAGGTTTACTGGTATTTTTATGAGTATAAAGAATTAACCGGAATGTTCAAAGGTGCGGTACTGCACCGGATCACCGTCGCGCGGAGACTGCGCTGCGTGCACGCATGTTTGTGTTAATTTTTTACATATTCTGCCTATAACCATTTGCGTCCCAGACGGTAGTTATGAAGATGTACTATGTTATTATTTGCACGAGTGGACTGCTTCCCTGCGGAAAAGCAAAGTAGCTGGAAGTTACTGATCACATTATCATTATCAAATTATAGCAATGAAAGTAACTTTAATAAATTCATTCCCGTACGCGAAATAAAATATGAAAATTATGAACATCTTACGATGTACTGGAGTGAAAGGAGAAAAGAGAAACCTTTGTCAAGCTTTGGGACGGTCACGTCTAAAAGAATATACCCCACACACATAATTATACTACGAATATTATAAGTAGGTTGGTAGTACAGGTAGTGTAGGTAGAGAGCTGCATGTAGATCCGTAGAGTGATCGATATTGTTCTAAAAATATAAATTAAAAGGATATTATTTAAAATAATCCAGAATTATGAGCAAAAATAAGAAAATCGTTTGCAACTTTTTCATAAACATAATCGATTATCATAAAAAATCGAATCGGTAAAGCATTATGACTATTTGATTGTCAGTTGAACTACCAAACAGCTAATAAGAGAATGGAATACATTATAGGATACTAGTTTCTGCCCGCGGCTTCGTACGCGTTGTTCTATGGAAACATATTAACAATGATTTATATCCCATGGGAACTGATGTAAGTATGGATGTTTGTTCCTCATTCACGCAAAAACTACTGAACTGATTGGACTGAAATTTGGTATGGGTATATTTTGGGACCTGGAATAACATATAGGCTATTTTTATTACGATAAAACGTGGGCGAAGGCGCGGGCAGCAGCTAGTTATGGAATAAAAATCAGCCTATGTTTGATTCCTGACCTAGAATAACCTATAAGAGATATAACATTTCAACCCGATCTGTTCAGTACTTTTGGCCTGAAAAGGTACTTAACAAACGTCCGTTCATACGTCCAAATTCGCATTTATAATATTAGTGTGATTACATTCAATAAATACCATCTACACTACAATGAACCGTCATAACCAACTGACATTAAAAATGAATTCGTCAAACTACGACACGTTTTATAGTAGGTAAAATGTTCGCTAAAATTCACTACAACAATGCACCAAAATACGTCAATCATCATATCGAATCAAAATACTCAAAATTCTACAAAAGCTCGACATTCCAAAATGCAAGACTTTGAAATTATCGCCCTACTTTCTGGCCACTTCGCTTTGTAGAGTTTATTTCTCATTTCCAATCTAAATGGGCGATGGTTTGCATCTATTTTGGCATAGGCATCTTGTGTTTTGTAATACCGCAGCGCAGACAACCAATCTCTCCAGGATTAATAAATTGGTATATAATGAAAAGGATGTTTTGTTTATTTATTTACCTATGATCAGAATAATATAACCTACTAGTTGATACGACCAATGTTTCTGTGTCCAAAAATTCCATGGTAAAATTTCTCTACTTTTCGCGGTTTTAGTAACCTCTGAGTAACTTTTAATTTATTTCTTTCCCCAAGAAACTTATTCGGACTATTACGAACATTAAAAAAAAACCTTAACTCTGTTCTTCCATGCTAACTGAACTGTCTACTACTATTGTCAAATTGACTTGAACTTGATTACAAATAATTGCTAACGCCCGTTCAAACATGCTATTGGCTGCCAATTGGTATCTATCCTTACGCAAGGTTCCATGAATTCACCCAGTTTCTTTGATCAATATCGCATACGACAAAGTAAGACCAGTGGCATACCACCCTCAGGCGAATGTCTGGCGCCTCAGGATGCTTCATAATTGAACGGTCAACGGCATTCAAAACGGCGAGTTATCTTTGGACGGATGCAATGACGCAGGTTGTTCCTACCTGGTCTGATTCATCAATAGGAATTCCTTTTAAAATGTTTATGGATACTGCAAATATAGACCAAACAATGTAAAAAATGTTTCTTCATCTTTATCGAACACAATCGTACGGGGTAAACAAGGGGTGCATTACAATACTGGTAAGAAAATACATACGTATATATAATCTGATCAGATCTTAGATCTATCAGGCTTCTAAATCTCTTCCAGGCAACCTTGGGATGGTATGCGGCCCTAGGTTGCTTGGAAGATATCGCTCAAAGCGATAAGGCCATCCTTTGTACTTCTTTGATTGTCAGCATTTCCTTCTGTATTGAATTTAAAGATAAAGAGACATTTATTGACACAACAGAAATACAGCACAAAGTAAAAAGAAGCAGATAATAAAATAGTATATACATACATATGTACCTTGTATTTAAGTTTGTATGGTACAACAAAGAATTATCTATCTATCTACCTTCTCGTTTATTTTTGCTAAATATACCGGGACTCACTATATATAATTTTAAGCAGTATTTCTTTTGCTGTGGCTAATCTTTTTGCTCCCAAAAATTATTTAAACATGACTGCTACGCATACCTAGTAAAACGAGGACACCTAACACAGAAAATCAGCTCACTGTGAATTCCAAACAGTTTACCAGTGTTTTGTCCTTTTTGCATTGTTCAAATAGTAACCTATCTTAGTATGTTGGCTCCTTGCCCGTTCCTAATGAAAGGTCTTGATAACACCATTGGTATGTACATATGTCTTAAATATGTGAAACCGTTAATTCGTTCATTAATAAATAAATAAGGTTAGACATTCCACACTGCACCATGTAGCCCCAAGCTAAGCAGAGCTTGTGTTATGGGTTCTATATTACTGATATATGTACATAATACAATACATACACGGATAGATATTTTTTATGATACACAGAAAATACCCAGAACATCCGGAATAAATATTTGCAGATCGTACAAACATTTCTCCCAAGACGGGAATTTTACGTGCATACAGACAATAGAATATCCTAGTGGCCTTTGTAAAATCTACACGAAATCTCGATGCCAAAATTTTATTGCGTTCAATGAAACAAATGACTAAACACAGTCAGCGATCATAACAATTGTCATCACGATTATCTTTAGATTCTCATTGCAATATCTATTTATGCATTGTACCGATTTTCATTGATGAATATAGCCCAAGCATGAATCATCGACTCCTCATTCGTCTATGAAGACGTAATAAATCTATTTTTCTCGATCATCAAATTGATATTCTGCGAACAATATACATATATTATCTTTGGAACGAGAAACCGGTAATTAGATTACATCTCAATAATGGGAACACAAAATGTAACTCCCGTTTAAGACCAGTATAAAAAGGTAGATATGTAATTTTACACAGAATTAAATTTAGTATATATTTTGAAAATGAAAGTTTGTGATGTGATGTTTGGCTCAAGACAAATTATTATAGGTAATATGATTGTTTTAAAAAATAAAAACCGACCTCAAATCCCTTAATTTTACACTGTTTTTAAGTTAAGCGGGATATTAACTAATCCCCCGGGAATAAATAATTTATGGAACTACCTCGGGATCATTCTTTATAAAATAGTAAAAGATTTTTCAAAATCGGTCCATAATTAACGGAGGAATCGACGAATATACATGAAAAAATATAGGTGGTATCTATGTTTTTTACATGTTAAATAGATTAACTGGGTAAAACGTTAGTTTTATAAAATGTTCTATTACTTTTGAAAAATTGGTGTTCATCGATTTTTGTAACCGTACAACGACAAGAAAAATTCGTTGACTCAATTGTGAAACGATTTAGTGTTAGGAAGTTTTGTAATGTTGGATGTGTTCATGGACTTTCGTTGCTGACTGTACATACAGCCGAACATGTAAGAAAGGAAGAGGCCTTTTTTCAAAGTCCGTTAAAAATAATATTCATACAATTCACAACTAATAACCAATATCAGAAATCGGCTTTAACTTAGTTTACATTTTGTCGTTTATATCAACAAAGAATTAGCGACTTGGTCGCCCATTTATTTGACGTGAATTATGATTTCAAACGCTACAATAAATGCTTTATCTGACATGCCAGCTAGGCTGAAATAATTAAAAGGAATTTGTGAATTCCGCACCTGTCAGGCAAATACTGGCAAATTTCTTGAATCACCGCCAAAGAGCCTATTTCCTTTTTCCAACATTTTCGCTAGGTATTTCTATGGAGCACAATAATATTTTTATTTGTTTATTTTTTCTATTTGGCTGATTAGTGCTGCCAGTAAAATGATTGCGTTGTGAAGTGTATCAAAATATTCACGCAACATTATTTTTTGTACCTGTGTACCTATCAGTTAGCGCGTATGCTTAGTTATATTTTTATTTGTAGAGTCAGGTCGAAGAGCAGTTTCCTCTACGAATAAAAAAACAAAAAAGAACAACCTTACAGCCGACGACAAAAATTCTGCGTCATTGTGTAAATATTATAGAAGGATGAATATTCGGACCTAGGTATATTATTTATTTCCATAATATTTGTTACGCTCGCTGACTCGTAAAATATTACCGAAAACCTATCCGTAGGTAATTTCCCAGTGGGCTTTCAGAAAAGAATTAATGGTGTCAAATGACTATACCAAGTACATTATTGGTAAGTAGATACTTATTGAATGTTTGATGTTGTATATGAAGCCTGAAAACATAAAAACCAATTATATCAGCGGGATACCTGAACTAGGTTGGTAATGGATATTTTTATTAGTATCCTTTTTCGTTTGAAGGGTGAAACGTGTTATAACCTATATAATAGAATTTATCAATTGGAAATAATTGACATTAGGCAAGTGCCTAATGTCAATTAGTTACAATTAACTGAAACTGAGGGATATTTTGATTCTTCTGGATATGTCACATCCCATCACATTTGAAGGGTTTACCGGTTATTGATTTTTTCTCTTTTGGATCGCGCTAAAAGGGACCTGATAACTTGGATTTAAGTTAGAGAGTATATAATTTAGAAACAATAAATTAACAATTCGTTGCCCTTTGCTGTAAGTACTCTCACCGAGGGATGGTAGGACTATTCTGCACAACTAAATATCTGTCTTATTAACCAATGAGAGTAATACAATAGAATACTGAGTTACTACTTCAACACGATCAAACAGCTGCTCAGAACATCTAGGAGAGTCTACTAGAGTACCTATTACCTAGGCACGATTTTGAAGAATTTTTTTCTGGTTTACAGTGTGTCGGAGTTTTCCCCCGAACGCTCAGGCTGTGAAATGATCTCAAGGTTTTATCTCAGTACTCAATATGGGATTCGGGGTCGTCAACTTGTGTGTTGTGTACCAATGTTCCTGATATTGCGGACTTCTGCTTAAATTACAGATTGGCTGCGGCCGCTTTCCAGGCTCTTTAATAAATAATTAATTTTAATAACTTTGCTTTGTCAACTCATCTAGCTTTAAAAAAAGATAAAAAGTAATGTATGTCCTATTTGAAATATCTCGAGAACAAACTTCTTTGGGGAAAACATTACACACCATTATTTGGATAGACTTATATATTAGGCTTTCCATCGGGTGGGATGCATCGCGCACCAGCATAACACCTTAGTGCTATAGAAATATGCTAACTTACCCTACGGTGCCATTGTCGAGGTTCTGCAGATGCTTGCTGAGGGTCTCCTGGATGTTCCTCTGGGAGTATAGCCCGATGGGCGAGTTGAACTGCTTGTGTACTAACTTCGGGCCGGTGGCCATCTTGTGTTCGTTCGTTTCAGCGCTGGAAATTACGAAAAATATGCAAAATTAGAAAAAGGTTAAGCAGACAAACTGAATCTTGGTATTTAAAATAAGAGTTCTCCAGACATCTCAACTTCTAAAAAAGTTCGTGCGGTAGTGTAAAAAAATACTGGGCGAACTTTTTTAATCCTATTGGACATAGCGTTATACTCGTAGAAAATATAACAATAATCTATTTAGTGTAAAATTTTGCAACAAGTTTGCAGAAATTTTGAAATTCAAGCCATATTACTATATGGCTCTATAGGTACTCCTGTTCTAAAATAATCTAACCTAACGAATAAAAACCTCTCGCAGAGAAGCAAAAATAACAGTAATTTACAAAAGACCTTGACATTCATTCGTAACAACAGTGAGAGAGTAAATAAAAACTCTCACATATTCAAATGATGCACTTGTGTGAAGTAGGTACCATTACCGTCTTGGCGTAATAAATTATATGAACCTCGAATATTCTAGAAGGAAAGTTTATTATCAACGAACTGGATGAACCCACACATTTTTGGCTATTATTAACAGGCAAGCATAATGTTATAACCGATTTAAATAATTACGTGCAGTTGATACGTGGGTACTGTGGGTAGATTATCTAAGTTCTGTTACAGGCCGTTTGGTACCCTACTAGGTACGTACCTACATAATTGTATTGACTACCATCTAGCCTCTCCCTACTAGGTTGTACCTACATAATAGCGTCAGCCCGCGGTTTCGCACGTGTTTTGTCGGTGTAATAAGTATTTACATAAGTATGCCTTACCTATGTGGCGCGACGGACGAAGGTCCGCCTGCGACACAGGAGGTTGCGTGCTCGATTCCCGCCTTGAGACAGATGCAATATTTATACGATTTGTAAATATTTATTCCGGGTGTTCTGGGTATTTTCTATGTATAAAAAATATAACTAATAAATAAATAAATATAATGTTAGTAGGATACCTATGATAGAGGGTAGGAAAGGGTTATGGGAATCATCACCTACCCTCTACCATTAAATACCCTACTAGGTACCTAATGCCTAGATAGAGCATTGGTTTCAAAATCAAATATTTTAAACATGTTTTAAACTAGATATTTCTTTTTTTTATTTCTCCACTGCTGCACTAGATATGTTTTACATTGTATTCACCCTACAATGCAGTGATGAAATACCTGAACATTAACCACAAACTTCATATAAATTCATATTTTGATCATCAGACAGCACAATTTCTTACACGAAGGGATACAAAGTACCTTAACCTACGAAAAATGTGACGGGTTCGCTCCCTGCGAGCGTTTACCCCTAGACGCGTCTAAAAATTAGGGTGACAAATTTCATCCTCATGAGATAATTTTATTATAAGATTTGTGCCCCAGCACCTTGCCTAGGGGCTGCCTGTTATTGCATTTTTATTAGAGCCACCGTCGACGAAAGTTATCATATCTTTTCGTAAAATGTGCACAGGTAGGTAACTGAAGATTTCATATTCCGTAGCCTTAGACAATATAATGGTTAACTTGTCGAAGTCCGTAGCAAAGGAGATGTTTAAAATTCTTTTATAGGCTGTATTCATCATTTAAAAATCTAATAAAAACAATTGATTTATTTTTGACTTAAGAAAAAGTTTTTCTGTTTTATAAATTGAAAATTGTGATGCGTTTGGCCACCACTTGAAAGGAAGATGGAGCACACAATTTAGTTTTTTTTTTAGAAACTATAAATAGTTACTTCTAAAGTAAAACATCTAAATATACATATCAAGTTTAATTACCCCGTTGCATTTGGCCATTGTACGTATTGACTAAAACAAACAAGCAGTCGCTTTTTTGAGTGGGAGTGAACGATTTTACGATTTTTTGTATTTATTTAGTTTGAGAGCAATTGCGAAATTGACACGGAAGAACCATTCGGCTCATTCTGTTCCGGAATTATGTGATGTGACAGAAAATAACTACATGGTTGGTTGTACGAGCAAGAATGTTAATTGCGACATTCGCACAAGGAGTTAAATTTAACAGACAATTTATACAGCAAGGTAATACCGACAAAATAATAGAGGTAGTTATGTGACCTTTATCTAGTTTTTGAGAAATCTATAAATGAACCCCTATTTCTCCTAATTCGGCTATAACCTGAGAACGGTTTTACCAACTTCATTCATCTTTTTAAGTTTTCTAATACTTTGGAACTTACATAAAAAACTAAAAAAACAGAAAATTGCGCAGTTTAGGTTAAGAAAACTTAACGTCTGCCTTTATTATAAACTTTTTAATGTAACCTTAGCCCCAGCGTTAACTCTTTACTAAGCAAATTTTAAATTTTGACATTTGAATTGAATGACAGGACAACGTCTGTCGGGTCAGCTAGTATACCTTTATTTTTGGGATAGTTATACCAATACAGGTATGCAGGGACGAGTGAAAATGTTGAAAAAGAAAACAGAATTATTGTGCCGACTTCGTATACCCTAAGTGGGAACCATGTGGGAACAGAGAAAGGTAATGACGATCTAGAACCAACGCTCTGAGTATAATAATGTGCATTTCATTGATAATATCTACGTAGTCTTATTCTTTTATACGTATTATATCTTTTCATAGCGCAGAAAGAAAGATTATATCCTATGCACTTTGTCTAAAATGTAATGTTTGAGTTATTTTGCTAGAAAATCTGTGTAGGCGTGAGAAAAACAGAGTTTGTTATCTCCATGCTGTAAAGTTGTTAGCTATATGAACGTAGACGAGAGGATCGGCTATTTTCGTGCTGGACTCGGCCGCATGCGTAATATTTGCGCACTTATTTTCGGAATAATAAATTTGTTGGGGCTACTGGAAGCTTTCACGTCTTTTATTGTTACCTGCTTGAGAGAAAGCGTTGCATGAATAGCTAGTAGCTTTAAGCTTTGAAATGATTTAATATTTTTAATTCTTTAATTTACTGATAACTTCTTTGTCACTTGCCTCTAGCTTGTGTACACACTAGAAGTCTTAAAATAAAGTAACACATATTTAAGACCAATTTGTTTTTAATATTGTATTTTTTCTGATTTCTTCTCTTTGTTGGATATCCGAGGGTTAATAAACCATTATATATATTGTATGTTTTGCTATACTCTAATATTGGCATATAGGTATATGCCAGTCTGTTTCTGAATGTATAGCAACATTTCTCTGTTGATTTTGGTAAATTAAACTGGATAGGTCTAGGTTACGAAGCATTTCCTTGAAAGCTGAGTTATAAAATATTTCGAAAGACGAGAACAGACGTATTTACAGAAAGCAAGGTTAACAATACCGCCATCAAGGTTGAAACGGAAATTTCAGTGAAATCCAGACGATATTAAAAATAACTTCGGTGCTAATTTTAGAAACAAACTGCATGAACTGTAACATCACGCATAATAAATAGATAAGATTGTGAATGATGACCTGCTAACGCATAGATCGAAAGTGTTATAAGTGATTTATACCGGCTGTTATTCATATCTGGTTGATATCGCAGGTTATTTCAGGAGAGTCTAGTCACGGTCCAAAGCAGAGCGAAAGCGTAAGATGTACTTGCGTTAACCTTGTTAGTGTCATGTCAGATGGAGGCTTAGAAAGAAAACAAGTGGAGAATGTGAGCGTTTATTAGTGGTTATGAAGCATTTTGTGAGCTTGTGTACCTGGTGCGGCGTTTCGTGCGAGCGGGCTGCTTGCCGGACTCTGACTGAAGGCGGCGGAGAGTCGCCCGCCCACGGTCTGCGTCTGAACAGCTAATTCACCTGTAATGTTTCAATGTTTTCTGCGATTATTCCATCGACACGTGCATCCTGATTGATTCGTAGACGTTTCGTAACCCATGGAGCATGTCAGTAGCTTTTGAAGTAGCTACTTCTCGAAGTATGAACGGTCATTGTTCTACGTCTAATGAAAAAGTTAATGGACTGACTGGGTTAACTGGTTCTATTTTCTATTATTATTTGCGGTTTATACATAATGAAGATTAAAATCTCTAGAAAGAAGTCAACATTTAAGTTACTTAAATACTTTTACAGAAAAAATTAAACTCTGTCACAATGGTAAATGGCACATATCTGAACATACCTGATGTAAACAAACAGATGTTTGTCTGCGTAATATCCTTGAACTTAACCTCACAAGTCACAGTAGGTATGACACCTTCAGCTTCCAGTTCACGAATGAGCCTCGTCGGTGAATATGCCGGAATTTTCACTAGTTTATATCGAGTATTTTTAGTCTGCTATATAAATGTGGATAAAGATTATAGTCTGGCTTTTATCCATGTCTGTTTGATTCATATTTGCCAAGGCTGTTGAACTCTATTCACAAATAAAATACCTATGTGGTAGCCGTTGACAAAATTTTAGAAAAATAATGTTCTATAGCTTATTAGCAACCCGCTCCGGCTTAGCACGGGTAGTAGAGCATATCTCGAAGGGATAAGGCCGCGTTTTCGATTAAATCTCCCAGGCGGCCTAACCTTTTCCGACACTTCCAACAATTATCGTTCAACCAATTTTCACGAAACCTTGACAAATTATATACCTTTCTCGTGAATCTCTCTATCGATTGGCGAAAACGGCATGAAAATCCATTCAGTAGTTTTTGAGTTTATCGCGACAGTCAGACAGACAGACAGACGCGGTGGAGGACTTTGTTGTATAATGTGTAGTGATAGGTGTAAGATAGATCTGAACAAGCCTGTTTCTTCCATAGATAGGTAATTTGTTTCAAACATAGTTTTTTCCTTACCTATCATCATCATAATCATCATCATCATCATCCGCAACCCCACTGCACCCTCCAGCAGTCCCACTGCTGGGTCTAGGCCTCCAGACTTTCGTGCTACTCCACACGGTCCTGTGCCTATCTCATCCAGGTTCGCCCACCTACTCCAGCCTGAGGTATTGACTGATTTTCATAAAGCACATAATACAGCTGCATTATAGTGACATTTCTTGACATATATGTATTTTAATATTTATTATATATTATTCCTGACATTATTATTAATTCTACGCCCCTATACAGGCAACCATTTTTGAATGTTTATGTGTTTATAATTATATAGGAATCACTGTCTGTTTGCTGCGTACAATGGTGCTTCTTTCCTTTTAAAAAACAACTATAGTATTGAAAAAATATATAAGTAACTTGATTAATTAAGCAATAGTATTTTAGATTATAACGAAATCAAGTGTATTAACATGTACCTACATTGAAATAAATAAATGCAAATTAAATAAATACCTTCCTGAGTTCACAATTTTATGTTCTTGACTCCAACAGATATAATCTGGACTATCATAAACGTTAATTAAGATACTTCATAATCCACAAAGGTACAAAAAATCATTAACGTATGTTAACTAAAAGATGCCAGTAATTTCTGTGAGACTGAAATAGTTGAACAGGTGTTGTCTGCACAAGCTTATAGGTACCAACATTGTACACACATATGTGTAGTTCCTAAATAGTTGATGTGTAATATACATTCAGGGTTATTGTGATGCATCACCGGTGCGAGATATGAATCATGGTGACATGCAGTTGTTCTATTTGACAGATTGAGAGCATTGCTGCTGGTGATGTGTTCTTATTAGTATTTGGAAATGTTTCGATCGAAACGAATGAATTGATTGGTTAGAAAAGAAGAGTGGAACTAACTTCCTGCTTCTGTTTTTCCAGAGTGAGTAGGAGTAGGAGGAGTTAGGAGTCTTCAAACCCGAGTGAATAAGTTGCTTAGTATTAACACTGTTTTTTTAAGTTTTTCGGAACAAATATTCTCGGTAAACATTTTTGAAGAAGAAAAAATGTTATGGGACCGCCTTGGGATCATTCTCCATTCCCAAGTCCATAATTGACGAAAATACATAAAAAACACATACAGCCGAACATAGAACCTTCTCCTTTTTCGAAGTCGGCTAAAAATAGGTACTTGTATTTTCGGAGTTCGTTTTCAGGTGTACTCCCAAAAAAAACGTCTGAGGAATTTTGCGTTACCCTGCTCATACCTCATTGGTCCTTCGGAATTCAAGATTTTAGATACTTACCACCTCATATTGTGAAATTAAAAATATTCCTCATTTTTTCTTTGAAGAATCCAATCAATGCAGTCCTTTTCATTTGGAAACTATGTTGGTATTTTAATTTGCCTCCCTCCTCCCCGACGATTCCGCTTTTCGCAACGTAATAATTTCAATAATCTACCCTACAGTCACGCTTTACAGAAAAATCTAAAGAGGAGTTTGGCAATCCGCTACATTGAAATTACAAGAAGCTGAGTCGATCGGCATAGATTATTTACCGATTTGACTCACTTTGAGGTAAGTCAAATCGGTAAATAATCAAATCGGTAAGATAAGTCAAATCGGTAAGGAGCTGAGTCGATCGGCATAGATTATTTACCGATTTGACTCACTACTCACCCTTGAACAAGTTTTTATGCCAGTATGGTTTTCTCAAAAAAAGAGTCAATGTCTCTTAAGAAAGTTTACATGTGTCCCTCCTCTGATAACAGCTCCCCCCATACTGTCTCAGGTTTATTAGGTGTAACTTTTTATCCGAGAATAGCGCGTGCGAGGGAGGGGCAGGAGCTAGTATACAGGAAAATCACCCCCGTGTTTTGTATTGTAATGGACCCCCATTACAATACAAAACACCGGGTGATTTTTTTTGGACGGGGCAGTTAGGGGATAGATACCTTAACCGTTGCAGGTATAAAAAAACGGTCTTATATAGATTTTATAAAAAAATTTACAACTATCCATTCTCATTCGCAGGTTTTAAAAAAAAGCTGTTAGCATTATATGTCAACTGTAATTTTCCCTTTGTTACTTTTTCGAAACCAAAAATATTTTTGGCATTAGCTGTGCAGAATTTTTTGGAATAGGGGCCTTCAAGTGTTGTGTTCGTGGATCAAATCCAAGAAAATTGGCGTAGCTCTACGATGTCTGTGGAAAATTGTTATTTTATACAAAACCTTTTTTGATGTTAATCGATCCTTTTCACTAATCCAAAACTCCTATAGGACTAACTGAGGTTGGAGTAGGTACCAAAAACTCAGTAATCGTAAAAAACTTTACCATTCATTTCATAGGAAAACATTGCACTATCTAAAATATGGCAACCCTATGTTTACATTACAGACTATCTTAACGTCTTCGCCTGTTTGCATCTCAGCAGGACCCCTTGAGGATGATGCCAGCTTGTCACAGTCAGGCGTCTTCAATGCTAATTGAACTGCTAATTGAGGGTATAAATAACTTTGATGCAACAGACAATTTAATTGAAATGTTCGACAGCATTGAGGTATTTATTAATGAAAACTAAGTTATTACTGTAAAAAATCATTAATAATATTAAAATATATACATTATTTTATAATCTATCTATAATGTACTCTTATCAGTTATCAGTCATCTAGTAGGTACCCATAACACAAGCTCTGCTTAGCTTGGGGCTCGATGATGATGTGTGGATAGTCCAGCATTATTTATTATTATTATACACTGGCAGCAAGGGTATTCAGAAACTCGATTTCCGTTCCGTTTTCAACACGGAAACTGACACAGAATCGGGCGAAATTTAAATATTTTAGCGGTGTCGAAGACTCTGAAATAGTGTTTCTGAATAGCCCTGCGGCTATATTCGGTAGAGAAGCGATAGTAAAATAAAACTTCAAGTGCGAGTCGGACTCACGCACCAAGGGTTCCTTACAATTATAAGACGTTGCTATTTTCTCGTTCGACGTGTTTCTTGCCAAATATCGCGATTGCAGGTCAACGGGAAGTACATAGGTACCCTATAGGTTTCGGTCATGGCGATAGTCAAAATAATTTTTTGTATATACAAAAGTACAGTACAACGGTTTTCGAATTTTTGCCTTGTGCACTATGATCTTGAGTCTTACCAAATTTTATAAATATAAGGCAACGGGTTGTATATACACAATAGGTTTCGGTCCATCGCGATAATCAATATTTGTTTATGTGTGTTAACTACTTTACGGTTTTCGGATTTTTCCCGTTAGGTAATTTTGCTATAAAACCTTGCTTCTTGCCAAATTGTATGATTTTAGGTCAACGAGACCCTATAGGTTTCGGTCTATGGCTAAAATTAAATATTATCTTCTTTGTGAATTACAAATATACGGTTTTCGGATTTTACCCTTTACTTATGCTATTAGACCTTACTTCTTGTTAAATTTCATGATTCTAGGTCAAGAGTAGGTTTTCTGTGCATGTGATTGATTCCTTTGGAAATTTCAAAATATTCGGGCTATCAATGCCCGATAATTCACATCAGCTGATACACGTCCACTGCTGGACCCCCCATACGACGCCACAAATAGCGGTCCGAGCCACATCCATCCATCGACTCCCTGCGACCGCTACGATGTCGTCGGTCCATCGAGTGGATGGTCTCCCATGTAGGGGGGTCTTACCATAATCACCACGCTTGGCAGGCGGATTAGTGATCGCAGTGTTGGTGTGGAAAAATACTCAGAAGGAAGCTGCTGCCCTTTCTCTGGTATGTTCCCTTAGTCGGCTCTTACGATATCCACGGGTTGAGTTGGAGGAGTCGATATTCGTAAGCCACGGCCCCAAGGCCTTTGATAATAATATGATAACAAAATACATTTGTAATAAATTAATTAAAGAAGTGCCAAGTCAACGGTAAAACTGGGTAAAACGAATGTTTGCCTCATTGAATTTACGCAGTAACAGCATTTTTATAGCCTAATCATAAGTCCAAAAATCGGTAGAGCGACGACCCTACAAAATATACTGCTGCGTCGACGCTACACCGATATCACACGTGTTAATTAAATTAAGTATATAAACTGTAGATTTTTTAAATAGTTCAATTGGAATGAAGCACTGAGTCGAGTATTACTCCTTCTCCCTCTACGAAGACCCTATGGACTCTGAAGTAACAGCATTCACTGACGAGCCACCTAGAGGTCCCAGCAATCCGCTGAAGAGCTGGTCAGAAGTATCCAGCATCCACTGGAGGAGCCGTCCAGAGGTTCCAGCAGTCCACTGATGAGCTGGTCAGAAGTTCCGAGCATCCGCTGGAGAGTCTCCCGGAGGTCCCAGCATTCGCCTGGATGAGCTGCTCGTTTATGCTTCCAGCATCCTCTCACTGTGATAAAGAATACCTTCGACATTAGTATCTGATCGGTCTTGTTAGTCTGCTTGACCGGCAGTGAGAAAATTCTTCCGTGTGCACATTGCGCGCCTTACACTCCCCTGTTTCCTTCCCCCTTCCGCATGTTACCTTAGGTCTCCTGGTAACAGATACCCCATCTTATCTATATATTTATTTAGTACACTTATGTATATGGTCAGGGATAGGGTAGTAGGATCATACACGGATTGATAGGGATATCCTATTAGGGAAGATAGCATAAAATACGTGGTTAGAGTCCAAATATATGGCTTTATGACGACATCTCGATATGACTAGGTTGTCAAAAAGACTAAATCGCTGTAAGACTAAAGCTGAATAGGACAACATTGCGGTCGGACTGTATTGATATTTGACTAAATCGTTATAGAACTAGATAGCGTTGTCATATTTCTAGGTTCCGTAATAGGTAGGGTTTAGGTAGAATTTAGGCTTTAGGGTTAGGCTACGTAGATTAGGTATTAGTGATTAGGAACGCTCTGTGCTTGTCGTGTACCCATGTGTACTACAACACGTACCTAGTGTAAAGTAACAAGCACTGTGTCGTCCTGCAGTAGGAGTTTTGAGTTTCTGTATTACCGCCCGATCATCACACACCTGTGCATTCACCAGAAACATACGAAGGGATAAGTGTTGATTATTAGGTGGTTTGACAAGTTCCCTATTTCCTTTTGCGGTACGGAACCCTAAAAAGAAGGAAAGATAGCGAGCACGTAGATCTACATGCTACTACCACTACTACTGATATACCTAGAGAGCAAATTAAGAGCCACTTCCTTTTAAGTATTAGGTACTGTATTTACTTCACAAGAAATTATCAAAATGTAAGTTTTAAGAAATGGTAGTTGGCGCGTCGTAAGTTTCACTTGTTACAGCCCCGATGTGTGTGCGATGCGAACTGACAGGCGACACGAGCACGTGCTATTTATTACAAAGTTCAATTTAACTTTTAGACTATTTTATAAGCTTAAAAAATAAACTTATTGATTTTGCACTTCTAAGTACTTGGAAATAGATACTCACGTATATTGATTGTTCCATTTGTCTGACAATAATATATCTACGAAAAATGTGTCGATAAGTTAGATAGATAGAATATAATTTACTGCACAAAAGTTGTACAAAGGCGAACATAATGCTAGCATTCTCTACCTGCTAAACTTTGGGTAGTAGTGTCTTTTGGGTTTTGGTAGTATATGTAATATTAATAAAGACACGATATCACGTAAGCCCGAGCGATATAAGATGATATTAGTTCAGAATAACGGTTGACTTTTAAAGAAAGTAACTGCGTTGGTCGTTAATTTACCCAATCCCATGATATTACAACTTCTCACGTTACGAGTATTTCCCCCTACCCAGCCCCTACGGCGCGATTTCTGCACCTACTCAAAATAATCCGGTCTACGAAAATGTAGATACATACATAATTATGCTCGATCATCTAATCATATAATTTCGAATTATTGCCTACTTACCTATATGTCGCGAAGGTCATGCAGATACCTATGTATAAGTTCCTTCTAGGAAGGTGTGCTCCATTTTAGGGCACATCTTCACTTACTTTAGTAAGACGGTGGGCAAACGCTTAACCATTTCCAATAGAAAAAAATGTGAAATTTTTTCGACATGTAAAATATGATCACATTTTTTTATCAAATGGTTGGTTACAAATCTCTACTCAGTTCCATTTTGGTAGAGACCAGCCTTAGCTTTGCCATCATACCACGTTACGTGGTCTCATTCTTCGTAGAACTTCATTATGTAGGTCTTGTTGTGTAAGAAAGTTTAAAATTAAAGAAATAATTTAAAATTACCTTTTAACTTTCGTTATTAGAAAATTCATCGTTCTTAGAAAATGTATATTACTAAAGCAAACTTATCTTTTAATTGGCTAGAAAATTTTATTCTTTTCTTTATAAAGATCCATATGATGATTTTCTTCTTTTCTCTAGATGGAAAATTACGCAACTTTCCCAATTTGCCACATTAAATAAAACAAACAGAATACCACTGGTAATCATTTTAATTTCAACTCATCAATTGCACTATGATAGGTAAATATCTATCTATACAAAATTAAACATAGTTTTACTACACTTAATTAACAAGTTTATGTAATGAATATCATAATATTAAATTTATATCTTGCGAAGTCTAAAATGTATCAAGCGAAATAATTTTACATTTACCCAGCTCATAAAAATGTACAATATTTCGCTAGAAATGTATACACAAGTAATGAAATAAATATAAATCATTGCCAAATAAAGATAGTGACAGTCTTAAAACATTGACTAGAATCAACTTTAGGTCTACAAACCAGGGGTGTTTAATTCATAAATATTATTAAAACAATTAAAATTAAATCACAGTTCATAAAGGAAACTTGGTAGAAGAAATAATAACAGATAACAATGTCATTCTATCTGATTATATACAACATAGCTTAGAATTGATAACATCTAAGAATTGAACATATTTTGACACTTTCAATATGTTATAGTTTTAGTAGATAAAACGTGGTGTGGAGCGGAATTAGAATCCAGTTTTGATACGTTCGGGATGCCATTAGTTTTCCTGTTGTCTATCGTCTTCTACGCCATTCGCCTTCACTTCTTTGGGGTCGGCAGACTGAAAAACAATAAAAGTCTACATTCAAAGGTTGAAATAGTAAAACCCACATGGTAACACATATGTATATACCGAATGCTACTCTTTTACATTACAGTATAACGTAAAGAAAAATATCGTTTATTGCATGAAATATATGTAGGTACTACAGGTGTTTTTATATCTATGTGAGTCAATGTAGAATACATTGACTTACTGACCTTTACGGTGTGCAATATCTATGTATGTACAAATAACAACAATTAAATAAACTTAGCTAACAATAAAATAAATCTTTTATTGAGCCTAATATTGAAAGCAGCTTAAAAATAACAAATGGCATGAAGCAGAGAAATCTTTGTCAATTAAAAATTCATTATCAGTATAATAGAATTCATTTGTACGTAAGTTTGATATGTTGTATGTAAAGAAGCCAAGGAAGGAGATCCCCAAGACAACGAGGTTTATACTAGTTTGGGGACCAACAATGTATTAAAAATATTTTTCAGTAGAGTCTTATTTTGTATTTTAAAAATGCCTTAGTTTTTGGTGGACTAAGAAAGCCGGAGCACAAGCAGAATCGAGAATGGTAGGCAGTGAGTAGGCTGCTGAAAGGTTTGAGCAAAATTTTTATTAAAAAACAAATATCGTCTTCCTTTTGCGTTGCAGCTTTCCACCGATTACGCACCCTAACAGGGTTAGCATGATATTGTATTCAAATCACAATGTTTCTTTATAAGCATCTGGGATTTGAACCCATATCTTAGGCGAACCATTAATAATAAAAATAGTTGCAGACTGTTTCTTGAGCTATCACATTTTCCTACTTTTGTACCAGAAAAACATAGATACGTGTTTTTAATAGGTTTAGATCATATAATTCTATAGATGTTATAGATGTTATAATTCTATAGATGTTATAATTCTATAAATGTTATAAATCTATTAGCTGGCCCGCCAAACGTTGTTTTGCCTTCAACCCTTATCACTTAGGCGTATGGAAAATAGATAGTAGCCGATTCTCAGACCTACTGAATACGCATATAAAATTTGGTAAAAATCGGTAAAGCCGTTTCGGAGGAGTACGGTAACTAACATTGTGACATGGAAATTTTATATATAAGATATATGTTATTGGAGATGCAGTTTTGGATTTAGCGAACTGTCATGTGGGATTTAGGTTCCCATTAGCCAAGTAAAACCTACGGAAACAATGGTAAATCAAGACTACTAGAACTATGTGGTTGACAGTACTTTGGCTACTTTTCTGTAAGAAATCTGAAAATTGGACGAATGCGGAATGAAATCACTTTTGAATTTGATTATCCGCATACGTCCCACTTTGGTCGAAGCGAGTGGGACGAAAACAGAATGACTCACTGTGAATTCATAAATACTAACTAAAAACGCCTAAATCCGGGTACTGACCGGTATTACGGAGCGTCACGTCACTTACCATTCGCAGCGAGCAAATCCATGTCGTTGCTCGTTGCGAGCGCCTTCTTTACCCGGGTAAGGTACTGACTACACGAACGCTCGCTGTGTAACACGTTACATTTTGCGCCGTAACATCAGTGAGTAGGTCATCTTTAGGCTTTTTACCTAGTAACGCTCCGTAGCACAGTGGAGAAGGCCAAAATCTAGAAGGTTGTGGGTTCGATTCCTGTCGCGAAAAATATGCACCTTCATACTTTAGTTTGAGCAGAGAATCCTAACTAATATTATAAATGCGAAAGTGTGTTTGTTTGTTTGTATGCCCTTCTTTCACACCCTAACTAAGCAACCAATCGACTTGATTTGGCATAGAGTTAGTTGAAAGGATGGAGAGAAACATAGGCTACTTTTTGTCCTGAAAAAACACCAAATTCCCATAGGAGATTTACGGGAATAATGTGGGTGAAACCGCGGTGAACAGCTATACACACTAATAACGTACCTTGGGGTTCGATGATAGTGTACAAAAAATACACAATACCTAAGAGCGAATACTAATAATACTTTACTAAATTAAGGGTTCTTAAGTACCTTAAGAACTTAAGAACCCTTACGTTATTATTTTCAAAATGTAAGATATGTACATATATCTATTTAATAAGTTTTACCTCTAACGGCATCACGAACATGTTGTTATCAGAGCGACGCCCGAAGCGAAGACGCATCGAAGGGGTGCGCGCCGACCTGTCCTGCACCTGTACACGATGTTTATTGACTTTTATTGTTCAGTACAATCTTTCTCTACCTTCCTGAGCACGCCTTTTAAATAAAATATCTTATAGCCCTCATCTAGTCAACTCTTGACTCTTGTGATAAGCTAGCGGTGAGAAAGGGGTGTGTGAAAAATAATGGCCGTTTTGCAGCGACCCGAAAAACAAAATTAAAAACGAATGAAACCTTTTTACGCCTAGGAGGTGTGTAAAAGTATTATGTTATGTTATTTATGATACATTTTCGGTACCTACATCGAGTGCGGTTATTTATAGCATAAAATCGCGAATTCGCGAGAGGTGTGCGGCATACGTTCCAAATTATCCTACTAATATTATAAATGTGAATGTTTGTATGGATGAAAGTATGGATGTATGGATATTTGTTACTCTTTCACGCAAAAACTACTGAACCGATTAGGCTGAAATTTGGTATGGGTATAGTTTGGGACCTGGAATAACATATAGACTTTTTTACTACTACGACTTGGTAGACCAACATAGGACATCGAATCTGTAATTCACCCTTTCAAATTGGACCCTAAAACTATCACACTGCTATAAGAAAATTACGTTTTTCTTTTGAAATCAGAAATTGACTCCTAGAGTCATTCTTACCTAAAGCTTCAGCCAAACCTAACCAGCATAACCATAATAGGTATGTGTGTATGCTCGCATGGGAAGTTCTACTACACTACAATTTAGCCCATACTATGCTTCGGGCTCCAGAAAGAGGTTTTGTGCTCCAGAAAGAGGCTTCTAAGTAGGTACCTAATTGTGTCTTACGAGGAAAATGAAAATATAGGAAAAGGAATATAAAGGACACAGGAAATACTATTTGCATAAACCCTTTTCATCATCTATTGAACAACAACCTACTCCATATCCAACTAATAAGAGAAGACACAAATTGAAAGGAAAAAATAAACATTTGGGATGTTACAATTCCCAAGGCGTTTCGGAAGATCCGCCAAAAATCACGTAGGTATATGCAGACATTACGGAGTTCGCATTTCCTAACATAATATTGAAAGTAAATAAAACTAGATAGTTTGCAGTAAACGGCACTCGATCCAATGGTAGTTTTTGCTGGCAATAATTATTTCATAACCAAATCTTACATGGGCGATCGTGGCATATTTTTTTTTACGCCCTCGACCCCTTCAGATCAACCCGTGAGTGTTCAAATTTATAATCATATCTTTATTAATAAATAAATTTACAATGAAATAATAGAAACAAATTAGAACTAGTATTTACAATTGAAACAATTGAACTAACTGCAGACTGTTCTACAGGACAGATCTACAGCTATTTATTTTATTGTTTTTATTTTTTACTGATGTAATTGGAACAGCCTTAGACCAATTATACTTATAACAGTAGGTCGGTTAAGGGAATTTACTGTAGGGCAGCAGCCATGGGCGTAGCCAGCCATGAGCTCAGGGTGGGGCAGCAGTCTAAAATAATATGTAACTAATAGCAAACTATACCCGCGGTCTTACCCCGGTAAATTTTTTCATACAAAAAGATTACACCCTACAGCACACTGTATCTGTATGTACACGGAAAAGTAAACAGTTGAGTCTTCTATTATAAAAAAATAGTATCCCGTTCTATAATAATATAGTAGACACAACAAAAAAATATGGTTGGGCTACTAAATTATATAGATAAATACAATAATTTGATGTATTAATTTCTTTTTACCATGAAATATAGTAACCAAGTCTGTGTAAATGGAAAATTCAACCATTAAATGGTAGACAGTACTACACTGCTTTTTCTGTCACCAAAGTTCTATATAACATAGAAGCCTCAGCTATTTTCTTTTTCCGTGTATAATTCGAATTATCCACAACACTTTCTTATTGCTCATCTACCTACACTTCGAAATCTTCCATCCAAAAATGTGTCTCTAACCCACTCCGTCGAGTGTAAACTCTCTTACGGATATTAAGTATTGTAGTCAGTAACCAGCTAAGTTTTTTAGGTTTTTTAGGTTTGGTTAGGTATCTTACATGTCACCCTGCCCTACCGTGGCTACGCCCATGGCAGCAGCTTCCTCATTTCTCACACCTCTAATACTATCACCAATCTGCTTGCCGAACGTGGTGATTTATGTACAACCCCCCTTGTTTGGGAAGGCACGTTCTGTTCACTGTTGTGAACGTGTGTTCACTGTTGTGAACGTGTGTTTGCTGAGAAATAAATAAATAATGCTGGGCAATCCACACTTGTGTTAAGGGTACTAGATGAATGATATACATTATATAATAAATTTTACATATATTGTTTTCTTTATATAGAAAATACCCAAAATATCTGCTGAATATATGTACAAACATGTGTCCCGGGGCGGGAATCGAACCCGCACCTCCTGCGTCGCACACGGACCTTCGCCCGTCGTGCCACAGAGGTCGTCGAAGGATTCGTAGCTTGCTGCCTATAGCAAAAGCTTTTATAACGTAAAGTAAAAGGTATTTAATAATCTGTGTCACCAAAGTACAAGCAAAGCAGTTAGTATAAACAAAAAGTTTAAACGTACATTATTTGTGCACAATTAGGGACAGATTCAGATCATGATTATCATCTAGTCGTAGTTTATCTACTGCTTTTTGTATCTATACTGTGCAGCAAATAGTGTCTTGTTTGGGGGGATAACTTCATTAGGTGCTCTGGTTTACAGCGCATCAGCTTTACGACGTGACAATAATAAACGGTGATCCTAGAGACCTCGGAATGGCGTAGGTATTCTGACTTTTATTACGACGGCATAGTTCTGCATTATCTCGTCTGGTTTGTTTGATTCTTAGTAAGATGATAAGAATGACAAATGGGTTCTAAAAGGAAACCTCAATAGGTTTCCTTTTAGAACCCATTTGTCATTCTCATTAGGCACAATTGCCTTGGTAAGAAAACATCGGTGTCTAACCGAGGGTTTTTTGAACATAGATAAAACTAATTAATAGTCAAACCTCTTATCAAGTACTCAGTGGTTAATTTTGAACAAAGCTTACCTAGTAGAACAGTCTGTTAAATAATTGATATTCAAGATGTATTCAAGTTATTATTTCGCTAAAATAACTATGCTATTTTCTATCTCAAAGTGCTTATAATGATGGACCAAGCGGTTAATTATGGATCTTTTGAAAATCAATGCTTATTAGTTATTAATTAAAACGAATAACCGTTTAAAGATGTTTTATATTTGGCTTTCTCCGTGGCGCGGGCGAACATCCGCCCGCGAGGCAGGAGTTTGTGGGTTCTATTCCTGCCTTGTGGCGCTGGATTGACGATCTGGAGATATTTGTTCCGAGTGTTCTGGGTGTTTATTATGTATACTAAAAATATCGTCAGTGATGTACGTAGTGCACATAATACAAGCTCTGCTCAGCTTTGGGCTAGATGATGCTATGTGAATTGTCCTGCCCAGCATTATTTATTTATATTTTGTTTGTATGTTAGAAGAACTAGGATTGGCGAAAACTAAAATTGCACATTAACGTCGGTAATCAGCCTGACATGTAGGTAGAAAATAAATCTCTTTAGTTACCTCCTTGGGGAAGATGTGGGGCACAGCTTGCTCATCAGACCGGCGGCCGAAGCGGAGACGAGGGACCGGCGAGCGGGAGTCACGAGAGAGGATCTCATCCTGTTGGGATAGCTCGTCAGCCTGGTAAGGAGAACTTGAATATAGCAGCATAAGTCCTCAGAGTCGATTCACCGAAATACGGTGAATCGCTGTATCGTCTCGGTGACTAACGTTCCATTTTCGTATGGGATAACTAGTAGTTCCATGTCCAAAGTTTCGTCGATAAGACGATACTCTCGACTCACTGAACTCAGGGCTCAGGTAAAAAGTTTTTGATACCAATTGCGCAGTGCCAAAAGTGGTGACTCAATAATTTAGACCCTACTGTAGATCTTCGAGTAACTTGTAAGAGTTTTGTTACAAAATTAATACGCAAGCTCCTATTATATACCTATAGAGGGATAAGTTTAAACGAAGAAGGGAAGATGACTTTTGCCCAGGGGTGAGCAGCTTAAGCGTTATCGCGAATAAACGTAGAAATTTAAGAGTATTTCTCAAGATCGCGACGCACGAGTGAGCAGTAAAATCTGGTGGGATTTTTTAAGTAGAATATGACGCTGTGATTAAAACTGTCGCTGTCTGAAAGCTATCGAGTTATTCCAAATTACAATTTTTCCTTTAATTTTTAGTCTGAAGAGTCCCACTGCTGTGCGGATCTTGAGGCCTATTGCTCATACAAACGGTACCTCCTGAGGGAAAATATGCGGCACGGCGTGTTCATCGGAGCGGCGGCCGAAGCGCAGGCGCACGGGGGTTCGCACGTCGCGCAGGGACAGCAACTCGTCCAGCTCGTCCACCTGAGGACAATCACTGTTAGCACGTCGCTGGGTACAGGAAAAGCAAGCTTATTAGCTATAAAGATTTGGTAGGATTTTGTTGGTCATAGGTGCCTATTGCTTAAAAGTTTCAAATGAGACATAATAATATCTGCCTAATAGGCGAAACAATTTAGACAGGAGTGAACTAGATTTTGCTTATTATTTTTGAGAACTCGAAATAAAAAACTATTAAATTTTAAAATTCAGATATTCCAAAAATATGCAATCAACAATATTTTAAAAGCGTAGTTTTGATCATACTACTGTGGGGATTTGATCATATAGTGACTTGAAATTAAAAAAGTCTACGCAATTGGTAAATCGTTACATTAAAAACGATCATGGCCTGATATTAAAACCATTACATACTTAAAGAAACCTTAAACCATTTTAAACTTAAACATAAAACCTAAAGGTAGGTTATATTAGTATATTTGTTAAAGTTTTATATAACACCCTCCGAACGAACCTACATATATCACCCCGATGGCCTGAGAACCACACCGTTACTGATAACGCAATGAGCAGCTGTCAGTTACGGTACATCGAATTACGCTGAGACCAGCGGCTTATGAAATTACGACTCCTTAATGGACCCCATTGTTTACTATCTCTGCAAGTACCTACGAGGCTTTCAAAGCCCACCTACAGATCCCGCAATTATCCTGTCGCGGAAATATAATAGGACCAATTGTGATTTCACCTTTGATAAGTGAAATCAGTTTAGCTCTTTTATGACTTTTTTTTTCCTAAGACAGAATTTTCATCGTTTTCTGTCTAAGATTCTAGTGTTTTTTTTTATTCTGGCTATAGATAGAAAATACTTTATTGCAAACTTAAAACAAGAAAGCAGTTTACAAATGAGACAAAAACAATATAAGTGACAATGGGCGGTCTTATCGCTCAAGTGCGATCTCTGCCAGACAGCCTGGTATGGATAGGATCATTGGATTTACATGGGGTAAAATATGTCTGCATCTAATAAGGTACTACTTAGAAAAATAAAATAAACAATTACATCCTATAATTACAAAAATACATAGTAATACATACATACAAATACAAACATTTATATATATACATATATATAAATATAACTATACCTACACCTATAAATACAACTACTTCTACTTACAAAGAAACAAGTGACTGCAGTGTCAGCAGGACAAATAGTGTTCTTTTACCATATCCATGGCTATATTTATCATAGTATTTGCAATGACTCGAAGAAGCATTTTTTGCATGCGTTGCATTAGCGCATACTTTAGAATTGGATTGATTGCATTCAGATGTGCCATAACCCAATAGTCAGCTAGCCTAGTTTTGCGGTTATTAATATAATGCCACCGCTGACATTATGCCTTGCCAAGTGCCCTAATAATTTTTCGTACTTCAGTTACTTCAATGGAAAATGTTAAAACGTGCCACACATATGGGCACTTCGTGCAAATGCTCGTAGTTCAAGTGTCCGAGAACCCATAATGTAATTTATTTTGAACTTGTTGAGTATTTCTAGACAAATTGATTGAGTATTTTACAATATATTGAAAGTTGCAAAACCATTTTACAAAATATTTTACCGATTGGGCAATAAGTATAATAATAATAATAATTGGGCAATAAGTATAGCAATAATAATAATTTTACTGACATGAGCGGAAAGTTACAGAACAATTTTCGATATTCTCACTAAGTGGCTACGAAAAGTAACTAAACAGAAATTACAGGCTCCTTTCATGTAATCCGGTTACTTGTAACTTTACCATATTAACCTTATGCTCGTTGATGTATTCAAATTACTTTAAGTGTTCCATTCAGGTTCCATTGATGTAAATCTAATTATTGTTTCAACCTTTGCGATGTTACGGTTATTTTTCTCAAAAAATATCTATTTTTACCGAATCGAATGTTAAAATGAACAAGTAGAAAAATGTGGATGAGACACAGCGTGAGAACATTTCAGTACCTATAGTCAAAACACGGTCAAGAATTACCTGTTTGCCGTTTTAGTGATGTGAGTGAGTAAAGAATCGTAGACGTTATGTAGACCGTAAGAAGCGTATGATCGATTAACGGGTGGTTAACTCTCCAGGATTATTAAATTTATTTTAACATTATTCTTATGTCGTTTAAGTAGTAAGCTGCCCATAGTCTCGTATTGTAGAGATTTTATAGATATGTATATACTTCGTATAGATCAGGTTTCGTACTCATTTCGTAGAGGCGCAGTGTAGAGGTTTCGTAGACCCTTCGTAGAAATTAGTTATTCTTGTTGATTTTTTTTACTCACTGGTGGTTGAGGAGGCATATCGGGGTCAGATCTGCGGCCGAAGCGCAGGCGGCGTGACGGAGAGCGCACGGATTTGCGCGCAAGTGCGTGCCCGCCCAGTGCGTCGTGCTGTGCTAACAGTGCGTACAGGCCGCCCAGTGCATCCCACCCCGTGCGGTCTGATGCTGATGCTGTGGACAAAATGTGAGTTATACCTCGGAAGATGTCAGTTACCTACGTCTAGTTTTGGTTACGCTTGTCGTTTAGCTAAATGCAAAAGGACTACAAAATTAAATCTCAAAAGTTTAGTCGCAGCTACTCGGATAAACTATTTAGTTTTCATTGAGTTTCATTAAGTTTGTGCTTTAAACTATATTAATATTATTTACTACATTATTAATTTATCAGGTTTCATTCGAAATTTTGATGGTACGAATTCGAAACTACCCGTACCAAAACTCAACTGCGGGATAGACAGGCAATTAGTAAGCTTGTTAAAACTTTATCGGATACTTTAAAGACTGCAAGCCTACTAAAGTTTAAATGGCTGTAAAGATGGAAGCGATTACATAGTAAAGTTAATCGCGTTTAAATGCTCAGTAAAAAGTCATAGGAAGTCAATAATTTTGATGGTTTGATGGGTCGCAAAAGTGACTCCCGAAATAAAGCAATTTAACTACCTCCTTCAATTTGTGCGCATGAATATTCAGTAGCATCCATCCAATGTGTGATTTCTCAGAGTTTCAAAGTCACCCTAATTCGGAAAGGATCCGAAAAATGAAACAGGGTGTTATGAAATTAAGGCTTCACTCCAAAGAGCAGTCTATTTACAAGAGTTGGGTACCGGAAACCCGAGGAAGGGTGAATGAGGGCTTCATTCCGACGAATGCTCAGCGATCCGTGTTGTTGGTAACACGCTGCCAAACTTATGTTATTGTCTACCTGAAACTTTATAGTTCACAGAAATATTTATTGGTTTTCACATTATTAACATTGGCTGGTTTATATTCATATAAACTTGTCTTCACACACCAAACAGTTTTGAACTCTTGGAAATATGAGTAGCCTCTTTCAACCTTTGAATTCTACAGGTTGAGGTACTCTTCAAGCTCTACTGACTTATAATATTAGTAATCCTTAGCCTTTTTGGTGTACAACAACCCAAGTGAAAATTAGGTAGAGCCTTTCGTATTCCGTTAGTAACATCATTACCTATCCACACAAATTATTAGCAATTCTACATCTTATATACATATCTTGATCCTACACAGATTATCTTACATTCCGAAGTTGTATGGTAGTAATAAGGCATGGTATACCTCTAATATGTGATAAACATAGTTAACTGAGCTACAAGTTTCTTGCAGTTGTCTATTATATAACTTTTCATACTGTTTACCCAAACAATTTGTGTAGAACAAGTCTGTGGAAAACTTTATCAATGTTGACATAATTTGGGTTGCTACGTGACCTTTTAGTTGTGCTTGTGACAAACAAATTAATTATTAGGTGAGTATTTTCGACCAAATTAGATCTTTACAATAACGTGATCATGTATACTACCGAACGATTTCTTTCGATATGCACGTAAAACCTCTTTTTTAGGTGGCCTGAGGCCATAGAATGCTGTTTGAAACATATATTCACCAAAACCATCGATCAAGATATTTTGGGTGTTTTATATTTAACCTTTTTTTATTATATACATATGATATATTATTTATACCATATCTTAATACGGCTTGCACTGAGACATGCATGGCTTAATCTTTGAGACAAGCATATAACTACTGGCAGGATCAACCAGGGAGCTATCGACTCTATTAGGTAGAGCTGAGAGCATCATTCATTCCCAGGCCATCCGCTGAGCGCGAGGGTTGTCTTTTTACGACTGATGTATATTATATATGTACATATGTACATTTTGTGTTTTATATTTAACCTTATATTACTTATATCTTTTACTTATCTGATACCCATAGGTAACTCAACCTCTGCTTACTTTGTGCCCATGTAGCTCTGGGCCTTGTGACAATTTCAATTATTATCGTTTTATTTATTGTCGGTCGTATACCAACATCAAACCTGTATTGAAAATGCGTAATAGTCTCCGAAGAAGGTAGCTATTTATACTCTATCTACATATGTAAATGAAAAGGACTCCATGACGCATATTTTATTACGGGGCCACTTGATTGCTCCGAGAAATAAATGATGATTGAATGGTCCCTTTGAAGGCTCAAAGCTACTTACTTATGGAAATGTCATCCACTTTCTAAACAGATAAATAACCTTCACAATACATCATTTGAGTTTCATATTTTGCTTAGGATGCGACCTTTTATCCAATTATTGGAACTTATAGGGATCTTACTTATGGAGTTTTATGAAGAAGTTCAGGTTTCAAGAATGAATGATATTTTGCGGGCTCGCATGTGGTTATGCAGTTGAC
Organism: Eupithecia insigniata; assembly: GCA_947859395.1. Taxonomy (NCBI): domain Eukaryota; kingdom Metazoa; phylum Arthropoda; class Insecta; order Lepidoptera; family Geometridae; genus Eupithecia; species Eupithecia insigniata. Next base: position 9,484,565 of record OX402003.1, read on the forward strand.
TTTTTTAATTTTGAATTTTGAATTTTTTAGGTATGAGCCTTCATAATAAAGTTTCTGGTTTGTAGAATCCTTAGTAGTTATTATTTATAGTTCCTGCAAAAATTGAACTTCGCCCACACTTCTTCTGCTTCAAGAAACAAAAGACTATGCAAGACGACGCGATTATCTTCTTTTTTACGCGTGAGGGGAATGTTTTTGGCGCGTTTCTATTTTTGTGGTCGGCTGGGACTCTTTATTACCTACCTCGAACGGCTGAAATGGCTGAAGTGATTTTGATAAAAGATGTATCAAAACTTTCGGTAGTGTTCTTACGTACATTTTGTCCAATCATTTTTCGAACTAAATATTAAACAAAGCACTAAAAGTTGAAAGGTGGGAATCAAATCGGGCTTTTAATAGTTTTGAATGAATAACTTGTTTTTAACGCTGTGTTTGTATGTCTATCTGCCTACCGTGTTTACATTATTATTATTGCTATTTTAAGAGAACCCTAGTGTCTAGTTAAACCTAACTTAGGATTTAAGACACTATGTACCAAAACCATGTAATATTTTTATCAATAAACGAAAATTACAATTACAATAATAAAGACTTACGAAGACACGAGTGAACTTAAAAATTGGCCTTATGAATTTGGCCTACTAACCTAAGGCAACACACATAATAAATAGGGCAACGATCGTACCAATAAAATATTCGTTTTAATAACGTTCAACAGGCACAAAAGGTCTAGAAAGGTGAAAGGACACGTATCGTAAATCATTTTTCATTCATTTGACATCCAAATGTACCTACCTAGTGAGGGTCATATCCTTTCATTTGACGGCGTTTTGTAAATGATATTCGTGTTTGATAATTCAAAAATAGGTAGGTAAGGTATGTAGACTTTCGTATACTTAAATAAATTTGGCAATGAATATTATAATAAGTCAGCACTAAAGAAATAAGGTAACAAGAATACGAAGCCACTTTTTTTGTTACACGCAATAAAATGTTACCACCTTTGGATTTGTTTTAATATTCGCACACTTTATTACAATTAGCTTATAGTTGATTATGAACCGAAAAATTGTTTTTTACCCTCATTAATAATATCACTAACTAATCATTAATCACAATCTTCTTGTTATACTTAACTAAAGAAAAATGATTTTTTTGCGACTAATAAAATAAATACGGTTTTCGTTAGTAAGAAGCTTGTAATCATAAGTGAAAACTCGCTGATTTGTAAGTTTGTTTAGACGTAAAGTAGGAAACTTGCATAGCTACCTTTTCCAGGTTTTAAACTATGAACTATGAACCTATTTCATTAATCCAATACCTATTAATTATTTTAACTCTACCATACCATAAACCAACTATTAACAAGATAAAATTATTACTACCGAGCTAACTTGATAGATTACGTGAGACTCCGTGTAGCATTCAGATTACACGTTGTTTACATCAGAGATTACATTGTTGGTATTAGATTGACAAAGCCATTGTTTGTGCCGTCTAAAATAAACTGTATTGGAGGAAATTCTAACAACAAATTAGTTTTTAGAATTCCCTTGGGCGTTGGATATTTGTTTTTACGATTAGGTACCATAATAATAGGGTAATATTATAAATCTCAAAGTTTATAAGGATGGATGCGTGGATATTTGTTACTATTTCACGGAAAAACTACTTAACTGATTGGGCTGAAATTTGGTACGGGTATAGTTTGGGCCCTGGAATAACATATAGGCTATTTTTATCCCAATAAAACGCGGGCTAAGGCGCGGGCAGCAGCTAGTTAACTATAAATATTGACATCTACATATATACCTACGTATGTTTAGGTATTATATTCATGTTTCTGCCCCCTGTCTGTGCCTTCTTGGTAGGTATATATATAAGTACCGTCGATAAGTGTCTCCTTGTCTCCTTTTAGCATGAAAATAGATTTAAATCTATCACTAGGGTTAGTATTTTGTATGCTAAGAATAAAAATTATAGGATTTCTTTTTTTTATTATTAGTATAAAGAACTTTAATATTGTAAAGCTTAAACATGGAAATAAACTGGTACACCTTATGGTCTATTAATCTATGGACAAATAACCTGCTTTATTACAAAATATAGAGCCTTTTCTTAGTTTCTATCATCAATAATGAACTAAACAAAACAAAGTAGGCACCTAGGTATCCAGCGCTCACCCTTCTCTAGATTCTTATGTATTTCCTTCAGGATAAACAAAAGACGGTAGTTACATTATAACAAGATAACACTACCTAATTAGAAAATGTATTTTTTAGTAAATACATAAATATAAATAGTGATAGTTTATTACATTTCTGATTAGTCCAATCGAAACCACAAAGTAGGTGCGCTGTTGTTCTAACCGAAGCATTACAAATGTCCACTTGACCGATAAAGGAAAATTACTCAGAAAACAAAGCAAGAGTCCCTAAAAAGTTTTAACTAAGTACGTGCCTAATTGCAGCCTTTAGTGGCAGCACTTATCTTCATAATGTTGAATAATTTCGCCTATAGAATATTAATGAATCCTTTCTGGTGGGATAAGGATGTAAGAAGCTTTCACTGGGTTAATTTTGCAGTAGCTGACCATTTTTACAAGCGCCATCTAGTTAGCATAGCTTAGACTCATGTTGAGTTTGGTAACAAGTGTAAATACTCACTGTCGATGGATGAGATTCCTTGCGCGGTCGCACCAGGCAACATGCAGGCGGCGAGGCTACACAGGAGCAACGCCAACGTGCAACTCCGAGACATGACTGAAACAATACAGGACGTTAAAAAAGTGGTGTCTTCGAACGATACCTAGGAGCCAAAGTCCGAGGCTTGCCATAGGACCAAACAATTTGTTTATTCATCCCTATTTACTTGTGCCAGACAGTATGTTTTTTTACAGGTTTTTAACCAAACACGATTTTTTTTGAGTGACAAATTGTATTCACGAGGTATACAAAAGAATTTCTCTATACAAAAGAATCATCTAATTCGGTCCACAATTAACGAAGAAATCAATGAACAATCAGCAGATTATAAAACCTCTTCCTTTTTTCGAAGTCAGTTGAATACTCTATGAACTTTGAATCGACGGATGAAGTCAAAGAAGAAGGATGGTATTCTTTTGAAAGATAATCATGACGATTGTAAATTTGTAACAAAATATTTGATACAGAAAAGATCAAGTGTAACTACTGCTGATAATTAAGATAATCGGAAAATCTTGTAGAGAAAGGCCAAGCTGTTATGTTTTATCTTGAACTACGTTAAACTCCGTTAGACCGAACGAAACGACCTCAGTTTATAAAGGTCACTGGGTTGTATCCGTAGAGTAATTTCAGACACTATCTGTCTACTTTTGCAGACAAAATAATGACTTTGATGTCAGAAAAATATGACCAAGTAAACAGGGGTTAAACCAAACAATTTACACAAAACCTCGAAACATTTCAATTGGGCACCTAGTACCTGACCTCACACAAACACAAATTCTTACTTTGTTTCCTCAAAAAATCATATTTTTCTTTTTGGAGTAGATTTAAATAAGTATATCGCCGACGTTTCCACGGCTAAGGGTGCCTTATTTCGTCCCAATAAATATTTTGTGCACAAAAACTAGAGACAATACAAATGGAAATTTGTATTCTCCGAAGAAGCTCCTGTACTTAAATCCCACACTTATGTACCAATAAGAGCAGAGGAAAGTTTATTATTCCAAATAAGAAAAAACCTTTTTGTAAGTTATCTTTAGAAATATTGAAAGACCTTGTTCGGCAGCAATAAAAATAGATTTACCTACCCCGTTAATATAAAAACGACTTTTCAATGATTCCAATCTTTTAAAAAGCGAGCTCCTGCTGTACACGCTGATTGGCAGCTTTTTGGTCTCACCTTGTTTTTTTTTCTCTATTTAACCCTTTTTATTATTGTATTTTCATGTCTTTTGTGAACCAATAAAATGTATCTTATCTTAAAAATAAATACCGCTAAAATATTGGATGAAGATTTACTCGATCTCAAAATATGAAAATACCTAGGGGGTAGTTAATAGGGGGATAACCGATAAGCCGTTATAAATAACACCTGTCAATAACTGCCTACACCGATGCAAAGCAGACGTCCTATCGTCATTTTGCAAGCTAAGCTCAACAAGTCCAAATACACTCAAAGTGACTGACTCTTAAGAGTTAAGTACATTTGTGCTGAAAGAGTGTGGTGTCTCGGTTCTTCGTTAAAATCTATACACAAAACGATATATCTTATCTATTAACACGCGTTTACTAGAAAAGAACCATGCTGCTAATGCCGACCCAAATAAATACCTTTTCTATCATTTTAACGCGTATTTTCATGCCTTCCCCATAAAATAAACAGCAAGGCGCCTAGGCCCTTAGTAGCATGTTACAGCAAGTAGGCCTTGTAGACATCTTATTGCGGGCAACTGTACTTGTGTCACAGGCGTGACTTTGGCCCATCGGCCGTGACGTCATCAATCACGCTTATCTCTGTGTGGTACGCATATTGCACGCACGCTACATTCCTTTGGCAGGCAATGGCTTCTGCCCCTGGTTTGCTTACATGACATAGATGTCAACAATCCTAATAAGGCTCAATATCAATAATACATTCGTAAGAGTAAGTTTTTAAAAGAAGACTTTAAAAATAAAAATGTGTGGTTCCCTTTTTATTTTTCTTATTTTAGACATTGGCTTTTATCGTGACTTCTCTTCAAAGAAATAAGCATAGATAAGTTAAACTCACTCTGACTTACGAATATCCCAAGAAAGTATTGTGTCCTTACTTTACGAAAAAATAATCTTTGTAATCTAGTTAAGTTTCAAATAACAAACATATGTACAACTGAATGGTTTATTTTTATAATAAGTAGTAAACTGACAGCACAAAAACGTTTCAACAAGTGCGTGAAATAAAAACAAAAAGTAACAATAACAAGGTCATCTAAATATTTGCCTTTTTTTCGTAGCGGCGTAGCACTTTTGTAGAGCATGCTACGAAATATTTGCCATATGGGGAATAATGAGTGAAAATAATCGATTTTTTTTATTTTATTTTACACTAGTTGCTGTATGTGGCTTCTCATGTGCTTTTCCGGGATAAAAAGTTGTATATATAAACAATATTAGGTAAACAAAGATTTAATTATTGTTGTATGGAAATATACATATATGTATATAACCAACGAGATGAATGGAAAAAAAAATTTTTTTTTTTTAAATATTATAAATTGGATAAATTGTTATGCAATGCAGGTCTCAACCTGGATATTTAGACCTACATTGCAAATTCTATACAAACATTCAATTTGTTCAGTCGTTTTGGCGTAAAGAAGTAACAAACGTCCATCCAAACTTTCGCATATTAGTGTGATTTTTGCGATTTTTTATGAAAGTACAAAATAAAAAACTGAGACTTATTACATAATTTTGGCTGTAACTTCCTCGCAAAAAATACCACACAACCTTGAAATAACGGAACTTTTGCAATATGCTTTGTGAGTTTATCTAATTTGACGGCTTGTAGCGGGGGAATTATGACGTGCATATGGGCAAAACTGGGTAACCCTATTAAAGTTACCACTAACTTTGTCTGTACGTTTAACACGATATTGCAAACGTTTGGATATAATGGAGAAGATTAGATATCCGATGCTCAGAAACCGTTAAATTGAGTGCAAGCTCAAAGGAAAGTTTTAATGTTTGTTTGCTATCGGTCACACAGGTGCCATAGAATTGGTTTTCTCCAGGGATGGTTTCATGGAATTCCTTCCTTTGAATTGGCGTTACATGAAAATTGACTTATACATAGGTATCGAATTGAAAAATATTTCTCGGACTCAAATGTGGCGAATATTTTAGATGATATTCAGAGTATGCTAAAACAATATTCCAAAAGACCTGATGCAATGCTTTATATTCTCTATGAGCATAAAAATGCATATAGAGAATAAAAAGCATTGAATTGATATATATTTTATTGCATTCATAAAATAACTTTTATAGCGAATATTTTAGCTGATACTCAGAGTCAAAGTTATTTCTATGACAATATTCCAAAAGATTTTTTTTCCGGCACATGGATTTTTTTTGTCAAGATGTCCTACACACAGACAGTAAAAAAAACATGCGTTCCAAGACATAGCAATTTATTCTAGCAATCTGCGTAGTTTTCTTGCATTAACATTGTAGATACATACAATGGTAGCTTGTTACACGAGTCATGACATCATTATTTCTCGTCGCTTTGTCTTGGAAAGCCTGTTTAGAAGACAATTAACCTATTTCTAAGCTTTTATTTACCCTATGGCGACAAATAAGAATGTACTTAAAGCTGTCGATCGTCGTGCTTTTTACAAGCTCTTATTCAACAAACACTTATTTTGACAAATCTTGCAACTGAATTTTAGTCAACTTATTTATTTATTTCAGAAAGACATCAGCTAAAATAATATACATATATAGAGATTAAAATAAATACAGAGAGCTAACAATAGGTATTCACTGATACAATAATGAGGATGACACAGAAATTCTAAACTCTAGTCAAGAATTAAACAGTTATGGTTGATAATAAAAAACATATTTTATTATCAACCATACATTGGCAATGGCATACATGAACTCTGTAATTTAAGCAAGGTGGTAAATTTGCACAATGAATGTTCATTGTGCAAATTGAACTGAGAAATATAACTTTTAAGAATATCTACTTAAGTATATATGTATATATTTATACTGCCCTTTGTGTTTAAAATTAAAATACCGATTCAACAAGCTTGAACATTGGAATTTACAATCAAAATACATTACGTTTTAATAAATTTTCTTCACTCATTTTAAATTCATTTTTTATAAGGATTAGGAAAGGAAAAGTTTTTTACAATAAGTGATTCATAAACGGGTCTCACTGAGTTATTAAATATAGAACAATGATTACGTCCATAAATTACTCAAAGTACACACAGTAATAGAAAATAAAGTACACTCAGTGTACTTTATTTTCTATTCTCGTCAGCTAAATTTTACCCTAGGATTAACAAAAGTAAAATATGGTAAAGGTTACAGACAAATACTGGATGAGGCAAGCTGAAGACAGAGCGCTATGGCGCTCATTTTGGGGACCTATGTCCAGTAGTGGACTAGGCTGATAGGATGGCTGGTAGGATAGGTGGAGATAGGCCGATGATGATGATTATGAAAATATGATTGTAGGGATATTTGGTACTAACCTGTACCTGTATTGACTAACTCACAAGTAATGATTCAATGATGATAGTAATCAGCCAATAACCAAATATCTTTAACTCTCCTCCGCAAAGGTTATTTTCGTTACTAACTTTTTCATTAGGACAGAGAATTCAAAACAATTCTTTCAAATAATATTTTGTTGAAAAAACTTTGTACCTATTGTCCAAAAATCCAAAACCTTCAAAGGCTCATTAATATTAATTACAACGACAAGAATTTTTACTTATTTTACCACCTTCACGTATAGCCACATGAAGATTATTAATGACCAGAAATAAAATCTCATAAAATAATAACTAAAAGTTAGATACTAGCCGGTGATAAAAATAATAGGGCACCAAATCTTCTCTTCTCATATCAAAAGAAAGCTGAAGGACGTTAGGCACCCACGGGTTCAATATTTCACATCCAACATGTGGCATTTACAATGACAGCGTGTGTGTGCTAATATGTATATATACACAAGGTTGTGTATAACCCGACTTTGATCCGCCAAGCGGTAAATTGGAAAGCGCCGCGCCCAACAGGTGTGCACTATGCCTAACACTACATCTGTTTTCTTTCTAGTATGTTTTACACATTTTGAACTCCTAATATAACCCCACGCTCTTTGCTAACGTTGTCAATAAGACGAACGTAATACGGTTCATTTTGACATTTCCAAAACTAGACGTGGCAATCCTTAAAGTGATTTATTTGTTAATTTTATAACTTGTCTTAGAGAAAATCTTCCGATCACCCCATCCCCTGATTAAAATACTTTTAAACACCTGCGTTTAATCGTTTATCTTTCCGATGACACTTCGTGGATATCGAACTGTAAACTTTGTTATTGCTTTAATCGACAAACTTATTTATGAGTTCTACCATCTCTTGAAATGATAATAAATGAATTACACTCAAGCTTAGAGATCACTGCAAATTATGTCAACAAATCCAAACAAAAACACTAAAAATATTAATAACAAAAATTCATGTGCTCAGTGACGTGATTAGGATAATAACAGTTGATTGAAAATCTCAAATCGAGAAGGACTGTAAACTGTGAATAAAAATCAACAACAAGGAAGTTGCTTTTATGTTTAGTACGGCGCGGTGGGCATGTTTGCCTTTTTTGAAGTGATTTATAAAATTGAGTAGGTATAAGGAAGCTTCATTGTTGTCACAGAGAAAGAAATAATGGTCAGATTTCAATAGCAAATCATTTGTGGGGTTGTTTGAGTTGTGACGTCATTTAAATATGAATGCGGGTTGGTCGTTCAGGTGAACAAGGTAGAGTAACAATAGAATGATTGTTCCCTTTGGAAATACAAAGCAAGGCATAGCATAGTCAACGTATTCCAAGTCCGTGGTTAAGTTAAATTGGTTCCCAATAGGTTTCACTAATAGTTCAAGCCGAATCTCGATTCAACATGCCAAACTTGCTAAGGGTTTTCGTATTGAAGTCCTTTACCATAAGAAACAAGATTTCATTTCGTTCAAACGATTCATTCAAACGAATGCCATTCGGTGAATCGTGAAAACATGCATGAGGCATGTCCATGCCAATCACGTTTTTCCGGAAAACGGGCTGTAACGAAGCTCTTTCATAGAGGAAGCTATAAAAAAACTGAAAATGAGCTTTGGCGTTGCTGCAACCATGGCATGTAAGCGTTCAATCCTGCAATACTCAATAATTAGGGATGGTGGGTATGGACTAGATAGAGTCCACACCTTATCTTGTTTATTTTACCCTATTTTCTCTATTTTATTTACATAATATTTTCGATGAGGACCATCAACTCTTCCTGAACTAGGTTAATATGTCATGGTCATGTCAACGACGTTAAATGGGTTAAAAATATTAACATGAGAAGAATTTTAGTTTTAAATATTTTTCACTAGAAATTATTCACCCGTATAATATTTTTAAACAGAGAAGGAAAACTGTCCACCTGTGGAAAAACCTAGGTAAAAGTTGACTTACAAAAAATGTGTAATACAATAGGTAATTAGCATCCTTTTTGAAGCTTTTTACAAAACTGGAACATCAAAGTCTAGAAATTTCATCGCTTTTCTAGATTTTAATTGTGCAAGTTTGATATTTGATATACATTTCCTAAATATCCCCAGTAGTAGTTCTATTTGTTTATATTATTTGATTGTAATTTTCTTTGTTAATAAAGGCTTATTTAAACATTTCTATAAATTTTCGTAATAGGGACCATACGAGCAAAGTACCGTGATCAGTGAGTCAGGCAACACGCACCGCTGACGATAATGTTTAATGTGCATCAACGGCCGCTGTACAGCCAACACGAGACACACTCTAAAAGATTTGATGGTACGCTACTTACGATAATGTGTTTCAAATTTTGACGAGAGCAAGACTAGACGTTATAATTAAATACTTGCTTCAAAGTTTTCACTGGTTTTGAAGGTTTGTTTGAGGTGTTAAGGAATTTTCCTTCTGTGGAGGTTCCTTTTAAAGTTGAAGAACTGATTTTCCTTCTGTCTTTGGTTTATTAGCTGAGAGAAAGAATATCCTCATTGCTTCAAAGCATCAAAAAACTTCGAAAATTTCTGCAAAACGAAATAATCAGCACCGACATTTTCTGATATGCAATTCGAAAAAAAGAATCACTAATGAAGTAGAGTTGGTTCTTTGACGCTGCACGTCAATGTGGAAATACCTCTTCCCGGCTGAAAGCTGGGTGCGGGAAATCGTTAAATCCGTCTCCTTTTGAAGTGTAAAGTAAAATTCTGCGTTTGTAAATCCGATTTTGAATCGAATCACTTATTTGATTCGATTGAACGAGTAGATGCATATAGTCGTTAAGAGCACTAGACCATCCACTCGGATGGACCGACGACATCGTAGCGGTCGCAGGGAGTCGATGGATGGAGGCGGCTCAGGACCGCTATTTGTGGCGTCGTACGGGGGAGGCCTATGTCCAGCAGTAGATCTTGAATAGATACTGGCTATATCCTAGGTCTCTAAAGTTTTTCATATCAATTTACTTTCAGCCGCTCACTCTACGTTTTAGATATATGCAACATTATTTGTTTAAAATGTAGTTAGCCTTTTTCCGTGTTACATGATGTTAATTTAATAATTTTAGGTAGAGCATATTTTAGTGACTATATAAAAAAAAAACCTTCTGAAAATGGTAAGTATGCAAGCTCAAATGATTAGTCTGTATAAATAAAAGCTCAGAATTCATTCAACAAAACATTCACACTTCAAGCAGCTTATAGGGTTATCCCAGTAACCACAAAATGGACCCTGTTCGTGCCTCTCGGATTAAATTTTCCTAACTGAATTACTATTACGTAGTTGATGCCTCGCACCCGGGAATTATGAAGATATCCCACGGATGCCTACAGGCAAATTACAGCAATGCTTATTAATTATAGGCTTCAAGAAAATATAGTTGACGACCACAGTGACGCAGCGGGCGAAGGTTCGCCTGCGACGCAGTAGGTAACGGGTTCGATTCCCACTTCTGGACATGTTTTTAAGATCTATAAATACTTGTTGATCTATGAAATAAAAAATAAACATTATATGTTATGTATTAAATGTAAATTAGATAACTATCCATAAGATAGCTAGCCTAACCTATGTATAACACAATATCTGCTTTCTTTGGGGCTAGATAATGCCGTGGAAATTTTCCAGCATTATTTATTTATTTGTTATTCCAGCCTGATTCTCACACTAATTTGTAAATGCTTATTACTGGCACAGGTTAATCCTAAAACATAACTCAGTACACATTCTTACATAATTCAGCCCTAAGATAGGTTTACCCGTATAAAATAAGTAATCAAGAAAAGGTAATCGAGTTCATGTTTTATTTAGTAAATCCTACTCATTTATTTGTCCAACATACTAACTCATATGTATATGTAGGTGAGGTAGGTAATCATAGATCAAATTAACTCCCTACAAGTCCCCAGCCACCCAGAATTATGCGAACGATCGTTTTGTAGCACCATGTAGCAAGTTAAGGGTGGTCCATGAATCACGTTGCTTCTTAGCATAGTTTTATCGGGATAAAAAATAGCCTACGTACATATATGTAGGTCCCAAACTATACCTATACCAAATTTCAGCCCATACAAACCAGTAGTTTTTGCGTGAAAGAGGAACAAACATCCATACTCACAAACTTTGACATTTTTAATATTAGTAGAATTAAACTTTAGATAAATAATACGCCCCGTAACATCAGTCTCTGAATACTCAACTGTTTAGATGAGAGTCATATTGAAATAAAATGAGGCACTGATTGAAATAAAATGAGGGTAGTCACAGATTTTGAACACTCAGAAAGTTTTGAAGCAATTTTGAAATTATAGTTTGGCCACAGATTAGGTAATGTTACTTCGGTTTGGCTTCAAAACTATGATTTCAAAATCATTTAATATTTTGAAGACAGCAGCGAGTTACTCTAATTTTTGAAGCTCATTAAAAGTTTCAGCAATAAAAGTGGGTAGGTAGCCAATATTATGTATTTATGAAACGATGTCATATTATCAATGAAAGTAGAATTTTCATTGAGATTTTCTGGCTAAAGATAAATTAATACCAACATTTTTCTCACTGCTGCTAATATGGTAATGCTGGTTGATCTACTGCGATTTATATTCTGTGGCAAAGGTGTAAAGTCGGAAATAAGCATAACGGCGCGATAAAACGCAAGAGGTAGTAAAATCGACGTTTGCGACAAATTGGAGGCAATACTGCCAATAAGAATCACTCTCACTCTCGCTGGTACGGCTAATTGAATATTTATTTTGTTTTGGGAAAAGAAAAATGGTTCTTTTTGGTGAAAATATTATTATAATTATCGTCTCTTCTGTAATGTCGATTCAATGTCGGACGAGCGTCATTGGCAACGCAAAGCGCTTATTTTTTGAGTTTTGAGTTGCTTAAAATCAGTTACTTCATACATATAGTCTGTAGTAGTCTGATTGTGCCTTGTGCCATACTTGAGTTGTCATTTCTGTTGAAAGGACGCAATAATAGCGAATCACAAAAAAAATAAGGTCGTTAATTAGGCTCTTTAGTCCACTGAGATGGCTCGAACTTATCCCGTGGTATCAGTTGACCTAATGAATATTTTGAATTGGGCAACTGATCCCATTGATACATTTTATGATTTATATGGACACGTAAAAAAATAGTTGGACATACAGTAGGCTTTGAAGTTGCAGCTATACAAGCATTCCGCAAATTATGGGTTACACCCATAAATAGCCTTTTTATAAATACTAAATCAAGGAGTGATTCATCATTAATTAGGCTGACAAAATCTAATTAGATAAATAGATTGCTCTATTGCACTACTAGTTGCTGCCAGCACCTTTGCCCGCGTTTTATCGGGATAAAAAATAGCTATATGTTATTCCAGGTCCCAAACTATACCCATATCAAATTTCAGCCTAATCGGTTCAGTAGTTTTTGCGTGAAAGAGTAACAAATATCTATACATCCTTCTTTACAAATACAAGTAGGAACAAAACGAATAAAATAATTAAAAAAGAACTAAATACTTAATTGTATCTAGTATGCCACAATCGGTGGTCTTATCGCTAAAAGCGATAGGTGGAAGGACTCAAGAATTAGTAAAGTTATTTAGTCGTAATTAAACCCACGTTAAATTGAAGACCTAAGTGGTCACTGTATTGTCTGAGATTTTGGTAAATCAAATATGTTTAGTACTTACAACTATGTTACTTTGATAAGGATCTTGTTTGAAACTTGAGAAGGGTTAACTGCTTCAACTTAAAGTGGCAGGCGAAGAAAGACACATGCCGCATGTACCTATGTGATCTTGACTTCTAAAGGTCTTGAAAATTTTATATGTGATACCTATCCACATGAAATCGAGACGACCTTTGCTGCGTTCGGACATACATACATATGTACATATGTAGGTATGTATAGTGAAGTTGAGTTTGTTTCATGGACCAACAGATAACTTGGAACTATTACCATTGAACTGTAAGGATTAAAAAGTTTTAATAGTTAGGTATACGACGTAATATATAGAACAAATAGGATGGAATGAATGGAGAGAGTTAGCGCAATTTTGCTATGATTAAAACATAATTTTTCCCTATCCTTTCTCCACTTCCTCGTCTCATTCCGATTTGAGACTTACAACAAAACGCTTCGTAACTATATCCGATGTGAGACTGACAACAAAACATTGCACATTTAAACCAAGTTACTTAGTTACAAATTTTGCAAAGCGATTTCAAATGTTTAAATGTTAGATTGCGTTGCCTTTGTGAAGTCAGCTTGGCACACATCCATCGTGAGACGCGACGGGACTGTCTATTTACTGGACCAATTCCGTTCAAAACGTGTTGTATCCAAACAGCACTGTGAATGTTCGCAGTACTGTTTAGTAAAAATCTTAATGTGATTTTTATAAGAATATTAAAATTGCAATACAATTGGTAAACAATGGATAATTGTCAGTGTCAGCCAAATATAATGCCCAGAAATGAACGAAATTTGGATTTTGAGAATGACATGGGTAGTAAAAGTGCACATACTCCGATTGAGAATCCAACATATTTTATGTCAACAAATACATTTATGAATGAAAACGTAACAAAAACTGATAACAATAACAGAAAAGTTTAAATAAAACACTAACTTCAACAATGCATAATCTCACACGTAAAGCAAAAAAAAAATTGAATTCGAAAACGAACGAGAGATCAATTATATGATGAATGAAAGCTTTCAAAACCAAAAATTGTTTCGAGCTTCTGTGCTTTGCTTCGATGATACCATGTCGTTAAATATTTGTCAGCAATATTCCTTTGATTTCGTAACCCAAAAAATATCAAGGTTTTTGAATCGGAATATAGTCTCTGTTGAGACAGGTCGCTGTGGCCGAAATTCGGTTAGGAGTACATTATCATCATGGATAATTATAATTACTATCATAAAGTATATATAATTACTATCATACTCATAAAGAACACAATATAAGCCGTTGCACAAAAATGAATAAAAAGGGACTCGTGTCCGAGATAAAATGATACCAAGAGCCACTCGGCTCGTCTGGGATCTAGGGTCAACAAAGGCTAATAATGGGGCATATGAGCGCAATGGGGTAGAAAAAGAAAGCTGAAACGCACTATTAGAGCTGTTTGCTTGGGCCCGGTCGGCAAACAGGCTCGAGATTCTGTTCTAGTCTACAAAAGGATAGGTATTGTACACATATTAATATACCGGGTCTATCGTCTCCTTATAGGTGTGGATTTTGAGATAAGGTAAGAGGCTCACTACCATCCTGTTTTACAATTTAAAGGTTTATTTTGAAACTTTTATGAAGCCGATTCACATAAACTAATAATTAAATTTCTGATGAAACTGAGACATTCAGGCGACGTGATTTCTGCCTCTTTGCCCGGCGAGGCGGTCTATGTTTCTATTTGATTATCTGATACAGTTTATTAACTCGAAGCATTTAAACAGCTGAGACGATTTTTATAAATGAGGTATGAAAATACTCGTCTGGACTCCTTTTCTTACAATTAGCTGCACTTTTTAGGCCTTAAGCTACATTTAAAAAAAAAGTGAAAAACCGGGGACAGTGTCGAGTTTTTTATAGTTTACAATTACTTGTTTGCGCAAACCTACACACAAAGCTATTAAACGTTTTATTCTAAAACGTGAAGGTACTTACTGACATACGATGAGATATTGCAGAGCCCCACCTAGAGGTGAATGACCTCTTAACTAAAATTTAACGGCTTGCAAGCACGATGCTTTGATTTAATTTAGAAACCAACATGTCTGTGTTATATTACTAATGTACTCACTGGATTTCTGTGTAAATTTCGATGCAAAAACTGAAACAAAGAGAAATATAAATTATTTACTATCAACACACAAACCTGACAAATAAAATGTTATATTCGTGCACTTTACTTCAATTATTTATTACAGGTAAAGATTAACATATTGAGTGCCCTGTCTGAGGTACATTGGGTGCTCGTAAAGCAGCGACGACGCTTGGCAGTGAAAGCGTTAACTAATGTTGCTTCGTAAACCCAACATTTAAGCAGTGATATTTTTGATTTCGGTCACTTCGATATACGAGTACTTAAGTAAAGAAGGCTTAACTAAAGAAGCGACCAATAAAACTTTAGCTCGTAAGGTGTTGTTTCTCGAGTCTGAGCGTATGTGGTCTGACTCTACATTTTGTACTGTAATGTTCTTTGTACTGTACACCCAATAGCGCAGTTGATATTTTAGGTGTACTTTATCCAGCTAGTAGGTCATTTTGTGAGTATTGAACTGAGATGTAACAATGTAAACATGCGAGCTAGACCGTACCCTAATATTTATTGATACAGTTCAGTTTTCCTTGCCCAGTCATGTTTGTAGGTTTACTTAGGTAAGACCAACATGTTGCTTAGTAAGCAAGTCAACAGGGTTATTTATTTTTCGATAGATACCTATTTATAAATAGGTAACTATTAAGGTGTTGCCCGCTACTCTCGTTCGGTTGATAGGATTTTGAATATCTAACGAAAATAGACGTGTAAAATAAACCTTAGTTTTAATCACAATAATGATAGAAGCTACATTGATGTTACTTGGCCATTCTTATAGGGCGATTTGATATGAATGGAATTTGAATTTGAAGAAAAAAATTCGAGTCACATTTTGTTCATACAAGACTATTTGGAATATTGAAGGAAACCAAAGGTTTACGCATTTGGAACTTATCGTTAGCGTTTATTGGCAATAATAATGAAAATAATTTGGAGTCTTACGGAGTCTCGGAGTCGGAAATTTTAATGAAGTAACACCAATTCGAAGTATCCCTCGCCTTGGTATGCCAGTGGCCGTTGACGAATAAACAACAGCTATGATGTTCCTATATAACCAAATCTATCAAAGCGAAAAAAATATAAATCGTGTACATATACATTGGTAGTATGGTAGCTACTTATAATAATCTCCTGTAGGTGAATAACATCCAAATACTGCCACAGTTTTGCCCAATGACAAAAGAAAAGTAGTATTACTAGTTTTGTTCTAGAGAAGGTCTACCAATTTGCATTGAATTTGGAATATATTATATACTAGCTGCTGCCCGCACCTTCGCCCGCGTTTTATCGGGATAAAAATAATAGCCTTTATGTTATTCCTGGTCCCAAACTATACCCATAGTAAATTTTAGCCAAACCGGTTCACTAGTTTTTGCGTGAAAGAGTAACAAATATCCATACATCCATCCATACAAACTTTGACATTTATAATATTAGTAGGATAGGATTTAATTTGGCAGAAATCCTCCTTCATGTTCAACATCTTTTCTTCTTGGAGGCCAAGACACATTTTGGATACCAGAAGTTTAGTCCTCGAACAAGATCTAGTAACCTCCATAGTGTTGAACATATCCAAGTGGAGATATAGGGGAGCAATTGAAAAAATGCCGCTAGAAAATTCAGTTATATTCATGTATATTTTATGCATTTTAAATGAAATTGTAACGCTGTGGTTTACCTCAGTAAATAAAATAAAATGAGTACTATTTTCGCCGCTCTTAGGTTTAATTAATGCGACACACAGAGTCAGTCTGTGTGTGCACAGTATTTTACTTCTGCAGGTCGCATCGCTTCCTATTTTTGTTATTTGCACCTCACAGTATGTGCCTATAATAAATACTTTTTATATTTTTTTTCTCTTTTAATTTCTTTCCAACACATACATCAACGCTCGTTGATACGTAGAATGTTTATTGACACAATGTTGTTACGTTATAGAGTAATAGCTTAGTAACTAATGCAGGTGTTTCTAGACACTAGGATTCTCTTATTTCTCTTATCAATCGTTATCAAAATGCATCCAATGAACGGAAAAGATAAGAAAGAGTCATAAGAGCGCGGATATAAAACTTAAAATAGTGAATTATTTCTAAAACACATTGTACTAATATGTTAGACCTTTACAATTTTAATTTTTAGCCGGTTTTGAAAACAGGAGGAGGTTCTATGGTCTATATATGTTCGTCGACTTTTACGTCATTTATGGACTGATTTTAATAATTCTTATAGAAAATGATCCCGTGGTGGTACCATACATTTTATTCCCGATGGACAAGCATTTATCCCGCAAATACTTAAAGACCGTGTAAAATTATAGGATTCGATGTCGGCTATTAGATTTTTTTTAAACAGTTTTATATTTTATTATTTTAATCACGAAGGTACATTCAAATTTTGAATCGACTTTGGACGTTTTCACGTAATGCACGCTGGAAGACGTAGATAACTGAGGCGGTTCACAAAAAGTTAATCGGACAATTAGCAGCTTCGTCGGTTAAACGTCACAGTAAACCAACCAAGCTGACTAAGGCATGTGTTGTTCAAAACGATAATTGGGGAAGAAATTTCGTAACGGTCAACTTTGGTCTACGTTAGGAAAACTTCCACCAGCCACCGACCACCAGCCTAAGTAGGTTAAGGAAAAGTAAGGTAGGCTTAGGAAAAATATTTTGTCTTCTATTCATGCATATGTACCCACTTTTATATCTTTGTCCCAATAAGGTTTGCTGGAAGAGAACTCTTTTTAAGGTTAAGCTCGCCTTTGCCATGAATTATCTTGTTAAATGTTTAATATGTATATTTTACAGTGCAATAAAGAGTTAAGAATTGGAAACCAAACAGTAACAAAACAAAACAACTAGGTGACTAATTATCGTGCAAGGACGAATGGAATGATTGGATTTGGATTTGAACTATTTTCAATGGCCCTTGGTCCGATTAATGACGAATCGTTTGGAGAGGGCTCGCTATTGCGCGGTGCACGGATTTATGCGTGCCATTGCACATCGATCATATTTTGTGGTTATTGGGAAACTGCGGCCAAATCATTCCTGATATCATACCTGGTCTGAAATTTGTAAATCATGGCACAAGTTAAGGGGATTGGTGGAATAAGCCAAATTGGTGAATATTTTCTTCTGATATTTTTGTCAGAGGTTTTGGACTAAAGCTAAACTTTATATTTTATTTAAGACACTCTTGAGTATTTAATTTAAAATATTGACTTGATACTTTAATACCACATTCCACTTACGCCCTATACACCGGTTAAAATATTTTTTGTAGACAACGAGGTTACAAAGCCCAAGGAATATTGGAGGAAGATATTTAACGACTTTGGCATTATCGAAGCATAGTACAGAAGCTCGACTATTTTTGGTTTTGAAAGCTTTCATTTATCATTTAATTGATCTGTCGTTCGTTTTCGAATTCAAATTGAAACATTTTTAGATACGCAGGTGATGTTATGCGTTGTTGAAGTTTGTGTTTTAGTTTTTATTGATAACTTGTTGTTTTCAGTTATTATTATCAGTTTTTGTTAAGTTTTCATTTATAAATGTCTTTTTTGACATAAAATATCTTGAATTCTAAATCGGAGTATACATGCATGTAAGCTATTGCTAAAAAATATATATGTAGTTAAAAACTAAAACCCGACTACATAAAAGTCTTACACAAGCGTTCACCTAATGTCCTTATCATTTTCTTTTGATACTTAGGTAGTCGGAGGCCTTTGTTACCAATTGTACCGTAGGTATATGGGGTAGGTGCCTCCGACTTCCTAAGTATCAAAAGAAAATGATAAGGACAATAGGTGAACACTTGTTTAAGACTTTTATGTAGTCGGGTTTTCGTTTTTAACTATACATATATTTTTTATAACTTTTTGCTAATAGCTTGAGAATCGTTAATCTCACAAAAGTTTGAAAAACGGTTTTGGAAAGTACAAACAAAGACCTTTGCAACGATACCACACACGAGCATATGTACTAACATTGAAATTTTCGACCCTTTCTTCGACCCCCGCTATCTTGTTAGACCCCCATTTTTATCTGACGTCACATAGCCTATAACCATCGGGCTATTAAGACAAATCTTATGACACCTCATTTGTTGAAATCGGACCAGTAGTTTCAGCGCTACGAGTACATATATGTATGCACTATACATACATATGTACATACATACATACATATGTACATACATACATACATGTGTACATACATACATACATATGTACATACATACATACATAGGGTGTCAAAATCATAACCCTCTCGTAGTCGGGTAAAAACTCTTATAAAACTCGTAGTCTATCATTGAACAAGGTCCATAATTATTTGAACTACTACGTATCTATACTCGTTCGGCAAACGAGTTGAATAATTACATTTTCTAAATTATTGTCTTTCTATCGTTTTGAACTATAATATTTTATCAAATATTCTATAAGTTAATAATTAATAGAATATTTTATTTTAGCCGCTCTCGGGCAACTCGTTACAAAACCTCTCGCAAAGAGTTAAAATTTGTAAATTATTGACCAACTTTTAACGAAGTCATTAACGATGGGCCAAAGTATTGCCAGTTCAATTTTTATTCGTTAAGTGTTCAGGGTTCTAGGTAGATTTGTGACGTTAGATCTAAGTTGAAAGTGAGGTTTGTAACTTTGTAATAAGTATCCATATCCAATATTTTTCTCTTTGTAGGCCGTCTTAGCTAAATTCGAGTTTGCTCTATGTTAATAGAGAAAACTGTTGCCATGTAGCTCTAGATTGTTCAATTGTAAATACTAGTTCTAATGTGTTTCTATTTTGTAATTTTCTATATTAATTAAAAAAGTGATACGAAAACCACATTGAGCAAATAAAAAACACACTAAAAGGTAAAATTATTTACGGAAAAATAAGGAAAACTTTAAGCTTACCTAAAAGTTCGTCACTAATTAAATAAATTTTGTACCTTCAAGATCAAAAAAGACAGTAACGGGTAAACTTGAAATGTACTATAAATAAGCATTACTTGTGAAGGCGACAACACCGGATGGCAGGCAGGAAGCAACAGGCCGGTAAAAGCCTTCGTAAATTTGAATAAAAAAACGTAATAGTGACATGAAATCTGGGTTATTTTGAGGATTTAAAGGGTTGCTTACTTCAGTATTCCCTAAATATAAACAAGTCCGAAATTGTAATAAGTAAAAAGATCTTCTTCAGATCTTCTAGTGGTGATTTCAAGCTGGTGTGGGTCAGTATGAGTATATGGTATGATTATAAGTACACACATATGTATCTTGATTTTAGGAATAGAATTAGAATAGAATAAGTATTTTATTGGCAAAGATGATACTTTACATTAATACTGTTCTACAAATATAACAATTTTTTATTTGTCAAATTATATCTACATGCTTTGGGCACTCTCATTTTTGGCATAGAAATGGCTATAGTTATTTTCCAAATACTATTTTATAGGATACACTGCTTAATGTAAAAAAAAAAAAAATTCAATTAAAGAATCAATAGATTTTTATATTTGATAGGAGCTTATTATAAAGTTTAATTCCAATGCCATTTGGAAGTTTTTCAGATTGTTAAAATCTAAGTCAAATATTCTCTATTTCCGTAAATACAATAAATGTACAGTAAGAAAAAATCTTAAAATTAAGCACAGACTTGGAAATAAAGTGATATTATGATTTCAGTCGCTTCGGTATGTAGACTAACGTAAGTAAACGTACGTTTACGTAAAGTAAAGGAGCGACGAAGAAATCTTTAGCCTGTTAGGTGTTATTTTTCGAGTTGGAGCAAAATCTGTCGCAAGCATTTTTATCTTCTAGGTAGTCTGATATTTTATAGTAAGCCTTTTTACAAAGGATATTTTTGACGGTTAGTTTGATTTTTTTTTAGTCTATATTATGTATATTGCAGCTAATTGGGTTTTAATCCTCTTTTATTCGTCCTACCTTCCTAGGTATGATATGGATCACTTCACAAAATGAAAAACAAAGATTTTTATTGGTAGAATAAAATCCCAGATTCGATCTCTACATTCATTGTGCATTGTCCAACATTATTTATTTATTGATTATTTATTATTCAAATCTAATCAAATGACTTTGGTAATATTCCACAACGTAAAGCTTTTCATCAACAGCCTACTCATTTATTTAGGTTTCAAACATTTTTGGCGCCAGGTGCAAAAATGGAAAGATCGGTATTTTCGTTATGGCTCAAACAAATTGAATTTCACGTTAAAATAATCCCATTCTACCAAATAAATATGGACCCATTCGAAACGTGATACTTGGAAATGTTTACATTTGAATTACTTTTCTGGTTACTTTCCGCTGAGTTTTCAAGTCGATATTAATTTTTGTCGATCATTTACCGTTCACCATTTGATAACATAGTCGTACATAAGCTAAGGCTGTTTTGTGTTCAATTCAAGGCAGTCCCAGCCTATTCAATAGAAGCAAGTCTATTTTTTATAATATTATTGTTCGTATTCCTCTTTTTATCCTTTACTTTCTTGGTAACTAACGTCACTTGACCTCGTGGCGCAATTGGTTAGCGCATACCGTACTGATAGACGGTTGCGTTTTCAAGTCCCGCTGAAGTCGATTTTTTTTTGCGATATTTTTAAATATATCTTGTTAGTATTATTGAGTTTAATGCTAGAAAATGAGATGCATGTTTAAACTCATTTCAGTGTTGTGTCAGTCAACTCTGTTTCACACAACTCAAGTGATTCTAAGATAAACAAAAGCTCTAATGATGTCACTAATTTGCAGCGGGATTTGGCTATGTATTTTCAATGATCATGGTTATATTTGCTGTTTTTAATTTTTTATACCTTCAGTGTAATATAATAATAAGTGTATAAATAGTGTAAGCTGTAGGGTAACTCTACAAGCTGGTTTAAAACATCTTAGTAGCATAGGTAATATTGGATTATGGAATATCGGGTTTCTATCTTTTGTCTCGTAGATCATAAGAGGCGATTCAAATTCAATTAACTATTTAATTATTTTGAAACAACAAACCTAATGTGGTTTAATGGTGCAACATTGACATATACGTTTTAAATAAATAAATATTCTATTCTATTCTACCAGACTATTTATGAGTATTAAAAATTTTGTTTTAATGTGATTCAGTTTGTTTGTTTTTATTTTGTAGTATTTGATGCAATATTTATTTATTACACTTTAATTTTACACACATATTAGAATCGCAAATAATAATGATATCATTAATAAGTAGGTGTGGACTGTGGGGGAAGATTAGAGTAGGTGGTGAGTACTATGAAATTTTATTTAGGTTACTTTTAAAGCATGCCATTAATAAATAAGGTTATTTTGGCATGACGTCCAAATAAACAATAAAATAAATGAAACCTATAAAATTAATTCAGCACCATTTAGCTAGATATCAAAGCGTCAACAAGTAAAGAGGAGGTCATAACTGTTAGGATTAAATGCTATTAACTAGAGTAAAACAATTCTGGTTGAAGATGGCGCTCGATTGTCGCAAGGCCCTTAAATTTTCGCAAAGGCACGTCACAGGACGCTTTATAAAATGCCCCTCGTATTACGCAAACAAATGATTCTGTTTTATTAGGACAAGTTAGAACGTGGAAAAAATACACTTTCCTAGAAATATAAATATTTCTGAGAAAAAATATTTAAAGGTCACAGAAAAATGTCAGGTAGGACGATTTAGCGTTTTAGGTAAACATTCAGAAGATAATATTTTTTTTTTAAGTTTGGGTGTTTTTAGTTGTCTGTTCGATGTAAAGTTAAGAAAAGTGTAGGAAGAAAAGTTGATTTTCACATAATTCCTACTTGTTTTAGAAGAAACAGCTGATTTCAGATTATGCAACAGTTTCCATGCCGTAATAGTTCCTCGGCAAATCGTCCCCGTCATATACAGAAAGTTGCGTGGGTGACGTCCGTATTTCTAAAGCAAAACTCTACGATTTGTTTACGTTTTCTCGTCGATACCGCTGAGTTTCATAACAAATATTGATAGCGATACTTTTAGATTGATTGCAAGGAAGTAAGGTTTTCTTATCTGTTGTAATTTCTTGGATTTCGGAGTGATCGGCGCACATGGTTATTTGAGCCGCAACAATGCTTATTTATTTATTTTTATATACCCATTATTTATTTTAAAGGAAGGCCTACAGTATATGTATACTTATATAGTTACAAAATAAGTTACAAGAACCTAGCAACAATAAAGCCAATGCCAAGCCTTCACGTTAATGTATCAAATGGCAGTGTGAATCCGATATTTGAAAGTAACTCTATCCGTCTGTCTGTTACCTAAACGGATGATAGGATCTTAATGAAATTTGGCAGGGAGGTAGATGATATCCCGGGGATAGACATAGAGATGTGAAGTACATGAAAAGTGCGTGCAAAGCGGCGGGCAGCAGCTAGTATTATTATAAATACACTTTGCAATCATACAGTTTAGAAACACACAAAAATTAAAGTTAAATAATCGTCGAATTTAGCTTTTGAATATTCAAATGAAGAAAACTAAATAAAACTTTGTGTAAGGGCGGGGCTGAGTAAAAGAAAATGGTTCTCGCACGATAAAAGGGGAAAAAAACATATATTATATCAAACAACGAAAAGACAGGATCTCACTCAGCTTTTCACAATTTTCTTTCTCCTGTCCCGCGCTGCTGACGCGGGCTGTCACAGTTCTTTCGTCTATATTCGAAGAGTATAACGGAGGTAAGTAGCATCACAACTTACCTACTTGGTGGTGCTTGCTACATTTGTTACAAACTCAGAGTGATTGTCTTATCTAAATGACTTAATAAAAATACCTATAAACACGACCTAACCTATGGAAATACAAGATGAAGACCTATGGATAGTAACGAATATATTCCTTCAACTAAGGTACCTATAAACAGTAGCTGATTTGAAAAACTACAGAGAACAGAAATCTCTGCTGGCTAGCGTATGTTCTGAACGGAGATCACAATAGTGTCATCTTTTCATCGAGGCATGTCTGCCGTGCGAGTGACAGTCTGCTGGTTGACCGCAGCGCGTGCAATATTGAGGGATACCGCAAATCGATCACAGGAACACGTTTTGCAGACATGGGTTCTCTTGGAAACAGTTATAAATAGGAATCCATTTTAATACTCAGCACGATTTTTTTTGATTCGGCACTTTTGAATTCTATTTGCGCTCAATGAGAATCGAGTAAGAGTGGAATTTTGTTTTATGAAACTAAATAACCCTCCTCCATAGGTGGTTGAGGTACAAAAACCAGATTTTAGCCGACTTCGAAAAAAGGAGGAGGTGATATGTTCGGCTGTGTGTATGTTTTTTATGTATGTAGTATGTTCGTCGATTTCTCCGTCAATGATCAACCGATTTTTATATTTCTTTCGCTATTCTATAGAGAATATTTGCAAGGTGTTCTCATTAAAATTTTTTTTTTTTTTTATACATTTATTGACAAAGAAAATAACAATCAAATAATATAAAGAAATTAAACTAGTATTTACAATTGAAACAATTGAGCTAACTGCAGACTGTTGCAAACAATCTACAGATAGCTCAACTGGTCCATATCAATACCAGTCGGAAGCGTCCCCAAGACGCTGGCTGCATTGCCCCGCTGTATGGCAATGCTAATGCGCTGCGCCAGATACTCACCAGCTCTCGGGTCACGCGTCGCTTCGACCAGGCGCTCAGATAATTTTTTGAAAAATTAATCCCGAGGGATTTGTATTTATCCTGCAAAACTTAAAAATGTATAAAATTCAACGATTCCAAGTCGTATTTTCAAAACAATCAAATTATCATTCAAAAATTTCAGTAACACATCTACGCCGTCGAATTTTACACGGATTAATCGTATGTATTTTAAAATTGATTTAAGTTAATCCCAATTAATCCATCACGCATAAAATCCATCCTAAACCTTTTTAACCATTTTTAACAATACGGGAGAAGGTAAACCTTTTCTATTTTGACCCTTTATACTTAATTCTTATAAGCAAAGCGTTAGATAGGTACTCGTAGTATGGTAAGTATAAAATTGTCCACGTAACGAACCGGCACCTAAATTGTTGAATATTTAATTAGAGTCTGTTTAACTAAAGCAAAACCTTTGTTAGCTGAACACGCCAACTCGTTAACATTCTGCCTGACTATAATAGAATATGGGACTTTTGTGTAAAGGGTTTTTGTTGAGGGTGATTCCCCCGGATAAGATTAGATTTTAATCCGTATCAACAATTTTCATAATTTTTTTGTTTGTTTCCCTCGCACTTCCGCTTTCATCACATTTCTCAAAAATTGCGACTTCTTTTATTGGAGGCCAAGACACACATCGAGTTACTCAGTCATGGATATTTTAGAGTATAAATTTAAGCCTAAATAATTTAGGAAACGGTTTTTGAAATTCCTTTGAATGTGCCTGTTGTTTCAATCCAATCTAAAATTTTAATCAAGTGTCTAATTTTCTTAGATGATTTAGCGGTTACCGCTGTACAAACGATATTTCTTCGACCATTGCTTCTTTCTAACTTTTTCACAATTAAATTTGGTGAAAAAGTTAGAAAGAAGCAACAATAAAAAGCTAAATAAACTTCAAAGACAAAAATATACTACCAGCCTACCTTACTTGAGTTTTCTTTCTTTTACCTTACACCAGTGTTCAGTATATCTAAGAAATTAAAGTAGGTACATTTGTATACACATAGATAAGTTAAATATATAAAGTTTGCTAAAAGATAACTCTTTTTAGGGTTAAGCTCGCCTATTCCCTAACCTCTAGTTTGAAGTTGTACATTAGTTAGACCATTTTGTGTGTGTGACTCAAAATTTGTCTGTTTTATGTGTAAATTTTGAAGTGAAATTTTTAGTTACAAATATATAATTATTTTATATTTTGCATCTTCTATTGTAAAATGGACATATGTACAATAATGAAATTGGAAGAATTTTTCGTTGCATCGCTATTCTTTGGGTAATGTTCTTTAATGGACCTTATGGACATGCGTTTCGCGTTATAAAAACAAAAAAAAAAGTGAGTTCTGCGTGAAAGGTTTTTGAGTGCATTTCAATGCACATCCACTGAATGTCACAAACATAGGATTGACGCGCGCTACGTCATTGAAACTATAAAATAACTTTACAGCCGTCCAGTTAGGACAGGGACGTATAATTTCACAATAAACCCCGTTTTATGTTGAGCCAAGAACCGTCTTAGCGTAGTGAGTAGCTTTGGTTTTTAATTCGAAGGTCTTGCGATCCAACCCTTACCTGATATGAACGTATTAAATATTTTCGTTTTCACATTTATATTTGTCTTTTATGTGTCAGACTTATTTGGCTACACATTTATTGTTATTCGTGTATCAATATTCCATATACATATGTGTTGGTGAAATTATAAGTCAATTTAATAGTTTTGATCTGAAGGCTGGGCAGCGAATGCGTTGAAGATAAAAGACAGTACATAAGTTACGTAGGTTTACGTATGTAGGTTTTTATTTGATGTGATTTTCGTACATCTTGCGTTGTGATTTCAAAGACGATTTTTGATTTGGTCAATGGCAAAAACAACAAAGTATCTGTGTACATTACTTACATTTAAAATATTAGGTATTAACTTACTTAATGAAATTACGGTTCCAGATTTGCCTGAGAATTCATTGAAATTAGAAAATTTCTAATCAGTTTTTTATAACATCGATTTATATTTTAATTCAAATATGTCAAAGTTATTTGTTGATATATTGTTTGTTTTCATGATACTGAATCTCTTTCGTATCTTTCGTACTTTATGTATTCTATAATCGTCAAGTTCCCTCGTGGTAGCAATGCAGCGCAAACGAAATGTAAATTCAATGACGTTGGTTTATAGCAATCACTACATTATTGGTTTCGACGATTCCGTTCAGAAATTATGATCTGAAGAATAACATTCGAGGTCGCCAAAAATCTATGGAATCTATATAAAAAAATTATAAGTTTTATGTTAGAAGCTTATGATAAAATTAACACGGTCTGTACTAGAACATAAATTTTGTAGGAAAATACAAAAGTATTTTAATAAACCACAAAACAAAATACGATTTAAAACCGTAGGACAATCCGTTACCCAAATCCACGCTAATCCTCTGCGAGTTCCTCCCATAGAACTTTCATTGTAAAAAGCTAATAAATTATTGCAACTTTATTAAGCCGAGAATTTGTAGAGGGCTCGTAGACGTCTACGAAGCCGTGTAGCGTCGTAGCAGGTCGTAGCACTTCGTAGCACTGTAGATCCGCGTAGCCCTGTAGATTCTCGTAGCACTGTAGATTCTCGTAGACCCTCGCCCCGTCAGCAAACACAACTTTCATTTTATAAAATGAAAGCGATGAGACCAAGACCGAGTGGTTCGTTTGACGTTTGATTCTTTCGCTAAATGTTGACATTACTTTTATATTTTTTTCCTAGCTCTTCGTGACCTGGATATTATTTTTAAATGTAACTTAAAGTTATGTATATTTCAGAGAGATTTTAGTAAATTGCTTTAATTTATATTAATTAAGGCAAGCAGACATTAGATTAGATGGATATCAAATTGGTTGTGCTAGCATTTAAACTGGCAATGGAATTAAAATTCAAGCTCAAATGTATTTTTCTTCTCGAATATGTACAGAACTAGCACTTGTATTAATAACAGGTATACATATAAATTTCTGAATACAAATAGAGTGGTCATATTGAAGAGAAATTTTTACCGGTCTGTATAAAAATGATTTACTGCACAAATGATTGAGCTAGCTCGATTCTCGGAAATGTTCAACAAATATGATAATCCGATTTGGTCCGAAACCACGCTCCTAGGAATACGAGGCAAACACTCCCCAAAACGTGCCGTCATATTAAACACGAGGTTTAATAGGATTGTGATGTTATTTTCCAAGTGGAAATTTCTAAGAAAATTACTACTCCAAGAAAATTATGAAAATAGGTATCCTGTGAGTATTCAAGTTAGTACCAGCCCGTATTCTGGGAGTGCCCAGAATGCTGGCAAAGCTGTGCTTTTGGGGACAGCTTGAATTCTTAGGAAATCATCTTGATATAATTTAAGTTCTTTTAAATAGTAGTAAATAAAATATTTGCTAAATAGTTACTCAGATAGCACAAATGTATGTTGTTTGCTAGCTTTGGTCATGTTCTGATACTTAGGACTATTAAGCTAAATAAATGTACAAAAAAGCTGTTGATTTTGTAGTTTTAGAGATTGTTACCTAATTCTATTATTATGAACTTCTGATGTTTGCCTCAATCTGCATAATGAACTGAGTAGGTAAATTTCATAGTTAAAAAACATCTGATTGTTAATCAGATGTCGTGTTTTCAGAAACTTAATTCTGACTTCTAATTCTTAAATATTAACACCGTTTATTAAGTTTTACGGAACAAATGACCTGCCGTTAGAATATTCTTATTGAACCACTTCGGGATTGTTTGAATCTGCTATCGGCAGATATCGAGTAACATAATAAAATTGACCAAAATACATTAAAAAATATACAGCCGAATTGAGAAACTCCGTAGTTTACGAAATCAGCTGAAAAAAATTTAAACCAAAAAAATATACAGTTAGCTCCAGCGAATGGTGTAGTTAGCAAACGTCCGAAAGATATACGAGTTATACGTCCAGTATTCACAGTAGTTTGCAAAGAGCACGCAACAAACTACAAGCCAGAGGTTTGTTTTAAAATATCGGTAGGCCTGGAGAGATTTCAGTTACTAGTACACTTCCAACAAATGTCATATCACTTGATTCACATCAACGAAGATGTAACAAATACCTGAAGTCTGTTTTGGGAAGTCACCTTAATCTATCGGAATGGAAAAATAATCCCACCTCGGGAAAAGTTATGGAATCTGAAGAATGTCCACGTTCAGAACATATGTATGTATATTGAAATGTTTAAACGTTCAACTAACTTGACACTATTCAATGAAATAAAATATTCTTAAATTTCTCTAGAAATATCTCGAGTTCATAGAATATTTGCGTATAAATTGGGGTCAACAAAGTAGAATAAATATTATTAAATATTACTATTAAAAACTCTTTCGAAGACTGATAATTAAATTAGTCTTAAAACCTCTTTTTTAATAACATTTCATTTATCAAGCCCTCTTTGAGGTCTATTTAAAAATTTAAACTAATGATGTTTAGCTCCGTTAAACATTAATATTTGAATACTTAACGCTGCAAATGATTTTGAAATAACTTACTAAGGATGCACTTATCGGTGTTATCTAAGTAGCTATAAGAACTTCAGAGTTTCAGTGGTCCGTCACCTGACCAAATATTTCAGGAAATCGTATTTGGGCAAATCTCTAAATTTTAAGCCTGACCTCACATTATCAAAGGATAACGTTTTGCGTAATCGAGGAATAGGAGCAACCAACTAGCCGCGTGTAATCAATCTGTTTTACGTATAAATGTGTCATATTTTGCAAATTTGTGATAAATTTATGCGAGTTGTAAAGCTCAATGGGACTACAAACTTTTGTAAAATGCAAGGACGTGTGCGCGAATTAATTAGTAAAAAAAGTTGAGGCATGATTTCATTGAAGGATTGCCTATTATAAGTGTACTACTACAAAAGAATAAAAACGTCAAAATTAATGATTTTGTCAATTCTTTTTTTAAATAGTTTTCCTTCTAAATTTTGAAATATATTTATATTTATAGACATGTAGTAGTTGTAGGGTTTTGGTTTTAGTAGATAGGGAGGAAATTATACCTATAAATATACTATAATATATAATATATGTAATTAATTTATGTGTGAATTAGGTATATGTATGTTGTTAACAAAAATATAGGTCATTTGATTGGCATTACAAGAAAGCATCGAATTTTTTGCGAGCTTTGACGTAGGATTTATCTGCGGCTCATTGCAAAATATTTAGTTATTAATATTTAAAAGCTCGTATTTTGTTTCGCTATTTTAACAGGATAAAGTAGCACTGTCACTTTGAATCTCAAAGAGCCTGAGAAATAAAATATTGTGGGTGCTTTTGAATCGCGACGGAAAAGGCTTAAGAATGACACAAACTAGGTACCGTTTAGTTGGCAAGCAACAAGTCTAGACGTTTTTGGCTTGAGTGCCTGAGTGATCTTGTTACGGGTTTAGCTTTTCGTATTTTTATTTTTATTTAGATTTGAAAATGTTATTTTATTTGCCTGTTAAATATCTTTATTTTGTTAGTAGGTTTGTAAGCAGGTACGATTGAAAATTATTTCTGAAAATTAAATCATTGAATATTTATTTCATGTTTAAGAATAATTTATGTTTCAATAATTTTAAAATTTATAGATTCATGTTCATTGCCATTTTTTGAAATAGATTTAAAATAATTATAAGATATGTATCTATTCAAAATAATATTTTTGGAAACTTCTCGCAAAACTTATAAAAATCGTCGCTATTTTTTACTTTCACAGAGCTACGACTGGACATGGACAACGGTAAACTTTTTATCGAACTTACCTGTCAGGCTGTTTGAAGTCACTGCTGGCACGGCACGGTCTGATATGATCGCGCTTTCAATGACAAAGTTTTCAGGCATGCAATAGCTTATATAGACCGCGCCCCGCCCACCGCCCTCGGGGCGGGAACTCATCTAACTTGTCGTCTAAACAAACGCCTAATTAGCAGATTTTTGAGAAATAATTATAATATCTTGATGCTTTTTTGCATCAAACTGCAATTGATCCGAGGCTATTGATAAAAGGGGGTCTATCGGATAATTTTGGTCATGCCAGGTCGAAATATTAAGCATATCTGAGATACACGAACGACGGCGCAAAACGGTTGAAATTAAAAAATAATAATAAAAAAAAATCCTTTTATTTCGAACACCATAGATCCTTATAGTTAAGAAATTAAAGGTACCTTCCAAAATCTTATCGATTATATTTGTTGCAGGCGCACTTCATTATTATCTTACAATATTATTTTTGGAATCAAAGAACAAAAACTACGCAACTAAATAAATAAATGGAATTTTCGAAATACAGATTAAAGTTGAAAAAGGAAACAAAGTCAGCACGCGTAGAGGAATTGCTTGCTCACTGGTTCCTTATGTCAAACAAAACGTTTCAAAAGAAAAACCCCTTGCCTTGTGAAAAGTAACCTCAAAGTATTAAATTTGAGACAATATGATTTAATTAATTAAGCCTCCTCGGTATCCTTTTACCTAGGGTTTTTATTTTATAATTTCAAATTGAATTAAATGTGCCTACAGAGGAAAACCACTGAATTTAGTATATCCAGTTGCATTGTATATGTATAGATTGTTCTTTAAAGAACGTATTGTCTTTCAATAGCAGAACTTAAAATAATGTTGTTTTTAACGCTTTGATTGCACAGAAGATCGCTACGAAAATAAATTAGGTTTTTAGTTATTATAGTCTCATAGGGAAATTTCTAAATACTCATTTATTCATATTTTTACTTATTTCTTAATCCTATGAAGAATTCCCATACTGAGGGTAGGCTGAGGATTTATGTCCCTCCGAAGTGGAAAACTTTGGGACATTATTTAATTCTAAGAAAAAATATTTAATATGACAACACAAAATAAATTAATTACATAGTTCCTTAAAATATTGAGACAGCCTCTCTAAATATTCAAGTCAACCTTTGAAGAAAAATTGTTACTTTACGCCATAGTAATAACGGACATCATCATCATCAGCCCGTACACGTCCACTGCCGAACATAGGCCTCCCCCAAACGACGCCACGAATAGCGGTCCTGAGCCGCCTCCATCCAACGACTCCCTGCGACCGCTACGATGTCGTCGGTCCATCGAGTGGGAGGTCTTCCCACACTCCGTTTCGCATTGCATCGCGGTCGCCACTCGAGAACCTTTACTCCCCAGCGGTTATCGGTTCTACGAGCTATATGGCCTGCCCATCGCCATTTCAGCCTGCTGATTCTGAGAGCTATGTAGTAATAAGGAACATTCTCTGACTATTAATGGGTTGTAGTACTCAAAACTCTATATCGCACTATTAAAAAGCAATCTCCCGTGTCTTAAACCATACAAACAAAGTCATCATGTCCAGATTGACCAGTCCACATTGTAATTGGAATCAAATCGGAGGATTAAGCAAAAATCCGCATAATTGCCTCCCGCAAACACTTGTGTTCGGATTAGTCCCTTTGTTTATTTTATGTTTTATCTTCTGTGATTGATGATACCGTTTTGATGTAAGCAATATTTATTAGAGCAATGAACGGGATAAGCTTGCTGTAAGCTGGGAAGCATTCAATTTTTACATCTCTTAGTCAGATCCCATAATCTACCTACACCAAGCTTTATTATTATTTCGGAAACATACGACATAGACCTACTTAGTATTTTTTAAGAATACTTTAAAATACTTTACCTACATGGGACCTACTAAAAACCCATTAAAATACACCAATATTATAACAATGCGAAAGTTTGGATAAATTTTTGATACTTCTTCACGGCAAAAGTACTGAACGAAATGGGTTGAAATTTGGCTATCTAGCTGCCGACTAGCTGGACCTATATTTTTAGATGTAGGTTCGGCTAGACTTATTCCCGTGGGATAGGTAAGTTAGTTAGTTAATAGGTAACTTAAAAACGTTTCCTTAAAACAAAAATTCGATATTTTTTACTCGGACTACCGTCTCTATTGGCAACATTTTATTCAAGAAACAACGCGTGCTTATTCGCGGGCAGAAAGTAGTAATAAATTTCATAAAATATAAACATACAAAAAGTTTTACTCGCAGCACTAATCTAAACATAGTACTTAAGTAATTTCTGAGACCTGAGGCTTATTAAAACTCTCCAACACGAAATTTTGTGTTTCGTTTCATATAGTTGGTAGTTGGCAGTAGCCAATACACCGAATTAGAGTACCAATATTAATTAAAAAAACCAAACGAAAAAATCTACTGCGTATTTTGAAGAACTTAAACAGGCCTTCTGGATTTTTCTTCGTTTACTCCTTACGGTGAAGTCATTTTCTAGAAAAGAGATACTACACCTAGCTACAACGATTATTTTACTAATACACATACTCTGATACAATAAACCATAACCAATACTATAACTAATACCTAGAAGTCAATAACTAATGCCGAGAACAACTAATACTTAGAAGTAATAACTAATACCTAGAAGTCCTTTAGAATCGGATCAGTATAAGGCTCGACCCGAAGCTAGAGCTTTTAAGATAGAAATAATATTTAATGTTTAGCAAAACAAACCTCCGCATTTCATTACCTACCCTGTATCTATTTTCTAATATCGCTTTCTATTACACGACCTAGTACAAACATATTTTCAGTCCCTAAGGCTTCAGAAATAAAGCCTGTTTTTCTTTCGACGCCGAAGTCTGTGTATACTTTATCTTTCATCACAGACGAGTGGGCCCATGCAGTTGAGAAATATGTAAAAATTGCTGAGTTTCCAACGGTTCTTGAAGGCAAGTATTGTATCTTTAGGGATATTGTTTTCCATCAATGTCTTCCACATTATAAAGTATCGACATAGTGAGTTTTCTTTGGCTTTTCTTTCTATGAAGGATCTATAAATTATAATTCAATGTCTGTGGACCTCTAGACTCCTTTGTATTCATTGAATGCTGACACTGCCTAGTTCCTGCCACCCCGCAAGGGCGCGCCAGCGATGTTACAAGCAGTGCTAGGCCCACATGTTCTTTGTGGGCAATTAAAGTGTTAAAAACATAGTAGGTATTATTTTTAACAACCATAGAACATCAAATCATACGTTGCTATAGGTTCTATTAAAGCGTCATTGTTCTACTATTTGTTTTAGTATCTGGTAGAAATATCTCGTAAAATTTTATTGGTACTTTGGTTAAAGCAATAAAATTACGAACCTCACACATCCCTTTGGTAAGTTCTACATAATGCGGCAGAAATTATTGTTTTACGACCATTGCTCTCTTGGTTCAAAGTCCTTCGGATATATTGCCGAAACAGTGATAATGGTTCTGATCTTAGTGTTTTAACCGAGGGATTTGAAGATTTTGATTTTAGGTCATGTAATGAAATGCTCTCTACTAGTTAAAGTAATATGTTTAGTGCTTTTAGTGCAGTCTAGAAGAGTTCCTCGTGGACAAATTTGTTGACGCCGATATCGTAGATCCACACTTATAATATTATATTATACTCTTGGTAAGATTACCCAGGATAATTATTATCTACACGTACTTAGTTTTTACATTATTTTGTACTTACCTAGCTAAGTAATTTTTAGAAGTGTTTGATATGTAAGAAATTTCTCTTATCAATAAATCAACTAAATTAAACTGTATGTGCTTACTCTTTCTTAGTTACATGGCTCGTATCAAGTGAATGACAATCTTGTTTTCTTTTTATTATAAATAAATAATGCTGTAGAATTCTTACAGCATTATCTAGCCCCAAGCTGAATAGAACTAGTGTTAGTTCTAGATAACTGATATCCTATTTATTTTATAAATGGCAAAGTTTGTGAGAATGGATGTTTGTTTCACTTTCACGCAAAAACTACTGAACGACTGGGCTGAAATTAGATATGAGTATAGTTTGGGACCTAATACAACATATAATATGTAGTAGTCTATTAAATATACGTAGATATGGTAAAACTTTTTTTTTTTAATGTTTTCTATGTTTATTTTATTGTGCAATAAAGAATTAAGAATTTGGTTACATTTCATCCCGGTAAAACGCGGGCAAAGGCGCGGACAGCAGCTAGTACTTAATAAAATACACTACATAGATCGTTTTTTAAATATTTTACATAGAAAACACCCAGAACACCCTGAACAAATATCTGCAGATCGTACAAACATATTTTGTTCCAAGGCGGTAATCGAACTTGCGCCCTCCTGCGTCATAGGCGGTCATTCATCCGCGCGCCGTCGTTTAAAGTCTTTAAAGAGTAGGTAGGTTACAAAACAAAAATCTGAGACGAAATATCTAACTTAACAATGACCATTACAAAGATTGCCTGGAAAAAAACAGCAAATATTAAGTGATAAGGCCGCCCATTATACTTGTTCATGTCTATGTTTTATATATAACATTGTGGTGTACAATAAATATTTTTGTATTGTATCGTATTGTATTACTCAGACACCGATATGGGAGCAAACAAGGTAGTCAAAGTGAGGAGATCGATCCCTTCCAAGATGACCGGGGTATTATTAGCCGATGTGCATTGAAGCGGACTCGACACAGTCTATTGAAGAGTTAGTGACCAGAGAGAAGTCTCGGATCGATTTTAAGCCTATGCACAAGGCTTTTTCACACGCCGTCAATGCGCTGCGTAAAGGTTGTTGTGGATCTGGACAGCCCCACGGTCGGACAGCATTAAAATGTGCATTTAAATTTGAGCGTATAACTCATGTGCGTCTGCCGAGCCATGCGGCGGACGCTGATCATTGTGTGCGTGAGTGAGTGCCTACCGCACCGCTTTCCGTTGTTTGCTTACAAATTAGAATTATTTAGTATTAAGAAAACCCTAGTGTCTAGATAAACCTTACTTAGGATTGA
Source organism: Eupithecia insigniata (assembly GCA_947859395.1). Lineage (NCBI taxonomy): Eukaryota > Metazoa > Arthropoda > Insecta > Lepidoptera > Geometridae > Eupithecia > Eupithecia insigniata. The sequence goes on from OX402003.1 coordinate 9,520,286, forward strand.
AGACGCTATTAACTGGAAAATTTCCATAAATTAAATAAATATATCTCATCATCAGCCCATACACGTCCACTGCTGGACATAGGCCTCCCCCGTACGACGCCACAAATAGCGGTCCTGAGCCGCCTCCATCCATCGACTCCCTGCGACCGCTACGATGTCGTCAGTCCATCTTAGATGAATTTTATATTGAGACCATTAGATTAGACAGCTATCTGGCTCGAAACTTGCGGTTAGCAATTTTGTCACTGTGAAACGTATCAAAAGATTAGGTACGAGCTTAGGACCATATTGGAATGCTTATCTTTGTGCTATTCGGTAGCGGTGCTGGATACAGGTAATTGCTATGGTTTCCATGCTTTCTCAAAGTCGAGGTACTTAAATGTTTTACTGGCTAAAACGAGAGTGATGCAATCTCTGCTAAACTCCAACCCTACAGAGATAAAATGGGCCTACCTATAGGATTTTTCCTAAGTGCAAATAATAGAGTTTTTACAGTTTTTACAGTTTTTATGCAATGTGTTCGTGGATTAAAATCTTAAACGATAGGTAGAGCTTTTTACTCGTACATACCGGAAACAACGTGAAGCTAATTTTAGAAAGGAAACACCCAAACAGTTCTAGCAAATGCTGAAATGAAAATAATGTTCGACGTAAAATGGCATGGCACACATTTAAGCCAACTGTTGCTGCTATTTTCTGGGTCATAGAAATAGGCAACGCGCGATATGACTGTGGTTAGTCTGCGCTTGCTACAAACATAGTAGGTTCTTGGTAGGCACACGATGCGATTTGTTTTTTGAACTTTTGAAGGCCATGCGCAGATCCACTTTGTTAACACGTTCATCACATCATATTGGCATGTTCATCCCCTGATAGGTTTCAACTTCCGTCATTCTTTTTAGGGTTCTGTACCCGAAAGGTGAAATAGGAACAGCTTTTTTAGTTTTTATAAAATATCTAAATATTGAATTTGATGTTGTTAATTATTTATGGTTGCTGTGTAATGTTTTTTTACTTCTCTTGCTCAAAAAGTGTATCATAATAGTGTAGCTTAGCGGGCCTAAAACTCGAGTTTAATACCTCGGGCTAAAAAGTATTTTTTCTTTTTAATTTTTGTCTAAGATCATCAGCCCGTACAAAGCATTCGTTCTCTTACATAAAAACTCGACTTCTTGGTGCTCCGTCAATCTTTTTTTTTGAAAATAGAACCGTCTTGGTGATGTTTTATGAAGGTTGATTCTTCCCTTCACGGTAGAATGCGAACTGTTTCGTTGCGGGTTAAATAGAGATTTAAAAAAAGAGATGGTATTGGCGCTAAATCTCTAGAATTTTCTTCATTCCAAACCACAAACTTTTACGTTTAACTTCCTGACTTTTCCTTCCAAATGCCTTCCGACGACCGATGTGGGGCGGTGGGCGAAGGTCCGCCTGCGACGCAGGAGGTTGCGGTTTCGATACCCGCCTCGGGACAAATATTTGTACAATCTGCAAATATTTGTTCAGGGTGTTTTGGTCGTTTTTCTATGTATAATAAAAAATATCTATCTATGTAATATATGTATTATGTATATCAGTTATCTAGTACCCATAATACAAGCTCTGCTTAGCTTGGGGCTAGATAATGCTGTGTGAATTGTCCAACATTATTTATTTATTTATCTACATCGCGGGATTGGATGAATATGTCAACTCAGCTGAAGCCGCACTCAGATCTTAATAATGCAGGAAACTCAAGCATGAGTCTCTCCAACTTTTACTCCACAACAATCAACTCAAAATATTATCACATCCCAATCACAGAGAACCGAAATAAAATTGCCCGGGAAAAACATATCACTAAACATTCAAAATTGCTCTAACTGCACATTTACTTTTTAATAAAATTTCTGAAAATTGTCTAATTTTGAATTGTTTTATTTTCTCGCAATCGAAGTGAAAAGTAGAGTGTTTTACTCGGGCCAAAACCACCCATTATAACTCGGTCTTGTCATCCTCCCTCGCTACGCTCGGGAGTATAACAACCTGGTATATAATGTGATGGTTTAGTCCCTTGTAAAACAATCTACTATTTTTTTATTGGATTTAGCAAGAAAGCATGAAACTAGCCAAATTTAATTTATTCTAGATGTCCATACATCTCAATCATCACAACAAATCAAACACGCCCCAATAAATTTCACCAGCTTAAAGTCTTCTTTCTCAAAAAAAAAAGCGAACAAAAAATATGTATTTTACTCCTATTAAGGGATAATTTTAGAAACAGCTGATAAACGGGGTCAATCAATGTAACTCCATTTACTGTTGATATGTCTAAGATTGAAAGGCCACATTCTTTTCCACATAAGTGTAGTATCTAGATTTTATTATTGTGAAGATTCTGTATGTCAAGTCGATATGACGGTATTTTTAAAATTTGTTTGACTTTGAAAGTGTAAAAGTACACACTTATTAATTTCAAATTAATCAGTCATCCCCTTTTACTGTAGTATACCTACCTACTTATGTTAGAGAATATTATAATAATATTAACCTTATAAAAAACCTTATTAAGTAACGTTATGTTTCTAAATAACAAATAATTTTCTCTATTTTAATCACAGATTCTAGATTTTAAAACACGTAATTAATAGAAAAGTATATAAAAAAAAGACTCGATCTTTTAGCTACTACGGCCTTTAAAAGTAGCTAAGAACACTTCCGGAATTCAGACGAGTGCTTTGGTAGTACATTCTACGAAATCGGTTATACTGTTTTGGAGTACTAGTCTACACCACATAGATTCGCTTGAAAATATCCCTCGCGGGTAAATAAATAAACAATGCTGAAACATTCACACAACATCATCTAGCCCCAAGCTACTTAAATAGGAATTGGCTTAGATAATTTCGTTCCTGCTTTAAACTACCTAATCTATGGAGGTCTTTGTAGTCCACAGAGCCTTCATACAAGATCTTATTGTGACGTAACATTCGTAGACGTTCGTAGCGCAATGGATTATTGCTACGGTTTCGTAGCGAATTTCACAGTTGAATTATTTTGATTTGCGTAGCAGCCATAGCATCCGTATTTCGTGTCGGTTTGTATTTTCTGTTACCACTAAATTGGCTATTTGGGTTGTAGCTAAAGTACTTTTTATTTAATCATCTTTGTATCATTGATTTATAGTTAAAATAAAGAGAACACTTTATTGCACACATTAACAAAAAAAAACACATAAGTGATTGGCAGATATTACGTGGTAACCAGGATAACGCTAATTAGGGTTAATATTTCTTAGCATTCTTTAGTACCTGGATCTATTTGCCTATTTTACAAGAAAATATTCATTAATAACAATCTTTTTGGAAATTACTATGCAAAATGAGTAAAATTTCATCTCCCTATATTTTTTCTCGGTATTTGTTGGTACGCAGGCGGATTTTTAATTAAAGCAATGATTTTAATTAAATCAAATAAATCTCATTGCAAACAAGCCACTTCGACCGAAGAAACGTCTTTCTTAGCACCGAAAGAAATTAACAGTGAAAACGTACCTAGGTACCTAGCAATCTAATCTTTACAGATCCCTCGGGCACGAATCACGAATAAAACTGGGGAATGGGGAAATGGTACTTCTGGATAAACGCAGTACATTGAGACGGATGTGATATAAAACGGTTCGGCAACGCGCGTGTAATGTCTCCTGATATTACAGATGTCCAACAAAGCTGCGGAAAAATATCATTATCAAATTTGACGGATTGCCGATTTGACGAATATCAGACTCGACCAATGTCCTTCATCCCATGTTACTATTGTAAATATGTGTATGTCTATCGATGCAAAAGTTTTATTGTAACTAGCTAAGCTCGCGGCTACGCTCGTCGCATGGTGTTGCATAGAATAGTAACTAACTCACCTAATTATTCTACATAGTTCTGTGCTATGAACTTCATATATTGTGTTTTTTATATAATTTAAATTCTTTTGAAACCCCTGCAGCAAGGACACTTAGAGAAACTACTAGAAGAAGGGATATAGTCATGGAATTTACACCTAGGCTTAATATTTCAAGGCACAGTGCACGGCACCAGGCTCTAAAGCTATACAATAAACGACCTATTTCCTTTAAAAGTATATATAATGCAGGCAATTATAAACATAAACTCAAAGAATTCTTGTTAAAGAAGTGCTACTACTCTGTAGAGGAATTCTGCGCTGACAAATTTAAACCTGAGAATCTGTGAAATTTTGTAATTTTTTTGACATTTTAACATATTTTACTATACAAATTACTTTGACAATTTACATAATTATTCAATATTTTAGATTTATTTTTGACATTTTACTTATTGTACAATAATATTTTTTTTATATACAATTTTAATTAAGATTTTAAAATTTAACCATTATTTTGTTTTATTCTTGTCATTTTACTTATCGTGCAATAATTGAAATTTTATTATATACAATTTTAGTTAATTATTGAAAATCTATCACTTATCTTTTTTTATATAAAACTTGTTATCCTGTGAATTAAAATAACAACGTGTAAAATTCCGACACAATCTAACAATTGTTTGCGAATAAATGAAAATGAAATGAATGTTTGTTTAGCTAGATAGGTACTACCCAATCACGATATCTGTGCACCGCATACAATTTATTTGACGCTAGGTGCACAGATATTGACTGTACCTATATTATTTAACACTCGCCCGTACACAACGTATGGGCGAGCTGAAAAAGCCAAACCTATGACAATATTAACCAAAATGTTTATTAAAATAGTAATTTTATGAACTTATCAGAAACTTTCATTAAACTTAATAAAGCAATTTTCAAACCTACTCTGTATAGAGTAATAACTAATATTATCCAATACCTTGTTTCTCAGAAGAAGCTAACATTCGACTTTGTCCTGTGGTACAATACCTAAGCAGACTCTAATGTTGTGTAGTGAGCGTGTATCAAACAACTCCACTAAGCTGCTTTCACCTGCAATGATCTCTAATACTTACGGTAGACGGTAACGCCTTCGATTCCCGGGCTAGTTTCAACCTCTTTGCATTATTCTAATGGAAAATGTTTGTTAGTTCAGGTTTTATGCAAAACAACTCAAATAAAATCTACAATGAACGTACTCGTATTGCAGAGAGGATATGGGAAAACTTGGAGTTTGGTACAGAAAATGAACGTGTAATGTATAATAAATGCAAAAAGGTTGGTATAACAGAAACAATCGTAATTTCATTTAAATCTGAGACCTGAATGATCTACCTATCAGTTAGCGTACCACTGCTCAGTTTCCTTAATCGTCAATTTCGCTAATTCACCAGTTTACTTATTAGACAGTTTTCTACGGTATTTGAAACTCAGTATGATTATGTTTAAAAAAAACTAGTGTTTATAATAGGCTAGGATATGGATATGTCACCCAATCATTTAGATGCCTACCTAGGCCTAACCGAAAAAAGGTTGCTGACAGCAATAGATATCTAGGTCTTACAAACAGACAGAGCTAAACATAGACGCTATGCTAGTGAGATTTGCGTTATAACAATTCATCAAAAACAGGTTCGATTTCAAGAATAATATTAACTTAACGAGTGTCTTTGAATGTCTGTTTCATGTCATTCGTCATTACAATGAAGACGTAAGTCATATCCGTTTTATTGTTTGAATATAAAGTCCTTAGCATTAGGTGGGTGCTTCATTTGATTACACACGTTTCAGTTTTGTGGGGAGTCAATCGATTGATCATATTTTGGTGGAACTTTTTTGGGAGGGTGTTTGTTTCTCTCGTAGGTATGTATATGGTATAGGTAAGCAAAGCGATATGGAGGTAGTGCTCGACGACATGTTGATATCATTTCATGAATTTGAAATGCTCAGGGATATGGTTTGTACGTAGGTCCGTACAACCGTAGGCCGTCCGTTAGTAGGTTTACCGCATGATCCAAGAAAACAAGGTCTGTGCCTCCTGGAGTGACACTAGGTGACGTCACTGTCCAATTGCTATTTTATTTCAACAAAACGTAGAAGTTAGGAAACAAATTATTAGAGGTCAATTGAAAAATCAATAAAAAAATGGCAATCGTCAATTATATTCGTTAGATCAGTCAAAACAGCGTTAGTTAAACACGAGTTAATGTGATAAATAATTGGTAAATACAAAACCACAGATTCATACGGGTAATACAAGAAGCTCGGGAGTTAAGATTCGTCTTCTCACGTCATCATGTCTCGGAAGTCCATACCTTTTTATTATACCATGGAATACCGCATTCACGACTCGGCGGTGAAACCCAGGGGAGCTAAACGGGGCTAGAGTTGGGCATGTGCGTCTAGGGACAAAAAGTGTTAATTTTTTCTTTGTACCTTATGGTACCTAACTAAAATACGTTAAAATACTTCATTGACGACCATTGACAACACTTTTTATACGAACTAAGACTGTTGACCTATGATTATATTTCGTCGCCTTGACGTTGGTATCAAAGAGAATGTAACGCTAGTTGGGATAAAAGTTACAAAGTATGTATAGTGAAATAAAACAAAAGCTTCAGGAAGTAACATTGAGCATTTCCCCATAACTTGTAGAGGGTAATGTTGTTTACAGACTGAAAGCGAACTTAGTCTAAACTTACCTCTTTCTTAGTCTTAGTATGTAAACGTGCGTCAGCTATGTGACGCAGTTTTATATACAGATATTTTTGACTACAGAATAGCCATGTGGTAGATTATATATAATTAATGAAACTTAGCTAAAGTTAACTTTCGGTCTGCAATTATACGGTATAAGGAATATCTCAGCTAAATCAATGATTATGAAAGATGGAAACTGTTAAGCGATATTATTATAGTAACCATATCAACCTACCTTTAGGTACATTTACTATGAAGTTTTTATTTAATGCCTTGTTAAGGTAGGTACTTTATTTCCTAAATAAACTCTATATACTTGGTAATATAGTTACTTAATACATAGGTATACTTACTTACCTATTAATTATCTACTTTGATAGTATGACGGTTATAAATTATATTGGGATAGTTTAAAATAATAAACAAGATATTTATTTAAGTAAAAGTTTATTAAGAGTTCATTCCTAAGCTTGAGACAAAACGTTATACAAATAATTAAATTGTGCAATAAGCAAAATCACAAGATGTAACATATTCGCGTAAACATTTTAACAATTTAAACGATAAAAAAGGGAATTTTACATTAGAAAGATCAAAAAAGATTTCAGTAAGAAATCAAGACAAGCTAAAGTAGTCTATGGAGATATTTTGATATAGTGAACTAGATTATTTTAATTTATATATTCAGTTCTCTATTTCTTTACACATCCTTAAGGCACTGGTACAAAAAACTTTGGGCTAGATAACAAAGAGTAAACTATGGGAACTACGAGGATTGTTTGTAGATACTCTTAGGCCTTCGATAAAAAAACTACATATCTAGTTCAATAACAGTAAGTGACTGGAAATTTTTCAATCTGCTTCATTAACTATTTCATTTCTTAAAACAAAACTAATAATTATATAAACTACATTATAACAAGTAAACTGTATTTAAAACAATAATAGAGCATTTAAACGACTATTCCAATGATTCGAAAGATTTTATCTTAGGCAAATAATTTTATTCCAACACACACATAGATCAAATGTGATTATTAACCGTAAGAATGCTACAGATAATAGTATAGCATAAACAACGGAAGACAGCAAGCTTTTACCGTAAATGCTACCTGAAGTATTTTCTGGCACAAAAGATTCACGTAATACATATAATTATTATGGATAGGTAATACGTGAATAATACAAAATATGACACATATAATCCGCTTGCTGTGACGAGCGTTCTAAAAGTTGTACACCTACAGACGATCGAGCATGGTGCACCGCGACCTTGGTTCGCTCGCGATTATATTCGATCCTGTGGTGACTGGTTCGCCACACATTATTGTTAGCTGGTAGTTCGATGGAACGAACGAGAAAAACGACTGGACAGTGCGATAAGCGGTGCGGTCGTTCGTTCCACAGAGCGCACCGTAAGTGCGGTGGTATGGTCGCACAATGTTCGATCGTCTGTTAGTACTTTTATATTCAGAGGCTACCTGCACATTCATACACACATTATAAAGCTCTGCCAGAATGAATCAGATTCTTTCTTCAATCACGACATGAGAAAAGCAATTACAAACATAAATAAAATAGCAACATACATAACAATATAAACACAATATCAATTCCTCGGTTAAACGACACGTATAAACGTATAACAAACAGATGCTCATAAACCTAAAGAGTATAAAGTCTTTACAAAGCATGGCGTTTAGTAAAAGCCTTTCGGGGCTATGTGATGTAAATTCAGGTGATAGGCGAGGGCAAGCAACGCGGTGCGCGTGTCGAAAATATGTAGAAAGAACTCATTCACCTCGTCGGTGAATGCTGTCCTTTCTACAAGCTCATGTCAACGGTTCGCGGCTGCCATAAGCCTTTCGCATTGTGCGAGTAAGTATTTCTTCTGTTGCTCGTCGAAGAGGAATATCACTTTGCCGGATCCCGAGCTAGGGAACATTCCGAACACTTTCTTTTTGGCTGTGGGCACGTAGACGCCTCGGTTTACTAGTGTTGGCACTTCGGGAAGCTCGGTCCAGAGATATGTCCAGACGATCTGTGACACAAAATTTAGTAATTCAATAATATTTATTCACACAAGACATGGAACATAAGATAATGGTGGAATAAATATTAAAATTAATTAAACAACAGTCTAAAAATATCTTTATTTGTAATGGGTAAAGTACGGACTTTCTGCTCTAAAAGCTACCACTATTTCAAATAACTCTCATTATTTGAAATAGGGGTAGCTACATTATACCTTTACTCCATAATGGCTACGTTATATCCAACTACCTTGTAAGCGAGGCCACGGGAAGAAGATAATAAAGAGTTATATTTAACATATTTAAAAAAAAAGGCGTATCAAAATTATGTAAGCTTTTAGATGGATTCGGAATTAAAAGAATATCTATCCAACCACATATCCAACTTATTACCTACATTGCTAATCAAAAACCTCATTATTTCAAAGATGATCAAAAGAAATACTGATCGAAATACGAGTAGCTACGTACATTGGAAAATTATACGCCATTCGTGATATTCGAAAAGAAATATTGAAACTGAGGGACAGCTTCGTCGCCGGTAATTTCATGAAATATTTAGCAGTCTCTTTGGAGACACGTGTGGTATAATAAATAATACATGACTACAGTCTCTGTGTAAACAACATTATGGAACTGCAATTACTTAAATATTCATTTTAATTCTGAAATATTGTTATTGAAATATTGTGTGAATGCAACTTTTGTGTACATAAACTTCTATTTTTCATATCCACACCGCCAGATTAACCCTAATGCGGAAAAGTTGAATATAATTTCTCTTATTTTTTAAAATCGATAACCTTTGATCAGGATTATATTTATAACGTTTGTGGATTATTCCTTCACGCCAAAACCATTGGATTCCAGACCTGAAATAACTTTGAAACTACTTTTTAAACGATTTCAAAAAATAACGATATTCTCAATTCTTCTGTTTTTTTATATAATTTTTATTTAGGATAAATGCTTTCGAAAACTCTCAGACTCTTATTAAAATATTTTTACCTGCCAGCCACCGAAGACGTTATTCTTCTCAAGATATAGCATCCGTTTATCCGTACACATGACCACTTCTTTGTTCGTTATCACCCACACATGTGCTTCGTAAGTGTCCGTGTTCACGAATTTACCCTGTTGAGAGAACATTATTATAAAATGGAGGAATTTAAAACTATAATACTTCATTGGGAGTATATTGGGAGGAAAGAGCTTGAATAACAACCTTAAAAATGTAAACTGATTTTCTAAATATTGGTTCTTGAAGTCATAGACAAAATACCTTGCATGTTCTTGTTTGCATGCAACAAAATAAAGACGCATTCAATCTCTATTGATATAGTGACTAAATACGCTGTTTTTTCTAGAAGTGAACCAGTTTGAGGATTGCAGCTTTAGTCTAGTCAGTAATTAGAAAATACATATATGGACACAATAGTACATTGGTAACAAGGCGAAAAAATTTGCGATTCCTATCGAGTGAGTCATCATATGAATGGCACTGTCTCCCGAGTCAAAATATAGTGCTGATACTACACCTAGGAAAATCATTGTTTTTGATTCACTCGACGATATTCTGAGTAGATTAAAACTATAAACTCTTGAAAACTGGCAGCAATATTATTAGCTTATCTGTAGCACCTACTCGTAAGCGCGTTCTTCACTTGCGTTTTTTTTTTTGAAAAGGTATAAGTCTTACTTCTACTTACGAACTTTCTGAGTATGTGTAGTATAAAGTTATTTTCTACTCTATGAATGACCAGACTTTTAGAAGATGCAAGAAATTTTGGTGCTTCAATATTTCATTCAAACTTACCTTTTCTAATTCGAAGAGCATTTTGTATCCCTCAGCATGCGACCTAGAGTAAGGTCTCACTCCTGAGTCAGCGGGGAGATACCTCGCCGCTCGTCTTTTAGTAACTTCCTCTGACAGATCAGCGGCCCTGGTTTCAAAAGTAATACGTTACAGTGAGTACAGATAATAAAAGGTTACATACAAAAAACGTAATGAAAAAAAAAAAAAAAATCCACACTGCTAAAAAATTTCAAAAAGAAAGGGTACACTTCTTAAATTGTATCCAACCCTAGGGTAGGTTGGTCCCCCTTGGCTATCCTTGCGTAGGTTGGTACTGACCGGAGTTACAGAGCGTAATCTAACGAGTTACATAGCGAACGTTCGTACACTCACTACGGGGAAAAGGCGCTCTTAACTTGCAACGAAACGGATTTTAGCACACACCACACGGCGTAACGTATCGTGCTCGCTGCGAATGGTACATTACGCCCCGTAACACCGGTCAATGCCCAGCTTTAAAATCAGTTATAGTTCATACAGAGAACAGACAAGAAACCAATTTAGCAGAAGAAACATGCTTCTTCTAATACTAGCCAAATAAATACAGATATTGTAACGCTATATTCGGCCAGCTTCACATCGGCCACCATTCCCTATTTGAACGTGTCTTTTTGGTTGGTTAGTGAGCTATAAATATACGCAGGCATCAACAAAAAATGCAACAGTAAAAATAGCATATGCACATAAACCGACTAAATACAATATTACTTACTACTATTAATACAATATTTGTCTACATTCTACCTACGAATATAAATTAAATACGAATTACACCTAGAAGAAGTTTATTTGAGATATTGAAACAAACCTTTTTAGAAGGTACCTAGTCCTTTTTGTTAAATGTAAGCCTACTTTGTTTTGTTACAAACGGATTGTGTTTTTGCTACAAAGAATTGTTTTTTATCGTCATCTTTATTCTGATACCGTAGTACTTTTACAATCAAACACATTAATGGAAATATCTCCTACTGATGGAACTCTAGTTTCAAGCTAAGTCAGCAAAACTATTGATCAAATCTACACCTAACAGAAAAGAGGCCCGACGTGAAGTCAACCACTTCACCTCCAGCCGAATGACCAGTCAATCACTCTTACGACGGGTCGTATGACCAGTCGACCGTGGGGCTCTAGTTTAACTACTGAGCAAGTCTAAACCTTCTAAGAGAACCGAGCAGGCTCGATGTGAAGTCAACCACTCCCCCGTTGGGCCGTTTGACCAGTTGACCACGGGGCTTTAGTTTATCTACAGGGCAAGTCAAACCTTCTAACAGAAGAGAGCAGGCCCGACGTGAAGTCGACTACTCCTCCGACGGGCCGTATGACCAGCCCGACGGCGCCGTAACCCAGTCCTTTGACGAAGCCCCCGGCGCCTCCCTCCGCCGCGCCCTGCAGCGGTCGGATCAGCACCCCGCGGATGCCTTCCACTACGCCCTGGGGAACTGCTGTTTATGACCAATGGAGGCTATTCCTCTCATGATTGATAGGATCCTCTAGTGACCGGAGCAGGAATTATATATATTTTATATTAGGGAACTCCTGCTTATGATCTTGTAGCTCATGACTCTCATGACATTGAACAATCAACCCACTTAGATTGGGAACAAGCTTATTCCTGATTTAACGCAAAAGTTTTATTTTTCATTATTGTTTTTGATGCAGTGTCCTCTCAATGATAAAAAATAAATCAATAATCATTTTATTTCGTTAATTACAAGAACAACACGTCACATTCGTATCTATTAAAAACACATTAAGTTCTAGGATTCTCATCGTGATACATTACTAACCTCGTGTTCCGAATCAACATATGGACGAAAATGGTTAGGTTTAATCTATTTATTATTTATTTAGTTAAATAATTGAAACGGTTATTAAAACCAATTACGTTAATACAAAGTAACCAAAATTACACCATAAGTTACATACAATAGTCATATTAGAATGTCAGTAAAATTCATTATATTTTAGGTTTATCCGACGGGTTGCGCCAAAATGCCTTCACGTATTTTTAAATATACCGACAACCATTCTTGTATTGTAATGCAGTGCGTTTTACTTGAAATACCTGATTAGCTGTTTTTGTTTGCCTTCTACAGATTTTTTCAGACTTACTAATATTTGTTTTAGGTCAAGATTAAATAACGAAAAACCGTTGACCGAGATGAGTTAAATAATTGCAATAAATAACTGCCACGTTTAAAAGCAATAAAAAGCTAAAAACAAAGCATAAACTGTGCGAATATTTTCGCGTCGTGCAATAACGAAGCCATAGCTTTTTGTCATTTATTTTCATGCAAAGTCCCCAACGTGCAATGCCAAACCAAACCACCAAGTCACCTCTTAACAGCATCTAGGGATCCGGACGCGAAGTCCACGACCCCCGCCGTGGGTCGAGCGACGAGCCCCACCGCCCCCCGCCCAAGTCCCTTGAAGAACCCTTCGACCCCTTGCTGGTGGGCGCCCTCTATCGGCTTCGTGAATACGCCTGTTACGCCGTCCACGAAGCCCTTAACAATCACACAGGAAATTTTGAGGTAGTGTAAAAAAAAAAACCTATGGAGTAAGAAAATTTGTATCGGAAGTTCACTTCATCGTGGTTGTATATCATTTAATAGTCTGGTAAAATTATTAAGGAGGATCGTTTCATGCTGGCACAAGATTACATTTTAGTTCCACAAGGAATAAAACTAGCGGTAAAACATTTTACGCAAAAACAAACTTTTATGAAAAAATCAAAATAAAAAAACCACAGACATAGCTGGTTGAAAAAAGAAACTTCGACTTCCTGAATTTTGGAGGATTTGGGAAACTAAGGGATACAATATAATCGTACGAAAATGGCTTACGATTTGCGGTAAATTATTTTTCCGTCAGTTTTATTCCTTGTAGAACGCAGATACAATTAAACACCACAAAAAAGTTTGAAATTCGACGAAACGTTAAAACTTAAGGGTGCACACTCACTGAGGCGAAGCGGTCCACTCCGCTTCGCCTCAGCATCAGTAACCAACGGGAGGACGAGATGTTTATTTAATTAAGCCATTGTGAGTGGTAGATTCCGCTTTGCGTCAACGGAAACGCACCCTTACGGAGATATTTGTATGTAAGTGTAATTGGCACGCATAGTTTTAGAAATGTTTTTTCTGCTTCCCTATTAGATTTCTGTGGTAAATACTCACCATAACAAGTCCTTTTCCACTTCGTGCCAGACCCTCTTGCAAATTTGCTGGTGGTTTGTTTATATTGTCTCTACGTCTTCGCTGGTAGTCCTGTCAAACAAAATTTATATTAGTTATCTCATAAATTAAGGGTAGACAGAAATTAAAAATTCTAATATACCTTGTCCAGAGACAAAGCAGCTAGACCATGTCCCATAGCGCCAGTGATTCTAGACACGGCGCCCGCCGCGCCTCCAACCGTATGGCCCACCAGCGAACGTACCCCTAGGAACAGACCTTCGGCGAATTCTCCCGGTCCTTGGATTGCACCCTGAGGGAAAATAATCATTTTGTTTTTAATATTTCTTTTCTTGAACAACCCAGACAAAAAGAGAAGAAATAAATTAAAGGAACTGATATTCACACATTCGAATTTTTGTCCATCCTAGTCCGGCCTTTGCCCTACAGTAGCAAGAAACAGGCTCAATATAATAACAAGTTTATGCCATTAACCTCATTTCTTGCTGAAAGTTATCCGGAGGGGGTATCATGACTTATAACTATTGTGATTTTGTAATTATTTTTACTAACGGAAATATACATTGTCCCTGAGTGATATACATAGGCTGTTTTATCCAGATACCGCGTGAGCGAAACTGCGGCCAGAAGCTTATAAATATCATACTTGGAACGGTTCATAAAACAGATCCTCAACGCCCTTCTTCAGGCCGACGACCAATCCATACGGGTTGCCGATGACGTCCAAACCCAGCACTAAAACGTAGAGTTGCTTCAACGCTTGGCCCGTGTAGTGACTTTGGACTTGGTCCATTAGTTCCTTTTGGGACAGGAACTCGTAGTTCTTTTCGTAGTATGCTAGTCTGTGGACAATACCTCAGAAGATGAGTCAAACATTATATTAACTACATATTTTCTGTTTTATAGCCGGGTCTAGACTGGGCGAGCAGTGTCGCGAGGCAGCCTGACACTTATATAATTTTCAGTAAACTGGTTTATTGCAAATAAACTGAAATTTAATGTAGAAAAACGAATATACTGCTCTATCAAATCAAAGAAAGAGAAAAAAAGAAGTAAGAATTTTTTATAATGAAAGAGTAAAAAGTCTAGATCACACTAAATTCCTAGGTGTGCATTTCATTTCATTTAGGTATTTTGTTTTACAAATGGACTTACAGTTAAAACCAAAACGCCCAATATAGAATATACTATAGATATACTTGGTGTATATAGATTTACTACTGAATTAGAAAAATTAGTAAGAAATATTGAAAGGTTTGCCTCGGCCTGCTATGCTCTACGAACTCTACGCGAGGAAATGCAGGTAGGTAGTATCTCATCATCATAAATAGTCATTCAAAAACCTGGATGTAATTTTTTTTAATGGTCGAAGATTTGTTATCATATTAACATCAATTAGGATTTATTCAATCTGTATAACGCGTAAATTTCATAAATGAATTTAAATTATTAAATAAGTTTTTAATTTTGGCGAACTTACTTGAAAACGACATCGTTCATATCAGTCAACGTGACTCCAATACTCTGTAGTACCGTTCCGATGAAAGTAGGCAGTTGCGTTTGGCTTCCAAGTGAGAACGAAACATGGACCTAAAGAAAATTAAACGCAACTGTTACAGATTGTCATTTATGATGTATGCATACTTTTATGTGTTAAATACATCATGTTAAACTCGACGAAGATAATTCGTGAAATTACGTAAACAACAAAGCATTCCTCTCGGGAAGCTCCCGAGAGGAATGCTGCGAAGTGTTAGAGTGATGCTTGCATCACACTTCGAGCGTTCGTTATGATTCGATTGAAATTCAAAAGTTCATTGTGTCAATAATTTCTTTTCGGTCAAATTTTTTAATCTTCGTATATCATTTACAGGTTATGTGATCTTGTGAACCGATTTAAAAAAATCTTATCGTTGTGGTATCTGTGCTGCGAAAGGGTAGGTAGACGAATTTACTATTTCTTTCTAAATTTACTTGGTTGGTTGTATTGTACTTACTTTTAGAGGCGACAAGTGAAGGTTATCGTAGAAATGTTTCTGATCTAAAGCAGCGCCTCTAGCTGCTAAATCAGCTAACGGTTGTCTTGCATTTTTCAAGTCTTGCTCGAATGCGTCCAGCTGGAAAGGTAATCGTTACATTAGTTGTTTTTTTATTCAACTAGCTAGATGTTTCTTTTCAACTATTTTACTCAGGCTCAGAGAAATTTAAATGCTGACATTCATTTGAGTAGAGAAGAGATAAAGAGAATTTTAATATATTTGACGAGTCCAAATGTTGCCTTGGGTCGTACGATTATGATTCTAAAAGCGTTGTGGTTCAATATTGTTAAAAATCTTGTACAATTTAAAGCTTTATTAATTGAGTTCAAGTTCTATTCTACTTACTGCTTCGTCTTCAGTCAGTAGCCGTCCTGGGAACATTTCCATCAGTGCGTTGATAAGCCCCATATCCACTTTTACATGGAACTCCTGTATTAGTACTTTATAGTACTTGTATTGTCGAACTTTAGTGTGCTCCATTATACGCTCTATGATTGACAGTTCGATGAACGGCTTCTTTCCTGCAAACGAACATAACTATTAAGATTTATCTGTACTTATTTTGGATTCCGGCTCATTCACACAGCATCCGTTTAAAAGGACCCGTTTATTTTTCCGGGACGGCGTATGCAGTTGTAGGAGCGAGTTCACACAACTGACAGTATAACGGATCCAGTAAACGATATTTTCCAGTAGCTAAAAATCCGTATAAAAACGGTCCGGTAACAATAGTTAACTGGATCCGGAATACTATCAAATGTGTGAACTCGCTCCTACAGCTACATACGCCATCACGAGTAAATAAACGGATCCTGTAAAACGGTTGCTGTGTGAATGAGCCTTTAAATAGAGGTAAAGATCAAATTGGTTTATTAAAAACAGGGTTCGAAAAATCGAGTTAAAATCATTGATACATCTATGGTAAACGTATTACAGGCCCTATGGTCATTAGATGGGATGTTGATCAGTGAAAGATTGCTGGCAGATAGTGAATGCTGCAAGCAGAAAACGCTCAAGCGCTTATTATGAGAGGTCGATATGAAACTGCTTAGCAGTGGCAGCGTGGAGGCGCTAGGCGGCTTGAATGGACACTCATGCTACCAAAACCCAGGCTAAACATTATACATGCATAGTAAATAAAGTTCATTCTTACCGCAGACGTCGTCGTTGGCTACCGACCGTGGCGGCGGCACCGGCGCTAATGCGACAGGGAACGTCGGCAAAGGCAGCTGTTGGTCGACCTGCAGCCTGTGTAGCCTCGCGTGAAGACGGCTCGCATGGGCACTCATACCTAGGGAAGCCCATAGGCCGGGCTGTTCTGAACGCCGTAGGAGGCGGTGGACGGGTTTTATCATGACCATCTGTTCGAAATCAACCTGAAAGTTATAGGTTGATAAGAAATCTGAACAAATGACAATCTGCTCTCCAAAGCAATACATAATTATATCTGAAGCTACCGGCTAGATGTCATGCGTTTAAGAGTTAGAACTGCCGGCTCTCCGCCTCACCACTTTACTGCGAAATAGAATTAGGGCGCTAAATACTATTTTTTTACTGAGTCCTGAAAAATTCCCGTTTTAGTAGGTACTATTTTTTGAAAGAAATATATTGAATTATTGTTACCTCGGTCTTGTCTTCGAACTTGTACACCGGCGAGATAAGCTCATCGCTGACCAGCTTTTCCTTGTAATATCGCTGGAAGGCCTCCTCTATTTGTTGCATCTTCTGTCCCTCGATTTTCTTATAACGCCGCGAGCCAATCTTACATTGCTCCCAGTTTATGTCAGAGCTGAAACAATGAATGTAATATGAATATATTATTATTATTCCAGAATTGTTCTTCATATTCAAAAGCTATGCACTTTTTTTTCCTGTTTTAAAGTGTAGCATAGCTACAAAAATTTTTAGGTTATAACGATAACATACAAGACATAACAAATGTACCTCACGTTGACAATCACGGGGCAGAGCATCGTAGAGGAATGCGCTCTACGATGCACTGCCCTATTATGCTGTTATAAGCGTTGCAGTGGGTATTGGGTAGTGCCGACGACCTAGTGAAGGTCGTGGGAAATCGCTGGATGCGGGCAGCGCTAAATCGGTCATTGTGGAGATTCTTAACGGAGGCCAATGTCCAGCAGTGGACGTCGATCGGATGATATGATCATAATGATAAGGCGTTGTCGTGGCAGTCGCAGCGTATGAATCGACTCCTCAAATTCAGATCGTGGATGTCGTAAGTGTATGTATACTGATGAGATTATAGGCGTTGTTCATACCCTTGCAACAGGTGGGCCATCGGCCTTTATTTATAATTAACTATCTGCTGTCACGCCTTGCCGATAAAAAATAGCCTGTATGTTATTCCAGGTCCCAAACTATACCCATACCATATTTCAGCCTAATCGGTTCAGTAGTTTTTGCGTGAAAGAGTAACAAATATCCATACATCCATCCGTACAAACTTTGACATTTATAGGATTAATAGTATAAAACTTACTTGGAAATGCTCATATAAACAATCTCTAGCATCTCATGGTCGTTGACTAGAGACAAGCCCATGCCTTGCATAGAGAGTATTATCTCTGTATCAATGGCTTCAGCCTCGCCAATAGTGTGAGCACCGCTGGCTAAAATGTAGTCTTCTGAGAAGAGTATGACTCGCTGTAGCCCGTCTAGGAATGATACCCAACATATTTTTGTGGTTTCGTTAATCCTGGAAAAAAAAATATACATTATAAGTCATTCGTTGAATATTTAAGCAGAAAAATACTTCGATTCTATTCGAGTACCTAATATAATATTTTATATAATATTTTAGATTTTAAAACTATACAATAACTTACATGAATTCGCCAATGCCGTCTTTCCTGAGATCGTTCTCGACCTCTTTTCGCCTGTGTCCTTCAAATATCAATACTCTAGGCCCAGCTGGATTATCCCAAGTGTACATCAGTTTGTGCATTGACGGAATTTTCCTAAAAACATTGATTGTAAATAATTTCTTCCCCTTCGCACCCAAGGGGTCAGATCGTCAATGCACACTGACAGCGAAACGAAGGGATTTTCTGAACAAAAAAAGGCGTGCGCATTCAGTCACATTTTAATTTTTGATAGAAATGAGAGCCTTTATGAGATAGGGGTCAATATGAAATTTAAGCCGCGTCTAGTGTGCCTTGACCCTAACTAAAGTTACAGAAATCTTACGATTTTTGTTAAGTGTCTTCACTAAAAGATACTGAATGCTAATCGAATCTACCTATTTAGACCATAAATACCTACAAATTTCTCCGCTTGGGATGTCTACAAAAACTCCCTTTAATTTTTTTATGATTATAATGTATTCCACTCACTTATTTGCTGTTTAGTAGTTCGAATGACAATCAAATAGTCATGTACGATTTACTGATTTGATGAATTAAATTTAGTTTATGAAAAGTTTTAATCTATTTTGTTATTTTCGCAAAAAAATTTGATACAGACCTTACTGAGGCGTCTAAATTACTTTATTTGTGAATCAGAATATTCAATTGAATAAAATAGTATTATTTTTGTTGCTTTATTTGCTAACTTGCTTCTGCCGGCGGCATTACACGCGTTTTGCCGTGATAAAAAGTAAGACAGATTGAGTAACTATTGTCAATACTTTTTCATGGAAAAATAATATAGAATAATCTTCGTGTACTATAAGTATGTATATTCGTGTATTATACATATACATATATTCTACTATGTTGGCTCGATAAAATTCTAAACTTTCGTAAGTCCCCATATTTTGCGAGTCGATCGATTCGCATCTTTATCTGTCAAAAGTAACTGTGCCTATGAAATACTTCATTTAGTCTTCATTCACTCACCTGTCAACAATTAAGGAACTTCATAGTTGTGCATGTACCCAACAGCAAATAAATGAGTAGAGGGGGTATAGTAAGAAATGACAAAAAAATATTAATGCAAATGGCAATATTTTAAACTAACATTAACTACAAGAACAAAATACTGATTTCCTGTACTAGTAAAGTTATAACAAAGTGCCTCGTGTTGATTCGACGAATGTCCCGGTAACTGCCGTATAAGAAACTATTCGATAAAATTTCCGAGTTCCTGAGATTGCTAATTCGACTTGTCGATATATTATAATTAATGTTGCTCAATTGTTCGTCCATGTCCATACTGCAATATATTGAGAGAACTATATACACAGTTATTAAAAAATCTAGTCGACTTAGGTCTAGACTCCACCAAAGAGATGTGCGGAGATTTCCGTAGCGGAGACTAGTAGAGACATATTTCAGCTAGGGTGTCTCCACCGAAGCTGTGCGGCGATGTGTATTGTCTAGATTGGAGCGGAAATGTGTGCTGGCTAAAGCGAAAATACAAATGTCCGCTCTAGCCGCTGGCTAGATCGGCTGAGCTGACTGCGGCGAGCGCCGGATGTTTGTTGAAATGAATGCTGGCAAGGCACAGCACACATTTCGCTCTCGATCTCTCTTTGTTTCTTTGCATCCAAATATGATAATATACATATATATGATACTATATAAACAGGGAGGATTTTTGGGACGGGACAGTAAGTAACCTTAACCGTTATAGTTACAGGAAAACGTTCCTAGGAGACTATCTATAACTTTTTAAGATATACTGAACTGCATTCACAAATTTTGGAAAAATGTTCAGTCAGCAGGAAAATGGTAATTTTAAACAAAAACTTTTTATTATGCTAATGGATCCTGTTTCTTTTTAGGATCAAAAGTATCTACTGGACTGACTGAGGTTTGAGTACTAGAAATGTCAGAAATCGCGAAAAACTTTTTACCTTTCAATTTATTTACCTTTTACCCAAGCTAGGATACTAACATCACTTTACTTCTTTATAAATGCGTTTCTACTTAGTACTAGCAATATCTTTAAATTAATCTTCTTTGGTGGTATAAATAGCTGTAATTAACTTTATGGCTATCAGAAAAACATTCTTATTCTTATACTTCTTGTGATACGACCCGAGATAATAATAAAATATCAGAATCTCTGTACCAAACTTTCTAAATATACATACGGCACAAAAGCCGTGGAAAGTCCCAAAGATTCAACTAGTCAGCTGGCGCATTTCCCCGCATTTTGACATACATATACATACATACATATAATATAATACATACATATCTATAAATATTCTAAAATTATCAAATAAAATCAAAAACGATTATATGTAACTAAAACCACATGAATAGACAAGAGCATAGTAGAGCGGAAACTTCCGCCCGGACCAGCTCAAGGTCGCGATATTAGCCTTCACGTTAAACAGAATACTCAGTCCATTTCAGTCGTGCTCGCGGGCGTCGTCGACAACCCGACTGAGATAGACTGAGTATTCTGTTTAACGTGTAGGCTAATAGGGCAACCTTGAGCGACTTACGCGAAAATATAAGTACAATTAAATAATACGATGCTATTCATCTCTGCAGTCCGACAACTTACTTGGTGTTAACGTTTTCCTTCTCATAGACAGTGACAGGATACTGCGTGTAGTTAACTAACAACACTGGCGCGTGGCCTTCTCTGTACTGGCGAACTGTTATGTAGGTGCCGCCTTCGCTTAGTTGCACTTCTACGTATAGACCGCCGAACTGAAACCGATAAGAATTTGTTATATAAAAGGAAAATATAATTTTTGTATTCGTAACTTTAGTACCTACCGATAATTTGTACCTATTTGGAGATTTGGTTACGTACAGGATTTTGTCATGGTATAAGAAACCAAGGTATGTTCTTGCGAGACACGAAGGTCATGTGCGTCTCTTGCTTACGTTGTTACCTTCACCATCGGCGTATGAGAAGACGAATATGTTTACTGGTGTTACCACTAGCGCAAAACCGTAACTCCTCAAACTCCTTGTATTACCTGCATAAATCTGATAAAACTATGTGGTTTAGTATTTACTAATTATTAATCACATCGACTCGTGTTTAACTAACGCTGTTTTGACTGATATATTTTGTTTCTTTATAGTAATTAAAATTACCTCATTATTCAACTTCAAGCAAGAAGTATTCTGTTCAGTGTAAAGGAAAGGCGACGCATGCTCCAACATTCCCGCGACACGAAGTAACAGCAGCTTGTCTTCTTTCTCAACCACAGGCCATACAGGTTCGCTTGTGTTTTGTTCCACCTAGATAAAGATACAGAGAATTTTATTATTGATCTTATATAGAAACTTAGAATAGAGTACATAAATGTAGTTGAAATTTTAATAAAAAGTATAACCAAAGCAGACTGGATTTAATAGCCTAAAGTTTGATTGGTAAGGGCCACAGAAAAGGCTATGGAAAGAGATGGAAAGAGCTGACACTAATAAGGCAAAAGGAGCCATTTTTTTTATCTTATTTATCTCAATAGGCCTTTGTTTGACCTCGATGTCGATGTGGTATTTACTCTGCAGTGGGACACTGCCGGCCTAAAAAAATCAATATTCATAACGAAGCGTCAACAAAAACATATCATGCGGCGCTGCCCTATAAAAAGTCGATCACGTAATTCGACTTCCATTTCAATCCAGTATTTGCTCAAGAGCGTTTTCATTTCAAATTGAAACTGGATTAACATCATTAAATATCGGAAGAGGCGTCACAACATAGACTTTCAAGGACTTTCCTATTAGTGACAGATGTCCGGATCAGATGTTATATTTAATATTCTGGAAAGACTAGAAGGTAGTAAGTACAAAAACGGTCACTTACAGTCCTCCATGGATCACCAGATCTGTGCAACTCCTGGTATTGAATAGCGAAAGGCGCCTCGTTGATAATAAGGAAGTATGGTGTGAATATAACCATTTTCGTCAAACTGTTGAATGTCAGTTGATTTGTCACTGCCACCTGTGCGAGGAATTTATTATTTTGCATCAAAGAATGAATGATGATGCCAGCTAAGCCTGCTGTTCTAACTATGAACAACAGGCTTAGCTGACATGATCGCTTATTCTCCCTAAACATAGTTTGTTTTGGTTATAATCTATACATTTAAAAGTTAACCCCTATTTTTCCTGGAACGGCTATAACATGTTTTACAATAATTCGTAGACGGTTTTTACATTTAAAAAAAATCACAGAAACTTAGAAAATTTAAGAAAACTTAACGACAACCTTTATTATAAACTTTTTTAATGTAACCTTAGCGTTATACATATAGGTACTCTTTGCTAAGCACGTTTGAAATAACTGTCAGTTGAATTTGAATTGTATGACAGGACAACGTCCGTCGGGTCAGCTAGTAGATAATAATATTAATAAATAATGCTGAACAATACACACAGCATCGTGTAGCCCCCTCGTGTAGCTAAGCTGAGCTTGTGTTAAGTATATTAGATTACTGATATACTTAAATGACATAGAATGCAATGCGAAGGAGTATAGGAAGACCTCCTACCCACTAGACCGACGACTTTGTAGTGGTCGCAGGGATTCGATGGATGCAAGCTGCTCAAGATCGCTATATAAGGCGTTGTTTGGGGGAGGCCTATGTTCAGCGTACTCGGTCTGATTATGAACCTTTTTCTATATTCTTTTTTACAAAACCTTGACTTGGGTGTCCATGCTAAGCCTGCTAATTCGAGACATTGATTTGTTGATAATATTTAACATAAGTACCTGATAAGTTCTTCCTTCGTGTTTGCAAATAACAACGCCGGAGCTGCCAGGTAAGTCGAGTGAAAACTTGTCCGACCATTCTCCGAACTCCACGCGTATAGCAGCTTTCTTTTTACCGAAGAAATTCTTAGCGCGAAAAGAGAACAGTATCGGCTCTTTGTAATCCTTAGGGTGGAATATCACGTTGCCTGTTTCGTCGATGTTCTAGAATAATTGAGAACAAATTAGAATATTGTGGATAGAAAAAGTTGTAAGTGAACTTAAGGCTTTTGTTAGGTGTTTGGACCCTGCGACCGTGTTTTGTTTTTATTAAGCAAATATATTGTTTGGCAGAAACATTTCCCTTTAGGCTCTGCAACCGTGTTTTATTTTTCAGAAACCTTGCTTAGTTTTTTAGCATAATGAGTTTTGTTCTAGGTCAACAGGTAATGAACTGTACATTACATAGAAAATAGTTCCAGTTTGACAGCTTTGAATATGTTAACAGAACGGGTAACCTCGTGTGATAAAGTTGAAATAAATTACTACAGAAAAATATTTAGAAGCACCTTTTGCACCACAAAAATATAACGTGAAAGAAGTTTTGAAAAAGATTTCCATGCGAACCATGCACCAAAATTATAAATAAAAGGCTTTGCATTTAAGCTTTTATTGCAGTAGTGCCCACTGTGGTTTTCACTTTAGTATTTTTTGTAGTGATATTAATACCAACAAAATAAAAACAAAATAAATTGGGCATATACACCGATTTCCCAGAAGTACAACAAACAACTACAAACAACAATGAACTTTAACATAGAGTTAACAACAGCTATGCACAAGTTTCAACCTATTAAATTTTTTGCGCTCACCGAAAAACATGGCGAATGGCGTCTAATTACTTTACTGCAACGTGAACGTTTAATCTGTAATTTACATTATATTCTAAACATCGATTTAATACTATGTACTTGTACCCCAGCTACATAAATGGTATTAATTTTGTTGGCACAAAACGTAAACTAACCTAAAATGTTGCCGTCCCTTTTTAACGATCAAAAAATGGAGGCCTACATTTCTAGTTTGTTTAGGTATTGTACCAACAGAATCGATGCCAATCTAACACAACCATGTACTCTCAAATTCTATAATGATTGCCTAACGGGTATAGGAAACAAGTGAAAATCACAGAGCATGCTCAAAACTTAAGGGCATGGATCCTAATGAGCGACGCATGCGCATATGAAAGAGCATGCTCAAAACGCAAAAACATGGGCCCTGATGAGCAAATATACACGGGGATACTAAAATACTCTATCGCTGAGATGAAGCTGATTAGAAATACAAGCATTGCATTAGGAGCACGATGAAGCAAAATGAACTATAAACGCTATCAAAAAAGTCACAGCTTCAATCTCAAGGATACCTTTCTGGAAGTGGAGTCTTTTTCTGGTTTCTTAGATTTCTGCAATTACAGGATTTTTTGTTGTACACGAGTCGAGTAACTTACGGCGGCGCTGATAAAATTATGTTAGTTCATTCCGCATACAATACAATCTACTAGAGAACTTTCATACCATTCAAATCTAAATAGTAAATTTTATCGTAAAGACGAAACAGTAGTGCAAAGAAAATTCGATCGAGAAGAAAGAACAAGGAAAAACTTCGATAAAAATTCTTTATAACAATAAGCACTTTATTAAAAATACTTTATTACTAAAATTCGAATGTTATGAGCCAGCTTTACTAATCATATTCAAGATATGTGAATATCAAAAACATGTATAAACTGTAACAACTTACCCTGTAGCAAAGAGTGAATCCAGTTTTATTTAGCATCCAAAAGGGGCAGTACAATGAAATCACTTGCGTGCCTTCCATATCCACGTTATGCATACCCAAGTCCAAAGTCATTACAGCTGGGCTGTCGTGGGATTCGAAGGACCACACGGAAAGCTCAGATTCGATATCTGGTAGGTTTTTAGTACAGACCCAACATTTGTCCAGATAGTTTTGAATCTGGAATAAGAAAAGTGAAAAAGATAAGCGAAGTTTATAATCATCAACAGAGATATTTCACTATCTCTGTTACCCCTAGAGGTAGATTTGAGTTGAGATTCTTAGGACGAGTTTTGCATGCTTTCACGGAAACTATAAGCTTTCATTTCATTCGATACGATTTGCAGCAACCCCTACCCCTACCGCATATGAGAGGAATTACTTTTCGTGTATGAAGGCGATCCAATAGTTTCTTACGTACTCGATTTGGTATAGTACTTTTCCGTTTTGATAATTTGCAAACTAATACAATGTCGAGACTAGCCCGGCTATAGTCACTACATATTATAAAACAAAGCCAAAAACTAGTGTACAGATTTTCATGCGGTTCGAGGTAAGTGAATCAGAGTTTTCCCGGAATATTATATTATACTACTCAGCTATAGTGAAAGAAGTACTTAAACTTACCATAATAACAATGGAAGCTTTGTTCGGCGCCAGATGAGATAAATGAAACATCTCCCCAGGAGAAAACGTCTGAGTTCGCTTCAGTCCAAGTTGTGAAACCACTATATCGACTGGCAAGCTGTTCTGTAGCTTGACAGCCGGTTTTAGAACTATGTCGTAGCAAGATGACGCGAGCGTATGCTTGTTTGAATGCTCTAGGAATACTTGCTCCATTGTGCCTACGGCCTGAGGAAACAAATGGGAAATGTTAGGGTTACACACTTAGATAGCATCTTCTACAGGGGGCCATAACTGAGTCTAGAATGGCTGTTTTTACGAGGATTACATATTATTTATTAGAACAACTTATATAGGGTAACAACAATTGTAAAGGATTTTTATTTTGGTAGAACAGAGACGAATAAGATACATATAAATATATGACGACCGATATGGCGCGGTGGGCGAAGGTCCGCTTGCGACGCAGAAGGTTGCGGGTTCGATTCCCGCCTCGGGACAAATATTTGTACGATCTGCGAATATTTGTTCAGGGTGTTCTGGTAGTTTTTCAATGTATAATAAAAAATATATATATCTATATAATATATTGTATTATGTATATCAGTTATCTAGTACCCATAACACAAGCTCTGCTTAGCTTGGGGCTAGATAATGCTGTGTCAATTGTCCAGCATTATTTATTTATTTATTTTATTTTATTTCTTTAAATAAATCTTAAATTAAGGCGCAATATGATATGACACTAGCGCCTCTAGACTCTTTATTTTTTTTGTATAATATATACGCAAAAGAATGAAAACCATTTTCTGCTAATTCTAAATGAAACAAAACTATTACAGAGTTATCGAATAATAGTTTATACTCGGTATTATCAATTGGCGGCGAGAACTTTTGGTAATTCTTTTCCATAACTATAATACACGAAAAAATAAGGAGTGGCCCTAGTAACACATGACTACGCGAAAAACTGACAAAATCGGTCATAAAAAGTAAAATGCCAAAATGCGTTATTTTGAGACTATACAATGCTAAGGTGAAGCGATTAATTTTGTGGAATTAGGGCCCTGTTTCGTTTCTTTCATCGAATCTTACGACATCCACGGGCTGAGACGATTCTTACGCCGCCCTTCCTTCCTACGAATGCTACGGCCAGCAGCATTATAAGATTTTCGTTGACGTCAGCGTGGATAATGATGATTTGTATGAAAAAACGAAAGACAATCGTGTGAGACCTGTCATGAATTTGCTATGCAGCACACTGATTGGTGTCCATTTTTTTGTCATTCGCAGGCGCCAAGTTGTTCTTTATCTATAATCTGAAATAGAGAAATAGATACCGTCCCAGAAATGTACTTACTTTTAGATAGAATTTCTCGCCACTCATTTTGTCTTTTGAGTCGCATTGTAAAAGTTTGGATATTTTAACTTCTTGCTGTAACTCCCTCCATATGAATGGTGCGATCGACACCGTGAATCCTAAAACAAATGGTTTTTGTTAAATATCGAGTTGTGAGCGTGCCTACCGGCCTATCCAATCGTAACTTGTTTAGAATCTGTGACAGTTCGAATCCAAGATTTCGTCGCACTCGCTACTGCATAGATAGATCATATTTGTGTTAGTTAAACAGTTCAAAGTGTCCAAAAGCTGCGTTATTATTCACGCCCTTTTAGTTTTAATTATTAATCGGCACATGCGAACAATTTTTATTGTCATATGTTATATTATTAACACAGGTTAAAACCTATCACTGGCACCAGTCTCTCACAAACAGGTATTTGTATTTGATATACTACACCTAGCTATAACAACTCTGTAAAAAGACCTTTTTTGAAGAGAAAATAAATGTTTTTTTTTAATTATTATTTGGACTCGGAAATTGATCTATTCATTTGATCAGCTAGTAAAAAACTCGACAGCGAAAGCGATGTGCTTTTGTTTGTGATGAATGATGATGTGTTACTTCACTAAACCACTTACCGTCACCATTGGTCAGTGACTGTCACGTTCAACGATATGTTGACGGAAAGCGTAATTTGTAAGCTGACGACTTACAGATTACGCTTACCTTGACTTGACTGTTTATTGGAGGCACAGATCTTCAAGTTGTAAGAGTAATCCTATTCTTGAGATGTTGGGAATAGATGGGTCTCACGTGAGACGCTGCTGGGAATAGGCGTGAGACGTTAGGACTAAGCGCGTCTCACGTCGAGACATTGGGAATAACTAATCCCATCCTCTCTAGATAACCGAACCAGCGAAGGTGATGCGCTTTTGTTTCGACGATAATACTGGGTTCTTTCGCTAAACCAGTTATCATCACCACTGGCTCATTGGTCTGTTTGTAACCTACAAACGTCACACCTTCCAAAGAGAAGAATATCTCGGCCGTGGGTGTGTGCACTGCTTGCAACGGCAGCCGCAGCACGTCGTTCGGCTTCACGTTGCCCAGATACTCTACCTCGTTGCCACTGACCATCATTTAGTATACAGATACGCTGTCGGCTAGCGTGTTTGAGACTTGTGTATATACTTAATGTCATACCTTCTACAGAGAAGAATATCTCCGCCGTGGGTGTGTGCACCGCTTGCAACGGCAGCCGCAGCACGTCGTTCGGCTTTACGTCTCCCAGGCACTCCACCTCATTGCCGCTGACCGTCATGTAGTACACAGATACGTTGACAGCTAGCGTGTTTGTAACCTGTGTACAACATAACGTTTAAAAACACAAATCATGGTAAATAACTTAGTATAGACTTTTAGTTTAGATGTAGATACATAGGTATTCGTGTCAATTCAGGAGTCACCAAAACTAAACTGAACTAATTTGACAGCACTAAAAATTATACCGTCTCTTTCTTGTCAATGTAAATAAAAAAGATGACATCATGTTTAGTGCAGTCAAATTAGTTCAATTTAGTTTGTTTTTCCATCTGAATTAACACCTCTGTGTGTGACAGACAAACAGCTGTTTGTCTGCTACCGACCGATTGGTTCTATGAAATCGGGTAAGAAAAAGATATGATTTGATATAGATTACGCTGCTTGATTTCATATATGTATGTACATTAGTGGATTTCCCAACAATATTTATTTATTACTAGCTCCAGGCCGTGGCTTGGCGTGAAAAAGAAAAGTAACTGTCCGTTCCCGGCATACCGTCTACCTCTCGGCAAAATTTCATTAAGATCTGTTCTGCCGTTTAGGCATAAAATGGTAACAGACAGACAGACATAATTATTTTCGAATTTATAATATTAATTAGTAGCGGTACATTTAATTCAGGAAGAAGCCGATGCCGCAGACAGGCGCTAGTGTCCTTTTAATAAAAGGTTTGTTTACCTGTACCACACTTCTTAGATATATCTGCAGAGCCGCATCTTGCATACAAATATCTGAGATAAGACCTCGAGGCTCGGTCGAAGCGTCCAGAGGCATATTGCGTAACATCTTCGCACTTGTGCATTTCTTTCCGATCGGGAAGTAGCGCTTATCTGCTCTTTCGACTGGTATTTGTATGTGATCATCTAATTCCATAATCTGAAGAAAAAAAAACATGTCTAATAGTAAAGTAAGATCTCTTATCTGTTTCAGGTAACAACTCTATGTCTGCCAAGATGTTGAAACGTCATTCACTAAAAGACTTATTCCTCTATTTGAACACGGATTGATTATGGTCTCGTTAGTTAAGCTGTCAATTCATAATACACGTAAGTAAAGTAAAAGGTATTTATTCTGTGTCATAAAATTACAAGCAAAGATAGTATAAACAAATGTAAGTTATAACCATGACAACAAAAAAGGTTGTCGCTCAGCATGATGCACAGTAACGATAACGCTACTGTTCGCTGGTTTTACGCGACACCCAGAAGAGACATGTATTAAAATTAGAAATCCTTTGGATTCGAATTTAGCAAGACGTCTCAGTCGATGCATTATCACAATCATATCCAGCTATTAACCTCTCACTCCCCGGTGACTTATTCGTAGGTCATAAATAAAGTTCCCTCTAAATCCCGCCGACCTATTGGTACGTCAGCGTACTGCGACCGATTTTTTGCTGTATTTCGATGACTTTAGAGTTCAAATTGGTATGTACTAATAGACGAATGAATGACCCCACTGCCGGGTTTTAACTAAGCCTACTCTAATATTTGCCAGGTTCATCATTCCTATGTCTGTCGCATAGAAGTTGCGTCAGCTACTTTTACTTTGGCGTTGACCCAACGCGCTTTTTTCAAAGCTCCTTCACAAGCTATTCAATCTTTGCGTGAAATATTTCTTAAACATAAGTCCGTACTTCAACTTACCATTACGTTTAACTTAAGCGGAGGCGGCGGCTCGTTGAGTTTCATCAACTTGAGCGCGCCATGTTTTAACTGCAACGGCACACATGCTCCTGCTTTTAAAACAACTTCTCTGTAAAAAAAAATAAGAAGTCTCAAAAAAAATAAAAATATTTTGAACAAACAAGAATAAATATGTTTAAGTAACATAAGTATAACATCTGGTATCTCTTATAGGTCAAAAGAAAAGTTCCCCAGTAGAATTGACTTGACCAAGTGTTACTTGTGAATTTTTGGTAAATAAGTATTATACTGTCCAGCCGGAAATATTTAAATATTATGTATCAATTGCTGCTTACTTTGGGGCTCAATGATGGGTGCAGTGTGAAAAATATGGAGAATTATTTTCTATTTATTATTTTTTAACCCATTCACTGTGCAGCCTCTGTGCCGCTGCAGTTACACTAACCACCATGGCCTCTCAACTCAACTGTTAAGAGTGCGTTCTCACATTTTGAGTCGACCAATCACAGTGGTTGAAAAACATCTGGCCATCCGATGGTTCCTGATTGGTACATTCATCTCCGCTCCGCTTCAGTTGCAACTTACCTTAAAACCTCTGAACTATCTTACCTGTAATCTGACGCGTCCTGTTCTTCAGTGAGGAATACAGAGAAGTCGTGATTTTCGTGCAAAGTCAGCCTTACAGTCAAACCAGTACAGTTGTGCAGAACGTACGGCGCCTCTCTGTAGTTCGAACGAGACGTTTGGAACTGAAATGTGTGCATTGATTTGAATATATTGACAATTTAATTTAGGCGGCTGTTTTTTATTCAGCTGGCATAATAAATAGACTAATTTCCTTCCCCGAGATACCATGTTCTAACCAAATTTCAAAAGCCGGGTCCGCACCTGACGATCCAAAAGGAGTCGGCAATCCTGCGATCCCGGATCGTGATGCGTGGATCGTGGATCGTCAGGTGTGGACCCGGCTGTGAGACTTCCGATTCTAAATTTCGCGCTAAGGGCTTTTAAGGCCAAAAAATCTTTCAGAAACGGATTGACAGCGTCTATGAGCGCGCGCTCCAGTGCGTGCGCGTGGATCGTGCGCGGCACGTCCACACCGCCCGCGGCTTTGGATCGCGCTCCTGCCGCATGCGATCAGAGCGGGGTGGTTTACCCGGTGTCGACCCGGCTATTAAGATTCGTTGATCCGTTTAGGCGGGGCAACGGTAACAACTTTCGCATTTATAATATTAGTACGGATAGTCAGTTTTACTTACACCTCCTAATTTAGATTTCGATACAACTCCTTCAGCATCCGCTACGGCCGCGGAGAATGAGTTACTCAGTTGAGTCAGCATCTGAAAATTAAGTAATGGTGGTCATTGTAAAAAATAATTGTGTATAAACAACAAATTCAGGGTGTTCGGATTTTTCCCTTCACTTGTGCTATAAGACCTTGCTTCTTGCAAAATTTCATGATGCTAGATCAACGAGATATATAGGTTTTATATATATATAGGTTTTCGGTCCATAGCGAGAATCAAATATTTACGGTTTTTGGATTTTTCCCTTTAGTTGTGCTACTTGTAAGACCTTGCTTCTTGCCAAATTTCATGATTCTAGGTCAACGGGAAGTAAACTATAGGTTTTGTATACATGTGATTCCCTTGAAAATTTCAAAAATTGGGCACAAACGGTTGTAACTTTTGATTGCGTTGACTTGGAAGTTTAATTTATATCACAGCTCCGAGCTTACGGCGAGAAGTTATGGGACTGAGTATGAGATGTTTATTTCAACTCGATACCTTCACGTTTTCTTGAGAAAACAGGGTTGACAGACGGACAGACGGACAACAAAGTGATCCTATAAGGGTTCCGTTTTCCTTTAAAAGTGCAAAAACCTAAAAAATTAAATAAAAATTGACAAATCTCACCTCGACACCGCTTCTCGTAATAGTGATCTCGAGCGTTTCTTTGCTAGAAACAGTGACTGTCGTTCTAGCCTGCCGGAACGCCACAGCTTGTAAGTTTACCGATTCATCAGTAGCGTCGATGCATGGCATATCTTGAGGTCTCATCACAACCTGCAAAATAAAAAGCGTGGCATTATACTACAAACATTACCTACACATATGTTTTTATTGAAGACTAGTCATCTAGTCTTCAATAAGACATAACCATCAGATTTCACCAGATTCCATTATATCAGAGGGAAAAATAGTACACTGTTCACCTATGCGAGAACGTGCCTGATTCCTATCGAGTGTGTCATTTGAGCCTTAAAACACACGAGGTAGGAATCGCACTATCTGCCGAGTGATACATAGTGCTTTATACTACACCTTCGAGGAAAATAAAAAGCAGAATAAATATTTTATTTCTGGCGGTGTCATAAAACTTTCACTACCACTCGACGACATTCTGTAGAATTAATAAATTTGCCTACACCAAATTCAAAATTAGAAGAACTTCCCGTCCCAGCCTTTATCATATGGGTTCTTTTTTTTCAAAATATTGTTCGGAAATCGGAAGAGGCAAGCGGACTTTGAGTAAAAACTTTTTGTCGTTTGACCTATTATGAAAATAACCATAGCTACCGGCCGATCTTTTAGGAAATTAAAAAAATAACACGTTAGAAATGGATTTTCATACAGTTTCCTCTCCCGCTAAAACGAGTGAGAAATGAAATTCCATAGAGTTTTTCCTCCCGGATTCCTATACGCCTGCAATGACTTACTTTCTATCTTATATTTGGAAAAGGAATAGGCAACTTTCCGAGCAGGTGTAGTATAAATGTATTTGATATGAAGTTCACGGGGTCATCCCCCTAACTTAGTAACAAATATTTGTTTTCCCTCTTTTTTCTTTTTAACGATCTGTATTAAATCAAATTGAAAACAAAACATGTTTTAGCGAGACTAACGACAGCAATTAATTTTAATATATACAGATGGTTAAGCGTTTGACCACGATCTCACTCATCATCTTATTTTGATAAGATATGGCCTAAGGTTCCCAATTTGGCGAAATATTTTAGCTTGTTTGTGATTGCGTCATGACATGACATTTTGAGCATACGGGTCCTCTATTGGGCTGAGGCAACAACCTGCCTGGCAGGAAGGCGTCCTACACTACGTCGACAGACAGGTCGCTATGGCGCTTATTAAAAGAGGCCTATGTCCAGCAGTGGACTAATAAGGCTGATGACGATGATAAGAAACGTTCGTGTGTGTTTGTTACCTCCATTTTGAGCTCCCACGGCACGTGTTTGTATTGGTAATCCTTGAGAACTTCCACCGGCTCAATAAGCGGCTCCCAGACAGCACGTCCTATGTTGTAGTAAGACACTTGCATTGCCCAAATAGTTTCCATACTGAACTGTTTAGGAAAGAAAACGATATAAGTATAAGTAGATCACTATATATCGTTCACGTATAATTTATACGTGAACGATATAATTATAATAATAATCGTTGAGATAAATAAACATTTATCACATAAAAAGGTAACAATA
The DNA here is from genome assembly GCA_947859395.1 of Eupithecia insigniata. NCBI lineage: Eukaryota > Metazoa > Arthropoda > Insecta > Lepidoptera > Geometridae > Eupithecia > Eupithecia insigniata. Next base: position 9,553,934 of record OX402003.1, read on the forward strand.
GCAAACAATATTACTCAGTCGTCAGTTGTTAAATACCCATGATTGTAGCAGCTATTAGCAACTCTTTGAATAATTAAGTTTTAAAGGTTGCCTGGAAGAAATCGCTTCTAAGGGATAAGGCCACCCATTGTACTTGT